>OW028749.1:21299659-22549659 GCA_932294355.1 Aporophyla lueneburgensis
AGCTCCGCGCTCAAGTTGCGCCTTTTATTAACTCGGACGCCCCGCCAAAAACAAACGTCAATCATACCGTGTTTTACCGCCAAAAGTAAGATGACGTTTAATCGTTACATTTTAAAAAAGTAAGTAAGTTTTAGGCATTATTATTTACAAAACAATGTTACAAAATAACGAGATATTTAAAACAATCAGAATAAAATTATAGGAGCGTTCCTAGATTTAATTAGTCATGATTTTGACATTAACTTGATGCCAAAATCATTACCAACCAAATCTGAAGGTATTTATTAATAAACATAAAACTTCTCTAAATAGTGATAGGTACTGTTATAAAACAAAATCAACTTAATTAACGGCCGAATAATCTCCGCGGCGGCATATATATATATACGCATCGAATTGATAACCTCCTCCGTTTTTTTTCGTCGTCGGTTGAAAATGCAACTCGTAACTTTTACATTATTATAACGTTTTGTTACTTACTTTGAATTTCATATCCTTTATTCTCTGAACACATCGAAAGTTACAATAAAAATAAGTTCGGATAGCACCCACGTGATTTAACTCGTCCTCAAAGGTCGCTTTTGTGGACCTGAACGTGCAGAAATCCCCCGGTTCTGTTTTATGAGCGCCATACAATTTCTGCTTTTCTATTTCTTATACAATAATTTTCCTGATTTTATTTGCTACTACTTAACGGCTCAAAAAGTAAAAGAATCCGGTTTTGTAACAGCCTTGCAACAGATTTTGATGAATTTTTTGTCAGTAATAATCTTGCTGTTACTTACAAAAAATTGAGGGTTCAAGTACAAAAATCTGCTATTGTATTTGCCCTAACTGTTGTTATATATGTTGCGAATGACGTCACTCAATGGAACCTCAATAACCATCCGTATGTAAGGTACTACTTTGTGAATTTTGTATCTGCATTACATTAAAAAAATAAACACAGAGACTTCTTTTAAAAATATACGGATATTTCATAGCGTTTTATAGGGTTATGATTGAAAACAAGTAGAACCTAAACTCAAGAGTACGTAAGTCGCGTATAAAACTTTATACATATATAGCAAAAATGATTCCAAATTAATTTCCTTTTCAAAGGAAAATCTTCAAACCTGCTGAATATTCAGTTCGTATCAAGAATCCTCGTAAGTATTTTTTACTGGCAGTTACGCTCACAAATCGTCTATAGGCACTCCAAGCTCCAATTCACGCATCAATACTTAATTTTCTTTATACCGACTTTATACTACGAACTCTGCCTTATTCCGGTACTTACTGTATATGCACTTGTTTTCCTCAAAAAAGTTCGTCTACTTATTCTATATTGCTTTTCGTCTATTCTATATTGCACTTTTTACAAAAAAAAAAAAAAAACAGTCGAATTGATAACCTCCTCCTTTTTTTGAAGTCGGTTAAAAAGAAACTTGATAACGTCAAATGTACAAGGATATAAAATTAATTCTAATTACTCCTTCCAACAGGTAGTTTCGTGTAGAAAACTTCACGCTTGCGTTTTGTTGTCAATTGACATCCCGTATACATGACTCTTCCGATATATATGTTACCGAAATGTATGAAATCTAGGAATTGTATACAACTCCTAGGAAATTTATACAATTCCGAAGCTATTTAGGAAATGTATAAACTATTGTTTTAAAAATTATTTAATACATACATATCCTGGGAAATGTATACATTTCCTAGGAATTGTATATAATTCCAATATCGTATTAGGAAATGTATAAAAGCGCCATAATAAATTGTTTTCGAATCTATTTCCAAGCTAGGCGACCGTCTTCTGGGTGGATTATAAAAAAAATCGGGGTGCCTTAAAGTCCCGATTGCATCATGATGTTATGTCATAAGATAATTATGGCATGTGATAATTAGGGCATGTGATAATTAAGGCACGTGATAATTAGGGCTTACAATGATTATGACAAATTATGTTATGGTGAGTGATTTAATGGGAAACAAAGCTTCTAGCACGTGACTAATATAGCAAATAAGAGTAGGGCAAATAAATATTACGTCATATAATATTATGGCTGTTGACTATTACAGCAAATGATATTAGGGCAAATAAAATTCAGGCAAACGGCGGTATACCGTTTTACATTTACGATTGCTATTTAGGAAATGTATAGATTTACTAGGAAATGTGTCTAGTATAATTTATATCACACATTTCCGGGCGATTTTAGGAATTACATACATTTCCTAGGAATTGTATACAATGACGGATTACATACATTTCCGTTAACATATACATCTGTAATTGCTTCAAAATTTAATTTTGAAACCTACAGTTCATCACTTCAACGTCAAGATCTAAACTAATACTATAACAAACTGCAATTGGTGTCGCATGTTAAAATTTACTGCATATCTCGCCGATTTATGCTTCGCACGCAGTTTTGAGGTTTATTATAACAGTGAATCAAACATTTACAGGTATATTTAGTGGTTTTGTAAACATACTTGTTTTCAGTGGTTCGACACTTCTACCAATACCATTGGAAACCATACGCGGATTAATATTGCTTTCCCTAATTAAACACGAATCCAAAGTGAATCCAATTTTCACGTTGTAAATACCAATAACATAGATCAGCGTGACCGAAAGATTAATTAATGAATCGCTGTGATCGTTTTTAACGAGGAACTATATTATGTATTAGTCAATAGTTACGAATAATTAAGATGTAATTTATAGAATCGTCCTCCAGAAATTTATTTAACTGCGTAACAACTGATTATAACATATACTAAGTATATCTTTATTTGGGTGGGAAATGCTTGTTGCCTATATCAGGGCCACAGTTAATTTTTTCCGACAAATCCACGACCCTGGCAGGAATCGGACCGAGCGGACTCCTTCAATAAAGCTGACATTTCTTTGAGCCCCCTCCCCCCCCCCCCCCCCCGCTGTAGAACACAGCGGGAAAGTTTGATAATAAGGCAATAAATCAAATTTTACAAAATCCAAAAAAGTCTATCGACATAAATAGTTTTTTAATGATAATATATTCTGAACCTCTCTGACCGTCCCCTTAATCTTGGTAATCCTCAAGGAGAATGAATACTATGGGATTATTAACATTGTGGTTGGAGCTAAACTTGCGTCTTCAGCCTCTTAGTAGTATCTCTGCAATCTCGATGAATAGCGAATATATTGTACAGGAGAATACTGAGCAATTTTGGTTAGTAAGAAATAAGTTATGTAGGTGTTTTGAATGCGATATTAGCTCAGGTAAATGTAATAAGAAATGGGAATGTGTGGTGCTGATAAACGCTAACTTCAGACTCTATCCACACTTACGTCAATTTACTAATAGGTACATAAAACTATGTATGTGCTACTATCAAAGTAATATCAAACACTAAGATTTACTCAGAACTATTTTATCCATAGGTTATCAAAATTCCAAAACTACAGTTAGCTTCCCAATCCCGTTCCAATTTAATAAAACACGTTATATATCAGACGTTCCTTCAAGAGCCAACTTATCAAATGTGTATGAAACACCTCACGTGAACTTTACTTGGGTCAAGCTCTCTGGTATATTCGGGAACTCAGTAAGGGGGAGTTGGCGACTCTTTCTATGAAGTAACTGAATTTTAGCTAATCAAGTGCAGAGATTAGATAAGAATGTTTTTTTATTGTGACCAGCCTCATCTCACATGACACCAGCCTGTTAGGTGAAGATAACCTTGAAGCAGTTTCTGTGTACGCCAGTGATCATTTTGGAAGTTAACACTGTATATTTTTGGACAGTAGCTGACATTTTCGCAGTCGTTTATTTCCCTAATAATAGAATATGTTAGGTACAAATGTTACAATATTTGCGGTAAAATCTCTAAAGGATCAAAATCAAAGTAGCAATTGCATGAACTAAATTCCCCAAGAAAACCCTTTTGACGGACCCTTCTCCCCTTCGTAACTTTATTGCCGTGATTGGGTCAGAACTACTGAAGTTTAAACATATTTTTAATTCTCGTCATGTATGTACTTCATCCCACTAAATTATTCGAAAAAGCATTTAACAAAACTTATGCTTCCTGAAACATTTTCGGGTTAGACAAACGGGTCGTATTTGGGCACATGTGGCTGTATTCCCAACGATTGTTGGAACTACCCCGAGGGATGCGGACGAGGACGTAATCATTAATTATGTATTTCATATCTATTCCACAACCAGCACATCTATACATACGCTATTGAATGCATCGAGACTCCACTAGATTTTAACACATTGTTCATTTTAACAAACTCAAATTTGCGCAACAATTGATACAGTTTAAAGAGGACCGGCGACCAAGTTGTCTTCTTGGAGAAGAAAATCTGGTAGCAAAACATATAGAAAATCAGGCTAACATTATGTCCCACTTTTGTAAATAGATAAAAATACTTATTTACAAATTGAATATAAGCGAATACCATAGCGCATGTTCAAAGTACAATGTATGGTATCGTTTGTAGAGATCTTCAGTTCAGTCATACTTTGCTCATTTAGTGACAAGTTGTATTATACACCTACTATGGACGGGGATTAAACGAAAGTGGTGACGATTTATATTCACAAAAGGAATAGGTAGACATAAATAAAGCTTCCAGCCATCGCAGTTATAGTGAATTCAGTTTTAATTGTTGTGAACGAATAGTTTAGTTACGGAACGTACAAAACTAACTGAAGCTAGATATTTTAATTGTTTTGAAAGTTTCAGAATTGCATTACCGTACAGGGTTATAGTAGTTAATCTACCGTTAAACATGTAAAGTATGAATATAGTATGATAAGTGTACATAGAACCTATTTGTGTAGAATATCAACTTTCAGATACGTAACGGAAATAAATCTAAAATTGTCGTAAAATAAAAGTAACTTAAACTCCCAATTACAACAACTTTTGTCCCGAACCCTAATAATACCTGATACTAATTAAGGCCAAAACGAAAACATAATCCTTTTATCAACAAAGTTGATTTATGTAAAAGATAAACATTGGAACAAAAATAAAAGTGTTTTTCCGACGCAATTTTTCAGGAACAGATTTAAAGGCTTTTAAAAGACTTGACCAAATAAAATGTTATGGTATATATTATCTGAAGGTAAATTGAGTTCAGTTTTAAAATTAATGCAAAGTGATAGCACGGAGATAAACGTCGAAAAGATAAGATGGTAAGCCGAACCTGAAAACTCTATAGATAAACAGCAATGTTAAACAAACCCAAATATATTTTAAATCTAGTCCTTACATAATGGAGCTTGTGTTTCGGGTACCTAAATTTGAACTGGCTTATAACACCAATTTGACAGTAATTGACGTTTAGATAAACTATAAACGGCTATTAGGGATTTGTTGTAAAGTTGCCAGTTGTTTAATTTGATATCTTACTGAACCTATTTGACGCTTACCGTTAAATATAATAGAACAGGTTCCGAAAAATAAAGACCGGGTGTGATACAGCATTATTGACAACTTATAAAACTGCTATAGAATGCACTTAAAAAGTTAAATTGCGATCAACTTAAACAAAATGCAGTCACTTTGTACCAGTATGGGGCGCAAACAATTTACTGACTGGTCTAGCGGAAATTATATTGCCTCGCAACGCAATATTTCAGTCTCCGTGGTTGAATGTTGAAAATGACTTCACTAACTGTGAATTTGTAAAACATTCTTTGAAACTTCATCTAAAGATGTAAAGAAGTAAATAAAGATGTTATTAACTCTAGAGAGTTAATAACATCTTTATTTACTTCCTAAAGCCAAGGATATCTTGTGACAGATTCGGGAATTACGTTGCTTGAACAAATTGCGGACACGTTTTTATAAATTGCGGTAACGGAAGAGAGACTGCTAGTTAAATTTGAAGTGAAGGAGTTTTTATCAAGCCCCGTGTCACTTGAGAGAAAATGTTGAATGTGATGACCCCTCACAATTTTTGTTAACATTCTAGAAATTCAAGTTGCAAGCGATGTTTGTGCTTATGAATTTATAGCTTCTATAGGTACAGCTAGTTAGTGGTCACGTTCTAGTTGGCGGGCGCTGGGTTTAGCTGACAAATATTTCGATAGAGGTTATCTATAGATATCAAACATCCAAAATTGCCGAGCTGAAACTTATCTTAATAACTTGAATTGCTTTTTAGTTTAGGAACTACGCCTTCACAATATACATTAGGTGTATCATTATAATCTGAATTAAGGCTGATTTCCGCGTATTATATAGGGCAAATTAACAAATTTAGTATCCACCTATATAATGAGTTAATTAGTATATACACGACTTATAATCAAGTGAGTGAGACAGGTTGATATCGTGATAGTCAATAGTAACGACGTAAACGAATTAATATGATAAGCTCGCAACTTAACATTTCGCTGTTATGGAAACTTTTTATCGAGGTCGTTTCACTCGCAATTTGTAGCAAAATATGATGCGATCTTTTAGTTAATTACAATTTATGTACGAAATATATGTACGAAACATGAATTAATCACACAGCAGGAAGTGATGGTACATTGTACCGCAAAAATATTGTTGACAATATTTTCTCACTCAATGTATCGCATCTAAACAACCTGCAACTATCACAAATGATGACCGTCTCAATGTTCACAACACGACTTACAAGAAATGCACGTCATTCAAAATCTATTCCATAGGTTCAGCGAGATATTTTATTCCAAAGCAAAATTAATGCTTTGGTACAATAGCTGACTCATCCTCGTCGGCTTTGCTGACGACTATCTAGATATTGGTATAATTTATTATTCGGACTATTTCTAGTAAAATTGTTATTCGAAGATGAATGTTGAAAATGTTAGGCGTAATGTCTTCTACGTCCTCTAAGTGCTAGACAGTAACATATTAAACGTATGACCTTTGATAAGGTCTAACTGTGAACTACTTGGAAGATAAGTAGGATGTCAGTTATAATACGAGACATGGGCATAAAACACACATGCTGTTTAGCTTTCGTTAGATCAGGTTATCTCTTCTCACCCATATAAATGACATTACTTTCGCCAGGGCGCTGTATAAGAAGCGAATCACATTTGTATATTCTCTATTTACAACCTTTCCGTCAATTTGTAGGAAATACGTACAATATCTACTAAGCGCGTGATATATTGGATGATTTTTGCTGAATGTGTTGTGTATGTGCTGCTGTCTGTCAAAATAACGTCTTGTTTTACTGTTGTAAAGATATTACGGAGGAAAATATATTTAACAGGACATACATTTAGTCGCCTGAAAGGTTCTTTGAGAGACCATATTATAATCTTCAGCATCTTAAAAATACAGATTACACTTTATGCGCGGTGAGTGATCGAGCTTATTAAAAAAAAAAAAACACACGGTCTTCAAGAGGGGCGAGCTTGTTTAGTTTTTTACTATTCACAACAAGAACGGATCTTATCGGTTTACCGGTACAGCTCTACTTTACCCCACGAAAATAACTAATTGCGTGATGCTATGTTATGTGTTAATAAAAAAAATGTTTGGAACAAAAAACCTATGAACCAATAACAGTAAGGGTTTCAGGAATATATGTACATCAATATGTGAACCCGAAACTACATAAAAATCCGAAAAACTTCTTTCGCTGCTGTTTATGTGGGTCAGATGGACCCCTCACAGAACACATAAAGTTTACGATTCTTGGAGTGGGTCCAGCAGCCTCCTGTTTATTGCCCAAGCCTACATGTTCAATTCTTCATAAAACAGTCGTAGCGACGCAAGAACTGTTTGTGTGACAGTCACCTACTGTACAGCGTAACTGTTATGTGCACGCTATCATGTACGCGCGGGGTGAAGGTAACAAGTTTATTGTGTCTTTAAGTGTTATGGCACGGAAAGCAGTTGCTATAACAATGGTTATTAATAAAGATCATAGCGCTTCTTATGGCCACTCAATAAGAGTTTTCTACCTTTTTATTTATATAACAGCATGCGGATAATGTATTTCCTTAATTGAGATATTTATTGAAATAGCAACCAAACTTCACTTGTAACGTATTAATTTAATAAAGCATTTTGTGTTTGCTCTTACCTGAAACACACAGAAAACAAAATTACAAATTACTACGTAATTTTTCAAAGCAATCCGCCTATCATATTTCCCACTGCTGGGAAACAAGTGATTTTGAGTGGGTCCAGTGTGGGTTAGCTGATATCTTTGAATATTTGGTTTGAGGACATGTCGGTTTCATGCCGATGTTTTACTTCACGTTTTAACAGCAATGGAGAAGTAAGAAGATAAAAAAATAAAGTGCTCTGTCTGAACATTAATCTTCGATCTAAGAGGGTTGTCACTAAATAGTTTCTATTCATCCAAACAAAATTACACTTTCTCAAATAATAACAGTGGCACAGGTATATTGAAGATTAAGCTACAATTGCCGGCGTTGGTTTGTGGATAAATGAACATCCATTACATTTTTGGTTTTTTGGTAAAATATTGTCTTTGTCTTGAAACCGGAAAGCACATTGGCGCAGTCAAAAACCCGCAAATAATCCGTCAAAATGACAATTAAATCTTATAAGCTGTTGAAACAGCTTAATAGTCTGCGATATCGACAGTAAGACAGAAGCACATAAAATACTTATAGACTAGAAGTTAACTGGTCGTGTTTTTTTTTTACCAAAAGAAATCCAACAAAAGGTAATCCTTGAAAACAAACCATTAAGATTGCTAGTTTTTTTTTTAACAAATGACCTCAAATTCTTGTATTCACTGAAAATAATGAAGTGTTCACTGTCACCCGTCGAGTAGTAGACAGACCGTCTCTTGTCTGTTATTAATGGAGCGAAGTCATCCTGAATCGTTATGGGTGATAAAAGGAACATTGTAAATGCCTTCTTTCAAGATTGGCTCGCTACGAAAAAAATACAATTTGTATCCAGCGTTGGTAGGTCGATTTACGGCCAGGTTAACTAAATCCAAGTTTTTGTGGGCTCAATTATCTAAATATGTGATGACAGTGAAATAAAATTAGTACGTACTTTTAAAAACTTCACATCTCACGTGAACTCTGTTTATATTGTTTTGATAATAGAAAATAATCATTGTCATAGGTCCCTTAGTAACATAATGAAGGGTTGGCAGCGGTGTGTTATGTGGTTAATATTTTTAAGACACTTAAGTCAAAAAACACTGGAGATTACTGGGGCATCTCCATTAAACTGTTAAGTAATATAATAGACATCGTAGCCCCCTATCTAGCTGTAACTTTTAATAAATGTGTTGATTCGGGATCTTTTCCTGACCTCATGAAGAGTAGTAAAGTCATACCATTATTTAAAACAGGTAATAAAAATAACGTTGGCAATTTTAGGCCCATTTCTATCTTACCTGCATTTAGTAAAATATTTGAAAAGTTAATACTCAAGCAGTTGCTAAGACATTTTAATTTAAATAGCCTCCTTCATAATGAGCAATATGGCTTTACAAAAGGTCGTTCGACAACAGATGCGGGTGTTGCTCTGCTGAAACACATTTTCAACGCATGGGAGAACTCGCAAAATGCTATTGGAGTTTTCTATGATCTCTCCAAAGCTTTTGATTGCGTTCACCACGACACACTTTTGCGTAAACTACGTCATTACGGTGTTCAAAACGAAGCTCTCAATGTCATAAGTTCTTATTTACAAAATAGGCACCAATGTGTAGATGTCAATGGTGTAAAATCTTCCGGGCTACTAGTTCAGTTAGGTGTACCTCAAGGCTCAATACTGGGTCCATTCTTATTCTTAGTGTATATTAATGACTTACCATTCTATTTAAAGAATATTTGTGACATTGTACTATTTGCTGATGATACCTCACTTATCTTTAAAGTAGACAGGAATAGAAATGATTTTGACGACGTGAATAGTGCGCTTTCAATGGCTACGGATTGGTTTGCCACAAATAACCTAGTTCTTAATGCTAAGAAAACGAAATGTATAAAGTTCGCCTTACCGAATGTTAGGAATCTGGGACCCAATGTCGTTTTAAATAATCAGGTGCTTGATACTGTACACTCGGCAGTTTTTCTGGGCATAAGAGTAGACGCCAAACTTCAATGGGATCACATATATCAAGCCTAGCGGGAAGCCTCAGTTTGGCCGCCTACGCCGTAAGGAAAGTTAGACAGTACACGGACGTTGATACAGCTCGATTAGTCTATTTTAGTTATTTTCATAGCATAATGTCCTACGGCATTCTGCTGTGGGGCAAAGCGGACATTAAAAATATTTTTGTTCTTCAAAAACGAGCTGTTCGAGCGATTTACCAACTAGGTGCTAGAGTTTCTCTGAGAGATTTGTTTAAAGATATTGGTATTCTTACGGTGGCATCACAATGCATCTTCGCCAACATCTTATATATTAGGCAAAATATGCACTTGTACACTAAAAACAGTGATACTCATAACATTAATACTTAGAAATAAGGACAAACTACGTGCTCCCTTTCACCGGCTTCATAAGGTTCATAATTCTTTTGTTGGTCTTGGTATTACCTTTTATAACAAGCTGCCCTCTGCTTTGCTAGATTTGCAGTTTAATGAGTTTAAAGCTAAAGTAAAATCCAACCTTTGTTCAAAGGCATACTATTCTATCAACGACTACTTAAACGATAAGAATAGTTGGTCGCTGTGATTAACTCAAGACAATGTTTATGTTCTTTCAATCCAGAATTAGCTTTCCTACTGACAGTTTATATGGGTAGTTCATATAATTGTTTTATTTTTATTTTATTTTTTTATTTTATATTTTTTTATTTAACTGATTTTGTTAATTAATTTTTATTTTCTTTTAATTTCACTTATTGTGGACATAATCTACTCATTACAATGATTTTAAATGAGTTGTATTGCAACATGTAGTTAGCTAGCGACCTCGTCAGCTGTTCATAATATTATTGCCTGACCAACCGGCAGCAAGTTCGTCATGCTCCCTTAGATGTCACTGCTTGCGGTAGCGTCGGGGGTCGGGTTACCACCTTCCCTCAAATATGGCGAGGGGGGTAATGGCTGACCTTTGCGTTATGCTCGTGAACGGGTGCTGCTTGTGGTGACTGGTCGACTTGCTGACCATGGTTTTTGTTATTGTTATTTGTATTAACTGTTATTTTATTTTACTCCGGAGGTCCTAGTTTAACTATTGTAACTTCAACTTAGCTATATGCATCAATGTATGTATATGTATCATTTTGCATCGTTGAATATGTAAGCGGGCACGCCCTTTATGCCTGGAGGCTTTATTTAAGTTTTACGTTCTGTTTACGATTTTGTTTTATTATTTATTTCAGCTTGAGTTTAGTTTTCAATGTTTTGTTCGTATATTGGCGTGTGCTAGCTGACATATGGCGTATAATGTGTGTTTTGTTTTGTTTTATAATATTAATTTCTTACACGATATTGTATAGAATCAAGTTCTTCTAACTTAACAGACAGCTGTGCTGCTGGGGAGTTTGTTCCGCCACTTCTTCTTCCCAGCTAAAGCACTAGGAAGTGTCGAAGGGCGGGCGTTTTTGGGGGACTGTCTTTTGTAACTTTGACGTTCAAAAAGTGCTGACTCTCAGCCTAGTTTGAATAAATGACTTTTGATTTTGATTTTGATTTTGATTTTGGTGTATACCTATTACACCCGCATTTTGCCAGATATGTATACGTTCCATCTAATAGGGGGCGAGCCTATTGCCATGCCAAGTTCAGACTCCGGGCTGCTACTGAGCTAGCCCGGGGAATCGAACCCAGGTCGTCCAGCTTAGCAGTAGCGTTTGCTGATCACAAGCACCTGGCCCACCGGGGCAGGTCTCTACAATCACCAACAAGTAAATAGTCATCAAAGAACATTGTTACATCTTTTTGTAACCTAGCACCAGAAATACAATATACTATCATTACTAAATCTGAAATTTTTGACTACGTGGTAAAATGAAATATTGACATGAATACAAAATTATCATTTCAGTTACATCACTATACAACATGTATGCTACAGGAGTTGATGAACGCTACTGAAAATACTAAGCTCGTAGCCAAATTCTGGGCTAACTCTATTTATATTGCTATCGACACGCTAAGAAGAAGATATATGCGACAATATGGTTTTATAACCTGGGTGTCCGTTGCTTGGGCAGAAGAATTTGTAGCACAAAATACATTGTTTCTAGTACACCTATTCTTTCAGTTACTAAAACAATGCCATTTTTTTTGTGTTTTTTTTTTATTAGCCTACACTGTCCCACTGCTGAGCAAAGGCCTCCCCCAAATCCCTCCAAGTATCCTTTTACCGGTCCACCTCGATCCAACCCTTGGAGTACGCGCCGAGGTCGTCTCGCCACCTCTTCTTGGGCCGGCCTCGCCACCTCTTCTTGGGCCGGCCTCGCCGGCACCGTCCATCCTCAGGCACCCACTGTGTGGAGGCTATTGCCCAGCGGTCACTGTGCATGCGGCTGGTGTGACCCGCCAAGTCCCATTTTAGCCTGGTAGCCTTTTTTCCTACCTCTAGGATTCCCGTTTTGGAGTGCAACGTGGTGTTTCGTATTCTGTCGGTGTTTCGTTTAACCCCTAAAATGCTGCGCTCCATTGCTCTTTGGCAAACCCCAAACCGGAACTTTTGTGAATCGGTGAGCGACCAGGTCTGAGCACCGTAGGTTAGGACGGGCAGGATACACATATTGATGAGTTTTCGCTTCAGGGAAATTGGTAGATCACCTTTCATTAGCGTCTTCATAGACCAGTAACTTTTCCAGGCATTTTGGATGCGACGATCGATTTCCTTTCCTTGCCTGTTTCCGAAAGAAACTAACTGGTCCAAGTAGATGTACTCATCAACATACTCTATTTCCTGCCCATCTACTTCGATCCTACGCTTAGTGCTGTTGGTCATGGCTTTGGTTTTAGTAGTAGTTTTAGTAGTAGTCTTGAAGCATAATATGTAGTTCCAGAGCAGTAGGGGCAAAAAGGACTATGTCGTCAGCAAAACGGAGATTTGTCAACCTCCTGTTGCCAACTTCAATGCCCTTGGTCGTCCATGAGGCTGCCAGTGTTTAAAATATCTCCTCGAGAGTGAATTTTGGGGAAAGTGGGTCACCTTGCTTAACACCCTTTAGTATTTTAAATAACGGTCCCGCAGTACTAAGTTTGATGTCTGCAGTGCTGTTGTGGTATATATTTCTGAGGAGGTCTATACAAGATTATTTTTAGTATATGCGAAACCTGAATATAGTTTGTTCAGAATCAGTAACTGAATCGATTCCAATAATTTTTACATCATGTTATATTTTGTACCAAAAATATTTAATTACGCTTCCAAGTAGGACACCGAACGATAATACTTATCCACAATCATCTGTGCGGGTCACGGCAGTTCATAGCGCGCGTGGGCGCACAGCGAGACGGCGACGACGGGTAACAACTCCCTCCCTCGGCTCCCTCGGTCGTCCGAATGCCACCGATTGATGAGCACGTATCGCGAGCGCGCGCGCGCCCGCCGCGGGCCTTAGTGTTTTGTTTCGATTTTAAAATTATCATGTCTTTCTCGTACTCAAACGTCCATTACACGGAGATGGTACGTACACTAGCTGTTTGTGGTGATCTGCATATGTTTTTGCGTGGACAACCAGGTAACTTATCAAGCTTATAACTTTGTGATTATTAATGATACAGTTTTGAAATTTTTTTCATAGATTCTTTACGTAAAAATACTAGACCCGTGTTTCGGGTTTCGCATAAACAAAAATTAATGTTGACTTAAATATTTCTGAGTGTTTTATACTATCGAAGGCCTTCGTATAATCTACGAAGGCTAAGTAGAGCGGTCTATTGAATTCTGAGGAAGAATCTGAGGAACTGTATTCTTTACCGTTATATGGTGGGCAGTGATTGGAATATAATAATCTATAGTATCTGGTTGCAATTTCCATGATTTTGTCTCTGCTGAAATGTTTTGCGCCGTTATGACTTCGTGTAAAATAATGTGACCGATAAAAGTTTACGTACAAGACCATGTTTTAAACTAAATCTAAATTTTCAGCTCATATTTCAGTACAGAACACCTAATAACGCTTACATCCGGAAAGGAAAAAAAATATACGGTTGAATTGAGAAACCTCCTCCTTTTTTGAAGTCGGTTAAAAAGGCACTGGACGTGCCCCATTTATGGTCATGGTGACCATAGATGGGGCACGTCCAGTGGCTTTTTTGTAGTGCCAGTAACATGTAATAAACAGGGCACATTCTGCTTACCCAGTACTCCATGACGGGTGTAATGGTTATCTACACGAACGAGCAACAATTTACATTTCGTTAAAAACCCGCATATTTGAATTTTATTGAGACCATGTGATGGCGTCGTGTGGAAATGGAGAGCTTTTGCACGTGCACATTTTTAAAAAGAACGCAGTGTGATAATTTGTCATTTCTATGGTTTAGGTTCAATGAGGTAAGTTCTTTGGATTATCACAGCTTACGTCACCTATTGGTTTATATAACTTTAAGCAGGATCTATTAATTAAAATACAGATCACACTGATTTCACTTTTTTAGGTTTTTAAGGTAATTAATTTAACAAACGTGATATTATTTACATTATATCTTTAATACTTTTGTGTAATTTTTGTAAATATTGCACGCTTGGCGTTCATCCAATCTGTGATGTCTTTTGTCCGCGGTTATATCGATGTGTACTAGTATATCGATGAATACTCTGCTTAATGACAACCCGTCATCGAATTAATATATGAACGCTGTTTGCAGAACAGTGGACAAACACCACCACCATACTTAATTAGATACTAGCTTTTGCCAGCGGCTTTAAATTTAGTATTCTTTAAAAAAAAGTAAAAAACTAAATTTGTCATGTGGTTCCATTTTGAATAAATACGGAAAGTTATAGTGCAGGCATAAACATCCTCCCCCCGTTGAAACTGAGAGGTTACAACCCTTCTGTAGCTCCTCTTCGGTTGGTAAGGAGCAGATGCGAATCACAGGGTGACGTATAGTTCCTCTAACAGTGTTAATGTCGGCTACTTGTGAAATCCCATCTTGTCCTGGAAAGAGCCTTGTAATGCGTCCAAGCCTCCAACATAGGGGTAGGACGCCATCCTCTTGAAGTAGGACCTTTTATGGAACTACGTTTAACTATAAGATTCTGTAGTTCTTGAGGATTGCGTGTGCTAGATTCACCTTCATAATCTTTACCCATTGTGAACTCAAACCGTGCTAATTATGATGTAAGTTAAAATTGGATTGAATAAACAAATTGATTCACACTAGCTTTGATTATAGAAATATCGATAAACACACACAAACTCCTTTAATAAAGTGAAAAAAAAAACTAAAAACTTAGCTCACGCTCTTCGCCTAACGTCACCTGAGGCCGGCCCGGCGCACCAGTAGGTAGGGCTCCGCTCCGCTTACACGGTGACACGGCAGGAGGCCTGAAGTTGCGTTCCACGGAGATATCGGCCTGGAATGTGCGGCGATGGGGGTGAAATATATGCTTATAATAACAGCTATAAGCCTGTTAGAAAACACGATTATAGAATACGATAATAACTTAAAAAGTTAGCCTATTGTAATATTCGTAAAACTTTTAACAATGGGTAATGCGAAATTACTATAAAAAACTGCATATGTGGTATTGATGTTACTATTTTAAGCTACTGCGATAACTATAGACACCAATGCACACGTAGAAACTATTTTAAATATGTATTGGATCGAAGTATTAAGGGTAAGGGTATTAAAGGTAAGGGTAAGTAGGTAAGAAGGAATTCACAAGGAAAAATGGGCACTTAGCGGCATTGGCCGAGGCTGCGGTACGATGCGGATTGCTGATCGCTACTGGCGGTGGCTGCAATGGCTGGTACACCTCCAGAGAACCCTGATATGTCTTGATTTAGATGATAGTAGCTGCGGCGGAAAGGTTATGCCGCCAACAGCGCGTGGTCCCAGTGATCGAACTTGTTTTCCTCCAAAGTTGCAGGTCCTGTCACGGTCGCCAGATGTTGGGGCTTCAGTGGTCTTCAGTGAAGCTCGTGTATCAAGGTAATGGTTGTTTGATAAGGTTAAGTAGGATTTTTACAATAAAAGTTGCGGAGCGTACAAGTTCGCGTGATGGTAAAATTTTGAACGGACAAAATATAATTTATGGCGGTATATCTAAAATAAAATCCATGCGGTGCCAGGCCTGGTTTAGATTGCAACATGTAGAACACATAAAACACAAGTCTTCGTAATTATAGTGTAGGCGTAAACATCCCAGCTCTGGAAAGTGTTTCTTTGTGAAAATTGAAACGTTTTTCGTTAGTTTTGTCTCACTATCGTTTTATGTGATTCTACTGTTGATTCTACTTCGCTATATCATAGATTCTGCTTGTCTTTGGTTTGAAGGGTCTGTTTATTTGTTTGTAGACGTCGACTGTGTAATGCAAGCCGAATTTCCGTTTAGCTGCAATCAGTTAGACTTACGTAAAAACTTGATTTGCGAGTAAGTTCAACTCGTTTTAAATTTTGTTTCTTTGACATTTGAAAACTGCAGAAATTATTTTTTACATTTTTGTGTTTTTAAATCTTTCGTGTCTTTAGTTACAAAATTATCAATACGTATTTATGTGCCAGAAAAATGTGCTCTTGTTTTTACTTTATGCTACAGCGTGTAATTTTTTTTTGTAAAAGTAATAAGTATTAGACATTTAAAGCATTTCCCTTTCACGGAGTAAAATCAGGATTCGAGGTTTGAGGACTATTTCATGTAATTACGTGGAATTTATAGCAGACTAGCTTTTGCCAGCGGCTTCGCCAGCGTGGAGCTCGGAAATTATCCCGCGGGAACATACTACTGGGATAAAAAGTAGCCTGTGTCCTTTCTCAGGCTCTAAGCTATCTGTGTACCAAATTTTATTTAAATCGATTCACTAGTTTTAGCAGGAAAGCAAGAAAGAGTTACTTTTGCATTTATAATATTAGTGTGGATGTGGATAAGCGGGTCATCCTGCTTTTGTAGGATTTAATTGTTTTGTTGGAACAATGAACAATAAATGGATAGTTTCCATGATACTTTCGTTTATGTAAATGAAATATCGATTTCCAAGAAACTTTTTAACCGTGTATAAGAAATCTTTCCAGAACCTATTGTCCCGTCACTCGGTTCTTGTAAATACACTACATATTTATCTCCAGTAAATACGGATTCGGTAGGTATGCCTACCTATTATTAAATACTAAACACATAATTGTCTGCCTAGCTAAACCAGCAACTCGTTAATATGCGAAGCTTATTTTAATAGGCGGTACCTTAATATTGCCGTAAGAAGCAATGTTCTCTTATAAATATTTTCATTATAAAAGATTTTATATTTAAGGAATTATGTTTTCTGTTATATATTGGATGGTACTCATAGGGATCAAAATGATGTGTATATTACATGTATTTTTTTTTTTTGTTTGGCAGGAGTGGGAATTCCTCATGGACACCCAGACTGTCTCACGGGTGACACAGTCTGGGTAGTGCCGGACTCTTACCGACTAAAACCACACTCCTGCCTTTGCTCACTGTCCCTCTGACATGATCAGAGACCTTGTATGACGTAATTTTTTTTTTTTGTCGTTTTCTTTTATCTGATCAGGGGTGATATCTTCTCCACTGTATCTTAGAGGCTTATATCTTTAATAGCTAATACTTAACATATCTTTAATATTATTTAATACTATACTATATTAAGTTGTTTTTTTTTTGTCTTTATTCTTATATGCTAGTCTTATATTATATAGTAATATATATGTAGCATATATTTTTCTTATTCTATGTATTCCTTATTATTACGGTTTTTGCAACTTCTTCACAATATTCCAAAAATTTCTGTCTATATTTTTTATTTGACATTAGCTTTGGGAGGTTTTCGACTGACAGCCCACAGTCCAACTGGTTTTCAATATCCAGTCTTTTCAGCGCGTAAACCGGGCATTCGGTTAAAATATGCTGGACCGTTTCGGGTGTGCCAGGCTGGCAGATGCACGATGAGTTCTCTTTGCACCTGAATCGATTCAGGTACTCTGAGAACCCACCGTGCCCCGTAAGCACTTGCGTGATAACACCAGTCGTTATTATTAGCCGAACCACTTTGTAGGAGCTCAACACGTCGGAAAAGAACAATTTTGTGACTTTAGCAGTGGTGCCTTCTTTGTACCTTCGGTTCCATTCGTCAAGCGACCCCATGCAGATTTGCCGCTTGACAAATGAAACCGGGCAGCGGTCATATTCGGGCTTCGTTTTTAGCTTTAGGGCTGCGTCTTTCGCCAGTTCATCCACTCTCTCGTTCCCCGCAAGGCCCGCGTGTGCCTTGATTCAGAACAAACGTACAGTTTTGTTCTGGGCTTCAATGGCGCGCAGGTTCTTGCAGGTTTCTACGGCCAGGGTATGCGTTGTGCTGAGGTTAGCTATGGTCTCCAGATCTGATCTGGAGTCACTATAGATGCCATAGCTTTCCTCATTTCTTCTTTTTATTTCCTCCGTGGCTCTGCATACTGCGAGGAGTTCCGCCTGGTATACAGTACAGTATGGTGCCAGCTTGAGTTTTATAGTTTTGACTTCTGCTGCACTATCCCATAATGTTAGCGCTGCTCCAACCTTATTCTCAATCCGGCTACCATCTGTAAAAATCCGGATAGATTGGTTATTGTACCTATCAAGTTGTTCTTGATCTACCAAGCTCACGAACTCCACCGCAGTATGCTGCCCCGGGTGAGGAATACTCCGGAAGTCAGCTCTCCACTCGACCTCTCTGTCCGCCAGCTCCGGCGGCGGTACTCCTCTCCTTGCCGCATACAGGGCTGCTGCCTCTTGTATGCGTAGGTCAAGTGGCAATATTCCAGCGAGCACCAGCGCTGCGTGGAGAGAGGTCGCGCGGTATGCCCCGCACAGTTTTTGAGCAAAACCCCTTTGTACTGCGTTCAAGTGGCGTTGAACTCCCAGTTTCTTTGCTGCTGAAGCCCAGGCACCAGCTGCGTACGTGATAAGGAGCTCCACTGTGGCGGTGTATATGACCCGGAGTATTTCCGGGTGGAGACCCCAACTGACTTTTGCAGCTCTCGACAGTTGGTTGTAGACTCCAAGTGCCTTTTTACAGACATTTGCCGTATGGCTATTGAAGGTTAGCTTGGAGTCCACTGTGAGTCCCAGTATCTTCATCTCCGAAGACATTGCAATGTCGACATTACATGTATTCTTGTATCTATTTCTTGTATCTACTTCTTGTATCTACTTCTTGTATCTACTTCTTGTATCTACTTCTTGTATCTACTTCTTGTATCTACTTCTTGTATCTACTTCTTGTATTCTGTATTACATGTATTCCCACATAATCTCTGGTAAGGTAATTGGGACCGAACCACAATCCAACCGTCTCTAGATTATGGTAAACGGAATACAATCGGGATAGAAATAATATTAGACCCGTATTGGTGAACTAGATACAGAATATACAATACCGTTCGTACTGATAAACTGATTCTGTATACAGGGGTAAACAACCAACCTATAGGGTTAGGGTTACCTATAGGGTAGGTATATACCTCAATGTATAATAGTAAATAGATATAACAAGCAACAGTATTACTGTTCCGTGTGTTGTTTACTGTGGCAACATTATTGTAAATATTATTTTTATTTAATTGCGTCAGTACAGCATTCAACTTTTCGATGATGTGATTTTCTAGCACATAAAGTTTTTATGAGTACGAATGCAGCAAAAAATAACAGTCAGAGAAAACTCTGGAATGTTATTCGACAATACTCTGGGAGAAAGCGCAAATCTAGCTCGTAGCGAACAAACTTTACGTACACCCACGAATTTCTGTAATGTGGAGACAGCACAATGAATATTATGTTACTCCAGTAGTTTCGTTTACTTTGCACAAGGGTTGTACTCATGTAAATGACTGTGACTGTTTTAGAATAAATATTTTATACCTACAAGGAATTATTTCGGGAGGTTCAAGTTGAGCTATCGACACAGCCGGACGTGTCTGCGCGCTCGCAACAGATGTGGTCCGACCCGCCTGAGATCGAAATCAAACCGTGTTATTGTGTGTGCGTGCTTCTGTGTCGTAATTTAAAATCGGGTGGCATAATACAACGTGTAACATAATTAACGCAAGACCTCATACACCCGAATTAGAGTTTTGAGTTCATTAGAGTATTGAGTAAAGAAAATCGTGTGAACACTAGCATTGTTTTGTGTATTTAAATTTGAGTCCTATTGCCTTGAGATAGGATTGAATACTTTCTGGCTCAATAAGTGGACTTCCGTCCATTTAGTTACACATTGTATAAAACAAGGAAGCAAATGTGTCATTCGTGCGCCCAGCTCTCAGCAGAGCCTGCCTGCCAGCGGACTCCTGCCGAACCCGGTGAGCCCGTTCCTAACATTTCAGGGATTTGTTTACTAAACTGCGCATGACCGCGGCTTTGTTTTGCCGCGCTTGGAGACCTAACATCGTCATCACATCACACCAGGAAGCGTTGTGTGAATGATTGTGTTCACAATAACTACAATAGGCTGAATAAGCCTATTCACGCTATAATTCTGGAACAAAATACGATACCGATTAAGACGCCCCGCACCAAAAGATCCTATTTTTGTAACACAGTAATGAATTCTTAAAATTCCTAAAAGCTTGCTAAGAGGAAGCAGCCACTCCAAATGAACACATGGGCTGCAACTTAATAAAAAAAGGGTACCCAATCCAGACTCTCTCTGTTTCAAGTTAAATGCATATTTTGCTATACAGATAAACAAAAGAAACCAAAAAAAAAGGTCATCCCATAAATTGACTCACTACAAGTGTGCTTCAGCCCCCAACTTGCACGTGTCTTTAGTGGCCACACAGACAAAGCGTTTAAAATGGTTATAATTGGCACTTCTAAATAATATACAGGAATTTCTCCCCAACAGCATTCTTTCTCAGGAATAAAGGATAACAGAATACAAAGCCGCGCAATATAATGAAGAAATCTGGGGTGGCGAATATATCATAATCGCCGCGTCCGAATTCTACCTCGTAAATGTGCATGTACATATGCAAAACAAAAACACACAGGTGCATTCACCTACTAACGAACAAGCTCCCGCCAACAAACACGTACTGTTATTGAACCAGCACTATGACGACTGGGTCCCGACAAACGACAAACAATACAATAACAACCGGAATAACCTAACACAAGGTTCAACTAGATTGAAAGCACTGTATCATACCAAAACATTAGGTAACAGGCACAACACATGAGAAGAGCAAAACCCATGAAACCCTAAACTCAAACAAGCAACCCCCAATTAGTTAAATCATTCACACCGTGTGGACAATAAGAACAAACACTACTTACACCGGTACCAAACGTAATCGCGGACGACACGGGATACGCAATAATGAGAAAGCCGAAGTCTACCTAATTAAGTAAACTTGCACAGAAAAACCAGCCAAAAAAAAACGAATTGACGCTGAACTGCCACGTACAGGAATTCAAGCCAACCTACAAGAAACAGGGATGAACTTAGGAACATTCAGCTACACATACCACGAATGGCATCTCTCCGAACCTGTAGGTAACATGCTCCAGGATCTTGCAATTTTATTAAGAACGTATTCCCAAATTGAATTAGTTAACAGTACAAATGAATTAGTTACAGTTAGTAATACAAGGATACTAGGTCAACCATTGGCATGGGAAAAGACTAGCCAACTCCTCTGCACTTATTCAACTCCCACTTCAACAGTTGTTCCCCAAAAGCAACCAGACCCTTCACAGTCTTATTAAACTTAATTAGACAAAAAGTACGCTAATAATACTCGGAAACTTCGACGTCCATATTGGTCGATAAGATACTCTAACCAAAGGAAAACGCAAAGGATCCAGCAAAACTTTCAGCATGAATTTCCCAACTACAAGACGAACTATTAATGGATAAAGCCTACAGAGAAAAACTTCAAACAGAAACGACAAAAGGTTAACCATCCATTAGAATAATATGGTCAAAAGGCACTCAAAAATCGCAACGTGGACGAGTTTTTCTGTTGCCTGTGGCATGATGATATACATGCCACAGGCAACAGAAAAACTCGTCTACGTTGACGAGACGGGACTATAAGATCAAACAAGAATTGTAAACAAAAACGAAAAAAAAAACAAACACAAAAGCAACAAAAAGGAACCAAGGAAAAAACAATGGATGCTAAGTATTTCAATAATAAACAATGCAAATATACCGCTCTCTCAATCGAAAACATATCAAAATAAAATATCAAGATCGCATATAAAAATAAAATAACAACTAGCAAATATAAGTATCATTCCAACGAATGAAAACACCGAAATAACATGGAACTACATAGCGGAGGTATTAAAAGCCACTGCCCAGGAAACTCTCGAGTCTTCAGCCAATTTACTCAAGGGACCATCGAATAGCCCTCGCTAACCTACAAAAGGCCAAAGCTGGCAAATGGATAACCCAATAGGCATAATCGCGTACAACAATGCCAGACAATACTCCAAAAGGTTAAAAATCAGTACAAAAATAGGCAGAGCGTACTTTTGCGTAACCAACAAAACCGATAACCGAAGCACAATAGACCGACGGTAAAGGAAATAATAGAAAACATCAATTGGGACTGCAACAAATCACTCCCTTCGTTGAGCTAGAAGGACTAGAATGCATCCAATATCAAATTAAAACCTCGCTAAATAATGTAAGCTTCCAAATAAACGAAACAAGGATGAAAATTCTAGTTGGAGAGGGGGTCTCTAATTAGAATTTATATTTTCGTTTCGTTAGGACAACCACAGGATTTGCTACCTGGCACACATTTTCAGACGCCCTGAACCACACCTGTTACAAGCAGCAATGCAGTACAGGGCCAAACCTAAGAAGGTCGGATGACCTATTTACACATGGAATGACAACCTACAACAGGACATGAATTACTTCGACAAGGAACTCCAGTTTTGAAGGGACACAGCTAGAGACAGAAATAAGTTCAAGAAAGCGGCTAGTGATATCTGCAAAAAACCAGAAACTGATAGCAGCGAGAACGCAGAAGACGACCAAGAAAACAACAACACGGAACATAGCAAACCCTTGACATAGAAAAGAGCCAGCAAACGGTTAACCCCACCAAAACATGCATCGGTGAAGCTCGACCTGGATCAACATGCCGGCGACGACGTGAAAAGATCCTATAGACAAATATCACCCTTCTCTCCACTAGTCCAATGCTTACTTAAGGCTGCATAGTCGGTAGGCTCGTAATCCTTTCCTATCCTTTGGGCACGTCTTCCCTACCATTACAGCGCCCCCCGGTCTACTTCTTGATATGCAATGGCCTATGTAGCACCATGAAAAATGAGGCTTCAAAGGCTAGTGCAAATCTTGGGGTTCATTAATCGAGTCTGATCAAACCACGCTGGGATCGGTGCAATTCATTTCATTTCATTTCATATACCTACAAGGAATTATTTCGGGAAGAAGTTTGAATCCAGCAACTGATTGTGAAGTTACAAAAGTGCTCAACGCGTACTTATAAAATTTATATTCTGATTGAAGGGGTTTTTAGGGTTCCGTTGCCAAAAAGCAAAAAAACGGAACCCTTATAGATTCGTCATGTCTGTCTGTCTGTCCGTCCGTATGTCACAGCCACATTTTTCCGAAACTATTAGAGCTATGCTGTTGAAACTTGGTAAGTAGATGTATTCTGCGAACCGCATTAAGATTTTCATACTAAAATAGAAAAAAAAACAAAAAATTTTGGGGTCCCCATACATAGAACTGAAACTCAATTTTTTTTTTTTGCATTACACCCATACGTGTGGGGGGTATCTATGAATAGGTCTTCAAAAATGGTATTGAGGTTTCTAATATATTTTTTTTCTAAACTGAATAGTTTGCGCGAGAGACACTTCCTAAGTGGTAAAATGTGTGTGGGGGGACACATTTTTAAACGTTCCACATTTGCGAAAGTTTAGCTCTGCCAGCCTCATTACAAACTGGGAAAATGGAAAAAATATCCGCCAACTGTACGGATAAAATATCAACATGTGAAACGGATATCATGAAAGCTAATTAAATTGGTCGTAAAAATATCACAATAATCCTAAAAAACAAAACTGTACCTACTTTTTACACAGAAGAATGAAGATTAGGTAGATTCTCTTAAAGATATTATCTCGATTTAATTTGGTCAGAAAACTGATAGTGGGCTCAGCTATACAAATACGAAAATATCAAGTTTTGAATGCAAAGTTCATGGTTTAAATGCAACACCAAAGACCTCAACAATCTATTGATCATCTACATTTTTGTGTTCAGTGCGCGCCATTTAGAGTCGAACTTTCAAGTACCTACTTACAGCTCTGTTGTGAGTTTTTATAAAATTTCTGAATACCATTTAGGCTCTGTATTCAGTAAGTATACCGTTATTTATGTACATTATTATCATTAACGTACACCAGTAGTAGACTGAAATATTTAATTCTGTTATTATTATTTTTTTTGTGAAATGCGATTAGCGATTAGAAGAAAAGCGAATGCCCAAAGAACAGTTACAGGAATAACAGTTAACTATTTCACACTGAATAATAAGGCTACAACTGTAATATCACTTCAAAACTACATGTTTGGCAACAAATCTAAAGGAAATCCTTACAAGTAAAACCGACCAAGTCCGAGTCATACTCACGCACCGAGGGTTCTGTACAAACCTGTAGGTATTCACGGTTTATGCATAAGGTTTATGTATAAGACATTAAATGTTTTTTTTTTTTATATTTGAGTTAATTGAATGAAAGGTAAATTGCGGTTTACGGTTTATGACGTATTAAAAAAAAACTACTTACTAGATCACATACAAACCAATTTTCGGTGGAAGTTTACATAGTAATGTAATCTTATATTTTTTTTTAGTTTTATCATTCTCTTATTTTAGAAGTTACAGGGGGGGACACATTTTACCACTTTGGAAGTGTCTCTCGCGCAAACTATTCAGTTTAGAAAAAAATGATATTAGAAACCTCAACACCATTTTTGAAGACCTATTCATAAATATCCTATACGTACGGGTTTGATGCAAAAAAAATGAGTTTCAATTCTAATTATGGGGAAACCCAAATTTTTTTTTTCTCTTTTTGTGTGAAAATCTTAATGCGGTTCACAGAATACATCTACTTACCAAGTTTCAACAGCATAGCATAGCATAGTAGCATAGCATATTTTATTTTATTTGTTTGGGACAAAAAACAGTTATACATTAGAGCATTTACAAACACACCATCTAGTTACCAAGTTTCAACAGCATAGTACTTATAGTTTCGGAAAAAAGTGGCTGTGACATATGGACGGACAGACAGACAAACAGACATGACGTCACAGTTGAGGTCACAGTTTTAACTTAACCTAACCGTGTGGTGCCGGACGTAAAGAATAACACCACCCCATTTCTTCCCGTGGGTGTCGTAAAAGGCGACTAAGGGATTTACTAGAGAATGGGCAGCAGCGTTCTCTATGCATTTTACCACCATACTGCGATCGCCAACCCGCCTGCCAAGCGTGGTGATTATGGCAAAGCCCACCAAATTGGAGGAGGCCTAAGTCCAGCAGTGGACGTCTAATGGCTGAAATGATGATGATGAACCATTAAAAAAAAAATAACCTACTCTAACTAGTTCCATAAGTAACCATAAATTTTACTTGTTTCAGACGATTTTAAGCACATAAACTTACAAAGAAGAATGCAAATGACATCAAATTTAACAATCAAGTGAAATTTTTGTTAGTTTTAAGTTATTTGCTAAACAATTTACAAAAGTTATTTACAAAACTTAAAATTTTAAAATTTTAAGTTTCAAATAATTTGTATTAAAAGATAATTGAACTTTTTAGTTATATAATTCCCAAAAAATCTTATTTTTGCCTTTATATTTTTTGTCATAACAAATAATTTGACCAAACGTTTAGTGTCTAAAGATTGTTTTCTGTAATAGATCATTTGATTGTTTTCTGTAATAGATCATCCTTTATAATATTCTGCCAAGTCAAAATTTTACCAAATGAAAATGTACGTACTAAAAACATTCCAAAACATTATTCCAATACTTATTGTTTGGGTAGTGAAAAATAGGCAAAATCATTTTAGCAAAACGACAGGTTCCAAACCGGCTATATACATATATTTGTGATCAAATAATATTCCGTAAGATTTTGTTTCGGTGTGGTGAACATATGGCAAATAAATCATTAGGCAAATGAAAAAACTTCAAACAAGCTTCGGACAGTAACAAAAAGTTTATTTGTAAATCGGCGAAATATATTTCGGTAAAATAATACCTATGACACATGATATTTCAATCAAATAAAATATGTCAAATAATGCATATAGCAAAAACCAGCCAAGTGCGAGTTGGACTCGCGCACCGAGGATTCCGTACAAACCTGTAGATATTCACGGGTTATGCATAAGGTTTATGTTTATGGATTAAATGCTTATTTTTTATTTTTATATTTGAGTTGATTAAATGAAAGGTAAATTGCCGTTTACCATATATGACGTATTAAAAAAAACTACTTACTAGTTACATAGTAAACGTAGTAGTGTACATCATATGTTTCTTTTAGTTTTATCATTCTCTTATTTTAGAAGTTACTTGACACATTTTACCAATTTGGAAGTATCTCTCGCGCAAAATATTCAGATTAGAAAAAAAATATATTAAAAACCTCAATACCATTTTTGAAGACCTATCCAAAGATACCACACACGTATGGGTTTGATGAAAAAAAAATTGAGTTTCAGTTCTGAGTATGGGGAACCCCAAAATGTATTGTTTTTTTTTCTATTTTTGTGTAAAAATCTTAATGCGGTTCACAGAATACATCTACTTACGAAGTTTCAACAGCCTAGCTCTTATAGTTTCGGAAAAAAATGGCTGTGATATACGGCCAGACAGACAGACAGACATGACGAATCTAGGTTCCGTTCTAATCTGGGTTCCGTTTTTTGCCATTTGGCAACGGAACCCTAAAAATACGTCGGTTAATAGTTATCAGCCAAACGAAATTCGAACAAAAATAAATCGGAAAGGAGATTGATTCTCCACGCAGACACCTCTAGGGAGGTCGGCGAACAGCACCTTTTTTTTAGTATCGGGTTGGAAATCCTCACGGAAATCTTCCGCCCTGAGGTGGACGGAGGGGTCTGCCAGACTTCTACTGACTAAAATACCCCGTGTACCCTCACCCACTTGCATAAGGGGTTACGGGACGGTTAAGCACTCTTCGACGCAGCCCTCACCTGGTGCCGCCTCTGCGGGCCCCGTCTGGTCAAGCAGGGGGAGTGAGGTGTTTGACTCCTCCTGCGACGGCGAGTGGCGCGCGTGGAACATTACGCACCACCACCTCGGGTCATATCAAGGGGGCGGCGGACGCAGCGCCCTGTCGTAACCGATGTCCCACAGATACGGCCCCAGAACTGATCCCTGTGGGACCCCGCACGACATTTCTTGCCGGTTCCATTCTCCATGGTGACCGGAGTAAATGACTGCCGTGTTCACCAGATAGGCCTCGACCACGCGGCAGAGGTAGGTCGGCATCTGGTGATACCGGAGTGCCTTCCTGATGCAACTCCAGGGCAGGGTATTGAAGGCATTGGCGATGTCTAAAGAAACCGTCAAGATAAACCCAACCCAGGCCACTGCATCCCTCGTCGTGAGGACTTGCATGCGCATCATGGCGTCCACCGTAGAGCGCCCCTTGCGGAAACCGAACTTATATATTTATAGGTATCCCAATGGTACGTATGTAATTGTACATACTGGCCTACCCCTGAGGTTAGAAAATGAGAATTAATTCGCTGAGCACTCAGTGCATACAATATTCAGTGAGTTGCGTGGTGTGGGCAAACACTGTCTTTAATTATGAGGCTTTAAGTGTCCGGACGGATGGCCGGACTAATTGCCCAGGGGAAATCCGTTTAATTATCATAAGAAAATACATTCCCAGCGTATAATTGAATACAGTCAAGAATGTAGTTGTTTAATGAGTCTTAGTATGTACAAAAACGTGATTAATGACAAAACCATTTTGGCCGTATACTACTGCAGATTAATTTTGCCTTTATTAAAACACAATATTGAGTGAAAAAGTAAAAACGTAAAAAAGTACTAACGTCGCGGTGACAGGACATGGCGTGAGTGGATTTACGACTTGGACTTTGTGATATGGAATTCCTACTGATCTTTTTTTCAAACATTTTGCAGTAAGTATACGAATACGTTGGTACTTTTACCAGATGGTTTTTCTTTTATTCCCAAGGGCTTTATGATTTTCAACTGTGTTTGCTTTGTTACACACGAATTCAGGACAAAAGGTCGCCATAAAAGAAGGTCACACTACTACGTACTACGCTCACAGCTATGAGTAAATTTTGCTTGTACTAAATATCTGGCCTACGTGGCCAGATATTTAGTACAAGCACAATTTTTTTTTTATGTATCTGATGGCACCAATGGATTACCTATTCTAATCTTACCTTATTTTGTAAACAGTAAATTTTAGAAGGATAATGAAATATCTCTAGGGAGGATACTAAAACTGTTTTGCTTATACCAGTGGTCTTAGATTATAATCTGAAAGTGTTTGCTGCCGAGAGAGGTCCAATAACTGACGTTTGAATATTTAATTAATCTTAAAAATGCCGTCTTGCATGGTGAAACAAAGTGTGTCAATATTTGCACGTTCTCCATTCTTTAGGGATACCATCATAACATTTGTGTCAAGGTAAATAGTATCCATGAAGTTCTAATTCGCTTGTTGAAAATTTTTAAGTCTTTTACGGCTCAAATATGTGGACTAGGGGCTTACTTTAAAGCAAACTACATAACCGCAGAATACTTTTTACCAGTAAAAGACCAAAATACACTATGCAAATAGTAAATCCCATTCGCCTCTCAACTGCCAGTAAAGATTATTTAAAGCTTCTACGAAAATATCTAACGCTAGGTTTTCAACAGCAAAGGCATTTTGTACCAGCCGGCAATATGAATTTTATAAGACGTTGGTTGTAGCGCGTTCCAAGAATAAGCACTTCTACATGAGACAAACACGAAAATCCTAAAACCGATAGGATTTTATTATCACAGGATACATATTTTCTCTTTTTGAACAAGGATTTGATTTTTCATGTCTTTTGTTTTGTCTTACAGGAAAAACCAACGGATGCCATAATTAACATCGGATTGGATTTTTAGTATACATTGTAAAATAGAGGGTGGGTATTTGGTACTAAGTTGTGAAGATTTTTTGTCTCAGACATATGACATAATAATACACGTATTATGTTTAAAACAGGTAAGTCGGCGGTATAATAGCCCTGCGAACAGCAAGATCGTAATGATCTTAGATGGGACAGACGATTGCCTAGCAACAGATTCAATTCCCTCAGTAGTAATTACAAATAAACTGAGCACACGACATCATGAGGGCGGTTTGGTATAGAACAAGAGCTATCTAGGTACCGAGATTTGATATCAGGTTAGATACACAAATAAGTCACCGCGCAAAAACGTCTTAAAATCCTAAGTAATATTATAAATTCTGAAGTAAGTCTATTATTTATTTGTAACGCTTTAACACTAAAAACGTTTGAACGGAAATACGCTACTTTTATCCTAAATCGTAAACGAAGTCGCGAGCAACAGCTAGTGCAATTATTTATGGATTATGGATAATTCTACGGTACCCACTGACTATTCTAACTAACAGGCTGACTTTCGACTTCGTAAAGTTCTTGTCTTAGAAAGACAAACTCTTATTAATTCCTTTCTCTGAACAAGTTTTTCTATTTACGTAAAGCTTTGGCTTACAACACTCTGTCATTGACATCCAAGTTCGAATTACAGAAAGGTAATTAGAGAGAAGACTTTTAACCGTATTTAATTAAGTGAGGTGACCCCAGTTATTGAATTAATTCAGAGGTGGCTCGGGCAGGGAATTTCCATTATCTTGTCATCTGTTGATTACCGCGGCTACGGGTACAAATACCGACCAGTAGGGTGATTGTGTAACACACTAACAGTGGCAATGGCTTTTATTTTGACAATTTTTTGCGTTATTTACGTGGTGGAACAAACAACAGAACTTTATCTAACTCTTGACGCAATGGTTCAGTAATGTCCCTCAAAATGATTTGAAACTTGTTACACAATTAAGGTATTGTTTTGGCTAAGTGAAGGTGTTAAATATTTGGATATATTTTGAGAACATGTACTAATTGGTGAAATGTTTAAACAACGTTGATTAAAAATTGAGGGATATCCTCGCCAACTATCGCAATAATTTCCGAATAATAATAAAAAAACGTTATGTTTTGACTACTTTACGGTAAAGGTTCTAGAGAACCCAAAGGCCCTTTGATTGTATACCCCTCTGGTATTCATTTAGGAAAAGGAAAACGGGAAATGCGAATCTTTTCCGGAATGCTATCGACTCTTAGCTAAAGTTTCTATGCTACTACTTTCGTTTACTTCAGCATTAGTGGTGAACCTCTCTTCATTCTTTCTAGTATTTAAGTAGTACCACATTATGTATTAACGTAGCTGAAAAATTGAAAATTGAAATTGTGCTAGGTTGTTTTATTATTTGGCAAATATTTTTTTTTTTTTTTTTTTACTAACAACGTTGCTTCCAGCCACTGCACTGTGAATAGCGCTTTACAATTAAAAAATACACTGTTGACTGTACTGCAAGAATAATATTGTTGGTGTCCTCGTTAAATTTGTGCGCGAAAAAAAGCCTGTGTTTTATGTATGTCACCAGTTGGACCAGCGCCAAACACATCTCCTTATATCGAGAATCGAACGATAAAGTTGAAGGAAGCTGCAATAGACTAATTTTTTTTTAGCAACGACATTATTGCGACAGGAAATTGGGGCAAAACTTATGGGAATGGTGAGTCGACTTGACGGTCTAGCTGTCGGTAAATTTCAGGATTGGAGGTAAAAGAAACATTGTTATAGCTAATAACAATGTTTCTTTTACCTCCAATCCTGAAATTTAAACATGGATGAGCAGGATTTTTTATTGGACTATTTTCAGTGGCGTGCTTTAATTACACTTCAAAGGAAAAATACCTAAATATGTCCGATTCTATTACCCGATACTTTAAAGTCGTTCTAGATTTATTAATAGAGCATCTCAACTTAGTCAGTGATTTGAACGCTTTAGAAAAATTGGACGAGAAACTACAAACCATCAGATGGACAATCAAATTGCTACCATTTCTGCAGCGGGTCTATGATTTGACTATCAAACCGGACGTGTGCCGAGGGCTTGAAGATAACTCGGGTCAAATAAATTTCAAGTTTTTTTGAAGTGAAAACTTCTTTAGCGGTGTTGTGCACTTTTTTTGTATGCGTAAAAAATGTTAAACTCGCGTCAGGACACGTGACCTGATTGAAAATTCGTAAGACGGACGGAGAGTAGACAGCCGGCGCGGCGTAGGAGAGGAAGTATCCCCGTCTCTATCAACGGCGCGGCGAAAATGTATGCCTGCGCCTGCTGTTTCGTTTAGGCGGCGCAGGACGCTTGCGCGAATGTTCGTGTGTGTTTATGTAAGATTAGGTTTCGATCGAGTCTACTGTACTGCTTGACGAAATTATTAATAGATAAACTTTTTAATGTGATATAAATTGTCATGTTTGTGTTCGATAGCGCAATAAATAAATATTGTATTCTACCACATAAATGATAGTACTTTTATACTGATAATTAAAGCAATTTGTGCAAAATTATTCCCTAACCATTCCAAAATATCAAAAATGCACAACGTTAATATTCAAGTTTTCACTTCTGCCGGCACTCCCGGAGTACAACCCGTCGTTTTTTTTTAAGTTTAACAAGTAATGAAAAGTTTTGCCATCGACTTAAAAGTCGTTGTGATTTTATTACACTAGCTACCCAACACGTCGTGTTTACAGAGTTGCTGCGATGAAAAAAAAAAAAACAAAACAAAACTGACAAAAATGCCAGCAAAAAGATAAAGACGAGTAATTGATGTTGATTTTATTAGGTTTTCAAAACATTTTTTTAAATTATTAAATTTCTTTTACCACCAGCACTTTTCGGCGTTTCTGCCGCATTTTGTAGTGTAACCAAGTTATAAAAACTTTTCCTCTAACACATTCAAATCCAATCCGAAGTCAAACGAAACTGCACAAGTAAATAGCGTGCGAGGAGGTGGAATAGGAAATGTAACGCGTTACTACTTTGTAGACGAGGCTTAGTAAGTTCAGATGAGCTATAATAGGCTACAATCGGGAGCAGGTGCGGCACACGAGAACAACATGCATTTTGTTCTCAGCGACGGGCGGACTTTGAATAAACTTCAGTGTCGGAAGTGTCATACAGCATGGACATTGCGATTGTTTTATTCACAACTTTAGGGATTTGAGTGTTTTGAATATCAAACCTTCCAGTTTGAGCAAGTAGTAGAAAGAGGGCGCCGTCGTATAAAATCTTGATTATAGGTAACTAGCTTCTACCCGGGACTTCGTTTACATGAAAATGTTTGTTGCCTTGACCCACCCCGTTGAACCACATCCGCTCACGCTTTTTCTTTGTCTACATCTTGGACGCGAGTTGCACGGCTCCGAGACGCTCGAGGCGGCCGGAGATCACTGAGACAATTTTCGCCTTGGAAAACGCTTTTATATCACAATCATGTTTTTTAAATTTTGTGCTTCGTAAGTGTGTCTTGTTTAATGCTAGTTTATAGACACTTGAGGTAAGTGCAAAAGGTCAAAATCTATAGTGTTTGTAGCACGGACTTGGTAAATAGGTAAGGCTCAGAGCAACTATCATGCTCTTAACATCCGTACCGTATCAACATAAATAATGTATCACTTAACAACATGATACGGTTAAAATGGTGAAACATATTAAATTACAGGCGGTTCCCTCAGGAACCGTACATAATTAACTGCTAAGCATTTGAAACATAACGAAACGAGCTGACAGGTGGAACTGACGACATAATAGGCTCATGTAAATGTTGTTCATTATAGTTTGAACGGGTACTTTCATTTATACTTTATACCTTCGCTACGGCGTAGTAGTGGGTCTACACCGACGCTACGTGCTACGCTGCTACGCTGTCGTATCACAGACGTCATGTCGTAAACAACGGCAACTCAATAATTTGCCAGCCATTGTATTTGTTGAATAAATATATTTATAAAATCTTATTTATTCGAATCGATATTGAAAGATTAAATATAAATTATGAAAACAAGCTTTTTAAAATTTGCATTCAATTCATCGTCCGGTCGAGTGCAGCGCCGTTTGACAATTACCGGAGCACTATTGGTTTCAGGATCCTGATAAGCTCATGTGTTATGTAATAACAAGTATACTTTTAGCAAAACATTCTCTAACCTCGCTTATCTCTTCCTAGTTATTGTAATACAGCATCTATATGTATAATTGTTCGACGCCAGGCCAAAACCCCGACCATAGGATTTAAATAGCGCAGTGGAAACGTGATGGTGGAGCTCTGGAGCAAGAGTGGCGAGCGAAAGTGTCCGCCGTGCGCGGAGTTGATCAATAAAATATTCAAAAGACTCACCTGGTTGAAGAACACCTGCTCTGGAGCCTACCTGGATTTATGTATGTAAATGAGTGTATATTGTATTGTGTAGTGACGCTGTAAGTAGGTTTTCCAGGATATAGGCCGCTGCAACACGCCAGAGATCCTCTCCAGCACGCGTTCAATCACTGTCACTTAACCTCAAACTATTTCAACCAAAGTTCAAACTAAAACCCGTTCTATTTCGTCAAAAGGGGTTATTTACAATCAAAACAATTGGGTCACAACAGATTGTCCACAAAAACGACCGGTTCTAAGGGATTAATTTAACAAAAGGGGTCGGCACGCCAAATAGGACCCACCATCTTTTCAAGACCAAAACCAAAGTAAAAAGATCAAACTGACAAATGACAGATGTCACTCCGTTAGGTACGCTCCGTTAGACGCACAGATTAAACAAGTCAAACGGGACGGAACAATAATGTTCTGGTTTAGCAAGGGCTTCTTTGTACTAATAACCTACTTATGAATGTTTCATCATCTACCTAGCCTTTTCCCAACTATGTTGAGATTTGCGTTCGGTCTAACCGAATGCAGCTGACTATCTGTATTTTACATAAACCTTATTTGATTTCCTCAACCTAGATATGGGCTAATAGGATACCCCTTGATAAGAATGATCAGCCCGAAAGGCTTTCGGGCTTTTGACAACCCGGGACGACCGTCAAACATCCATGAATTACAGCCGGAACCAAGGGTTTAACGTTTTTCTCGAGGGCTCGAGGGGTCTTGGTTTTTAAAGATGGTCGCCCATGTATGGACCAAACGCGGCAAACGTAGCTTAACAAATAAATATTAAAAAGATCGATATTTGTCAATCCTCAATTGTCTAGACAAGACAATTTCTTAAAGTTCCAACAAAAGTCACCTAAATTACACAAATATTAAAAAAAACCTTCTGGGTAGCACTGTTTTAAAAACCCATTCGCTACAGAACGCTTCATCGCGCGGAATTAATTTATTTCATTTGTAAGCGATTTTTAAAAAGAATATTAAAACTGCTTTCTTGAATAAATCAATCGACCAAGATTTTTACTCATTTATGTATATTGTTTCAGTCAAATAGAGTTAAATTAGAATTAGGGCTTTCTTAAATATCTGACTATGAGTCGTAGTTATAGTATTGTTGTCTGGGAGGTAGTTAGGAATGATAAAAGTAATTGAGGTGGTAAGCAATAAAAGTGACTTAAGATTTTATTTTTGAATGTACTCACGATCAGAAAAAAATAGCATGTGAAAAATGACTTGCGTTTCGGCCATAAAACATTTTTGATGATAAATTTTAAACTTTTATTTTCAAACATTCTTATTAAAGAATAATTGTAACAAGTTGGCATAAGCGGCATAAACGCATGAAAAGCAAGAGAAATTCATAAAAACGAAAGACACACGATGTACAGCGGCTTTGTATTATTGCTTGATATAACGTGGAATCTGTTTCGACTATCCTACATTGCTCATTGGTACAAAATGCTTTAAATATCCCTGAATATTTCATTCTCGAGTAATCTAATAAGATCGGGGAATGTGGAATTTTTACCTCACTAAAACCACCCCAGTGGTCTACACATAGAAGGGGTACCGTTGCCTCTCAAATCACCCCACCCAGAAACCCCTCTGTGCAACGCTTGTTAGTGCACATCTCTGAGGAGACTGTAAAGAGGCCTTCCCGAAACCTAACTCTGCAAGTGTGTGAGGCATGTTAGCACTGAGCGCCCTCTTCCCTGAGATCATTCAGTGGACGGACAGAGTCCCCACTCTGAGCGCCCGTGACCCCAAATTCCCGTTTGCCTTAAATAATGAAGGCGGGTGCCCTGAGTACCTCTTAATAGTAATCGTCGCTTTGTCGCCAAATTCCTGTGTTTCTCTAAACGTAAGCTATTTGTATGTATGAGCATTTTATACTTTCTGATTTACTGCTTATCGAACCTCGAGTGTATCCATGATTGATATATAATGTTCGAGAAGTTGTGTCTTAGGTTAAATATGATGTTTGGTGAAAAATGTGAATTGCTCTCACCGTTAAAATAACTCTTTATGATTTCCAAACAAGTTTCAGCTTACCTTCGTCGTTTCGGTTTCATTGCTCACACTGGAGAATGATTTGATCTCTCGAAGGATTTGAATTTGCCAATTCTTTTTGATGTTTTATTTCGTTATATGTGTTCTTTTCAAAGGGAATTGCAAAATTTTCATGGCTCGTTTATCACAGACATATCAGGGTACAAGAAGGAAAATATCAAGGCTACCAGCCGGAAAATTGTGAATCTCACCACAATAGTGCCTTTTATTCGACCGTAACCGAACGATTCTGGGTTTAATTTATTGTCAATTAATGTATTAAGTTGAGAACAGTTTTAAGGTTTTTCCAGTTCTGAAAAATCGTTAAAAGTTGTGAAATGTCATAAATTGGTACTATAAAAAGAAAGATTTTTAATTTTTCTAGCTGACTGTAGATACGGTTTTTTCCGTGTGTCTGAAATTTGAGCAGTCATCAATTATTTAAAAGTTAAGGAGAGACAAGGTGACTTTGGTATGTGTTCCTGAAATGACAACAGCTGAGGCAGTTGTAAGTTCTATGAATTTTAACAGCCCTTTTTAAATTAAATGTATAAACTGTATATGTATGCGTTAGTCCATAGACTGCTTAAGTCCAGTCAACTTATTAAAATATTTTAAGTACGAAGAGTTATTATTAAATGGTTATCCATAGTACCATAATATTATGTTTTACGGCTTTAATCAAAGGATTAGCAATCAAATCAAATATTTACTGATTTTCATAATTATTTTCACTACAATATAGTCAGCGTGATGTCACACAAAATAAAAAGGGGTACCTAATCCCTGTTTTTAAACGGTTTTATTTAGCTCACCCATTTTGTTTTATTTATTATTCTTGGGTCAAATTTAGTAATTCAAATTTCACCCTCTTCCTGTCAACCGATTAATCTGAAATTTTGTATACACTTTGGATTTTGGTGACAATACAATTATGTTTATTAATTATCATTATAAATTCAAGATGGCCGCCGCTACAAAATGGCGGATAATTTATGTTTTATTAATCCCATCAATATGGGTATCAAATGAAAGGGCTCAACAAGCAGAATACAATATACTATAAAAAATTGAAATCCAAGATGGCAGCCGCTACAAAATGGCGGATAACGTAGGTTTTATCAATCCCATCAATATGGGTATCAAATGAAAGGGCTCAACAAGCAGAATACAATATACTATAAAAAATTGAAATACAAGATGGCGGCCGCTACAAAATGGCGGATAACGTAGGTTTTATCGATCCCATCAATATGGGTATCAAATGAAAGTGCTCAACCAGTATAATACAATGTACTATATAAAATTAAAATCCAAGATGGCGGCCTCTACAAAATGGCGGATAACTTAGGTTTTATCAATCCCATCAACATGGGTATCAAATGAAAGGTCTCAACAAGTAGAATACAATTTACTATGCAAAATTGAAATCTAAGATGGCCGCCGCTACCAAATGGCTGATAACAATTTTTTATCAATCCCACCAATATGGGTATCAAATAAAAGGGCTTGACAAGAAGAATACAGTGCACTATACAACCTCAATATTTAAGATGGGCGCAGCCACCAAATGGCGTATAATAATAAGATTTAAATTTAGAAATTGAATCTGTAATTTAGGTATCTGATTAATCCAGCCTGAATCCACCACCCAAGTCAAGATTTTGTATCGTGTTGAGGACTGTGTGGCGTTAGGGTGGCTAAAAATGATACGTCGTTAGCGGTACACCACCCAAGTTAAGGTGAAAGGTTAAAACGCGCCGAGAACTGTATGGCATTAGGGTGGATAAAAATGATATGTCGTTAGCGTTTTCCCCTCAAAACTCAGGCGCATCTTGTTGTACATAGCCTTGCCCCTTTTTTTGGCTCTTAGTAGAGTAAGATCTTTGCAGGGACTACGTATAGAGGAGTTGGACTGCAATAAACTAACGGGCAAGAAACCTTGCAATAATGAAGCACTAAATGAATTAAACAGAATGCGAAATAAAAACTAAAAACTAGAAAATAAAAATAGGTAAAAAAACTTTTTAAGTTAAACGGTTTTATGTTAAACATACATTGCAATGTTTAAGATAAATGTACTAAAAACCAAAAAATAATAAAATAGATACAGTCGTGGGAATTATAAACATATGCATAGACTAGACTAAAATAAAACCGTGGGACACGTCAATTGTCTACAAATTATCGACTTAATTGTCTACAATCAACGATTGTAGACAATTGACGTGTCCCACGGTTTTATTTTAGTCTAGTCTATGCATATGTTTATAATTCCCACGACTGTATCTATTTTATTATTTTTTGGTTTTTAGTACATTTATCTTAAACATTGCAATGTATGTTTAACATAAAACCGTTTAACTTAAAAAGTTTTTTTACCTATTTTTATTTATCTCAAGTTAAGGAAATATTTAATACTAAATTTTATAAGAAAAAACTCAAATGCTAGCATAACTCTGACAAGGAAAAAAGAGCAAGGACGAAATAAAATGTTACTGTCAAAAGGAAAGAGGGGAGACGATGAGGTGGCAAATAATGAAGACATGATTCATTTAAAGTCTCGCAACGTTGTTTTTTTTTTTAAAGCAAATGAAATAATAAAATAAACAGATTACTGCTTGAACACGACCCTACATATTATGGATTTGATTCAGTTTCCAGAAGCGAACATATTCTCACTTAACTAAAGTTTTTGCGGTGTTCGTAATCATAGCATTAGAGACGAGATACTGATTGAAACATAGTAAAAAACGTAGTCATAACGATTCACAACTGCATACAAATATGTAACCCGTAACTATATACAACTGGAAACAATTCCCGTATCTTATATGTTAAGCCAAACGTATCTACATTTTCTCAATTTCACAGGACAGCTAAAATTCTGAAAATCCTCTCCTCACCAAACCGAATTTTCGCAGAATTTTAGAACTCCTGTAAAATTGAGAAAATTTTGATCCGTTCATCTGACTCTTAGACCGCGAAATATAGAGATGAAATAACTTCTTCATCCCATATTTTTGTACATTTGTGGCGAAATTCCACGTCGTTCCAGTTTCTTGAAAAGTTATAACTAATGAAACGGCAACTATACAACGGCTATAAATTGTGTGGTTTATATATAACAGTTTTAACTCTTGACAAAGGAAAAAAGTAGTAAGGATTGTTATGGCGACTTAGCAAACCAGTAGGTGCTGTAGAATACCATACCAAAACAAAACAGGGTGCGACCCAGTTTGATACTTGAACATTTTAATATCCACCATGACGACGAAATGTTTGTGCTGAGATGAAAATTAATCTGAGACTCTAGAATAATATTTTTTTTAAGTTTTGATTGAACTGTTACAATAGATAGCTTATTGATGTCAGCGATTATTTCAATCATAATAAGGATTATTGTATAACTTTATTAATATAACATTTATAGCTGGGGGTTTTGGTGACCTACTTTTAAAACCTGAGAGTCGCTGAACTCTTAATTTGTATAGCTTCAGAGTGATACTTTCCAAAGGGAAAGTTGAGCAGGAAGTACCTACCTTAATATCGTATATAAAACTTATTTATATATGCTGGCTTGTGTCCTGCAACGCAGATTTCTATCAAACTTTAGCATTAAGCGTTAGCTATATCACTTGTGTCTAATGAACGCTAGACTGTTCCCTTAGCCATAACATTTAGAACGGTTTATGTTAATTGCCTATTCTGGGCAGTGCGGCCTGCCGAGAATAATATATGTCCATAACGACGCAAGGATAGTGACTCTTAACCTTTGTCTATGGCTTCTTCTACACTACAATGAAGTATAACTATACAAGTTTTTCTTGCTGTAAGAAGAAATGTGTGTGTAAAAAAATCCGTCTCTATAGTTTCGTCCAATTTGCGTATGATATGCCACGGATAGCACTGCCAAACTTATCTATTCAATCCAACCTGCATTGATTGCACCTAAAGCTTGCTCCTTGCCTTGATGTCGAGAATTTTATAATAGGAAAACTGATACCTTGTTTATACCTATCTTAGTCTGATTAGAGAATTCCTTTGAGATGAGTAGTACTAATGCAATGTGATGTACTTAATCATGTCACCGAGAGATTTGAATTAAATAAATCATGTTAACAATTACTCACATACCACTCACATTCCTTATTTCCCCCTCATCTTCTGGATGTAAGGTTTCAACAAATTAGTTTGTCCTTTAAAAGCTTTTCGGACACGAATCGATATTCTTGTGTAAGTTATCGATCTGTGACGCACGAAAAACGAATTAGTAATTTTCTTTTTCTTTCCTGGTTATTTCGATTGAGGCAATTATGTTTCTAATTTTGAACAAAAAGCAACAAAGCTGTTTAAAATAAAAATCTTCTGTGAGGAGGAATAGAAACAAGTGAAATTATTAAGGTCAGTAGCAGTCTGCTGAAATTATATTGGTGTCTAATATTTTCTACTAGACTGCATTGTTTTTTCACTCAACCCTTGTCTACTAGACATTTATTTCTTTATACAACGCTCGCCACATGTTTTCCTGTTGAAAATACAATGAAAATATTCACACCGAAACATTGTGAGCCAGGCAGAAACAAATTGTCGTGTTCTTCGTTGGATCGATTGACATTGTTGCATGTTCTCTACAAATATTACTTCTGGGTCCAACAAAATCTGCTACTAAGATGGCAAATCAAATTTCCTCAATTTGATTCCATTTTGCTGATAATGTTAAAAACGAAAAAAAAATAACAATCTTTTTTGTAACCCGTCACAGGCCAGTCTTCGGTTCTTTCTCATGCCTGCCTAATGACTATTGGTAAAACCTAACCCAAATTTTATTACTGCTGAAGACGTTCAAAGAAGAAAAAATTTAGATCCATATTATTCAGGCGTGACGATACAGCAAATGGTGTTGATAGCTTAGTTCTATGAATAAGCCGAACTAAAGTAGGACATTCACGATCGACCTAAACCATTAGTAAGACCTTGCAATGAAACTGTAATCCCAGTAAGCTAAAGTAGTTATTAAATTAGCATGATTTCCGAGGGTTTTCTTATCAAACTCATGGTTATCATTCTAGTTTATACTTTACTAGCTTTTGCCAGCGACTTTGCCCGCCAATTATACATATCAAACGTTCTCTTGAACCACTTAGTCTATTAGTGACAACCGCAATAAAATCCGTTGTGGAGTTTAGAATTAAAACGATCAAGATCTAAGCGAACAAACACGAAATGCGACTTTGTTTTATATTATGTAAAGATTACAGTGACATAAAAGTTTGTGTGTGGTTTTGCGTTCGTGTTTGATTAGGTGTTCAGCAAGTGATATTTCAATTGATTTACGTTAGTTTGTAGTCGAAGTATGAAGGTCGTTTATTTCAATGCACAACTTGACATAGTAATCGCACTCCTCACGGAGGTGACTATTTTATTTCCACTATTTCAATACAAATATGTTTATTGCTTGCTCTCCGTAAAGTTATGGCATTAAATTACATTTATTGCCATAATAAAACACGAATACATGAAAGGAAAAACAGGAAAATGTTATAAAACATATTTTTTTATGTTTATTCTCCACTTCCTATGATTGTGTTAATACTTTTTGCGTAAAAATATTAGAAACAGAACATAGATATCCAAGTCACATCATTAAGCATTAATTTCAAAAGACACACTATGTTAAAGTGAACAGCTCTATAACATTACGTTTCTCTTTATTGTGAAGGGACAATGGAACAATTTTCAATCATTATGATTTAAACAAGTCATTTCACGATAATATCGACTGTGGCAACAAACACTATCGAAACTTCAAATCGCGTACTTTACAGGAGAGCAATTCAAAGTTGTAATTTGATGTTAAAGAATCAGTATTATAAACTTAGGTAAAATTATGTTTGGAATAAATTGTAAATTTTTTACAGTTCTTTTTCCTTGACCACGAATTTCATATTTCATATACTTTTCTAAATATTTTACTTTCGATAATGTTTTACGCTTATAATAGTCAGAATTTCATCGAAACTGCCAAATTCGATCGTATTCTCACACATGTGACTATCGAATATGGTAGGTTTAATATTTTTAGTAACCAAAAATAACATCAAAATTGACAGTTCCGATAGTTAACAAACTGTACATACTATCAAAATGATACGAATATTATCGAAACTACCACTTTCGATAAATATGCAGATGTTTTTATCATCACAAGGATAGAAAATTATCGAAACTACCACTTTCAACAACATCGACTAACCATTTTAACAAAATCTTAAGATTAATAAAACAAAAACTAAACACGAAACGTTACCAACCTAACGAAATAAAACTAACGCGACCTCACTCCGCCACATATTGCGGCGAACACTATCGGTTCGATTCAGGACGCTCGCGCAACACGCTTGCACAGAACATCATTGTAAGTACCACTTCCAAAGATGTTCGTTGCGCAACATATTCTGTATCGATTTTGTTCAATTAAAAACTTCTTTAATAATTACTTTTTAATAATTATTTTTGATGTATCTGATAGAGTTTTAAATTTTCTTTTCAATTATGTAAAAAAGCAAAAATTGATTTTTTGTAGTTTCGATAGTGTTTGTTGCGACAGTCGATATATCAAATTGTACAACTTTAATTTAAATTTTGGTATTCTCAAAGTTGAATATATTTTATGAATAATATTAAGCGTAAATATAGATAACCTTCTGACATGTAAATGTATGAGTAAAATGTCTGTATAATGTTGTGACGAGTGTAAAGCCCGTCGTACACACACTTTTTCCTTGCCGTGAAAACTACGATTGATTCGCCTTGTGCATGTGCAGGCATCGTTGTCAGTGTTTTATGGATCACTAGATCACTAAGCTTGTCGAACACCACGGCGGCGCGGCGACAGTATGGGGTGGTTGCCGTCGCTGTATGTGCCAATAAACAAATGCAAAACCTACTAACTAACTTAGTGTCTCCATACTGTAGAAGTTATTTAATAACTTATTTCACTTTTGATTACATTTGTTTAAATGAGATATAAACCATTTTAGTCATTTTAACATTGTTGTACCGTTCATTACGGTCACTTTTCACTGGAGCCGGGCAGCAGGCTGGACATTTAATCCGACGAGAATCTCTGTTACTGTATGGAACGTTCCTTATTATGCATTTTGCGATTAACAGAGATTGAAGAGGGATTTGTTAGATGTTTTTGACGTGGTTTGTTTTGACAACTGTCTTCCTTTACTTGAAAATCTTTAGTAAACTTAACTTCATAGATCATTTGTTTCCACATTTTCTTTCAGCGCTAGAAATAGAAATAATATTTATTTGCATAAAACATGGTATATAAAGGTGTTAGATAACAAAATATAGAGCATACATGTTTAGCTTATATTATAGCATACAAATGTTATTAGTGACATTTAAAAATGTTTCCCGTCAGTAAATTCTTTGATACTGATTTTTTTTTAGTTTTTAACCATTCAAGTAGTTTTTTTTTAATAATCTGGGGTCTAAAGTTTTAAAATAACTTGGAATTTTATTATAAATTAGAATTATACAGAGATTTATTACTACAGTATATTGTGTTTTTGTTAGTGTCGATTTTTGTAATAAATTGGTGTAGTGGTGATTAAAGGCAGATGCTATTTCAACGGGGTTAGTAAGCATTGTATTATCAACTTTTATGTTCTCTATAGATTGTTATGATAGTTGACAGCTAAAGTGTTACGGTGCCATTATTTTGTGTGATACGTTAAATAAAAATTCACAGTTATGAAAAATAATATTCAACCACATTCTACTTGTTTCAAAATTGAATGCATTATTTTTCAATGGTTAGTAACGGAAATAAAACAGGTGAAAATTGTCAACGGATGACTATTATTAGAGGGTTGGTGAGCGGTAATGGATAATTAAATTTTGCGCGGAGTCCGATTATCACCCTCGCATATTCTATTCCTTCGTTTCGTAAAAACAAAACAAATAAATGACGCAGAAAAAAGAAATACTGTCCAAGTGAATTGCATCGTAAAAACACTATTTGCAGTAAATCATAATAACACATGAACGAATGAATGGAACAAATGGAATTGGCGAGTTTAGATATAAACATGAATAATGGATTTTTCAGGAAGTTGGCAGCTAAATAGAGGGAAAGAGGTACTGTCCTTGGCGAAGCGAGACTAACAACTCTACGTTTCGCCGACGATATTGCTCTCTTTTCATCCTCAGCCACTGAACTCCAACTGATGCTCCAAGAAATCAGTTTTACAAGCGTTGAGGTTGGACTGAAGATGAATATGTCGAGGACCAAAGTTATGTGTAATGACGAGAGACGAGAAGACACCCGGAATCGTAAAAGTAGTCAGGGAGACAATACAATAATTATGTCCAAGAATACCTTTACTTGGGTCTAGTAGTCTCTTTCCAGACGAGACAAGATCAAGAAATCACAAGACGAACGGAAAACGCTGGGAAGAGCTACTGCTCCATGAAGGAAATTTTAAGGGCGAGTTGCCCTTGGCACTAAAACGCAGGCTCATGGACATGTGCATTCTTCCCGTCTTAACCTATGGTGCACAGACTTGGTGATTGACTAACGTTCAGAAAGCCAAACTCAAGGTCTGTCAAAGAGCTATGGAGCGCAGTAAACTAGATGTAAATTAATGGATCGCGTCCGAAATACAATACTGCGCTCCAAAACAAACATAGCTGATGTGGCTTAAAAGGCTGCCCAACTTAAATGGAATTGGACAGGACATGTTTACCGCATGCCGGATAAACTGTATGCCCACGTAGCACACAAAGGGTGCCCTGAGACAGTGAGGCGGGGTCGTGGCAGGCCACGTAGGAGATGGCGGGACGAAGTGGACAGATTCCGTGAATGCTGGAAGGAGGATCCGCGGATCGCGAAAAATGGAAGGAGTGAAGGGAGGCCTTTGCCCAAGACAGGGACAATGGAGGCTAACAAAAATAAAATGGATTATACGAAAATGGGTGCAAAATATCATTGTAATGTTCACGGAAATAAAAAAGTTTTGCTTTAGCTGTGCTGTTAATGTGAAATACCCAGCAGTAGCCGGTGGCGAAGGTGTTATCCACCGGTGAGTAGCCGGTAATTATGCGAAACGTTTGGAGTACGGACTATATTAACATGTTCATAATCGTATGTATACGCGAGGATGCTGAACCTTGAAGATTATTTTCTATTATTTAAATAATTATTTTAGTTTAAATATCAAGATTTTTACTATGAACAAAAAAAAAACCCTAGCGAAAAGTTAAACAAAAGCAACGAAATCTATCAGTATTTCAAAACATCCACAGTTTCGGTTATCATCCTAGTTTGTCTTGAAAAATCTACCCATTTCTGCTGAAACGCTCTTGAATACTAATTGTGTCGTACTGTCATAATCCTTTTTATATCGGACTCTCGAGATATTTAATTACACAACGCTAAGTCGAGGTATTTACCTCCTGCTTTTCGTTTTGTAAGCAGTTACAGAATAACGAGCATAGAATGAATAAATGAGGAGTTATTCAAAGATCGGGGGACGACGAGTGCGAGCAGTGAAACTTTAACAATTTATCTGTTTGCAACGTGTGCATATCCATGTGGTTTGTCTCATTAAACGTTTTATTAGTCTACTAGATGTTGAACAACTGGCTAGAAAGTTTCTGTTATATTCATCTTTCAAAGGTTTGGTATTTTATGGTACACTGTTTTCCGTGGGACAAAGAAATCAATTTGGTACAATTACATGACTTGATATTTTTTGTGTAGTTGCAGATAATTGCAATAATAAAATATACTTTTAACACAAATATTTCAAAGTCAAATAAAAAAGAACTGCTTCTGAAACTATACAATTGTCTTATTAAGTTGACCTAAAAAGCGGCGCCGGCCGCATGTGGATCATACATATCTCTATTCTCGCTCACACAAGTTACACAGCTTGCCTGGAGTCTCACTTCCGATATTCACTGCCAGCCGCCATTGTGTTGGCCACATTATAATACTAAGCTTATTGTTCGGACATCCTTTCACGATTTTCGTGATGATGATGTAAACAATTCCGATCAATATTATGTTTGCTGTTCATGGTACAGCACATTTTCACTTCAATAATAATTATATAATAAATTCTTCACACGGTAATATTTTAAAATGATGGAATACCCACTGATCTGTGAGCCAATATTGCACATCACTCTCCGCCGGTGATTGTTGAGAAGTTGATTATTACAAGTTCGAGGAACCTAACTTTTTTAGACAGGATTCACACGTTTTCATTCAACTTCTTGCTTAATTTATTTATTTCACTGACGTAAGATTGCTTTTGCTAGTGAAAAACCATGAAACATAACTGCGTTTGCTAAAAAAATCTTTTTAATCAAACACAGCATCAGAATCAACAATAAGTACGTGTAAGTACGTACATATTCCTGCAAGTATGTCTGTGTTGCCTCAGGCATTACATGGTAGTAAGAGCAGATCTGATACTGCATGAGCATTGATCTATTATGTGCCCAGGTCTGTGTTTGGGAGGAACTAATTCGGTAACAATATAATAAATATTTGCAACGGAGGAGCATTGTTAATATTAAATTGTTACCAAATTTGTTCCTCCCAAAATTTAAGAAAATTAACGGTTGTTTTAAGTCGAGAATTTCACGTAGGCTCGTGTTTATTAAGAAAGGAGCGTTAAGTGTAAATATAATTAATAGAAGTAAAGGTCATGGCCCATAATACGACCCGGTTCAAAAATGTTTTGTACAAAAACGGAAATGATGGTAAATAATGCAGACATGACCCACTTTTCATTATATGTAAAAAGAAAAAAAATATTCGATGGAGAGATCTTGCAGTAGACCAATAAAAATTGGATAATAATTAGCTGCATTTTTGGACTGGAGTTACGAAAGTTCAGTTCAACATGGTTTTAAGTCTAACTCCATCTCTACGTACCAGAACGGATAAGCCTGCAACCGCTTTAGGCATATACTTAACTAAAATAAGAACTGGTGAACCGGACAGACGATTAGCTACAAAATTCAAAATATCGAAAAGTACGTTAGAGAGAAAACTTCATATAGCTAGAACATGTTTAACTGATGATTTCGTTCCACATTTTCTTGACGTAGATCACATAAGTCGAGAAGAGTTTGCTTCCAGAATCCTTACCATTCCAGCTCATATTTTTGGAGGCAACCATGACGCAGGAATTCTTGTATTTGACGGCACATATCTTCATGTGCAAAAGAGCGCTAACTTTTTATTTCAAAGAATAACTTATAGTCTACATAAATTCCGGAATTTAGTCAAACCATTCTTAATAGTGTGCACAGATGGCTACATAGTTGATGTCATAGGCCCATATGCAGCAACAACCTCTGATGCTACAATTATGCGCAGTATCATGCAAGAAAACTTACATTGGCATTGGTTTCTAAGGTCGAATGATGTATTCATACAACAATTGAAGGTTGTGGTTATAATCCACACATGCCACCTAGCAGACCCAGAGGAGAACAATTATCAACGGCCGAAGCCAACAAATCGAGATTGATAACATTGGTCCGATGGCCAGTCGAGACCATAAATGGCCGTTTTAAAAAAGACTTTAAAATATTTCGGCATACGTATTTTAATCTTGCGTTGCCTAATATGATGACGGACTTTAGGGTTACTGCTGCACTAATTAATGCAACCCGACGTCCTTACGAAGATAGCGTGTACGTAGAGCAATTTATAAATATTATAAATGAGAATATAAATAGAGAGAATGAATTGGCACAATATGTACAAGAAAATAATATGAATAGGCAAAGAGTAGCCTTCGTGCCTATTGATGGTAATGATCCAACTTTCAGTGATTTCCCTCAACTTACATATGAGGAATTGACTTTGTTTATATTGGGGAGTTATCACTTGAGATTAGCCAGATCTTACTGCCACGAGCACATGCGACCAAATGGTCTCTACATATTAGAAGTATACAGACACCGCATGTTGGTTGACAACAAAATATTAATTAGAGGGAGAATACAGTCTCGACATGTCAGGAGTAAACAATATTATACTTATGTTTTGGTGAATCCAACACAACATGGTTGAGAGAGTATCGACGGATACTACTGCTCATGTATTCACGGCCGCCGCACCATAGGAAGTTGTGCCCATATTGCAAGCGTAGTATTCTTTTTATCCTGGGCCAGACATCAAGAAAATATTGATACACCTGCGGCTTTCTTGGACAATATAATTTTAGATATTGATGAAGCTGAATAAACATTAAAAAAAACAAGTATTTTATTTTCTCCTCCCTAAAACCACAAGTTACAAGTTAAGTTTTCATACTAACTAGATTATTTTTTTTTATTATTATTTATTTATTTAGTACATGGAGGACTTACAGCTAAATAAAACAGACAAAAAAAATATTAGACATCCGAAAGCCGATTACAAGTCCTCACGTATAGACTTATATTAATATTATTCTTTCATAATTCCCATCAGCCACAGTAATGCGCCACTTATCATTGAAAAGTATAATCATTTGTCTTTCATTCCCGCCATATTTAATTTCTGTACAACGTAGGTATACTTTTCAAACCGAATGGGCCATTACCTTTGGATAAACACGAGAAAATTACGCGGGGAATGTACGATAATGAGCGGTGTTCATGAGAAAGTAATAATATTAGCATTCTAATTTAAGTTATATACGGAGGTCTTTCGTGATTTCCATAACTTAAGTTTATTTATTTTGTTTTAGGACCTTTACAGGTAATATTAAGTGAAACATAAGCCAGGACAATACCTGGCCTTCAATTTTGATGACATCTCTTTGAGGGGCAATCCTCTCAAAGCGATGTCAGCAAAATTGAAGGTCTGCTAGGGCCGATGCCCGCAAGGTTCGTGAATTTGTTCGAAAGAGTAACCGTGGCACAGGCATCTGAAGGAACACGGGTGGGTATTAGGCATTAAAAGTCTGACACGCCCTTCCGCTACGAGCGGGAGAAGTCATTTGATGATTTCCCGAAACTATGAAAAGCTGTTGTCAAGGTACACAATAAAACTTAATTGGCGGTAGACTTGATGGGCTTGTAGCTAAGTAATAATACTTAGCTACAAGCCCATCAAGGTGGATTGTGGATAGGTCACCATCTATACATATCAAGATCCATCTATGCCTCGGAAAACACGTTTATCCGTCCCGGCTGACCCTAATGAATATTTGGCAGTCGTTACGGGTCGTTAGATGTTGATGCAATAGACCTGATAGAAACAATTTATTTTACGACTACGTATTACGTAACATTTTTATTTTATGTACGTTTGATCACAATAACCTTTATTGTTTATGGTATACGGTGGAATATTGAATGATAAAATGTTACTATATATTAGTTAAATAATTTTTTCTCGATTCACTTTCCGTGTGAGGTAATAAAACGCGTTTACGGCGGTCGCTCGAGGGAACTGGCTCTGTCCATTAAATGGATGTCAGATGAAAATAAAGATAACAGAAATAGTGCCGAAAATAGATAAAAGCTAAAACAATAAACAGGGACAGTTTGATTGGTACTAAAATATTTCACGTAGGTACTTGTATTAAAAGTTCATGCTATTTACATTATCCTATGATTGGTTGACTTTGTTGTGATTTCTTTTACAGAATGCAAGATACAGGCCGCAAATTTTATTAATGGTTTTTATCTTCCATTGCCACTGCGCAGACGGAAACTATAATGAAGCTCTAAAAATTTCTACATCAATATCTCTATACTAATAATAAATCTGAAGGATTTGTTTGTTTGACCGCAAAAATCTTTGGATGGACCAGATGGATTTAAAAATCTGTTTATATTCGATAGCCCAAATCTTAAAGAAATCTATAAGCTATTTTAACATTACACTTAAGGGTCATTACACCCTTTAAGAACCAAGCCTAATCATGAAAAACGAGTGCGCGCAAACACACAAGTAGCGTGATTTGTACCGATTTTTTTTAAATATTTTAGAATGTTTGCGAAATCTGGGAACGGTTGTTTATCTTTTTGTACAAATGCATGTTCCAGCATCGCTCAAAACAAACATATTATTTAAAAAATTAAAATGGCATCTAGGCTTGATAATACAAGTTAACTCCTGCTTATCATCATTTACACATAATAACTTTATGTTCATACCAGGAAGAGGCTCCATTACAGACGTAGCATTGCGTAAAATTAGTTCAATGCACCGTACAAAACAGACATACCGTGCAGTCAGAGGCACCTGCGCCAGTAATTTTCTGTAACGGGCTTAATACCTCGCGGTGGCTTGAAGTTTAACTGCAGTCAAAATCTCAACAACCACTGTAACTTTACGACTTCTGTATGGTAGTAAAGCGTCCCTGGGTATTTAACGCTGTTTAAGTACCATAAAACCCGCCAAAAATTTTGTCCCGTTACCGCAAAAGGGCTGATCCAGTCCACCTGAATAAATTACATAGAGAAACAAATTGAACAGACCTACGTCAAGATAACATTATTGCTTTCCTGAACCACGTGTACTGGCCTATTTTTTGGTCAAAAGATCAGCATTGCCATACAACGTGGCAATGCTTTAAGTAGTTGGTTGCTCTACAAAAGTTCTTAATATTATCTTAAACGCACATTTTGATAAGTACGCCTACACTACTCAGACTCAAGTTCATCATGTTTGGATTTGATAGTCTCTCAACGCGTCAAACATTTAGACATCTCCATTTACTTTTATTGAAATAAACTTCTTCAATTACTTTGAATTAAATGTTCGTTACTTCAATACGTTTTAATTTCATAATTGATTCCTAGTTATTTCTTGCTAAGAAATTTTCTTAAATCTAACGTGCGGAACTTATCCGACTTTGCTAGTTATTCGGTTAAGAAATTAATTAATATAATTAGACAACTCGACTTTATTAAATTAGCAGTATGATTCAGTAATAGTGGACTTTTGTGCCCAAGTATTGCTGACATAATACCATCTAATTAGAGGAATAAAAGGGACCGCTTTATTTGCAGAGTTCGGACTTGTATTTGGTCTTGAATTTGAGAGTTGGTTTCGCTTGCCACAGTATTTTTAGTCTATTATATATTCTATGAATCCTACTATCGACGCACGTTTTCATAACGATAGTGTGTGCAATAAATCAAGTTTATTAGGTTTGGGATATTGTGAATGTCATAACAGAGAGTCACAGAGCACAGCATAATCAGCCGAAAATGTTCCCACTGCTAGGACACGGCCTCCTCTTATGGAGAGGGTTGATGGATGTCACATATATTGGATTTTTTCGTTATATGACATGCCGGTTTCCTTTCGATGCTTTTTCTTTACCATTGAGAGAGCAGCGTTGATTAAATTTAGTACGCAAAGTAAATCCCCTGACTGAGTTTGAGCTTCAGCTCGGACGTCCGGGTAGTTACCGCTGGTCTACCACAGACTACCACTACCTACATGAATCAGTTTACAACAAAACTTCATATGTGGTGCTCTACTGTATCACAAGTTATGCGACACGAATTATATTACGCAGCGATTTTTATTTTAATTACAGTATTGATTTTTTGTTTGATTGACAGTATTGATTTGATTTTTTTCAGTCTTGTGTCACATCTTTGGTGCATTCGTTGTATCCGTAGAATAATGTGAGATCACATACCTCTAACAATAAAACTTGGTAATTAGAAAAAATCCGACAAACCTCGAGAGAAGCTAATGTAGTATTCACTTAAATCTGTATGCTGCCACTTAAAGTTCAAAAGCGCCAACCAGTCCAGTAGGAACAAAGCATTTTTTTTTCCTATACCTCACACTCTCTTACTGACAGAATTTAGACGAGGATATGCAATTTAATTTATTACAAACAATTTATGTTTGTTTCGGAAGGAATTGTTTAGTTTGTAACGAAGTGGGTACCCCACGTTTTGTCCACAATGCATAGATGAAATCAGTAACTTGGTAAGGCATACAGAAAAAACTACATCCACAATAATGCTACCCCAAATCCAACAACTAACAGGAAAATGAGAAAATACAAGAGTTTTCAAGATGAGGCGTTTCAAATTGAGATGTTTTCAGAAGCGGAAGAAACGATGTCTGTGAAAATAATGTTTGAAATTTACGGACGCTATAATTTATGTTAGACGAAGATTTTTTTATTTTCATTCATTTTACAAAAAACGCTGATCATCGATCAGTGCCTCCTATCCTGTATCCCTCACAACGTTCTCCATTTGTTTCCATCCCTCGCCAGCAGCTGGTAAAGCGAACATTCTTATTCAACCCGCGTGTATACTTTGTGTGTATCACCATTTTTTGCAGAATGAGTTTTGTTTCTGTTTGTACTCTAGTTCGTATTCAATGTTTTGTAGGGAACAAAACTATAAAGGTTTGTATTTTCGGGGTATACTGGTTATATCAGACTGTTTTGTTTTATGGTCCTCGTATTTCTACGATATACATTCTTCATAATATTGCGAGACTGTTTAACATCATCATAAATTACATAATTTATAACGTCGATACCCATATCTTATACGTACATCTCATATGATCCTCGATCCGCGTTTCCATTTCGAGGTATAATATTACTGCCCTCGGATCATTTTTCACGCGCATGCTGTCAACTAGTGTTTAGTGATCTATGGAGTTTTATATAACTAGGTACCTAGTTGAGGTTTCTTTGGCTAGGTAAATAGAAGTGATATAATACAAAACAGACGAAAAAACGATTTATGTCTCTCAGAGGACCAAAGCCTTCTTAGTATAAAACTATCAAAGTAGTACTAGTGTAAGTATCAAAGTTACGAATTTGCGGTTGTGGTCCCAAATCCTCAAATTGAATGTGTCCCAGCAGTGCTGCGAGTTACATTTGTTGTTTGTAGGTCTAGAGTCCGGATAGATTTTGTATGAATGTAAGAAGATAATCTATTTTTTTTAGAAAGGAGAATCGGTAAGATATACTGGATTTGTTGCAGTAGTCAACCTCAAAAACTATGTATAAAAAAACAACAAAACCGAAGGTTATGAAAGACTATTTGCTTGTGTAAGAGTTTGTAAATACAACTACGAACTACACAGTTTGTTTATATCACTCTAACTAAAAGCTCCAATCAAAAACTTATTGAATTTTTATTCGACAGCTTTAAAATCACTCGAAAAATTTGCACCAATTTACGATTCCGTGTGCCGGATAAATATTCAGGGGATACGGCACAAGCTCTTACCGCAAGCAATGTTTGAATAAAACGCTATTTGGCAGCGCTCAGTAAACGTCACCGTATGCAACACACGAGTCTTTAATAATGCAATATCAGACTCTATTTGCCTTATAAATAGGGTTCAAACTATCAGTCACCTTAAGAGTCATCAGTCTATAAAACACGTATGTTTTGAGTGAATCTCATTGGCAAGTCTGAACAGAAAGAATTTAAAATTTTCTTTTTAAAAATGATTATTTTTAACACAACAACCTTGTAAAACTGAATGCCCTGCCAATAAAATGCAGCGTTTTGGAGTTGCTAGAATAAATAGAGATTTGAATATTGCATTACTCGACCCAGTATTGTATCCATAAGTTCACCAAATAGGAGTCACTCTTTCACCATATCGTTGATCAGTGCCGTGAAGAAGACGAATGAAAACGGCTATAAATATGATGGATGGACAGGAGTGAATGGGAGAGGAAAACGTATTGCGCCGATCCCAAGTAACATGGGACAAGGGTAGAAAGATGGTGACCAGGAATCAGGAACAAGTATCAGTAATGATATTATAATTTATCGTACTGAAAATATTCCGGACTTCAGTCTAATTTGCACAGCAGCATATTTCGTAATAGAGTTCCAAATTAAAAAAAAACCAAGCAGATTAAATAGCATGAAATGTTTAACAGTTAAATCGTTTTACTGATAGAAAAAACGAATCCAAAAATGAAAAGGGTCTAAGCTCCGCGTAGCACCCACTTTAACTTTAACTTTTAAAAATATAACGTGTCGTACGTTACATTTTAAACAAAGTTTTTAATAAATTTTTAGAATCTCTAAGCATAGCCATGAGCACGAACAAGCTTTGTTTATTTAATCTTGAGACAGCCAACTATTGCGAGTAATTGAAAATACAAGAAAATGTCAAATTGCCTTATCACATAATATCACATTATAGAAAAAAGCTTTAGCTGCTTTTATAATTATTTTTTTGAGATTGGATTTCTATATTGCTGCAATTCAGAATCCAGTCGAGACAAATAATGTGGTTGTAGATGTAATTTTGTGCTGCAAGCTCTATAGAATGTGGTTGACATAATTTACGATTACTCAGCCGTCTGTTGTTTTTTCAATTAACCAAAATCGTTAAGCTAATTCGGAACATTAAGTCAGGTGTTTGTTCTGGATTGGCAGAACGGATTTAGGCGCTCCACCCACTGCACCGCGCCCCGTCGCGTAGCGCGGGATGGCAGATTTTACCATTGTATGCAAGTATCTCAATTTATATAGAAATCACGCCTAGCACAACTCACTGCCGACGCGGAAATGCGCGGGAAGGCGCGCCGTGCGTTATACGTCGCTCCGCGCACCGCGGCGGGATGCATCTTCAGTGGGTGAACCGCCTTAGTGGTTTGTGCATGACACATGTTTTATATGCAAGCACATTAATATTATACACAGTTTATTACCAGGAAAAGCTACGAATAATTCTTCTACTATAAATGTTCTCTATGGCATGAAATAAATTAACATTTATTAAAAATAAATGTTAAGTATTTACGTTTCTTCCCAGGGGAATAGGCAGAGACTATGGAAGGCAATATTACATAGTGAGTGGAAAAGACATAATTGATAATCAAAAGTGGTTTGGGACGTTGTTAGTACTTGGATAACAACATTCCAAGAACGCATTCTGTCTTTGATCCTCCCACCTAATCTTCATTGGTTTGGGAACCATCTGCTATGAGTATCTACGGAGGAATATTAATCTAACCCTTAACGTTTTCTGATCTAATTATCTTTCAGCATAAGCTGGAGATTTCTAACACATTTAGCAAAAGTGGAATCCAAATTAAACGACAGCAAAAGCAAAGTTATGTTGGTTTTCTATCCCTTACATAATTATTTCACAGAGTAAATTAATCAAATTAATGTACAAAATGGAAACTTAATTTTCCTAGCCATTTCCTAAGTTTGAAATGAGAAACCCAACACTAAAATATCTTTAGAAAGATCGATCGATTTTCGATTTCAGAAAGTGGTTTTTCGACATTATATATTTTAGTTACGGCAAAGGGTAATAATTGAAAGCTCTCGCACACAACAAAACTTTCATAGATCATTGTCTCCTCCTCTTCCCAATACTACCACATAATACTCACTCACTGAATTAATTGCTCAATTACTGAGCCCTTTTTTTGGTCTCGAATTAAAAATCCACTTTCGTATTCAGTAGATGATCGCTTGTTACTCAATCTGTTTTCATCTAGTCTAGTGTACTCGATGGTATTGTTTTGACATTCAAATAAGCGATCGCGAGCCGCAATCTATTTGTCTAAAATCTCAATACTTGAGACATTCACTGTTTAGTTTGCGTTTAGACGATTTGATGTGTTTGGTAATTTGTTGGATAACTTAATCATAATGTTACTAATAATATCTTTAACAATTATAAAAGTATTAAATAGAACTGAACGCTAATAAAATAACACAACCTTACGTAGGTTGCTCCATAGCTCTTGCAATGTAAGACACCTTGCAAATTTTTACTTATTTGGTTGATTGTATAATTAAGTATAAAAAATAACAAGTTCAAACGTTAACACAACTTATTGCTGTGCTCAGTCTGTTTATTGTACACAGTGACGAGCAGGACTCAAGAAAACATTGGTGCAGTTAAAAATATAATTACTAGTGACCGACGTATAACATATAGATAAACATATAGATGCTCAGTATTGGTGCATCTACTTTAAATCCAATTTTGCATGAAGATCGATTGTTAGAAAATTATGTTCTTAATGGATCCCTCTTTCCCTGAATGCTCGCTGGCGAGCAGCGCGTGTGAAATTAGTATCGTACTGCGATTGTTGACGTAGTCGTTCGTAGCATTTCGTAGCAAAGCACGGCGGCGTAGCGGTTTATAGCAGTCATACCGTGTACATATACCAGCCTTTTGGGTACCATTACTGTTGAAAACGACGCAGGCGATTTTTTTGATGACTTATGATTCTTTTCTTATTTATAAACTTACATCTAAATATTATTTTTTTGAGTCTGCTTTTAAATCTAGTATTTGACTAAGGCTGTCTTTTGATAATTTCAGGTCACAAAGTTGCACTTAAACCCTTATAAAATTGATATCTACTTCAACTAAATTCATGTTGCTATTTAAAAATCCGATATAATTAGAATATCATTCGTTATGAAAAGCGTGACAGTAAATGTTTTAACACGAAATTTGTCCGGAACGTTCGAATTTTCAATTAACTGACACTGCCGGACACACTCCATCAAGGAATGTTGTAGGTCGTCCGTCAGCCAATAACTTCACAATTTGAGACCTGTACGTAAAAAATTGTGTTCATTTGAACTGAGAGAAGTTTCCTAATCTCTATAATGTAAAATATAGGTTAAAAATGTGATCAGTTTATTTTTTTACTACATAGCTTTTATCCGCGGCTTCCTCCGCATGGATATCGGAAAATATCCCACGGGAATTTAGTATCGGTATTACAACAGAGTACTTTTAGTACTGTCTTTCTCTCAATGTTTGTTAATCGTTGTGTATAATGCCCACTTCTCAATCTCAAAATGACTTACTCTATTAATGGCTTGTTCTCAAAATGCATTGGTGTACTGGATACTTACGTGTTCCATTTTGATAAGACAAATATACAATATGTATTCAGGACTGAGTTTTGAATGCAAACTACACCAGAGGTGCAGAAATATAAAAGACGTAAATGTAATAGCTATTACACTAACTAAGCTGAAAGCTCATGTAATAAGAGTGAATATTTCTTTACGCAAAAACTTAAGACTTTTAATTCACAAAGTTAGCGGAGTTGGGAGAGTGTCCATTCTTCTCCATATGTACCTACTGCGCTTTGGAATGGGCAACCAGTTTCATCTTTTTGACTTACTAACAACTTGACTGTTCAAAAATGTTTAAAAATGGTGATGGTAGTGTGGTGTTTAAAAATGTTTTAATTGAAATAAATGTTTCGACTTTGAGTTTATGGTGGACCCAAACACAGATATGCCGATTTATCTTTTACAAACAAAACTGTTGATCTGATCAGCAAACATGAGAATCATTCAACCACAACAATCCAACCAACCTTTAGGAGCATCGGCTGATCCCTTCTGTTAGAAGAAGTCATGACACCCGCAAACTGTTAATTATGATAAATAGCACTGATTGGGTAAAGCCACATAAATGGATACCTAATTGCGAAGGTTTACTAAATGAAGGGGAAATACTCATAATCCATCTTTATGGAATAAACCAAAAGAAAACCAAAGTCGGTGCTTAATGAACACAATCTTTCTCCGTAGTAGGTAACAAAACAAAGCTAGGATAGATCCATGTTAGCCGCGTCTGCCTACCGCCACATACAACTGAGAAATGACTATTTATATAGCTTTTCGCAAGCATAATCCTACGTTAAATATCCGTCTCCGTTGGTGACGTTCTTGTTTTGATAGTTTTATTTAAAACATTCAAAATTTTATTGAAGTCTGTTTGCCAAGTGTAAGGCTGCAAATCAATATTGATTTTACTGAATGAACTGCGGAGTCACGTTCTATTCAAACAGGTTTTTTATTATTTTATTGGTTTTGTTTTGTTTCTAATCCAATAGTTATTAACTTTAGACCGGGGCCGAAACCTTAAAAAATCGGCCAAGTGCGAGTCGGACTCGCGCACCGAGAGTTCCGTACAAACCTGTAGGTATTCACGGCTTAAAAATATATATTTTTTTTAATTTTTATATTTCAGTTGATTGAATGTAAGGTAAATTGCGGTTTACGATTTATGACGTTTAAAAAAATAACTACTCACTCGATCTCGTTCAAACCAATTTTCGGTGGTAGTTTATATGGTAATGTACATCATATATTTTTTTTAGTTTTATCATTCTCTTATTTTAGAAGTTACGGGGGGGGACACATTTTACCACTTTGGAAGTGTCTCTCGCGCAAACTATTCAGTTTAGAAAAAAATGATAATAGAAACCTCATTACCATTTTTGAAGACCTATTCATAGATACCCCACACGTATGGGTTTGATGAAAAAAAACATTTTTGAGTTTCAGTTCTATGTATGGGGAACCCCAAAATTTATTGTTTTTTTTTCTATTTTAGTGTGAAAATCTTAAGGCGGTTCACAGAATACATCTACTTACCAAGGTTCAACAACATAGCTCTTATAGTTTCGGAAAAAAGTGGCTGTGACATACGGACGGACGGACAGACAGACATGACGAATCTATAAGGGTTCCGTTTTTTGCCATTTGGCAACGGAACCCTAAAAATGGTAAAAAGTGAAAAAAAAAATAGTAGGGTGAAACCCATTTCAAAAGGAGGGGAATATGATAAAAATTAAAGGAAAAATAAATTACGGGTGATCTGAACTCGGGCAGTGGCAGGGGGTGGGGTTTTAAGGGTAAAAAATGGTTTATCTCGATTTCCGGCAAAACTATAAGTTCTATGGAAAAAGTTAAATATTAAACTTGTAGGTAGTAAAAAGACCTACAACTTTTGTATTCACAACTTTTCACATAACCTCAAAATTTTGTGAAAAATTTAAATAACCAAGTTTTTGGTTTTCTATTTTTATCTTTTTCAAAAAAATGTTTTTCTCTACGAAATTTGGTGAAAACTTACCTTATTATGTTCCAAATACACTGTAATTTATTTGATTTAAAATATTTATTTTTTCACCTTATTTTGACTTAATATCAAAAAAAGCACCCAAATTTTCAACCGAAAATTCTCGTGTCAAAATATCAGCTTTTTTCAAAGAGTCGGTGGGTTTTTTGTTCTTTTAAATCTCTACTTTCTGATGGTGTAAAAAATATTATACATTACTATAGTAAATGTTCTCAGAAAATGCAAAAAATTGAAAAAAAAATCGAATAATTACTCAAAAAACGTATGATGATATGTTGGATAGACAGCTGTGCTGCTGGGTAGTTTGTTGCGCCACTTCTTCTTCCCAGCTAAAGCACTAGGAAGTGGTGAGAGGTGGGCGTTTTTGGGGTTCTGTCTTATGTAATTTTGACGTTCGAAAAGTGCTGATCCGCAGCCTAATTTGAATAAATTACTTTTGATTTTGATGCTGTTTTAAGATAATTTATATACCTGAGTGACCTACGGTAAATTTTAGCCCATTGTAAACACCGGGACGGGACGCCCTAGGAGGACATATAGTGATCTTATTGGTGATGTTCTTCAGAAAGGTCAGATACGTAGTACTCGCAACTGGCGTGTGTGTAAGACGAATTGTATGAACCTAAAAGAGGCAAAAGGAGTGTGTAAAGATCGTAGCAGGAGGCGTTCCGTAGTTTCTGCTTACCCCGATGGGAAAAAGGCGTGATTGTATGTATGTAAGTAGGGACGGACCTAGGAGGGTCTGGGCCTTACTACATACCTGTTATTTTGTAGCAGCTGTAAAAACCGTTAGCCAGTTTTCGAGATACAGAGCAGTGTATAACATCTTTTTTAAAAATACACGTGCAGGCTGAGACTTTAAGAGAATTGTGACAAATTTACTTTCAAGGAAACGATTCGAATCTACATAGCAAGATAAATACTATCTGTATTTTAATCTGTATTAATCAACTTTAAAAATAGTAATATTTTATTTCATAAATAGTTTGTTTAACGTAACATAACCTTAAAAAATTAAATTGAATAATATTTTAGTACAAGAATAAAAAATAGTAATTTTGTTTATTTCGTACAAACACATTTAGTTATATTCATGATAAGACTTTAAAGGCATTACTAATTTGATTTTGTCTTTTCAGATTATCAGTATGGATGAATCTGTTTGTATAATCTGCAATAAGTCAGATGATAAGCAAGTGTAAGAAATAAAAAAGCAGCTTTTAATCGTTTAATAATAATACAAAATATAAGATCGTAGTTACATAATGTAATACAAATGAATACAAATGATCAGACAGCGACTATTTCCTGATTTTATATACCCATTGATGAATTTTACCTATACAATGACTTTAATATTTACTTTTATAGTATTGTATTGTTTTAATTATTGTTTTAAGTGGGTGTTATTTTTTTTTCTAGGTTCCTTTCTTCTCATTTATTTTTTATCACAGTCTGGCAGTTTGAGTAATTTATGCGACCTACACAAATGTCCTTTCTTTGGTATTGTTCGTCGAATCATTGACCTCCTTAAGTTCTGAGTTGAGCTGCATGATTACTGACAAATGCGTGCACTGATTGGACAGGTCCACTCAATATGTGTGGTTCTTTCCTTAAAAGACCACTTCAGACACCAATCCACATGGTCTTCACATGATCTAACCAAATTATGTCTGGACTTTAAAAGAGACTGTGACCTCTGAGTTTGTTTCGGCCTTTCTTCTCAGAGTAGTCAGATAGGAAACGCCGACCTCATCTAGTTTAAAAAAATATGATTGACGTGTAAAAGTGTTTGTACAAACCTACTTGCAAAATAAAGTCATTTATCATTTATCATAGGTACAACCCAAAGCTGATATATTACGGTTCAATCGGGAGCGACCGTGTGAGGAATCCTATTTGGTTTTGCTGAAGTAGTAGATGCATTTTAAATTTCAATAAAATAGATTACAAATCTCCTTATAACCTGAGTAGATACTTTAATTATTAAAATACCACATCCAGATGTACATCGCAGTGAACAGTAAACATACATATTAATTATCTTCAACTTTAGACCTTGAACTTCTTCAAGGACTGAATGTAATAAAGATCTGAGATCAAATTACATTTATTAACTAAACTTGAATGAGTTTGAGTCAACATCCATTCCACATGTTATTTGTTTAATGTACTTCTCTGCCAAGTTACTAACTTATACCTACGGCTTCAACAAATTTGGTCTCGACAATGTTGATAGGACTTTGAAACGTATTACTTCGTCGTACAAAGAAATCTCTCGAATCTCTCATCGACTCGAAGACCGCAATACGTTATAAAATGTAGATTCTGACGTGGGACTACTTTCACCAATGAAACTTAGCACATTCAGTACAACTTAGCTCGTTCAAGAGTTGTCAGTGACAATACTGATATGGAATATTGACACTGACAGCTCTTCAATGCAGTTTACATTAGTGAAAAGCGTCTTTAGTGATTTAACAGAAACTACGTCTAGCGAGGGAAATGTCGTAACTTGACACATAATTGTGAGTGGCAAACGTAAGCAAAAGTAGCATATTCTGGACTTCCCAAAAACATGTTCAGGTAGTAGATACCAACACGTGTAGTTCGAAAATATATTTCCAAGGTAAATATAGATTTCTGTGTGAAGGTAAGTTTTCATATTATAAACCTTTCACCGTGATTATTGGGAAAAAGTTTAAATGACTTCATACGCTCGTTACCTAAGAGTTCTCGTCAAACTATATGGCAGCTCTAAACGCTGAAAAACGCTGTTCCTTGTATTGAGATTCAAGAAACGCGGTTTTTCTGACTTAATTTTTAACTTTGTTTTGTTTATTTTTTTATTATAACGGCAAAAGAAATACGTAATCTTTGAAAAATTCAACTTTCTATCTATAACGGTTAACGTGATACAGCCCGCTCACAGACAGACGGGTAGTAGTGACGCCAGCGGTTCCCCTACTTAAAAGATAAAAAAGATAGACAATAATGATAACCTGCTATCCACGCACAGTGCCCACAGCAGGAGTGAAAATGCAGAAACGTATTCTTCCTTCTTCCGAATCTAAGAGTTCCGAACCCAAAGTGTGCCAACGGGGCCCTAATACTAAGCCTCAACTGTCCGTCCGTCACACAGTGTTTGATTTCACTCAAAAAAATTCCCTATGTTGTTTATCGCATAAATCGATCAAGAAATGCATTTTAAACGCAAGAGTAGAACACCAACTTGCGTATTTCAAATACTTTTTTTTATAACAAATAATTTATATTTCGTGACCTTCACCTAGAAAAAACCGGCCAAGTGCGAGTCGGACTCGCGCACCGAGGGTTCCGTACAAACCTGTAGGTATTTTCGGTTTAAAAATATATATTTTTTTTAATTTTTATATTTCAGTTGATTGAATGTAAGGTAAATTGCGGTTTACGATTTATGACGTTTTAAAAAAAAACTACTCACTCGATTTCGTTCAAACCAATTTTCGTTGGTAGTTTACATGGTGATGTACAGACGCCAGCAGGTCAAGCCACCCCAATCTGTCAAATTTTACCAATCGAAAATTAACCTTCCATTATTGTGATATAAGGTTGAAAATCTATTAAAGAAATTTGACAGATTGAGGTAAGTTGATGTGCTGGCGTCTGTACATCATATATTTTTTTTAGTTTTGTCATTCTCTTATTTTAGAAGTTACGGGGGGGGGGGGGACACACATTTTACCACTTTGGAAGTGTCTCTCGCGCAAACTATTCAGTTTAGAAAAAAATGATAATACAAACCTCATTACCATTTTTGAAGACCTATTCATAGATACCCCACACGTATGGGTTTGATGAAAAAAAACATTTTTGAGTTTCAGTTCTATGTATGGGTAACCCCAAAATTTATTGTTTTTTTTTCTATTTTAGTGTGAAAATCTTAATGCGGTTCACAGAATACACCTACTTACCAAGTTTCAACAGCATAGCTCTTATAGTTTCGGAATAAAATGGCTGTGACATACGGACGGACAGACAGACAGACAGACAGACAGACATGACGAATCTATAAGGGTTCCGTTTTTTGCCATTTGGCAACGGAACCCTAAAAAGACTAAATAAATGCTATAAGCGTATCTGATTAAGATATTTTTTATTGATTAATATAGTTTTATAAAGGATCTTTAAGCGCATATTTTACAGTTTTTATTTTTGGGGCATCACCTCTGGTTACCGTGTTATTATTTTTTATTCAGTTTTTTATTTTTATTTTTTTTTCTCCAAAAAACCTCAAAAGTGCGACTTGTGACCGGCACTGAAAGATTGCTCTTAATAAGGTCTGTCATTGATAAAAAAGTCACGTTGCGCTATTGCGGCGTTTATGAGTTATCGAATTTCAAAATATAGTGTTAGGGTTGTCACTCAACTTGACCTTTCATTTTAGTCAGAATTAATCTAAATGTTTCTCTTAATTACAAAACTGTATATTATTTACACATAAAATATATCTTATACATACATTCTTTCCCACATATATATACCTCTAGGTACATACTTACAAAAAATAGGTGGTGAATTTTTTTAGAGATCTGAATCTGAAGTCATTTTTTGTTTTTTTTTTTTTAATCTTTATTAGTTTTTTTTTCGATGAAGGTTCACATGTAGCTTGGGAAGGGGTCTACGAATAGTAGTGTGTGTAAAGTGTTATTTATTGAAAATAATGTACGCATAATTTAAAAAAATATTAGCACTCGTCACTTCTTCTCTGTATAAACTATAAGTGTGCGAAATTTCATACTTCTCCTTCCGCCCAATTTTCGTAAAAAGGGATCCAAAGTTTAATTTTTCGTAAAAAATATCTTATCATGTTTTGAAACATATTTCCGGATTTAATTTCAGATTCTTTATTGGAATTTAAATCAACAAAAGAAGGAAGACAAGCATTTCTAATGATGTCAGAATTGCTGAGCTGACAAGAGCGTACGTTGAAGGAACTAGTCAACAATGATTTTTAATAGAACTCAGTAAATGAGCCCCTAATTACTGTTTAAAATTAAATATAGCTTTAATGATTGCACAAACTGTGATTTTTTAGAAGATAGTTTTATTTATTCACAACAAACATACAACATCCATACAGGCTAGACCCAATGCGACATTGTAGTTTAAATTATTTCATATACAAACTGTGATTTATTAACAGATATCTGTTATTGTTATAAAAACTGTGATGAGTGATGACTGAATAAAAATAAATACAAACCATACAAGCACTTTTCTTACCATTAGTACTTTTGCACCTTCTAGCTATACATGTAGGTAGATATACAAGTATATGGGCCGGGCGAGTTGGGACTGGGGATGAGATGGGACGAAGCCGGGAAACCAATGTTATTCATATGACTATCAACATAAATTATCGGTATATTCAAATTACAACTATCTTTCTTTGGCAGAAATATCGAGAGGACTAGCCAACGCTAGGAAAAGACAGAATTCTGTGGAAAAAGAAAAGAGAGGCCTTGGCCATGCAGTGGCACAATACATGCTAGTTAGATTAGATTCGATTTCTTAGGCAGATGTTCTTCGGAAAACTGAAACGCATGTAACAGCAAAATATACGCAATTTAATATCAAAATTTGTGTATGTACTGTGTATGAAAGTTCTTATGCATATGGTTTGTTGGGAAAGGGTTTCACTAAATAAGGCACAGAAAGACAAGACTAGATATTTATATTTCAATTAGGCTTGTCAGTAATTAATCAGAAAGCTAGTTGTCCGTTCCAAAACTATGTCTTCATGGAGAAGAAGCACAAGAAACTCCATGGAAACAGTATTAAAGTATTATATCAACACATTTCTTACATTGCCATAAATTATCATTATCTTAAATACATTTAATTCTATCTCTTGGACGATTGTCCAAGAGATCTCAAAATAATATCAACATAATCACAACAATTACAATAGCTAGGCAAAGAAAGAATATGAATATTCCATTTTATATGATTTAAAACATTCACAATATTGGCAACAACATAAATGGTACAACAACGTTTTCATAACAAGCAATAAGTGTTACATAATATCAAATTACTTAACTTACGTGACCTCTGGTCGATCTTTTCCACACAACAACAGCACTAGTACTAACCAACTAAACCTCTTCCAAGGAACTGCCTCGATAAAGTAATTACTATCATTTTTATATCTGTAAAAAAAATGTCTAATACACAGAAGCCTAAAACATGTTTTGCTTGATTGCTTACACATTACTTTAATTAAATAAATAAAAAATGAATTAATTCATTTATCATTCAATTTGGCCATAATTATGCAGTTTACATTAAATTTTGAGAATTTCCGAAAAAACAACTTAAAAATTTGGTTAAAAATATTTGGTAAGACTTCGTCTAAGGCAACCATGGCTTAAATGGTTCTAAATTGTCTGTACTATCTTCGCCTTAAAGCTTTGCACCCATCTTCCAATCACCCTGTATATTAATTAAATCATTATCATTATTTTATTTTTTTACTATGATTTTAGTACTAGAAATAATTTTCTAGTACTAAAATCATAGTTATTTTTACTATTTAAGACGAGTCAGTTTTTGTAAACACTTTATCTAGTCAAATTCATAGAGCAACACGGACCAGAGGGGAGTAGCCATACGCAGGCGTTCCCCTCTGTCAAAGTACAAGTCCACGCGGTCCTATGCGTATAATAAAACTAGTTGCAGCCGCACTGCTCAGTAGACTAAATCTAGTTGCGCGACTAAATTGATGTCCTACAAAAATGACGAATTGTTCTGTATTTTGCTGCAAAAAGAGATCTGCCACGACAAATTTACAATAAGATGACGTTACCTTTCATATGTAACTAATATTTAATCACATTATTCCCATTTACTTCCATAAAACTTAAAAATTACAATATTTATCGTTCGTGTTGTTTCGGATTTGTTTACCAACACAGGCCGCTCGCCCTCATACAATATGCAGATCGGTCGAGCGACTGATCCGAGTTTGTTTCCGAGTAAACGCTGTCACCGAGCGATAGTGTTGTTACTGGTTTCTTAGTAGATAGTTATCGATAAATTTGGCAAAGGAGTCTATATTCATACAGAGACATTTTTCAGAATAAGTTTTCTGATTTATTTAAAATATTATAATGACATGCTGTATATTAATGTACATAGTTGTATAAATTAAAAATATTACAAAACTTACGAGTTAACACGTTTTATTAAAATTACAAAGTGTGAACTTCAACCATATTTTTTTTTTAAAGTGAAACTTTACTACTCCGTCTCACACTTTTTCGTCTGTGTGTTGCATGTCGCGTGACGGTCGGCCGCGAAGTAGGGATAAAGTGAAAGGCGCTCGCTGGTGCATGTTGTTGTTTATGGATTTATTTCAATTTTGAGTGCTTGAATTTATTATTTAACTTATTTCCTATGAACATTAAATTAAGTCTTTTTATTAAGCTATTGCATATATTCCGAAATTGTTTAGTTTAATGTCTATAATGTGAAAAAAGTTTCACTTTTATCGTGGTTTTATAAAAACCACACAATCCTTTTTTTATTTATTTATTGCAGGTTTCTTAAAGATCCAAAAAGGGATACATGGAAGAAATTTTGTAATAATAGCCTAACCTGGATTCCCACAAGAAATAGTGTCATTTGCTCAAATCATTTCAAGACCTCTGACTTTCATGTGTTGGCGAACAATAGGAGGAGATTAGTCGAGGGCACCAAATCAACTCTAACGCCACACTGTATTTGTCCCGGAAGTTTTTTATATCACGGAAAAGGTAAAACAGCGTACAGTCCACCTGATGTACTACACATTAGTCATAGTGGCGAAATGAAGCTTAGATTTCTCAACTTGAAAAATTAACAGTTTTAAACCTAATTTTCCAGAGACATTAAAAATCATTCACTCTACCAAATGACAGACTATCATCTATGATGATATTAGTGCCACTCTCACTATTCCTGATTCGTTGACATCTCCGTGAACTTCGTCAATCAAGTCAAAAAGCAGACCCACAAAACTGTATTCATATTTATACAAAACTAATCCACTTTAAAAACCAGTGATAGATACAACTATAACTAGCTTTTAAAATGACGTAAACCTTCATTTTATTTGATAAATGATAATTATTGTAGTACATAATAAATAAAGTAAATCTTTATTATAATATCTATCTTTGTATCACTTTTTAAACGTAATATTCCTAACCGAGTTCTTAAATTTATCGATAATGCGTATCGACAGTAGTTGCAACCACGGCTGTAAGCAACTTGTCAGTGTAGTTGCGTCATCTCATTGTACTGTTACGACACATAATGTATCTATGTGTGTGAAAAATTTTTAGTGTATGCTTTAATTTTTATGTGTGAGTTTCATAGTAACAGACGATTATTTTTGTGTGAGAATTTGAGAAAGTGTGGGTAGACCAGATTTCCCCCCGCAAAAAATGACAGACAGTTTTGTATCGGGAAAAAACGCTATGGCGTCTCCCCTCCGGTCCGCCGGTGGTCCGTGTTGCTCTATGAGTCAAATTAGGTACTTCTATATTGGTTCAATGCTTCGTTAATGTGATAGATGTCATTATCTACCCAACAATTATAAAACATGAAAATGAAATATCTAACACATGCGTAGCATGACCATCGTAGAAACGGGTTGACAGATTGTAGAAAGTTTAGTCTGAAGTCGAAGTCGAAGTCGAAGTCGAAGTCGAGTCGAGTCGAAGTCGAAGTCGAGTCGAAGTCGAAGTCGAAGTCGAAGTCGAGTCGAAGTCGAAGTCGAGGTCGAAGTCGAAGTCGAAGTCGAAGTCGAAGTCGAGTCGAGGTCGAGTCGAAGTCGAAGTCGAGTCGAGTCGAAGTCGAAGTCGAGTCGAAGTCGAAGTCGAGTCGAAGTCGAAGTCGAGTCGAAGTCGAAGTCGAGTCGAAGTGGTTTGGTTCAATGCTTCGTTAATGTGATAGATGTCATTATCTACCCAACAATTATAAAACATGAAAATGAAATCTAACACATGCGTAGCATGACCATCGTAGAAACGGGTTGACAGATTGTAGAAAGTTTAGTCTGAAGTCGAAGTCGAAGTCGAAGTCGAAGTCGAAGTCGAAGTCGAAGTCGAAGTCGAAGTCGAAGTCGAAGTCGAGTCGAAGTCGAAGTCGAGTCGAAGTCGAAGTCGAGTCGAAGTGGTTTGGTTCAATGCTTCGTTAATGTGATAGATGTCATTATCTACCCAACAATTATAAAACATGAAAATGAAATCTAACACATGCGTAGCATGACCATCGTAGAAACGGGTTGACAGATTGTAGAAAGTTTAGTCTGAAGTCGAAGTCGAAGTCGAAGTCGAAGTCGAAGTCGAAGTCGAAGTCGAAGTCGAAGTCGAAGTCGAAGTCGAAGTCGAAGTCGAAGTCGAAGTCGAAGTCGATAATGCGTATCGACAGTAGTTGCAACCACGGCTGTAAGCAACTTGTCAGTGTAGTTGCGTCATCTCATTGTACTGTTACGACACATAATGTATCTATGTGTGTGAAAAATTTTTAGTGTATGCTTTAATTTTTATATGTGAGTTTCATAGTAACAGACGATTATTTTTGTGTGAGAATTTGAGAAAGTGTGGGTAGACCAGATTTCCCCCCGCAAAAAATGACAGACAGTTTTGTATCGGGAAAAAACGCTATGGCGTCTCCCCTCCGGTCCGCCGGTGGTCCGTGTTGCTCTATGAGTCAAATTAGGTACTTCTATATTGGTTCAATGCTTCGTTAATGTGATAGATGTCATTATCTACCCAACAATTATAAAACATGAAAATGAAATATCTAACACATGCGTAGCATGACCATCGTAGAAACGGGTTGACAGATTGTAGAAAGTTTAGTCTGAAGTCGAAGTCGAAGTCGAAGTCGAAGTCGAAGTCGAGTCGAGTCGAAGTCGAAGTCGAGTCGAAGTCGAAGTCGAAGTCGAAGTCGAGTCGAAGTCGAAGTCGAGGTCGAAGTCGAAGTCGAAGTCGAAGTCGAAGTCGAGTCGAGGTCGAGTCGAAGTCGAAGTCCAAGTCGAAGTCGAGTCGAAGTCGAAGTCGAGTCGAAGTGGTTTGGTTCAATGCTTCGTTAATGTGATAGATGTCATTATCTACCCAACAATTATAAAACATGAAAATGAAATCTAACACATGCGTAGCATGACCATCGTAGAAACGGGTTGACAGATTGTAGAAAGTTTAGTCTGAAGTCGAAGTCGAAGTCGAAGTCGAAGTCGAAGTCGAAGTCGAAGTCGAAGTCGAAGTCGAAGTCGAAGTCGAAGTCGAAGTCGAAGTCGAAGTCGAAGTCGAAGTCGAAGTCGAAGTCGAAGTCGAAGTCGAAGTCGAAGTCGAAGTCGAAGTCGAAGTCGAAGTCGAAGTCGAAGTCGAAGTCGAAGTCGAAGTCGAAGTCGAAGTCGAAGTCGAAGTCGAAGTCGAAGTCGAAGTCGAAGTCGAAGTCGAAGTCGAAGTCGAAGTCGAAGTCGAAGTCGAAGTCGAAGTCGAAGTCGAAGTCGAAGTCGAAGTCGAAGTCGAAGTCGAAGTCGAAGTCGAAGTCGAAGTCGAAGTCGAAGTCGAAGTCGAAGTCGAAGTCGAAGTCGAAGTCGAAGTCGAAGTCGAAGTCGAAGTCGAAGTCGAAGTCGGTCTGTCTGTCTGTCTGTCTGTCTGTCTGTCTGTCTGTCTGTCTGTCTGTCTGTCTGTCTGTCTGTCTGTCTGTCTGTCTGTCTGTCTGTCTGTCTGTCTGTCTGTCTGTCTGTCTGTCTGTCTGTCTGTCTGTCTGTCTGTCTGTCTGTCTGTCTGTCTGTCTGTCTGTCTGTCTGTCTGTCTGTCTGTCTGTCTGTCTGTCTGTCTGTCTGTCTGTCTGTCTGTCTGTCTGTCTGTCTGTCTGTCTGTCTGTCTGTCTGTCTGTCTGTCTGTCTGTCTGTCTGTCTGTCTGTCTGTCTGTCTGTCTGTCTGTCTGTCTGTCTGTCTGTCTGTCTGTCTGTCTGTCTGTCTGTCTGTCTGTCTGTCTGTCTGTCTGTCTGTCTGTCTGTCTGTCTGTCTGTCTGTCTGTCTGTCTGTCTGTCTGTCTGTCTGTCTGTCTGTCTGTCTGTCTGTCTGTCTGTCTGTCTGTCTGTCTGTCTGTCTGTCTGTCTGTCTGTCTGTCTGTCTGTCTGTCTGTCTGTCTGTCTGTCTGTCTGTCTGTCTGTCTGTCTGTCTGTCTGTCTGTCTGTCTGTCTGTCTGTCTGTCTGTCTGTCTGTCTGTCTGTCTGTCTGTCTGTCTGTCTGTCTGTCTGTCTGTCTGTCTGTCTGTCTGTCTGTCTGTCTGTCTGTCTGTCTGTCTGTCTGTCTGTCTGTCTGTCTGTCTGTCTGTCTGTCTGTCTGTCTGTCTGTCTGTCTGTCTGTCTGTCTGTCTGTCTGTCTGTCTGTCTGTCTGTCTGTCTGTCTGTCTGTCTGTCTGTCTGTCTGTCTGTCTGTCTGTCTGTCTGTCTGTCTGTCTGTCTGTCTGTCTGTCTGTCTGTCTGTCTGTCTGTCTGTCTGTCTGTCTGTCTGTCTGTCTGTCTGTCTGTCTGTCTGTCTGTCTGTCTGTCTGTCTGTCTGTCTGTCTGTCTGTCTGTCTGTCTGTCTGTCTGTCTGTCTGTCTGTCTGTCTGTCTGTCTGTCTGTCTGTCTGTCTGTCTGTCTGTCTGTCTGTCTGTCTGTCTGTCTGTCTGTCTGTCTGTCTGTCTGTCTGTCTGTCTGTCTGTCTGTCTGTCTGTCTGTCTGTCTGTCTGTCTGTCTGTCTGTCTGTCTGTCTGTCTGTCTGTCTGTCTGTCTGTCTGTCTGTCTGTCTGTCTGTCTGTCTGTCTGTCTGTCTGTCTGTCTGTCTGTCTGTCTGTCTGTCTGTCTGTCTGTCTGTCTGTCTGTCTGTCTGTCTGTCTGTCTGTCTGTCTGTCTGTCTGTCTGTCTGTCTGTCTGTCTGTCTGTCTGTCTGTCTGTCTGTCTGTCTGTCTGTCTGTCTGTCTGTCTGTCTGTCTGTCTGTCTGTCTGTCTGTCTGTCTGTCTGTCTGTCTGTCTGTCTGTCTGTCTGTCTGTCTGTCTGTCTGTCTGTCTGTCTGTCTGTCTGTCTGTCTGTCTGTCTGTCTGTCTGTCTGTCTGTCTGTCTGTCTGTCTGTCTGTCTGTCTGTCTGTCTGTCTGTCTGTCTGTCTGTCTGTCTGTCTGTCTGTCTGTCTGTCTGTCTGTCTGTCTGTCTGTCTGTCTGTCTGTCTGTCTGTCTGTCTGTCTGTCTGTCTGTCTGTCTGTCTGTCTGTCTGTCTGTCTGTCTGTCTGTCTGTCTGTCTGTCTGTCTGTCTGTCTGTCTGTCTGTCTGTCTGTCTGTCTGTCTGTCTGTCTGTCTGTCTGTCTGTCTGTCTGTCTGTCTGTCTGTCTGTCTGTCTGTCTGTCTGTCTGTCTGTCTGTCTGTCTGTCTGTCTGTCTGTCTGTCTGTCTGTCTGTCTGTCTGTCTGTCTGTCTGTCTGTCTGTCTGTCTGTCTGTCTGTCTGTCTGTCTGTCTGTCTGTCTGTCTGTCTGTCTGTCTGTCTGTCTGTCTGTCTGTCTGTCTGTCTGTCTGTCTGTCTGTCTGTCTGTCTGTCTGTCTGTCTGTCTGTCTGTCTGTCTGTCTGTCTGTCTGTCTGTCTGTCTGTCTGTCTGTCTGTCTGTCTGTCTGTCTGTCTGTCTGTCTGTCTGTCTGTCTGTCTGTCTGTCTGTCTGTCTGTCTGTCTGTCTGTCTGTCTGTCTGTCTGTCTCTGTCTGTCTGTCTGTCTGTCTGTCTGTCTGTCTGTCTGTCTGTCTGTCTGTCTGTCTGTCTGTCTGTCTGTCTGTCTGTCTGTCTGTCTGTCTGTCTGTCTGTCTGTCTGTCTGTCTGTCTGTCTGTCTGTCTGTCTGTCTGTCTGTCTGTCTGTCTGTCTGTCTGTCTGTCTGTCTGTCTGTCTGTCTGTCTGTCTGTCTGTCTGTCTGTCTGTCTGTCTGTCTGTCTGTCTGTCTGTCTGTCTGTCTGTCTGTCTGTCTGTCTGTCTGTCTGTCTGTCTGTCTGTCTGTCTGTCTGTCTGTCTGTCTGTCTGTCTGTCTGTCTGTCTGTCTGTCTGTCTGTCTGTCTGTCTGTCTGTCTGTCTGTCTGTCTGTCTGTCTGTCTGTCTGTCTGTCTGTCTGTCTGTCTGTCTGTCTGTCTGTCTGTCTGTCTGTCTGTCTGTCTGTCTGTCTGTCTGTCTGTCTGTCTGTCTGTCTGTCTGTCTGTCTGTCTGTCTGTCTGTCTGTCTGTCTGTCTGTCTGTCTGTCTGTCTGTCTGTCTGTCTGTCTGTCTGTCTGTCTGTCTGTCTGTCTGTCTGTCTGTCTGTCTGTCTGTCTGTCTGTCTGTCTGTCTGTCTGTCTGTCTGTCTGTCTGTCTGTCTGTCTGTCTGTCTGTCTGTCTGTCTGTCTGTCTGTCTGTCTGTCTGTCTGTCTGTCTGTCTGTCTGTCTGTCTGTCTGTCTGTCTGTCTGTCTGTCTGTCTGTCTGTCTGTCTGTCTGTCTGTCTGTCTGTCTGTCTGTCTGTCTGTCTGTCTGTCTGTCTGTCTGTCTGTCTGTCTGTCTGTCTGTCTGTCTGTCTGTCTGTCTGTCTGTCTGTCTGTCTGTCTGTCTGTCTGTCTGTCTGTCTGTCTGTCTGTCTGTCTGTCTGTCTGTCTGTCTGTCTGTCTGTCTGTCTGTCTGTCTGTCTGTCTGTCTGTCTGTCTGTCTGTCTGTCTGTCTGTCTGTCTGTCTGTCTGTCTGTCTGTCTGTCTGTCTGTCTGTCTGTCTGTCTGTCTGTCTGTCTGTCTGTCTGTCTGTCTGTCTGTCTGTCTGTCTGTCTGTCTGTCTGTCTGTCTGTCTGTCTGTCTGTCTGTCTGTCTGTCTGTCTGTCTGTCTGTCTGTCTGTCTGTCTGTCTGTCTGTCTGTCTGTCTGTCTGTCTGTCTGTCTAGTAGAAAATAAGTTAGAAGAACTTAAATAAAAGGGTTACAAGATAAAGTAGGTAATAACAATACAGTTCAACGAACAAACCCTTAAGGTTACAGTTCGTATAGAGGCCTAAGCCACCCAAATACAAAGTGTATCTTTCGCTATCAGCTAGTCAATACAGCTATGTGAATATACAGCAGCGCTGTACCAGGTAAACCGACAGTTTTGTCGGGAGCAGGGGCTCTGTATTGAGTCTAATCCGAAGATAGACTGACTTGCTCACTGAGTGCAAGCTCTTTTATAGGACAATGTCCCGGCATAACATCCACGATTACTCTGTCCGATGGCGCGCGGAAGTACGCCACGTGTTTACTTGATACTAAACACTAAAGTATTCTAAACAAAATAAGACTTACATTATGAAGTGATCAAATAATATTAGAATAATTGTCGTAAATAAACAAATGGTAAATTCACTACGTAAATCATTTCAAAATTTAAAGTGACATGTCATTTATTGTTTTGAACAAACCTACCGGTTGCAATTATCGAAATAAGTTTCCAAAAATGAATTAGTGAGTACACCAAGTACTCAGTAAATTATGTTCCGATTTATTACACACTATCTGATAGAAAACTCACGTAAATTAATGATAATAAAAACAAAGAATAGCAAATTACGCGGACTACCCACAATTTGTATTTGACAACCAACTCCGACATACCTATAAAATTAATTTATTACCTATGGTTATGCTTGACATTCAGTAAGACTATAGACCGTAGACAGTCGAGGCTATAGACCCAAAATATTAAAGACAGATGTTCTCGATTGGACCACAGATTTGGACCATAAACAAAAAAATACCTATGCATGTGTGTATTAAATGCATGGTAGTGAATAGTAGTGTGTGTAACGTGTTATTTATTGAAAATAATGTATGCATAATTTAAAAAAATATTAGCACTCGTCACTTCTTCTCTGTATAAACTATAAGTGTGCGAAATTTCATACTTCTCCTTCCGCCCAATTTTCGTAAAAAGGGATCCAAAGTTTTCGCTTCACGTATTAATATATAGATAATTTAAGCAATTCGTGCAAAATTATTCCCTAACCATTCCAAAATATCAAAAATGCACAACATTAATATTCAAGTTTTCACTTCTGCCGGCACTCCCGGAGTGCAACCCGTTATTTTTTTTCGTTACTGTGGAACAACTTCTACTTTATAATCATGGGCTAAATTCATGGATACAGTTTTCACGTCTATGTCCCAGCCAACCTGTATACTTTGTCAAAAACTATGATTTCGAACAACTGTCATTTTAATTCTAATATATTTTTGTAAATCTCATATTTTATCATATAAAACTTTGGACGTTAAACACAGCCCAAAGGAATATCCAGAATTTTCCAAAATTCACAAAACTTTTGTTTCAAATAAAATTCTAAAAAGTATCGTCGATCACAACTTGTGTTGTCGAACTCATAAAAACCTTTGAAGTTTTAAGTTCTTTTTTATTTTTTATTCGAGAAATATTTTGTATAATATGTTTTTATTGATATTGCAATATAAATATATGTGCAACGTATATACCATATCATGTGAGTTTGCTTTCGAAGAACTTGTACCGCTGTAAATCACTCGTTAGGACTTGTCATGTCCTGCCAGCTGCAGCGTCGCGAGATCTGTTCGAAAGAGTTACCGTGGCCCTGGCATATTGGCAACTGAAGGAACACGGGTGGGTTTTAGTCAATAAAAGTCTGACACACCCTCCCGCTCCGCCCAGAGCGGGAGACGTCATTTGCTGATTTCCCACCCACAAAAAAAGGACTTGTCATGTACATAGTTACTGAGTTGTTTCATTATAACCACTTTAACCGGTTATGTGCTTCCCGCATCCAGTGGATTCCTGCGGCCTTTATAAGGATATTGATCCACCTTGTGGAATGCCTTCCAGCTCTATGTCTGCCGGTACGCGGTCGCCACACGAACCTTTCAGCTCCATCGGCCATCTGTACTGCGAGTAATCCCTTTCTTTTGACATCACGATGCTGCCCCAGTGCATAATAAGTCATTTTATGTATTCGTATGCGTCGGCAACATGTCAGGGGATGGATCTTCTCGGGAAGTTTCGCGAAATATTGAAATTGTTAAAACAAACGGGGATTGTCTCTTTTGCACGTCGGATAGCCCTGTTCACGAAACCAGTGTGGTACCGCTCCGAGTGGACCCAACATGCTGCTGCGCCCTGCTGTGCCTACGACGCAGCTGTACATTTCACGCCTGCACTACTCCACGACGATTGAAGAAGTAGTGCAGTTTTTGAAAGTGAAGACCAACTGGACTCTGAGGGTCGAAAGGTTGGAGTCGCGCCACAACATCAACTTTAAGTCGTTCGTGGTACGAGTTCCAACCGACCATCTACAGACCTACTTAAGAGAGGACTTTTGGCCGAAAGGTGTCATGTTTCGATGCTTCCGAGGACGGTTCCGCGACACCACGCAGCGGAACACGACGTCATTACGTGTTTAGAGACAGTTTTAGTTTAATTTAGTTTTATAGAATATGTATTAGTTTATAGTTATTGATTTTATATTATTTATGTATTGTTTTTATGGGCCTTAGTAGCCTGAAATAAAGGACTGATTGATTGATTGATTGATAAACGCCGTGTAAACAATTCGTCTCGTATTTGGATGTGTGTTAACAGGAAAAAAAATATTTAGTGCAACGGATCAGTGTTTTTACACAATGAGACCGATGAAAACAATGATACCGATGTGTTATTTAATTAATTTAAACATGTACATGAGTGTGTGCCAAATTTGGAAAATAACGCTAACACAAAATTTTTGCTGAAATGCAAAGAAGACGTGTGTACAAGAAAGCAAGTAGAGGAGCACAAGAAAGGTAATAAATATCTGTTTACTACTTCACCAACATAGCTGTGCTCCTGCGTAGAATACCTATTAAGGATATGTGCGTGAACTCGGGTCGCTACGACGTAGCATAACGTAGCGTACGCACTGAGTTGCAGCGTAGCCAACTTGCTACGCTTAGTGCTACGAGTTAACTTTCTATAAACTAAAACACATTTTTGAGGCGCCTACTATCATCCCGGCGCGGTCGAGGTCATAGCGTCCGCAACTCTAAGTAAAAGCGGAATTTTGCGTACTAGTGATCGCCCATTGGTCGAAATTCGACAGTACTTCATTTGAATAGAAATACATTATTAAATGAAAAAATATAGATAATAATAAATATAAAAAAATAATATTGTTGACGCTGTACTACTGTGGAGAGGGTTCGCTGGCGGGATAGTGATGGCCAGGACCAGGCCGCAGGTATAATGAGTAAAAAATACTTCTTTAGGACTCTCTTTTTTATTTTCTTAATACTTCTTAACTGCTGGATATAGAACAATATGGAATGAATTACCATAGAAATTTGTTCTGTTTTTATAGAATTTTCCCTATTATTTTTTATTAATTATGACGGTTCCAAATGTCACAATTATAACCAGCCTGTACAATCTATGACCAGCCTGTACAATCGTGAGGCATACAACCTCTACAGTTTGCACACGACACTAAGTTTTGTATGGGAATCTTACTAATGCCATACTTGACACTCCTCATAAAACCACAAAAAATATTTCTTTTAGATCTAAACTAAATTCCTATCGTCGCTAATACAAATAATATTAAACACAAATATTCTCGACATGATCATAGATTTAAAAAATGAAATAGGTTATATATCTATAAAATTAATTTATTACCTATAGTTATACTTGACATTCAGTAAGACTATAGACACAAAATCAGGCTTACCAACTTAGGGGTTTTCCCAAATTTAGGGGGTAAATAAGAGGATTGAGATTTTTAGGGGCGTTCCATTTTTAGGGGTATTCTTAGGGATTTTTTGCCATCTTACATTTTTCATTGTCTTTTTGATTACAATAAAAGTATTAGCGACTTCTAGTACGGTTCCTCGATACTACGAATGCAGAGTGAATGATTAACAAATGTCGCGTAATAAATATAGACAAATATTACTACTGTGTGCCGGTCTATGATTACTGAACATTCGTTGGTTATTTTCATTATAATTTTTAGCGGACTTTTTTAGTAATTGTGGCAATTATAGGGATTTTTAACTTAAGCTTTAGGGCTAAATATTTCTGGGTGTTGGTAACACTGCACAAAATAATAAAGACAGATTTGGACCATAAACAAAAGAATATCTATGCATGTGTGTATTAGATACACGGTAATGACCAGTAATGTGTGTAACGTGTTATTTATTGAAAATAATGTATTTTAACGCATAATTAAAAAAAAATATTAGCATTCGTCACTTCTTCTCTGTATAAACTATAAGTGTGCGAAATTTCATACTCCTCCGTCCGCCCAATTTTCGTAAAAAGGGATCCAAACTTTTCGCTTCACGTATTAATATATAGATAAAGAAACGTATACGTAACCATAATAATATGATGTTAAACGCCTTGCTGCACATGAAACTTTAATTTTAATCAAATTAATCAGATACAATAAATCAATCGAGAACCCAAAACATTAAACTATTGATTGTACCTTAATTAGCTAAAGTTTCACCTATAGTCTCGTGGGTACCGGAACTGTTGATCAATAAATCACTAACGTTAAGCTCAAGTTTTATCTTTCACTACAGTCTTCTATGGCATGAACAGATTCATGAACAATTAATTATGATTCTAAATCACTTCTGATCTTATCATATCGAACGAACTTAAACAGTGAAGAAGTTCCTATGTTATTGAGCAAGTCACCCCAAATAATAACACGTTAATGCGTATCGTATCACATGACTGAATGTTAATATTCTTATTTATGACCGACATAGACGCAGATGTTGCACATTTACAATATGTGTGCAGATCACAGACTGCTCACATAGCTGCCGCGCTGGCCAGCAAGTACTCGTTTGTTGCAGCTATGAGAGCTATCAAAGAGACTCGCTCAGCGATGTGCGACTGGCGGGTTTAACACTCGCTGAGAGTCTCATGCTTGTTACATACTAGTGATGTTCCGGATCGATAAAAATGTATTTCCGCGGATACAGATCCGAATACGAATAATTGGTGTCAAGATCCGCGATATGGATACGGATCTAAACTTTCTTACTCAATCAGTGTCGATGCGCGTGGTCTTGGAATCATAGTTGACGCCACTTGACGCTTTTCTTTCACAGGACGTGATTCGAATTGCATTGTGCGGGTCTTTCTTTGCATCATCATCATCATCATCATTTCAGCCGTAAGACGTCCACTGCTGGACTTAGGTCTCCCCTAATTAGGGGAGCTTTGCCATAATCGCCACGCTTGGCAGGCGGGTTGGCGATCGCAGTATGATGGTAAAATGCATAGAGAACGCTGGTGCCCATTCTCTAGTAAGTCCCTTAGTCGCCTTTTACGACACCCATGGGAAGAAATGGGGTGGTGTTATTCTTTACGTCCAGCACCACACGGTTTCTTTGCATGGAATGTAATATTTTTTTATCACAACCTAATCACCTATAATAAAGAATTTCATCTATATATTGAAAATTAATAAGGTACAATATCAGTAAAATATCAGGCAAAAAGTAACGGATACGGATTTTTCTTCTCACTCGGATATCCGCGAATTTGGATACGGATACGGATATTAATAATAATAATATTCCACAACTATCACACAACGCCATCTAGTCCCAAGCTAAGCAGAGCTTGTGTTATGGGTACTAGACAACTGATAAACATACTTATATATTTCTAAATACATACATATTATAGATAAATTACACCCAGACACAGAACAAATGATCGTGCTCATCACACAAACATTTGTCCTGGGTGGGAATCGAACCCACTAGACCAACAGGCCTGTCGCGGATATGCGGCTCATCACTGGTACATACGCATACCTACCGAAGAGTTATCTCTGGTTGCCGTGTCACAGACGTTGACTAAATACTTCATCCATGTATATTGTATTGATAAAACAAGATTGCGGAGTAAGTTACGATCTGCCAACAGAATTTCCATTGAAAAAAGTATCGAGTACTGTTTTTGCTCAACCTTGTTAGATTTACATTAAATATATTGGCCGCTTGTTCTAAAAAATATTGAGATGCCATTTAGTATTTTCTTTTATTTATTTATTTTTTATTTCTAATTAAACGGCAATGCACATTCTAAAATTAAAAATGCCAGGATGATATTTGATTGAAAGTTTTCAAATTTAAATTTTAATAATGTTGGGTAAGAAATATCTAAGCAACTTTTCTGTGCAACATTGTGCAATGTATCATAAAAAGCAGAATACCATAAGAATATTATAATCATCTGCAATCAAATCGAATTTAATAGAATAATATCTTATGGTATCTCATAAAAACATTATCTTCTAATTTCAAGGATCAAATCATGGTTATAAAATATATTGAAGAGAGCAATACTGCTCTCTTAAATATAATTTAAATTCATAATTTCGTGAAAACTTTTTTGTTTACTAGCTTCTCTGACATTCGCGTTACTCATCTAAATAAGACTAAAAGGGAAAATTTGCTTAAATTTAAATTTTAATAAATATCAAACCCTGAAACAAGATTTATGAGATGTTAAATAATAAGAAATTAGTCCTATTCTGACGCAGGTTTAAGACTTATCGTGGAAAATAGCACAGGTTTTGGGTTTGTTAAACAACAATAATTGATAAAATCATACAAGGTTGCAGAGACATTGAACAAACAAACTTATTACAAAATGAGGTCAACAATTTATTAAATTAAATTGAGGCCACGTTTACGCTGAAACTATGAATAAATAAAGGGATCTCACGGTCGAGTAACATTAGCATATCAAAAACCGCACTGCCCGGTTTGGGACAAAGCGAAAGGACGCGGAGAAAACGCTGACGCAGAACTGTTATGTCATAAACTGTGGCTAAAGTACGAGTACTTCTTTGAAGGTGGGAGGAGAAGTCACTTACTACGACTGCGGACACAACGCGACGATATTTAAATCTCTTAACACAATTAGATTTAAACGACTTTCCATTTTGCTGAGATCCATTGTCTTAGTTTATTCCATTGTCGGCTTGTGTGGTGTTGACTTTGTTAGAAGGTAATTTTATTTAGAGAATATAATTTTGTTTTGCAATATTTCGTTCAGACCAAAATTATTTTAAAAAGTTTATTACATTAAAGTTTGCGAAATAATTAAACTTTCACTGGTATAATTCTCAACATAATAATGAAAAACAATGTCTGCATTTTCCCAACTATGTTGGAGTCAGCTTTCAGTCCAAAAGAATGCAGCTGAACACCACTATTTTCAATTGATCGACTTTGCAAGGCACGTTCTTACTTAGCCACAAGCCCTCTCCTAAATAATAAATTGAAAACGAAGTCCGAATCTGTCACTAAATCCCTGTGGGCTGCTAACATAATGGCGTATTTAGTTTTGAAACAACACGAGTCCACGTGCACACGCTATATGTTTCAACTGTAAAATGACGGACCGTGAAATACATGACTCTATGAAACTAGCCAATTGGATAAATGCAAATCGGTTTTGTCAATAGATTTATCTTCATCAGTCATAATAATTATAAACTTACAAAAATATAGTTTTTCAACTGGTAGGTATACTAAAGTTTTCTCATTATTACAATCAACTTAATGATATATTGCAACAACCTTTGTCTTTCTAATTTCTACGTTACTTTATACTTTTCACTGGTCTTCTGTTGTTTTAATTAAATCCGAAATGAACATAATGTCGCCATGTTGTAGCTTTTAAGTTTTATAATTGAATTCTTTTACGATATACTTCTTATTTTCAATTTGAGAAATGACTTTATATTTGTTTTTGTTTCAGGTACGTACTTAAATGGGGGTCTAGACATAGAATGCCAAAAGTTACAGGATAAAGTTGAACTCAAAATATTAGATATGTATTCTTCTAATTTGGAAGAAAGTAACAGGAGGTACAGCATTGACACAGAGTACTTACAATCTGAACTTGATCACCTGCAGGAAAAACTAAGTTCAATGACTAACAAATATAATACCACAGAAGATCTCATGAGGGAATATGTGTTGGCAATGAATGAGCTGGTAAACTCGCAAACAACCAACTGTGAGCAATGTCAAAAATCATCAAATTTACCTACACCAGACCATTCATTGACAACTTGCAATACCGGGTGGTATTTTGCATTGCAACCCTGTGTTGATTTTGCATTTCCTGTTACTAATAGTTCCAATAAACAGTGTAAGCAAATTGTAAAAAGTGATGTAGTGTTATTTTGCGATGAAATTGGAAAAGAATTAGGCAACTTGTTGACAGATGAATGTCCAGGTCAGTCAATAATAAATTACTGTATGTACCGGGTTGTTCCTTATTTAATATTATGAAGGAAATTATTAAATGTTATTTTCCCCAGGAGACCACATTATTAATTTTTATGGGTAATAGGGGAAATGTGAACAAAGGGGAATTGCTCTAATACTATGAAACATTGAGTAATCTTAGTTTAAGAAAGATTGTATTATTTACATTTCCCTACAGTAACAGCTTGCCACAGGAGGAAAATAGGTTAAGATTTGAAATCAACATGACATTGCACAATTTGACATTAAATAATAATTTGTTTCATTTAGTTGATACTAACAATTATGTTAGCAATAATTGGTACTTAACAAAAGACAGATATAATAGTGTTATGTACTATCTTTCTAACTATTATAAAAGACAGATAGCTGTGTCGCTATCATATTTTTTTTCTATTTCAGCCAAGAATTTGGCTATTAACCCCCTTCCTTTTGAGCAATGCAATGGCATGTTGAACAATTCTGCTAATAATTTGGTAACAATTGATAACATTGATTTTAATTTAAATTAGAAATTAAGACAATAGAGGCAACCTCTAGCACAAATGTATGTATGGCAAATGTATGTGTAAAAGACTTACATAGTATCAACCTGGTGCATCAAAACATTCAAGGATTTTTGAACAAAGATTTAGAAGTAGATTTATTCCTTAATTGTAAAAATATAGATATTCTTTGTATTACAGAACATTGGCTTAAAAGCCACCAGTTCATGTTCAATTTTAATAATCACCAGGTTGGTAGTTCGTTCAACAGAGTAAATGCTATACATGGCGGCTCACTAATTTTTTGTAAATAACCAACTTAAATTTAAAAACCGTAAGGATATTGTGAGCCTCTCCGTTGAGCGAACAGTAGAAATTGCCTGTATAGAATTGGAGCAGTTTATTGTATTAAGTGTGTACAGACCACCATCAGGATTGTATGACTGCTTTGAAAAGGTCATGGATGAAGTATTACACAAGATTAGTAACTCAAACAAGTCTATTATTGCTTGCGGGGATTTTAATGTTAATTTATTAGAAAACTCAGGTTCTTGTAGTAAAATAATAAGTCTATTTCAGTCCTACAATCTTGTAAACCTATTTATGGAGCCCACAAGAATAACCCCTACTAGTGCCCCATGCCTTGATAATATTTATACTGATGTTATACCAAGCCACAAAGAAATTATTAATTTACTAGATTCTGATCATTGCGGGCAACAGATTACTTTTCAAAATCAAAATAAAAAACTGAGTAAAAGAGATATCACTGTTAACCCCAAAACTGCAGTTCGCCTAGAAGCCTTTAAAGGCAAACTAGTTCAGAAATTGCCACTTTTATCTATTAATGGTGGTCCCAATCATCTATATGATGAGTTTTTTAAGACATATTGTAATGACTTTAATTCGACTTTTATTCCCCGGACTATCTCAGTTAACAGTAACGTATCTTTCAGTGATTGGGCGACCATTGGTATTCATAAAAGTAGAACACGGCTTTATGAGCTGTACAATGAAAGGGCTTTTGTCAACACTGCTGAATTTAATTTGTATATTAGAAATTATTCAAAATTATTTAAAAAAGTCTGTTGGATGGCCAAGTCGCGTTATTTGAGTTCTAAGATTAAAAACAGTAGTAATGTTATTAAAACGACTTGGAATATTATTAATAGTGAAACGGGAAGGTCTAGTAAACGAAATAACGACAACAGCCTGTCTATCAACGACAACATAATAAAATCAGACTCACAAGTCGCTGCGGCTTTTGAAAATTTCTTTTCAGATATTCCTGTTTCAACTACAAAATCCCTAAACTCATCACGTTCTGTTGCTGAGTCTTTGCTTATTGAAAATGTTAATGTTTGCGATTCGGAATTTCATTTTGAACATATTACTTGTAAAGATATAATTAAAACCTTCCACACTTTAAATGTAAAAAAGACTGCAGATCTGTGGGGTAATTCTGTAGAAGTCGCCAAGTCTATTATTGACATTGTAGCACCTACTTTAGCTCTTATATTTAATAATTGTATTGAGTGTGGGGAGTTTCCTGATCTTATGAAGAATAGTAAAATAATACCTTTATTTAAATCTGGTAGTACATCAGACCCCACTAACTATAGACCTATTTCAGTACTACCTACCTTCAGTAAAATGTTTGAGAAATTAATTTTAGACCAGTTGCAACGATTTTTTAATAAACATAAATTATTACATACCAAACAGTTCGGTTTTACAAGGGGTCGTTCAACTACCGATGCCGGTGTTGAACTCCTAGGACATATTTATAATGCATGGGAAGATAAATGCGATGCTTTGGGCATCTTTTGTGATTTATCTAAAGCATTCGATTGCGTTCTTCATGAAACTTTAATCAGGAAACTCCGCCACTACGGGATCCGGAACAGAGCTCTGGATCTTCTTACTTCATTATTGAGTAATAGGATTCAGAGTGTCGATGTCAATGGAAAAAGGTCTCCCGGATCTATCGTAACAATGGGAGTCCCACAGGGCTCAATTCTTGGTCCTTTTTTGTTTCTTATTTATATTAATGACTTGCCTTACCTTATAAAAGATAATCATAATATAGTTTTGTTTGCGGATGATACTTCACTTTTGTTTAAACTTAAACGTCAGCAAGTGGATACTGACGATGTTAATAGTGCGATCTCAAAAGTAGTTCACTGGTTCAATGTAAATAATTTGCTTCTTAATGAAAAAAAAACCAAATGCATTAAGTTTACGCTACCTCACGTTAGGCAAGTGAAAACGAATGTGTTGGTGAAGGGCGAAGAATTGAATCCTGAAGATAGCACTGTATTATTGGGCCTAACTTTGGATGCCAAGCTTCAGTGGGGCCCGCATTTAGATAAATTGTCGAAAAAGCTAAGCTCCGCTGCATACGCTGTTAGAAAAATTCGGAATTTAACTGACATAGAGACAGCCCGTTTAGTGTATTTTGCCTACTTTCATAGTGTAATGTCGTACGGTATTCTGTTGTGGGGAAATGCCGCCGACATTCAGACTATCTTTGTCGTGCAGAAAAGGGCTGTTCGATCAATTTATAAATTAAGCCCAAGACACTCACTCAGAGAGAAATTTAAAGAAATTAATATAATGACTGTGCCTTCACAGTATATTTTTGAAAATCTTTTATATGCCTACAAGAATATTAAATTGTTTAAAAAAATCAGTGATATCCATAATATAAATACTAGGAATAAACACAAATTTGTTGTACCTTCAACAAGGCTCAAGAAAATAGGTGGTTCATTCAGATGTCAATGTATACGCTTTTATAATAAACTTCCAAGCCATGTTCAAGATCTAAGTCTCAATAAATTCAAATCTTTCATTAAACGTAAGTTGTGCCAGAAAGCCTTTTATACTGTAAAAGATTATATTGAAGACAAAAAAGCTTGGGATTAAGCAGCTCCAATTTTTATATTATAATTAAACTGAATGTTTTTTTTTTTAATTATTATTATTATTTATTTGGAAATATACACTTTGACATTTGATTATTGTTTACACTATGACATGAATGTATACTTTCAGAAGTATAATATTATTATTATTATTTAAGTGATTTTGAATGTGAGGACTATGTAGGTGATGTTTGTTCTTTTTATATCTCGTACTCATTCCATTTTAATGATAATCTGGCAGTTTGAGTACTTAATGCGGCCTACCAAAATGTCCTTTCTTTGGTATTGTTCGTCGAATCTTTGTGCTCCTTATGTTTTTAGTTGAGCTGCAAGATTACTGACAAATGCGTGCATTGACTGGACAGGTCCACTCAATCTGTATGGTTCTTTCCTCAAAAGACCATTTCAGACACCCCCATGTACATGGTCCTCAAATGATCAGACCGGGACTATTTCCTGATTTTATATACACATTGACATTGATGAATTTTACTTATACAATGACATGAATATTTACTCTTAAAGTATTATATTGTTTTAATTACCTATTGTAAATGTGAAGACGAAGTGGGTGTTCTTTTTTTTGGTTTCCTTTTCTTCTAATTTAATATTTAACATTGACTGGCAGTTTGAGTAATTTGTGCGACCTACACAAATGTCCTTTCTTTGGTATTGTTCGTCGAATCATTGACCTCCTTAAGTTCTGAGTGGAGCTGCATGATTACTGACAAATGCGCGCACTGATTGGACAGGTCCACGTGTGTTCTTTCCTTAAAAGACCACTTCAGACACCAATCCACATGGTCTTCACATGATCTGATCAAGATTATGTCTGGACTTTAAAAGAGACTGTGACCTCTGAGTTTGTTTCGGCGTTTCTTCTCAGAGTAGTCAGATAGGAAATGCTGACCTCATCTAATTTAAAAAAAGAATTGATTGACGTGTAAAAGTGTTTGTACAAACCTACTTGCAAAAATAAAGTCATTTATCATTTATAACAATGCTTTAAATCACATAATTATTCTGGACTAAATTCTGTTATTTAAGAAGCAATAAATATTAGTGTTACGTACTTTACTTTGATTATTTTGATAATTTAGTACTGAAAACTGTATCAACTGCAACCTGGAGCCGCTTCAATTAAATTGACTTTGTGTTTAAGATTCTACTAAGAGCCTACCTAATTAATGATGTTACATATTATAAATAAATCACATAAATTCTCACAACTTAGATTCTTAATGAAACTATGTTGATAAGAAGATTCAGGATATTCTTAAATCGGAAACATGAAAACTAAATATATTGTTTACTTTGTTGTACAACTTACAGTGTCGCACTTAGAGAATTCTGTCGCTAAGATCAGTAGAGTTCTCCACTTACACTTTTAAGGGCCGATTGTTCAATCCTCAGATAAACAGACGGATAGGGTTTATTCAATAGATAGTAAAAAACTGTGTTGTTCAATCGTCAAATAGGCTTTATTGGTCGAATAATTCCCTTAACGGAGGAATAAATCTATTTGGCTCTTTGACGGCCACATAACCGCTTGTTCCATTGATAAACGACGTTGGCGTTACCAAACTTGAGGTTAGTTTTCGTTTTTAAAAAGTGTACTTAATGAAAATGGATGTTTGCGATAGTACTGACGAAATAGCAATTGAGGATGAAGCCATAATTGATAAATATAAGGATATGAATGAAAATAAAGAAAGAATATGAGAGAAAATAAAGAATTTCAAGAGCGAGTGTCGAACACTTTAAAGTGTGGGATTCATCTTTGCTTTCCATGATTATTTTAATACAATTAAACATCACGGAAATACAAATAAAAATACCACACAAACAAAAAAACAACGTCTCAACGTAAAAAAGGGACATCTGGCTGCCACACATTGTTTTTAAAACATTGACAGTAAACAATGAAATAGCCCGTCCCGTTCTAACATTCTTTTATTTTGTAAATTTGTTTCACCTCCCTGAAGTTAGCGTATTCACAGATGTGATATTCGGTCAGGTAGTTATTCCTAAATAAAATAACGATTGAAAAACTGACAACCACTTATCCGAGGAACAAAGAGTCTAATAACTTTATTCTTTAGGTAGCTATTGGTTCTTTTATCTGAGGATTGAAAAATCGGCCCTAAATCATATTATCTTAGTTAGATTATTTAGTGTATTAAGGATTTTGCGTTTAATTTTTCAGACTAATTTGAATATCTCATTGGTTTTGTCATCGTTTTATTATTATTAATGCATCTAGTCGACTAGTTTCGATGGTATGATAATGATGTTTTCAGATGGTTCGCGCGGCGTAATGAATTCTTCTCTTAATTGCATAAATAGAGTTCTTTGATGAACTATGAAATATAATAAACTAGCTTTTGCCCGCGGCTTCGCTCGCGTGGATGTCGGAAATTATCGCAAGAGGACGTATTACCGCGGTAAAAATATATTAATCCATTTATACATACATAAAATTACGCCTTTTTCCCATGGGGGTAGGCAGAAACTACGGAACGCCACCTGCTACGATCCTTGATCCTTGATTATTTACCAGACACCAAATTAAATATAGTTATAAGAATAGTACTTTGCCCAGTGGCTGCGCCCGTATAGCTGTCGGAAAATATCAACCGGGAACCTACTACCGGGATAAAGTATCTTATATGGTGTCCGCGCACCGCACTGATGTTTAGATGTCTTAGCGCGTCACAAGCAAGCGATCTGCACCGCGACCATTCATTCGTCCTCACGTTCTTTCACACATTCATTCGATCTCCATTCTTAAAACACACATCATGTCGTTAGCTTGTGAAACCATACATTGTAAAGAAAATTAGATTAAACGCATATTAAATTGGAGTCAGATTATTATTCATCGAACCCTGGGTCGAAACATGGTGACCACGACGTGATCAAGCCAAAATCAAGAAGATTCTGCGCAGCTATCGGCATATTTCAAATTGAATCGTCATAACCGAAAGCGGACTTTGTACTCGACGCACAGTGATTTGAAATACGTTGCCCAGCCGTTGAATTTCATCTTCTACTTGGATATCTTTGAAGAATCAACTTTAAAAATAGATTGGTTTCTTTACTCTGAGGAGAAACCACTGGAAAATCTAGATATTGTGGACTGTCTACTTAATAGTGCCAAGGAGATACGATTGGAGCCAAAACCCATCGCCAGGAGATCATTCCAGAGACAGCTTGTAGCCCAGCCGGTCAGCTATATTGTGTACTTGGAGCGCCGCAGCCACGGAATCTAGCCAGGGAAGTGATCCATCCTTTATTTCCACTATTATTTTCCCAAATTTCCTGTCCTCTGTTTGCCTGAACATTGTGCACATTTCCTTCATTGGTTAAATTTTATTGCGAATAGCAAGTATTTTACACAAGCTAAATAGCTATTCATCATTAAAATAAAACTTAAAATCATTAATAGGTCGCACGCCGTGCAGCTCATTGGTTTTACAGCCACGTGCGCATGCGCATACTGCCAGTCCAAAGGTTAATCGATCATATTTCAAAAAATCTAAACCATTTTATTACTTTTAAGTTATTCATGTTTATTTAATTACACATTCCAGTGCATTTTGTGTGAGTGAAGCGCGTCCTTGAGAAACGGACCAGCTGCCGCTCGATGCCCATTGTTTCGTTCAGCGCGTTATCTATCGCCAGCCGATCCATCAGCTGATTAGTACCGTTACCTGTGATTGTAACTTTGAATCATCGGCGCCTGCGCTGGATTGCAATTAAGTATTATTTAATTATCTTTGTGTGTTCAATTGTGTATTGCTGAATTTTAACTAATTATGACGCATAAAGTACGCGAGATTTACGTTCTAAATCACCTGTTGATAGTGTAAAACTTCAAGTTCCTGCTGCTAGCTATTCAAAATATGATTTAAAAGATTTGATTACAAAGCGCAGTTCAGTCAAAGGTCGCGTAACTAAATTCAATAATTTCTTGAAAGAATTAACTTCATTAGAAAACCCTACTGACGCTGAAGTGCAAACTTTAGTAAATAGGTTCGAAAGGTTTCGTGAATTGTTTATTTATTTTGAAGATCTGCAATCAGACGTAGAATTACTGAACTCCTCTGAGTTAGAAAATGAACTCGACATTAGAGACCCCATAGAAGGTGATTTTAGTTCGCTGATTGCAAAGGCTAAACTATTCATAGATGCTAATCTTCCGAAACCAAGTAGTAGTCCTGGTTCTTCTCATTCTTCTAAATGCTGCAGTAATAAACCTATGGGTTTTAAATTACCTTTGATTAAAATAGCGAAGTTTGATGGTAATTTCTTTAACTGGATGGAATTCCGTGATACATTTGTTTCTTTAATTCACAACAATGACATGATTGAACCTATACACAAGTTTCATTACTTGAGCTCTTACCTTGAGGGAGAGGCATCCAATGTCATCAGTAACTTGCCTGTTTGTTCTGCAAATTATGAAGATGCCTGGAATCTCCTCTGTGAGAGATACAACAATGTTAAGCAGCTGAAAAAGAATCATTTTAATTCATTCTGTAATTTTCCACCTACCTCTCGAGATTCTGCAAAGTCTCTGCGATTTTTGATAGACCATGTCTCTAAGGGCTTACTTGCCTTGAAGAATCTGGGTGAGCTTACAGAGTGGTGGGGCGGTCTAGTTGTCCATTTGGCCTCGGCGAAGCTTGATAGCAGTACTATGTTCAAGCGGGAGGAATATACGAACACAATAGAAACTTCCCCCACGTTACAGGAATTCTTTCAATTTCTCAAGAATCGAGCTAATATTTTAGAGGCTGTTCAAAGTAATAAGTCTAGTTTGAAAGGTGAAACTAATTCTTCTTCTTCTCGTAAAGTTGATAAGTCTCACACTAAGTCTTTTGCAATTTCAGCTGATGCCGATGTATCCTCTGACGCGTGTATCCTGTGCAAAGGTAGTCATCGTTTATACGATTGTGCGTCTTTCTTGGCCAAGTCACCAGCAGATCGAGCCTCGGAGGTGATGCGATTGAAGCTGTGCCTAAATTGCTTGCGTAAGGGACACTCATCACGCCAATGCAGGTTAGGTCCATGTTCTACTTGTAATAGAAGACACAATACCTTGTTACATCGGGAAACGTCTCAGCCTGTGAACACATCAAATGTGCACACGTCTGCATCCTCGACTGAATGTGCAGTCGAGCAAATTTCAAGTGTTGCTACTGATGACGTAGTTAGCATGTCGGTCAAAGCCGACCATAGTGTATTGCTTTCAACAGCTCTGGTTGAAGTTTTTAATCCAGTGACGAATCAATACACAACAATTCGAGCTCTGCTAGACAGCGGGAGTCAGTCGTCTTTAATCACTGATAGTTTGATAAATAAACTTCAGCTGACTCCTCAGCCAATCCAGGTCGATATTGTAGGTATAGGAAACATATCTACTTCTCAATCACTACAGAGGTGTGTAGTGCAAATTAAATCAAAACACAATGATTTTAAAGCAAATGTGTCTTGTTTGGTATTGCCTCAGTTGACAGGTAATTTACCTAAGAAAACATTTGATATTTCGCAAATCAACTTACCGCCTAATATTAAATTAGCCGATCCCACATTTAACAAATCTGCTAAGGTTGATATGTTGATAGGTGTCGATTTGTTTTGGTCGATTGTAGAAGGCGAGCAAATATTTCTCGGTCCCAACCAACCTATCATGCGTAAGTCGAAATTAGGTTGGATCTTGGCAGGCCCACTGTTCGTTCGAGATATTTGTAAGTCGCGAAACAAATCTATAAATTGTAATCATGTTGCTGTCGATAGTACAGATAATTGTATGTCAAATGAATCATTAGACAAAAGGTTAGCCAAGTTCTGGGAGTTGGAACAAATTCCTCAGGCAAGCAATTTTGAGACTGAGGAAGAGATTGCATGTGAGAATCATTTTGTTTCCAATACTACCCGAAATAATGAAGGCAGGTTTATGGTTAAGTTGCCCCTTCATACGGAACCCAACTGTCTAGGCAATTCATTCAAAATGGCCAAAAGGCAATTTTTCGCGTTAGAAAAACGTTTTAATAAAAATCCGGAATTGAAGGACATGTATTCCAAATTTATACAAGAGTATTCTGACCTAGGGCATTTATCCGAATCTAGTGTTTTAATTCCCGAACAGTCTTACTTTATTCCGCATCATGCAGTGTTAAAACCGACTAGCGAGTCGACAAAATTACGTGTCGTATTCAATGGTAGTGCACCTACAACGTCAGGATATTCCATTAATGATCTACAGTTAACCGGTCCAAATGTACAAGATTCATTGTTAAATATTTTGCTTAGATTTCGCCAGTACACCTATGTTTTATCAGGCGATGTAGAAAAAATGTACAGACAGGTACTTATTCACGAAGATCATCGTAACCTGCAACTAATTTTATGGCGCAATTGTGATACTGAGCCATTAAAATCACTCAGATTGAACACGATTACGTATGGGTACCTACACTAGTTCAAGTTTTTTAAGTACTCGCTGTTTATGGCAATTGGGTGAGGAATGTAGTGACCCTAATATAAAGGCCATAATACAAAATGATTTTCTTGTGGATGATTTGTTGACAGGTTGCGACAGTGTAGCTGAATTGATTAAAATTAGGGACGCAATAGAAAATGCTTTGTCAGCTGGTTGTTTTTCATTGCGTAAATATAGGTCGAATTCACGCTCATTAATTTCAGAATCCCAAAATGTGCAACGCAACCTGATAATCAGCTCATCATCGCACACACTAGGAGTGGGGTGGAATCCTAACGAGGATTACATTCATTTTCCCACAAATTATGAAAACAGAAGTGACAACCCTACTAAAAGATCCATATTATCTGATTCATGTAAGGTTTTCGATCCTCTCGGTCTGTTAAGTTTGTTTACCATTAAACCTAAAATATTAATTCAACAGTTATGGGTACAAAAAATCGACTGGGATGAGCCAGTGCCTAACGATATACTTAAATCATGGCAATCTTTCATAAATAATATGTATTCGCAATCTATTCATTCCCGCCATGTGTTATGTAACAATCCGGTTTTGATAGAAGTGCATTGTTTTTGTGATGCGTCTACAACCGCCTATGCCGCATGTGTTTACTTGCGATCAACAAATAGTCAAGGTGACGTCACAGTGCGATTGCTGTGTGCTAAGGCTCGCGTTGCGTTGGTGAAGCCGACTACGGTGCCCCGGCTTGAGTTGTGTGCGTGCTTGCTAGGAGCTCAGCTCACCGCGGCCGCATGTCGCGCACTGCGATGTGTTATCACTCGAAAGATATTTTGGACTGACTCATCCATCGCGCTAGCGTGGTTAGCGGCTAGGTACGATAAATTAAAAACCTTTGTTGCTAACAGAGTGTTCAGTATCTTAGAGCTTACCGAAGGCTCGGAATGGCGTCATGTGCCTACCACGCTCAACCCGGCAGACCTGGCATCCAGGGGAGTAGATGCAAATAAAACTAACAACTTGGGCTTATGGTGGAACGGTCCGTCGTATTTACTTATGTCGGAAACGTTTTGGCCTGCAAATAATAAAACGATAAACAATATTAGTGACTTACCTGAGATAAAATCAAATGTATGTACAAATAATGATAACGATACAAATAGATTGATCAATTTCGGTAATTATTCTAAGTTTTCTAGATTACAACGTTCTTTTGCTTATGTACTTCGATTCATACATAATTGTAAAAAATCGAATAATAAAATTACGGGTATTTTACAGCCTGATGAACTTAAAGCATCGTTAGAAGGGCTTGTGCGTCTTGCTCAAGAGGAACTTTATAGTTCAGAATTGAAAATGCTTCTTTCTCAAAGGACACTAAGTCCTAAAAATCCATTGTTAGCTTTAAGTCTTTTCGTAGATAGTAAAAATATAATGAGAGTTGGAGGCCGTCTAAATTATTCTTCTTACTCATTTGACAAACTTCATCCAATGTTGTTGCATGCTAAGCATAAACTTGAGAAATTGTTGTTTCATCATGAGCACTTACGTCTTCTCCATGCTGGTCCACAGCTACTTCTTGCATCCATTCGTGAATTCATCTGGCCTCTTGCTGGCAGAGATCTCGCATGAACCACTGCGAGACAGTGCATTGTTTGTAGGAAGGCTAGCGGGAAAACGTTAACTCCCATGATGGGTTCCTTACCGGAACAGCGTGTGAATCCGGACTTCCCATTTGTTAGCACTGGTGTCGACTTTGCTGGACCATTTTTGATAACAGATAGGAAGGGGAGAGGATGTAAAATTACAAAATGTTATCTTTGCATTTTTGTTTGTTTGCGATATAAATGTTTACATCTCGAGGCTGTGAGTGAGCTTTCGAAAGATGCTTTTGTACTTTCTTTGCGACGTTTTATCTCTCGAAGAGGAAAACCTGCGGAAATATTCTGCGACAATGGTCGCAATTTCGTTGCTGCAGACAAGGAAATTCGGGACTTATTCTCAAGGCATGCTGATGATATTGCAGGCTTTGCTTCGGGTGAGGGTATCAAGTTTAAATTTCAACCAGCATATGCGCCCCATTTCGGTGGCCTATGGGAGGCTGGCGTGAAATCTGCCAAGTTTCACTTGAAGAGGGTTTTAGGTAATGCACATTTGACATTTGAGGAATTAGCCACTTTGTTCAGTCAAATCGAGGCTATCTTTAACAGCCGCCCTTTGTATCCCTTATCCTCCTGTCCTGATGATCCTCAGTCCTTAACCCCGGGTCACTTCTTGATTGGACGACCACTAACTTCGATGCCGTCCCCTAATCTGGAAAACCTAAATTTCAACAGATTGGACCGTTTTCAGCGAATGGAACAGCTGCGCCAAGGTTTTTGGAGACGCTGGCAGCTAGAGTATTTAGCTGAGCTGCAACAGAGGCAGAAATGGAGAGTTCCCACTCGACCACTACAAGCTGGCGATTTGGTATTGCTTAAAGAAGAAAATGCTCCACCCATGTCTTGGAAATTAGGCCGTATTCAATCTCTGTCCCAAGCAAAGACGGAGTGACTCGAGTTGCCGAAGTCAAGACAACTTCCGGCACTTACCGCAGAGGTGTGAAGTACCTATGTCCCCTGCTGGATGCTACAGAGGATGCTTCATTGGAGTCAGGTGCATCCAAGGCCTCGGAGGATGTCCGCGCACCGCACTGATGTTTAGATGTCTTAGCGCGTCACAAGCAAGCGATCTGCACCGCGACCATTCATTCGTCCTCACGTTCTTTCACACATTCATTCGATCTCCATTCTTAAAACACACATCATGTCGTTAGCATGTGAAACCATACATTGTAAAGAAAATTAGATTAAACGCATATTAAATTGGAGTCAGATTATTATTCATCGAACCCTGGGTCGAAACATATGGTAAGTATCCAGGATAACCAAAAATCCAAATCCATCCAAAATCCTAAACATCTAAGCCATATTTCGCGGTCTTTTACTTGGAATAATACAATTAGGTTTATTTTGAGTACTTCGAACACACATGATATTCGCATTTACTATGAAGCCAAAGTAATATGAATTACAATATTGCAATCCTCCTAATCCTGCACTACCCGATCGCTACCAACCAGGACGGCCGGACGCGGGATGGCCCGCTAGCCGCTCTGCGGCTATTTTATTATAACTTCTGATATCTTCTAAAATATTCATTTTAATGATATGCAAGGGCAATTTTGATCTACATGAAATGCACAACGTATCTAATATATTTAATTGGATAAGGATTAATGCTGGATTGCTTAAAATTGCTTCGTAAATAAGCCATTATTTCTCGTAAAAAGTAAAGAATAAAAAATGGTTATTGTGGGTTATCCCTAAGATATAGACGTATACCATCGCGGTTTTTTTGTAAACCTTTTTAAGGTGTACAATACTGTAGTACATTATTTTGATCTATTTCGTGGGGTTCAGCCAGCGTTCGCAATGTAAGCGCAAAAAAATGAGTTTATTTATGACATGATATTAGAAACCTCTAAAATTATCAGCGTTTCTTTACTACGTTATGCATGTTATATACATATAAACCTTCCTGTTGAATTACTCTATCTATTAAAAAAACTCGCATCAAAATCCGTTGCGTAGTTTTAAAGATATAAGCATACATAGGGACAGACAGACAGCGAAGTGACTTTATTTTATAATATGTATGTAATGATAATAATATTGCGCTGGTGCACAACACTCCAGGTCTTCCTAATTAGTATAAATTATTATAGTAGTACTTATACATTATTTTCCTTTTCCTCAATTATGCGGAACTCTGCTGACCGTCCTGCACGTCCGTATCTCATTAACGTCACTAAGCTAATCAAATTGACGGAACTGGTGCGCGTAATCAGAGAGGCTATAAAGAAAACTCGAAGTGTGACGCAAACATTACGCTGTATTAAGGACGTTCATTATATCAACGTCAGGAAGAGACGCAATGGACGTCTAACTTAATATAGTACGTTACCGTATGCATGTAAGATAGCGATAATTAATTAGAGTTCTATAGCTAAAGGGCTCTGCGCTAGAGTTCTATTGCTTTTTGGAGACGGCAATTTTACCACGTAGATGTTGCACATAATGTAATTACGAATCATACAATTCAAAGCCTTTTAAAATCACGCCTTGTTTCCTCGAAGCGTTGGGCAGAGGTATACCTACATTACATCCACATTTTGCTAGTAATGTTTAAGTCCATCCAACCAACGACTACCAACTAAGCCTGTTTGAATGGTAAGAGAGTAAGAGTGGTAACTGAAGTATTCATTAACTGATCTGTGGAATATACAAGAACTATTGATGGGAATTAATTCTCATAAGAAAACGCATAACTGCGTAAAATCGGGTTGAATCGAATCGTACCCTGGTCGATGTAAGGCATCGTAACTCTCTACAGACATAATATGCGACACCAATAATTATTTACTATTGAATTATTTGGTGTCTTGAAGCTACTGTTTAAAAGCAATTCAATCTTTAAGCAATTTTATTTGAGACTCGCGTTAAGAATGCCATTGAACCATAAATGCTTTCTTCGTTCGTTAAAATGAAATTTCCCTGTTAACCCTTATTTATCACTAGCTTTTGCCAGCTACTTCGTCTACTCAAATTTCTTGTTTCAAAATAAAATATATTCTAGCGCATCGCCCATCCGCGTACTACTTTATTTTCTCTTAGCGTTCATTCTGAGTTTTTTCTTTTTACTGGACTACTTAGGGCCGTAGTATGATGTTAAATAGCCTGTGACTTCCCTCAAGAATCCGGTTATCACAATACATCTAGCGGGTAGTTCCAGAGATTACATACAAACTGGCAAAAGGACAAAATATTACGTCTTTATAATATTAGTATAGATCGGGTAATACATTACTTGAGCAGATTTGGCCCTATAATCAATGCCTTTCATTTGACATACATATCAAACGCAGTGTTCATAGAAGACTTCCATGTTTTAAGGAAGCAGAATGACGCATATCATCATTAACCTCATTGAAATCATTCCCAGCATCCGCATATCTGACGATCTAGAACAGACGAACAATGACGAGGAAAGTACTAAGCACCTAAACTAAGACGACGCAAAAAGTGCAAAAAAGTCGATGTGTAGAGAATTAAATATTGATGAGATAACTGCGTACTGCGCTGAGTGTATAAACGACTTGTGAGCAGTACTACCAATAAAATATGACGAGGGTTTTTGATACAAACTGAATATTTAATAGGTTTACTAACCATATTTGATTTCGAACTTAATCTTAAGATATTTTATGGTTATAAAGTTTTATAAGCGACTTACGATACGGTACGTGCTCTTGAGTTTGGGTGTTACCCTTATATAAACCTAGTATATTATGTTCCGGGTGAATGATTTCACCCATAGCCACATAAAATGCCATAAAAATGCGTAGATATTTTAAAAACACGCTCTATACTTTTTCCACACAAGGCAGTTTTTTTTCCTTTTGTGTGACATATTAAAACCCAACGTAGCATCCCTACAGACGGATGCTCATTGTGGCATCTACATCCCGCTTATAGTGACGTCAACCGCCATATTCATTTACTCGAGCTATAGTTTTTCCATGTGGGCAACTTTAGAGGCAGATTGTTTTTCTTTTAGAACCTTAAACTTGAAGAGGATTTAAATGTTTCACCGGGAACAGAGAGACAGTACGAATTTTATGGTACTGTATTTGCAAACTGCGATGCGATTGAGAATATTGATAATTTCTCATCTAAAAGAGCGCAACAATTATTATCGTCATTTATACGTATGTATATGAGTATAAAAAAGTTGAATATGCAAGTCAAAATATATAAAATCGCTTCACCGCTTTAGAACTCTGGGCAAGATTAAAATGTAATCGCGTGATCAATGAAGTCGCGATTATGTCTCGTACTTGGGTGACGTCGCTTTTGGTTGGAACACTGGAGATATGTTAAATCACGCATCCAGTACATCGTACAATACGAGCGATGTTTTATTTAAACTCCCGACGGAGTCAGAGAATCAAGGATTATTAATGAAGGCTTTAAGTTAGAAAGAAGCACTTGTGAAATGTAAAGAATAATATTAGGTGTAGTGAAATATTATTACTGATTGTTTAAACAAATAATATTATTTGTACGCGATATTAAAGCTACTGGATTATGCAAGATGTGATAAATGCCGTTCAAGAGATAAAATATAGAAGAGACATGTCATATACATTGTGAGTTGCGATACAAACCTTTGTTCAGAATGATGTTCGTTTTGAAATATGTATGCTTAGAACTTTGATTTCTACTTGCATGTATGTACCATGTATGACCAACTGCCTCGTTGGTCTAGTGGTAGCAAGCGCTACTGCTGAGCTTGAGGTCCTGGGTTCGATTCCCAGGTCGGGTAGTGTTATTAGGTTTTTCCATCTGGAATTTCTTAGTAGCAGCCCGGAGTCTGGATTGGTGCCCGGTTGATGGCAATAGGCTCGCTCCCTATTACATGGTACTTAAACATAACAGGCGAAATGTAGGATACTATAGGTGTACCTCTGCCCAACCCTTCGGGGAAACAAGGCGTGATATGATGTTATGGTATGTATGTAGGTATTGAAATTTATACATCTCGTACAAAGCCCTCTAGAGATGCCATCAGCTGGAAGTAGAATGTATCACTTTACATCTCAAGAGATGCCGAGATTTTTGAACAGAGAGAAAAGGTATTCGAAATAACTGTAATGTGTGAACAACAGAGCTGAATCAATATTTTATCTAAATAAAAATTGTGGAAACCTGGGTATTTTTCGTTTAATTCAATACTTGAAGCTGTGCTCGGAATCGCTATGCAACTTACAAAGAAAAACTTCGTTATACATAAAATAAAATGTTCTCTAAAACCGGCTGCCGCTATTATATTATAGGCACGAAGCAGTAAATAACTTCAGACCTTTTCATCCAAGTCCCCGAACCGAATGCCTTTTTGAATTGGAATTGAGCCAGTTTAAAGAATGGAGCTTTACCTTCGTTTTGTGTTGTGGCTTTTGTTTAATTGTATGTTTTGAACAAATGCAAATGCGTTATACGTTGATTATATGAAGTGTTTTCTTATATCAGCTGGTTTTCAATGTACTATAAAAAAAAATATTTGTCATTTTTGATACAAATATTACGAGGAACTCCAAAAATATAACGTTTTCATTTTTTACTGATATGAATTTTCTCCTTCCATTATTCCGAAAATGGTAAAGTACCTTACGTTCCTGTATTGATAGATATCTGAGCTAAGTTTCTAAGCCTTTTATTTCCGACATTCGAGTATTATAGCTCTTCTTTTCTTCAAACAGAATAATTTACTTGATCAAACTCCTGTTGGGTTACTTGTTTTATTATTCTTGATGATAAATTAAGTTTATTCGAGAAGAAATAGCAAAACTCTTTTTGTTTTACTTTTCTTTATCAAAGTTAGAAACAAGGTCAACAATTCCCATTACTAACGCGTTAGATGATGTAAATAATATTACTTTAGAAGAGATAAACCAGTGCGAAATTAAACGTCCAACAATTTAGGCTTATTCATACCGGCGCGACGCGACAGCGCGACGCGATTCTTGTAGAACAATTTCCATGAAGTTCACATAAAAATTGTTCTACGAGTGTCGCGTCGCGTTGCCGCGTCGCGCCGGTTTGTAGGAGGCTTTTTGCCACAAATCCAGTACCTACGCTTGTAATGTGCGGTTTAAATTACACATAAAACTTATTTTATTTAGCTACACGACGCTATTTTTAATGTTGTTATAATGTGCTTTTCCATTAAATAATAGCCCGTGTTACTTCCATGTACATTAATTGTCATCCTAAAAATGAATTATTTTGTTAAAATGGTAACACCATCAAGAATTAATATTTTATTCCGAGTGCAGTGTCTTCAAGCAGCCTACATTAACAAATAATTTCAATTCTACACATAAGCCTGTCACATACAAATACGAGAAAACATATAAATTCGGGAATAACGGATACACCATAGTGAAGTGGCGCACCGCCCAATTTACATATTTATTCAAATTCAATCAGCCGATAATATGCACAAGAACGCGAGAAAGCGTGAGATGTGGCAACATGTTAGGTACTCAGGCGAGAGCTTTGTAGATCGTCTTGATTTAATTTTTCCAAGGAAAATAACGATTGAAGTTAATCCCTCATCACTTAAAAGTCTTGTAGCATTGATTTTAAAAGGTTTCTGTATTTACTTTCGAAGAAGTGAACTTATAGGCACTATGCGTGTGGCTCAGTTTAAAAAATATTTATCCGTGTTTTATCATTTCTAATGTGACGATAATTATAACATTAGACGTCGGCTGCCAAAGGCTTCACAGCCAATCATAATATTAAGTCAGGCTTTTTTAAAAAAAATACTTATCGAACATTTTTAGGGTTCCGTTGCCAAATGGCAAAAAACGGAACCCTTATAGATTCGTCATGTCTGTCTGTCTGTCTGTCTGTCTGTCTGTCTGTCTGTCCCTCCGTATGTCACAGCCATTTTATTCCGAAACTATAAGAGCTATGCTGTTGAAACTTGGTAAGTAGGTGTATTCTGTGAACCGCATTAAGATTTTCACACTAAAATAGAAAAAAAACAATAAATTTTGGGGTTCCCCATACATAGAACTGAAACTCAAAAATGTTTTTTTTCATCAAACCCATACGTGTGGGGTATCTATGAATAGGTCGTCAAAAATGGTAATGAGGTTTCTACTATCATTTTTTTCTAAACTGAATAGTTTGCGCGAGAGACACTTCCAAAGTGGTAAAATGTGTCCCCCCCCCCCCGTAACTTCTAAAATAAGAGAATGACAAAACTAAAAAAAATATATGATGTACATTACCATGTAAACTACCAACGAAAATTGGTTTGAACGAGATCGAGTGAGTAGTTTTTTTTTAAAACGTCATAAATCGTAAACCGCAATTTACCTTACATTCAATCAACTGAAATATAAAAATTAAAAAATATATATATTTTTAAACCGAAAATACCTACAGGTTTGTACGGAACCCTCGGTGCGCGAGTCCGACTCGCACTTGGCCGGTTTTTTGTAATCATTTCTCTCGTACCAAAACATCAAGAGGAACGAAAATAAATATGCAAACGTACTTACTTATTTAGGCCGTGAAATTCCATGATATCAATTTGACAGAATTATTTTGGGGCCGCGCAGTAAAAAAAACTTGATTCTTTTTATAGAAATTAATAAACTTACATATTTCGTGAAAAGTGTTTTGATTTCATTCATCAAACTTCACTGAGTAAGAAAGTAGTTAAATTGATTCTGTGCTTTTGCGTTTAAATAATCTACAACCAAAATTATCCTGCCTATACCTAACACGAGGGAAAGTTTCGTTTGTTTCCCAATGTCGTCACAAAATATTTTATCAAATTGGAAATTGTCGTCTTCAGAGATCTAACTCAGGCCTATATCCAGTTAAAGAGCCCCAATGTAATGGGAACAATTTACGTAGAAATAATATCAAACCTTGTCACACACGATGTCAAACTCGATTTAAAGTACATCCCTATTGTTTCTTTACATATTATGGTTCTGTTCACCGCATATGTTTTATTCACTCCTTGATTGTATGTCTATGTAATGTGTTCTGTAGTCTCTTCTTAATAACCTAAAATAGACAGCACAGATTATTTGCTTTTTCATGTTTACGTTTGCACATGTTCGTGACATGTGTGATATGATACGACACGAAAGAATTTTACATTGGCATATCATTGATGCTTTTACTTCTGCTTTTACAATGCCAAATCTAGATTGAATATCCTCACATTACTTAAACCTCAAAACAAAATAAATTATTATGATTAATACAAGATGATAGCGAATGCTCTTTATTCATTATCCTACAGTATTAGTCTCTTACATTCGTTACAGCTCATCCACACATTATTTTTATAAAGATGCCTTATTTATAGCTACACGCCAGGAGTTTCTGCTGTATAAAGTGTCACAAATACTAACCAACATACCGAAAAAGATAGTTTGTTTGATAACAAAGCTTAGTAACATTCTATGGAAGCTACAGTAAGCAAAAATAAAAAAAAAAATGTAAATCTATCAAAGTAATAACACGTTCAAAGCGTATAATTAACAAACTCGAAAGTTATATTATAAGTAACTAGGTGCTTCCTAAGCAAAGCTTCTATAAAAACAAAACTTCTTTAACTGCGGATGGTTCCACTGAAAATGTGTTCTCTTCTCCAAATTTTCAGTTCCATTTACTTGAACAGTCGGAGTTTATTCGGGTAACGTCACTGAGATAAATGTGCTCAAGTATGCTGAATCTTAAAACTAAAACTTAGAACAACAATAAACATGCTATAAATATGCATGCATGCTTTGGTAGTTTAATGCTGATCAAACTACCAACTACATCTCAGGGACTGTTTCTGAACGTTAATAAAATACATAAAATCCTAAGTAATTACGGATGGTCTGCCTAATAAACCTGTACTTTGAGATAATAAGTGTTAACTTATCATTCTTGTTCCTAATTTTTTCTTGGTCGTATTTTTCCTGATGTAATAGTTTTTTCTGTTTTTTTACCTACTTACAGCATTGATATAATTTGAATAGAATTGAACTGAAATTTTTGATGTAGAAAATTGTTGATTTCCAGTTATTTATTTATTTTATGCCTATGGGAATAGGCACATAGAAACGTTTCTAATAGGCCTTTGCCTATGAGAAACTGTGCCAGATTTGTACGATGAAAGGCAAGAGCAATCTAGCCTACATAAGAACAAGCTGAATATCTTAAGCATGCGTTAGATACGCTCATATTCCCCTAACGCAGCATAGAAATACAGCTTCGTATATTCTGGGAGCTTAAATCGAATTTTTCGTCTGTCATACTGGTTGAAAATATTTTGCGTTCACCGCTGCGCCAAAGTCAACTTATCGCTGGAATATATCACGATCGTGCTTTAGATACATACTACTTTAATACTTTATTTTTTGTAGAAATACGAGTGATTGTTAACCGTATAACATCACCATATACCATAACCATAGTACAGGCTCTGCCTAGTTTGGGATCAGACAACGATGTGTTGGTTGTCCTAAGATATTATTATTTCCTTTATTATATTTAAATACATATTAATTACATTTTTAAATATTAAAATATATAAAAAATATAAGAAAACATTTAAAAATATAAAAAATAGTAGCCCACTGGTATCGGGAACAGGGTCCAAGCTACCGGTGGTCAGGGCTGCTGAGAAAGGAACCTCCTAACAATACGCGCCGTGTCCAGGATGACTGCTTTCTGGATCAGGCCCTTGATCCAGCTGCCTAACGAGAGCCTCCTGAGATGTTGATTGAGGCTCTTGCCGATTATGCCATTGGCCGTAACGACTATCGGCACAATGACTGCTGTATCCACATCCCACATCTCGACAACCTCGCGAGCCAAGTCAAGATACTTCATCTGCTTATCTTGTTCAGCTTTCACGAGGTTCTCGTCATGCGGGACTGCTATATCAACAATCATTGTGCGACGCTCTAATCGATCTATCACCACTATATCCGGCTTATTGGCAACAATAGTCCTATCAGTGACGATAGATCGATCCCAATACAACGTGATATTGCCATATTCGAGAACTGGGTCGGGCACATACCTATAGTATGGTACTTCTGATTCCACAAGGCCGTATTTCAGAGCAAGTTGCTGGTGGATAATCCTGGCTACAAGGTTGTGTCTATGCAAGTAGTCTCCGTTAGCCAGACGAGAACAGCCAGAAATAATGTGTCGGATTGATTCACCCGGACGGTGGCATGCCCGACAGATGTCAACCGTGCCATCCTTCACAATATATTTCCGGTAGTTGTTCATCATCATAACTTCGTCCATAATCGCAAAGACAAAACCTTCGGTTTCTCCAAATAGGTTTCCGAATCGTAACCAGGATACGGACGCTAAGAAGTCTACATCGGGTCCATGTAGGACCCGGTAAAAGCGTCCGTGAAGCTCCTTGCTTTGCCATACCTCCCTGCGGTCATTAGTATCTAATACTTTAGGTTTGCGCCAGTTCTCGGTAGCCAAGGAGAGCGGGGTGAGGCTCTTGTCCACTGAGACCACATCTCGGTGCATCCCCACGTCGGCTTCTAGGAAGTATTCCCTGAGACTGCATACCTCACGGTTGTGCAGGGTCTTAGCATTTAAAAAACCTCGACCTCCGCACTTCCGCGGGATATACAGTCTCATCACCGATGACCGTGGGTGATGCATTCGATATGCAGTCAGCAGCGTACGGACCCTCCTATCCAGGGCGTCAAGTTCCGTTTGAGTCCATTTGAGTATGCCGAAAGAGTACATCAAAACCGGCATGACCCAACCGTTGAAGGCGCTCACCTTGTTTGCGCCTGATAAAAGACTTTTTAATACTTTATTCAAGCGGCCAAAGAAGCGCTCCCTCAACGATTGTTTCATGTCAGCAGTGTTGATGCCTAACGCTTCCGACATACCCAAATACTTGTATGTGTCGATTGAGGAAAGGGATCTTAGATGTATGGAATCCGAGAGTTGGGTTCCCACGGATTCCACAATCTCCCCTCGCTTTACATGCATGACCGCACATTTGTCCACACCAAATTCCATCCTGATGGCGCTACTGAAGGTTTCAGTTACTTTCAGTAGCTCCATCAGTTGCAAATTGCTGGGGGCAAAGAGTTTTAGGTCATCCATGTAGAGGAGGTGAGATATAACTTGACCACCTCTCCTCAATCGATAGCCTATACCTGAATCCTCCAGCAGTGTGCTAAGAGGATTCATGGCTAGGCAGAACCAAAGTGGACTCAAACTATCGCCCTGGAATATACCTCGCTCGATCCTTATCGGTTCGCTGTTCCTCTGGATATTTCGACATCCTGGATAGCGAAGGACCGTCCTCCACTGCCCCATACATGATATCAAGAAGGTGCGCAGCGTTGTATCTACTTTGTACAATTCCAGCACCCTCTTGAGCCAGGTATGTGGCACCGAGTCATAGGCCTTCTTATAGTCTATCCAGCATGTCGACAGATCCCTTCGGGAACGACGAACCTGTTGGCTAATGGTCATATCGATTAGGAGCAGCTCCTTAGTACCGCGGGACTCGTTCCTACATCCATTTTGAGAGACAGACAAGATCGAGTTTATGTCAATATGATTGTAAATTTTAGCTCTCAAAATGGATGTAAGTACTTTATAGACCGTCGGTAGACAAGTGATAGGTCTATAATTTTTGGGTTCCGCGGTGCTACCTGATTTATGGAGTAGGTGGGTTATCCCTGTTGTTAAGAACTGGGGCAACGACCCTGACTCTAAGGCTGACTGGAACTGAGATGCCAAGCGAGCGTGCGACTTTTGGATCCACTTGATCCAAAAGTTGTGCAGTCCGTCCGGCCCTGGAGATTTCCAGTTAGGCAACGGACGGACTGCACAAGCGACATCTTGGGGGCTGATGGTAATTGCCCCCATTTCTGTTATTTGACCGCACGCTCGTTCGATCTCCCTAGTCCAATCACCTTCGGTGTGATTGACAGGCACCGAACAGATGTTTCGCCAGAACGAAGACATGGCGACATCATCCGGAAGGGGCGTGTCAGCCACACCTTGGTCCGGTCGCTCCCAAGCTCGGTAAACCCACCTTTCATCACTTTGGAATGTGTGATTCTGGGTGTACCGCTCCACCCTCCGCCGGTACCGACGAATACGGTTTGCCCATGCACAGATCTTCTGCTTCAGGAAGTCGATGCGCTCTGTGACGCGGGGCAAATAATCTCGAGGACTAACATCCGTCCCGGAGAACGCCCGCTTCACAAAGCGCATCACTCGAGGGCGAGTATTGCCCTCCCTGAAGCAGATTAGCTTACCGATGAGTGCTCTAGCCTCACCGATACGACGCTCAATCCTGCACTGCCAAGCTGGTACGGCTGGTTTTGGTCGTGTAGCTCTGTCACTATTAGGAAACTTAACACGAGCTACACGACAAGCCGCTACAGCTGCACAGTACAAGATCGAGTGGGTATCGGCCAGGTCTTTGCTGCCGTCAAAATATATTGACAGTTGTGAGTCTAGAGCACACACCACATATTATTATTATTATTATTTATACATACGTTAAACATATCTCGGGATTCTAGAATCCCGGTCCTTTGGAAGGCGTACGAGGGGCCGAAGCCAACTCGCAGAAGCCCTTAGACAATTTTAAATGATGAGGGGGCACCAACCGCCCCGGGCGTCGGGAGTCCATAGCGGACTCCCGGCCACCGTAGGCGCGAGCTTGCGGGTGGCGAGCAATGGGTAGCTCGCCGCCCGGTAAGGACCAAGCTCGGGTCGACGGCGCGCAGTGTTCCACGCGCGCCTCAAAGAGATGTCAGCAGCACTGAAGGGGTCTGATAGGACCGATACCTGCCGGGGTCGCGTGATTGTTCGAAAGGATACCGTGACCCTGGCACATGGGCAACCGAAGGAACACAGGTGGGTTTTAGTCAGTAAAAGTCTGACACGCCCTCCCGCTCCGCCCAGAGCGGGAGAAGTCATTTGATGATTTCCCAGCCTGAAAAAAAAAAAAAAAGAGCCCGGAAGATGGTCAAGATCCCTACGAGCACTTACTGGAATACTTCCTTTCCCCGAGCACGTTTGCTCTTGCGAATCTCCACTCAAGCCAGCCAATAAAGGCAAGAATGAGGTGGGAGCTCTGAACCTCGTCAGTGTTCACTCCAGCCGGCCAACAAAGGCAAGCCAGAGATGAGGAACAAGAATTCTCCCGGAAGATCAGGTCCGTGGGGTCGCTACTGCCCAACAGCACGCCACATGCTGCCCTGCGGGTTTATTATTATTATTATATGTTGGATCTGACCTTGCAGATTTGCTAGTTGTTGAAGCTGTGTGTATATTGGAACTCACAGTAAAAGTCAAAAGACGAACCAAAATCGTCTTTTAAAACGTTTGTGTGATAACACTAACGATCGTCAATGAATTGTCTTAGAATTTAAAATGACCAACGAAGCGGATATTTACCACGAAGTGGGCAATTAAAGAAACGAAGATATATCCAATGAATGAATTCATATTAGTCTATATTCTATATGTTAGTACCTTTTCAAGAAACATAATTAGCATGTTAATGGAGTTGTCTTGTTCTAGGCTCGCGATGCAGCGCATGCTCAGCATCATTCTCCTCAGTATCGCCGTAGAGCACGCGCACGCGCAGCAGCAAGACAGAGAACACCAGGGACCACAAACCTGCGGCGGATACGTGAAGGCTCTCGTGGGCACTATAACGACACCAAACTTCCCCAACGCTTTCCCCGTCCCGATAAAGTGTAAATGGATAATAGAACACGACATAGTAAATGGAACTATATCGATGTACTTCACTCAGCAGTACACTACCAGTGGGCTGACGTTCACTGAGTACATGTACTATGACGAGTCTTACAAGTTGGGCGAGAGGAGAGCGCTCACCGTCACCGACGAGAATATCACCAAGATCAAGTGGCTTCAGGTATGGTTCAATTAAACGAGCGCTTTTAGATGTATGTTTAGATAGATGTAGAACCACTCTAGTGTTACAATATTTTCAAGGGTACTTCCTAAGCGCGTAAACTGGAGATGATTTTATTTTTCTTGTCTGTCCTATAATGTGGCAATGACGGACGATGTGTGAAAACGATTTTTCGATTCAGGGATTCGAAGATAAAGTGCATCAAAGTATGTGAACAAATCAATCAATTTAGAAATGTATCACGAAGATAAAAGAAAACTATCACAGCTAAGTACGCTTAAGAAGATAACTAGTAATCGTATATTTGCAGTTGGAACGTATGGGAGAATATGTATTTCAACTACAATATTATGTTTGTTCTTAGTATTAATTAATTCATCTGAACTACAGAACCCGTAAATGTGCGTTGTCAGACATGCACTTGGGCGATTTTGTATAATTTTCTCATTCAGTAAAACTTTAAGATTCAATGATTAAGCTCATATAATAAGTTTAACCTTACACCGCTCCAAATGATTTGTCTTCTTCCATATCAAACTAAAAAAAAACTGTTTGTTTATATTGCAACCACAAATGTACGGTTAAACGCCAACCGCTTGGCTAATTGCCTCTATACGGAACTCTTTTGTAGTAAATTTTACCTTCACATTTCTCTGTTTGTAACAAGAGAGCCTGTGTGAGAACAACGTAATGAGAGTGAAGTTTCTAACTTTGTTGGTTAGTCTGAAGGTTTGCTATTAGAGGCTGAGGAAATGAGTTAACACGAAGAAACTAGCACAAGCACACAACATTGTGGGCGATGTAGAAAATAAACGGATTAATCCGAAATCTTCGTGTGCTGAGTCTAACATATACTTTCATCAATTGGAATAAAGGTTTGAGCAAAAACCAAAAGTAACAGCAGTAGCTATCAAATCGCTGTACGAAAAACGTGAATGCGAACTATGTCTTTGTGTATAGACGAGACCTGGTAATTAACCAGTGATAAAGGTGAATCTTATTGTAAAGTGCTATCAAAGAAACGACAAATAGCGAGATACGCATACTAATTGAATGCCAATCTCGCTATTTGTCGGTTCATCGGTCACCTAAACTGAACAAACTAAATAAAGGTAGAAAGTGTGATGTGAAGGCACTTAGTCTTGTGGTGCTGCAACCTCATTGCTCAATACACTTAAACGAAATCTAAAAAAAATCTCGAATCTTTTGAAGTTCATCTTATTTGAAGGTCTATATGCTAATCCATACTTCATATCTTCGATAAAATTGTCAATAAAAGGCGTTCCTACTGTTTGTGAGTAACGCAATTACCCCGCAGGTCAACATTTCAGAGATAACGATTCAGGTTAAATGGTAACGGTTAGAATATTCACATACGAATAGCTCCAGGCATGACGTCGTAAGTAGGCAGGTCAGCTGGGTCGCGAGTGTAGGTACTTGAAACTTTCGCGGCAACACTCTAAAAACAACAATAGTTTTTTTATGGCTACACAAACACAGCTAATAAAGCTGTGTTTGTGTAGAACTTTACAAACAGTACCAACGTTTTACCCTTTTTATTGTTTGAATGGCTCAACTTGAACTGAACATACATTTCTGATTTTATTAATTATCTGTGTAGAACATTTTGTGGTTATTTATAACAAAAAGTATTTCTTTTTCTGTTGTATAAAATGCCTGTTAGCAACATATACTTAAACCAAAGATGGACCATTTTTTTTTTCTGGATGGAAAATCATCAAATGACTTCTCCCGCTCTGGGCGGAGCGGGAGGGCGTGTCAGACTTTTACTGACTAAAACCCACCTGTGTTCCTTCGGTTGCCCATGTGCCAGGGTCACGGTATCCTTTCGAACAATCACGCGACCCCGGCAGGTATCGGTCCTATCAGACCCCTTCAGTGCTGCTGACATCTCTTTGAGGCGCGCGTGGAACACTACGCGCCGTCGACCCGAGCTTGGTCCTTACCGGGCGGCGAGCTACCCATTGCTCGCCGCCCGCAAGCTCGCGCCTACGGTGGCCAGGAGTCCGCAATCGACTCCCGACGCCATAACGTTTTTGTTTAAATTATGAAATGCAGGTGGTATTGTGGTGGATATCACAAATATGACTTCACAAATATAGGTAACGCAAGTGAATCCGCGGCAACAGTTTGTATTACATATTACGTTAATAATCCTGCAGATGAATCATTCCACAAAATATATCAAAGAATCTAGCCAAATACCTGCAAAATCAATTACCTATACTTTCCAGAACGCGATTTCTTTCTTTTGTCTCAAATAAGTACCCTTCAGAACACACAGTTACAATCTCTTACAAATTAAATTGACCCCGAAATATAAGAACGACTTTCCTCCAAATTCTGCGAGTATTTCTAATGTAGCGTGGACGTGACAGGGGTCGAGCGGCTGCGACCTTCGTTAGTTGACTGGTTAGATACCGACTGTGAGCGAAACATGTCGCAAGAAAGTTGGGCTAAACTTAAAATAGTGGTTGTCACGGGATGTTTTGCATTTTAATACTACAAAGATGGCATTCAAAGAGATTCTGAAAGAAAACTAGTTTGTATAGTAAGCGAATAGGCTCCATCGCTGCATCGTACAAGAACGGTTTCATATATTTTAACCCTGTATAAATTGTGACAAGATAACAAAACCACACCAACACACCGCCCGCCCTCTCTTGTTACTTGCGTCGATAAAATGTAGCAAAGATATATAAATATTGCTGCTATTTTGTTGCGTATATCTTTTTGGAACCCAGTTTCAATAAACGATTCTAGTGAAAAAATGATCGTTTAATCCGAAAGCGACTTTTAACCGCTCATACATAAAATTAAACAGTTTTTAACCGACTTCAAAAAAGGAGCTCATAACTTTGACTGGGTGAACTGATTTTGATGATTCTTTTTTAATTTGAAAGCTGGTGCTTTCCGAATGGTTCCTTTTTTAATTTTTGGTTCCATTCGGACAGTTCCAATCGGACAACATGGACCCCCCATGTGAAAACCATATAAGTCTTAAATTTGTATTAATTATTTGTGCGATAAATGAACGAATAACGCGATTAGATTAGTGCGGACCAGCTACCAAAACTAAAAAGTTGAAAATAAAAACTTTTTACAAAAAAAAACAACCGATTCCTTAAAAAAAAAAACACTACAAAGTCAAAAATACCTTACACCACAAACCCATAGCGTGAACTTTTAATTACACTATTACTTTTTTTATTCAATAAAAAATAATGCCTTATTTTTTTCATATTTTGCTCTTGTCGGTTGGTGGAACTGACAACTGAACGCTCAATGAAACGTGTGATAGGTTCACAGCTACGCTTTGGCTGCATTGTGTACGCTAGTAGCAGTAAAATTAATATCAGCGAATACATTAATTACAGTTCAATAAATTTGATGAAAGTTTATTTGTGATCATTGTAGTGTTTGCCTGATTCAGATTTATTTATGGAATAAACTGCCAGTATCCCGTGTAACCGTAACAAAAATAAAATATTTTCATAAATTAATGAGGTGAGGAGTTTCAAAAAAATGGTACAACTGGTAAAAATATGACTTTAAAATATAACTTCATGGTAGGGTCTTTTGATGAACTAAATTTAAAAGTTTATACTCTCTAATATAATAAAATTACTATTTCTCTTAAATGAAAATACTATTTCAGGAAAAAAAATAGGCATTATGATAGTAAGGTGTTGATTAGGTGTCAGTTTTGTTACCACAAATAAGGTCAAATATAAAAAAAAACTGTGATGAATTCTGCCACTCCAATGATTTTATGGATAAATACAGCTATTTTGTATTGCTAGATGAATCAATAAGGAAAATAAAGTACTCAAATACTTAAAAAATACCACTTTTCTACGGTTTTGTTACCATAAGTTCCAAAACAACATTTATTTTTCATGCTATCGATGTAAAATGGGCAAAAAAACACCAACGCCACAACCAAAAATCGCCAATTATTTATTACTTTGAACTAAAACCCAAAATATTTGTAAAAGTGTAGTAATTTATGAGAAAATACGATAAACTCTTTAATAAATTTGGGGACACAATTGTAAAGCACGGTTCACATAACCTCAAGGCAAATGAAACATTGCAATTAGTTTTTGTTAAATCATTTATTACTTAAAAATATACTTTGTTCTAAATTAACATGTAGGAGATCCGTAAGTACTTACTTCTAATTTTTCAACATTGATTATAAAGTAGGTCTTCTTTGGAAATTTTTATAAAGGACCGACGCAATCTTCACATTTGTGTCATTTATTGAAGAGTTCCATTATCTATCTCTGAAGATCTTCAGCGGATCTTCAGCAATTTTAAATAAGACCACATCGGGGAAGCATTCTTAAAAAAAAAAACATTAAAATCGGTCCCTAAATGGCAAAAACATAGCTGAAAATTAATGAACTACCAGTTGAATTTGCGGCAATCCTTTTTATTGAAGTCAGTTATAAAAATCTTAACACGATTATTCAAACTTTTCACTTCTTAAAGAGAATAATCATCTCAGATTCAAATGCCATGTCTGCCAAGCTTTATGCTGTCGATTTTGTTACTTTGTCGGTCAGTCTATATGTTACCGTACTTTTAGTAACAAAACTGAAGTAACACAATGTGTCTACCTTCAATTCAAAAAAATATATTAGCAGCACAGTTTCTCGGTAAGTTATACACACACAGCATAACCCAAGTTATTCATTTAAAACATAGTATTTCTTTAGAAAATAGATTCAAGTAAAAAATGTGTGGTAAAGTTGTGATTGTAATATAACAAACCTGGACACGATTTTCTCTCCAGTCCAGCCAGCCGCATAAACTCACTCACATCACCGAAAAAATGACACTGAGGTTTTTTTTATTGAATTACCGATTTAATGTAAGCCATGTGGGTGGCCTTTGCGAAACATAAAATCATTTTGGTAGAATACTTTTAAAGAAAATAAAACAACAAAACCGACATGTCCAGAAGTAACAATTTTCGGGGACAACATTTAGGCGCGATTTTAAATAGATTAAAGTTATTTTAAGCTATAGATAGAACACTTAGCAATAAGAACAAGGTTCAATTTTTATAAAAAATAACAAATCATGTCAAGGTGTTTAAGAAAAAATTCCGTAATATTCAATCTAAAATGTTACAGTACACCGGGGACATACGAAAATTAAAGGCTCCGGCTTAGTAAAAAATTTTACATAAATTGAATTTTCATTTAATCATATCAAATTTAAACTAAAACCCAAGTACAAAAGTTGAATAACTAGATAAGTAACAAGTCAACTTATAATAATGCTCCGAATTTCGGTAAAAAAAATATGAACTTGAGGGACATGCCAAAATGACCTTTGTACCATATTTTTGAAACTCCTCAGGTACGTATGTTAGTGGTTCACATAATAATTTTCATGCCCGCCTCGGTCAAAATTTGACGCAGGACGAAGTCGCGGGCAGAAGCTAGTACCTATACATATGTTGACAACCATTCTTTGACAGGTTGTAGTAGCTTGGTGTGCTGGCGTCTGTGCGTTTGCTAGTGGGAAATTAAGTTTGATGGGAACTAAGTTGTTATGAACAATGCAGAACAACAAGAAAACACCCAATTATTCGAACATATTCGTAGGTACTGTGACAACCTGAGGTTCTCCGTACCGAGATTGTATAATCAAAAATGCTTTAAATGGATACTTCGCTTATGCCACGTTTTTGTGTTCAGTACCGCGTCTGCCATGCAAGTCTATCATCCCGAAACAAAAAGCATATTAATATTTGAAGGTTTATTCAGTTTGACAGATCGATTTTGTTGATGTGATTAAAATTAATTTATAGCCAAACTGTATAACGTAAGATCATCTTAGGCAGACAAAATTTACAGCGTCTATCTGAACATTATTTATTTATCATCCTACAGACTATTTACACCTTTTAAGTCTCATTAACCCTAAAATATATAATCTGAACCGCCATATTTCTACGATACAAGGGTTCTTCAACTCATCAGCTTAACATTTGCTGCTATCGGGAAAACCAATGAAATGATCTCATCCCGCGTCCGGGCATAATGAAGCACCTGGCCAGAGATAAATCTGTGTATCCTTATCACTCTTGAGTTATGTGTGAACGATGCCTGGGTAAAGTTAATTAAGTATCGGATGTGCTCAGGTCATTCGGTTGACTTGACGATTTTGTAATTATGTTGACAGCTCTATTACTGTTATAAGAACATTTTGTCGTAAGTGCCTTCCAGTGGGCGTTTATAATGGTATTTAGTTAAATCGAACCTAAAATATTTCTCATCAGGTTTTGTAAAATGTATAATGAAATGTTCCCGCTTTTTTATGAATCTTATTTTCTATTTTGGGGTCCTAAAAATACTTACAAGCCAATAGTTATTGCAACCAACGTGGAAGAAGTGCTAGCTGAACGCGGAACAGCTCGCTAAGTTCGCTCGGCTCGCACGCTGATGTTTCGATCTTCGGTGTCTTAATAACACAGGAAAGTAGAAAGTATGAAATGAATATTGAAACTGTTACTTTTTCATTTACAGTATCGTGACGTGAAATACTATAAATCCGCGTTATATTTTTGTTTACGTAATTATTAGATTGATTGGTCTGACTACACATCTAATGCATCCATAGATGAATATTAACAGCTATCCCACTACCGGCTCATCGCTCGTTATTATTATGATATACGCACTTTTGTGAGAATAAATCAGTAAAACCATAGGTAGGCGACGCGGAAAAATTTTCATTAAGGGATAGAATACTACAATTTCGTGAACCTTCTGTAGTAAGTAGGCAAACACCTATATGAAATACAACGTTTAGAAAATCGATTTCTAAAAGGGTGCGGCAATGCCTGTCAAAATGTTTAACCTTTTATTTTCCAAAAAAGCAGGTATGAAGCCGTAAATATGAGGTCAACTAAAAAATATCATCTATCAGAAATTGGAACAATAAAAAACCTGAACTTTGAAAACGGTGAAAGGTTGTTGTATTAGAAAAGCACATTAACTGGAAATCACTGTTTACTTTGGAAGTAAATTCATAGTTAAAGTTTATATATACAAATGGTAAATACAGACTGACCCCAAAACTAATGCAACATTTGTCAGCTGTTCTCCAAGGGATGCGGATGACAAGGGTACCGAGAAAAAAACGTTACTGATTGTTTGTCGCATTGAAATAAAACATATATTGTGGTATCAAATGCGTGTGTTTGTATGAACTTACTAACAAGAAACTGTGCTAAAGAAGAAGTATTATTTACAATGTTTTATTTTAATATTTTCTTATAAGTTTTGTGTAAATATCATACTCACAAACTTAAAGCATTTATTAAATTAAATCAAAGAGAGGCACTTTCGAATTCTCATGGAAACGGTCAAGTAGAAAAATGCAGCGTAGTTGGTATGGGTATCTATGGAGAAGAATGAGCAGGCAGGCATTTTTCATAGTAAGCATCCCTGATGATACATTTCTAAACAAAGTTCTACGAGGAAGTAATCCAACTCGAAGTCTTAACAACAGTATCGAGCCAAAGTTTCTCTAAGTTAGTAGCACAGTAGAAAAGTATATTAAACACATACCGTCATGTGGAACGAATGGCGGCCGAAACATATTCAAGTTTCGTTCACAAATGTCGTTTTACCTTCCATTTAGACTTTCATTACATTCACATCCTGAACTACTGGGTATAATGTGAAAACTTAAATGCAAACTCCAAGACGGATCACTAATCCACTAAACTTTTCAAAGTGCCATTCACTGCCAAATATGAAAATTGTGTTTACTAATCATGGATGTAGCTGTATTTAAACGGTATCTGTTAGAAAACAAAGGATGATTAGACGATGATGTGTAATTACAAAAATTAGACATAAATTGAAGCGCTCAGGCAAACAATCTATCAGCGGCGAGGTGTAAATTTTTCTAAAAAGAAGCCGAAGTGAAGTCGGCTTTAACTTACTGACTTATCAATAAAGAATACTTACTATCATTCTAAAATTAATATAGGAATGTAATAAATTGAATACAATTAATTTGAACAGCTGAAAACCGAATAAAATATGCAATATTCCTCTATCTCGTTCTCGCTGACGCATTTTTCTATACCTGTCTCTGTCTTAACCCGTTGTACAACGGCTTGCTCTCGTACATATCAAGCGGTGCCACGTGACCTAAAGTGACATCATTACGGGATCGCTGTTGTATGAATTTTTAGTTCCCGATTATGACGTTTTGGCGCCGGGTTAATTTAGAACATTTTGTCTTTTGTTGTAATACAAAGCTATAAATAACCTTTTTTGTTGTTTGAATGTTATGGTGAATTAAATACCCGTAGTGTAACTATATTTATTGACAATAGTAGCCACTATTTACATACTATTGTATTTTGAATAGTGATAGAGTTACCAATGCGAATCCCCGAAGGCAAGCCGGTAGGAATCGTGTTATATGGTGCTTTCGCCACTGCAATCTATAGAACTAAGTAAGAAATTCTTATTGCGACCAAAATAGCGTCTAAATACTATTAATTTTGTACCATACTGATGACATCCGTAATTATAATGCATAACTTCGCCGATTATTTTTTTTTAAAGCTATTTAGACATAAAATAGAGTACACACTTTATCAATAATACAAAAATCTTTTAATATGTAGTTCGATTCGAATATTCGTAACCAGAATCTCTTCCACAGTTCAACGTAACTACTTTACCATTTTGTCCCACTATTACCCAATTAAGGCTCTCCACCCGTCAACATGACATATACCCTCGTCATGAAAGCCACAGTCGCGCTTTATTTATGGTTCAATTGACCAGACAGCTCACCATTGTGTGATTTACAGATTAAAAGTGGAAAAACCGAGGTTGAAATTGGTCTTTTAATATTTTTAACGCACATCAATCAATCAATCAATTTTTTATTATTGTTATTTTTCATCATTTAATTGTAGTTTTAGGTGTTGTGCTGTGTCTTTTGTGTACAATAAATAAATGTTTTATCTATCTCTCTATCTATCTATTCTGAAAGTCTTTGCACTGTTTGAGGATAGACCCAAGATTGCGGTAGGACTTAACGCAAATACCTATCTAAGATGAACCCACGAAACATCAATTCCAGCACCATCTCCACTTTCAGATCCCGCACATGCGTAAGAGCATATGCGCGAGTTTAGCTCAGTATACCGCATTTGGATATATTAAAACCTAATTTATTGTATGTGCTCCACTTCACTACCCTATCACCCTATCGACATCTAGTTAAAGTCATTCACAGTCCGAAGTATTTGCTACCGACAGGAATAATTTAAGTTCGTCCGTGAATAGTGTGCTATTTCTTCGCCACCTTTACGCCTTCAGGGAGATCATTGATCATCAGAATGAATCCTAATGAATCAATATTGCTACCTTTTTTTTTGTGTGTGGGAAAACATCAAATGACGTCTCCCGCTATGGGTGAAGCGGAAGGGCGTGTCAGACTTTTACTGACTACAACCCACCCGTGTTCCTTCAGTTGCCCATATGCCAGGGCCACGGTACCTCTTTCGATCAAATCTCGTGACCCTGGCAGTCTCGCGACCCTGGCAGAGGAGGTCAGTCTGGTGTTGGGTTTCTAGTAGCAAATAAATGGAAGCAAAACATCCCGGAGTTCAATGCGTATTCAGATAGAATAGCTTTGCTAATGTTACGGATTGCTAAAAAGAAAACGCACACAAAGAAGGGACTTACCGCCGCAATTGTGGTGTGCCTAATATTGCTACCTTGACTCACCCCTGAAAACGTGAAATAAGGCTTGTAGCCAAATCCACCATATACGACGGTATATTCGGTATATTTCTTGGAAAAAGCTATAGGCTTTTAAAAGCACGCTGAAGCCATTACGAGCCGAGCAATATGAAAAAAAGTCAAATAGAACGTCAAGTGAGAACTAAGTGCGGCGGCGACCTCTCGCGTCCGGCCCTGGTGTGAGCCATGGTACGGAGCGAGAGGGCATGGGAAGCCGTCACCGCCTTCTGTGAAGCAGTAATGCTCGCGAAGGAGGAGGCGGGGCGCGCGAGGGAGTGGCAGTCTCTGCGCCCTCACGTCCCTAGCCGCCGCAGGAGGAGACGCCCCGGGCTCCGGGAGTCGATAGCGGACTCCCGGCCACCGTAGGCGCGAGCTTGCGGGTGGCGAGAAATGGTTAGCTCGCCGCCCGGTAAGGACCAGGCTCGGGTCGACGGCGCGTAGTGTTCCACGCGCGCCTCAAAGAGATGTCAGCGGTGCTGAAGGGGTCTGCTAGGATCGATGCCTGCCAGGATCGCGAGATTGTTCGAAAGAGTTACCGTGACCCCGGCACACGGGCAACTGATGGAACACGGGTGGGTTTTAGTCAGTAAAAGTCTGACACGCCCTCCCGCTTTGCCCAGAGCGGGAGAAGTCATTTGATGATTTCCCATCAAAAAAAAAAAGTGAGAACTAAGTAATTGCAAGCAATAAGATACGGGATGGGAGGTAGGCACAAGAAAATTTACTGATGAAGTCGCGCACAGAAGCGAGTGAGCTAGCTAGCTCTGACGATGGAGATTATTTATTGGGTTGTTGCAAATGAAATGGCGGATTCTCCGACATCGTATAACAGTACAGTGAATTACTCCCTAGAGTTTTAATAATTGAATAATATTGCGCAATACTAAAACTACATGTTCTTCTCTCTCCAGAAAAGTCGTATTGTTGTTTGAACTTTCGAAGAAACATTACGTTTTTAAGTGACAGTCAAATATGGACAAACGTAAAATTCGCCTATTGTTTTTTTACGAATTCAAATTGGGACACAGTGCCGCGGAGGCAACGCGAAATATTAATATGGTATTCGGCGAAGGTGCAGCTAGCGAGAGAACAACACAGCGTTGGTTTAACAAATTTCGTTTCGGAGATACCGACTTGGAGAACGAACCGCGCGGTCATCGTGAGGTAGCTATCGATGACGATCAGTTGAAGGAAATCGTCGAGAGTAACCCCCGTCTAAATACGCGTGAGATAGGAGCGATTCTCGGAGTACATTACTCAACCGTATCCAGACATCTCCAGGCTATAGGTAAAGTAAAAAAGTTAGACACATGGGTTCCACATACTTTGACAGAAAAAAATAAAATATCTCGATTCGAAATAAGCGTATCACTGATTCAGAGGAACAAAAATGAACCTTTTTTACATCGTATTATAACATGTGATGAAAAATGGATTCTCTATGACAATAGTAAACGTATGAGACAATGGTTGGACCATAATGAACCGCCAAAATGCACTCCGAAGCCAAGTAGCCACCCTAAAAAAATCTTGATTTCAGTTTGGTGGTCTGTGATTGGAATAATTCACTATACTTTTTTAGAAGCCGTGAGCCGGTGAGACTATGAACAGTGAAAAGTACTGTCAGTTACTTGAAACTGTTCACGCCAATTTGTCAGAAAAGCAACCGGCTTTAGTGAAAAGACATGGTGTCATATTACTGCATGACAATGCTCGCCCGCACATTTCTAAAATAGTCATTAAAAAAATAACGGAATTAAACTTTGAGACATTGCCACATCCAGCATACTCTCCAGATCTGGCCCCAACGGATTATCACTTATTTCGTCACTTGAATCACTTTTTGGAGGGAAAAAAATTATCGGTTCAGTCTGAAGTAGAAACAGCCTTTATGAATTTCGTTGCATCTCTAGATCAAGAATTTTACAAAACCGGAATATACAATTTGGCATCACGTTGGCAAAAGTGCGTTGAATCTGAAGGCGATTATTTTGATTAGATTTTTTTTTGTTTTAAAATAGTAATAAAAATAAACATTTATCCTATCTTATCCGCCATTTCATTTGCAACAACCCAATAGTTCCCTTATTAAGGTTTTTTCGTGGGAATAACTTTTTTTTGTGTTTCTGTTTAGCTTATTAACTTATTTTCTCCAAATAAAAATTTTAATAAAAAAAGACTTTCTTTCAATGTGCGAATTAAATTTTGCTACTCAGTGGGCTAATTATACTGTGGCAAGCGGGATCCGGAGGAAAATTCACTTTTCCTGTGTCATTAACCGATGACCGTACATAAAAGCTTTATTCATGCTAAAAATCAAAACCCTGTGACTTTATTTTGAGGTGGCGCGCTATGAGGGTAATTTGAAAGAAGAAAAAAACAATTTTTACGTCTATCGTGTACCTGCACGTCAATGTTATTGTGTATCTATATGTAATAAAACTTATATTTCAAGTTGCTTTAAAGGGTTAACTTGTTCGTCTTTGCATAGTTTTCTTAAACTTTCTCATTTAAGTGGTAACGACAAGTGTAAAAAAAAGTCTGATTATTCGTCAATAAAATTCGAAAAGATTTGAGATGCCCCTAAAACTAAGTGATAATGTGTTACCAACTTATTGTGATATTATAAAATATTACTTGTGGTTAAGAAATGACTTACTGGAACTGAATAATGGTAAAGATCCTGCAGTGAAAGATTTGTGTGAAATGATAGCCACTGATATTGAAAAAATTTGGAACAAGGCGTCAATTCCCATTAGAAGCCATCAACAAATAGTTCCCAGATTGATTTCCTACTATAATAAATACAAGAATGTGAAGAAATTACGCAATGAAAAAAACAAGTTCTACGAAGAATCTGAATCAAAATTATTTGACATCGCTACTTTTAAATGTGAATCCAGAGAAGTTTGTAAATGTGTGATTAAAGTCCCTATTGCAGAAGAAACCCTTTTGAAAGACCAAAGAAATGAACGAAAAATGTATATTAGGTCTGTTGATAAAGTCTCTACTAAATCTATCTGCCGCAAAGAGACAAGGAAGAGAAAGTATGAGGAGTTTTAAAAAAGCTAGTAGTAAGTACTTTTTCTGATCCAGTTCTTAATTGATTTTCTAGTAGTTCGTCCATTGCAGCATCAGACGAGGATGAAGATATGATTTTTAAAACGAAATAACGACTCAATCAACCAGGGAAACTGATCGAATGAGAAGTAAATTGCAAAACTTAGGTACTGCTTGTGATCGAACTGGAGTTTCTGACCGATCTGCTGCATTAATCGTAAATGCTGCATTGTTGGATTTAAACGTTATCAATACTGAAAACTCGTCAAAAGAAATAAATAGATCGAAGTAAAATACGTAGAGAGCGGAAAAAGGCACGCAAAGATTTACAAAGCTTTGAGAGCAAAACAAATTTTGACGGCTATTTACTTTGATGGTCGTAAACATATAACTTTAATCATGACTAAAGTGGCAGTATCTCACAAATCAAGAATATTACTGAAGAACGTATTTCAATAATTTCGGAGCCTGGTTCTGAATATATCTGTCATTTTTCTGTTGATTCTGGGAAAGCCACGACTATTGTGAAACATATAATTGATTTTCTTGAGTCAAAGTTTGAATATCGGCCATATTTGGTAGGATACAGGATATTAAAATGGAGTCATAACTTTATTAGAAAAACTGTAATTTCCTCAGTATCCTTGCCACACTCAGGCAGTAGAACGGTGCATCAAGCTTATTACTAAGGCTTCTTCATCTGTTTGTGGGCCAGAGGCAAGAGATGGATTCATTCGCACGAGGATAAAGGCAAGGTAAGACGTACCAGATTTTGACACAAAATCACATTTTTTTAAGCAAAAGACGTAGAAGACCTGAAGCTTCAGCTTCTGAGAAGCTGAAGCTTCAGCTTCCGAATGTTAAAATGCTTTTATTTAATATATTTTGTATTTTTGTGAGTACGATACTAGTTTCAATATTTTCATTTTAATAAATAGTTTGTCTCAAATAAAACCTTTATAAAAAACGAATTTTGTTATTTTCTTTAACTTTTAAATTTGATGCGACACCTTAAGATGTAAACGTACGAACTTGAAATTTTATTTTTATATCTCTAAGAATGTCGATCATTCATTGGTGAAATAGGAGTAACAAAGTTTAAAAAAAAAAACACTCCATCCTACTGAATATTACTTCCGACTCGGTAAATAAAGCGGTCCCTTTTATTCCTCTAATTAGGTGATTGTATGTCAGTGATATTCAGAGGATCATTGTACCTAATTATGCACCTTTTCTGAGCTTCAATAATTACAGAAAAATCTGGTTGTCTAATGATTTTCAAATCATAATTGGGTGAAAAGCAAAGTCGGCGAGGTTTTACACATTAGACTTTTGATAATTTAATAGACACCAAACCTTGTTTCTCTCTTATTAATTCCGGTAAAGTTAATTTAAAAGTAAGTTAATTGGGCCATCTAAAACATTGACACGCCGTTGGTCTTAATAAGTTGAAGAGAGAGTTCGAGTTGTCGCGACTTAATATTAGACATTTATAATGCCCCGCTATGTCATGGCCATAGTGAAAAAATCAGAAGGGATTTATGATAATAAAACTGTGTTAAATACCCAGAAACACTTTATTACCATGCAGAAGCGATAAAAATAAAATAGCTTATTGAGATAACCCCCAAACTTTTACGAAATGGTTTACTGCAGCACAAGCCACCGCTGGGAATTTATATCTTCATAACTAAAATGAAACCGAGAAAGGTGCCACTGGCTGTTATATTAACCACTCTCTTCCAATTCAACTAAAGCTACGAGTGGAAATAGAAAATAACACCATATTTTGAAGAAGAATCTCGAAAAAGTGAGTTAGCTAAAAGATCAAGGGCAAGGCTTTATATTGAACTATTTCTGTTACCAATTATATGTTCTTATTTTTTAACAATGTAGCTCCGAACTTGCTCATGTTTTGTTATTACTCTTGAACATCACCACATTATAAATGTCTTGGTATGTTTAATAATTATTAGAGTACTCATATTTATGGAGTTCAGTTAAGGAACATAATCTAATATAATCTGTTTGCTTCTCTGTACGGCGCGCTTAACTAAGTAACTAGGTACCTCAGGTAGGTACAACTTGCGCTGCCCCTGTGATCGAACTTTGCCTTTGACTGAAATGTTATTATTTTCAAAAATAAATGAGGCTAGCCAATGTTAACGCTGCAAATAAAAAAAGTATATTTCAACTGGCAGGTTAACACTTCTTTTGTTCTAAATCTTAAACCTGGTATACCGCCGTTTGCCCGAATTTTATTTGCCCTAATATCATTTGCTATAATAGTCAACAGCCATAATATTATATAACGTAATATTCATTTGCCCTACTCTTATTTGCTATATTAGTCACGTACTAGAAGCTTTGTTTCCCATGAAATCACTTACATTTGTCATAATCATTGTAAGCCCTAATTATCACGTGCCCTAATTATCACATGCCCTAATTATCACATGCCATAATTATCATATGCCATAACATCATTTGCCATCGACATTGGGTGTGTAACGGTTGTTATATTAGGAGAAACTGGATGCAATCGGGACTTTAAGGCACCCCGAATCAAACAAACCGATAAATCCTAGAACCAAATCCAAAACGAAACTGCAGATTACTTACTTGTAGCTGTCGTAACTGGATTAGGATTGGATTGAATTAGTGTGCTTTATAGCAGAGTTGACCAAATGCCGACAAATGGCATGCGGATTTTTGAGCCTATTTTAATTAAAAAAATTATCAAGCCGAAATCTTTGGAGCTTTTGTTTCAATGCAATTTTATGCTTGGCAGTGAATAACATTTCTACGTGTTAAAAATCAGATCTCAATATATCTAAAGAAAAACGAAAAGAAATTGTTATTTTGAAGATCGAAGCATTTCATTGAGCTCTTGATAATTTCAGGTCGAGGCCAGACGAAAGCTAGTTGTTGAATATATTAAGGGGCAGCGCAGACGGCACACTTTTTGTGCGATCGAGTCTGCGGCGCACAAAAAGTCTGCATGGCGCGCAAAAAGTCGGTCGCGGATTTTTCACAGACTCAACGCACACGACGCACGTCTTCGATCATTCTGTCGGCAGAGCTGTAGGGACGTAGATGCTATGGAAATCGTGCAGAGATCGCGAAGTATTATTTTGTACATGAAGAAGTACAGAAAAAGAAGAAGAAGTAGAGAGTTTTGGGTACATCCTATACTTTCGGAAAGATTGCTGAAGGGACAGTTCCATACTAAACATTCAATTTTTAAACAGTTCCATACTAAACACAACACAAATGTCTATCATGATATTCTGCCTTAGAAGTATCATAAATTGCTGGTCTGTTTTGTATTTCTTGAATTAACATCGTTACATTGACCTCTGGCGCCATGATAATAGATCGCGTGTGTTACGTCCACCCCTAGCAAATGCAGATTGCCGAATAAAGTGTGCGCCGTCTGCGTTAGCGCGCGTTGAAGCAAACCTTCAATTTTTTTCACACACTTTTTGTGCCAAGCGGCGCGGCGCGGTGCGGTCTGCCCAAAATACACGGATTTTTTGTGCGCCGGACTTTTTGCGCGTCGTGTGCGTTACTGCATATAATTGTAAATAGGTTCTATTTTCACAGACTAAAAAGTGCGTCACGGATAGTCTGTCGTCTGCGCTGCCCCTAATTATCTGAATTCTATCAGTTCTCGGACGGGGATCGTAACAGTTGTGTATAATAGATGAACGAATTTAGCTCAAAATAATTCCGTCCGACTTTACTGAAATGATTGCCGGAATTGTATCACAGGCACTAAAACAAGATTGAAAAAAAAAAAGTCATAGCTTATAACTATGGGGATCAAAAGTCTAAAATGTTTGCTTTACCAAAATATATATGAAGCATTGATTGCACTATTACAGCAGGTTGTAAAGTTAGGTTTTTATTTTTAGGTCCAGAGCCCAGTTCTGGTTGTGGAGCTAAGCCTGGACAGACTCGAGGGCACACAGCTTAGGGCGCTGGGTTTGCTGTCCGTGTACGGGTTCAACGTGACGTATGAGGTGCGAGGAGCAAAACAGTCACAGGGACCCACTTCATGCAGCGCCATTGAGTGTAGACTGCTGGGGCACTGCTACGCCAGGCGGGATTATCAGTGAGTATCAATATAGCAACTAAATCTACGATTCAATTAATTTTCTATACCAAGAGTCGATAACTAGGTATCATCACCATCTTAGTCCGTAATTACCCACTAATTGGTATAGGCTTAATAACAAGCCATAATAACTCGCAAGTATGAAAGCATAACACTTCACGACCAAATATAGTGAACATTATTCACTGGTAACAAATTGTGATGAACCCGTACAACAGAACATACATATGGATATTTCCACACCGTAATTTACAAAAATTATTGCTAACTCCACAATATTTTCCGCATGGCAGGGAGTTTTACTGTTCGTGTTTTGAGGGTTACACCGGAGCAGACTGCGGAGAGGGTCCGCTGTGTCCAAAAACATCCAACATGTGTAAGAACGGCGGCACATGCAGGTGAGGGCTTGTCTTTTGCTTGCGCTTTTGCTTACTCATGAGCTTTTGCTTGCCATTGTTTTGTTCACATTTTTTTCTTTTGTTTTTCCCCCGATTTTCTTATGCGTAGTATAATTTCCTCAAATTCTTGGAATAATAAAATGTTAAGTTTTTCGAAGTATTGAAAAATGTGTATAATACACATTTCCTGTAAACTACAGTTTTCTGGATTTATATTTCGTAGTCACATCTATATACGTATCATTTGGCCCGGTCCCATTTTGCTGTTGAAACCACTCCCGTTTTTGCGTTGTGTGTCTCGACGTCATCGTTTTTTGTTCTGGAATCAAATGGGGCTATACTTAACGTACCACAAACTAAGGTTACGTAATTTACTAGATTTTTGACACATTCATTAATGCAGACAAAAGTTTTATAAATATCTACTTTCTGCAAGAGGATTATAGGTAAAAACAAACGTCTACTTGATAAAGATGGATATGCATCATACATTTATAGTTAGACGTTACTTATTCAACCACAATGTACAATGTGTACAATGTACAAGTTGTATGTATGCCAACAGACAGATGGGTCCTGCCGCCGTCAGCTGTATCTGTGCGCCGGGCTACACGGGCGATCTATGCGAGGCGCAACTAGCACCACCCGGTGAGAAATAATTTAATAAGATCTAGCTTGTCTTTTTCTTAAAACAGCCACCACTCATCTTTTCATTGCATATGTCCCATTTATAGGGATATAAATGGGACATGTGCAATGAAAAGATGAGTCTTTGTTACGCCACTATTTCTAAGTATTTTTGATTATATTAAATTAAAGATGTACCTATTACCTTTATTGTAACTGTAGAGTTACAACTTATAATAATGTCTTGCACGTTAAGTGAAGATAAGGTGCATCATTAATGTTATTTTGTTTCAGCGTGCGGTATAGAAGAATGTGCAGGAGTATGCAGTAAAGAAGGAACAACTTGTGACTGTAACCCGAAGGAAACAGATGTCTGTGAGTGATTACAATAATCGATAATAGGCGGAAGCGGTGATAAATTTGTTTTCAGAGCGTGCCCAGGAATGAAACATAATTGCAAAATAATTGCGGCGATTGATCTTTTGCTGCATCGTTATAACTAAACCTTTTGTTACGCAATTAGTTTGTAGGATTTATAAAAATTCACTCAATAGATCGTACACTTTTGAAAGACGATAACATGTGAAGAATCCTCAATAGAAAAAAAAATGAGCTAAAAAGCGAAATAATCCCATTGTACAGCGTATATCATGGAAGGTCATTAGCTTTTAATAATAACAAAACCATATATACAGTATACATTTTCAAAATGTGTATTTGTTTTAATAATACGAGGAAAAACCGTAATTTAGGTATTTCTTGCCAGAGCCACCATGGTTCAATTAGCGCTGGAAGTCCGGATGCTCTCAATAAAGTTTCTGGAAAGAAAAATATTGCAGAATTCATGTGCCAAATTTTAAGCGCCCTTACTCTAATGTATCTGATTGAATGATTTATTAACATACAAATGTTTTGTCTATACAGCGTCAGCACGATTTGAAACTAGTCTGGAAGTAGTGAATCAAGCAGGAGTAAACATATCTCAAGTGGAAGTTATAAAACAGGTATTTCTTGATAAATAAATCCACAGAATAATTATAATAAATTATTCCAGAGGGAAGATTTATTTTAAAACAACTTTCTTCCCTCTTTCAGTTAACAAGCTACTTAAAAGCATCAAACATTACATTGGAAGATGAATTAGAAGTTCTAAACATAAGGTAAGTGTCTCTTGACTAAAAAATCTTGTTGTGTGTTTTGTGAATGGTGTATGTAAGGTCCGTGTATATGTCAGTGCGTCGTCAACGGGCGGCGCGCGCGTGGTATGGGTGCGCGTGTGGGGTGTGCGGCGCGAGGCGGGCGCATTGCGCGCGGCTCTGGCGCGCATGCGCACGCAACACGTGCGTCTACGCAACACGCTGCATTTCTACATGCAGCCTGCGCTTAGTTTGCAGGTGAGTACCTACTTATGAATATTCTTTTAATCTGTCGTTTGAAAACCATCATTCTCTTGGCGGCTTTTGTACGATCTTGAAAGTGACGAAATAGTATAACATCCTCTACTTAATTCACTTCCAAGACTCACGACTCTAATGACACTATTAATTTTAATGCAGTGAAATCAACTACAGAGCAATCGTGAGTGCATCTGCGAATTGTGAAAAAATATGCGTTTGGTGCCTATAATGACATATGGCTAAGTTCTAGGGCGCATATTCTCTAAGCAAGAAAGCTGTAGTTTCGGCTGAAAATACGGGCGTTTCCTACCCCGTATCATCAACAGACATAACATTAGTTCGTGGCCAGACCTAGGACTGCATGACAGCACGATTTGATTGATATCCGTACTATCGATGCATTTCAGCCGAAAAAGTAAATTGATCGAGAGTAGGATTAATTCCAAAGTTTCCAACTGCTTTCGGACAAGCTCCTATCTTCGTTGACGGATTCAGTGTTTTGAGTCCCAATGCACAAGCTACCAGATTACACTCGTTAACCTCGCTCAGCCTTATCTTTATGAGAAGTAATCATTGTTAGAAACACCCAAAATATAGTTTTAAATGTCATAAAACGCAATGTATGCATTTCGTTCTCATAAAACTTTTTACAATAAAAAAACAACCGACTTCCTTAAAAAAAACACTACAAAGTCAAAAATAACTTTAATTTCGAAAGTCGGTGTATTAGGCTCTTTATTTAAGGTTTTTGCCACCGACTTCCGAAATTAAAGTTATTTTTGACTTTGTAGTGCTTTTTATAACGAAGTCGGTTGTTTTTTTTTTGTAAAAAGTTTTTATTTTTCAACTTGTTAGTTGTGGTAGATACTCCGCACTAATCTAATCGCGTTATTCGTTCATTTGTCGCGCAAATACGTAATGAAAATTTAAGACTTATATGGTTTTCACATGGACTCCATTGTCCAAATGGAAACAAATTAAAATGGGACCATTCGGAAAGCTCCAGCTTTCAAATAAAAAAAATCATCAAAATCGGTTCACCCAGTTAAAAGTTATGAGGTAACAAACATACGGTATTCGTTCATTTGTCGCGCAAATACTTAATGCAAAAAGACTTAGGTATATGGTTTTCACATGAAGCCCATTGTCCGAATGGAACCAAATTGAAAAAGAGGTAACAAACATAAAAAAATCCGGATCTTCGTTGACGGATTCAGTGTTTTGAGTCCCAATGCACAAGCTACCAGATTACACTCGTTAACCTCGCTCAGTCTTATCTTTATGAGAAGTAATCATTGTTAGAAACACCCAAAATATAGTTTTAAATGTCATAAAACGCAATGTATGCATTTCGTTCTCATAAAACTTTTTACAATAAAAAAAACAACCGACTTCCTTAAAAAAAACACTACAAAGTCAAAAATAACTTTAATTTCGAAAGTCGGTGTCTTAGGCTCTTTATTTAAGGTTTTTAAAATAAAATAAAATACAGTCGAATTGATAACCGAGGAGGTTATCAATTCGACTGTATTTTATTTTATTTTTTTCTTTTTTGAAGTCGGTTAAAAATCGAGCGGAACTCATTATTTTTAAACGGAAACTAAAATGAAGTCTGCGTTATGATCGGCTCCTTTAAAGTGATATTTATTGAGATTGGATTTTATCCAGAGCCTATGAGAAATGGATAGTAGACGAACATTGAAGTATTATTTATACATTTACTTTTCAAACTGTCTGTTCATCGTTGCCAGAGAGTCAGTCATTCCATTTACTTTCGGGCTTACTTTGCTAGGACTTTTTCAAGTGACAACCTTTTGCAGGCTCTGGTTGGGAACCAACGTTCAGAAATATGGGAGGGGTCAGAGTTCATATTAACATGTATGGCGTTTGGATCTCCGAACATCACTTTCACATGGTACAAAGACGGTGTCAAGATAAACTTTAATGGTACCACAAGGTAAGTGAAACGTTAAATATGTGTGAGGTATTTTAGTTAGGTAAATTTAACCTTTAAAAACTAACCAGGCGGATGCACGTGGCCATAATGGACGCTGGCCTAATAGACTGGTGTCGAGACCGGCACAATTGCCGGTCTCGTAGTGTTCCGTCCCGTTTGAATTGTTTACTCTGTGCGCCTACGTTTCTAGACGTGTAACAGAGTGAGAACTGTCACTTGTCAGTTTGACAATCTGTCGTGACCCAATTGTTTTGTGTGTAACCAACCCCTTTTGACGAAATAATACGGGTTTAGTTTGGATATATTTTTTGTTTGAAATAGTTTGAGGTTAAGTGATTCGGAGACCGCGTGCCATGAAAACATCTGGCGTATTGGAGCGGCCGTGTATCCTGAGAAATACTTACAGCGTCACTACAAAATACAATATACATTCATTTACATACATAAATCCAGGTAGGCTCCAGAAGCAGTTTTCTTCAACCTGGTGAGTCTTTTGAATATTGTATTAATCAGCTCCACGCACGGCGGACAGTTCGCTACGCCACTCTTGCTCCAGGGCCCCACCATCATCACGTTTCCACTGCGCTAATTGAATCCTATTGCCGGGGTCTTGGCCTGGCGTCGAACACGTAGTCTAGTAAGCTTGTGCAGTACCGGCACTAAACGAGCGCCCATCCAATTACCGGCGATTGTTATTTAACCACACCGAAATATCAGCCTAACGAAACTTGCAACGCTCGTTTCCTGGTGGTTTATTTTGTTCAGACATTCAGTGGAAATGAGTTGGATTTAAAAACTTTATTTAAGGCAAACAAATTATTCATTATGCTTTGAAAAACGAAACGACAGTACAGTGGTAGACAGTAGGCATTGCCATTAGCAGATCATTATATTTTCAGAGACATTTGGACGCGTTTGGTGTCAAAAGACGCCCTCGGTCGACGCATGTCATTATTAGGCATATCAGAAGCAAAGAGGCCCGACGGCGGCAAGTGGTCCTGTGCAGCAGGTGATGCTGGCAGGAGACGATGTCGAGCGCTGAGGCTAACGGTACTGAAACCGCCCGATGTACGCCTCATGCCTTCCACAATCACTGTCAATAAGGTGATACAATCTAGACCGGAGGTAAAATAAATTCTTAAGTTGTGCTGGCATTATAACAGGTGACAAGAAATTTGTGACAGGGTGACAACGTGAGTATAACATGTCTGGCGGGAGCAGAGCGGGCGCACGGCGCGCTTGGATTCAGTTGGGTGAGGGAGAGGACGCTGCTACCGATGACACCGGGCAGAGAGGTCTGGGAGGATCTGTATCCTGCGGGGAGCGTACTCAAGCTTTATAATGTACAGGTATATAATGCTCTTTTTTGCGTGGAATACGTTTAGAATACCAAAATATAACAAAATCTTGCATTTTATACTATTTAACAAATCTTCTGGATTTTTAAATAGAAATTTAGCGAGTTCCAATGTCAAGTATCATCGGTAACTGGCACCAACGCCAAAGGCGTGACCATGTGGGCTCTTGGATCTGACGACGAAGCCTGCGAGAGTGACACCTCTCATGGCTTGAGGTGGCCGAAGACTGCTCCTGGAGCGCATGCAACAGCTGCCTGTCTACCTGGTCACAGCGGAGAGACAACAAGGTATGCGGAAAGTATTGATTATACTAAAAGAAATAGTCGAATAAAATTAAATATCGTTTCTCTATTATGTAATAAAAGTTTATGTAGGTAACTTATTTGTAGGTTTTGTGAGCCAAAAATCGGACAACGTGGCGTCAAGTGGATGTTACCAGATTTCTCTGGTTGTGTGGCAGACTCACTCAGGGATATTTATGAGCAGGTAAATAAAAAATTGTTTTTACAATTGTTTAACATAACTGTACGCTGCCAGACTAGACCCCTACAATAGGTTTTAATTATTATGTGGAAGCGTGCTAACCGTGGGGCTCTAGAGACAAGAGTGGCTAGCGTACTGTCCGCCGTACGCGGAGCAGACAATACAAGTGAACATTTACAAATACAACAAAAGCACTTACCTGTTGGTTGAAGGACACTGCTCTGGTGCCAACCTGGAGTTATGTATGTAAGTGAGTGTATCTGTATTGTGTTGTGACGTTATGAGTAAGTATTCTCAGGAACAATCCGCAACAATCCGCCAGATGTCTTCATGGCACGCGGTCTTCAAATCACTCATTCCCAATAGCGTCACTAACACTTAACCATCGGGTCATGACAGATTGTCCACAAAACGACCGGGGTAAGGATTAATGGATTACTTTACAACAGGGTCGCACGCGCAATTCGGACCGCCATCCCTTTACAAGAACTTCAGTTTTAACAAACGTAACCCGTATTAATACGTCAAATTAGGGGTTATTAACAATCAAACAACTGGATCACGACTAATTGTCACAAACGGATCGATTTAAAAGGATTAATTTCAACAAAAGCGTCGCGGGGCTTCCAAAACGCGACGGACCTATTTTAGCGGCAAAATAACAAGAGAGAGCTGTCAAGTGTCAACGTCAAACTGACAAGTTAGATATCACTTCGTTACACGCGCATTCCGTTAGGCGCACAGATAATAATCGGGACAGAACAATAACATAATATTTATTCAAAAATAAAAGGCTTAAAAATATGTACAGTTTTGCTTATAGGTATGTAAATTATATTCTAAGATTTACGTGCCTGAACTAGGCAATCCTGTGTTTCAGGCTAGAAGAACTTAAATAGTCTTATAAAATAAATAAATAGTCAATAGTTGTGAATAGACAAATTATTGTACAAAAATGTTAAGTAGCTTATATCTTAGTTTATTAGAATTTAATACTAAACGTAGGTTAGTACTTACTTTAACACAGTTAGTAAATTTTCTGTTTCCTCGTAAGACATACTTTGGAGAGCGTCACTAAGAGTTCTTTTACAATTTGTGTAGTTCAGTGAGTAAATTTTTGCTATAGAGTTTAATCTATTATACAGGAGAGGCTCGAGGTACAAATAAAATTTGGATATAAAAGCATGTTTTGTTCTATTTTGTGGACAAACTATATCTTTACGTCTTTTTTTAGTAGATTCAGTGGTGTAGGGTAGAGCTACGTGTTGTTTTAATACAATGCCCATTATAAATAGCTGTCGAACTGTTAATACCTGACAAGATTTGTATAGTAGGTTAGTAGGGAAAAGGAAAGGGCGGGAAGTAGACACTTTGAGTATCGCTCTCTGAGCTCTCTCGATAATTAATAACAATGTTTTACCCGCTCTACCCCATGTGGTAATACAGTAAGTTAATAGCGATTGACATAGAGCAAAGTAAACTTGTTTAATTATTTTTGGTTCAGCAATATGGCGTAACTTTTTAAAAACAAAAATCAACTTGCGAATTCTGCTATTTAAGGCTTCTATGTGTTTTTTGAATGAAAGTGTTTCATCCATTAAAACACCAAGGTATTTTGTTGTATTTGCCATTTTGATGACAGGACAAACACATTGGTTATCTGTAGGCATAGCGCAATAATGAGCATAAATTGTCGAGGTAGGGCAAGTTGATGTTTGCTGACGCAATGAAAACCTAATGTAATTTGTTTTGTCTGCATTTAGTGTGAGTGAATTATATTGAAGCCATTTATTAACAACATTTAAACCTTGTTGCGCAAATTTGTAGACATTGTTTTCTGAGTCAGCTGAAAATAGTAGTGCAGTATCGTCAGCATAAGAAATAATTTGGCCGTGCTCTAAGTTTAGATTACAAAGATCGTTTATGTAAATCAAAAAAGTGTAGGTCCCAAAATACTTCCTTGGGGAATTCCGAAGGACGTGTTTTTTTGATCATCACTGAGAACATTACCAATCTTTATACATTGGGTACGGTCTTCTAGATAGCTCTTAAATAGTTTCAGCTGGGTTCCTCTAATACCTATGGCTTCAAGCTTGCGCAACAGAATAGAAATAGAAACCGTGTCAAATGCTTTCGCGAGGTCCAGGAAGATCCCTATTGTATGGTTACCATTATCAAGTTCTTTGGATAAATAGTCAGTCAGATGGTGTACAGCATCGTCTGTTGACATTTTTGGCCTAAAACCAAACTGCCGTTTCGATAAAATTAATTTATCCTCCAAGTATTTGTAAAGCCTTTTATTTATAATTCTTTCTAATATTTTAGATATAGAAGGCAGTAAGGAAATAGGTCTATAATTTGTTACTTGTTCTTTGTTGCCCGATTTATGAACAGGGACAACAACACCTTTTTTAGGCACTCAGGAAAAATACCTGTAGATAAACATTTTTGGAAGATACATGTAAGTGGTGATATCAAAATGTGCCTGAACTGTTTAATAATCTTATTTGGTATGTTATCCTAGCCTACTGCAGAGTCGTCTTTCAAACTCATAATTATCGTCTCTACCTCAGCCTCGTCAGTGTCTAACAACGCAAAGGATGATAAAATAGTGCTACATGGAAATGGTGTGCTTGTTAGATATTGTGATTGGCCCCGAACTTTTTCAGCTAAACACTTTCCAACATTCACAAAGAAATTATTTGCAATGTTGACAAATGTTAACGGTGATGAGTGTGTTGTAATAAACCTGAAGATGACTGATTTTGTTTTGAGTTGTACGTTACACTTTTGATAAAATTCCAGATTTTTTGCTGTTGGTACCAGCCTTTTCAAGTGCAATTATATCGTAGCTGCGTTTTACTTTTTGTAGGAGATCGTTACAAAAGTTACGATATCGTTTATACGACTGTTGTAGAATTAAATTATCTGGGTTAGATTTAGCTTTCATATGCAGTTTATCTCTATGTTTCATACAACGTATTAGTCCTGCCGTGATCCATGGTTTTATGTTGCAGTTTTTGTTACTTAGCCGAGACTTGACAGTGCTTTTCTGAATTGCATGTTGCACATTTTTTATTAAGTACAAAGTACAAAACTGCGGATCAGCGGAATCGTAGACTGGGTCAAAGTCGATATTGTGTAAGTCTTCTTCAAGTTTATTTACGTTTAAACTAGTAGTCGTGCGAGTGACTACTTTAGGCAATTTACAATTTAAAATGAATAGGGAAGCACTGTGATCTGTTATTGTTGAATTAATTACAAGGGCAAGAGCAGGGAAATTCGATTTGTGAACAAAGATCGACTTGGAGAGGGTGGCTAAATTAAACTATGGATTTGTACTAAGCGCGTATAATACAATAATCATAGTGCTTGCTGCTCACACCAACAAATTTTACATAATTTTGACCCAACCAAACGTCGGAGAATCTTAACACCGACGTATAGGAATCAGGTCAAAATAAAAAACGCCATCTGTTGCTAACGTTTAGAACTAGTCCGACATAATTCACAAATAAAACAACAGATGGCGCGGTGAACCAATATAATGTAAACATTCCGCCCACCAAGGACATGACAAATGTCCTTCAAGACTGACTACAGTGAATAATTATTACAAAGTTAAATTTCGTACAGCCTTGATGCAATGAATCTACGAGTATTACTAAGAATTTTAAAGACATTGAACTTATAACTAACAACCTTTAACACAGTGAACTTATAACTAACACTTGCAATTTTTTGTAATATTACTACTAAATACACATGTAAAACACATTACAAAAATTGTTTAAACTTAAATAGTAACCCAGTTTTTAAATAAACAAAACCTTATATTAATTTGTAACAGGCAATACACATAATTTAGACGTAGGTCTTTTTATAGTGGATGATGACGTTCGTAATGTCACCACCCGTGTAATACCATCAGATCCGGGATGTTTCTGTTCTACCTTACCTAACAACCACCTGCCAGGGGGCAAATTGTCCTCCTTGATTAGTACTACGTCACCAACACATGGCTCCGGAATTTTATATTGCCATTTGTACCGTTGTAAAAATTGGTGAAGATAGTCATGCGACCATCGTCGCCAAAAGTCCTGCATCATTCGCTGTTGCAGCTGCCATCGCCTTAAACTACCAATATTTGCCCTTTCATAATTTGAATCAGGTGGCAAAACAAATGGTTCCCCCACGAGAAAGTGACCAGGAGTCAAAATTGTTAATTTATCCTGCTCCTCAACATATGACATTGATATCGTTGAATTGCCAATAACCCTCTTTAGGTGATGCTTTGTGGATTTTATCCTTGCTTCCCAAAGACCTCCAAAATTGGGGGACTGAGGCGGAATAAAGTGCCATTCCGTGCCATTGTTCCCTAACTCATCTGCTAATTCAGGATTAATTCCTGACCTTTCTTCATTGAATAAATGAAGTAACTCTCGCGCTGCCCCTACAAAATTAGTCCCATTGTCGCTATGTAGTTCCGCACATCGACCACGTCTAGCTACAAATCGCTTGAAAGCAGCCAAAAAACCCTTTGTGCTTAACTCACTTACTGCTTCCAAATGTACCGCCCTTGTTGCCATACATATAAACAAAGCAATGTAGCCCTTGTAGGACTTATTACCACGACCCTTTGATGTTCTAATACTTATAGGGCCCGCGTAATCTACCCCGCTCCGTAGAAAAGGTTTGCCAGGTGTTACCCGAGAGGATGGTAGCTGACCCATAAGCTGTGTCCTCACTTTAGCGGTATATCGAATACACTTAACACAGCTCCTTGCATATCCCTTAGCCAAAGTCTTTATTCCCACGATCCAATACTTTGACCGTAAGTATGTAGTCATCAATTGCGGACCCCCGTGCATAGTTTTATTATGTGCGTCCGCAATTAATAGCTTAGTTAGAAACGATTCCCTTGGTATTAGGATGGGATGCGCTCTTTCATAACCCAATTGAGACATCTCAAGCCTACCTCCCACTCTGATTATTCCCTTCGGATCTATAAATATGTTTAATGAATTTAAATTTGCGTTTTTCTGTACTAATTTTCCGGTTTTTAAATTTTCTAATTCGTTTTCGAATCCTTCTTCCTGACATTTTTTGACACATATTTCTGTTGCGCATTTAATTTCCAGTGTAGATAACTGTAACGACCTTGTACCATTACCCGATGCTACTCTATTCCTCAAGTTTAAAAATCTACGACAATATGCAATCACTCGAATCAATCTTGATAATGAAGAAAATCGGTTCCAAAATGAAACATTTACCGTACTCGTATGCGCCTTGATTTCTTCTAAATGTGTTCCAGATGTTTGGGTCTTTTAGATTCAACTACGAGTTCCTTTAGAAAAGTTGGACCTTCCCACCATAGGGAGACACTTGCAAGTTCCGCCGGAGATATCCCGCGTGAAGCACAATCAGCAGGATTTTGTTTCGATGCCACATGGGCCCAATGATGGGTGTCCAAATTGCTCAAAATGTCGGAAACTCTATTACCAACAAACGTCTTCCAACGACTCGGATGACTATTTAACCACGCTAATACCATTTCGCTATCTGTGAAGGCATGAATGTTCTCCTTTTGTATATTCATAACTTCGGCTACTTCCAGAATAAGCTTGGTCAAAAGAACTGCCCCGCAAAGTTCAAGTCTTGGAATGGAGACTTGCTTTATAGGCGACACCTTCGTTTTGGCAGCCACTAAGGAAATGTGAGTATTCCCCATCTCGTCTACTGCTCTATGGTACACAACTGCTGCATATGCAACCTTCGAGGCGTCCGAAAACCCGTATATCTCTTGTTTTGTTTTCTTACTCGTATTTAACCAGCGCGGTATTTTTAGGTGCACCAAAGACGCTAAGTTTTCACGGTAAGTTACCCATTCCTTTACTAAATGGTTGGGAACTTCTTCATCCCATTGCAACCCGGCTAGCCACAGCTTTTGTATTAAAACCTTTGCTATGATTATGCTTGGTGCTAGCCACCCTAATGGATCGAATAACTTTGCAATATCAGATATAATTTTTCTTTTCGTTACAGGACCAGTAACCGGCTTAAGTACCAGAGAGTATTGGAAGCAATCATCGCGCGAATTCCAGGTAAGTCCTAATATTTTTGTTATATCGTCTGTTTTTATATGTAATGCTTCATTATTTCCATCCCTAATACTATTTAATAATTCTTCGCTATTACTTTTCCATTTTTGTAGTTGAAATCCGCCTTTAGCTAGCACCTTTGTTAACTCCGTATAAATTTTTAACGCGTCTTCTATAGTTTCAGCTCCTGACATCAAATCGTCCATATAAAAATCACTTACGATTATTTTAGCGATATCTTTATTATCCCCGCCTTCGTCAACTGCAAGTTGCTGAAGAGCCCTTACAGCTAAGTATGGTGCCGAGGCTGTCCCGAATGTAACGGTTATTAATTCGTACTCCTTTATTTCCTGTTCAGGACTATCCAGCCAAAAGATTCTTTGCATGGGAGTATCTTGTCTATTCACTAGAACTTGCCGGTACATTTTTATAATATCAGCCACTATACAAATCTTGTGCACCCTCCAGCGCATAATAATATGACGAAGTTCGTCTTGCAAAGACGGACCCACCATTAGGGCATCGTTAAGTGATCTCCCGTTGCTGCGCTTGCAGGACGCATCGAACACAACACGCACTTTGGTTGTGTCCTTATCCTCCCGGACGACAGCGTGAAGCGGTAAGTAAACACCCCTTTTATTATCTTTATCCCTTTCTTCTACTTCTACCATATGATTAAGAGTTAAATATTCCTGTATGACTTTAGCGTAGTCCGCTTTCAATTTATCATCTTTTGCTAACCTTGTTTCTAACCCTTTAAGTCTTTTTTCAGCTATCCCTTTGGATTCACCGACACTTCCAACTAGATTTGTATCCCGTAACGGTAATCTTAATATGTATCTGCCGTCTTTATTTCTTGTCGTTGTAGTTTTAAGCAATTCTTCACATTTCGTTTCCTCCTCTGTAAGCATCCTTTTTGTTCCAGATGTCTCTTCCAGTTCCCAGAATTTTCGCAGTAAATCATCATCTTGGACGCTGGTATGCATTACAGTTATTTTTGAGGGAGAACTTATACCTTGGTCAACTTCAAACGCACCCGACAATACCCATCCTAAAGTAGTTTCTTGCGCTAATAGAGTCCCGTTTGTATTCTTCTTAATCCCGTGCTGAATGAACTGACTGTATATTTCAGCGCCCAATAAAATATCGATTTTATTGGGTCTGAAGTAACCCGGATCAGCCAAATCATTTTCGTTCAATTCTACCCATTCTACTCTAGCTACTTTAGAGGACGGAAGAAGAGACGTTACCGACTTCAAAACGTAAGCGTTCACCTTTATTTTAAAAGAAGAATTTACTCTTGACCGAAGATTTATTACTACTTTAGCCGTCGACGTTGTACCTTTGTCTCCCACACCGAGCACCGTATTTTTTGACGGTATTTTCTTTAAACCCAGATACTGAACCAGTGATTCCGTAACAAAGGACCCTTGTGATCCCTGATCCAGTAATGCCCTAACCACGTGGTACGTCCCATTCTTCGACTCTGCCTTTACTAACGCCGTCGTTAGTAAGACCGTTTTGTTACTCCCTTTCGCAAGACATGAGACTACCGGCGGCGTATTGGACCCCTCCGCTTGATTAGCGGCTGTGTTACTTCCGTTCGTTGAGGTTTCCGCGCGAGCAGCACTACTACCCTCACCAACTTCCGACCCTACACCACCCAGTGGGTGTAATAATGAATGGTGGCGTCCGTCGTTTGCACACCTGGCACTTGAGAGTGTTTTTGCAAAACTTAACCTGGTGGTTGTCAAGCAAGCAAACGAAACATAATTTTTTCTTAAGAACAAAGTCTCTCCGGTTTTCACTACTTTCATTTATGAATTTTTTACATACACTTATTTTATGTTCACCTGCACAAAATGCACAGGATCCCTTTTTATCTTTCATTACGTGTAGTGCCTGTGTAGTCCTTTGGACCCTATCTACCTTAGTATCTAAATTCTCTAACCCCCTAAATCGATTAATCAAAAATTCCTTTAGTTGATCAAAGGTAGGAAGATCATCGCTTGGATCTGATGCTACCTTTAACTCCCAAGCCCTTCTAGTAGCCTTGTCCAGTTTTTCGGTTACAATATGGAAAATTAAAAATGATGCAAGATCTATATCTAAATTTTTTATTGACTCTAAACAATCGGTAGTTGTACTTAAAAGTTTTTTAATATCCGTTGCGGATTCTCCAGTTAATGTTCTTTGATTAAATAAACATTTTACAATACCATTCGCTAAAAATCTTTTATTATTGTACATGGACTCTAATTTTTTCCAACTGGAACTATAATTTTCCGATGTCACTTTTACATTTTTTATTAACATTTCCGCTTCCCCGGTTAAATACCCCTTCAAATAATACAATTTTTGTGCATCATCTAGACTACTATTTTTGTGTATTAACCCCATGAACAAATCTCTAAAGGTTACCCACTCTTGATATTTACCAGAAAACATTGGTATTTTCACTTCTGGTAACCGAAAGTTATGGAATTCTTTGTTACTACTAAGTCCCTGGCTACTGTTATTCTCGACACTAGATACACATATTTTATCTTTCTTGAGTAACTCTTTTAAAGCACTTTTAAACTGAACATATAACTCTTCAACCTCGTCATAAAAACAATCTTTATGATAATTCGAACTATATAATTCGGCTTTTTTAACTTCACTGATTATTTTAATATGCGTATTACAGAAAAGTTGCCATTGTTGTTCTAAACTTTCTAAGCGTGTTTCAATATACGAAACCGTTAGCCTATCTTTTGGGCATTTTTTAAAGTTAATCCAAGACTTTTCTATTTTTATTTTTACATCTTCTTGGATACCGATCAATGAATCCATTTTGAAAACACGACTTATACACAAACACACAATAAAAATAAAACACAAGTAATAAAATCTCTAACTACAGCACAATAAACAACCAATTTCGAACAATACAGAGTGGAAGAATATAACTATCCTAAGTCTTAATGTCCACTAATATCAATTTTCTTGCACTTGTTCCGAACTCCAAATTTAAATTTTATCGAAAATTTTATAAGTCTTTTAATGTTTAATTTCTGTGTCAAATCGGGCATAGGTTCCCCATCTGATACCACTTTTTCTTGAAAATATTACAAGTCCAAAATGACACTCAATCAACTAAGTTAATTTTGTAATGAAAATAAAGTTCAAATTCAAATGCACTTTTCTGTTAGATTCTTCCCGTTTGAGATTGAAAGTACTCACGATTTTTCACCAGATACACTCACTGACACTGAAGACGCGATGTACTGCACCACACAAGTAGCGCCCTCTGCTTGCTTGAGCACGAACTGTTGACCCTCTTCCTTCCTTGCGCCGTCCGGTTGAAGCCGTCCGCCCACCAGTGAAGCTTCGCCGCTTGAACCACCAACTGCTCCCGGTTCCACCTCCAGGTCCAAGAACCTCTCACCTGGTACCCCAATCAAGGGGATGCTCTGGACAGCGATCCACTGCCCAGTAACGACGCGAAGGATGGTATTATACCACCACCGGAACCACCAAAACACTTCCGTACCACATCCGGCTCGAAGGACCATGAACAAAGATCGACTTGGAGAGGGTGGCTAAATTAAACTATGGATTTGTACTAAGCGCGTATAATACAATAATCACAGTGCTTGCTGCTCACACCAACAAATTTTACATAATTTTGACCCAACCAAACGTCGGAGAATCTTAACACCGACGTATAGGAATCAGGTCAAAACAAAAAACGCCATCTGTTGCTAACGTTTAGAACTAGTCCGACATAATTCACAAATAAAACAACAGATGGCGCGGTGAACCAATATAATGTAAACAATTTGAATATTATATGGTCCAAGCAGGAGCCACTTTGATGGGTAGGAAGCGTGTGAGTGGGAAGCAAACCATTGAAGGCGCACAGATTAAGATATTCCTCAGCAGATGCGTCAGCACTTTCTGGACGAATGTTGATATTAATATCTCCAATCAAAATGGTGTTTTCGAAAGATGATAGATTCTGAAAGGCTTCGTTTAGAGAGACAGTGAAATTGCTTATATTTCTAAAAGAGGGACCGATATAAGGCTAGTATCGCGAATTCTAAACCAATTTTAATTAACAATCTGCTACAGTCGTGCATTTTCGGTTCCTCGACAGACACATTGAGATGGTTTCTTGCATAAACTATCACTCCATCGTTCTGATTGTAGGTTTAGGTAGGTTTTACTTTTTTACATATTATATCCTGGAATTAGTGGTATGTTATATTGTTTTGAAAGCCAACATTCGGTTAAGACAATAATGTCACAGTTTATGTCTAGACGTTGTAGGAAAATGCAAAAACTGTCATAATTCTTAGAAATACTCCGAATATTTTGGGTTAGTATGGTTAGTGGACTAGAGTAGGAGAAGAGATATTGTTTACAGTGTTCAACGTCACAAGTATGGAATTCAGCAACAGAGAATTTATCTATGTCATTAATTAAATTACTAATCATAATTATAAAATAACAGTAACAAGGGCTAGAAAAATACTTAAGTAACGGCGCTCTTAGGCGGCACCATAATCTATAGAATTTATGTACCTCTTTTCTGCCATTATTTTCGCTGGACAATCATCAGCACTTGTCTTGTGGTTGATCGGCTTTTTGAACTTCAAGCAAGTAGCGCATTTAGGTGTCTCAGCCTTCTTTGTGCACTCTTTGATTGAGTGACCCTGTTCACCACAGTGGCCACAGGTATTGGTGGTCTCTCGACATGATTTGGCCGCATGTCCGTACTGCTGGCAGTTATAACAGCGTGTAACAAGTGTAAAGTCTCTGACGGGGCATGATGACCAATTTACGAACACTCTATCTTTAGTTATCAGGGCTTTACGTATCTCTGCAGATACTTCAATTATATAATTGCAGGTTTCAGCGTCCTTTTTACCTGACTTATGGCTTAACTAAATGGAGGCCAGGAATGTCTCGAGGATGCAATTGTGAAGGTTCTCGGCTACATTTTGGTTGAATAAACAAGTAAAAACTTCATTCTCTTGCATAGATGAGGGCACTCCGATAACCACGACTCTTGGCTTCCTTTTTGGGGGCTCGTCTGCTGTAAGGCCTGAATTTGATAATTCCATCGATTTTTTAACCTTCACAATGTCGTCCTTTGATTCAGTGCTGATAATAACACCGCCGTTTTTTGTCTTACGTAATCCTCTTATTTGGAGTTTCATTTGCTCGGGGCAAATAATTTTTTGGACAAGTGTTTTGGTCTTTTCACTAGACTTTAGTTTATTATTAGGGTATATAGCAACTGAACTTAAATTTATCGGCTGTATAAAATTGTTGGTACCTTTTTTTACCATGTCGGCAAAGGAAGTTTCCGTAACTGTTTTAATTGAGGTTCCGATTTTCTGCTTCAAGTCTTGGAGTTGATGAGACCGATCAATTTGGTCCTCGAGTTTTTGGACGGTGGAGTGGGCCCGGACGGCTCTCATTTTTAGGGACTGGTACTGGATTGCCATCTGCGATGTTCCGTGACTAACTTTTCGGCATAGGGTACTTATCCGCAGTTTTTGCTCCATGTTCAATTTGCCCTCAGATGTAATAGAGCACACTTCATTGAGGCACTGCTCAATGGATCCAATTCTGGATTTCCGGCGTTGTTATCACTTCAATCCCATCATCGACTCTTTGGGTCGGCGGTTTAGGAGGAGAAGTGGGTGCGGGCTCGGGTGCAAGTGTAGGTGCGGGCACGGGCACGGGTGTAGGAGGTGGACTCCGAGCACATCTGCCACCCCGGCTGAAGGGGCTGGTTGCCATTAGGATACAAGTTATGTACTTGTTAAAAACTTATACACATTTTCACATTAACCATTTACACATACCTAGCATATTATGCTTACGTATGACACAGTTTGCGTTACTACCGGCTATTTGGTGAAACTAGGTCACGATTCAGCAAGTAATTATTTATTTATTTTAATAAATCTTTGACACGTCTGGTCGCAAGGAAATTGCAAACGATGATACGCAAGTGTTATGATGATCTTTTTTAAACTAACAATCAGATTGTTTTCAGTTTACTCTGATATCGCTGGGCTACTCTTGGCGCACTTTGTCGGAAGTGTCGCAACAGTACGGCGCAGTGCTGCGCTCCCTGTCGACATACCCAGGTGAAGGCAAGACTCCTCTCACACATGCTGCACACATGCTGCACTACCTAATGTCTGCTGCAGCTCAGCCAGCCGACAGGTACAACAGCACGGAACATCTGCTGCATATCTATGATCATCTGCTTACGCAGCGTGATGCTTTTCTGGATGAAGAGGCAAGTAGTTGCTTTAAAATTTAGGATGAAGTTAAAGCATATTCAATTTCAGTAGTTAATTAGGTATGTTACATTAATAGACTATTTCTAACAGAAAATCTATGATCTTCAAAATGCGGTGGTCGATACAGCGGGCATGAGAAGTGACTTCTACAGGCCCTACCAAGAGTTCACAGTCACAACGAAACCAGTACACGACGACAATGTAGCGCACTTTGAGCTTCAGCCAGCTCAAGTGGGGACCAAAGAGTGGCTCGTGGCGTCAGCAGGAGTGGAGCTGGCGGATAAAACTGGCAATGCTTCCGTGGTCACCGTGGTGTATCATGATCTGGGAGCAAGGTTGCCTTCGTTAAGAAGATACGTCGAGTATAAGTAAGGTTATCAAATGTTTAACATACTGCGCCAATTACCAGTGTGCAGGGGTTAAAAACAGAACATGTAATATGAATCTTAGGATAATTAAGTTTACGATGAAAAATACAAACTTATATATGGAACAATACTCACTGTGTGCTCATGAAAAGTTGATTTAGCTGATTATGTGGAGAAAGCGTTTGTTGATAAGAGGGTCAAATGCAAACTCTTTACTAAGTAGGTATATTAAAGTCCACTCCTCGAGCTACGAGTATCTATCTTTATTTAATCAATTATGCACACATATAAACAGAGAAGAAGAAAGGAACTGGAAAGGCTTACTTTTTGGTATTTTCTATGTATTGATGTTCATTTTTGTGTTGTTTAATTTTTTGAAATTTATTTTTATTTCCCTACTCGTTAGTTGTAACAGCAACTGTTCTAGTTCCGGTCGCGTGACGGAGTACACAGTGGCATCAAAACAGGTGCAAGTCTCTGTCAGCGGCTTGGGAGTTGATCCCACGCTTCCTCACACTGTTACTTTGCTGTTCATTTTTGTGTTGTTTAATTTTTTGACATTTATTTTTATTTCCCTACTCGTTAGTTGTAACAGCAACTGTTCTAGTTCCGGTCGCGTGACGGAGTACACAGTGGCATCAAAACAGGTGCAAGTCTCTGTCAGCGGCTTGGGAGTTGATCCCACGCTTCCTCACACTGTTACTTTGCTGTTCGCGCATTCCAAGAATTATAGCGCTATTGGTATGTAAGACGCCAAAACAACACCTGACAACTAAGTCATCTAAAATGTATGTTTGCTCACGTAGTTGTTTTCTGTGTCAGCGCCACAGCTCGCGTGTAGTGCTCGATCGCGCTCGGCCCCACATGTGTGGAAAACGCAAGCGTGTGAACTGCGCGTACTGGAGCGCACACACGTCGCGTGCCGTTGTCGAGGAGACACCACCATCGCACTCTTCACTGTGGACCGGGAGGCATTCGTGAGTACTATAAGAGAAGTAATGTAATATGAGGCTACATAATTCGATAAACACTCAAGAACGATTTTTCAGACAGGTACAAAGAATGACTTACGCGGTATTGTGAAGATCTCAGTGAGCCTCGGAGGTGCGATGTGTCTTTTGGCAGCAATATTGCAGCTTTTTAGCCTGGTAGTTAGTAGAAAGACCAGGCTACTGATGCTAATCAAAGCGGTCACTGCGGGCTTTCATTTTGCAGCTATGTTTGCTCTACTTGAATGTGACACGAGGCAGGTGAGTTATAATAACCAGAGTCCTGTGGAGCTGCATCAGATGATAAGTGAGTGAGGTGTGCTGATATGTCGGACAGGTCGTAGCATGTCCTGGTGGCGTGGGCTGGATGGTGGTACTGTGCTGGATGGCGGGTTGCGCCGCGTTGTGTGCTGCGCTCCTGCTGCTGCATGCTGAGTTGGCTGCCACAGTTGCTCGCGCACCCTCTGTCGGATTACTGTGCGGTACGTGTAGGAGCAGATGGCTTGGTATGCAGGAGGGCCGGGCACGTCGCCATACTCACGTAAACTGGTTGCAGGTGTGTGCACGCTATGCTGGCTAACAGCTCGACTGTGGGGCGGAGCGCCGCTACAGCTGGGCTCGGCTGCCAACGCCGTGTGTTCTTCAGGCCAAGCGCTACTAGCCGCGCTCACTTTTGTTCTCGCGCTTGCGCTCAGCGGGCGAGTACGCCAGCTCAAGCCGGGAACACAAGAGCACGTGCGCGAGCAAGCACGAGTAGTGAGGCACACGCTAATACTACTGAGCACTACGTGTGCGACGCAAGCGGCCGGAGTGTCGTACCTGCAGCCCGGAGACACCAGCATGACGCACGTTGTAGTACTGGCCGCCACCGCGCTGGTTAATGTGAGTCAACGTAACTCAATTAAAATAAAAATAAAACACTTTTATTTCAGACCAACTTAGGAACTGATATTAGAATATTCATTGTTAATGTCGATAGACCAGTGGACTTCAAAATCTCCCATTTCCCTCCAGGGTATAGCGATGCTAGTGTGCTATGTAATCATGGATGAGGAGTGTCTGCAGGCAGCGCGATGCCTACTCACGCTTTCTTCACACAGCGAGTGGCAGGACCCACCCGAGGGAGATGCCTCACATAGTCGTAAGTGAGATTCTTCTTTTTGACACATATTTTGTCCCTAAAATATTATAGTGCATAAAGCACTAACATATTTTTCATTGAATAATTTTTGAATATTTGACAACTAAAGAATAGTTTCAACAAGACCATAGTTTGATGTCAAATCAACCAAAAGCATCACCCAACTTTTGCATTCAATACCGGCAGTTTTCACCAACAAGCCAGCTAAATGCGATGAGATGAATTTGCTTCTACTTTCGTCTGTTCTAGGTAATCATTTGAGAATAAATACATGGGCTTTATTAAACACTAGTAGACCCGACAAACATTGTCTTGTTAAAATTTCAAAATGATTTAGAAATCACATAAAACCCTCACAAATCCCTTAGACGAAGCGATTTTTTTCGGGCATCATTTCCAATATTTTCAGACTAATACAAACATTTGGAAAATTACCAATTGGTCCAGTCGTACTCAAGTGATGTACGTACCATAGAACACAATATAATTTATTTTTCAGATATGTAATTAGTGAAGACTGGATTCTCATGAAGTTATTTTTATCTCTACTTATTGCTAATTCCAACAACAAAAATAGTCGTTCGGTACTTATGAACAAAACGAAAGTTATTGTGATATAATGCAGCAACTTAAAACAAAATGTAACACATTTTTCGATACTAAAATTATAGGATAAACAATTCTGTAACCTAAACCTGTCATGAAAGGTTTGTTTTTCATGACTTGCTTGTCATGAATGTTATAGCAATATCAAGTTACTTCTAAGCTGTTATCATCGTTCTTTTGTAGTATACATTAAGCAAGCTCGCGAGGTGGAGTGCTCCTCGTCTCATGTGTCGCCCGCTAGCAACTACTGGCAAGCGCCGACGTTAGAGAGCCCGAACTCCATGTACAGGTGAGGTCTGAGGTATAACTAAAGTTATTTTTATCATACGGGATCGAGAGTTTATTCTGTTCTGGAAGTACCCTCTATATGCCTAACATGTTCCCTTGTTGCTGAAGGCGTCAGTCGACCGGCACATGTGTGGCGGATATAGTGCGGTGCGTGGAGAACAAACGCCAGCTGCAGTCGCCGCACACACACACTCGTGCAATGTGCGACCTCATACCCACAGGTAGTGTGAATACTATGTGAATATTTCTTGTAGTAGACTAGGTACTAAGGAGGACTGGATTGTGGGTATTTTGAGAAATCTTAAGGGTTTATTGGGCTATTATTGTAGACCACGTCATATTGTAGGGTCTGTAATTTGACTTCCCGAGCCTTTTCGGTTACTTGGATCGTAATATTATTATACCTTAGAGAACACACCATATAGCATAGTTACACATGTAATACCCCGCAGACGGTGAAGGTCTTCACACACGCACGCAGCTGCACGTGTCACGCATGTGTGTGGAGCGGCGCGTCCTGCCCGTAACACACGTGCCATCACACAACACAGACATGCGCACCTACATGGACAGCACGGACACTCCCAAAGTAAGTCAACTTTAAAAGACATTAATTATTCACTTTAAACTTCAACTGGAACTCCAATCCTATCATGATTTCCCAGGAGAGCTGTACAATCTGCAGTCAGTCGACACCCGACGTCTCGGCTCGACCGATCAAGAGCTGTCTCAAGAAGTGCGTGCCACAGTTGGTGAGCAGTAGCTCACTGCCGTCTCTTCACCGCGAGTGCAGCGACGACCACAACGGCGCACACATACGACAAGTCAACACACACTCCCACGACACAACGACTACTCACTACATACGAATTCAAACTGACAAAGTGTTGCATAAGATATCACATGACCTAGACTTCCTACTTAACAGGACACCGAGCCGTGCCCCCGACCTTTACTCACAGCACATAGAAGAAGCGCCTACTTAGTTGTATGGTATAAGTGATCGTTGGTAAACTAGTGACATGAAAACAGGGATGTGCTATGTAACAAGCTCAAAGATAATAATGTACATAAATATAGTAAAACAGACTGTATAGATACTTAACTAAGGATAGGTTTTACAACTTTTTAATATATGTTCGTAAAAATAATGAACAGTTTATGAAAGAAAAAAAGAGTTACGATACAATAAACTTTTGTTCTTTACACGTTAGATCTAACCATTGTTAATTAATTTACCTATTAAAAGGTAATCATCACGTCCACTGCTGGACAAAGGCCACCATAATAAATGATTAAAACATTTTTATAATAATCCGAAAATGTTATTTTCTTTATTATTATTCATTCACTAGCGTCCCCCGCCCCGCCTTCGAAGTTATTATGACTTCGCGAACATCAAAATATCTTTATAAAAGTTTTGTCTAATTTTAGAGTAGTATACACATAAACCAGACTAAATTAATAAATCCAGAGTTGTGAAAGAGCAGTGTTGGCCCAGTTGTAATTATGGTCGCGACTTACGATGTGTTCTGTCGTGGGTTCGAACCCAGGCAGGCGCTTTACTTTTTGTAAATAATTTCATCACCACTGCCCTCAAAACGGTGAAGGAGTACACCGTGAGGAAACCCGCATATCCTACAACCAAAAATTCGAAGACATGACGTCTACCAACCCGCACTGGGCCCGCGTGGTATATAACCACCCACTTCTTGGCAAGAGGGGAGGCCTGTGTCCCAGCAGCAGTGGAAATATAGCATGTTATATATAATGTTTTTTTTTTTACGATGTAAGGATTGATGTTTATCATAGTGAAAACACGAATAAAATATATGTCGGGTTTGGTCCAGACATCAGAAGTCAAACTCAGATATGGCAATACACAATTTTTCTTGAATAATCAGTTATCTTCAATCTAGGAAATATAGAAATTAAATAAAACTGAAATAAATAACTAATAATGGCAGTGAGGGCACATAGGGTAGTACTGACTGTCAGGGACAGTGGTCCGTGCACCAAGACGCTTCCGTTTGAAATGCGTTCCGTCTCTTTTTAGGGTTCCGTTGGCAAATGGCAAAAAACGGAACCCTTATAGATTCGTTATGTCTGTCTGTCTGTCCGTCCGTATGTCACAGCAATTGTCTAGTGAAAATGGCTAGGAGATTTATTGCAAAAAAATCTTATGTGAGTGATGAAGGATGAAATTGAAAGACGTTTAGGATCACAACGATGATGTTTTAATGGTTTCTTTGGTATATTGGATGACAAACACAAATGAGACAACAATTAAATAGTGTCTACAAAAGTTTAATGGAGCAATGTGTTGTAATACAGAAAACAATAAATTACCTGAGAGTTTTCATTCCAAGTCAAGACTACGCTTCCTTTGACCATTTTCCAGTTCGCTTCTTGTACTCGTATCTCAAAGTAAAACCTTGGAATTAGAGAAACCAGTGCAGTAGGCGTAATAAGTGCCAAGTAAATATTTTAATTAAAACGTTGGAGCGTGGCAGAGTTTCAGACAAAAAGCTCGACTAAAACCTAGATAATGTTATGAGCCAACTGCGAGACTTTGTACATGGGGGAACACTTAGAATGTCTGTATCCCGAGTTTTGTTGAAATAAAGCACGTATCCTGCAATAATTTCAAGACCTTTTCTGCTCGTCGTAAAAATTATATGATTGCTATCAAGACAAATTATCGTTCAGATATCTGTGACCCAAGTCAGCACAGCATTTAACATGTAGGCTTTACCTGAGTACACTTGAAGAAAGGGTCAATTTAAGGACTCACTTTGATGTCTCACTTGTAAGTGTTAGGTGTGATTGTCATGTGTATGTGAGGCACGTCTGAAGTGTGTGCACGTTATAAGCTATGGGTCCCGAGAGCGTAGATAATAATGTTGGACATTGGTTCACGTACGTGTCCCCAAGGTTAGACGTGATCGGTATGAGTGACAATATCGACTTTCAGAAATTTGCACCATAACAAGCGATGATTCATAATTTAGTAGCTTGTAAAAAAGTAGTAATAATGTAGTAGTAGTTAGTATATTGTATAGTTGTGGTATATTACAGTAGAAGTACCTAACTCCTTAATAAATATTGTAGGAACTACAAGTACCTATCGATAGTGCTAATAATGAAAATGCAATTATCCCTGCGCACAGTGTTTACCGGTACCTTTTCCGCGCCGTGTAAATAACTTGTGTTCTGAATTACATTTGTAGAAAGTGGAAAAACTTTTCCTAACTAGCATAGGGGAGACATGGAATGGAAAGAAGTGCTAATGTGCTTAATATTCACGGTCATTAGTCAATAGACATTATCTTGGACACTGAAAATTTATTTACGCTTCTCCACCCACGATACTCATAGGTCCCAACAAATGTAAATGTGACTATACAATACGCTTATCCAGTAAATATTTTACCCTGGATATTTCGGTTAATTGAATAGGTATTTAACAACACAAAATATATTCTGTTCTAACGTAATGAAGCTTCTGTAGTATCAATGTTAATCACTGTTTGTAAACACTGCACTGATGTTGTATTGTATTTCGAAGAGAATGGTAAAGGGAATTCAATGGAGTTGCTCAAACCACAATTTTAGTTGTTTTCGTGCTTGTTCGCATCTCAAGAGCTCTAACTAACTGCAGGATTATCCCGACTAGTCCCGCAGACTGTGGCAAATATGAGTGTTCAATAGACACAATAAGCCCCATCTCACGAATATAGCTAGAACTGTGGTAGAACTAGTGAGATGGAACCTATTGTAAGCCCTAGGTAAATATTTGTCTGTAATAGCAAGCTTGTTTATTTGATACTATTCGTTTGTTTCATTAACAGCTATCAGGTAGGTCACTTTTAGATCGAAGTGTTTTAAATTAACGGTTTTATTGATTTGGGCAAATCCTTAGCATCTTACCTATTGGCACATTCATGACGTTAACATAACTCCTCATATACGTACTTCATATGAGCTTCTGGTTTAAGATTACGGCCAACGGTCTCTCACTGGGTAAGGCTTTATGTATTTACATTGCCCCAAAGTGAAAAATGATTTTCCTCCGAAGTCTTAATAAAGTTAGCATTAAATTAGAAAATACCTATCTTGCTTGGATAAGCAGAGAAGTTCGAGAGAAGAGAACATAAATTAACTAAAAGACATATGATGCTTACAGCAGAGTTCTCCTCTCATTTAAGTTACTTAGTTCAAATTGCTTTTAATTACAGTGCATTTTTTGGCTATAAATAAATACGAAAACCGTGCGCACTAAAAAAAAATTCGCAAATTGTTTCTCAAGTCTTGCATAGAATGAAATGTTTCTAGTTCATTTTGCAAGGAAGCTGTAGGTAGTAGTGTTAGCAAACAGTTAAAACGCTTTTGTTTAGCGCTACAAATAAGTGTCTCGTCAGCGTTTTCTTAATGAACTTACAAACTTTAACAAGGCATGCATAGCAGTAGCGAAGGGTGATTTTATTAGAGAGGTAAGCCGGAGCAAAAATATGCTTACCTAGGCCGGGCGTGGCGCACGTAGCAGTGGCGAGGTGTAAATTTTTCTAAAAGAGAAGCCGAAGCGAAGTCGGCTTTAACTTACTGACTCATCAATAAAGAATACTTACTATCATTCTAAAATTAATATAGGAATGTAATGAATTAAATGCAATTAAATTGAACACCTGAAAACCGAATAAAATATGCAATATTCCTCTATCTCGTTCTCGCTGACGCATTTTTCTATACCTGTCTCTGTCATAACCCGTTGTACAGCGGGTTGCTCTCGTACATATCAAGCGGTGCCACGTGACCTAAAGTGACATCATTACGGGATCGCTGTTGTATGAATTTTTAGTTCCCGATTATGACGTTTTGGCGCCGGGTTAATTTAGAACATTTCTCTTTTGTTGTAATAAAAAGCTATAAATAACCTTTTTTGTTGTTTGAATGTTATGGTGAATTAAATACCCGTAGTGTAACTATATTTATTGACAATAGTAGCCACTATTTACATACTATTGTATTTTTAATAGTGATAGAGTTACCAATGCGATTCCCCGAAGGCAAGCCGGTAGGAATCGTGTTATATGGTGCTTTCGCCACTGGCACGTAGTCCAGTTACTTAAAAATTTATTCCTACAACGATACTGGTCAAGTATTTCTACCAACTGTTTGGATAAAACTTCAGCAGTTCGGCTTCCGCTAACATCGTAAAAACCTAGGAATTGTTCTTCGATTCCAGTTTCAGATAAATATCGAAAAATTACAGTCCATTGCTCCCTATGACTGACATCGGGAGTTTCGTCAATCATTACATTTATCATCTCGTTTCTAATGTGGTCTCTTAAAACGGATGCAATACTATGTATTAAATCATTTTGATTATTACTAGAGAGACTAGAAAACGCGGGGTTCTGAACTGAAGAACATACTTCCAAATGAGAGTCTATTACGGTGTCATACTTGCTCAGATATAACAAGGTTTCAATATAGTTACAGCGGTTATCAGAATTCGGACGTTCATCGTGGCCGCGAAATGCTACTTCTTGTTTACCTAACAAAATAACGGTGTCAATAAACCGTTTCATTAAATTCCTATTTCGACCTACTTTCCTTTCCTTCATGCGAATTAGTGAAAATGGTTCTATCCTACTATTCTCTAAATCATGTAAATCTAAACAACTACGAATATAAAGCATATTCAGTCTGTCATGTCAGTCTGAACATGTTTTTTTGATGAATTCATCAGATTATTAACCCCTTGAATGTCTTAAGTTACACAGTTCGACATAGGCAATTGTATTTCTATTGTGTCTCTAATTACGGCATTCGATGAGTTAATATCTGTAAAGCCCCCTTATTCCATAAACTATTAGAATCTGAGAAAAGTAAATATGGAAAACAAAACATCTTATTCAATTTACAACTACCAGTTAGCCATTGATATTTATCGTAAAGGGAAACATTAAAATGTTTGAAAAACCCATTGCACGACCTAACCTAATTATGTGTTTCTTATTTTCAAAACTTAACCTTGAAAAGCATGTTTCCTCACGAAACAAATAATTTGTCACACAACAATCTAAAACTATTAATGCCACCATCCTACTAATAACTTTTCAAATCTAATCTAAAAACCGGCCAAGTGCGAGTCGGACTCGCGCACCGAGGGTTCCGTACAAACCTGTAGGTATTCTCGGTTTAAAAATAAATGTTTTTTTTTAAATTTTATATTTCAGTTGATTGAATGTAAGGTAAATTTCGGTTTACGATTTGTGACGTTTTAAAAAAAACTACTCACTCGATCTCGTTCAAACCAATTTTCGGTGGTAGTTTACATGGTAATGTACATCATATATTATTTTTAGTTTTATCATTCTCTTATTTTAGAAGTTACGGGGGGGGGGGTACACATTTTAGCACTTTGGAAGTATCTCTCGCGCAAACTATTCAGTTTAGAAAAAAATGATAATAGAAACCTCATTACCATTTTTGAAGACCTATTCACAAATACCCCACACGTATAGGTTTGATGAAAAAAAACAATTTTGAGTTTCAGTTCTATGTATGGGGAACCCCAAAATTTATTGTTTTTTTTTCCATTTTAGTGTGAAAATCTTAATGCGGTTCACAGAATACATCTACTTACCCAGTTTCAACAGCATAGCTCTTATAGTTTCGGAAAAAAGGGGCTGTGACATACGGACGGACGGACAGACAGACAGACAGACAGACAGACATGACGAATCTATAAGGGTTCCGTTTTTTGCCATTTGGCAACGGAACCCTAAAAAGCAATTTCAACTTGCTAATCTATCGACTTACCGCAAATTCCTAATTGCGAACGTACAATTTCACAACAAACTCACAATTATCTAATTCTAATTGTTACACTAATACTACACTAATAACTTAAATGAATACAACGAATTGTATTTTCTATTCAGCTGTCGATTTTGAAGTTTCCTGTGATTGGTTAGGTTATAAATTTATGATCTATTTACTGCCATAATTTTTTTTTATAAAAATGTATGAGGATAGTTACGGCATGTCTTCGCTACCTTGTTGGTCGGTCATGATGCAACGTGGAGTCCGACTTGAAATAATACACAGGCACTGTTCGGTACACTAAACTTTACTGTTTAGAACACTTTACAATATTAAAAATAACAAAAGATTGAAGAGCTATTTTCGGCTTAAAATTAAATAAAATGGAATGTAGTGAGGTTAGCCAAGTTAACCGTTCGTCACCACGATTACAATTTGAATGTCAACTGCACAAGTCAACCGCCTTTTTATTCACATCAAAAATGACCAACGATAACTTTAATCGACTAAACACACTCAAGCATTGCCATACCAAAAATCAAATCACATTAAACTAAATTAAAATTAAAAAATGCTTGACATTCCATTGTGGGATCTGCGACATGTATATCTTATGCATGACCTTTTCTTTTGTTCTAATTATTCTGGGCAGGAAGCACTTGTAAGATTTTGTTCTTTGAAGAGAACAGTGGGCAGAACTACTAAACAGGTTCTAATTTGCTTGGGCAGGACGAGGTTAAGAAAAAACGGCTTTATCACCCAATCTCTAATAAATTGTGTGACCCAAGCAATGTCACGGTAGGCCGTCCTTGCCCGCTACAGTACACCTACATTTTGAAGTTTGGAGTTACCCTCCTATATAATAGGGGGCGAGTCTATTGCTACCAACCAGGCAAAAAATCCGGACTCCGAACGGCGACTGAGAAATTCTTACTTAATTGTGTTGGTACCTAAATAAAGTCTATTTGAAAAATCAAGTGGTATGTTCTCGATACTCAGTACAAAGCGTTGTTTATTTATTTATGCAGTGCTGATTTCAGACATTAATACACGGTAAAATCCACTGCATTTCAACTACGAGATGTTTCCACATTATTCTGCACATTATTTCTAAAGACTTGCACGGAATGAAACGCTGACAATATTATAACTTTGGAGTCTAAAGAAAGTTGAAATAGTGTCAGCGATGTTTTTGGTTATCGCAACGTTTCATTAATGAACGATAAACTTCAACAACGGCTGTATTGTGCCCGTTCACTTAAAATCTTACAAAAGACTAGTATTTCTATGAATTGCCATGAGAACAACATTGTTTATCGTTGTTTCTACAGTAGGAAATAATTACAGACTGTAGCATTTCTCCTTCGAGAACTTTGTGCGCGTCTACAGCAAAATGGCGGCCATTACAAAATTCACAATAAAATTATCACGATTAAGTTTTTGTTTAGAAAAAATTTAATGATCGTTTATGCCACTTTTGATAAGGGAGCTTTAAGGCCGCGTTAAATAGTGAAATAGTTTTTTGCATAAGTTGGATTTTTAATATTTTTCTGCGACTCCTGTGCAGTTTGCGGCAGTCAGGTATAGAGTGAACCTACCAGGGTTGTGGATTTGTTCAAATGATTTACCGTGGCTCTGGCACAGGCAACTGAAAGAGCACGGTTAGGTTTTATTCAGTAAAAGTCTGACATGCCCTCCCGCTCCGCCCAGAGTGGGAGACGTCAAATATAGAGTGAAAGTTGAGCTTGATTTTAATTAAAATTAATTGGTTCTCCGATTTTATGCCAAAAATAATATGCTGCACTTTACTTAAAAGAAAGCTTTATATGCAAAAACAAGATGTACAAAACGTACACTTGTTGATTTAGAATGGTTTGATTTGATTGAGTTTATTCTTTAACTCTACCGAACTCTTAAATTCATTACTCTTAAACACACACATACACCAACAATCCTACATAATTATATTAAAGTATCTCAGCAGACAGTCGCGTCGTACCTATGTGCGGGACCCGTAAAGTGCTCAAGGGCACACCCTCGTTCCAGTGCAAACACTCTTCGCATATTATAGACTGCTCGTCATCACAGCGGTGTATCTCATTGTGGCCACACAACCGCTATGATGTCACATTGCAAACTGGATGGACGCTTTTTTTTTTTTTGTGGGGCATCTCGTAGTTAATCCTGAAAAGATTGTGACTACTTAAACGGATTGTGGCCCGGCGAGTTCTAAAAAGTTACCTTTTTAGGCCTCCAGCCGGGGCTTATTATACTTAAAAACTAAAGCGAAAGCTCTAAGGGTTACCCCGAGGGGGGTACGAGCCTCGGCTTAGGCAATCGCTGATAGGGGGGCAGCAAGGGACTGGCTGGATCTGGGTTAAATTATTTAGGGACTAATTTAAAGCTAGCGGCGCAGCATCGCGGGCTGGCTCTTGCAAGGGTCGGGAGGGACTGTTAAGTCGGGGTCGCGACGATGGACCTCGGCGGCGAGGTCGGTACGGTTTGTGTCTGTGTGCTGGTCTAGCTGTACTGGTCTCTTTTCGACTCTCCTGGAGGAGAGTAGTGGGATCATCAGGATCGGTAAGAATGTGCCGCGAGCGGCGGACTTTGCTAATACGGGAGGGGGTGTAAGTAGCTGCCGCCACAACCAGAGGGTTGCGGTGGGCTACGGCCCTATCGAAGAAACGCTTCGAAGCGCGTTTTATGTATCGATGGATAGTCGGGAGTTTCATATCTAAATGAAGATTGATATTCCGAACAAACCAAGGCGAGCCTGTGGCTTGACGGAGAAAACGGTTCTGGAGAGTCTGCATCCTATGGATGAATCGGGGCTTGGCATGTGCCCAGACTGGGCTTGCGTATGTTATAATCGGCCTGATACAAGCGGTGTAAAGCCGCTTCTTACACAGAAGAGACAATTTACTCCGCTTGTTCAGGACGCAATGGAGCCTACCGAGAGCGAAAGCGGCCCGCGAGCGAGCCTGCTTTATGTGCTCAGAAAAGGTGAGGTGTTCGTCGAGGATGACACCTAGATATTTGGCTTGCTTCGCCCAAGGGATCTGCTTGCCGAACATTGAGATGGGTCGGGGAGGGGGGTGGATGGACGCCAAGCGCATGTTATTTATATACTTACTACACGCAGTTTTGATAGCGATTAATTTACTATTGTAAATAAAGACAGAATAATGTACAGCTAAAGTAAATTGCTTTTAAAATTACTTGTCTTACAAAACTAGGTCAATTTAGTTTCAATCCAACTAATATATTAAATGTAAAATACTATATGTTTGGTTAAGTAGATGTTTGGATGTTTGTTACTGAATCACAGACTAACGACTTAATGGATATGGATGAAATTTGGCAAAGATATAGGGTATAACCTGGATTAACACATACAGGTAATACTTTTCATGCAGGTAGTATCTTCCCGTGTAATAATTTTTGACCACCACGTGGACGAAGCCCCTGGCAAAAGCTAGTTACTGTAATGAATAGGTCACTTAAACTCCAGCGATTTACAGAAGTGCCGAAATTACCGTGAAATGCTGATGACGTGCGTTAAAGTGAGATAGCCATAATGGCGTCATTGTTATCTCACTCTAAAGCACCTCATCAGCATTTTCATGCTAATCTTTGAAGTCCAGGTTTCAAATTCTGTCGATAAAATCTGACAATGAAGCTTGGAAGGCTCTGAAATATTAAGTTTTATAGGCAGTTTTATACCTACTCGTTAGAAGACACCTATAAGAAAAAAGCTTATAAAAATGTAAATTAGGAGTATGTAAGGCACCGTTTTTAACCACCAATAATAACCTCATCAAAGTAATAAAATTATAACTTGTGTTCTCACACTTACTGGCGAGCAGTCTAAGAAAAGACTAGACCTGTGGCAACAAGGCGCTTCCCTACCAAACCCATTCGTTCCACCTGCTGAACATCTCGCAACTGGACGCGAATTGCCTTGGCTTTCATGGAAGTCTTTAAATAGACTCCGGACTCAGGTAGGCCGGAGTAAAGAAAACTTGTACAGGTAGAGATTCATAGATGACTCAGCCCTGGAGTGTAAATGTGGTGCTGTCCCACAAACAATGAGTACTTGATATCTTGTCCAGCATGTCCTGTTGTTTGCACGCCACAGGATTTGATGGACGCTACTGAAAATGCTAAGCTCGTAGCCAAATTCTGGGCTAACTCTATTTAGATCCTGCCGGGGTCGCGTGATTGCTCGAAAGAGATACCGTGACCCTGGCACATGGGCAACTGATGGAACACGGGTGGGTTTTAGTCAGTAAAAGTCTGACACGCCCTCCCGCTCCGCCCAGAGCGGGAGAAGTCAGTTGATGATTACCCATCCTGAAAAAAAAAAACTCTATTTAGATTGCTATCGACACGCCAAGAAGAAGAAGAATTTGAAGTTCTGAATTCCTTCAAAAGTTCAACAATTGTTAAGAAACTACAAAAGCGACGTAATATTATTTGAGTGACATTTAAGATTTTTGGGTGTCTCATCAAATTTTGAATGTCAGATACGTAACTTAGGAACTTTAAACTATACAAGCATAGGGTTTTAGAGAATTACATATATCATGAACCGTTGACCATAATAGAACATTTAGCTATAAACCTACATTCAAGACTACGGCCGAATTATCTACAAGTTTATAGTTGATTCTAGCTGTAATCGAAAATATTTTATTCACTATTTAAGTTATCTCCAATTTGGAAGTATGAACAGTTCCTGCTAGATTACTCAAGGAACAAAAATACCATTTATTTGTTCTGTTCAGCTCTATTCGGCACAGAATTCAATTTGGTGCATCTCGAGTTAAGCTTAGCTCGCTCGGTTTGCGCAGCTTTTTACAGTTTATTGTTTTATTTACCTGTTTACATTAGTAGGTTAAAATTGGGGATTCCAGATCAGATAAGATCTGGAAACCCTCAATTTTAACTCATTCATCATTTCATGTATTCATCATTTCATTCATTCAATTGTATGTATTATTCACTTTCAGATTACATCCTATAACCCCACAGTTGTCAGTTATCTTTAAAAGATAAAATTTCATAATCATTCTAATTGTTCATTGTTAAATTATGACACCCATTCAACTAGGTATTCAAAGACACGCGTATGAAATTCGAGCAACAGTCGGTATAATCTATCCGACTCAGTGGCGTAGCGTGCTTTGGCGGGGCCCCGTATAAAATTTGTTTGGGGGCCCTTATGAAGGGTAACGATTTCTCACAAAAGGAAAAAAAAATTTGCATAAAATTAAAAGAAATTATATTTATTCATCATAATTAAATATCTGTCACTTTTTCCAAAACTTTTATAAACAATTCAAATTAAATAGCTCTCCTTGCCTTTTTTTCGACAAACTGGAGATAATACATAATTTTACTGTTTTCCAATATTTAAATAAGTTATTTTACCAAGTGTGTATATTTTTAAAAACGAGAAAACAAAAAAATAACTTAAGGGTTTGATGCGTGAAATGAGCCGCCCAGTAATAGAGATTGACGCACCATAATCGATAAATCAGATAGGCTATTTTACGAATGCGTCTGCTTCGAATGCTTTCCGTGTGTTAGGTACTTATTGTGCAAGTCGTTTAAACTGAATGTTGTTAAATGTTTGTTACCTGTGCAGGACGACTTTACTAGAGCGGAGATGAGTTGATTATTGACTTAGGTGATTCGGATGACTGTTCGTCTTTGCCAATTCAATCTGACAAGGAATTAGATTAAAATGATTTTGATGAATTGTTGTTTTTCTTTTTACATCCATAATCTTTATTAGAAATTATTTATAACTAACCACATCTATTTAAAGAAAAAAAAAAGATTAATGTTCAATTGCAAAACTTCTCGATTTTCCTAATAATCGAATTCATTACGCAAAGAGACCTCACTATTTAAGTCACGTGACTTAGTGTCACTTTACCCATCTGAAAAAGACTATAAACCGGGAAATCCCGTAGCCAGCGATAACCGATGTAGGGTGTTGCCAATTTTGGAATGCGCGCTTTACGCGGAAAAAAAGATGTTGCTTTTTGTGACTTTTGTCATTTCTGAAATAAAAAATAAATTGGGAAGTTTTTATTAATTTTTGCTTACGCACGTCGGGGGCCCCCGTAGCCCGGGGGCCCCGTATAATTGATACGGCAGATACGGCGGTAGCTACGCCCCTGATCCGACTCGATAGCCTAACGAAAATGGAATGCGCTCGCACCGCTCCATCGCGCTGCCTTATATAATATGTCGTGCAGTGGTTATTTACTTTAAACTTTTTAACCGACTTCAAAAAGGAGGAGGTTATCAATTCGGATGTTTATATTTTTTTATGGCATACAAATAAAATGCAAAATAATATTTAGAATGATTATATTTAAATATCAATTACATTAAGTTGAACTTAACTTTTTAACTATTTTAGTAACTAAATATTCAGTTTCACTCATGATTTCATCAGAATCACTTCGTACTAAGTATTGTATATTCACGCTTGCATTTTCAAGGTCACTGTCTATTTCTTCCGTGTTATGACTGCCATCCACATCATGTACAATTATTTTGATTATTCGTTGAACATGCCCGGGCTCTTTACACATGATAAAGGATTTGTTTTTAAAAGATTTACGTTTCTTTATTTTCTTCTTCTTGTTTTTTAATGTTTTCTTTTCTATTTTTTGCTGTCTACTCTCTTCACATGCTTTTGCTGCCACTTAAGCGTACCAGCTTTCTCGGTCTTGAGCATAGTAAAATGGATTTAGAACTGGATCAGAGCTTTCTATCAAATTCTGAAATAAAAAATGATATTGATGAATGATTTTGTATCATTAAACAGCACCAAATCTTTATTCAGTTGCTGGTCACTTAGATACATACATTAAATTGTTGGTCAATGTTATCCGAGACAGGACTGTAGGATGGTGAGATTGACATAATTATTTAATTATATGTCCAGACTTTTTTACACACCTGAAAAAAAGATTCTACATTAATATTTCATTTTATTATTCTTTCTGAAAACAACAATTATCATTGAAACAAATTGTTATGTAGAAATATTGACAGTGGTGTAACAGACACCTAATAATAAGTTCACCTATTAACGCTTTTAAATCCAGAAACATATTAGTTACACTTACCGATATTTCACGATATTAACGTTCTAAGCAGACATATGCAGAAATTAAATGATCGATTTTAATTAATTTCTTTCAATTTATATAAAATTGATTTAAATCTATAGAGTTCAAAGTGGTACATTTTAATTAGATGTTGATATCCCAGACAAATATATGTAGTATGGTGAAATTGAAACCTCAGAACATCACGGCGCCAATTATATTATTGTTTACTATAAATACATATCGATAAAATAAACGCTGCGGTACGTTTGTTCATTGTTATTTTTTTCATACATTTTAATCAGAACATTCGGCAAGCAAAACCATCGCCTATAAGTAGTATGTCTAATTTGCAATGTAAGTTCTAATCTCATTTAAGGAGATAGATCAAAGGTTGAGGTTTGTTGATTTGGCTATGATTGTAAATGTGTTTGTTCCCGCGAAGAAGTCCTGAGTCAGGATTTTAGGACCACGCATGCATTACATATATGGGAAAATGTCACGTGGATCCCGGCTATTTAAACACTGGAGAGTGAATAAGGTGCATCACTTCAGTGTCAGGAGCTCCAGATTAACAGCAAGTACTTACCGAGAATCAACCTGCAATACCTAAATAAGGAATAAAATGTAAGTAGTTCATTAACTTATAAATTTCTTTTTGTATAGCAGTAGTACCAATGTTTTGTATGTAAGTAGTTCCAGCAACAGCTAAGTATCAGGGGGGTTCGATTCCCCTAATCGAGCAATGAGTTATTATTCTGTTGTTAGTTTAGTGCTGTAGTTAAATAGAGTATTTTTTCTGTGATGCAGTCATCTTATATTTTTTTTTTTGTATTATTATAATTATTGATCATATGCTTCAGTGTTTCCCTCTGTGTACCTTTTTCAATATTAGGTGTAAAAAGACATTAAATTATTATTCATTATAGTAGTGTACCTACCTGAAATGTCAAAGTGATTGTATTAATATCTATTTGTGTCTCTCCATTTCAGGTCGTACGAAAACGCCGAGACCCTTTTTCCCTCCGACGTCGACGAGGAACCTCAGGTTCCAAAAAAGAAGCACGACGGACGAAAAAGGAAGCACGCATCAACTCGAACGACGGAGCCGGCACAAAGGTCTTGGTCGTCGCCATCGAGAGCAAGTCCGATGCCCGGGCCGTCCACATCTGCGACGCCTGTCGAGCCGTCGCCGGTACCACCGCCGTCCCGTCCATCAGCTTTAAAGAAGCCGCATCAAACCCGTATTAAGCCCATCCCTCCGAAGAAGTGCACAGTACATGATCTGTTTGGAACCGATAGCGAGGACGATGAGAAAGAGGTCCCTGCAGTTACTAGTAAAACACCGTTAGCTTCATATATAACTCGACGTCTTGCAAACGGCCATTCGCGCCAAATCTATGAAAAAAAGCCGGGAACGCACTATATTGATTTAAAAATATACCGATGCGATGAAATAGAAAAAGTTCCGCCAATTAATAGGTGGCGCCAAGCAATTGTCACGGTTAAAAATCAGACCTTCGACAATACAGATGCTTGGCAACATTTGTCTAATTTTATTATGGCTACACGTAAAGAATATGTTAAGTGCCCACCAACGTTTGTAAGTAACTATAATTAAATTTGTACTTAATTACGTAGTTACTTATCCGGTAAAAATGTAACCCCCCAATATAACACAATATGTTAGGCATGTCATACCTATTCACTTTTACCATTGACATAATTATAAACAAGGCAAATCGCGATTTAATTATTATAGATACACACTATTGCTTTACTTATATTATGTTTATAAACATTTTTTTTTTGTAATCAATAAGAGTAAATAAATTTAAGATATAAATTTAGTATAATGTAGTCACATGTAATCGTTTATCGAAATTAAGTAATTCATATTATATCAAATTTGATTTAATGTTCATTGTTTTTTTTTTCTTTCTTACAGTTACACCTAGATCCGGAATCAGAAAAAATAAAAACGATATAATAATACAATGTCAAAAATGTCACATTGAAATACCTAAAACTGAATATCAGTATCATTTGAGAACAAATTTGCATAAATCTAATTGTATACAAAAAACTGAAATTGAAAATATTGATATAATAGCCACAGCTTTTAAAAAGAGAATAATAAGTTACAAACTGAATCCATCAATGGAATACCTAACGCCTGAGGAATTCCTCATTGATAACCAGGATAAGGTCATAAGACTAATTAATGATTGTTTGATAAAACATAATTGTGTTAAATTAAACTTTGAGCTTTTTGCTTATTTCATTCTTCCGAAATCTGATGAGCTTCAGCTTAAATCATTTAACACAAAATATGAAATTGTATATAATAACACAGATTTAAAGGAATTATATTTGAAAACAATTAATACATTTAATAGAAAGCTCTCAGAGTTCCAGCATCGTGAATCTGGTTGGTCTTGTTTCTTTATAAGGCATCTAGAAATTAACATTAACAAATACTGTCCTTTGAAAGGTGGCACCTATATAGATTTGCCGTCAATAATAAAAAAAACTAGAAGTTGTTTAAATATTAAAAACAACGATAACAACTGATTTTTATGGAGTATCGTGGCAGCATTATATCCCACCCAAATTAATGTTTGCAGAAACGATGTTTGTTTGTAAAAGTTTTAAATATAGATGGTCTGTCATTTCCCCCATCATGTAAAGATATTAAAATATTTGAAACTTTGAATCCCGACATAAGTATCTGTTTAATGTTACCTTTGGACATTGACTCAGCACTCGGCCTGGCTGACGCGCGGCCCAGTTAAAAGAATGATTTGGTTGCATCTTACACGCATAGGACACATAGACTTTGTATAATAGTGTGTGTTAAGAAATAAGTAGTATATAAGCAGAACATTTTGTAAATAAATCAGATTTGAATTTTATATTCTTGTCTCATTACCCCTCACTGTGGCCAAGACACCTTTAGCCATCTCTGATCAGTCTCGTGAGTCTGCGGGACTGGCAGTGAGTGTACCCTTCCCGAACCTGGTATTCCTGTCTACTATCCGTCTGTAACCTTAGGTCGCATGGTGCAGACATCCTGAACTTATTTATATATTTATTTATCACACACTAGGTATATGGTAGGTTAGGGCTGTAGGGCTTATAGGGCTTAGGGTCGTAGGGACTGTTAGGCTTGTAGGTCTTCGTAGGTTCCTTTAACTTATCATATATTTTCATGTACCGTCACACCCTTGACAGTATTGCGGCCTTACGTGACGTTTGTTAAGGGTGGACGTACATTTTGGTCCTTCGAGCATTTGAATCACGCGGTCCCCTTGCCCACTGTAGGGATATACGTTGACAGACTGACACTTCGGAGAACTGAGGGCTGGTGTACTCAACAAAGCATCAGTTTTCAGTAATCTGAAGTACATTGTACTAGGGTATTCTGTCGGAAAGCCTCTCGTTGCGGATCGGTCACTGGCCTCCCACAAGCGGGTCTCACCAGCTGATTGAGAAGTCGCACGGATATAACAAGAGCGCAGATACCACTAGTACTGACTTAACTATTAGAGTAGGGTAGGGCATCAGGGAAGAAGAAAGAAGAGCACTATGGAGATACAGGAAGTTAACGAATTAATCAGGAGCCAGGAAGCGGATTACAACGAGATCAAAAGGGTATTGACAAACATAAAAAAGGACTCGCCCACAAGAAAAACAGAAAAATACATCAACGAAAGAAAGAAAACCTTAGACCAAGTTTTTCAGCGAGTTCAAGGAAACCACTTAAGACTACAGGAACAGGAGGTGTTATCAACTCATAAATATATTACTACAAACTACTTTGGCAACATTAAAAAATGTTACGACGAAGGGATAAAGTACCTTCAAGAGTGCGAAGAAAGGCTACAACATGTGCAAAGTGTCTATGAACCACGATTGTTAGACGAAGATGAAGAAAAGGACGGAGTCAGTAGCCCAAAACTGTTTATACAGCTATTCCGAATGTCGCAGATAGCTAAGAAAATAACTCAGGCTAAGGAATCCGTTATACAAAACAAGCCTATATGGCATTTACAAACACTACTACAAACTTTACAAAAACAATGGCTAGAAATCGAAGAAACTCACATCGGACTACTAATGGCCGAAAGTACACTGGACAACAGCTACTTCAGTGACAATTGTTTCGAAAACACTCAGAAAGATTACGATATTACTACGGAGTTATTGGAAGAAAGAATCTTTCAAATCTCAGACGAAAAAGTGATTACGACTAAATCCTCAGGGAAACTTCCACGAATAAGTATTCCCATATTCACGGGGGACTATGACTCTTGGAATACATTCCAAGACTTATTCAGAAAAATAATTCACGAAGATAAATCAATTTCTTCAACAGAAAAAATGCAGTACCTAAAAACACACGTAAAAGGCGACGCAGCAAGATTAATACGTCATTTAACCATAAGCGAAATAAATTATGAAACTGCTTGGAAGTTGCTGACGCAGAGATATGAAGACGAGCGCATGATTGCTACTAAGTTTATTGACAAATTAATAGATTTACCTAAAATGCAACGACCAAATGCAGCACAATTACGAGATATGCATGACACTATAAATGAATGTCTTGAGGCACTAAAAAATCAACGCTTAGACACATCGTCTTGGGGCCCTCTATTGATAAGAATAGTCAGTAGAAAATGGGATGAAGAAACAAATACGAAGTATAAAGATCAACTGCAAAACCGAAATAAAATACAGTCCTTTGACGAGATGATGAAATTCATGGAAAACCGTTTCAATTGCCTTAAATCTTTTGACGGATCTACATCATATACTAACAGACAAATGTCACGGGATAAACAAACAACAGAAAAATATAAACGTTGTTGGTTTTGTCAAAAGAATGATCATATTATTCATCACTGCCCTAGTTTCAAGGCGTTATGCGTCAACGATCGATACAAGGCCGTCGTGCAAAAAAGAATGTGCAAACGTTGCTTAAATCACGATGACCAGAAACAATGTGTCAGTGCAGTTTATAAACAATGTGAAATTTGTCAACATAAGGGACACAACGCATTATTGCATCAATCTAGGCCGTTTCAAAACAATGACAACGCTAAAAAATATATACAAAAAAATACAGGTACAGAGAAGACACAAAATATAGCGACATCGAACTTATCTGCTACTAACACTGACGCTAAAAATACAACTTTACTAGCTACTGCCATAGTAAGAACTACCTCGTTTGATGGGATGCCACAGTTGCTGAGAGTATTATGCGATCAGGGATCAGAAGCGTCATTTTGCACTGAAGAAGTAGCACAATTGTTGTCTTACCCACGACAAAAAATCCAAGTCGAAATAAAAGGTATCGGAGATGAAAAACCAAAAACGTCAAACTACACAATCAACATTACTCTACAACCAAGACACTCTAGCGATTACAAACTGCCAGTAACGCTAATAGTTCTACCAAAACTAACAAGTTCATTACCAAGGAATGATTTACAACAATTACAAGAAAAAATTTTGGATAACGCACTTATAGCAGACCCAACTTATTATAAAAAGGGCCCAATTGACATAATATTAGGTGCCCAAGAATATAGCAGAATATTACTACAGGGTTTCGAAAGACTAAGGGACGGAATTATCGCTCAGAACACAGAGTTAGGGTGGATTTTATCCGGATTTTATCCCAATGAAACGAAGAATGGAGTAAAAATACTGAGTATGGTGGCTTGCACCGAAGATGTACGACAACTTACCAAATTTTGGGAACTAGAAGAAATTCCACAAAACTACAAACTTACACAAGACGACCAGACCTGTGAAAACTACTATAAAGAAACAACAATAAGAAACCCAGACGGAACCTATACGGTACGACTTCCTTTAAAGGATTCAAACTTGAACTTAAACTTAAACGGTGAATCACGCAGAAAAGCCGCTGCACGACTACTACAACTAGAACGACAGTTCGCAAAAAATGAAAATTTACGACAATTATACATTGACTTCATGAATGAATACTTACATATGGGTCATATGAGAAAAGTAGACACAACGAACTACAACTCGGGAAAATACTACATACCACATCAGGCAGTAATTAAGGAAGATTCGCTGACTACAAAATTACGCGTAGTTTTTGATGCGAGCAGTAAAAGCAGCACAAAAATGAGTCTTAATGACAATATGTATAAAGGACCACGATTACAACAAGACTTATCCACTATACTTCTACGGTGGCGAAAACATAAGTTTGCCTTTATGGCAGATATTATGAAAATGTACCGTTTTATAAAAATTAATGAATTAGACTTCGCACATCAAAGGATACTATGGAGATTTTCACCCAAACACGCAATTAGTGAATATGAACTTAAAACGGTAACTTACGGTACAACTAGTGCCCCCTATCTTGCGGTACGAACATTGCAACAACTAGCGATAGACGAACAAAACAATTACCCAATCGCGAGTAAAGCTACATTACAAGATTTCTACGTGGATGATATTCTATCCGGAGATTCCCAGAAAAGTGCAGCAAAAGAATTACAGCGCCAATTAATATCAATGTTAAACAAGGGCGGTTTTAAACTTCGAAAATGGTCGTCAAATAGTTCGGAGCTACTGGAAAATATACCAGTAGAAGACAAAGACGATCAACTGCTCAAACTACCGTTAGACGAGTCCAGGAAATCATTGGGCATAATATGGTCACCACGGGAAGACAGTTTTTATTTCCAAATAACTATATCGGAAAATAAAAATCCAACGAAAAGATTTATTATGTCGGAAGTTGCGAAAATATTCGATCCCCTGGGCTGGTTAGCACCAATTATAATTAAAATGAAGCTGCTCATAAAAGAACTCTGGACGAACGACATTGGATGGGACCAACCTGTTGATGACATACTCCAGAAAAAATGGGTTGAATTACAAAAACATCTTAAAAGTATAGAAGAAATTAAAGTACCACGATGGTGTTACATAACAGACAGCACAGAGATTGAGCTATATGGTTTCAGCGACGCTTCCGAAAAAGCGTACGGAGCGGTGGTATATAGCCGTGTAAAAATAAATAACATCTACTACATTACATTATTACAAGCAAAATCGAAAGTGGCGCCAAAGAAACAGAAAACTACTCTACCTCGACTTGAGTTGTGCGCTGCACTACTACTAGCTGGGTTAATGGAAAAAGTAAAGGAAGCGCTTAACTGCAAGAATATTACGATATCTTGTTGGACGGATTCTATGATCACCTTAGGCTGGATAAGAGGAGAGCCTGAACGGTGGCAAACGTTCGTAGCCAATAGGGTGTCACAAATTAAACAACTCTTACCAAACGCAGAATGGAACCATGTTATTTCTGCCGATAACCCGGCTGATATCATTTCAAGAGGTCTTGAGCCGGAAAAAATGGTTAACTATTCCTTATGGTGGAACGGTCCACATTGGTTAAAAACCAATCAGATCCCTATCACGAAACATATGCCGCAGCCGAACCAAGAAATCAAATTGTGTCACACAACTACAGCTGAGATTGAGAAGAGTGATCTCTGGAATAGATTTTCCAGTTTAGATAAAATGTTAAGGGTGTTGCGTCGAGCTCGAGCGACGAATATTTTTCCCCGCCGACGTCGCCAACACCTGTACGTCGGCAGGGGAGAGGCCGGCCACCGAAGAGCTTGGGACTTAGGGGCCAGCCGGCCCCGAGCCGGGTCCCCGCTGCCGGTGGTTGTGTGTGGCGCATGAGATGGACTCAGTCTATGAACGAGAACGTCATGCGCGCATATTACGGGTCTACAGAGGGGGGAACTAACCTCACTGCGTATCGTGACAGGATGCTGTCTCTGTTCCAGGAACTAGAACCAACCGTCAACGTCTCGGCCCAACGACTTTCGGATCAAGTGCGGGTTATCCAACGCAATCACAGGTTGGACGACACCGCACTTGAAAGGCTGCGCTCAGAAGTACTGAGCAACTATGTCGTCTCGACTCCGACACAAACCGCGGCACAAGGGTCATCTATCGAAATTTCGCCGCGGTTCCATCATGTTGAAGAAGAGGATGATATGGTTGCCACAGTAAGTAGCCAGTGCAACAACCGACTGAGGAGCGCTCTGGAGGATGCGCTTCGCGAGTATAGGTCTATCCCAACCGAACTTAGACCCCGATTACCACGGTTGCCTATGCAGAAGAAAAATAGGGCGCTGGTGTGTGCCTTGGACTCGCAGCTTAAGAATTTATTCGAGAGCAGCGAGAATCTCGTTGATACACACTCGATCCTGTATTGCGCGGCTGTTGCGGCATGTCGGTTAGCTAACGTCAAGTTTCCAAGCTGTGACGGAGCTACTCGACCAATGCCAACCGTACCAGCCTGGCAATGCAGGATCGAGCGTCGTATCGATGGGGCCAGGGTACTCATCGGCAAACTATACTGCTTCAGGGAGGGCAATACTCGACCACGAGTGATGCGCTTTGTAAGGCGGGCATTCTCGGGGACTGGAATCAGTCCTCCAGAATACATGTCCCGTGTTACAGAGCGCATCGACTTCCTGAAGCAGAAAGTCTGTGCATGGGCAAGCCGTATTCGGCGGTATAAGCGGCGGGTTGACCGATACAAGCAGAATCGTATGTTCCAGAGCGATGAGAGGTGGGTATATAGAGCTTGGGAGCGACCCGAACAAAATGTGACGGACGTGCGCTGCCCGGATGACGCCGCCACGAATGCATTCTGGCGGGGCATTTGGTCAGTACCCGTCTGTCACGTTGAGGCTGGCTGGATGCGAGATGTCGAGCGAGTGTGTGAATCATTACCAGAAATGGAGCCGGTGTTAATTACGCCAACAGATGTAGCCAGAGCAGTCCGTCCGTTACCGAACTGGAAATCACCGGGACCGGACGGACTGCACAATTTCTGGTTAAAATGGCTCACTAGTTCACACAGTCGCCTGGCATCTCATTTCCAGTCATCCTTAGAGTCTGGGTCGCTACCGCAGTTTCTAACAACAGGCGTCACCCACCTGCTCTATAAGTCAGGTAGTACCGCGGAACCTAAGAATTATAGACCGATTACATGTTTGTCGACGGTTTATAAACTTTTTACATCCATTTTGAGAGCGAAAATTAGTTCGCATATTGATAATAATTCCATTATGTCTGCGTCTCAAAATGGATGTAGGAACGGGTCCCGTGGTACTAAGGAGCTACTCCTCATCGACATGGCCATAAGCCAACAGGTTCGTCGATCCCGCAAGGATCTGTCGACATGCTGGATAGACTATAAGAAGGCCTACGACTCTGTGCCACATTCATGGCTCAGGAGGGTGCTGGAGTTGTACAAGGTTGATAAAACTCTACGCACCTTCCTAGAGTCGTGCATGGGGCAATGGAGGACAGTCCTTCGCTATCCAGGATGTCCACAGATCCAGCGAAATGATGAGCCTGTATGGATTAAGCGGGGAATATTTCAGGGCGACAGTCTGAGTCCACTTTGGTTTTGCTTAGCCCTGAATCCTCTAAGCACACTGCTGGAGGATTCAGGTCTAGGCTATCGGCTGAGGAGAGGTGGTCAGGTTATATCTCACCTCCTCTACATGGATGACCTAAAACTCTTTGCCCCCAACAAACTGCAACTGATGGAGCTACTGAAGGTAACTGAAACTTTTAGTAGCGCCATCAGGATGGAGTTTGGTGTGGACAAATGTGCAGTCATGCATGTAAAGCGAGGTGAGGTTATGGAATCCGAGGGAATCCAACTTTCGGATTCCGTATACCTCAGATCCCTTTCCTCATCCGAAAGCTACAAGTATTTGGGTATGTCGGAAGTGTTAGGCATCAACGACGCTGACATGAAACAATCGTTGAAGGAGCGCTTTTTTGGTCGCCTGAAGAAGGTATTAATTAGTCTTCTCTCAGGCGGAAACAAGGTGCGCGCCTTCAACGGTTGGGTCATGCCAGTTTTGATGTACTCTTTCGGCATACTTAAATGGACTCAGACAGAACTCGACGCCCTGGATAGGAGGGTCCGTACAATGCTGACCGCAAACCGAATGCATCACCCACGATCATCGGTGATGAGACTGTACATCCCGCGGAAGTACCCACAACCGCGAGGTGTGCAGTCTCAGAAAGTATTTCTTAAAAGCCGAAGTGGGTATGCACCGTGATGTGGTCGCAGTGGACAAGGGGCTCACCCCGCTCTCCATGGCTAAAGAGAACTGGCGCAAACCTGTAGTACTTACTACCGATGACCGCAAGGAAGTATGGCGAAACAAGGGGCTTCACGGGCGCTTTTACCGGGCTTTTCATGAGCCCAGTGTAGATTTCTTAGCGTCCGTATCCTGGCTACGTTTTGGTAACCTATTCGGGGAAACAGAAGGTTTCGTCTGTGCAATTATGGACGAAGTTATCTTGACGAATAACTACCGGAGACATATTATGAAGGACGGGACGGTGGACGTGTGTCGGGCATGTCACCATCCGGGTGAGTCCATCAGGCATATTGTCTCTGGTTGTTCTCGTCTGGCTAACGGCGAATACTTGCACAGGCATAACCAAGTAGCCAGGATTATTCATCAGCAACTTGCTTTGCAGTACAAACTAGTGGATTCTGAGGTACCGTATTACAAGTATGTGCCCGACCCAGTTCTCGAAAATGACCATGTCACGTTGTACTGGGATCGGTCTATCATTACTGACAGGACTATTGTCGCCAATAAGCCTGATATAGTGGTGATAGACCGGTTAGCGCGCCGCACAATGATAGTCGATGTTACCATTCCGCATGACGGCAACCTCGTGAAAGCTGAGAAAGAGAAACAGATGAAATATCTCGACTTAGCACACGAGGTTGTTGACATGTGGAATGTTGACTCAGCTGTCATTGTGCCGATTGTCGTATCAGCCAATGGGCTGATGGCCGATACCCTCGACCAACACCTGTCGAGGCTATCGTTAGGCGGTTGGATCAAGAGCCTGATTCAGAAGGCAGTACTCCTTGACACGGCTCGCATTGTGAGGAGGTTTCTGTCTCTGGAGCCCTAACCACCGGTAGCTTGGATCCTGCTCCCGCTACCGATGGACTGCTATTTTTTTATATTTTTAAATGTTTTTGTATAGGTATTTACTTTGTAAAAATATTTAAAAATGTAACGAAATATGTATGAAAATAAATAAAATATTAATACATAACAACAATCCTAACATTAAAAAATATTACCCAAAAAATCGTCTAAACTTTGACATAACTATTCTAAAGACTTTACATAAATATTTAATACAGCTAAACTATTTGAAAATATTTACAAAAAAACGTTACATAATATTGTTATACACCAATGTGAAATTAAATTTCAAAATTCGATAAAGATTTATTATGTGAGATTGATAACTATTCAGTATCCGACACAATTAGCTGTGAACCTGAATATTGTGCATCTTTTCTGAAACAACCTAACTGTTATTTGAAAATCCTGTCGCAAAATATTCGTAGTCTTAATGCTAACTTTGATCGTCTTAATATCCTTCTGCAAAGATTAAAATTTAATAGTGACGTAATCGTTTTATCTGAATGCTGGATGTCGTGTGTTCGAAATCTCCCTGTATTGGATGGATATCTGAGTATGTCTACATCTTCCCATTATAATCAGAATGACGGGGTAGTAGTATTTATAAAAAATAATATTAAAGCCTCTCTGGAAAAACCCGTTCTACAGGAAGGAAACTGCATACTTATTAAAATTAATAATGAAGTGGCTATTTTAGCGATATACCGCCCGTTTTGTTTCAAAAACATTATTAACTTCTTAATGTCCCTACAAAAAATTATAGACCGATTATCAACGTTCAAGAATATTATAATGGTGGGTGACATCAATATAAATATCGCCGCCAACAGCTCTGATCGCTTTTTATCGGACTATCTTGATTTTCTATCCCTTAATGGACTTCTTCCGGCATTTAACACAGCAACACGTGCCAATAGCTGTTTAGACCACGTCATTCTGAAGACAAAAATACCAATTACCACGTTTATAATTGAATCCTTCATTACAGATCATTCACCCGTACTTTGCTGTGCTAAAATTAAAAACGCTAGTAAACAACTAGAAAAGCAAATAGTTATACTTGATTTTGAAGCCATTAAGTTGGCAGCTGAACATCTTGATTTCACAGATATTTTTAATGCGATTAACCCAAATTCGGCTATGGATATATTCATATCAAAAATAACTCATATTATGCAAATTAACACGAAAATCTTAAATGTTACTAATAGGTTCCGAATACTAAAACCTTGGATGACACTAGGACTCATCAGGTGTACGCGTAACAGGGATCGAATGCACAAAAAACTTAAACAAAATCCGGATAATGTAGTGCTCGAAATCATATATAAACGCTACCGAAATTTTTATACTAAGATTATTAACAAGTTAAAGCGGGAATACGAAAAAAGCTTACTCATAGAAGCAGGTAAAAATAATAAATATATATGGAAAGCTATAAATAAGATAACTAACAGAAATGTCAAAACAGATAACTCGCTAGACCTTCTTGCAATGGAGTCAACCCCTCACCTATCTGTCAATGCCACAAATGAGTTCTTTGCCACTATTGGCAAAAATTTAGCGAACAGAATCACCCCTCCAACAGGATCAAATCACTTTACAAAATTTACACGTTGTCACACGCCATTACCCGGCAATTCATTTGTTCTCCTTGACACTGACGAAACTGAAATTGAAGAAATAATCATGGGTCTAAAAAGTAACTGTACTGCAGGTGACGATGGAATCTCATCTGACATACTTAAACTGTTAAAAAATAATATAATAACCCCGCTCACGCATATCTTTAATAAGTGCTTAGAGAAGGGCATTTTTCCTAGATCACTTAAACGGTCTATAGTTAGACCTATTTTCAAGGGTGGAGATAGAAGCCGCGTCACGAACTATCGACCTATTTCAATCCTAAACTCTCTATCAAAAATCTTTGAAAGGCTACTTAATAAACGACTTACAAAAATATAACCTACTTTCAAAAAATCAATTTGGTTTCCGAAGAGGCAAGTCCACGGAAGATGCGTTAAATGACTTTACTGAACACATTGTCAAAACTATAGATAGCAAAAAGAAATGCCTCACTATATTTCTCGATCTGGCGAAGGCTTTTGACACGGTTTCTATTCCCACCCTAGTTAACAAGCTCTATCAGCTCGGTATCCGTGGAAATCAACTAAAATTAATGTCTGATTATTTATCTGGAAGAGAGCAACGAGTGAAAATTGGCAATTATACAAGTGATTGCTTACCTGTTATACATGGAGTGCCCCAGGGTAGTATTATAGGTCCAACGTTGTTCCTAGTTTATATTAATGACCTAACACTACTAAATATTGAAAACTGCAAAATAATTTCTTATGCCGACGATACTACCTTGACATTCCATGGTGATACTTGGAGTGAAACTTTCCAAAAAGCCCAAAATGGTTTTAACATAGTTACAAGATGGCTTGCTCAAAATGACCTTTCTTTAAATACCGAGAAAACAAAATATATAACTTTTTCTATTCGCAACCCTGGTGACGCGCTACAGTCAACACATCGTTTAACCTCACACTTTTGCCATAATAAATCTATTAATTGTTCGTGTCCCTCCCTTTCTGCCGTTGAATGTATAAAATATTTAGGACTCATAATTGACAAAAATTTTAATTTCAAAAATCACTTAAATAATCTTTCAAACAGAATAAGAAAACTCATTTATGTATTTAAACAAATAAGGCACTCGGCCAACGCCAATATTATGAAAATGATTTATTATTCCTTGTGTCAGACGGTTATAGCCTATTGTATTACATGTTGGGGCGGTGCCGCTAAAACGCATAATTTAATTGCTGAAAGAGCTCAAAGAGCCTTACTAAAAGTTAGCTACTTTAAGCCCAGGTATTTTTCTACCACTGAGCTCTACAAGGAATGTGAGGTACTAACTGTCCGTAAATTGTATGTACTAGCCTCAATTATGAGACAGCATTCCTGTGTCCAACTCAGTTCACTGACTGAAAAAGAATTGTCAGGGAGAAGACGTTTCGATCTATTTAAATCTGTTCCATGTAGAACATCATTTGCTCAAAAGTTTAACATGTTCTTGGGCCCAAAATTGTTCAACATTGCCAATAAACAGTTGCAAATTTTCTCCATGAATAAAAGAGAGTGCAAACAGAAGGTAACCGCTTGGCTTCTATCCAAAACCTATGAAGAAACTGAAAGGCTGTTTAATGTACTTGCTTAGAATTTTTAAAATTTTAATTATTGCGTACTAGGTAAATAGAATATTATTTATACCTTTATATGTTGGTCAAGTATATCGTTGTAGAAAATCTATATCCTAAGTTTTCCTTTAGCACACACACACACAATATACTCACACTCCCGACACGTACACTCACAAACACACACCCGCACACACACACACACACACCTACATACACACACACATACACACACATACATCCACGTATACACACTTACCCCTCAACTCACCTACGCACACCGTTTATTTTATTTTTTATATTTTTTTTTCTTTGTTAATTTTAACTCTAGTTTTTCACATATTACACCTTATTGATCATCGGCTATAATAATATCGAGGGTGGGCGCTGATACCTATAATTACAAGACATTAAGTTATCTTAGCTTAGGTATTGGCTGCAACTCAAATGTTCAACCTCACTAACCTTAAGCCTATTTATATTATAAATTATATCTTTGTTTGTTTTACTTAAAGGTGCAAATAAACTATTTTATTTTTTATTTTATTTTATTTTTTATTACAGTGTAGGCACTTTTTTTCTTCCAAAAAAGTTCGTCTATTCTATATCGCTAACGAAATATACGTACTAGCTAGCCAGTGGTAATGACACGGTATGATTTAGGTGAAGATAATGATGGTGCGCCTCCGAACTTTTTATAACATGGAGGGATTGTTTTTTAATATGCATTCTCGAAGTCATTTATTTCAAATAGCCACATAAAAAACAATTTGATAGCGTCAAATGTACAAGGAAATAGAATAGATTCTAGTTACTCCTTCCAAAAGGTAGTTTCGTATAGAGAACTTCACGTTTGCGTTTTGTTGTCAATTGACATCCCATACACATGACGTTTCCAATATGTATACATCTATGATTGCTGTAAAATGTAATTTTGAAACTAACTGCAATTGGTGTTGCATGTTAAGGCCTGCAAAGAATTACAAAACTTCGCTGCAAGTGTCGCCGATGTAAGCTTCGCGCGCAGTTTTGAGATTTATTATAATATACTAGCTTTTGCCCGCGACTTCGCCCGCGTGGATGTCGAAAATTAACGCAGGTATTTTTCTAAAATTTATTTTTCTAAAATAAAAGTAGCTTAAATTACTCCTTATTACATCAGCTACCTGCTAATAAAAGTCCCGTCAAAATCGGTCCAGCCATTTCAGAGATTAGTCGGAACAAACAGACAGACAGACAAAAGTTTAAAAAAATGATTTTTTGGTATGAGTACCGTATTTACAATCATAGGCATTTAGTGAAAAGCTACACAAACAGACAGAAACAAACAAACAAACACAAACAGACACTTCAGTTTTATTTATTTGTGTAAATGTATAGATTGAATCAGACATTTACAGGTATGGTTAGTGGTTTTGTAATCATATTTATTTTTAGTGGTTCAACACTTCTACCAATACCATCGGAAACCATACGTGGATAAACATTCCTTTCCCTTATAAAACACGAAGCCAAAGAGATTCCAATATTCACGTTGTAATTACCATTTACATAATTATGTAGATCAGCGTGACTGAAAGATTAATTAATGAACCACTGTAATAGCATTTAACGAGGAAATATATTATTTACTACGCTTTTACCCGCGGCTTCGCCCGCGTGAATGTCGGAAATTAACGCAGTTATTTTTCAAAAATAAAATATTTTTTCTAAAATAAAAGTAGCCTAAGTTACTCCTTATTACATCAGATACCTGCCAATAAAAGTCCCGTCAAAATCGGTCCATCCATTTCAGAGATTAGCCAGAACAAACAGACAGACAGACAGACGGACAGACGGACAGACAGACAGACAAAAATTGTAAAAAATGGTATATGTACCGTGTATACATCCATGCACACTTAGTAAAAAACGGTTATTTTAATATTAAAAACAGACACTCCAATTTTATTTATTTGTATGTATGTATAGATGTATAGATTTATCAATATGGTTATTATTAAGATTTAAGTTATAGAACTGTCGTCCAGTAATTTATTTAACTGCGTAATCACTGATTGTATATCTTTTTGAGGGTGGGAAATCGTCAAATGACGTCTCCCGCTGTGGGTGGAGCGGAAGGGCGTGTTAGACTTTTACTGACTAAAACCCACCCTTGTTCCTCGTTGCCTATATCAGGGCCACAGTTAATTTTTTCGAACAAATCCACGACACTAGCAGGCATCGGATTAAGCGGACCCCTTCCATAATGCGGACATCTCTTTGAGGCACGCGTAGAACACAACGGGATAGTTTAATACTAAGGCAATAAATCAAATTTTACTAAAATCCAAAGAATGTTTATCGGCTTATCCAAGTTTTTAATGATAATATATTCTGAACATCTCTGACCGTCCGGTGTCCCCTTTATCTTGGTAATCCTCCAGGGTAATGAATACTTTGGGATTATTAACATTGTGGTTGGAGCTAACCTTGCATGTTCAGCCTCTTACTGGTATATCTGTAATCTCGACGAACAGCGAATATATTGTACAGGAGAATACTGAGCAGTTTGTGTTAGTTATAAATAAGATATGTAGGTGTTTTGAATGAGATAGTAGCTCAGGTAAATGTAATAGGAAATGGGAATGTGTGGTGCTGATAAACGCCAACTTAGACTCTAACCACATTTACGACAATTTATTTATAGGTACATAAATCTATGTATACGCTTAAGATAGTGGAGCGTTATATTTGTTTGGTTGTTTTCATGACGTAAAGAATACCTGTTTTTTTTTTTTGATCAAGCTTTTAAATTTTACCGCAATAGTTAATCAAATGTTGGATTGTTTAAATAGCGAAAAATTACCTTAGTAGTTTTAAGAGCAAGGTTTACGCGACTTGTTTAGAGTTTCGCCAGAATTTCTTCAACCTGAGGGAAAGATATAACTCTAATAAAGTTACAATATTTGGATGACCGAGCTTTGCTCGGTATTTTTTGGTAAATTGTGTTTAAAGTAATAAGTTTATGTTCAAGTTGATTATCGATAAAGTTGATCATTGAAAACACGAATAAAATGACATTTTATAAAAATAAATCCTAGCTAGATCGATTTATTGCCCCCGAAACCCCCTGTATACTAAATTTCATGAAAATCGTTGGAGCCGTTTCCGAGATTCAGATATTCAGATACATATATACATAGGTACATATATACAAGAATTGCTCGTTTAAAGATATAAGATAAGTTTGTATTCAACGTCAAGCTGAATGTCCGATGAAAGTGCAGTAAAATATCTACATAATGAAATTCTTGGGTAGCTAAACTACTACAATTAAGATACTGTTTTGCGATACCTACCCAAGATGAAAATAGTTACTTCCATTCGCTCCACTCATTATGTGCTTGATTATGTTAGACAAGCGGTCCTTGGTCATTATTAATGAGACCTACGATATATGAAACGATACCTTATTTCGTACATTTATGGTTCAAACTAGGTAATAAGGTAATTTTTACTAAAGGTGATTCCATAAATCTTAAATGTATCATATGGCTACCGCAACTGGCGTACGCGAGGTTCTTTGCTAATATCAGTCATATTGGATAACATTATATGAGGTAATTTGTTATTCAGTCCTCACAAAAGGGCTGAGTTTCGAGGCCCAAGAAACTATAGATCCGTACTTACTTCGTCTTTAATTTTCCGGTCCGTTCAACGCTGCGGGATATTGAAGAAGAGATTATATTCATGTAACGAACCGCAATTTCAGGCAGATCCAAAGTTTTGTTTAAGTATCATAACTTTGTGAGGCGTGTAAGTAGTTCCAAAATAGTAAAAAAAAATAACAATATGCTTAAATACCATTTTCAAGAGCAGTGGTGACCCATTGTTATCGGCCCCAACTTACGAGTTGTCGTGGGTTCGAACCCAGTCAGGCGTTATACTTTGTGTAAATAATTTCTGCATGGGTCGATCTATCAGGGTAAACTACGCTGGCCAGGGTTGGTCCGAGTATGGGTAATTATCGATACATACCAAGACTTCTTCGGAAAGCACGTAAGCCAAAAACCGCGCGCGCGCGCTATCAATAGTAAACCTTTGGTAGTCGTAGCCAAAAGGCCGAAAGTCTGACAACCTGCTTTACCATGGGGTATCATAATACCTAGTAAGTGGGTTGTGAAGGCACATAGACAGTCACTCGATGTAAAATACTGGTATTCAGCTACATCCAGGTAGAAAAGTAGCCAGTCCCAATATAATTGGGAAAAGGCTAGGCAGATGATTTATGCTGCTAGATTGCACGCCATCAGACTAGCCCCCCTAGTCTGGCGGCAAGCAACTATGAGTGTTGCCAAGAATCGAGTCGATTGAATTGGAAAAGCATAGGCTTTTCCAATTCAATCGACTCGATCGTCTCTATTTGCTGTCAGCTGGTGATGATGATATAAATTGGAAGTGAAGATATTGATAATGAGCGCAGCGCTCAACGTTGGTCATAATGTTATAACTTTCGTTGGATATTTCACTTTAAGCAAATGGATCAACATCATGATCTCATAATAAATTATTTTTCCGAAATATCCATCGATTGTTACTGAGCTTGTAAGCTGGAGCAGATGATAAATATCAAAGGCTCACAATGAATTTATTATACCGAAACTCGAAAATAAAACTAAAGTTATGTACAGTCGATATAACTCTTCCTATATAAAGTGACATTTCGTTTCTCCATTTTTGACATCGCACCGTAGGAATCCTTCTACAATCTGTCATTTTGTCTTTCATTTTTAACTATCTTTGTCTAGGTCTTTTTATATGAAGTCTATTTTAGAAGAACTTTTCATATCCCAAACTGTCAAAATCACACTGACAACTGATAGTTGCCTATGGTAGTGAAGACAATTTCATTTTGTAATCGCCATGCTAAAGACAGTAGAAATCTTTCTACTCGACGGTCAAAGTATATGTATACGGTTCTCTACAAAATCTTTATTTTCAGAGAGATCGACTTGAGCTCAAAACTAAACTAAACTAAAATAAAAATATAGCTTTGTTCTTCTATTATCCCAATTAATAGAAGAACAAAGCTATATTTTTATTTTGTACATCATTTAGTTAATAGGGCATTACCAATGAAATGGTCAATATTACTTTACATTTATTTTGTCCCAAAATACGGTACTTCGACAATGAGAAAAATGCTGCAGTTGTCTTTACATACGTGACTTAATATCAGTAAAAACTGAGATTCAATCAAAAAAATCCTACGACAAAATAAAGAATTCTGAGTAGAATTATGTAAAACAGTTATTTTTGAAAAAGTGCAGTTAACTCGTTCTCCTTTGCTACCGTAGTACTATCTGTAGTAGAGATTAACTAGGGTCGTTAGTTGAAGTTTAGTAAGAAACCGATGGATGTTTCGAATATTTATTTAAATTTGTCCATTTATTAAATTAATTTCAAATATCTACTGCAAAGTTAAATTGTTGCTGCTTACTTATTTATGTATATTATATTTATGTATTTTACGAAACAATTATAAATAACGATTTAATTAACACTTGAAATGCTCTCAGATTTAAGACGTTCTTACAAAACTTGTTTTTAAACTGCTCAATGAAACGAGTTATTTTATTCGTAATCAAATCAAGTAACTGAAATTCAGTGAGTACACTTTCAATTTAAGTTATTTATTCCAGCCTCCGTTCAGTTACATGTTAATGAACTTATAAATTGACGTTGCTAAAGTCTGCAGGTTAAACATAAATAGAATATTCCTTAAAATTTAATTCCTACAATTAAAACCTCGTACATTTGAAACAGCAGCATTTTACTTTAATTACATTTTCATCGTGTTAATTGTGTTCTCTTAGCGGTGTGAAGCGCGTCTTTTGTGACAGCGAGTCGCATTAAATCAACTCAGCCTATCGCAGTCCACTACTGGACATAGGCCTCTCCCATGCTACGCCACATTATCCTGTCCTCCGCCTTCCGCATCCAGCCTGTCCCAGCCACCTTTTTGAGGTCGCCGGTCCAACAAGGTGGGGGGCGTCCCACACTACGCTTGCCGATACGCGGTCTCCACTCCAGGCCTCGTCTGCTCCATTGGCCATCGGTCCTTCGACAGACATGGCCAGCCCACTGCCACTTCAGCCTGCTTAATCTGCAAGCGAGTCGCTTTGCGTAGTGTGAACTATATAGGCTACGTTTTGCTGGACCTGTGTTTGAATTAAGCAGAATGCACAGTTGCAAAAGTCTGACACGCCCTCCCGCTCTGGACAGAGCGGGAGACGTCATTTAAGGATTTCCCAATGATGAAAAACGCTCCAGAAATCCAGTATGTAAGACAATAAAATAAACGCGGCAGCTTAGTAATCAATGAATATTTCCCATAATAATGATAAAAAGGATTATACCGGGTGACACTTTTTAAAGTTTTGAAAAAAATGGGTGTAGGTAATAGGTGAACGAAGTAGAAGCCTTTGGCATAGAAATTTTTATTTCTGAATAACATGTAATTAAATTGACCTAGCAATAAGTACCTACTACACATTTAAAGTAACATTTTCATACTAGAACAACAAAAACAGAAATTTGAAAAAAAAATAAAAAAAACAATTACAATCTATCGAAACTCAAATCATACGCACCCTACTCAATGCGCGGCATGTATCAATGATTTCGTAGCGCGTCCTACTTTTTGAAGCCGGCTGATAGGCGGCCTCATTGATCTTTCGCAGACGCTTTTGCGATGAATCTGAAGGCCTTCCTGCCTTCTATTCTAGTTACACAACACACCATATGAAGGTCGAGACGGTAAAAAATGTCTTCCTGTATAACGATTGTACCGTACGGCTTACCTATATGCAAGATAGCGTGGCATGTATGTTATTACGATAATAAATTATACAGGATGTTTGGATATAGATTTTACTTCGCGAGAGTGTGAAAACAAATATTACCTGTTTCTCAAGTAACAATTACGCAAAAAGACTTTTTTCTTAAAAATTTGGAATTTTTAGTATTTTGTGACTCGATTCACAATTCTAGCGAATTCACAAAGTTGTAAAAAGATTTTTATGGCATGTGGCACATCACTAGCAAGAAGATAGACAAGAACAATTTTGAGGGAGTTGGAAGATCCCACTCGCTTTTGTTTTTTTTTATTGCCATGTAAATAGCTGTAGCATGGATAGCTTTAATTGAAGTCCAAAACGTTGTGAATAAATAAAAATAAAAAAACTAAATGGCTAATGTCACTAACTTTGAATTTAAAAGTACTTTAATACAATACAGTTCTAAATAAAATTAAAATTCAGAGTCCACGACTGAAACTTTTTTTTAAATTTGTATTTGAATGTAAAATTTGGGTATTTTTAAAAAATAAAACAATAAAAGTCGATGAAAAAAAATCCACAGGGAATGAGAATTGTTTAGGGGTCTGAAAGGATAGCAGATGACCCTCCAGTCGACCATTTCAATTTAGCACATTATGCACCTAACACCCTGTATAATATGTAGAAAGAAAAGAGAAAAGAAAAAAAAAGAAAAGAAAAGAATCAAGAAAATAGTATGACACTGTTTCAATGCGAAGCTTCCGGATTTCCAATTACTATTTAAAATTCATAAAGGTACTCGTTCGTTGGTGTTTCATGATAATATTAAACGAATTGGAATGTCAATTGTTAAAAATTAAAAAAAAATACGTATAGCCCACTTCCATCAATAGGTACAATTCATAACAAAAAATATAATATATAGCAAATATTATTTTACGCGATAACCCTTGCTGCTTCATAATGCTTTAATCAACTAGCAGTCTGTATTTCATTCCGCCCCCAGTGTGTCGGCACGACGCTACGATAATATTTATTTTCAGTTTAATTTATTCGCCTTACAAGTTTCATTCCAACAAGATATGATATAAAACAGAATTCCTTGTGAAATTATTGTGTTTACGGTTGAATTGAATCGGCTCATTATATTCGTACACACGGGACATCGAACCGCTGAGGCTTTTGATATGCAATGCAAAGCATACAGTTTTTATGGTTCTTCATTTCATGATTCGTTGCACTGAATGTTTAGGTATTTTTTCCCGAGCGTCATTATAACTCTAATATTGTAAAAAGATTTCAGTTATATATTTAAATAACATGCTGGCAAATAATAAATAATAAACAATGTCAATTGGCATTTGTTACGTAAAGAAAAGTAAATAAAAAAACTTAATGTCATTTCAATACTTTTCTACAACAAGTGGCCAGTATTTTTAATGAAATACAAAAAAAAAATTGCCTCAATAGTATGTGATACTTATTTACAGAAGGTTATTACTGTAGTTTCTGTTGAAAAATCGATGGATAATCTTGTAAAATGTTATTATATTATCAGAATATTGAATTTCCTAAAGGACCAGTAGTTGAGATGCACAACAACCATTTCAAGCGAAACTGGGGACAGCACGCGTCAGCTTTTGGTTTTAATGTAATTAAATGTTTTTAATTTGGTGCAGATTATTTTGGAAATATATTACTAATTATTTGAGACTTTCTGCAAACGGCTTTTGCTGAAAAAAAAAAATACTGTCTCTGGTTGGTAAACAGAAGTCGATTGCAAAAATGGGTAAAAAGGTACGTGTTAAGGTGGCCGATCGCGACTGCAACGACCGAATCGTCGACACTGTTAGTGATTGTAAAGTCTTTAGTTTTTCGTCTCGGTCCCGGCTCATAGTACACCAGCGTAGACTGAGACATATCTCTGTCGCTGCGTGAACCGCCACCTTTACACTGCTCGTTGTCATGTCTTAATCCGTTCTTGTTTCCTACATATTATTACTAAATTTGTAACTACCTTTTATAACATTTATATTGGACGGATGGATGACCCCTGTAACACAGGTTTTTCCTAGCATAGGGATCATTGATCATTTATCTTGTACCAGTCTATTTGCATATTAAATTGTCACCCTGTATCTGTGTACTTCACGTCGAATAAATTATATTCTATTCTATTCTTTATATAAGTATCCAACGCGATACACGCTATTCCCCTATTCTAATGACATATTTACACGCGGTGCGATGAGTATCAAAGCACCAATAACACAGTAGATGTTTCGTATCGACGTCGATGTCGGTTATAGGTATACTATTACAGGACATCGAGTCACGTGATACGCTACTCATTGACGGGTTATCATTTACAGTTGCTGTTTCAATTCGAATTTGCGTTCCATTTCCACTTTGTGAGTCAAAGATGAGAGTGTCCGATATTTCAACTAAATTCAGTATAACGACGTTACATCTCACATTAATTAATTATTATATAAAAAAGAAAATAACAACCGACTTCCTTAAAAAAAAAACACTACAAAATCAAAAATAACTTTAATTTCGAAAGTCGTTGTCTTAGGATCTGTATTTAAGGTTATTTTGCCACCGGCTTCCGAAATTAAAGTTATTTTTGACTTTGTAGTGTTTTTTTAAGGAAATCGGTTGTTATTTTTTGTAAAAAGTTTTTACTTTCAACTTTTTAGTTATGGTAGATACCCCGCACTAATCTAATCGCGTTATTCGTTCATCTGTCACGCAAATACTTAATGCAAATTTAAGACTTACATGGTTGTTACATTGACCCCTCGTCCGAATGGAACCAAATTAAAATGGGACCATTTGGAAAGCACCAGCTTTCAAATAAAAAAAGAATCATTATAATCGGTTCACACAGTCAAAAGTTATGAGGCAACACACATAAAAAAAAATCAGTCGAATTGATAACTTCCTCCTTTTTTTAAGAGTTTCCCGTCATTGCTATTTTATTTATAGTTTGTATTGTAACCTTTGATTATATACCTGTCTAGATAGAGTAATGCAAACAAATGATGCACAAAAACTGTCCCCAGTTTCGCGATTATGTGTGAGTAGCGCTCGCGTACTTATTGTAATCAAACTGTCAAAGTGTGCGTGTTTAGAGATGCCAGCTCCAAATGATTAAGGCCGTCTTGTAGTGCGGTGTGTAGGCATGAAAACGCTTCCTCACCCCCCGCATAATAGGTATGTATCGAGCGTATAGACGCAGCGAGCGAGCGCCCGGCAGCTAGCCGATGCAAGCGTTTGAACATGCCACAATGCAGGGTAAATGCAGAAGGTAAGGTATATTGGGTTCCTTTAAATTGACGTTAGAGATTTTTTTTGTATTCTTCTTTTATTAATTTCTTAAACTTTGTTTGTAGCGCATGGGTGGAGAAAATGGGAATGTCGATTGAAAAAAACAGTTTTTCGAACTAGGAATGTCCGATGCCTGTGCCAGTCGTAGCCTCTATGTTTGAGTCCAAAGACTTTTTCTCTTCAGTATCAGCAACATTTTCTGAACTGACTGACTCAATTTCTTGGCACATGTTGGATTGGAGCTTGAATTTTGCCATGAGCCCAAATTTTCTTTCGCCCATTATTTTAAAATAGCCTTTTTTACATTCAAACAACGCGTTGTGCTATACTTTCTCTTGCAATTGACGTAAGAAATAATTCGCGTCTATAGTTCACCTACAAGCAACACTTTTTTCATCTGCGTTGTTATTGTTTACCTCAAGAAACAAAGAATCGTCTCCATCGGTCCTAAAACAAGCGAATTTAATATATCAAAAATATTAAAAACTCAGATCGCTGAAAAAAATGGCAGTAATATAATAATTTTATTTGCTTAAATTTAGTGGCTACTATGATAAATCGATAATTATAAAGTATTATACACAAAATACATAATAATGTAAATCTCAAACAGATTTTATTCGAATTTTAACCATTCAATCGATTATTCCACGAGGAATGTTTAGAGAAATATTTATGACTAGCTTTTGCCAGCGGCTTCGCCCGCGTGGAGGTCGGAAATTATCCCGCGGGAACATACTACCGGGATAAAAAGTAGCCTATGTCCTTTCTCAGGCTCTAAACTGTCTGTGTACCAAATTTCATTTAAATCGGTTCAGTAGTTTTAGCAGGAAAGCGAGACAGACAGACAGACAGACAGACCGACAGTCAGAGTTACTTTTGCATTTATAATATTAGTATGGATATGGATATGGAAGTATGGATTATTTGGGATATATTACCGAGAATAACCCTTGTGAATTGGGGTAGGTCGGCTGGTCTATTATAATAACGATAACTTTATTAGAAAACAACCTACTAAAGAAACGCATTATCACAACACATAGTTACAGAAAGTGTATGGGAAACTTTAATGTCTGGGACTATATTATGCAATATCGTATGTTGAATATTTCCTTGTTCCTCCTCACCAACCACTCCTCAAACAAAACGAAGATTAATTGAAACTGTAAGTGTTGTAATGTTTTTATACATGTGTTTTGTTTTTTGACGTCATACACTTTAAGTAACAATACAAAGATGGAAAAATCGGAACATGCATTGTGAGGTCTCAGCTCTGGGCGAACCACTAGAAATAAAGTTAAAGTACTTATGTGGGACTTTCGCATATTGCATTCAAATTTATCTAAGGAGTGACAACGACCCATGGCTTTTTTGTTCCCATTGAAGCGCTGCAAAATAAACTTCATGTAATCTGATACATTTTACGACGTTAAATAATTTTAATGACGTGAAACGACGTTTATTTATATTATATCGTATAGTATAATAATTGATTTTGAAAAATCTCGGTATAATTACCTAGATTTTTTATATCAATTATTTTACTATACGATATTTAAAGTTATTGATTAACCATAAAAATAGTTGGAACAAATTCAATCTGTTCAGTAAATCTTTACCTACTGTACTTTTTTATATTGTGGCGCGTCTAAGCAATGACTGTAGGTAAATAATGTTTGGAACTGAAAGTTATCAAACGAAATTATTTACCGTAGATAAGTAGATTATCTACTTAATTATTTATTTACAGTAAATTATTAGAAATTACGTAGGTACGAGTCAAGTACGCATTTTCGATAAACCTTAGTTTTCAACTTTCTGTATATCCTTTTATTCTTTTTACTACCCATTTTTGTTACAAGCCAACACAAGTTTTTATTGAATTGTTTATCTATTACAAAGCGCAAGCGAGGGGGGAAGTCTGTGGAACAAACGGCGTGCGTCCAACCTCGAAGACGTCTCGGCGTGCACTGGCCGGTCGTTACGAGCGCTTGCACTGCTAGATTTCGGGTAAAGGAGATGTTTCATTTTCGGCCATCAGATGTACATTTATCGAAAAAGAGGAAAAAATACCACAAATTGGTGAAAAATATTCTCTGGTGAATTAGAGCCTGATTTGTGGTGTACAAAAAATAATAGTTTTTCAATTATTGCCATGTTTTATTTAACATGGCGTCTCGTTTGCTTGCAGACTTCATTCGTTCTGAAATCATGTCTCATCAAATCAATGTTAAGTAGAAAATAATTAAAAATGTATTTATTCTTGTAGTGTTAAAAATAAATTACTATTATTCTCTTATAAATATTTTTGAGTAAAGTGTGACCATTTCATCGTTACAAAAATTTTTAGTCTCCATTTTTGAAGTGTGTTTCTAAACGAATTCAAAATAACCGCTTGCTAACTCTTAGAACAAACGTCAAACATTTTTAATTTTAATTTTGTACACAAAAACCATTTGATATTATGAAAAAAATGTTACTTTATTCTATTCAGAAATAAGTTTCCTAGCTTCGCTAAGCAGTACACGTTATGGCCGGAGCCCCATATAAAAATGAAACATCTCCTTTGTTTCGTAGAAAAAAAATATAAGGAAATTATAAAATGTGTTCTCACCAAACCCTTAAAAACAATAAGCCCTATCTTTTGGTATAAAATTTACATGGTTTGATGATGGAATCTCTTCAAGGCACACGTTTAAAATAGTGATTTAGTGTTATCTTTATGATTTTTTTTTATCGAGTCAATTGTTTTAATTCACGTTTCTATCTTCACACAACCCTGGACAATATGTTGAATTTTCCAAAACTATTTTTGTTTTTACGGAATATTGTCATTTTGCACGATTTACAGATGTTTGAAAAAGTTAAAAAGTACTGCAACCTCGCCTTAACTTACCTTTCTTCCATCATTCAATAAGATCAAAGTTAAACAAATTAGGTTAAATAAAAACTTTTTAACAAAAAATTTAACCGCCGAAAAAACTGACAGTCAGCGCTTTGAGTGATCTTTGAACAAAGATCACTCAAAGCGCTGACTCATAATTTTAAGGTTTATTATTTTATGCTTTTCAGTTTTTTCGGCGATTAAATTTTTTGTTAAAAAGTTTTTATTTTATAATTTTTGTGACTTTAATGTACTCACAATACTTGGCAAGGTATACCCTATCCAACAAAAAAAGAATTATCAAAATCGGACTACTCTGTATAAAGTTATGCGTGGTTATACTTACATTACAATCAGTGAATGAACAATCAATCATGCCCTGTTTTCCGACCCTTAGGGTTCGATTTTGTTTTTCAAATTTATATGGGACCACCTTGGGAGTATACCCTTTTCAATAGAAGAAGAATTGTCACAATCGGACCACTATGTAAAAAGTTATGCGTGGTCATACATAAAAAAAAAAAATATACGCGTCGAATTGATAACCTCCTCCGTTTTTTTTTCGTCGGTTGATAAAATAATCATTTTTGTGTTAGTGTTTTATTTAATTAATACAATATGTCTCCAGCAATTTGCTTTTACGGAATCTGTAGAAAATATAAAACCCAAATATTAGAAAGAACTAACAACAATAATATTTCGTGCATGACGTCATGGATTTCATTTATTTTATATATATATAAAAATCTTGTGTCACGATGTATGGTTTTTTTTTTTTTCCACAACTATCACACAACGCCATCTAGTCCCATGCTAAGCAGAGCTTGTGTTATGGGTACTAGACAACTGATAAACATACTTATATATTTGTAAATACATACATATTATAGATAAATTACACCCAGACACAGAACAAATGATCGTGCTCATCACACAAAAATTTGTCCTGGGTGGGAATCGAACCCACGACCTCCAGCATAGCAGTCAGGGTCACTAACCACTGTCAAAATGTTGCCAAATGCTGTCAAAATGTTGCCAATAAACTCCAAAACTACATAACAGATTTTTACCAAAGTTCTTAATTATTTGTAATTTGGTCCAACTTAAAAGATAGGATAGTTTTTATCTCAATTGTTGATCTCAATATTTGAATTTTTTTTTTATAGTACGCACGGCTGGAGGTCAAGCTATACATTTCCAGTATAAACTGACATCTGATTGTACGAAAAGCCTATACCATGTGAGGTCAGCTAAAACTGGAAATAATATAGCTTGACCTATAGGTCAAGGCTGGCTGGTTTGGCTATAGCCGTGTGTAGTATGTGCGTATTCATTGGTTAGTTCCAAGAATCCCTAATCGGTGGCGGTGTAAGTTAATTCATCGTATCGTTTGACACCAAAGTTGCGTAGACATCCACTGGATGGCGTTTTTTTTTTTCTAGATAACCTTTGCATAATATTAACCCGTTGAATGCCGCTAATTACAGACACAATTAAAAACCATTGTGTCTATACCAAATGTGGTATCTCAGGGACTTAGAGGTTAAAGTCGCTTGCTGCGTCTGTATGCTTAGAATTAGATCTTTTAAACTGCGCAACAGATTTTAATGCGTTTTTCATCAATAGACAGAGTGATTTAGAGGAAGGTTTAAAAGTAGTTTACTTACATATTATAGTAGAGACAAGCTGAGAAATTCAAACATTTCTAACGTGATGTCGTAACAAACATATAGCGCACAAAAAGCGCTTAAATCGCAAACGCTGGCATAACTGTACGAGATAGATCAAATGAATGTACCACGGAATTATATATTTTAAAAATATCGATGAAAAAATCCATGATAGTCTATGTTTATTTCCTAAGGATACCCTAGAAAAACCACTTTTATCTGTTAAATATTACAAAAAAAATCTGGGTCATTAACCAAGCTATTTTAAACAATACCGTATCGTTCTTTATCCATTTAAATACATAAGATACGCTGTACATTTCATGTCAATCAAAATTGCACTTTGCAGCATATCATTAAAGATATCAGAGATTATATAAAATAGACGCAGAGCGGTTAGCGGGCCGTCCGTCCGTCCCGGTTGGTAGCGGTAGGTTAGTAGGATTATAATTCATATTACATTGGCTTCATAATAAATGCGAATACCATGTGTGTTCGAAGTACTCAAAATAAACCTATCCATTATATTATTCCAAGTAAGAGACCGCGAAATAAGGCTTAGATGTTTATATTTTTGGATGGATTTGGATTTTTGGTTATCCTGGATACTTATCATATAGGATACTTTATCCCGGTAGTAGGTTTCTGGGTGATATTTTCCGACAGCTTTACGGGTGAAGACACTGGCCAAAGTACCATTACTATAAGTATGTTTGATTTGGTGCCTGGTAAATAATTGTCTGTGTAGGTAGAATAGGAGCGTTAAGAAAAACTAGGAAGACTTATATTTAATTCAATCCAGCTCTATGTTGCAGTCTTCTTACTTTGAATCTATATATTAATACGTGAAGCGAAAACTTTGGATCCCTTTTTACGAAAATTGGGCGGACGGAGGAGTATGAAATTTCGCACACTTATAGTTTATACAGAGAAGAAGTGACGAATGCTAATATTTTTTTAAAATTATGCGTTAAAATACATTATTTTCAATAAATAACACGTTACACACACTACTGTTCATTACCGTGTATCTAATACACACATGCATAGATATTCTTTTGTTTATGGTCCAAATCTGTCTTTATTATTTTGTGCAGTGTTACCAACACCCAGAAATATTTACCCCTAAAGCTTAAGTTAAAATCCCCTAAAATAGCCACAATTACTAAAAAAATCCCCTAAAAATTATAATGAAAATAACCAACAAATGTTCAGTAATCATAGACCGGCCACACAGTAGTAATATTTGTCTATATTTATTACGCGACATTTGTTAATCATTCACTCTGCATTCTTAGTATCGAGGAACCGTCCTAGAAGTCGCTAATACTTTTATTATACTCAAAAACACAATGAGAAATGTAAGATGGCAAAAAATCCCTAAGAATACCCCTAAAAATGGAACGCCCCTAAAAAATCTCAATCCTCTTATTTATCCCCTAAATTTGGGAAAAATCCTAAGTTGGTAAGCCTGATTTTGTGTCTATAGTCTAACTGAATGTCAAGTATAACCATAGGTAATAAATTAATTTTATAGATATATAACCTATTTCATTTTTTAAATCTATGATCATATCTAGTATATTTGTCTTTAATATTATATGTATTAGCGACGATAAGAATTTAGTTTAGATTTATAAGAAATATTTTTTGTGGTTTTATGGGGAGTGTCAAGTATGGCATTAGTAAGTTTCCCATACAAAACTTAGTGTCGTATGCAAACTGTAGAGGTTGTATGCCTCACGATTGTACAGGCTGGTTATAATTATGACATTTGGAACCGTCATAATTAATTAAAAATAATAGGGAAAATTCTATTAAAACAGAACAAACTGTGATAATTCATTCCATATTGTTCCATATCCAGCAGTTAAGAAGTATTAAAAAATAAAGAAACTCTTCTTTATTTTTTAGAATACTTAGTAGTAGTAAGTATTCTTTACTCATTACACCTACGTCCTGGTCCTGGCCATCACCATCCCGCCAGCGAACCCTCTCACAGTACTGCCGTGCAGACCCTAAAACGCAGTAACAGGTTTTTTGTCATTTTTTTGTTAAATATTGAACCTTAATGCACACGGTATAAGGAACATGAAGATCTAATCAGGTTTTTGTTAGGATGCTTTAAACGGTTAAAAAATCAAATTTGTGAAAGCAGTAACTTAACTTTGCATGTATAAATATATTAGAATACCAACTAAAATGCAGTTATAGCAGTTACGTCTACCACGATCCGTCACTTTACCAAGTTAAACGCAGTAAATATCTATATTACCACAAAAAATCTGTATTTTCACCCAAAAAAATATTGAGAGATATAAATTAAAACGCAGTAAGTAGTTTTTGTACCAGCACTGTTAATACTGCATGTTAGATCACTAGTTTATTTCACATGAACTACAGATTAAAATGCAGCAAAGTAGTCAAATGTGGTATTTTATTTAGTGTCATTCAAGTAAGTTTATATCGTGAAAACCAACTAAAGTGCAGCATAATCAAAACTTCTTTCTTTTACTTTTATCGTAATATGATTTTTAAGTGTGAAGATACTATTTAAATTGCAGTATGTTGATTATTTACTGCAGTATAGTCGGTACTTTTCAAAAGATGAAAATAACTTAAATGCTAATTAAAACGCAGTATGACACTCTGTTACTGCATTATAATTGGTAACTTGAACGATTTTACTAATTTTACTGCAGTACACGTCATATTTTACTGCGTTCTAGTAATTTTCAATATTTCTTTCGCCAGGGTTGGACACGAGGAGAGTGAATCGTGCGAAAAATTCAATATTCATAATCCTGACCATACTAAAGTATTTCGAGCCGGGACATACTTTTATGTCTGCCGACTCGTTCCACCACAACGTAGAACAATCTTTAAACAAAAAGAAAAAGGTTTACGATTTCGACGATTTTTGCCATGCTGTTGAGATTGCTAATTCCGCTATAGTGGAATAAAAGGTAATCGTAAATAGAGGAAGCTCCTGCCTATATTAAAAAATTATAAAATAAAATCTTTTTAACAAAAAATTAAACCGCCGAAAAAACTGAAAAGAAAAAAATAATAAACCTTTAAATTATGAGTCGGCGCTGAAAAATCAATGAACAAAGATCACTCAAAGCACCGAATCATAATTTTAAGGTTTATTATTTTTTGCTTTTCAGTTTTTTCGGCGGTTTATTTTTTTGATAAAAGCAAAAAATAAAAAACCTTTAAATTATGAGTTGGCGCTGAAAAATCAATGAACAAAGATCACTCAAAGCGCCGAATCATAATTTTAAGGTTTATGACTTTTTGCTTTTCAGTTTTTTCGGCGGTTTAATTTTTTGTTAAAAAGTTTTTATTTTATAATTTTTTTGTAACTTTAATATACTAATAATACTTGGCAAGGTATACCCTATCCAACAAAAAAGAATTATCAAAATCGGACTACTCTATATAAAGTTATGCGTGGTTATACTCGTACATTACAATCAGTGAGTAAACAATCAATCAACCCCTATTTTCCGACCTTTAGGGTTCGATTTTGTTTTTCAAATTTATATGGGACCATTTTAGGAGTATATTCTTTCCAATAGAAGAAGAATTGTTACAATCGGACCACTATGTAAAAAGTTATGCGTGGTCATACATAAAAAAAATATATATACGCGTCGAATTGTGAACCTCCTCCGTTTTTAACAATACAGTCAATTTAATTGCTTAAAATAAAAAATAACTTCCCAGACCTGATAAAAGATGCACCCCCAAAGGTACCACTTCACCAGGAAGCTAAATATAATAAAAATCTTGGGGCCATTGATGTCAGAATGGCATTCTGGAGAATGTTACCTTTATCGGCTGTAGAAACCGAAGATGCACTAGAAGCATTTGCTTTTGATGATGATACCGAATCATAGGTAATTTGATTATGCATGTCATATAAAAATGTACCGAGCGTTAAGCATTTATGTTTTTTTAAACACATTCGTTTTTTTTTTTTGTTTTATCGTTAACCAACTTTTGTTTTTGGTAATGAAACCGATTAAATGATACTCGTATCATTACCATATTTTATTATTTTTATATTTATGTTCGGGTCAATCACCGAACAATAATGAACATGTCAGCGTAATTGCGACACCGCGCTGTATGACTTGAATATTTTATGTATAATTATTAATCTAAGTAAAACAGTCAGTACGTTTCGGACAGCATATCGGGCGCGACTCAATCTCATCCTATTCACCTCATTAGTTTTAATTGTTATCCCATTTGTATTACTGAAATATAGTTATCTTTATAATCTTCAATCTTAGTTTATCTCAATCTCACCCCAACCCCGAACATTGGTCCTTCGAGCCTTCGGAGCGGGACCATTACGCGTATATCTACGAACTGTACTGTGTAAGTGTCTCGCTTGGAAGTTATTACCAGACCCTGTGAAAACAGACCTGAGTGATTTCGGTCTCACAAATCTCATCCCCTGCTGATCCTGATTGAACCTGAAAGCATCGCATCATCTCATCGCGCTGCTACTCCAGGTTTGTTCTTGCAGCTATCGCAAGGACATTTGATCTCCAAAGAAGCCTTCAATACAAGTAAGGTCTCCTTTTTATCTTTATAATGTCGAAAATGGACGACATTTTAGCGACCCAACAACAACTAATCGAAGCCGTAGATAGGCTCTTCACCAATTTCAAGAAGGATGGTGCAGAGCGCAAGACCTCAGACTACTTACGTCGCCGATTAGCCACCTTGGAACAATACTTTACGGAGTTCCATAATAATCATATGACTTTGCTATCTTTTGGTGATGAATCTCATGCATATTTCAGTACTAATCAATACGATCAAATGAAGGAAAAATATAACAACATTAAAACTACTATTCAAAACTATAACCCTCTCGCAAACAGACCGCAAACCCTCGAATTGAAGCCTCCTGCGTTTCATCCTACTGCCGAATCTCAAACCTCGAACCTCGCATCTCCCGCTGTTTCTAAAACCCTTGTTCTCGAAGAGAGTAAAGCCGAAGGTCTCTTCAAAAAGCAAGCTACCAACTTTAAGGCTTTCTTGAGAACATCTTCCAATATCGACCTTGATCTCATCACGGAAAAATGGGAGTTTGAAGACGTCCTGAAGACGATACAATCTCGTTGGGCGGCTATTGACTCACTTCATTGGGAGCTGGACAACGAGTATGGCGGAACGAACCCGGAGTACGAAGAGCAATTTACTCATTATGAGAAATATTATAACAAAATCAAGAAAGACATCAATAAGAAAATGTGGTCCGTTGCTCATATTGAAAAATCTACTCCAAAAATGGAGATAGTCACCTTTGATGGAAACTACAATAAGTGGATTTCCTTCAAAGATCTTTTTACCGAAGCAGTGCACAACAACCCTTCTTTGTCGAATGCACAAAAGATGCAGTTTCTGAAGAGTAAAATCAAAGGTGAGCCCGAAAAATTGATCCAGCATCTCCAAATAAGCTCCGACAATTATCCTGTATGCTGGAATATCCTCAATCATCGTTATAATAATAAACGACAGATCTTCACCTCTTATCTTAACAATCTCATGAACATCCCTGCAAACCAGCAACAATCATCAAACCACATAAAACGCATTCACGACACGACGTACGAGAGCGTGAACGCTATCAAGAATCTGGGAGTCGATGTGTCTTCTTGGGATCCTTTCCTAGTATGTATATTGTCTCAAAAACTGGACTCAGATACATACGAGGATTATCTACAAGCCTTAAAATCCCCGCGAGAGTTGCCTGTCTTGGAAGATTTCCTTAATTTCTTGGAAACTAAGTTTATGATGCTGGAAACTTCACGTAAGAAGCTTGATAATTCCACACATAAATCATCTCCATCTCAATCCAACAACAATAACAAAACATCATTTTCAAAGGGTCCCAATCATAATCGAAATTATAACAATCCTAAAACGAATTACTCAACAAGCCAAGTTTCGCAATCGTCAAAGTCCAAACGCAAAATTAATAATCGCAAGCAATGTCCTATTTGCAATTCCGATGACCATCGAATTCATGCATGTTTAAAATTATTGGAATTGCAACCTAATGAACGTAAAAATGCTATTGCCAACTTGAACCTTTGTATTAATTGTCTACATTATCACGAAGGCAAAAAATGCTTTTCCGAAATAAAGTGCAAGGAATGCAATAAAGAACACAATACCATTTTGCATGAATCTTTTACGTCACACCGATCTGGGTTAAATGCAGCCACGATTACGAAATCGCCAGCCCAGCAGCAAGAAAGTAACACAGTTGCATCGCTTCGTAAGGAACCCTTAGAAATATTGCTTGCCACAGCAATAATTAACGTACAAGCAGCAGATGGATCTTACCAAAAAATGAGAGTTCTTTTAGATCAAGGGTCACAGACATCCATTATTAGGGAAAGCGCAGCTCAGTTGTTAAGACTACCGCGCCGAAAATGTAATGGTTATATCTCTGGAATAGGAAATAAGGAAAACAACTGTAAGGGAATGATTACCATCAAATGTTCGTCGCTGGTTAGCGAATTCACCTTTGAAACGGACGTATATGTAATGAATAAACTCATAAATAACTTACCCAGCTGTACCTTATCTAAGCCAGACTGGCCTACTCTTAACCAAATAACTCTAGCAGATCCCGAATTTTACAAAAGTAGGCCTATTGATATCTTATTAGGGGCAGATATCTATTCCACTATCCTTATGGACGGTATCTGTCGGTCAGAAGGTACGATGCCCATTGCCCAACAAACCCAGTTGGGATGGATCTTAAGCGGCAACTACAAAACGTACCACTGCAATGTGATCCTAAATAATATTGAAGAAATTCAGCAATTTTGGGAAGTGGAGGACATACATGAAACTCCAGCGATATCAGAAGAAGATCAAAAATGCATCGAGTTTTACCAATCCTCGACCTCTAGAAGGAAAGACGGAAGCTACGTCGTTAAAATACCATTCAAGGAGAATTTTGAGAATAAAATAGGGGAGTCGAAAACAAAATCGATTGCTCAATTTTTCCAAATAGAGCGGAAATTAAGTAAACAACCAGCACTGGCACGTGACTATAAAATGTTTATTTCTGAATACCTAGAACTCGGACATATGACACCCGTTACGTCACACGTACAGCCGGACTGCTACTTATCGCATCATTGCGTCCAACGAGCTGAGTCATTGACTACCAAATTGCGAGTTGTTTTTAATGCCTCGGCTAGAACCTCGAGTGGACGCAGCCTCAATGATCTTATGTGCCGAGGACCTAATTTACAACAAGACCTTCAGAGCCTTATCTTAAAATGGAGACAATTTAGGTACGCTTTTACAGCAGATATCGAAAAAATGTTTCGCAAAATCTGGCTACATCCCGATGATCAGAAATATCAGAAAATTATCTGGCGGAATCATCAATCTCAACCTTTAAAAGAATACCAGTTAGCGACAGTCACATATGGCACAAAGACCGCACCCTTCTTAGCCATGATGACATTGAAGCAACTGGCCATCGATGAAAAGCCAAGCTATCCACAAAGTTGCGCTCCTGACATCTTAGAACACTCGTTTTACATGGATGATCTCATGCATGGTGAACATTCAGCGAGAGCAGCTATACTTCTCAAAGCAGAGATGATCAACCTCCTCAAATCTGGCGGGTTTAATCTCAGAAAATGGCGATCTAACTTGCCGGAAATAATAGACAGTTCAGATGAACTGCAGAAGGAAGACTTTGACTTTAAGCAACCGGAGTCAACCAAAACTTTAGGTCTTAGGTGGGAACCAAAAAATGATCAATTCATCTTTCATCCCATAGAATTTACCACTAAAGACATCCTTACAAAAAGACAATTCCTATCTCAAATATCTAAAATTTTTGACCCTTTGGGCTGGCTAGCACCAGTCACAATAAAACTTAAGATCTTGTTCCAAGAATTATGGAAATCAGACCTGGGTTGGGACCACCCTGTCCCTCATGAAATCGCGTTGGAGTGGAATAATATTAAAGTCGATCTATCTCAAATATCTCGATTAAAAATACCATGTTGGATTCAAACCCAGGAAAAGGATATCATCGAACTCCATGGATTTTGTGACGCCAGCACAAAAGCATACGCTTGCGTCGTGTATTGCAAAATACAGAGAGAAAATGAAACTCACGTGACCCTTATTGCAGGGAAATCAAAAGTAACACCGCTGAAGAAACCACAATCGATCCCGCGATTAGAACTATGCGGCTCTCTCTTATTAGCAAAACTTATGCGAAAAATCATATTATCCCTATCGAACTACAAGGTGCATGTTTATGGTTGGACTGACTCAACGGCTGTTCTAGGTTGGTTAAGTGGCGAACCGGAGAAATGGAAACCCTTTGTTGCGAATCGAGTAAGGATTATCACTGAAATAATCCCTAAAGGTAAATGGAATTACGTAAAATCCAAAGAAAACCCCGCAGATTGCGCAAGCCGCAGTTTAACTGCTGCGCAATTAGCCAATCACTCGCTGTGGTGGCAAGGTCCCGACTGGTTACCGCAATATAAGCCAAAGGAATCTCATGAGATGCCGATTTATACGAGTGATACTAGCGAAGAACTCAGAAAGAAAAAGGAAGTAAATACGGTCATTGTTAACCCCGAAAATTTAATAATTAATCAACTATTAGCAAAATATAGCACTTTAAGGAAAGTTACTCGAGTATTAGCTTACATCAACAAGTTCATCGACATTATTGTTTACAAGAAAGAACGCACGTGTTTTCTTACTCTGCGAAATATAAAGACAGCTAGAGAAATGTTAATTAAGCACGTCCAAAACGAATATTTCGACGAAGAAATATCCCGGCTGAAAAATAATGAACCTTTGAATAAGAAAAGCCAGATTCTTAATCTCAATCCCATACTAGACACTAATCAAATTCTCTGTGTCGGTGGTAGACTTAAACATTCGAACCTTGATCCGGAAATGAAGCATCCCATCATAATCCCGAATCAATCGAAGTTGGCTGATCTTATCATTGATGAATCCCACGAACTTGTATTTCACGGTGGAGTTAAAATGACTACTGGATTTATAAGACACAAATACTGGATTCTTGGAGGAAACAGAGTCACAAAGAAACGATTAAGAATGTGTGTCAAATGTAAAAGAAATAATCCCATACCACAACATCAAATCATGGGTGACCTACCTCCAGCACGATTGATTCCTAACCGACCTTTTTACCACACCGGCATAGATTATACCGGACACATCCTTATTAAGGCAAACAAAGGTCGTGGCATTAAAACCTGTAAAGGATATGTCGCAGTTTTTGTTTGTATGGTAACTAAAGCCATACATTTAGAAATCGTATCAGATCTCACAGCGTCAGCATTTATTGCCGCGCTTCGACGAATGTCGGCTAGAAGAGGGGTTCCTGGGCACATCTATAGTGATCAGGGAACTAACTTCATAGGAGCCAACAAAATCTTAAAACAAGAGTTTGCCGAAATCTCCGACATCTTGTCTGACCAAGAAGTAACCTCGACAATCTCTGAAATGAATATTGAGTGGCATTTTAACGCCCCGTCATGGCCATCTGCTGGCGGACTCTGGGAAGCTGCAGTAAAGAGCCTAAAACATCATCTCAAGCGTGTCGTGGGAGAACAAAAATTAACCTACGAGGAATACAATACCCTATTATCCCAACTCGAGGCTTGTTTGAACTCCAGACCACTGTGCCCTCTGACAGAAGATCCTGAGGATCTGGACTTTTTGACCCCGGCTCACTTTTTAGCAAGTGGCCCCAACTTAACGATTTTTGAAACAGAGCATGATCTCAGAACACGGTGGCACTTGACGCAAAAAATCTATCAAGACATATGGAATAAGTGGAAGACTGACTATCTCTCGCAGCTTTCTACGAGGTCCAAATGGCGACAGCATCAAAAGGATCTCAATCTAAACGACATCGTTATCATAAAGGACGACAATCTTCCACCTGGAAAATGGAGTCTAGGTCGCGTAGTGGTGCTGCATCCTGGAAGTGACGGACACGTAAGGGTCGTCACACTTAAAACAAAAAACGGTTTCTTTAAACGCCCAGTTGTAAAACTGGCCTTACTGCCAACAAATAAAAATTATCCAGATCCGAATGCCCCAAAAATTGATAATAAAGTGCCAGCGGCGAGAAAAAAGCATCCTATCTCATTCTCAGCTGTGGTTTTATCTTTAACATTATTCTTACTGTCAGTAACAAGCACCGTTCAAGCATCCTACAACTTCACCCTGTTGACAAACAATAGTGTCTACTTCGACAAAATATCTAATATGCATTTAATTAGAGATGATTGGCATTTAATAGTCTATTATGACACAAATCCTTATCAAGAAGGAACGGCGGCATTATTAAAATATATCAAGTATCTTGAAACCTTATGCTCTACGATCAGAACACAAACACCTTGCGACGGCGTCATGTTACAACTTGAGCACGAGTTCGAAGAACTTAAACATTACGACAATATTGTCATGATAAATGACTCGTTTATGACTAATAAGAAACGTCGGCGTCGTGGCTTGATAGACGGAGTAGGCTACGTTGCAAATAGTTTATTCGGAGTGTTGGACCAACGATTTGCAGAAAAATATGAGAAGGATATTGACCTTTTGAAGCAAAACGAAAACCATTTATACAACCTCTGGAAAAACCAAACGTCCGTCGTAGAAGCAGAATTTAATCTCATGAAAAGGATGGAGAATACTATCAACAAACATCACAAAATAATAAATCAAAAACTTAATTATCTTCAAGATTCTTATAAAAATCTCTCTCAGCAAGTGCAAAACATAACTGTTATCACAGATTTCATAACCTCGGCTTTCACTGCTAACAACTTGTTGTATACCCTTCGTCGAATCCAGGACTCAATTTTAGACACAGTAACTGATATTTATAATGGAAAACTAGATTTTCATTTGATATCTCCGAAGCAACTTAGATCAGAGTTAAGCATAATATCAGCGCAAATATCTGGAGACTTGGTAGTTCCTGTCGACAACTTCAATTTTAAAGATCTTTACAGCTTGCTCAAAGTACGAGCCAAATACTCTGGAAAATACCTAATCATAGAAATAAAAATACCCCTGATTGAAAGAGATCTTTACGAGGTATTCAATCTTATCCCGGTTCCACGTATTGTAAAAGATAACATGATGATGAAGGTCGAAACTATTTCGGAATTAGCAGCCATCAACGTGAGAAAGGATTCATATTTAACTATCTCAGACACGGATCTACAGTCATGCATATTACAAAACTCTGTGACTATTCTGTGTCATATCAGAAAGCCTGTTCACCACATGAAAGACGATCATAGCCTTTGTGAGACGATCCCAGGCACAAGAACTTGTAAAACTAAAACTAACTCGTGCAAGAATGACTGGAGAGAGTTGACAACAGATAACAGATATTATTATTTCTGCTGCAATGAATGTAACGTCAAACTTCTGTGTGAAAATCAGGTTATGGCAGTTAGGTTATCAGAAGCGGGTCTTTTGCGTGTTGGGGAAGGCTGTTTAGTAAAAACAGAAGATTTTATAGTGTATTCCAACAAAAGATTGTCTAGTAAAATTAGTACGACGACAAAGATTATCTCGCCAGAAATATCACCAATAAATCACTTAATAAATATAACTATGCCAGAAATCTCATATGAGTTTAATCCCAATAACTCAGATAACCTCAAGCAATTTGAAGCCATTAAGCGAAGTCTTGAGATCATTAAGCAGAGTGAACCTTTGAGCACCAGTATCTCCTACCACGACGTCCATCAGTATACTGCTATATATCTCATCATATTGGGAATCCTGTTATTGGGAGTAGCTTACGGCTTTAAATGTTGGCGACAAAGGCAACGTAAAAGAAATCGTTCCACTTCCACAGCAGAGCGGTCAACAGCCTCTGCGACGACTGCGTTGCCATCTCCACACACCATTACGGAAAGTGTTGTGTTTAAGTGTAGTGAAATTAGGGAAAAAGGGCAGTCTAGTAGCAAATCAGTGAAAAGTGATTCTGAACGACTAGCTCTATCTAGTGAGTGCCTACAAAAAAGTGAAGATAGAGGTTCTTCACCAATCTTTCGTGTGTTTTCTCTTCCTGATTTACACTGTAGCGATTCCGTTTAATTTGTAATGTTACTTTAATCTCATCTTTTAACATAACTAACCCTACATTATTATTTTAGAACTATTTGAATATTGTTTTCACCTTGTTAATATTAAGTGCATTACCCATTTAACTATACCTATTTACTAACCCCACCTTTTTCTCCCTCGGGAGCATGTTCGGGTCAATCACCGAACAATAATGAACATGTCAGCGTAATTGCGACACCGCGCTGTATGACTTGAATATTTTATGTATAATTATTAATCTAAGTAAAACAGTCAGTACGTTTCGGACAGCATATCGGGCGCGACTCAATCTCATCCTATTCACCTCATTAGTTTTAATTGTTATCCCATTTGTATTACTGAAATATAGTTATCTTTATAATCTTCAATCTTAGTTTATCTCAATCTCACCCCAACCCCGAACAATTTATGCATGCCATATAGAGATGTATCGAATGTTGAGCATTTATGGTATTTTTGATACGTTTGATATTTTTTGTGATTTATTTTTAGTTATATATAAATGTCCCATTTAATTGAAATATCTCATGTTTCTTGCGAAACCAAAAAGCTTTATACCATTTAATTTTTATCGAAATGTATTTATAACCGCTTGTGTTTAAAGCACCTTAAATTTAAGTTACAATTACCCTATAATATTATAAAATAAACGACAATTTTATACATACATAAATGTATTTTTTTTTTTTTTTAAGAAATTGTTATATACCACATGTGCAATTAGTTCAAGACACAAATTAAAATGCAGTAAAGAAAGTCTTATGCTGCCAATTAGTCTGCAAAGTAGCAAAAAAATCAAAGTTTTTGTAGTATCGAGTATTTTTACGGCATTTTAATCTGAATATGTGTAACTTTTTGCGTGCAGTAACTGCTAAGATTTTAAAAAACCCGGTTTTAATTAAAATCTAATAAACTAAATTAACATTTGCATTTGTAAATACCATCTTTGTTGTCACTTAGTCCTCATAGTAATAAAAATATGCACCATACACATTAATAATATTAAAAAAAACAGTGTTAAAAAGTTTTTCGCGATTTTCTCGAAACCGCTTTTTTCCTCATACTGCACATTAGGGCCTGCACGGCAGAGTAGTACAGCGTCAACAATTTGTCTATAGTATTACTGAATGTCAAATATAACCATATTATTTTTTTATTATCTATATTTTTTCATTTAGTAATGTATTTTTTTATTCAAATGAAGCACGGTCGAATTTCGACCAATGGGCGATCACTAGTACTATTTGTTCTATTAAGTACATCAAACACACATGATACTCTGATAAAGAATAGAGAAGTAGTATGAAGTAGTACTTAAGAAGTAATATGAATTATAATCGTACTTAAGTACTCCTAATTATTATAAATTTGAACATTTGTATGATTGGATGTTTGTTTCTCAACCCCGTACTTAACGGTATATCTATACTCTATACAAATAAATAAAATTGGAGAGTCGGTTTTTAATATTTAAATAACCGCTTTTTACTAAGTGTATATGGTTGTATACACGGTACATATACCAAAACAATATTTTTATAATTTTTGTCTGTCTGTCTGTCTGTCTACTGTCTGTCTACTGTCTGTCTGCCTGTCTTTTTGTTCCGGCTAATCTCTGAAATGGCTGGACCGATTTTGACGGAACTTTTATTGGCAGGTAGCTGATTTAATAAGGAGTAACTTAGGCTACTTTTATTTTAAGAAAATACCTGCGTTAATTTCCGACATCCACGCGGGCGAAGCCGCGGGCAAAAGCTAGTTTATTTTATGTACGTAATTTCTTATTTTCAGATCAAATAAATACCATCAGTTTTTAAATAATAATTTATTATTCTCCTGATTGAATTTCGGTCACGGCAGATAATCATAAGTTTTAATGATATTTGTAATATGTTTCCCACATTTTCGCCAAATCTCCCTAGTAATAAACTGGCAACACCGGCTAATCAAAGTAACCTATGAAGTATCGAATTCAAAATTCATGTTTTCTTTAAAAAAATGTGGTTAAATAACAAAACTTTGCGATGAAAACTGATCTTGGTATTATTATATAACTTTTCCAAATAAATGCGACACAGTTTGACAGCACAAACCAGCGTAATTAATAATTTTTCGTGAGCACGTTACCCCTAAGTGATTCAAATAACACTGACGTCAGTGAGAAGCGAGTCTACCAAATTTAGTAGACTTTTTTTGAGCCGTTCGGTACGGCCAATGTGTCATCTAGACAGGTATATCAAAGATTGTAACAAACTTTTTTGGTTTTACTTTATAGAAGTGAAACTCCCTACGCGGCGATTCAATAACTGTACGAGAGTTAATTGAGAGTGAATTAAAAGGACGCATCAAAGGATACCGGCGAGAGAATTGTTGATGAAATTATTAAGCGTCTACGTATGTCACCCTACTAGAAACCGACGAAATAATTTACTAAGTAATTTTATCAAATCAAACATAAGTACTATCAAAGTCTGAAAAAAAAGTCATAATAATAAAGAGCTTATTTGACTAGATTATTGATGCTAAGAAATAATCATGGCTTAGTTATTTTTTCTTTCTTGCTTGACTTCATGACTTTTGGCTAAGCGATACTTTTAATGTTGCCATGTAATATAAATCTCAGTCAAGTTACATACGCTGTGGCTTTACGTATTGCATTAAAATACTTAGGAAATATATTTCTGTATCAGAATACAAATGTTAAAATAAAAGTGATTGCTTGTGCTAAAGATTATAGCGGTCATATTTTTTTAATACGTACACATATGACATCGTAGTGCAATTCGAGTATGGCAACATCGCAAAAAAAAACATGACATTTCAATATTGTCAATCGACCGGCACTGATAACTTGTGCCTTCGCGTGCGTCTCGTTATTTTGTTTTCCATCGATTTTCCGTGATATTCTACTTCATCGACTGCTTCTGCTTATGGACTCTGAGATTACCGGTTCCCTGTGTGACTAGTGCTTGCCTAAGGATTCTGATTGTTTGCCTATACGACGACATTTTTCTGTGACTCTGGATTCCGATTCTGCCTGATACCTTGGATTTTGTTGTGTGTGCATCAATTTGTTTATCTCGATGCATGAGTAGCCGTGTAAGGCCTATACGCATCATGTGTGTCAACTGCAACATATTATGTGTCAATAAAATGCGCCGATACCCGGCATTGGCACTTAACTCGAGAGTTGGATGTTGAACTCATACAATGACTGAAATATGATATCTAGGATGGGCCAGACATCAACCATATATCACAGCACCCGCAGGTTTTCTTGATGACATTGTGGTTAGAGAAGATGAGGAATAAATATATTTTTTAAGTTGTTTTTTTTTCTATACCTACCAATGACCTACCCTTACCATGTAATGAATAATAATACTATATCTATAACTAACTGCTCTAAAGATAGTTGACTAAGATTATTAAATAAATATTCTTCTGAACATATAATTAAGTAGGTAAGTACCTGCATACTTACTTACGTAGACCATGTGGCAGACATATAATATTCTGAATACGTAGTCCGTAGTTTATTTTATACTTAAAATGCATTTTTATCAATGATATTTTGAGCAATAAGTAGGTATTTCTATATATCTTTTTCGATAAGTCTGTTGTTGACGGGACATAACCTCTAAAAGTTCAACCTGATATATCTTAAATTCTTGACTTCCTATAAAAGTATAACTGAAGACAAAACTGTTCAGCAATTCAATTTCTATACTTTTACATATTTTTCATAAGGAGACGCTAAAAAAAATGTCAACAAAAATTTGTTCAGGAGTTCGCCACTGTTCTTTAGACATATTTCCTTACAGTGAAAAAAAATTACTCTCTCTATCTCTCACAGTAAATCTGCCTTATTTTATTTTTTTTAGAAACTTGACTTCTAACTTGTCTTCTTCTATTCTTCTTTTTGTTCTGTTTTCATCTTCGGCAGCTGAATTAGGCGAAATGCTTAATGACAAGGCAAGCCTTGAAATTGGTCTTCGTATGAACATGTCTAAGACCAAATTCATGACCAATAGCGCCAAACAAAAACAGTATGTGGAGGGGGTGGAGATTGCATATGTTCCAGAATATATCTATCTCGGCCAAATAGTCTCTTTCCAGGCGAGACAAGAAAAAGAAGTTGGCCGCCGCACTGAAAATGCCTGGAAGAGCTATTGGTCGATGAAAGCTTTTATGAAAGGAGATCTTCCAATTTGCCATAAACGCAAATTAATGGACATATGCATTCTCCCTATCCTTACATACGGTACTCAAACCTGGTCCTTGACAGTTCAGCAGAGGACCAGGCTCGAGGTTTGCCAGCGAGCAATGGAGCGTAGTAAACTTACCGATCGAATAAGGAACACGATACTGCGCTCTAAAAAAAAAATCGTCGACGTCACCCAAAAAGCAGCCAAGCTGAAATGGGACTGGGCCGGACACGTTTGCCGTATGTCGGATGCAATGTGGACAAAGATCACCACAACATGGGTCCCCGAAAACGCCATAAGGCACCGCGGTAGACCCAAACGTAGATGGCGGGACGAACTTGACGCCTACATGAGGGATTGGTCCTTATTGGCTCAGGATAGAGTTAAGTGGAAAAAGGAAAGGGAGGCCTACAGTGGGACAATACAGGCTGATTATTATTATTATTATTATTTGACTTCTATGACGTGTACCACACGTGCAATTTTTTTTTCAGTCGTGGGACTTAATTGAATCCTCTCAAGATGTATATCAAAAGAACTCTCCAGTTGCAAGTTTTTACTTTACAGCCCTTGACTTCTCCAAATAGTACGAAGAGTATGTTTTTCATTCCTTTATCAACTTTTAAATAATGTATGACTTCAAATTCTATTGTAAATGTAACTAAACTGGCGGAAGATACATGTGGTCTAAGGTCAAAAATTGAGCTTTACTTTAGTAATGTTTTGATTAACAGTACCATACCCATGACACTACACTAAACTTTGGGCAAGATTGCAATTATAGTACCTGCTATAAATAGTTCAATTTTAACGGTTCTGGATTGGATAATTTTTTTTTCTTTATAGTGTTCTAATTAATTATAAATTAAAAAGTTTTATTTTTACCCTATTGGTCTACTATTGACCGTTGCGTCGTCACCTGGTTGATGCCGATGTGTAACTTCGAAAATATAAAACATGACATCGTAACATTGAGCGTAACAACACCAGTACGAGCATAGCGTGTCAGCTACGCCCCAACTCAGTGCAAGCTACGTTGTAGCCGCACTGCTACGATGCGCGTATTTTCGTTACTTACAATTTTTTGCAAGCAGGATATTGCCAAATAAAATCAGTAATATTCAAGAGTTTTTAGACATATTTGTCGTTTTCTGCTTTGATAAAGTGTGATAAAGTCCCGCTTTGAAATACCCGCTGAATATCATCATCACTCAATTTTTGTCTGTCAAGGAGTTCTCTAAAAGTAAATGTGAACATAGCAAAGGTTCACATTTCACCAAGCAATCGATAACTTTATGAAGCGTAACATTTATTTTTATTGAGTACAAATAATATAAACGATTGAATCTTGTTATTTAAGAAAGATTTATAGACAAAGATCAAAGATTATAATCAAAGTGAATCCTTATTTAACCCTGGTAGGATGATTTTGTTTAGAGTATAAACTAACTTCGATTGAAATAGTTTAATTGTCTTTTCTGTAAACACATTATGTTGTAACATAAAAAGTAAGACTGTAATAACATTTACAGCATATTTCGATGAACCTTGATGTCGTATAGTCAAAGTTGTGCCAACCTAACATAATCAACTTTACCAAATTAACACTTGCAAATATAGCAATTCAGTATATCGATATGTGACATTACACATAGTTAGGTTCTTTCGCAAATTGCAAGGAAATAATATTGTCAGCTGTCATAGTGTGGTACGTCTTGTGAAATAGAGAAATGTGTTTGAACAGGAAATCTAAATTATGGTGTCAATATGAGTATGACATCTAATCGGTAGTAGTACGATAACAAAGTAGATAACATAGACATCATCATTTTCATCATCTTTGATGCTTAGACTTTACACAACTGTGTTGGAGTCAGTGTTGACGATAGTACGTCGAGTGCTCAATTATGGGAGCGAATAAATGAAAAACGTGGACTATTTTAATTCGGTTATAACGTCCGCGCCGCCCGTGCACCCCTCAGCCTGCCGCTGACGCCCGATCCTGATGCCGCCGCCGGCGCGCCCCCTCAGCCACCGCGTGCCTCCTACGACTCGAGGTCATGCCGTGCATAGACAGTCGGCTTAGTCATAGTGTAACCAGATGCAGCTGAATAACAGTATTTTACACGGGCCGACTGCTTCTCTGGCTTTCACAACCCAATTATTGGGTAACAGTATACCGTTATGGTAAGACTGTTTGTAAGACTTTTGGGCATCGGACGACCCGTTAAGAATATCAAAGATTCACGAATAGCTTGCTGGACTAATGGCTTGACGTGCTTTTTGAGGACCGGTGGGGTCTTGATATGTTAAAATGGCACCCATCCACAGAGAAACCGCAACAAGCATAGCTTAACCTGATCAACGGACCCATGCGGCTAGACAGATAAAATAGACATGTAGAAAATGTTCAAAGTTGTACGCACAAATATAATTTGTTAAAGTAACTCCTTCCTACGTAGCTACGTCTTTAATATTGGTGAATATTGCTTTCGTAATAAATATTCGTCGTGTAATGAACATCAAATTTCTGTACCGCATCAAATTCACAGAGATGGTTTATAACCACTAAACGATGTTATGTTAGTGTGAGAGCGATATTTGTTTTGTATCTAAATGTTTTATCACGCGGTCGTTACTCAGGACAGCGCTACGTGAGTCGAATCTAAAAATTACTCATTTAGGGCAGGTGCAAAACTGCCACCGGAATGAATTCGTAAATAAAATTATGTTATTAGGCAATTATTTTAATTTCATCTGGCAATTTCAATCGAATGCAAAATATTTAACAGACTAATCGACTACTTTTCCAAATTGGAGTAAATTCAGTTTTACAGATATTGGTGTATTGAACACAAATGTTATATTCTGTGTTGCAGCCAACCCCTGATGGGTTGACTGCAACACAGAATATTACATTATTCACAACCAGAAATATAGTAATCTTGAAAAAACCTACGACCAGACAACACAATTATGTAATTTCATATTTTAAGACTACCAACTCTGCCAGGGTCGCGAAATTTGTTCGAAAGAGATACTGTGGCCCTGGCATAGGGCATCTGAAGGAACATGGGTGGGTTTTATTCAGTAAAAGTCTGACATGCTCTCCCGGTCCGCCCAGAGCGGGAGACGTCATTTAATGATGAAATCGGTTGTTATTTTTTTTTTAAGTTTTTATTCTTAACTTTTTAGTTATGGTATGTACCCCGCACTAACCTAATCGCGTTATTCGTCGTCCATTTGTTGCGCACATAGTAAATGCAAATTTAAGACTTATATGGTTTTCTCATTAATGCCACTGTCAGAACTGATCCAATTTAAATGAGACTACACGGGAAGCACCAGCTTTCAAATGAAAAAATAATCATCAAAATCGGTTCCCCCAGTCAAAAGTTCTGAGGTAACAAGCATTAAAAAAAATACAGTCGAATTGAAAAACTCCTTCTTTTTTGAAGTCGGTTAAAAAGACTACCAACTGGTACATACTTAGCAAGAAATGTAATCCGCGCTTGACCGCACACAGGGTTGCCTCCACGGATATCGAGGGATATGCCTTGGGGGCGTGGCACGTGCCGCCTCGATACTATAAAATTGGTAGTATATTCAATCGGCGGCTGTACGCATCATTCAGTCGCTTTGCGATTGCGTACAGTGCACTATTGATGCGTAAAAAACCAAAATGCCGAGTTGTGCAGTAATTATTTGTAAAAATAGGCCAAATACCATCAACCTGAAGACAAATTGCGTGTCCTACCACCGGTCAGTAAACAATTAAGTCGCTGTTTTATATTTTAAATCAATTTTTAAATGATTTACTAACTTACGTGCGGAGCGACACGAACTAATCCGAACTAGCCCGAATCTTCCCGAACGAAACGAACGGTTTAGATTTAGAGAGGTGCAATCGTTTGCGTGCGGCTGATTTTATCGATATGCGTATTATTGCAATTGAATATTTTTTTACAGAACTCAATGGATATCCTCGTACTACTTGTATAGTAAAAGAGTTAATCCGAACTAGCCCGAATCTTCCCGAACGAAACGAACGGTTTAGATTTAGAGAGGTGCAATCGTTTGCGTGCGGCTGATTTTATCGATATGCGTATTATTGCAATTGAATATTTTTTTACAGAACTCAATGGATATCCTCGTACTACTTGTATAGTAAAAGAGTTAAATTACTTACTAGTTTAAAGTTTTTTGAACCAAACTAAGACATTATAATTCCAATACAGTTACTCGTGAAGTGTTTTTACTTAGAGTAATATTATGCCTAAAGACTTTCACAAATTAACAGTTTTTAAGTTATAGTAGGTATAATATGATTCGTCCGCGTCAAATTTTTGCTCCCCTGACCCTTCCCGTCGCATCGATTTGCCTGCTCGTTGCTGCTCGCTCCTTTTGAGTTATAGTGAGTCAACCTTAAAAGATAGACATATGCTCTCGCGGACTTTTTTTTAGAACTTTTTAAAAGGAACAATTCCGTCATACATGATTTTTGTGTTACTTTAACCGTTTACGCAGCGCACGCAACGGAAACTCTCAAAAGGAATAAATTTTCCCCGTTTTTACAACATTTTTCATTACTGCTCCGCTCCTCTTAGTTGTAGCGTGATGTTATATAGCCTATAGCCTCCCTCGATAAATAGGCTACCCAACACAAAAAGAATTTTTCAATTCGGATCAGTAGTTCCTGAGATTAGCGCGTTCAATCAAACAAACAAACAAACAAACAAACAAACAAACTCTTCAGCTTTATAATATTATTAGTATAGATAAGTATTATAACAATAATACACAATAATATACAATATGATAAGTAAATAAATATTATATTTCATCCAATTATTTATATTTGTTAAAAAAATTACAATAATTTGTTTTCGATATACAAAAATATTCATTTTTTTTTTTAAATCTGCTATTTTGCGGTTTCGTAAGGTGGGTCATAGATGATTAATAATATTACGCAATATTATTGACCGAGTAAGATTAATATTGAAGATTGCGATGGTTAAATATTGTTGAAAATAAAAAAAATGCGCAATATGATTGTATTGATCACTAAATCGCAAGCCCATCTTAGTCAATCATAAATCCGAGCAGCCAAGGTTCGAGGTTGAAATTAGAAAATTCGCGGTCCGTTGCTATTTTGTCAAATCTTTGTCTATAATACTGAATGTTTCACATTTTATTTTATTTCTATACAAATGTGTTAAAAATGTCGTATAACTTGCGTGAACATTGTATTATTACGCTCTCGGTTCCGATCCAGCCTCAGACGTAGTAACGAACTTAGCCCACTTATAACACAACGTATTATATTAAAATATTCTTAGTATTAATAATTTATAATTATTTTCTTTTATTCATTTGTAATTACTTATAAATTATATTTTTAAATATTTGTACATAAAAGTATAAAAACATTTAAAAATATAAAAATTAGTAGCCCACTGGTATCGGGAACAGGGTCCAAGCTACCGGCGCTCAGGGCTCCAGAGAGAGGAACCTCCTAACAATGCGAGCCGTGTCCAGAAGTACCGCTTTCTGAATTGAGCCCTTGATCCAACTGCTCAACGAGAGCCTCTTCAGGTGTTGGTCGAGGCTCTTGGCTATCAAACCATTGGCTGTTTTGACTATCGGCACAATTATTGCTAAGTCCACATCCCACATGTCGACAATCTCGCGAGCCAAGTCAAGATACGTGATTTGTTTATCTTTCTCGGCTTTCACGAGGTTCTCGTCATGCGGGACCGTTATGTCAACAATCATCGCGCGCCGTTCTAGTTGATCCACCACCACTATATCAGGCTTATTGGCAACAACAGTCCTGTCAGTGATGATGGATCGATCCCAGTACAGTATGATATGGCCATTTTCAAGAACTGGTTCGGGCAAATACCTGTAGTATGGCACTTCTGATTCCACAAGGCTGTATTTCAGAGCAAGTTACTGGTGGATAATCCTTGTTGCGTACCGTTTATTATCTGTGCGCCTAACGGAATGCGCGTGTAACGAAGTGACATCTGACTTGTCATTTTTTTGACGTTGACACTTCCTCTTGGCTTCCGGTGGGAAGAGGGAAAGCATGTCGCCGTTTGTATCTCGCGATATTTTGTAAAGTAATCCCATAAAACCGGTCGTTTTGTGGACAATCTGTCATGACCCAGTTGTGTTGAGTGTAAATAACCCCAATTTGAAGACATATCACGGGTTCTGTTTGTTGGAAATACCTGAAATAGTTTGAAGGTCATTCAAGTGACGCTATTGGGGAACGAGTGATTTGAAGACCGCATGCTGTGATTGCCTCCAGCCGGGTGGAAGCGGATTCTAACCTGAAGAATACTCGTAACGTCACAACACAATACATATACACTCACTTACATACACATATCCAGGTAATCCCAAGAAGCCGGTGGTCGCCCATCAGGTAAGTTCTTTGTTTGTATATTGTACCTTGTACTTGGATTGTCTGCTCCGCGATCGGCGGATAGTTGCGCTCGCCACTTCTTGTCTCCTGGACCCCACCATCACGCTTCCACCTACTCAATTGAAATCCTATGGTAGGGGTCTAGTCTAGCCTGGCAGCGTACATTTTGGTAGCAGAGGCGTGGTTTTAACCTACAAAACCACCAAATTGGTAATTTACAGTAGGCTAATTACTTGGCAGTCTCTATAAGGGAAGTAGTAATACGCTGTAAATATTTGATAACTATGAATGCTAGTTTATTTGAAATAATTTGTTGGAATTAATTGAGTTGAGTAACTCATATTGCCGGGGGTCAACCAGGTTTGCATATGCTTCAGAGTTGGTTAGATTGAGCTATGTTATAACCTCTTGTTGTTGTTATTTGACCTCTGTCTTGTATTGAATGTCAGGAAGACATTAAAATGTTGAGTTTGTACCATTAATATGGTTATTTGTGAATATTAATATTTGAAATTGGCATTTTTGAGTATTACCATTGTTTTGAGTTGGAATAAGGGTTCATTATTGTTGTACCTTTGACACAGTGGTTTGTGAACTTAACATTTGGAATTGGATAGAATTTGAATATTTGAATTGAATATGAAATAGAATTTTGAACTTTGATATTGGGTTTGAATTAAAATAAAAGTTTATTGTTGAATTGAATTGAAACTAATATATTGTTATTTCTTGAGTTGCTGATTAGTCAGTTTGGTAGTTTGATTGTAGTTATTTTGTAATTGAATGTTTGAACTTTGTTACTTATTTACCTTTTGCTTGGTTTATTTTATTTGATTGCTTGCGTTGGATTTCTTTGTTATTTATTGATTGAACTTTGTTATTTGATAATTTAATTGTTTTGTTTATTTGAATGATTTTGTTTGTGCAATGGCATACAAATGGAAATATTGCAGTGCCGGACACCTGTCCAGGTCAAGCCGGAGACCTCGGTTGTTTCAGGTCCCGGACTATTGAGTAGATTGCCTGCTTTGGAACTGCCACACTTGACGGTCGCTGGGACCACTGGTACGGTTTCCAAAACCTGTTTGCAAGTTTGGTTGATGCACACTCGGACCTCAGACCCGCCCAAAAGTTGGCCTATTTGTTGTCTGTCCTGGAAGGTGAGGCCCGAGCCTTGGTACAGCATCTGTCGTTGACTGACTCAGCCTACCCTACCACTTTGGGACTACTCACCCAGCGGTACCAAAATAAACGTTGTTTGGCTGACGTTAATATTGAATTGATTTTGGGGTTACCGGTCATTACTGGATTGTCAGCATTGCGTACTGACCTGTTGAACCCGTTGATGGTAACGACCAACGCTTTAAAGCGATTGGACTTGCCGGTGGACCAATGGTCTTACCCTTTGGTGCATGTTGTGCTGCAACGGCTTCCTGCCGATTTGAGGGCTCATTTCGAGCAAAGGTATGGTGGGGATAGTGTCACACATCTCCCCCCATTTGGTGACCTCGTCCAGTTTTTGGAGGATGAGTGTCGGTTTGTGGACAACTCTGGCGTTGCCACTGAGTCATGCCAGCCGTCTTCCCGGCCACGAGACCAGGGACGGACTAGGGCTCGCGGGCCTGTTGATGGTCGCCCCGCCGCTCGTTTTGCTGGCACCCAGAGTCGTCCTGGTTGTGAGTTTTGTAGGGACACGGGGCATGGCATGGCAACTTGCGCGGCCTTTTTGAAGTTGCACGTGAGTGCCCGCCGCCGAATTGCCAATGCACGCCGCATGTGCTTCTCTTGTTTGGGGGCTCACTTCCATCGGGACTGCCCCAACCCCCGCCCTTGTATAATTTGTAGGGGGTCCCATTTGGACATTTTGTGCGCTAACGCGAACCACGCTGGCAGACCAGCCTCTGATGAAGGTTCGCGCACGGGGGGGTACCATGGAGTTGGTCACCGGGCTTCTGGCTCGCCGGTTCAGAACTCCACCCCCCGCGTACCGTTTATTATCTGTGCGCCTAACGGAATGCGCGTGTAACGAAGTGACATCTGACTTGTCATTTTTTTGACGTTTTCACTTCCTCTTGGCTTCCGGTGGGAAGAGGGAAAGCATGTCGCCGTTTGTATCTCGCGATATTTTGTAAAGTAATCCCATAAAACCGGTCGTTTTGTGGACAATCTGTCATGACCCAGTTGTGTTGAGTGTAACTAACCCCAATTTGAAGACATATCACGGGTTCTGTTTGTTGGAAATACCTGAAATAGTTTGAAGGTCATTCAAGTGACGCTATTGGGGAACGAGTGATTTGAAGACCGCATGCTGTGATTGCCTCCAGCCGGGTTGAAGCGGATTCTAACCTGAAGAATACTCGTGACGTCACAACACAATACATATACACTCACACAAGAAGAAGCCGGTGGTCGCCCATCAGGTAAGTTCTTTGTTTGTATATTGTACCTTGTACTTGTATTGTCTGCTCCGCGATCGGCGGATAGTTGCGCTCGCCACTTCTTGTTTCCTGGACCCCACCATCACGCTTCCACCTACTCAATTGAAATCCTATGGTAGGGGTCTAGTCTAGCCTGGCAGCGTACAATCCTTGTTACAAGACTGTGTCTATTTATAATTATAGTAATACCCACCATATAATTGCAAATTAATTTTCCTAACCTGAATGTATGTAAGCATTTTTTTTAAGATTAAGTAATGCATTATTTATTTATACAGCATGATATGTAACAGAGAGCGTTCCCTTTAACCGATAATACAAAATTTTAAAAATATATTCCCATTTCATTTTAGTAAAAGTTAACTATATTTTCGGATAGCTATATAAAAAAAAGAAATTATTTAAAGGAAATTAAACGAAGTTATTATAATACAAGAATGTGCTAAAATTATAATAAATATCGATAAAAATAATCGACCATCGCTTTCGACTCCCTAATTGCATGCGTGTGCATTGGATGTTCGCAAATAGCAAGTGTTTACAAGTGAATGCCCCGCCCATTCTATGTATGTGTGATATTAGAAATTGATTTAGTGTAGCTGCTTTCTTCTTGGTGTGCGTGTTCAAATTTTAAGTGTGTGTCGTCAGTACACTATTTGTTAATGTTGTAATTTCTTGGGTGGTAGTGTGTGGTGGGGGTCCTTACTATTCCGCAATGAAGGCATATCTCTGGATATCTATGGTTGCCTCTGTGCGATCAAGCGCGGATTCATTTATTATTATTTTTATTTAGAATTTGTTTTCCTCGGCCTAGCTGGATAGAAATGATGGCACGTGCCTAAGCCAAGTGTCCAGCATTGGGGGAGTAATATGATAAGTAGACTGTATGGTAGACGAATTTACATGGGAGTATTGGTGCAAAGTGTCCGGCTCACACTGAAGAAATTTTATAACTAGCCTGCATGTATTATAGATCACTGCCGTTTGCAGCAGATGATAGGTGTTAGATGGCAGATTGAGGGAACTAAGGGACCGATGAAGCTGTTTACGAATTAGTCCTTTTGTAGATAGCATTATGGGGACTATTGTGACTTTTGAAGATGCCAAAAGTCTAGTTATTTCGTCTTTAAGTTCGGTGTATTTCGATAATTATTCGGCTATTGTAATATGTAAGTTATGCGTATTAGGCACAACAATGTCTATTAGGACCCCAGCTTTATTTATTTAATCTATTGTTACGTAGATCGTAAAGTCTAGAAGCATCATGCTAACTCCGTCTCAGAAAGGGGCAGTGTGACGTAAATCGTAAAGTCTAGAAACATCACGCCAATTCCATCTAAGGACGGGGCAGTGTTGGAAATTACTGGAAATGACACGCTAACGCCTCTGTTATCGAGTAGCAAGTACTACACAAAATTGTACGTAGACGCTACTGCCATCTATTGTCGAATAGTGGGATGGAAACAGTTCAATGGAAGTTACTAGAAGCTTCTACGCTGTGGCAGTGTCGAATGTTCGAGAATGTTCTGCTCGGGATATAAATAGCGGATTGTCGGGCCGACAGGCACACCCGGCTGGAGGCCTAAAAAGGTAACTTTTTAGAACTCGCCGGGCCACAATCCGTTTAAGTAGTCACAATCTTTTCAGGATTAACTACGAGACGCCCCACAAAAAAAAAAAAAAAAAAAAAAAAAACCGACAGGCACATTCCACGCTCGACCTCCGCAGCGAACGGACGTGTTGTTACCGCGCTCGCCGCTCCGCCGCCCGCGCCCCCCACCACTCCGCCGCTGTGAAAGTGCCAGTGTTAGTGTTGTGTCTGCTGCGCAACGCTCCGCATCGTAGTCGCACCGGCTACCCAATTGGCGATCGAAAATTTATTTTCGATCGTGAATTGTCTCAAACTGTCTTTTTCAAGACAAATTGTTTCTTTATTCGGATACGTCTAAAACGTAGTGGCCCCTTCTGGGCAAATCCACAGTTTCGTGGTCCTCGGTGGAAACCTCACGGTGTCAACGAAACCGAGTGGGTGCTGACCCAACGCACCCGCCTATCAGGGCTAGGCTATTCAGGGCTAGGCGAAAGTTTGGACGGGTCCCGGATCGCTGGCCTTGGGGGCTTCCCTCGTCAGTCCCGGTGACAGTTTTGCTTCCACAGCCGCGTACTAGTGCCGCGGGTATTTCTATACCCCCCGCACTAGACTGGTCAGGGTATCTCTATACCCATCCGCACTGACCGGTTAGGGCCCCGTCGCACAATAAGATTGGCGACGGTACACACAGATTAGGGCTCACGCAGTAGGACACACCTCCCTGTCTATACCCGACAGGGAGTGCTACTCACCCCCGGGCACACCCACCCGGGGATTAGGGGATTAGGGCTTGTTAGGTGATAGGCGCTCCGATGAGCGAATAGGGTTCCCATTTCCCAACCATGTTGGGCTCGAAGGTCGCCGAGTGGAGCTCAAAAGAGCGAGAAAGTTTTTTCTCGCTCTGCGAGCTCTTCATGGACGACCCCGAGTTCAAGAGGTTGTTCAAACGCTTGTCAAAGCGCGCCCTGGTTGCCTAAGCGCACACCATCGCCGCCGAGGCCGCTCCGACTTCAGAGACTAGCGTCGCTACTTTTAGCGACGCTCTAGAGTCTCCCCCCGTGCCCAGCTCTCAGGTGCCCATCTCGATGGACACCGAAGAGGTCTCCTCTGGCGAGGAGGATAACCGAGCAGCAGACTCGGTCTCCTCCCCCTCGTCAGACGGAGAAAATTACACGCTAGTTTCCCATGGCAAGGGAAACAAGCGTAAAAAGACCAACTCTAGCGCCGCCCCGGCCGCTAAGTTCGCCGCAATAGAGGAATCATCCCCTCCCTCGCGTGCGCCCACCCCGCAGGCTAACGCCGCGTCCATCCCCACCCCTAAAGCGTCAACCTCCGCAAAGGCTGTCGCTCCCCGCGACATTGCCCCCACCCCTCCGGTCAACAAGACCGCTAAAAAGATCCCTCCCCCGCCCCCTGTATTTATACAGGACAAGGCGAAGTGGACGGAGATCTCCAAGTGGTGTGTTGACCAGAGGGTCAACTTCACTAATGCCCGCTCTACCCAGCAGGGCATTAAAGTCCAGACCCCTACGTCACGAGACTTTCGTGACCTGACCAAACTCCTCAGTGCACGTAATGTGTCCTATCACACTTACGCCCTGCCTGAGGAGCGTCAAACCAGGGTGGTGATCCAACGGATCCCCGTGGAGATCGCCACGGATGACATCAAGGCCGACCTCGAGGCACAAAACGTGCCCGTAGATGAGGTCCATCGAATGCACCGGGCCAGACATGGTCCGGCATTCGACATGGTTTTAGTAGTGTGCCCTCCCACCGAGGGTCACCACCCTATCTTTAGGATCAAGGCTGTCTGCAGTCTCACGGGCATCCGCATAAGCCCCGGAAAACTGGCAACATTGGCCAATGCCATAGGTGCCAGCTTTACGGGCACTCACAGCATCACTGTTTCGCAACCCCCAGGTGCGTAAAGTGCTTGGGGAATCACGGAACAGTGGATTGCCCCCGTCCCAAAGACCGAGCCCTCTGCACAGAGCCACCCAGCTGTGTTCTCTGTGGAGAGGCCGGCCACCCCGCCAACTACCGGGGCTGCCCCAAGGCCCCGAAGTCTTCCTCCTCGAAACTGGCGAAGCGCGCCAACGCTCGCCAGCTAAGAGAAGCCCCCTCTTCCAAACTTCCAGAGAGGTTGAGTCCCCAGAGACCCAGCCCCTGGAATCACTGGAACCAAGGGAACCACATGCAGGCATTCCCTGCATTAGGTCCTCCCAAGCCCTCCCCCGCTGGGATCCCTGCGTTATTGGACCCGCGTCCCAACGCCCCAGCCCCTTCCCCCCCCTGCGCCCCCCGCAAAGCCCGTTAAGCCCATGGCCGCTCTCGCCGCCAAACCGGCACCCCCTGCTCCCCGTCCCGTAGCACCCCCATCTGGAGCAAAGGTGAACCCCCTAGATGCTTTTAACATCATCTCGGGTACGTTCACAACGTTCTTTTCCCCCAGAGCCCAACGTATGGCCCAGGAGCTAGTCGACGCAGCACGCGCCGGCAACCTGCTCCAAATCCAGGCCATCTACAACGCGTATCCGGAGATTACGCAGGCCCTTGTCTCCCTCTCTACTCAAGCCCCCCATTCTGGATAGTCGAGTACTAGCGAGAACCAAACCCCGATCCCTAAAGTTAGGTTTTTTCAATGCCAATGGCATACTCAACCAACGTGATGAGATCGCCACTTTCCTCCGCGACCATCAATTAGACATTCTACTCATCCAAGAGTCCTTCCTTAAACCGAATCATCGCGACCCGAAAATTGCCAACTATCGCTTAGTTCGCAATGACAGGACGCGCTGCCACAAAGGCGGCACCCTCATTTATTATAGGAAGTCCCTGTACTGCATCCCCATGGACCCTCCCCCCCTCTCCCGTTTAGAAGTTTCGATCTGTCATTTAGGAATGACAGGTCATCAGCCGATCACTACGTTCCGCCGGTTGGGAAAAGATGCTGGGCGATTTAGAACCGACCCACCAGGCATTCTGGGAGCTTCAGAGGAAACTCAAATCCAAAGAAGTCACCACAATGCCCCCCCTGATCCGCCCCGATGCGACACTTGCATTCGAGGATGCCGACAAGGCCGAGTCCCTAGCCGACAGCCTCGAGGCACAATGCTCGCCTAGCTTACTGCCAGTAGACCCAGATCACCTCGCTGAGGTCGATGCTGAGGTCGAACGCAGAGCTTCACTCCCGCCCGTCGAAGACTCAGATGAGCCCTTGCCCCCCGTCACACCTGACGAGGTGCATGAGCTCATCAAAGGTCTCAAATCCCGCAAGGCCCCCGGATCAGACGGTATCACCAATAGGGTGTTCCAGCTGTTCCCCGCGCACTTGATCATGCTCATGTGTACCATCTTCAATGGTGCCCTGAGCAAAAATATTTTCCCACAGGCTTGGAAGGAAGCCACAGTCATTGGCATCCCAAAGCCCGGCAAACCGAAGGCGTAGCCCTCGAGCTACCGCCCCATCAGTTTGCTCAACGTGCTCGGCAAAATCTATGAGAGGCTTATTTATAAGCGTCTCAGAGATTACGCCGAGACAAAGGGCCTCATCCCTAACGAGCAGTTTGGTTTTCGAACCCAACACTCGTGTGTCCATCAAGTGCACCGTATCGTCGAACATATAAGCGTTGGTTTCCAACGCGGTATGTTCACGGGTGCAGTTTTCTTCGACATAGCGAAAGCGTTCGACAAGGTCTGGCACAACGGCTTGTTATACAAGCTGTACCAACTCGGAGTGCCAGACCGTCTCGTGCTCATCCTACGAGACTTTCTATCGAACCGCACCTTTCGCTATCGCATCGAAGGGGCACTGTCCTCCCCCCATCCTATCCGAGCAGGAGTCCCTCAGGGCTCTGTCTTGTCCCCTCTCATTTTTACGCTATTTACTAGCGATATCCCCAGAAGTTTAAAGGCTCAGTTGGCTCTGTTGGCAGATGACACGGCCATTTACTTCACGGGGCGCAGTCAAGACGCCTTGATTCGCTACCTCCAGGCCGCAGTCGACGACCTCGCCGACTGGTTCAGGAAGTGGCGAATCGAGGTCAACCCCGACAAGAGTCAGGCGGTTCTCTTTACGAAACCGCGACTCAAACCCCGCCCCCCGACCCCCCTATCCATGTTCGGCAAGCAGATCCCTTGGGAGAAGCGAGCCAAATATCTAGGCGTGATCTTAGATCAGCATCTCTCCTTCTCTGAGCACATAAAGAAGGTCCGCTCGCGGGCCGCTTTCGCTCTCGGTAGGTTACACCCCGTTCTCAACCCAAAGAGCAAAATGTCACTTCGGTGCAAAAAGCTCATATATACCGCGTGCATAAGGCCAATCATGACCTATGCTTGTGCAGTCTTTGCACACGCGAAACCCCACCACGTCCATAGGATGCAGACCCTCCAAAACCGTTTTCTCCGCAACGCCACAGGTTCGCCTTGGTACGTTCGGAATGCTAATCTCCATCTCGACCTTAAACTCCCGACTATCCATCAATTCATGAAGCGCATCTCCAAGCGTTTCTTCGATAGGGCCGAAACCCACCGCAACCCTCTGGTTGTCGCGGCAGCCAACTACATCCCCTCCCGCATTAGCAAGACCCGCCGTCCGCGGCATATTTTAACCGACCCTGATGACCCCATTATCCTCCTCCAGGAGAGCAATAGGGCCACCAGCACCTTACTTAAACCGAAACGTCCGTCATACCGACCTCGCCGCCGAGGTCCGTCGTCGCGACACTCCCGACTAGCAAATAGTCCCCCCCGACCCTTGCATGAGCCAGCCCGCGTCGCTGAGCCTTTAGTTATCGACCCCCCAGATCCAGCCTATCCCTTGCTGATCCCCCCCACCAGTGACTCCCTAAGCCGAGGTCCGAACCCCACAGGGGGTGCCCTTAGGTCTTAGTCGCTTAGTTTGTAGTTTTTCCTTTAGTTTGTAAGCCCCTGGCTGGAGGCCTTAGATTAACATCTAGAGTCATCCGCAGGAAAAGCCCGGTTAAGTAGTAAAAGCCTTCGGGCTAACTACGAGAAGTCAGTGTCCAAAAAAAAAAAAAAAACCGACAGGCAGTTCGATTTCGGAAACGAGCGAATACGATTCGAGTGATACAGTACAAGCGAAACAAGTGATTCCAAGTGACGTCTCTTGTAGTTGCGATATTTGTATTTATTTAATTAAACTGTGTTGTGTGTTTTGGTAAATTGGTTTAAATTAATTTATCCCGAACCCCAGCTCGTAACATTTGGTGCCAGAAGTAAGGGATAAATTATGCCAGTTTTACCGAAGGAGGATACGGAAGGTATCCGTACCAGGAGTCAGCGCCAGCAGGAGGTGGATCAGAGGCGGTTTGAAGGAACTTCTAGACAGACACCTGGGGATAATCAGCCGACGACGGAGCCAGTCTCCCAAGCATCTGGTGTTTCTACAGCATCACCAGCCAAGGATCTTTCTGCGCTAATGGCGATGCTGCAGGAGCAAGCTCGCCGACAGGAAGAACAGGCCCGCCGCCTACAGGAACAGCTGCAGCAGGACAAAGAGGAGCAAGCTCGCCGACAGGAAGAACAGACCCGCCGCGCCGCCTGCAAGAACAGCTTCAGCGTGATAAAGAATAGCAGGTTTTCCTTTTGAAAGATCTACACGCGACATTTGGCAAGGACATCAAAGCCATGAAGGAGACTGTTCAGGTACATGAAAATCGTATCTCCGAGGCCGAAGTCCAGATCGCTGATATAAGAAAAGCGGGACCGGACTACGGCTTCGATAGTTGCTGCACCTTCCGTGCGCGGGTTTAAAGTGCCACCCTTTGACGGAACATCTTCCTGGTCGGCATACAAAATTCAATTTGAAGCTGTCATGGAAGCAAATGGGTGGACAACGGGCCAAGCCATGACCGCGCTTACTTTGGCCCTTCGTGACCAGGCTTTAACTGTGTTAGAGGCTCTCGGCAAATATGTAATCTACGAGCAGCTCGTTGAGGCGTTAGAGGCCAGATACGGTGACGCACACCTGGAACACGTTTTTCGTGCCCAGTTGAAGGATCGTGTGCAGCGCAGTGGTGAAAACCTGCAGCAGTGGGCCCTGGAAATCGAAAAGCTGGTTCGAAAGGCGTACCAGACTGCGCCCGCGCTCATCGAGGGTATACTAATTCAAACCTTCATAGATGGCATACGGGACCTGGAAGTAAGGGCAGTTGTGAGACTTGAGCACCATGAGACCCTCAAGGACGCCTTGGCCCAAGCGTTGGAGTTGGAGGCAGTGAGGCAGGATCATCGAACCCATCGCATCAGGGAGGTTGCGGCGTCACCTATTCGTGACCGAGTTAGGTACAGCCTTAGATGCTACACTTGCGGAGAAAAAGGCCACCTTCGCTCAAGTTGCCCGAAGCGAAGCACAATTAACGAAGACCAGACCCAGGAAAGAAGGGCGGCTGATGTCACCACCCAGCAGCAGGAAAACTAATAAATGCCAGGACTGCGGGGTGAGTGCTGGCTGGTGTTAAAATAGCCCCAAGAATTTCGGTCTCACAAGCCCATGATGGGAACACCCTAGTCATAAAAGGTGAAGTGAACGGAAGACCATGTAAGCTGACATTGGATACTGGAGCTTCTCGCACAGTTGTCAGTTCCCAACTAGTGAATCGTTTTCTTGGGGACTTCTTCGGTAAGCATAATGGCGTAAATTTAGTAACAGCTACCGGTCAGCACATAACCGTCCGTGGAGAGAAGGAGGTGGAGTTAAAACTGGGTAACACAATCTACCGGCATACAGTCATCATGGCTGACATAGTAGACGACTGCTTCCTAGGTTTGGACTTCATGCAACAGCACTGTTGTGAGATTGACGTTAATCAAGGAGTTCTAAAATGTGGGTCAGAAGAAGTCTTCATGGAAGGTGCACCATCAGGGAAAGTGTACTGCTTGAAAAAGATTGTTCTTCCTCCCCGATCAGAAATAATACTTCCAGTTTGTCTTCCACATAATTCTGGACAGAAAAACCGATGTATTCTCATTGAAGGATTGGATGAAAACCTTCCATGGAAAATTGCGCGGACCTTGGTAAAGGCAATCGACGTTGCAGCCGTACGCATACTAAGCCCAAGTGAAAAGGAGCAAGTGATCAAGAAGGGTACATTGATGGGTTCCTGTGATGAAGTAGCTTGGATGCGTGAATGCCAATATCAGCCTTCACAAAATAACACCCAAACTGCAAGATTTAACGTGTTAAATCTTTTGGAAGACTGTCGTAAAGATTTATCAGAAGAAGAAAGAGAGAAAGCTAGGAAGATGCTTCTTCAGTATACAGACATATTCTCCAGAAATGATGCTGACATAGGGAAGACTGGATTAGTTCAACACAAAATTAATACCGGAAACGAGTTACCAATACGACAACCAAGAAGACTACCAGTGGCAAGAGAAAAGGAGGTAGATACCAAGATTAAAGGAATGGTAAAGGATGGAGTTATAGAGCCTTCATCTAGTCCTTGGTATTCTCCTGTTGTCCTGGTGAAAAAAAAAGATGGCAGCATGCGGTTTTGTGTAGACTATCGTCGATTGAATGACGTTACTAAGGACAGCTATCCACTACCCCGGATCGACGACACACTGGACACGCTGTCAGGAATGAAGTGGTTCACCACGTTAGACCTAAAAAGTGGCTAATGGCAAGTGGAGTAGACCCTAAAGACAAGGAGAAAACTGCATTTTCTACGGGAAAGGGACTATGGCAGTTTAACGTCATGCCATTCGGATTGTGCAATGCTCCTGCAACTTTCGAAAGGCTAATGGAGCTCGTTCTCACGGGACTAATTGGAGACGCCTGCTTTGTCTATTTAGATGACATCATCATCGTGGGCCGCACATTCGAAGACCACCTTCAGAATTTGGAATATGTTCTATCAAAAATTCAAGGGGCCAATCTCAAGCTAAGTCCAAAGAAGTGCTCATTCTTCAGACAGCAAGTAAGCTTTTTGGGGCACGTGGTTTCGAAGGAAGGAGTACAAACAGATCCTGAAAAAGTTGTCGACGTCAAGGAATGGCCAGTCCTGAAAGACAAGACGCAGGTCAGGGCATTTTTGGGTTTTTGCTCGTACTATCGACGGTTTGTCAAGAATTTTGCTGACATTGCCAAACCTCTTCACAAGCTTACTGAGGAGAAAAGACCGTTCTGTTGGGATGAGAACTGTGACATCGCATTTCGAGATTTAAAGGAACGTTTGTGCAATACCCCAATTTTAGGCTACCCTGACACAGAAAATGAATTCATAGTTGACACGGACGCAAGTAATACTGGAATTGGCGGTGTGTTATCTCAACGGAAAGGAGATTATGAAGTTGTGATAGCTTACTTCAGAAAATCTTTATCAAAGCCAGAAAGAAATTATTGTGTCACGAGACGCGAACTTCTTGCAGTCGTCAAGACATTGCAGCATTTCAGCAAATACCTGCTTGGACGTAAATTCCACCTGCGGACTGACCATGTTGCATTAAAGTGGTTGTTGCAATTTAAGAATCCAGAAGGACAAGTGGCGAGATGGATTGAACTGCTACAAGAATACGACTTCGCAATTGAACATCGTAGTGGGAAGTCTTACGGTAACGCGGACGCTTTATCAAGAAGACCTTGTCCTGAAGACTGTAAGTATTGTGTCAGGCAAGAAGATAAGGAAACAGTACCTGTCAGGATGTTAAGAACGGACCTTAGTGACGAGTGGAAGGAAACCCTACGGCATGCCCAGCAGAGTGACACAGATATTAGGCCAATTCTCGAGTGGATAAAAGCTAATGCTCGCAAACCCAAATGGTGTGATGTTGCAGCGATGAGTAACACCACAAAAAGTTATTGGGCACAGTGGGAGAGCTTGGTGATCCAGGATGGTGTCTTGTGCCGAAAATGGGAAAAGCTCGAGGGAATAGCTGTCACCTGCAAATGGTAGTCCCAAAAACGAAGGTACCAGAAGTTCTACGGCTCTACCACAATGGTTCTTCAGGTGGTCATATGGGAGTAAGAAGGACTCTGTTAAAGATCCGAGAAAGGTTTTACTGGATCCATTGTCGAGAGGATGTGGAGGACTGGTGTCGCAGATGCACCAGTTGTGCAGCGGTAAAAGGACCACACACACGCAGCAGGGGTGCATTGAAAGTGTACAACGTAGGCGCCCCCTGGGAACGAATAGCACTAGATGTCGCTGGGCCATTCCCCGAAAGTGAAAGTGGAAATAAATATTTCATGGTTGTCATGGATTACTTCACCAAGTGGCCGGAAGTCTTCGCCATCCCTAATCAAGAGGCTTCAACAGTCGCTGATAAATTAGTGCACGAAGTCTTCTGTCGGTATGGGGTACCCTTGGAAATCCACAGCGATCAAGGAAGAAATTTTGAGTCTCAAGTGTTTCAGGAAACATGTCGGGTTATGGGTACTCACAAAACCAGAACCACTTCATACCACCCACAATCTGACGGAATGGTGGAGAGATTTAATCAGACGTTGGAAAGATATCTGGCAAAAGTTGTAGCAAGCAGACAAAAGGATTGGGACAAGCACATACAACCGTTTCTTCTGTCATACCGAAGTGCAGTTCACGAGAGTACAACTGTGACGCCAGCCTTCGCGAACTTTGGAAGGGAGCTAAGGTTACCAGCTGATCTAATAACCGGCATTCCCCCTGATTCACCACGGAGTATAACAGATTATGCAAATGATCTGCGCAACAAGATGAATGACGTATATGAGCATGTTAGAGAATCAGGCCAACAGATGTCCGAGAGAATAAAAACTCGTTATGATCGGAAAATGAACAATACTGGCTTCGACGAAGGTTCGCTAGTGTGGTTGCATAACCCAGTGCGCAGCAAAGGAAAGTCCCCTAAACTACAGGCAAAATGGGACGGGCCGTACCGAATTGTGACCAAGATCAACGACGTCACTTACCGAATACAAAAGGGTATGCGAATTGCACCTAAAATTGTCCATGTAGATAGATTGGCACGATACCACGGGAATAATGATGCTCGGGACGAGCATGTCTAAGGAAGGGGCAGTGTTACGTAGATCGTAAAGTCTAGAAGCATCATGCTAACTCCGTCTCAGAAAGGGGCAGTGTGACGTAAATGGAAAAGTCTAGAAACATCACGCCAATTCCATCTAAGGACGGGGCAGTGTTGGAAACTACTGGAAATGACACGCTAACGCCATCTGTCATCGAGTAGCAAGTACTACACAAAATTGTACGTAGACGCTACTGCCATCTATTGTCGAATAGTGGGATTAAACAGTTCAATGGAAGTTACTAGAAGCTTCTACGCTGTGGAGCACCGCCGTGTCCTCGTGGAGGCGATCGGCGGCGGCGACCTCTCGCGTCCGGCCCTGGTGCGAGCCATGGTACGGAGCGAGAGGGAACGGGAAGCCGTCACCTCCTTCTGCGAAGCAGTAATGCTCGCGAAGGAGGAGGCGGGGTGCGTGAGGGAGTGGCAGTCTCTGCGCCCTCACGTCCCTAGCCGCCGCAGGAGGAGATGCCCCGGGCGTCGGGAGTAGATTGCGGACTCCCGGCCACCGTAGGCGCGAGCTTGCGGGTGGCGAGCAATGGGTAGCTCGCCGCCCGGTAAGGACCAAGCTCGGGTCGACGGCGCGCAGTGTTCCACGCGCGCCTCAAAGAGATGTCAGCAGCAGTGTAGGGGTCTACTAGGACCGATGCCTGCCGGGGTCGCGTGATTGTTCGAAAGAGATAACGTGACCCTGGCACATGGGCAACTGATGGAACACGGGTGGGTTTTAGTCAGTAAAAGTCTGACACGCCCTCCCGCTCCGCCCAGAGCAGGAGAATTCATTTGATGATTTCCCACCCTGAAAAAAAAAAAAAAAGCTTCTACGCTGTGGCAGTGTCGAATGTTCGAGAATGTTCTGCTCGGGATATAAATAGCGGATTGTCGGGCCGACAGGCAGTTCGATTTCGGAAACGAGCGAATACGATTCGAGTGATACAGTACAAGCGAAACAAGTGATTCCAAGTGACGTTTCTTGTAGTTGCGATATTTGTATTTATTTAATTAAACTGTGTTGTGTGTTTTGGTAAATTGGTTTAAATTAATTTATCCCGAACCCCAGCTCGTAACACTATTAACCGGTCAATTACCGTAATTACAGACATAATTAAAAAACGATTGTTTACATACCAAATGTGGTATCTCAGGGACTTAGAGGTTAATGTGATGTCGGGTCTATTAAAATGTATTTAATTGCGGATGTCTATACAGAAACATGCGATGTGATGAATCTTGAATGAATTATATCGAGAATGTTTCGGGAAGATTCAAAACAATTTACTGTGTTGTTTGCGTCACAAAGAACACATACTGTAGGTTGATGAAGGCGTTTTAACTTACACTAAAATAATAGAACCCTTCTGTGTAATTTCGGTAGAAGCACAGATCGGCCTGAAATATTTTAATAACTTTAAGCTTTAATTTAAACTAGCGATCGCCCATTGGTCGAAATGCGACCGTACTTCATTTGAATAGATATACATTATGAAATGAAAAAAATATATCATAATAAATATAAAAAAATTATATGGTTATCAGTAACACTAATAGACAAATTGTTGACGCTGTACTACTGTGGAGAGGGTTCGCTGGCGGGATGGTGATGGCCAGGACCAGGACGTAGGTGTAATGAGTAAAGAATACTTCTTGAGGACTCTCTTCTTTATTTTCTTAATACTTCTTAACTGCTGGATATGGAATGAATGATCACAGAAAGCTCTATTTTTATAGAATTTTCCCTATAATTTTTAATTAATTATGACAGTTCAAAATGACATAATTATAACCAGCCTGTACAATCTATGATCAGCCTGTACAATCGTGAGGCATACAACCTCTACAGTTTGCACACGACACTAAGTTTTGTGGGGAGTATCAAGTATGGCATTAGTAAGTTTCCCAAACTTACTAATGCCATACTTGATACTCCCCATAAAACCACTTAAAAATATTTCATAAATCCAAACTAAATCCCTATCGTCGCTAATACAAATAATATTAAAGACAAATATTCTCGATATGATCATAGAATTTAAAAATGAAATAGGTTTTACTATATCTATAAATTAATTTATTACCTATGGTTATACTTGACATTGACATTCAGTAAGACTATAGACACAAAATCAGGCTTACCAACTTAGGGGTTTGCCCAAATTTAGGGGGTAAATAAGAGGATTGAGATTTTTTAGGGGCGTTCCATTTTTAGGGGTATTCTTAGGGATTTTTTGCCGTCTTATATTTCTCATTGTGTTTTTGATTACAATAAAAGTGTTAGCGACTTCTAGTACGGTTCCTCGATACTAAGAATGCAGAGTGAATGATTAACAAATGTCGCGTAATAATAGAGAAAAATATTACTACTGTGTGCCGGTCTATGATTACTGAACATTCGTTGGTTATTTTCATTATAATTTTTTAGCGGATTTTTTTTAATAATTGAGGCAATTTTAGGGGTTTTTAACTTAAGCTTTAGGGGTAAATATTTCTGTGGGTTGGTAACACTGCACAAAATAATAAAGACAGATTTGGACCATAAACAAAAGAATATCTATGCATGTGTGTATTAGATACACGGTAATGAACAGTAGTGTGTGTGACGTGTTATTTATTGAAAATAATGTATTTTAACGCATAATTTAAAAAAATATTAGCATTCGTCACTTCTTCTCTGAATAAACTATAAGTGTGCGAAATTTCTTACTCCTCCGTCCGCCCAATTTTCGTAAAAAGGGATCCAAAGTTTTCGCTTCACGTATTAATATATAGATTCTGAAATTATTAGTCTCCCATTTGTTTATGTATTGACTGATCTATTGTAGTAAGACAGTACCGACCTGTTATTATTCAGTTTTTATGTTGATTTTATTTACTATAAAACCTTCTATAGCTTCTTCATATTCTTGGTTGTTAATACTTAATTATTAGTTCATCATCATCAGCATCATCATCATTTCAGCCGACAGACGTCCACTGCTGGACATAGGCCTCCCCCAAGCTCCGTCACTTCGATTATTGATTACGAACACATAATTAAAAATAAATATAGAAAACGTAGAACAATAAAAACTAGTGATCGCCCATTGGTCGAAATTCGACCGTACTTCATTTGAATAGAAATACATTATTAAATGAAAAAAATTAGATAATAATAAATATAAAAAAATAATACGGTTATATTTGACATTCAGTAACACTATAGACAAATTGTTGACGCCAACGCTGTACTATAACTGTGGAGAGGGTTCGCTGGCGGGATAGTGATGGCCAGGACCAGGACGTAGGTGTAATGAGTAAAGAATACTTCTTCAGGACTCTCTTTTTCATTTTCTTAATACTTCTTAACTGCTGGATATGGAACAATATGGAATGAATTATCACAGAAATTTGTTCTGTTTTTATAGAATTTTCCCTATTATTTTTAATTAATTATGACGGTTCCAAATATCATAATTATAACCAGCCTGTACAATCTATGACCAGCCTGTACAATCGTGAGGCATACAACCTCTACAGTTTGCACACGACACTAAGTTTTGTATGGGAAACTTACTAATGCCATACTTGACACTCCCCATAAAATCACAAAAAATATTTCTTCTAGATCTAAAATAAATTCCTATCGTCGCTAATACAAATAATATTAAAGACAAATATTCTCGATATGATCATAGATTTTAAAAATTAAATAGGTTATATATCTATAAAATTAATTTATTACCTATGGTTATACTTGACATTCAGTAAGACTATAGACACAAAATAAGGCTTACCAAGTTAGGGGTTTTCCCAAATTTAGGGGTTAAATAAGAGGATTGGGATATTTTAGGGGCGTTCCATTTTTAGGGGTATTCTTAGGGATTTTTTGCCATCTTACATTTCTCATTGTGTTTTTGATTACATTAAAAGTATTAGCGACTTCTAGTACGGTTCCTCGATACTAAGAATGCAGAGTGAATGATTAACTAATGTCGCATAATAAATATACTGTGTGCCGGTCTATGATTACTGAACATTCGTTGGTTATTTTCATTATAATTTTTTAGCGGATTTCTTTAGTAATTGTGGCAATTTTAGGGGTTTTTAACTTAAGCTTTAGGGGTAAATATTTCTGAGTGTTGGTAACACTGCACAAAATAATTAAGACAGATTTGGACCATAAACAAAAGAATATCTATGCATGTGTGTATTAGATACACGGTAATGAACAGTAGTGTGTGTAACGTGTTATTTATTGAAAATAATATATTTTAACTCATAATTTTAAAAAATATTAGCATTCGTCACTTCTTCTCTGTATAAACTATAAGTGTACGAAATTGCATACTCTTCCGTCCGCCCAATTTTCGTAAAAAGGGATCCAAAGTTTTCGCTTCACGTATTAATATATAGATAATAGAAATAAGCCTACTTTATGAATATGTAATCAATGTTGCTAACCTAAAACTAGGTATAATCCTGTAAAGTAACCTGTAAATAATCCTGTAGAGTTTGATATAAAAAAGAATAATAAACTTTATAGTTTATTATTGTATTTTATACTAACATAATTATTAATATAGTAGATTTGCGTATATTTATTGCTTATCTAAGAATCGTGCAGGTACATAATTAATACGTGAGCAAGCTTTATTCCGTAAAGTGGTAGAATCTATTTGCTAACAATCATAATTTAAGTTAGCAAAATGTGAATAGTTAAGATTTACTTATTCCATTTAAAAAAAAGTTAGTAATCAAGTTTTTTTAAGGTTCAATTTATTCCTCTCCATAAGGAGGTTATTCATTGAGAAGATAGTTGACTATAAATATAGTACTAAACTTCATCTAGATAAACTCCACTATTGTTCAAAATAACTAATGGTACCTATCGTTTCTAATTCACCAATTGTATGTCAAAGAAAATATACGTACCTATAATTCCTAACAGTTACATTTTAGAAACAGGAGTTTGGTCCTAAATACTCAGAACTAAGTTAATCACACAGATGCTCAACTAAACCACAGGCTAAAGGAAATTATTCAAATAAGGGTCAATCCAAGTCTATCAGGACCCTTTAATATCTGGAAAATGAATTAGGTAGACAACAGATGCCAATATTTACACACATGAAACATACTGACTTACCAAAATGACAACTATTGTATTCGTAAAATTTCATAATCACGGAGTCCTTAACTCAAACTGTTTTAAGGTCTCCTCGATTTTGAAATCTTCCGTACTATTTTATTTATAAGAGAGACATTTCGTTCTCTACTTAAATCTGTAAATGAGTGAACATTTATCGTGTCACAGCAAAGATACATAATAATAAAAAATAACGTTTTTATTGGCATAAAAGATAAATGAAGTAAAACCTCTATGCAATAAATTCAGTTTGAGGCAAACATATTTCACTTTTCATAGAAACAAATAACGTAATTAGAAATGACCACATTAAACTAAATTATCCTGCTTGTGTTTGACAAGACAATCATAAGTACAATTGGTTCATGTCATTTTATTATGTAATAGGTTTATGAATCGATTGAATTAATTGAGTCTAAATTCGGTATTTGGTTTAGTATGAACAGATTTTGTGTTATATAGATACCACAATACGCATGTCTGTTTTGACTAACGTTAGCTGACACCTTAATCATTTATTTAATTAAAACTCACATGTGCCAATACAGTATTAACTTTATATTTGTTATATTGAATCTAGATGAACCAATAGTATACCGCAACAAAAAACACGTCATTAACGCAATGATGAAGCTATACCTTACAAAATAATTATTTATTTTAGTTTTCACAAAATAATTAATTTTGTTTAAATTCGTGAACAGGAATATTTCTACACTAAGATTGCAGAGAGTGCAAATACTATAATTTTGCTAATGTAGCAAAGGAAAAACTAATTTAATCGGGAAATTTTAAAACCATCTACTCACTTATTCTTTTTTTTTTTTGTAAATCACAAATTTATAAGAAACGGCCTATGTAAGTTTTATGATCAATTCACAAAACATTTTACTGTGAAGAAGTAGGTTATAACTTTAGTCGCAACGAGCAAGTGGATTAATTATCTACAGAACTATTTCATTTGTAGTTTATCAAAATTCCAAAACTACAGTAAGCTTCCCAATCCGGTTCCAATTCAATAAAATAAGTGATATATCAGACGTTCCTTCAAGAGCCAACTTATCAGATGTGTGTGAAATACCTCGTGTAAACTTTACTTGGGTTGACCCAAGTAAAGCTCTCTAGTATATTTGGGAACTAATTAAGGGGGATTTGGTGACACTTTCTATGAAGTAACTGAATTTTTGGATAATAGCTGACATTTTCGCAGTCGTTTATTTCCCTAATATTGTAATAGAACATGTTAGTTACAAACGTTCAAATATTTGCGGTAAAATCTCTAAAGGATCAAATCAAAGTAGCAATTGCATATTATAAACTAAGTTCCCCAAGAAAACCCTTTTGACGGACTTTTTCCCCTTCGTAACTTTATTGCCGTGATTGGGTCAGAACTACTGGACTTTAAACATATTTGTAAAGATAACGTCCTCGCCCGCATCCCTTGGGGTAATTCCAACAATTGTTGGGAATACAGTCACATGTGCTCAACTACGACCTGTTTGTCTAACCCGAAAATGTTGCAGGAAGCATAAGTTTTGTTAAATGCTTTTTCGAATAATTTTGTGGGATGAAGACATGATGAGAATTAATTATTTCATATCTATTCCATAGACCATATCCTATACAACCAGCTCATCTAAACATACGCTATTGAATGCTTCGAGACTCTACTAGATTTCAACACTTCGTTCATTTTAACAGACTCAAATTTGCGCAAAAATTGATATAGTATAAAGAGGACCGGCGACCAAGATGTCCTCTTGGAGAAGAAAATGTGGTAGCAAATCATATAGGGAATCAGGTTTGTTCCACTTTTTGTAATTAGATCCACAGAATCGCTCTAGAGTCCAATAGAATTGTATTAAAAATACTTCTTTACAAATTGAATATAAGCGAATCATATATCATTTGTTCAAAGTACAATGTATGGTATCGTTTGTAGAGATCTTCAGTTCAGTCATACTTTGCTCAGTTAGTGACTAGTTGTATTATACACCTACTATAGATGGGGATTAAACGAAAACGTGACGATTTATATTCACAAAAGGAAAAGGTATATATATAAATAAAGATTCCAACCCAGCTATCGCAGTAATAGTGAATTCAGTTTTTTTTTAATAGTTCTGAATGAATAGTTTACGGAACGTGCAGAACTAACTGAAGCTAAATATTTTAATTGTTTTGAAAGTCTTTCATTACCATACAGGGTTATAGTAGTTACTCTTACTTTAAACATGTAAAGTACGAATATAGTATGATAAATGTACATAGGACCTATTTGTGTAGAATTTCAGCTTTCATACACTTAATGGAATAGAAACTAAAAGTGTCGTAAAATAAAAGTAACAAAAACTCCAAATTACAAAAAAAGAACCAAACCCTAATAATACCTACTATTAACAAGGCCGAAAGGAAACAAAATACTTTTTTCAACATAGTTGATTAATGTAAAGATGGGAAAGAATAAAACTGTTATCCAAACGCATTTTTTCTAGATGAGTTTAAAGGGCTTTTAAAATAAAATTTGATGGTATACAACATTAGTTTTTGTTTATGCGAAACCCGAAACACGGGTCTAGTATTTTTATGTAAAGAATCTATGAAAAAAATTTCAAAACTGTATCATTAATAATCACAAAGTTATAAGCTTGTTACGGTACCTGATTGTCCTCGCAAAAACATATGCAGCCTACCGGAGGGCACCACGCCAGCCGCGCGCGCGGCTCTCACTCTCACTCATTGATAATAATTTGCCACAGTGATTGTTTATGTATTAGTTGGTGATAAACATTTTCCATCACGCTTGCAGGCTTTGGACTGTCGTAATGGTCAAGTGTAGGTAGATATTATTATGTAATTTATTCGTAAATGCAGTAGTAAGTGGTAAAATGTAATCAATGCCATTTGTTGCACCTTATCTCAACAACTTAAAGTTCAAAATGGATGAAAATTGTTAAACATCGCATTACTGAACCACAGCAGGCTGTAAACAAATAATTTTGTACCCTTGACTATTTTTGCGTGTTTAAAAATGTTAATCATCACTGTCTACAATAATTGGCGTAATCACTATTCACTCAAACAAACTGAAGCAACTGTTAAAAAAGGGCCCGTCTTTCTCATAAGCACTGACGCACTGCCACACCACCACAAACAGCGAGTGTACGGACGTTTGAGTACGAGAGAGACATGATAATTTTAAAATCTAAACAAAACACTTTAGCCAGGGCTCACGGCGGGCGCGCGCTCGCGATACGTATGCATCGATCGATGGCATTCGGGCACTGAGGGGAGCGCCGTCGCCGCCCCGGAGTAGTGCGTACACGCCGCCTAGCCCGCGCTATGACCTGTCGTGAACTCGTGACCCGTGTGCAAACAGATGATTGCGGATACTAACTTTTAAGCGTAATTAAATATTTTTGGGACAAAATATAACATGGTGTAAACATTATTGGAATCGATTCAGTTACTGATTCTGAACAAACTATATTCAGGTTTCGCATATACTAAAAATAATGTTGTATATTATCTGTAGGTAAATAAAGTTAAGTATTAAAATTAATGCAAATGGATAACACGATAAGTAATGATGGTAAGCCCTACCTGAAAACTCTATAGATAAACAAAGTTAAACAAACTCAAATATATTTTTTATCTAATTCTAACATAATGGAGCTTGTGTTTCGGTTACCTAAACGTGAACTGGCTGATAATATCAATCTAACAGTAATTGACGTATAAATAAACTTTGAATGGCAATTACGGATCTGTAGTAAAGTTGCTATTTGTATAATTTGGTATTGAACTGCATATATTTGACACTTACCGTTAAATATAATAGAATATGTTCCGAAAGTAAACAACGGGTGTTGTTAATACAACATTATGTAAAATTATAAAATTGCTATAGAATGCACCCAACAAGTTAATTTGGGAGCAACTAAAACAAGACACAGTCACTTTGTACGAAAATACGACGCAAACAATTTACGGTCTAGCCGAAATTATATTTCCACCCAATATTTCAGTCTTCGTGGTTGGATGTTGAAAATGCCTTCGGTGACTGTGAATTCGTTAAACATTCTTTGAAGCTTCATCTAAAGCAGCTCTAGAGTCAATAACATCTTTATTTACTTCCTAAAGCCAAGGAAATCTTGTGACAGATTCAGGAATTACGTCGCTTGAACAAATTGCGGATACATTTTTATAAATTGCGGCAACGGAAGAGAGACTGGGAGTTACATTTGAAGTGAAGGAATTCTTATCTAGCCTCGTGTCACTTGAGAGAAAATATCCCGTGTGATGACCACTTTATTCAACAAGTACAAGTACAAGTTTTATTGAACATTCTAGAAATTCTAATTGCAAGCGATGTTTATGTTCATGATTTTATAGGTTGTAGGTACAGCTAGTTAGTGGTCATGTTCTAGTTGGTGAGCGCTGAGTTTAGCTGACAAATATTTCGATAGAGGTTTATAAAACCCACAAACATAAAAAGATTCCGAGCTGAACCTTATCTTAATAACTTGAATAGCTTTTTATAATACATAGTTTGAGAATAACGCCTTTATAATATGCAGTAGCTGTATCATTATAACCTGCACTAGGGCCAATTTCAGCGTTATATATGACACTATGAGTATGCTACGTGAAAATTAACAAAATTAGTATCCAAACTTATTATGAGCTAAATACTATCAGCATAAGTTATAAGCTAGTGACTGAAAAAGGTCAATATTGTTACGTAGATCGTAAAGTCTAGAAACATCACGCTAACTCCGTCTCAGAAAGGGGCAGTGTGACGTAAATCGAAAAGTCTAGAAACATCACGCTAATTCCATCTAAGGACGGGGCAGTGTTAGAAACTACTGGAAATGACACGCTAACGCCATCTGTTATTGAGTAGCAAGTACTACACGAAATTGTACGTAGACGCTACTGCCATCTATTGTCGAATAGTGGGATTAAACTGTTCAATGGAAATTACTAGAAGCTTCTACGCTGTGGCACAGTGTCGAATGTTCGAGAATGTTCTGCTCAGGATATAAATAGCGGATTGTCGGGCCGACAGGCAGTTCGATTTCGGAAGCGAGCGAATACGATTCGAGTGATACAGTACACGCGAAACAAGTGATTCCAAGTGACGTTTCTTGTAGTTGCGATATTTGTGTTTATTTAATTAAACAGTTTGTGTGTTTTGGTAAATTGGTTTACATTAAATTATCCCGAACCCCAGCTCGTAACAATATCATAGTAGTCAAGTGTAGCGACGTAAACGAGTCAATATAATAAGCTCACAAGTTAACACTCTGCACTGTTATGTAATTTTTTATCGAGGTCGTTTCACACGCAAGTTTTAACAAAATATGATGTGACCCTCTATAGTTAATTAGAATTTATTGTGTGTACGAAACATGAATTAATCACACACCAGGAGGTGATGTTACACGGCACGGCAGCAATATTTTTAACCGACTTCAAAAAAAAACCGGCCAAGTGCGAGTCGGACTCGCGCACCGAGGGTTCCGTACAAACCTGTAGGTATTTTCGGTTTAAAAATATATATATTTTTTAATTTTTATATTTCAGTTGATTGAATGTAAGGTAAATTGCGGTTTACGATTTATGACGTTTTAAAAAAAAACCACTCACTCGATCTCGTTCAAACCAATTTTCGTTGGTAGTTTATATGGTAATGTACATCATATATTTTTTTTAGTTTTGTCATTCTCTTATTTTAGAAGTTACGGGGGGGGGGGACACACATTTTACCACTTTGGAAGTGTCTCTCGCGCAAACTATTCAGTTTAGAAAAAAATGATAATAGAAACCTCATTACCATTTTTGAAGACCTATTCATAGATACCCCACACGTATGGGTTTGATGAAAAAAAACATTTTTGAGTTTCAGTTCTATGTATGGGGAACCCCAAAATTTATTGTTTTTTTTTCTATTTTAGTGTGAAAATCTTAATGCGGTTCACAGAATACACCTACTTACCAAGTTTCAATAGCATAGCTCTTATAGTTTCGGAATAAAATGGCTGTGACATACGGACGGACAGACAGACAGACAGACAGACAGACAGACAGACAGACAGACAGACAGACATGACGAATCTATAAGGGTTCCGTTTTTTGCCATTTGGCAACGGAACCCTAAAAAGGAGGAGGTTATCAATTCGACTGTATTTTTTTTTTATGTTTGTTACCTCATAACTAGTGACTGGGTGAACCGATTTTGATGATTCTTTTTTTATTTGAAAGCTGGTGCTTCCTGCATCGTCCCATTTAAATCTATTCCATTGGTTCAGCGAGACATTTTATCACACTGTCAAATTATTACTTACAATGGCCGACTCATCCTCGTCAGCTTAGCTTACGACCCAGAATCCAGATATTGGTATCATTTATTATTCGAACTGTTCCCACTTAAATGTCTACGTTTGTTATTCGAAGACGAATGTTCAAAATGTTAAGCGTAATATCTTCTATTCGTGCTAGACAATAACATATTAAACGTATGATCTTTGATAAGATCTAACCCTGAAATACTTTAAAGATTATTATGATTTCAGTTATAGCAGATCTGTGACGACTAACGACATGTTGAATAATGTGTGTTATGAGAGCTTTACCATAGGTTAGGAACTTCTTGTTTCTAGCCTATTGTAACGTTTCACTTGAGGTTACTGCAAATTTTAAATTGATATTGAGAAAACTAATTAGATATAAGGGTAAGTCATTGCATTCCGTGCCCCCTGGGGTGGTAAGACGGAAACCTCCTCTTACTTCTAAAATAAAATTGTTGTGTGCGCGTAACTGCTTAAATATTGTAGATAAAACTAAAATATTTCAGTTGGTATATAAGTAATTTTTAATGATGACGTTTAAAACAACAGATTAGTCGTTACAACTTTCGTTCTTGCTTCAACTTATGGCATGCAATGGGCAATTAAATTACACTTTGTGAATCAGTTACCCTGTCACAAAGACGTAATTGTTTTGTCTACAGTAGGGGTTCCGTATAACTTCCTCATAGGTAATCGTTGTGAACTAAGTCCGTTCAGTGCAGTTGATGCATTAAATGCTGTGAGCTCCAATCACACGTTTATCTGGGATATACACAGTAATTTATCTATATATATATATAATTCAAAGTCCTGAGTGACTGACTGACTGACTGACTGACTGATATATCAACGCACAACCTAAACCACTGGTTGTAGAGACATGAAATTTGGAGAGTGTATTCTTTGTGAAGAGTAGGTATCCAATATGGAAGGGTTTTTAGAAATACCACCCCTAAGAGGGTGAAATGGGGGGTTGAAGTTTCTATGAAACTTTTTATTCTCTGGGTCGACTGACACAAAAATTGGTACACATACTCTTCAAGTATAATTATGAGACATGTGTATCACAGTTTTTCCAAAATCATCCCTTTACTGAGTCAAATAGGGCTTCGAATATCGTACGTGGCCTGGTAGACGGGCGCATGGCGTGCGGGGCAGCCCGGGGAGCGCATTGTCGTCACCGGTGTCCAATCTCAACCAAGGTAACGGAGATGTATCAAATATGTAACTGATATTAATATGAACTAATATTTGCAAGTAATCATTAAGTACATGTAAAAAACGCGTTTGTTTCTGTATTGAATAAAATTAAATAACTACAGTGACTATTGTTAAATAGATACTTATACAACTTTATAAGTAAAAACTAATTAGGCACATACATCTGTACGTTCAGTGAGTAATATTGCGACTTTAGTTTATTACATTAAAGTAAAACGTAACGACCAAGCCACAATCATCAATAAAACTCTATTGAGATCGTTCGAAGGAGTTGAAAATCATTATAAATCAGTGGACTCGAGTGATAAACCACGATGACGCCATACATTACCGGGTTGAGTTTCTTAACACATTGAAGCCTCCCAGTTTCCTAACTCACTTATTAAAATTTAGAGTTGGCGTCCCAGTTATGTTGCTGCGTAATTTAAACCCGCCAAAATTATGCAATGACACCAAGTTGCGAGTGAAAATATTGCAAGGAAATGTTATCGAGGCAACTATACTGACACGTTGTTCCTGAGAGGAGTCTGTGTTTATTCCGAGCATTCCTCTAACACCATCGAACTATCCCTTTGAGGTCAAAAGAGTGCAGTTTCCCCTCAAAGTCTGCTTTGACATGACCATAAATAAATCTCAAGGCCAAACTCTTAATTTAACAGGGGTTGACTTAAGGGAGAACTGCTTTTCACATGGTCTGGCGCAGACCAGCAGCCTGCTGATTCTAGCACCCGAAGTAAAAACCAAAAATCTTATTTACAAAGAAATACTGCGATAGGCATAGTATTTCGTTTTAAACAATATTAATGTTTATTTTCCACTTCTGATTGTCTCCTAAATAAATCTTTTCACACACGCTTTGAGTTCTTTTAAAACTATACTACCCTCATCCCAGATTAGTTAAGTTTTACGAAGAACTTCGTCCTATTGGTTTGGAATATTGTCAGTTTGAATATTAAATTGAGAGGTAGGGAGAGCGCGGACGTTTGTTTCTTAAAAAAAAAATGCCGCCGGTAGAAGCTATACAAAATAAACCAATGAAATAGACACAGGCAACAAAAATCTGCTGTAATTATATTACATGCATCCGTGTCGAATTCATAAAGATAATGCTATACACTAACCTATGGAGCTCTTTTTATTCAACCTATCTGGTCTCCGTCTCAAACACATCCTCAAAGTGGGTGCTCCAGCAATGCTACCACAAAATCTCAATCAGGCCAAGTTGTGAAATGGGACCAGGTCGCGTGTGAAAACCTCACATCAAAACGTGGTAGAGGCTCCGCCATTGTTATTACTGGCTGTTCTCAAGGTGAATCGGTATACTATATACCGCAGATACCACTTATATTGTCGGAGTACCCATTCGAGTTTAAAAGGCTGCAGTCCCCTTATGGTATGTTTCGCAATGACGATTAATTATTAATCGTCGTGCTAAGTCTCGGGGACAGTCACTTAAAACAGCGGGATATCATCTTAGAGGGGACTGCTTCTCGCACGGCCAGGTTTATGTTGCCTGCTCGAGAGTGAGCTTATCTAGCAACCTAGTTGTATTAGCACCTAAAAGCAGAACCTCTAAAGTAGTATACAAGATTATTTTTAGTATATGCGAAACCTGAATATAGTTTGTTCAGAATCAGTAACTGAATCGATTCCAATAATTTTTACACCATGTTATATTTTGTACCAAAAATATTTAATTACGCTTCCAAGTCGCGGGCCTTAGTGTTTTGTTTCGATTTTAAAATTATCATGTCTTTCTCGTATTCAAACGTCCATTACACGGAGATGGTACGTACACTAGCTGTTTGTGGTGATCTGCATATGTTTTTGCGTGGACAACCAGGTAACTTATCAAGCTTATAACTTTGTGATTATTAATGATACAGTTTTGAAATTTTTTTCATAGATTCTTTACATAAAAATACTAGACCCGTGTTTCGGGTTTCGCATAAACAAAAATTAATGTTGTATAAAGAGATACTTTAAGTATAAACTAAAAAATAAATAGTCTTTAACCCCTGTGAACAGCAATGCAAGTAAAATTGTCATTTGAAAAATTTAGGTAATTTTTTTCGAAATTCCCAGGGAATAAAGAGAAATTATATTTTCGCTTTAAAGTTGCCTTCAAATTTGGCATGCAAGTACGTAATTTGCCGTTCCGTTATATATTCCGTCAATATTGTTATGTTTTAGCAATATTTATCCTACAGTAATCATTCATCAATTCGAGCGCTATTCCTTGGATAACACAAAGCAAGCAGTGCAATAACACGTTGTTTACCTCGATATACACATAGGGTACTTTTTCTCCCGGTAATACGTTCCTGTGGGATATTTTTCGACATCCACGCGGGCGAAGCCGCGGGCAGAAGCTAGTCTTCTATATGAACCTAATTTTAAAGAAAACAAAAAAATGCATTTTTTAGAGGGCTGTGAAAGTAAGTCATGTTTTTTTTTACCATTTTTTTGTATATTGACTGGCCTGTTAGTCTAGTGGTTAGTGACCCTGACTGCAAAGAGGTCGTGGACGTGGGTTGTGAGGTCGTGGGTTCGATTCCCACTCAGGACAAATCTTTGTGTGATGAGCACAATCATTTGTTCTGTGTTTGGATGTAATTTATTTATAATATGTATGTATTTAAAATATATAAGTATATTTATCAGTTGTCTGGTTACCATAGTACAGGCTCTGCCTAGTTTGGGATCAGATAACGGTGTGTTGGTTGTCCTAAGATATTTATTTATTTATATTGTTTATAATAAAAAAACAGTTAAAATGAAAATATCGCTTCTGATTGAGGTTCATATAGAAGGCACATATATAAAAAAAGTAATAATTTTGTTTAATTGATTTCAGATAAAAATTATGGCCTCCATGATGTACACCAGCTGCGAAGTCAGACGGACAACCTACGAGATGTATCAACTGATATCTTAACTACTTTTTAAGTTTTATTCTTGTAAATATGATTTTTTACTCTTCAATATATGTATAAAATAACCTTAAAGTTGTAATCAATAATATTTTTTTATACCTTAAAATAAATTATGAAAATTTGTTCGAAAACGGCCGTCTACACGTATTTTCTCCCTTAATTTATCTTTCAGTTAACCCTTTCCTCGTGTTGACCTAATTAGATGGGAGTGTTAATTACGCGATGGTTTTTTGTTGCTATCAGTTAGGCCTTGCTGTTGGAACACTAATCAGTGTTAACTGTAGATAGTTCTAAATTGGCTGGTATACTGACATACTAACACACGATACTACTACGCTAGACTGAATTAATATTAATGCCAATATCAACGGTATACATTGGCGTCATAAAGTCTTCCTTAACTTCTGACCGAGAAAATATCATAACCATAAAACGTAACTTCTTATGGACACTCAATTAATAGGAACTAGGATTTCAGTGTTATTTAATTACAGTTATTACTTCTGATGTGTTACTATCGCAGGTCTGTTTATAGGGTCGGCATCGTATCATTTCCGTTTGATTAGCGAAAAGAGAGATATTAAAATTTGATAAAAATGTTATTTAAATATAATTGTGTAATGTATATTTCATTTTCACAACATAAAGTCGTAAGTTATGCGTATTGTTGGGGTTGAGTGTGTGGTTGTAATAAGGAAATAAAATGAAAGGCACAAGTCCGTAAATTCAGTCTATTCAACGTTCACACATACAGGATTTAGAGAGTGATATACAAGTTACTGTTACGGCGCGGCGCTAACGACTGGTCGCGAAACCGTATGCGCGGAACATTACATTTTGCAGCGCTGTCATTATTGCTGCCTGTAGACCCTACATACCTCCCCCCTTTAAAAAAATATAAAATAATAATCAAAACTGTTGGTCTTTTATATCCTGCTGTCCTGTCTTGGCATCATTGTGGCCTGTTACCAACAACACAAACTCTGCAGAATGGCCTCCGGTCGAACAGCAAAATATAATTGACCCATACATTTATACACTATTGTACATGGTTAATCTTAATTATGTTGCTAAAAATTGTTATCGCTAGCAGTGTATGACATAGAATAGATTCTTTTAACATGACAAGGCTTTTAATTCACTACTGCTACGTTTACATCTAGACACGCGGTAGCGTGTCAAGCCAAGTTCAAGTAACAGAACTGGCGAGCAGCACCGTGTGTAATATTACACGAACCATTTGGAGCCACTTTTGGCCCCCTCATAACTCAAAAACTGTTTCACATAAACGTGTCAAATTTGGCTCATATAGTGAAACTTACAAGATACATAGGTGCTCCAAATTTCATAAACACATCTCAAACGGTTATTTAGATATTAACGTCCAAAAATCGTCATTTTTATCACTGACTGACCTATAGATCAAAACTCTAACCCAGTTCCAGATGATCTAGAAAGTTCAAATTTGGCATGCAGATAGGTAATTAAGTGAATACCAAGGAATAAATCAGAAAGTGGTAAATTTTTATCATTTTATTATAATTTTTCACTTAATTGATTCTATTAGGAACACTTATTGCAAAAACCATTTGGTATTAATTTTGTTATTTGTTATAAATAAGTACCTACTAATAATTTATGTACAAAAAGTAATGATATCCCACCAAAAACATAAATATAAAATGAGAGCCAAGTTCAATATATGCCTTGGTTGTTGACTTCAACGACAAAAGAAGTGAGATCTAAATGGGTGCCAAGTGCAATGGTCAGTCCTGAAATTTATTTGTAACTGCATAAAATATAATTTCTTCTTATAACTTACGATAATATATTGTAGCCTAAGGTCTGACTTGTGAAAATTAATATTTGAAATTGGCATTTTTGAGTATTACCATTGTTTTGAGTTGGAATAAAGGTTCATTATTGTTGTACCACACAGTGGTTTGTGAACTTAACATTTGGAATTGGATTAGAATTTGAATATTTGAATTGAATATGAAATAGAATTTTGAACGTTGATATTGGGTTTGAATTAAAATAAAAGTTTATTGTTGAATTGAATTGAAACCAATATATTGTTATTTCTTGTGTTGCTGATTAGTCAGTTTGGTAGTTTGATTGTTTGCTTGTAGTTATTTTGTAATTGATTGATTGAACTTTGTTATTTGATTATTTAATTATTTGGTTTATTGAATTGTATTGTTTGTGCAATGGCACACAAAGCGGTGAGAGAGGCAATCAGTGGATTGACCACACAACTGCGGTGGTTCACTTCAGCTGCAGCAACCGCTGAGCGCCCGGATCTTGAAGCGGTCACTCTGGCTCGGTTCGAGCAGTTGAACGTGAGACTCGGCAACGTTGATGCTCTGCTTACTCGCTACAACGAGTACATTTGTGATGTGGCTCTGGAAGTGCTGGATCAGGCAGCACGTGACAAGGTCCTTGCTGACTATGACCAGATCTTGGACCTGGGGGATGTCATTGGTCAACGTGCTCGGGAAATATTGGAGGGCCGGACACCTGTCCAGGTCAAACCGGAGACCTTGGTTGTTTCAGGTTCCGGACTATTGAGTAGACTGCCTGCTTTGGAACTGCCACACTTTGACGGTCGTCTGGACCATTGGTTAGGTTTCCAAAACCTGTTTGAAAGTTTGGTTGATGCACGCTCGGACCTCAGACCCGCCCAAAAGTTGGGCTATTTGTTGTCTGTCCTCGAAGGTGAGGCCCGAGCCTTGGTACAGCATCTGTCGTTGACTGACTCAGCCTACCCTACCGCTGTGGAGCTACTCACCCGGCGGTACCAAAATAAACGTTTTTTGGCTGACGTTCATATTGAATTGATTTTGGGGTTACAGGTCATTACTGGATTGTCAGCATTGCGTACTGACCTGTTGAACCCGTTGGTGGCAGCGACCAACGCTTTAAAGCAATTGGACTTGCCGGTGGACCATTGGTCTTACCTTTTGGTGCACGTTGTGCTGCAACGGCTTCCTGCCGATTTGAGGGCTCGTTTCGAGCAAAAGTATGGTGGGGATAGTGTCACACATCTCCCCCCATTTGATGACCTCGTCCAATTTTTGGAGGATGAGTGTCGGTTTGTGGACAACTCTGGCGTTGCCACTGAGTCATGCCAGCCGTCTTCCCGGCCACGAGACCAGGGACGGACTAGGGCTCGCGGGCCTGTTGATGGTCGCCCCGCCGCTCGTTTTGCTGGCACCCAGAGTCGTCCTGGTTGTGAGTTTTGTAGGGACACGGGGCATGGCATGGCAACTTGCGCGGCCTTTTTGAAGTTACACGTGAGTGCCCGCCGCCGAATTGCCAATGCACGCCGCATGTGCTTCTCTTGTTTGGGGGCTCACTTCCATCGGGACTGCCCCAACCCCCGCCCTTGTAGAATTTGTGGGGGGTCCCATTTGGACATATTGTGCGCTAACGCGAACCACGCTGGCAGACCAGCCTCTGGTGAAGGTTCGCGTACGGGGGGGTACCATGGAGTTGGTCACCGGGCTTCTGCCTCGCCGGTTCAGAACCGGGGAGAGGCCCGCAATTTTGAGCGCCACACTTCACCCCCCGCGCAAGTTGATCGGGAGCCGCGCGACTGCCATTTTGTCTCCCCGCGTAAAGGCGATTACGCATTTGTTGCTAGGCAGCGCTGGTCAGACCAGCACCGCCTTCCCACCCCTCCTTTGGCGGAACGTCCCCGGTTGGAGTCACGCCCCCCGCCATTCAGGCCTCCGGTGGGATATGCCCATCCAGCGATGGCGCGTGGCTTGGGACACCGCGTGTACGAGGAATTTAAATTCCATCCTCGTCGGGAAAGACTTGGGCCTGGGTGCGGCGATCGGTCACCGCCCAGGCATTGTTAGGACATTGGCGCCGGCCCCGCTAAGGTACCCCTCAGATCGACACGGTTTTGTTGCCAACGGCATCGGTCAAGTCTGGGGGCCCACGGGGGACTCTATTGTGGTCCGTGTCATTATGGACATGGGAGCCCAGGGTTGACTTTTGTCTATTGTTTTGTTGTTTTGTTTGTATTGTTTTGGGCAAAATTGTTTTCTTGAGCGCCTTTGGACTGCGGGACTTGGCTGGGACGAGCCAATTCGGGAAACCCTGTTGGATGATTGGCTCCAACGTGTATCCGCACTCCCTGCAGTCAACGAGGTCGTGTTACCCCGCGCTATCCTCCCCCCTGGGAGCTACACTGCTACCCTTGTTTGTGATGCGTCTTCGCACGGTTATGCAGCTGTTGTTTGTTTGCGCACCGTCTGCGCAACAGGCCAGGTGAATTTGTCACTGGTCTTGGCCAAGAGCAAGGTGGCCCCCCTCCGGACTGCACTGACCATTCCTAAGTTAGAATTGTCAGGGGCGGCGCGTCTTGTGCGTCTATTGAACCACGTTGCTCACACTTTGGGTGGAACTGTGGACATTCGGGCTTCTTACGCCTGGACGGACAGTCAAATTGTTTTGTGTTGGTTTAAGACGTCCGTCCACTCTTTGGAGGTCTTTGTTGCGTACCGAGTGTCCCAGATTCAAAATTTTGATACGCCTTTGATTTGGAGGCACTTGCCTGGAGATTTGAACCCAGGCGCCGTGGCCTCACGTGGGTGCATGGCACCTCGCTTGATTGCTCACCCTCTATGGTGGGGACCAGACTGGCTGACTCATCCCGAGGATGATTGGCCTCGATCGCCAGTCTTGATGTCGGGTCCTTTTCCCGGGCTCAAGGTGCTCGCTGTTGGAACGAAGGACCCTGATTTTTTGTTGAGTCGATTTAGCTCCCTCGACAAATTGTTGAATTGTTGTTTGTTGTTGTTGAATTGTTGGTGACTGATCGTCACATTAAGAACTCGCATGCCGGTTGCAATGCGCTGTTGGCCATTCTGCAGCGAGAGTTTTGGATATTGTCGGGAGTCGTTAGTAAGTTGAACCCCTTTTTGGACCATACGGGTCTTTTGTTGTTTGGTTGTTGACGGTTGAGGCACTCTAGCCTTCCTTATGGGGTCCGTCACCCCCTTTTATTGCCTAAGGAGGGCCATTTAATTGTTGTTGTTGTTGTTTGGTTGTTTGTTGTTTGTTATTGTTTGATCCGCCAGCCTGCCCCCATTGGGGGGGTATTTTTGAGGCCGCGGTGAAAGCGGCACAGGGACTCTGGCGCAGATTGTTGGGAGACACCGTTCTCACCTTTAAGGAGTTAGCTACGGTATTTTGCCGTTTTGAAGCTGTATTGAACTCGCGTCCATTGCGCCCGCTGTCTTCGGAGTCGAACGTCTTGGAGGCCGTAACCCCGAGCCATTTTTTGATTTGACAGCCACTTGTCGCCCTGCCGGAGCATCTTTTTGTCGATGTGAGCCAAAATTGGCTATCACGGTTTCAGTTGGTGCAGCAGCTCGCTCAGAGTTTTGCAAGCGTTGGAGCTTGGAGTATTTGCACATCCTCCAGCAGCGCGTCAAGTGGACTGATAAAACGCAACCTTGTCGGGATTGCCAAGTGATTAGCGGACGGGAAGGCCCGTCCGGGGGAGGGTAGATGCTTCGGACCGTTGGATTAGTTACTCTATGCGCTTTCGGAACGCGCCATCAAACGGAATGACATCTGACTTGTCAGTTTGATTTTGACACTTGACACTTCGCTCTTGATTTTGGTGGCAAAAAAGGGAACACGTCGCCGGTTGAGTTTCGCGACCAGTTGTTAAAGTAATCCCTTACCCCGGTCGTTTTGGTGGCCAATAGGTCATGACCTAGTTGTTTGTGTTAATAACCCCTATCTTGGTGAAATAACACGGGTTTTGGACATTTCTTGACATTGAAGAACTTTGGAGGTTAAGTGCAAGTGACGCTATTGGGAACGAGTGATTTGAAGACCGCATGCTGTGATTGCCTCCAGCCTTGTTGCAGCGGATTGTAATCTGAAGAATACTCGTAACGTCACAACACAATACATATACACTCACTTACATACATAACTCCAGGTTGGCACCAGAGCAGTGTCCTTCAACCAACAGGTAAGTTCTTTTGTTGTATTGTAGGTGAGTTGTTCTCTTATATATTGTCTGCTCCGCGTACGGCGGACTAGTTTCGCTCGCCACTCTTGTCTCCTGGACCCCACCACAATATCTTCCACTGCGCTATTGAAATGCTATTGTAGGGGTCTAGTCTGGCAGCGTACAGATTTAAACGTTACTATAACTCTAATTACAGTACACTATGGCAGCAAAAATCGCACCGGTGGCTTTACACGCCGGCCACTGCGCGTGGTACGACCTATAAGCGGAAGCGATTTATCGTCGACTGTTTCTTTTACATCGTCTTCTATGCATGTCTGCAAACGATCGGTGTCACTATCCAGATCGTCATCTTGCAACATGTACGCTGGTTTTAGTCTATCTATTGATAAATCGCTTTCTCTGTTAGGTAACTTAATCTTAAAAACCTTATCATTTCTACTTATAACTCTATATGGGCCGTCATACGTAGGACAAAGGGACTTTTTCATCATCTCATTTCTTACAAACACATGTGTACATTTCTTTAAGTCATTACTTACAAAAATATTACGCGAATCGCTACTCGCTCTTGACGCGGGTCGTAGCTTGTTTATCGTTTGCCTAAGCTGTCCTACATATGCGTTCGGTTCGTTGGCCTGCTTATTTTCCACGTGGAAAAAATCTCCTGGCAACCTAATAGTTTCGCCGTATACCATCTCCGCGGCGCTATAACCTGTGTCACTTCTGCACGCTGCACGAAGCCCTAACATGACGGTCTGCAGTTGCTCTACCCAATCCATGCTACCTGTCAAACGTGCGGTCAATGCGCTTTTCAATGAGCGATGCCACCTTTCTACTAACCCGTTGCTCTGTGGGTGGTAAGGGGATGTCCTAATTCTTTGTATCCCTAAAAATCTCGTAAGACTATTAAAAAGGTCGCTCTCAAATTGCCTGCCTTGATCAGTAGTTATCCTATTTGGACACCCAAACCTGCATATCCAATGCTCGTATATAACTTTGGAGACCGTTTCAGCTGTTATGTCTGTTACTGGTATTGCTTTGGGCCAACGCGTAAAACGATCTATAATAGTTATACAATAACGGTATCCGTGCTGTGACGTGGGCAAGGGGCCTACGATGTCTGTGTGTATGTGCTCGAATCTGTTACATGGCGGGAAACTAGTTAGTTTGGAAATTGTGTGTCGATTAACTTTTGCTTTTTGACACTGGATACATGCTTTTGTCCATTCATTAAGGTCTCTTTTCATTCCCGGCCAAAAATACCTTTGTGTTATCATCTTACGTGTAGTCCGTACCCCTGGGTGGCTAATGTTGTGAACGCTTTCAAATGCTAGTTTCCTAAACTTAAAAAAACTAACGGGCAAATCTCGCGACCCCGGCAGCCACAACCCAGTTACAAGTAACATGATACCCCCTCGTAAGAGTGGTTTTGGAGATAGTTTCTGTCAAACGTAATCGAATGATAGCCGGAACCGACAGCTTATCGCTCTAAGAATGCGTGGCTTAAGAGTACTAAGATAATCGTAATAAGATTCAATTGAACTTTTCATTATTTTTGTCTTCTGAATCCTGAAAGATTTATCAATTCCAAGCATAAGGAATTTCTAAAATCAAATAAAGACGGACGCTTAACGCAACTGTTGATACGTGTAGGGTCTACAGGCAACAATAATGACAGCGCTGCAAAATGTAATGTGCCCCCGCGCATACGGTTTCGCGACCAGTCGTTAGCGCCGCGCCGTAACAGTAACTTGTATAGCTCTCTCTAAATCCTGTATGTGTGAACGTTGAATAGACTGAATTTACGGACTTGTGCCTTTCATTTTATTTCCTTATTACAACCACACACTCAACCCCAACATTGGTGACCCCGACGTGATCTTAATAGTGACGTGGTTGTGAAAAATAAATTCGGAGAGTGCGTTAAAGTAAATGAACAGTAAGCAGCAAGTTTATAAGTTTAGTGAGTGAATAAGCGCGGCAAACGACTCCCCGTTGACTTGTGACCTAGCAGCGGGAATTTCAACGGTCCCACAATGCAGACACCGCCACCAGCAGCTCAAGTGGCCAGCATAAACGTCACTGACAGGATTCCCATGTTTTGGATCGACATGCCTCGGATGTGGTTCGCACAGTTCGAGTCCGCCATGGAACCACAAAAGCAGGGGGACGTTGCGAAATTCAAGCGAGATACCGTGACCCCGGCACACGGGCAACGGGATGGAACACGGGTGGGTTTTAGTCAGTAAAAGTCTGACACGCCCTCCCACTCCGCCCAGAGCGGGAGAAGTCATTTGATGATTTCCCATCCAAAAAAAAAAACTGGGTTTTGGAGGTCAAATTAGCAGTCGCTTAGTGTAATATACTTGTATTCAGTGGCATCCAGTTAGACTTTAACCAACCACAACGTAATTGAGAAGAGGCCAGTTGAATTGACAGAGGTACATTTTACTTTTCTACTTTCGGTATAACAAGAAAAACGTCATCTGAATATCATTCCAAAATGCTTTTGTTTTAGGATTGTCTTCTAGTAATGAGAGTAAGTTCACTAGTTACTGATGATGCAAGTTTGTTAATAATATGTGTCGTTGAAATCGTAAGATTATTTAGCCGATATTTACGGCTATAGGATATCAGTAAAGTCGTAAGATCACTTCTAATTTTACTTACCTATCAAATATTGACGCAATTCAATTTCAATTTAGCAAAATTGAATAGGCACCTACGATCACATTTGTCACATTACGCTCTCACAGTTAGAGTCACCGCGTTGTGTGAACATTTCTCAATCATGTTAAGTAAATTGGTTTTAAGGATTTGTGAATAAATTCGCGTTTGCAATCATGAAACTGTGTAGGTGCCCCACTGAGTAATAAATAAATGAAATATTCATTTGCGGCTTAACTAGAACAAAAATTTCGTACGGTGCCATTGCAGGTACCATTCAAAAAGTCTCTATGTGAGCTTGTGCAATAATTTCCATTCAGTAAGGTTCATTCTTAACAGAATAGGCACATGATAGATAGCACCTCATCAGTTAGCAGCTCCGTGTGCCACAGTTTCACACACAAAATAACGCTGTTTTATTCAGCTGTGATTTGTTGGCTGGATTTAAGATTGCATAAATATTAGGAAGTTGAACCAGTTTTGTTGAGGCTTTGTGCTAATTGTTAATAAACTTGCCTATTCTAAATGAAATATTTAGGTATTAACCTCAAAAGTAATAAAATGGTTAAATTATTTAGATATTATTTAGGCATTGTATGTGCTTATCGTATTATAATGTTTTAATCACTTTGAGTTTCTTTCGCCAGTTTATTTTACAAAAACACCTTGCAGGAGAAAGCTTACCTACTTTAATCTAAACAAAACTTATAATAACAGCCGCCCGGGCTTATCGTTCAGGTTAAGCTACGCTTACCGTGGTTGGTCCGAGGATGGGTGACCATCTTAACATACCTAGACCCTTCCGTGCCTCGGAAAGCACGGTAAGCCATTAGTCCCGGCTGACTTTCGTAGATCCTAGACAGTCATTACGGGCCGTCAAAAGTCCGAAAGTTTACAACCATTCTTACCAAGGGTATCGTATTACCCACTGAATTTGTTGTGGAAGTCAGATAGGCAGTCGCTCCATGTAAATACTGGTACTCAGTTGCAACCGATTAGACTGGAAGCCGACCCCAACTTATTTGGCAAAAGGCTAGGCAGATGAGATATCAATATCAATATATCTGTTTCAATGCAAATACCTTGATCAGAACTACTATCCCTATTTTTCTGAGCATCCATTACAGAACGGTTTCGTCAATTGTGGCACTTGTCTGCAAAAATGACGGAACACCATTTTCTGTGGCCAAAATTCGTCGAAGACTTTTTACAATTCGGTACACACACCACAAACGCCTTGAAGTTGACGTTGCGGTGTGACTCCAGTAACTCCACCCTCGGCATGTACTTCGTCTTCTGGCGTACGTACTCCACGATGTCTACCACCTTAGTGCTGTAGTGAAGGCGGGAAATGTACACCTGAGTGTTCGGCTTAGCAGCACGCAAGCTGACTTCAGACTTCGTAATAGCTTTTCCACAGCGGTTGTTGTTTGTACGCAAATGGTGCTTCCTCCTTTGCACCATCTCGACACCCTCTTCATCTGGCTTGACGCTAGCGAAATGCTTTCCTGAAGGATTCGTCATAAAAAAAAACTGTGTACTATCGACCACCGTACCCGTAAGCTTGCGCGCGCTTGTTTTAAACCATTTATAGTTAACTTACGTGGGATGTACTTTCTCTCGGAAATTATCTATAGATTTATCCGAATTTTGTCAACACAACTGAATTTACCATTTCTAACGCATTAACACGAAAATATTATCACCGAACTAACACCATAACAATATTATTACGGAAAACTTAACTTTTAGCAACACAATCTCATTTAAATAAAGGAAATACGCTTTTATGTGTAATATCATAGCACTGAAAATATGTTTCAGATCCGTTAAGTCAATCATTATGATAAGCCGGTAATTTAATAAAGTTAAATGAGCTGTTGGGGCTGCAACGCTAAAGGATATTGCTTTTATTAGCCTGGACCTATTCTAGTTTTGTTTCTATGCATCTGCATGATTGTACTGGAAAAGTGTAGCCGAATTCAGGGGTGATCGTCAATAATTTTTTATCGATTGCGATGTTTGTCCTATGAAAAAAGTTGTTCAGTTTGATGATCTGTACCACTCCCATAAGTTTCACCGTACCTATCTGCTACAGTTTGTTTACGTATTCGTTGAACGAGACTATGTATTAAATAGTACTTATAGACTTAATAGATCAAATCAAATCAAATCAAATCATTTATTTGTTTGCAAACATGGGTAATACAATACATAGGTGTTTAAGTTTATGAGTCCTCCATGTCCTACCGTCACATGGGCATGCAAATCACATTTTATTTATTATTATTGAATTTACACAAACAAACACTAAGAAAAATAAAATAACCCATGATATAAATTCATGTCAAATTAGTAAAAATGTCACAATAAAACGAAAAATGTCAAATGTCAATAAAGTTACAATAAAAATAAAAATAAATGCAAAAAATGTCAACGGTCATCAAGGATACAGTAATATAAATAATAAAAAACAACGTAAATAGGTATAGTATCATGTCAATCAGTCAGTGATGCATCATTAAGAAAGTCGTCAATTGAGTAATAACTTTTATCAATTAATAATTTGTTTAGTGCCCTTTTAAATTTGAAAACAGTCATAGTTTTAATAATATTAGGTACTTTATTGTAGATGCGAGGGGCTATGCCAAAAAAACTTTTTTCCATTAGTGCTGTTTTACATTTAACTTGACACAACTGATTTATATATTGAGTCCGTATTGGATTCCTTCTGACTGCCGACAATTTTTTAAATAGATCTGGATTACTTTTCACAAATAAAGCCGTTTCTAAAATGTATAAAGATGGAAATGTTAGTATTTGCAAGGATTTAAAATAAGGAAGACAGCTATCCGTGGTCTTAAGACCGAACATTGATCTAATGCATCGCTTTTGCATCCTAAATACAAGCTCCTTATCAGTAGATTGCCCCCAAAAAATAACACCATACCGCAAAACAGACGCAACTAGTCCATGGTATGCTGTCAAAAGAGCCTGGCTGTTGACTTTCTTGGAAAGTTGAAAGAGGGCAAATGCGGATTTACTCAGTTTTTTGCAGATATCTTCAACATGAGGTTTCCAGGTGAGTTTATCATCAATTACTATACCTAAGAACTTAGTTTTGTTTGCTTGTTCAATTTCACAGCCTTGGTAGGCAATACTAACGTTTGGAGTTTCGCAGCGTTGATGAAAGTGCATAACTTTAGTCTTAGTCAGGTTTATTACTAAATTATTATTATGTAGCCAATTTATAATGTCATGTATACAATTATTGATGTCATTCTCATAATTATTAATATTTGTACAGTTTATTACAGCTGTACTGTCATCTGCAAAGAGAACCATTTTGTTTGATGTTACTTTTGGGAGATCATTAATGTATATTAAAAAAAGTGGCGGCCCTAGTACGCTACCCTGTGGTACACCGTATCTTACGTACCTCGGCTTTGATACATAAGTGGTTTCTAATTTAGTATTTGGACATATTCTAGAAATTTCTGTACACTGAAGCCTATTACTTAAGTATGATTCTATTAGCTGTAGAACGTTCCCTCTTATACCATAACTATGTAATTTTTGTAACAGAATCTTATGATCCACGTAATCAAATGCCTTGGTCATGTCAGTATAAACTGCACAGACAGGATTTCTCTTATCTACAGATGGCATGATATTAGCTAAAAGATCAAATAGTGCCATATTGATCGTGGTATTCTTACGAAATCCCTTTTGTTCCATACAAAATAATTTATACTTTTCGAAATAGGCATAAAAGGAATGATAAATCACTTTCTCAATAATTTTTGAAAAAATGGGAATTTTGGCAATAGGTCTGTAATTTTTTTAATCTGTTTTGTCATCTCTCTTATATAACGGTTTTACTATAACTTTTTTTAAATTATTTGGGAATACGCCATGAGCAATACACAAGTTAATTATATGAGCTAACGGTGGTGCTATTACTTCTTTAGCAAATTTTATAACTTTTGTAGAAATGCCATCATATCCTACAGTATTTGTGTTTCTTAGGCTGCTAATTATTTTTATCATGTCGTCAATGGTTACTGGTTGCATAAATAGTGAATTTAATGTCTGATTTTTTAAATTAATATTATCCATTGTCAGTTTTTACATTATTTTCAATTGTGTCCATAAAATAATTGTTAAATTCATTTGCTATGTCTAAGGGATGAGTAAACGACAAATTATCCCTCTTAACGCTCATAATAGGCTCCTGCGGCAAACGCATCTTTAGATGTATTTATTATTTGCCACGTTGCTTTTGATTTATTTTCTGCAGTGTTTATGAAATGATTATTTTGAGCTTTTTGTGTAAGTTTTATAATTTTCCTATAAAGTTTAGTGTAGTTTTTAAAAACTATTTTACTCTTGGAATCAGGATTCAATCTATGCGCCCAGAGTAACTGCCTTTGCCTCTTGCTACATATTTTAATTCCATGAGATATCCAATTAGTTTTCATACTTGTTTTTATAGTTACAATTTTTTCTGGAAAACATAACCTATATAAAAGAGAAAAATCGTCCATAAAAGTGTCAAAAGCTTCGTTTGCGTCTGTGGCATCATAAACATTCTTAAAAGACAGGCAGCTTAGATGTTTTTTAAAAGTATCAATATTTGCCATGCATACGTCTGGCTTTTTAGTTTTCCAATATTTTAGTATGCAAGTTTTGTTAATAGGCACTCTAAGTATCTGAGATGTATAATCTGAAAGGACCAGATCTACAACTTCAGCTTTGCAATCTTTCCGGTAGTTGTGCGCAAAATTGTCTATGCAGGTGTGACTACTTAACCTAGTGGGCGTATAAAGCGCTAGTTTTAAGTTGTAATTCATAAGAAAATATTCCAGTTCTAATGTAGTTTTGTTTCTTTTCAGAATATCAATATTAAAATCTCCACACAAGACGATTTTTTTATTTGAAGATGAGTTAACTTTAGTTAAAATATAATTTAATTTTTCATAAAAAACTTGGTAATTATGTTTAGGAATCCTATATATACAAATAATTATAATCTTATAAGCTGTTATTTCTACAGCACAGCATTCAAAGATACCTGAGACTGATTGTTTTGCTATTTCCGATATTTCTCTAAACTGCAGTCCTACTCTAACGAAAATACATGTTCCTCCTCTCTTTGTTTTTCTAGAAAAGAACGCAGCTGGACAGAAATTTGAGATGTGTAACAAATTCTCATAACCTGTTTGTATAAAATGTTCAGTTACACAAATAACATCTATAATAGTTCCTTTTTCGAATAATTCTTCTAGTTTTACCGTCAGTGAATCTGATTTATTCATTAGTCCTGCTATGTTTTGATGTAGAATGTTAAGGTAGTTAAAGAAAAAACTGAGAATTTATATGTTGCGAAACGGTGAACAGTTTGTTTTGACTTTGATTTTGAGGGTGGCAATCCACTTCTGAGTGCGTAGCATTGAGGTTGCATAGGCTAATTATTAATTCTTGCAAATCTGATACAATAATTTCCAAACCATAGCTATTTAAGTTTCCATAATATCTGCTATACGTATTATATTCATAAGGTAGATTAAGATTTGAGTCTAGTAAATACGCATAGTTACATGTTTGTATGTCCAAGTAAAGAAGGTTATTGTAGTTTTCTATGCGGCTGTTAAAAAGTACGTTAGCATCTGTCATATATTTAACGAGGGTAGATGGGGCGCCTCACTACCGGTGTGGTCACACATGGCCGTGGGTTAAAAATAATATTCCAAAAACTTAGAGATACTGTGTATTTGTTCGATCACGCACACTAATTACAAAAATGTTAACAGATCAAGCCGATCAGAACAGATTAGATCGGAAACGCGGTAAGTTCGATGCAGCACGTGGTGACAACAGTGAAAACGAACGTTCGCCTTTGCGTCTCACAGAATAATGCCGCTCGCTCTAACCGTCACCGTCCGTATCACCATCCTCTATGGTCACTGTCACATCCCATCAGGATGACAACCGTCAGCGACCGACAGATGACAACTGTCAGCGACTGACAGATGACAACTGCCAGCGACTGACAGACGTCTACCGTCAGCCATGTGACAGATGTCAATTAAATGTCACCACATCTGCATCGACCATACCCAAGTGTCACACTTGACGTTTCCGTTTGACGTTTACATTATTTACTTCTTGACTACTAAATCAAAATAACAGATGGCGCCACGGTGATGCCGTCGCTGCGACAAGTAACAGATGGCGCCACGGTGATGCCGTCGCTGCGACACGGCCATCATGACAACTCACACGTCCTCGTGTGTGTATTCTGAAATAAAAGAAAATACCTCTGCACAGTACAACGTTTTTTTTAACTCGGCCTTCCTGACCAATGAGTCAGGATAATTTAAACACTTAGGTACACAAACAAAATAATTTATTTCAAATATCATGAGGGCTTAACAACATTCGTTTTGACACTACAGAATGTAAAGCTTACCCATATTTATCTCAAATCATCAATAATCTCTCCAGGAAAAATAAAATAATAATCAAGCAGTCGATCAAAAGTCACAATTTTACTTAGTCAGTTCAAAAGCATTCATATGAAATCCAGTATGCAATACTCTACAATTCAACTTAAGCCTCCATCCGGCCACTCCTCTGGGCTACCTCCAACCGGTACCCATTTCAACACATCGCCTCCATCCGGCGGTATCATCAGCGAGCACCTACATATCCAAGCCAAACGCACGCCACTCACGTTCGTGGCCGCACTGCGACGGGAAATTAGACCCGATTTTACGCCTACGCCTACGAATGGCATGGACATGTATGCGATCTGAGCGACTTGCATACTGATTCACAACTCATGACTCGAAGGTCCATCCCCTTCGTCAATTAGATTCCTCGAAGGTCCATCCCCTTCATCATCAAAGTTCATCTCATCGATTAATGTCAGTCTGTCAGTGTCAGCGTCTTGGTCGTCAGGATTGTCAGCGTCAGGCATTTTTCGTAATCGGTCATGTGCGTATTTGTATGTGCGATTTGAGTTAAGAGCTTTAAGGGTATAGCGGTCCCCTTCAAGTACTTCTGTAACCTTGAATGGTCCTCTATACTTAGGGTCAAGCTTGGTCTGATTGCGCTCTTCATTTTGTAATAAAACAAAGTCACCTACAGAAAAAGGTTTTAGTTTAGCTTTGGTGGAGTCAAATCTTACCTTATCGTATGCATAAGCCTTCGCCATATTCTCCACTGCCTGTGATCTGACCTGCTCGATGTCGCATTCTGCTTCGTCATCACCGGCGAGCAACATATCTAAAGGCCTTGCAACCTTACCTACCAGTAGTTCTAGTGGACTGGCCTTTGTTATTCTATTCACGGAGCAGTTGAGCGCGAGTTGCACGTCGGGCAAGGCATCCTGCCACGAACGTTCACTGGTCTCCACGGCCGTGAGCATATTTTTTAAAGTGCTCATAATACGCTCCACCTGGCCGTTAGCTCGTGAAGAACCCGTTGCTATCAAGTGAAGCTTAATATTCACAGAGTCACAGTAATCTTTGAAATCTCTGCTTGCAAAACACCGGCCCTGATCAGCTATCAAGCGGTTAGGTGCACCAAAAAACGAAACACTGGCTTTCAAAGCTTTAATGCTACTGGCTGTGTCAATGTGAAGGGTATGGTGAAGAAACACATACTTAGTGAAAGCATCGATTAGCACAAAGACGTATTCTTTCCGGTCGTTCTTACCGCTTAACTTTCCAGTGGCGTCGATGTGTATCGTGTGCCAAGGTATTGCTACCTTTGGAATGGGGTGCATTTCAGCCTGAATTTTGCCGCTACGTGTCTTAGATATTTTGCAGGTCACGCAATTATCCACAAATTTCCTTACAAACTTCGTCATGTTATCAAACCAATAAAGCTCGTAAACTTTTTCTAAGGTCTTTTCCCATCCCAAGTGTAGCAATCCCTCGTGCACATTATTAATGACAGACCATCTAAATGATCTAGGCACGATTGCCAAACAACGAGTCCGACCTCGTCGTTGAATTTTCCGGTGCAAGATACCTGATCGGAGCTCGTAAGTTTTAGCTACATCAGATGAAAGCCTTCCCTGTCTTAAATCTAACATAAGCTTAGAAAGCTCCTCATCTTTCTGCTGTTCCGCCATCAGCCAGTTGTCAGTGAGTTCCGCTAGATTAATTGTTTTGGGTTCTACCTTATTAACTAGAGTGTTCTCATCGTTGATATCGCCTGGCAGTGGATTTCTTGAAAAGAAATCGGCATGTGTCATTCGCTTACCGTTACGGTGAACAATACTAAAGTCGAACGCCTGCAGGAACGCCCACCACCAATGTACACGTGGCGTCAGGTCTAGCTTTTTTCGAGTTGCCTGTAATGAGCTGCAGTCTGTTACCACATCAAATTTGCGGCCGTGTAAATAATGCCGGAAGTGTTTCACCGCGTTGACAACTGCGAGAGTCTCCAACTCATAAGAGTGGTATTTCGACTCCGCGGCCGTCGTTCGTTTGCTGAAATAAGCGACTGCATGCGACTTACCTTCCTTCAACTGTATTAAAACTGCACCGTATCCAACAGCACTCGCGTCCGTGTGTAGTTCTGTTTTTAGAGCAGGATCGTAAATCATAAGCACCGGCTCACTGGTCAATATAGAAATTACCTGCTGTCTGACAGTCTCATGTTCAGGCTTCCAATCTATCCTGCCGTGCCCGGAAGTCAAAGCATATAAAGGTGCCATAATTTGGGAAAACCTTACCACAAATTGTCGAAAATAAGATGCCAGGCCGATGAACTGCCGTAGTTGTGTTACCGTCTGAGGCGGTGGTAATGCAGTCAAGGAGTCGATCTTGCGAGGATTAGGGCGTATTTGCCCCTGACTAACTTCAAACCCAAGATACTCTACCTTTTGCTTAAGAAAAGCACACTTTTGGTAATTTAAGGAAAACCCCTTTTCAGCCAAAACGCGAAGAACGCCTTGAAGTCGTTGAAGTGCCTCCTCAGCATTCGTGGCCACGATGAGTACGTCATCCATGTAAACCACAACGTAGGTGTTCACCAGATCCCCAAGAGCATGAATGAGTGCCCGTTGGAAAACTGAAGGAGCATTCCAAAGTCCGAATGGCATTGACAAAAATTCAAATTGCCCATCGGGTGTAACGAAGGCTGTCCGTTCAATGGATTCAGGGTCAATGCGAATCTGGTGAAAACCTGACGCTAGATCTAAAATTGAAAAGAAATGTCCTCCATGTAACCTGGCTATTTGGTCAGATATGAGAGGCAAAGGGAATCTGTCAGGTACCGTATTATCATTTAACTCACGGTAGTCTACGCACATTCTGTCGGTGCCGTCCTTCTTTTTTACAAGGAGTATGGGACTTGCGAAAGGGGATGAGCTACAGCGAATTATGTTAGCCTTCAGCAACTCTTCAATTTTACGTCTTACAACCTGTCGTTCTTCTGGACTCAGTCTATAGGGGCGTCGATTAACAGTTTTATGGGGGTCTATTAAACGTATTTTCATAGGCTCAGTATTAGCAGGGGAGGTAGGAAACCCAGTGATAAAACAGTGTTGAAAAGATTTCAAAATGTCTAACAGTTGAGTTCTATTTTCGAAAGGAACATCAGTGTCAATCAAGTCAAAATTAGTCCCGTCGTTATCGATCACGTCACAAGTCTCAACTACTTTAAGCTTCTGAAATCTTAATTTGTCCGATGACATGTATACTGCCAAACCAAGAGCTAAAACTTCTCGTCCAATCATAATTCTATACCGTAAACAATGGTCAGGCAAAACATGCAAAAGAACTTCGAAAACTATCCCGTCAATTTCAATAGTAGTTAAAATCTGTACAGTCGAAGTTACAGAGGTTTGTCCAATACCAGTCATAGTCACGCTGTCATAAAATCGTTTACCACTAAACTTAGATGAAACAGATTCTTTAATTAATGAACATTCGGCGCCCGAATCATAATTAAAAGTATACAGCTCACCAGAATGACGTAGAAATCCAGCTGGTGCACCGACGACGCATACGTCCACTCGCTTTTCTTTAGAAGAACCAGCTGCAGCACTGCCGCCCACCTCCTTGCTGCTCCGTTTGGGGCAGTTGGATGCATAGTGTCCTTGTTCATGGCATTCGAAGCAGGTAATCCGGTCCAACCTCCCTGTGGACTCATTACTAGAGCTAGAGTTGTTGTGTGGGGTTTTGGGTCTAAACCGATCCTCTCGTGGCTTCAGATCCTTGTTAGCACGACAATGCATCGACTTGTGGCCTAGTTTCCCACAGCTAAAACATTTGGTAATAGTAGGTGGTCCAGTTGGACGTAGTCGTTTCGCATCAACACCATCACGATCGTCACTAGAGGAAGCGTGTCTCTTCAGAAACGATACGGCCTGTAACTCCCTTTGTAATTCACTACGGGTCTTGATGTCCGTGGTGAACGACAGTCTTTGTACACGCGGGTCGATCTTCGCAACATGAGCCAAAACTGTAGCGATCGCAATCTGTTCCGTAGTAAGGCCGTTCCATCTAGACATTATAGAAGTCATGAGGGTAGCGGCATATGCGGCCAGGCACTCATTTTCCTTTGGCTTTTTATTATTTAGGTTGATTAGGAAAGAGGCGGTAGTGTCACGACAGTCGTACCTTGCTACAAACAGCGCCTTGAATTCACTCCATGTCATGCCAGGGTAAGACACAGATGAGAGCCAAGTGGAAGCTTCTCCTTTGAGCGCACGACTCAACGCGATAATTAATGATGCGCCTTGACAGTGTTGATCGGCCACGCACATGTCTGCAGTTGTTACCCAGGCACACGAGTCAATATCCTGTTTTTCTGGGTCGAAATCCGGCAGGCGAAGGCGATCCGTGCCTGACGATGATGTTTGCATTGATCGTATAGCAGCCAGAAAATTGCGGTTCTGCTGTTCTAATAATAGAAGCCATTTTTCGTCACTTTTACCACTTTCACAAGCACGTGTTTCGTTATCGCACGAATTCCCGTTCGTCTCACCGCTCGCACCATGTGGGTCGTTAGAGTTACATCCCACTTCTGATAACGAGGGTAGATGGGGCGCCTCACTACCGGTGTGGTCACACATGGCCGTGGGTTAAAAATAATATTCCAAAAACTTAGAGATACTGTGTATTTGTTCGATCACGCACACTAATTACAAAAATGTTAACAGATCAAGCCGATCAGAACAGATTAGATCGGAAACGCGGTAAGTTCGATGCAGCACGTGGTGACAACAGTGAAAACGACCGTTCGCCTTTGCGTCTCACAGAATAATGCCGCCCGCTCTAACCGTCACCGTCCGTATCACCATCCTCTATGGTCACTGTCACATCCCATCAGGATGACAACCGTCAGCGACCGACAGATGACAACTGTCAGCGACTGACAGATGACAACTGCCAGCGACTGACAGACGTCTACCGTCAGCCATGTGACAGATGTCAATTAAATGTCACCACATCTGCATCGACCATACCCAAGTGTCACACTTGACGTTTCCGTTTGACGTTTACATTATTTACTTCTTGACTACTAAATCAAAATAACAGATGGCGCCACGGTGATGCCGTCGCTGCGACAAGTAACAGATGGCGCCACGGTGATGCCGTCGCTGCGACATATTTATAAGTTGGTAAACAAATTATAAAGTTTGTGTGATTTAAACATTGCAACTTTTCTCTTATAAAAATAACGAGGTCGATATAATTATGTGTTGTCCGAAAATCTTTCTCGCCAATATAGATAACACAGTAGTCTGAGTGTGTAAAATCTAGCACTTTTCGATCAATTCCATCAAGAATTTGCCGCAACCCACATGTTGGTTTGCGATAATGACAAATTTCATAAGTACCTAAATTAGTTCTTTCAGCAATAGTATACAATCTATTAGACGTTTCACTGCTTATCAGGCATATTTTGTGTTTTGTCGACGGTTGTACTGTTGTGTCTCGTGCGTATTGAGCTGTACTAGTTGAGCTGACATTGCTGACTTTTCTTTTAGTTTTATCTTTATTCGTAGGTGGAGATTGATCTTTCTCAGAGGTTTGGGTTTGAATCGTCTGTGTTTGTTTCGATTTTTTATTTTTTTTGGGCGTCATTATTGGTGTTTTTGCTTTAATTTTTACTGGACTGCTTACAATTTTTTTGTAGATTTCATTTTTTTTTATTAAACTCTTCATTTCTTGTTTTTAGGGTACTGTTTTCTATTGATAATAATTCAATTTCTTTATGTGCGCTAATTAATTGTGATGTCAGCTTGGCGATCTCATCTTTTAATATTTTTATTTGAGGAGCGTCTTCGTCTTCGGATATATCAGGCAAACTAGTCGTCGTACAGTTCACAGTTTGTGAAGAAATATCGCTTTCATCATCATTTGGCTCCGACTGTGTGCGCGTCCGCCGGAATGTTATATTCTCTAAGAAATTCATATTTTAAGTTTTACTAAACTCAAAAATAATTTCGTCTTGTGAGATTCGAACTCGAGGCTCGTCGTCGTTTGACGCAGGTAGGTCGTCTTGCCGCTAGGTCAGACGGTGTGTATTAGAATCGGCGAATTTGGTGGTGGTATTGTGACCGTAGGACGTTGTAAATATTGTTTGATCTGATTTATTGTACAGTCAAAAGATGTCTCTGAACTCAATAGTGATTTAATTTCCGTTCTGACAACCTTGTTTAGATGTTGGTAACATTTTAATTCGTGAGTCCGACGTAAGATGGCGTTCGTACCGTTCAGTTTCAAATAAAAAACGAAAATTTTCTTGTGAAATTTTGGAAATCACTAAGTTCATGTGTGTGTCAAAAGGTATTGAAAGTCTACGTCTTTAGTATTGAGTCATAATGTCACAGTATGATGTAGTACGTACACAAATAACTTACGAATGTCCAGTTCCGTAAATAGCAAGTCACTGTTATGGTAAACTAAAATCACTTTTATTTTAGATATCAGTGCACTATAACCGTTGATAACACTGGCACAGTTAATTTATGTGTTCAGTTTCACTTTGATACGTATTACACAGTTCGTTGATTAACTTAACTATTTGTTTAATTTATTTTTGAAGGAGCACAAATCGATGTAATGTTTACGTGTCAGCGCCACCTGGCGGTTTTTTTAAAGAGTCTCTATCGTAAACTTTTAGTATTTCCACGTGTAGCTGATGTCATTATTTCACTCGTGTGATATTTATGATATATGGATATAAAATATAGTGTTTAGTACCGAACGATTTGTTTACTCTATGCGCCTATGTTTCTAAACGAGTAACAGAGTGACATCTCACTTGACAATTTGACGTTGACACTTGACAGCTCTCTTGATTTGCCGCTAAAATGGGCCCGTTCGCCTGTTGAAACCCCGCGACGCGTTTGTTGAAATTAATCCTTGTAAATGGATCCGTTTGTGGACAATTAGTCGTGATCCAGTTGTTTGATTGTTAATAACCCCTAATTTGACGTTTGATAACACGGGTTTTGGACATATTTTGGATAAATAGTTTGAAGGTCAAACCAAAGTGACGCTATTGTGAATGAGTGATTTGAAGACCGCATGCTGTGACCTCCTCCAGCCTAATTGGAAGCGGAATCTAACCTGAAGAATACTCGTAACGTCACAACACAATACAGATACACTCACTTACATACATATCTCCAGGTTGGCACCAGAACAGTGTCCTTCAACCATGAGGTAAGTGCTTTTGTTTGTATATTGTACCTTGTACTTGTATTGTCTGCTCCGCGTACGGCGGACAGTACGCTAGCCACTTCTTGTCTCTAGAGCCCCACGATTATAACTCTTCCACTGCGCACTTGAAATCGTATTGGGAGGCCTAGCCTGGCAGCGTACATATAGATATTGTGTTCAAAGTCAGTCCGCGTGGTAAAACATCTTTTTATTTTATGTATTGTCTTCAAGGTTCTTCAGGACATAAAAGCAGCGATCAGTGCACTGTGTGTAATTGTTGCAGCACACGTGTTGCAGTATTTATTATAAACACGACTTTATAGTGACCTTTGTTCTGACCGGAATATATTGTTATGTTAGCATAATGCAGGTACGCGTAGAGCACTTTTAGTAACTTCGTAATCAGTCGCTGGTTATAGAATTCTTCCCGAAATAAGTTCTTGTAGGTTTAAACGATAAACGATAACGATTCTCATAAAAGATACAAAGTCATGAGAACAATGCATAAAATAAAATAGGCCGTCAACTAGCGAGCTGTCAAACGTCAATTATTACGTTGGTCATAAACGTCATGTCAGCAAATGAGATAAGTCATAGAAATATAAAAAAAAAATCAATCTAAAGCATTCAGCTTTTTAACACGTAATTAAATAAAAATGCAGCTAGTTGTGTTTTGAATGCATTGAATCAGTGATAATTTTATGTATAGGAATTTTGTCATATAATTGTGATCACTCAGAGTTCATATTATGATAAATGAGTTCTTGTCCGCAGTGAACATGCTGTAAGGAGCTAACACTCTAGCTGTCTTTCAAAATAGCAAATTATTACAATCAAACTCATCAACGATTGTGCAAAGTAAAAACAAACTACTACAATAACAAAATCTTCATTGTGCTGTCTTCTCATTACGGAGTTTCGTGGGTGTACGTGAAGTTTGTTCGCTCCAAGCTAGATTTTCGCTTTCTCCCAGAGCATTACCGAGTAACATTCCAAAGTTTTCAATGATTGTGATTTACGCTGGATTTGTACTCACAAAATTAGGTTTAAAACTTTATGTGCTGGGAAATTATATCATCGAAAAGTTATTCAACTTTTAACAACATACCAAACAAAAAGTTGAATAACTTTTCGATGATATAACTAAATTAACAAAATTAAATAATATTATTAAAAATAATGTTGTCTCAGAAAACAACACACAGTACAGTAATAATGTTGCTAATCATAACTATTCAGTATTATACATTGAAGTATATATAGGGGTTTACTGTAGTCGAATGTATTATTTATTGCACAGCTTCAGTTTATCAATACGGACGGTTTTGTATGTTCCGTATCTGTTTCACCATTACAGGGCTAGTACTATCTCTATCCCGATTGTATTCCGTTTACCACAATCTAGAGACGATTGGATTGTGGTTTGGTCCCTAATACCCTACGGGAGATTATGAGGCAATACATACATGTATAAACACATAATTTGGATCCATATGAGTACCTTCTATTACATAACAGAGAATCTACTTCCTTTAATATAAAACCTTTTAAAATGAATATATTTATATCAAAACTTTAAGGCAAAATTGAGGTACCGCTTAATAAAATAAGCTTCGTATGTTATTTGAGCCGTTTTACCTAGACAGAAAATTACGTGTTAAGTACACATTCGTCGGAGATAAATAATATATGTAGTGTGTTTATAAGAACCAAGTGATGGGAAAATGTACATATTGTTCTGTTTTACGATATATTATTGTAGTGTGGCACGTCGTTGATGAGTGCTATGAATTATCCTGATATAATTTTCATCACCATCTGCCAAACTGCTACAAGGTCGTTGTTTGCCCATACAGATTTGTGACTACTGTAGTTAAGTGATGATTATAATTTTAAGATAGATATCGTTTAGGCAATTGGTCCCGCACACAGATGAAAAAATAAGACATGCAAGTAACTGTTGATGACAGTAGGTTCTGAAAAGTTTTTATCTTACACGGTAAAACTTTAAGCCTTTGTTGGAACTCGATTTTTCAATAACATAAACAAAAGTGTAATATGGAAATTATCCGTTTACTGTTCATTGTTCCAACAAAACAATGAAATCCATACGAATGCAGGATGATCGGCTTATCTGCTTTAAATTCCACATTCCATGAAATGGGCCTCGATCCACACACTGCCTACGTTATTCATTAGTACATGCATGATCCTGATTTTGCTTTTTAAATATTTTATACCTATTACTTATACAAACAAAACCTATTTAATCTAACCTAATCCATCCTATATTTCGCGAAAGTAACTCTGCCTGTCTGTTAGGTTTCCATGACTAAACTACTGAACAGATTTTGACGAAATTCGGTACAGGGTAAGTCACAAGAAAGGATATAGGTTACTTTTATTCCGTAACTTCGTCTGCGCCCAGGATAACCGACACTTACTCGGACGAATTCACGGGCAGAAGCTAGTGTAGCATAAAGTATAAAGAAAAACATTTTTATGTCTCATAAATGAATAAAAATTGGAAAAAAAGAAACGAGAAAAATACTTTAAAAACAAAAAAAAAGGTTAATTTGCATTTCTGCAGATTCAAATTTCAAAGACAAAATTTGAAACGAGTTTAACTTAGTGAGATATCAGGACTTTACGTAAGTCTAACTGATCGTAGCAAAAACGAAATTTCAATTGCCTTAAAGAGTTGAAGTCTATAGACAAATAAACAGACAGTTTTGACAAAATGTACAAGCAGGAGCTTTGGTAAAGCGAACAAGAATCAACAGTAGAATCACATAAAACAATAATGATAAACAATTGACGAATACATACACAGCACATACGTCGGGATAGTTGCGGTATTTAAAAAAAATGCTTGAAACTTCTGAGATACTCAATAATTAAGGCGTAGTTACGATCAAAATAAAAAGTTTCCACCATCGGTGGGTTACTATAAAATATTTCATAATCGAGGTTTAAAATTCAACAAAACTTTTTACAAAAAAACAACCGACTTCCTTAAAAAAAACACTACAAAGTCAAAAATAACTTTAATTTCGCAAGTCGGTGTCTTAGGCTTTTTTTTTTTTTTTTTTTTCAGGATGGGAAATCATCAAATGACTTCTCCCGCTCTGGGCGGGAGCGGGAGGGCGTGTCAGACTTTTACTGACTAAAACCCACCCGTGTTCCATCAGTTGCCCATGTGCCAGGGTCACGGTATCTCTTTCGAACAATCACGCGACCCCGGCAGGCATCGGTCCTATTAGACCCCTACGGGTGTCTTAGGCTCTGTATTTAAGGTTTTTTGCCACCGACTTCCGAAATTAAAGTTATTTTTGACTTTGTAGTGTTTTTTTAAGGAAGTCGGTTGTTTTTTTGTAAAAAGTTTTTATTTTTTGACTTTTTAGTTGTGGTAGATAATCCGCACTAATCTAATCGCGATATTCGTTCATTTGTCGCGCAAATACGTAATGAAAATTTAAGACTTATATGGTTTTCACATGGACCCCATTGTCCGAATGAAACCAAATTAAAATGGGACCATTCGGGAAGCACCAGCTTTCAAATAAAAAACGAATCATCAAAATCGGTTCACCCAGTCAAAAGTTATGAGGTAAAAAACATAAAAAAAAAAAAAAAAAAAATGCAGTCGAATTGATAACCTCCTCCTTTTTTTGAAGTCGGTTAAAAAGCATTGAGGCCAATTTGCTCAAAAAGTTTGGAATAGAAATCAAAAAACTTTAATCGTTGCGGATTAACGCTACAATATGTAAACTTTTACGACCAATATTTCAACCCGTAGCAATAATTGATTTCTGAAAACAACACAAAGTATGAATGAACATAAACCCCATAAGGATGGTAGTGTTCCGAATATCTCCTACTTTGAACAGCAGTGAACCAGAGTTAGTATTAACCAAAACTTAGTTCAAATCGTGTTATTATCTGCAATCTGATAGTCGTAGTTAGTTGTGATAAATTGTGTCGCTAATTTGACGCACTGCTTGAACTATTTCGATAGTTACCGATGGTTATTCATAATGAATGGTATTTATCTACGTCAATACAACGGTTTAGGTGTTTCCTAAAACCAAACATTTCCATTCCATATACATTTTCTAGATCCATCCCGCTTGTTTAAAGTAGCGATCATTTCGTCGACCTCTAGAAGTTATTTACATAGTTTAAAATAAAGCCGCTTCCCGCGTTTGTACGCTTAGATATTTAAAACTACGCAACGGATGTTATTGCGGTTTTCATCAATAGACAGAGTGATTCAAGAGGAAGGTTTATATGTATGATACGCGGACGAACCGTGTGGTGCCGGACGTAAAGAATAACACCACCCTATTTCTTCCCGTGGGTGTCGTAAAAGGCGACTAAGGGACTTACTAGAGAATGGGCAGCAGCGTTCTCTATGCATTTTACCACCTTACTGCGATTGCCAACCCGCCTGCCAAGCGTGGCGATTATGGCAAAGCCCCCCAAATTGGGGGAGGCCTAAGTCCAGCAGTGGATGTCTTACGGCTGAAATGATGATGAAATGATGACGCGGGTGAAGCTGCTGGCAAAAGCTAGTGTAATACTCGTATAAACAGAGAATACAAGACCGAACACTTCAGATATTGGAATAAATTTTGCATTGAGTGTTAAGCTCCTTGCAGTTGAGAAACTTATAACCGTTATTTAGGTCGTCACCACATATACAGTACAAGTATAAAGTTTCAATTTATTCATGCATAATAAATAGATTTATAAGGATAATATAGTTTACAGTTAATATTACCGCAGTTATTAGTTTTTAATAAAATTTTACAACTTAGTATCAAACAGTTTGATTGAACCAGCAACATCGAAAGATGACGCGAAAACGTGCATAACACAGCATCATTTATAATTTCTTCGGGCGTTGATGATAGTAGGACGTTCCACTGTCGGTTAAAATTTAATTTAGCAAAAAATTTCTATACTATCAAAGCCAATCAACTTTAGATGCGTGAACTCACCACCTTATTTCTAAAGACTTGTGTAGAATGAAACGATGTCAATTTTATTACTTACATTTCGCAACAAAGTTGTAGTATATTATTCGTTTTCTAAATGAATGGATAATTTCAACAACGGCTGCATTTTGCTCGCTCACTTCAACTCAAAAACATAAAAAACAACTTAATTTTATACGTTGTCCCGTGAGAACAACCCTGGTAAACGTCATTGCTGGAGCCTGTTTGTACTCTATTAGTACTTCTATTAGGCACTACTGTAGTAGATAATGACAGTTTCCCATCTCTTTTTTTTTTCAACTCTCCGAGAACTTTATGAAAGTCTGCAGACATTACAAAATGCACTACTAAGTTATATTGAAAAAATTGTTGGATGACAGAACTTTTTAAAAGGATAAAAAAAAGCTTTGATAGTAGACGATATTTTTGCTCTCAGAATACGTGAAATAGCGATATTGTTTATAGTTGATGTAAGCTTATACCTATTTAGGTACTTTCTCAACGGTGAGTCCACTGTTCTGCAAACAGCGTTCATATAATTCGAAGACAGGTCATCATCGTACACTGCGTATTTATCGATATAGAACCTTGGTCACATAACATTACAGATTGGACGAATGCCTAACGCGCAATAATTATTTCGATTATACAAAATTATGAAAGATATAATAAAAGTAATATCACGCTTCTTAATTTAATTATCTTAAGAACCTTAAAAAGCCAATTCAGTTTAATCTGTATTTTGATTATAGATCCTGTATGGTTCTTTCCTCTAAAGACCATTTCAGACAGCTATCTACATAGTCTTTACATAATGTGACCAAGATAATGTCTGGACTTTAAAAGAGACTGACCTCTGAGTTTGTTTCGGCCTTTCTTCTCAGAGTAGTCAGACAGGAAACGCCGACCTCATCTAGCTCAAAAAAAAATTATTACTGACTTGTGAAAATGTTTGTACAAACCTACTTACAGAAATAAAATCATTTATCATTTATTTCAATGGCTACTAGAAAGAAATTCACAAGTATCTCTCGACAGCAAAATTTGAAGCTGGTATGGACCTATGGAATTGAACTTTGGGGAACAGCCAAAAACTCCAATGTAGAGATCCTGCAAAGATACCAAAATAAAGTTCTGAAAACCATAACACAAGCTCCGTGGCTTACCAAAATGTTTGAGCTACAGGACTGCCTCAAAATTATTACTGTAAAGGAAGAGATTGAACACCGAACAAAATTATACAAAATGCGTATTGAAAAGCACATTAACAGCCTGACTTCTGTACTAACTAACCCACTGGAACACCGTCGATTGAAAAGACACATGACACATGGAACATAGCTTGATCTAGTCAAGCAACAAGAAGAGTGACGGCCCTCACTGGAGGACCGTACTCGAAACGCCAATAAGCACAGACCGTATCTGCTGAAGGCTTTGGAAGCCGATTGCAAGATAATGAGAAAAAAAAACATTTATCAATAATGAACACGTGCAAAGCTCTACATTTCCACACCGCAAAGCAACAACGGTCAGTTGACACACGGCCCCATCACATAGTATCAATAAAATTCAAATGGGCGGGTTTTAAACGGAATTCAAATTGTTGCTCGTTTATGTAAATAACCATTACGCCGCGCGCCGGTCACCGAATGCTAGGTAAGCAGAATTTGCGCTGTTTATTGCATGTTAGGTACTAGCGCACGGTGGCCGTAAATGGGGCGCGTCCACTTTTGTCTACTTTTTTTTCCTTTCCACGTGTAAGCTTTGTAAGCTGTTCTGTACTAAAATATGTGCTGAAATTTCAAATTTAGTTCAAGGCATGGTCCTGTACATAAACTTTAATCGGTCAAACACTATTTTACACGAAATGTATGCAAATTGTATAAGAGATTGTTTTAGTTACTGAAAGAAAAGTTGTCCTATTATTTTTGCTACATATGCTTCTGTCCGAGCAACGGAAACCTTATGCATAAAACCATCTTGTCGTATCTGTTTTGTATAGCGATGTAACTGAAATCATAATATGGTAGTCATGTCATTATTTCATTCTGCCACGTAGTTAAATTTAAATAACTGCAAAGCTTTTGAATGGCACGTACCTGGTTCAATATTGACAATACGTTGTTGTTTTTCGTATAATTTAATCGATAGTAAATTGAAGAAGCCGGTCGCAAGCACTACAGCTGAGCATAAGGTCTTGATCGATTCCCAGTTCGGCCTCAGTGATATTGGGTTTTACCATCAGGAATTCTCAGTAGCAGCCCGGAGTCTGAACTTGTGTCTGGCTGATGGCAAAAGACTCGTCCCGTATACGTAGGACCTCTGCACAACCCTTCATTATGTGATGAAGATACCTATGACAATGATGAAAACAGAGTACCCGCAAGATTTGAACTTTTTAGAAGTTCGTGTTAGTCTAATGTGAAATTAGACTAATGTGTCATTAAATATTTAGACACTCGAGCCCACAGAAACTTGGATTTAGTGAAGCTGGCTGAAAATCGACCTACTAACACTGGGTATAAATTTGTAGCGCGTCAGTCATGATAGAAAGCATTAACAGTGTTCTTTTTATCACCAATAACGATTCAGACATCTGTGCTTCATTATTAACAGACAAAAGACGCCTGTCTTTTGTTTGTTATTGATAGAGCAGCGTCGAACAGTCGAGAGCCTTCTCAACTGTTCGACGGACGACAGTAAATACTTCATTATTCTCAATGAAGACGCGATTTTGAGATTATTCAATACTTTAAAAAAAAATAAGCAATCTTAATGTTTTGTTGTTAATGTGTTGTGTTTTGTGTTGTTATCTTAACTTCCAGTCCATAACTATTTTATTTGCTTCTGTCTTACTGTCGATAACGCAGACTCCAGATTATCTTTTGAGGAGATCTTAATTTGTTACAGCGTTGTTTAATAAGTTATATCATCCCCCTGTAAAGCTTTAGCAGACTTTCCGATTATAACGCGTTTTTATCATCCAGTTTATTTAAACAGCTTATTACAATTCATTGTGGACGGATTTTGTCAGATTATGTGAGGGTTTGGCATTGAGCCAATGTGCTTTCCGGTTTTGAGACAAAGACAAATTATTTCACCAAACAAGAACTTCCAAAAATTCTACGAGTAGGAACTTTAGTCACAAGACATATACCGGATGACATTTTTTATCGTCTCGATCTTCATACGGTGTGTTGTGTAACTAGAATAGAAGGCAGGAAGGCTTTCAGATTCATCGCAGGTGACTAAAGGAGCGCGGGACGCGGGCTGACGGGGATGTGTGTGCGGCTCGTGCGCCTGCGAAAGATCAATTTGACCGCTTATAGGCCGGCTTCAAAGGGTAGGACCGCGCTATAAAATTATTGATACATGCCGCGCAATGAGTAGGGTGCGTATGATTTTAGTTTCGATAGATTTTAATAGATTTTTTATTATTATATTTTTCCAAATTTCTGTTTTTGTTGTTCTAGTATGAAAATGTTACTTTAAATGTGTAGTATTTATTGCTAGATCAATTTCATTACATGTTATTCAAAAATAAAAATAATAAAAATTTCTATGCCAAAGGCTTCTACTCCGTTCACCTACTACACCCATTTTTTTTTCAAGACGTTAAAAAAAGTCACCTGGTTTATCAGCAGTATTGTAACACAGACACTATCAATTAATGATGGTAAAATTTAATGATCTAATGATCGCTCAATCATTTGATATTAGAGCCCATAAATACATATTATGTAAAAATGTTTCTAATAAGGCAGATAAGGAATAAGTATAACAGGCAAATTCAAGAACTCTCGTACCTAAAAGAAACGGTACATACGTATATTTGTAATCACTTAACTAAAACTAATTTGTCGATGATTGTTGTACTTGTCCTTCCGAAAAAAATGTCCTATAATTTAGGATATAGTTTAATAAAAGAGGATCTGTTCAAACCACTCACGTATAAACTCAAACAAAAACTTTCTACAGTCGTGTTCTAAGTTCTTTGTCTAACAGTTTGTCTTTTGGCTTTAAGCTTTTGAAGTTTTTCTTTGACCTTGTGAGAGTTCCGTATTATGAACACACATTTCATGTAGTAACTCTTTCAAAGGCAGCAAATTATCAAATCGAATGTAGATCTTACCCAAAAGAACAAATTGGACGTGACCAAAGGACAGACAGATACACGAATTATGTTATAGGATTCAATTTTTCATATGGAATTACGGAAATCTAAAAACTATCGATCTGTGTGGCTACAGGCTTTTTGCCAATTGTGTGGGCTCGGCTTCCAGGCTAAGTACCTATACTTATCTGCCCTCCACAACCCAGTAACTGGATACCATGACACCCCTTTCTTAAACTGGTTTTCATACTTATTGGGCTTCTGACTCCCTGTAGTGCCTGTCAAACGAATACACGAATACGAATGACAGCCGGAGCCAATGACTTAACGTGCTTTCCGAGACAGATGGGTGTCGATATACAGGGTGATTGGAAGATGGGTGCAAAGCTTTAAGGCGAAGATAGTACAGACAATTTAGAACCATTTAAGCCATGGTTGTCTTAGACGAAGTCTTACCAAATATTTTTAACCAAATTTTTAAGTTTTTTTCGGAAATTCTCAAAATGTAATGTAAACTGCATAATTATGGCCAAATTGAATGATAAATGAATTCATTTTTTATTTATTTAATTAAAATAATGTGTAAGCAATCAAGCAAAACATGTTTTAGGCTTCTGTGTCATTAGACATTTTTTTTACAGACATTTAAAGCTCAGAAAAAATAAAAAAATTGTACAATACGTCTTTTAAACCTTATTAAAAAAAAACGGAGGGTGCTTTTTTTGTTCAAACTTTTTTGATAATCGTTCTTTCATTTGAGGTATCATTTATGCGGATATCTTACAAATTATTGAAATTAGGGCCTACAAACCAATTTGAGGGAGAATTTTTTTATTTTAAGCAGACTGTTTAAAACAACATTTGAATTAAAATTATTTATTTTTCGTGTTCAAAATGACGGCCGTGATTCTTAATACAAGCACGGCCCCGTCTTTTAACTTCTGTAGTCGTTATTTTCAACCACGCATCTTCGATGTCTCTGTTGAGGAGGAAACGGCAGAACTGAATTCTTCTTTGAGGATCTTGCTCTACTAGACCTTGCACACTCCTGCCATGGAACGGATACTTATCATTTTGGTGCATTGTATGCCACACCTTCCATTGAGAAATGTTTAAATTTCGAGCTACTGCTCTAGTACTGGTAGTAGGATCCGCTTGAAATGCTGCTAAAATGTCTTCGTCGACGGCAGTTTCGTGTCTGCCCGGGTTGACTCCAGGTTCCACGCGGTGAAACCCATCTTGGGCAAGACGACGAAACGTGTTGTAAAACACTCGGACATTCGGTATCCTGCGATTCGGATAGCGCTCTTGATACATCCGTCGCGCCAAAGATCCATTGCCGTCTGCTCTACCGTACATAAATACGATATCCGCATATTCTTGATTGGAAAAAGTAGCCATAGTCACTTAACCATTAAGAAAAACGGCGTAGGAGCGCACTAAATGTCAACTCAACACAATTAAGTCAAAAATCAACACGTGCAGGAGCGCGAGGCTACGACTGGACACGGTGAAACAAAAAAGTTCAAAACTAACGCAAACAACACGTGCAGGAACGCAAAGGGCTACAACTGAACACGGTAAATTGTGAATCAACACGACAACGTCCATTCACAAGGGCAGTAGTTTGACTAGTAAGTAAAAGATGTAACGGCTTCATCACAGACCGACTGACCCTGACTAAAGAAAAACGACTTTATTGCCTCAGTAACTAAGAGCATTTTGCTGTAAAAACCAACTCTTATCGCTTTTTGCTATTCATTGGGCGTTCTACCTGGAAATGCCGTCGCACCGCGCTCGGTGGCCATTGTTTAGAGAATCCCCTCAATGGGTTCCCCTCAATTGGTTCCTGCATGTGCCAAAAATTCTTAGAATTGAACAATGTTATCATTTCGAGCACATAAAGTATTCTTTTAAGCAAAAATTTTGTGTTTTGTTAGACTGCCTAAAATTTAAAATTTCTCCCTCGAATTGCTTTGTAGGTCCTAATTTCAATAATTTGTAAGATATCCGCATAAATGATACCTCAAAAGAAAGAACGATTATCAAGCATGTCTTCAAAAAGGTTTGAATAAAAAAAGCACCCTCTGTTTTTTTTAAATAAGTTTTAAAAGACGTATTGTACAATTTTTTTATTTTTTTCTGAGCTTTAAATATCTGTAAAAAAAATGTCTAATGACACAGAAGCCTAAAACATGTTTTGCTTGGTTGCTTACACATTATTTTAATTAAATAAATAAAAAATTAATTCATTTATCATTCAATTTGGCCATAATTATGCTGTTTACATTAAATTTTGAGAATTTCCGAAAAAAAAAAAAACTTAAAAATTTGGTTAAAAAAATTTGGTAAGACTTCGTCTGAGACAACCATGGCTTAAATGGTTCTAAATTGTCTATACTATCTTCACCTTAAAGCTTTGCACCCATCTTCCAATCACCCTGTATGATATAATGGAAGGTTATTCATCCACAAAAAAACCTTGGCAACTGTAGCTTAACCTTTAATCAACTCATGCGGCTGTTATTATTTGGCCAAGTCCCTTTGTGCTAGGATTAATAGATACTGTTTAAAATGAAAATCCCCACTTGGGTAGAAGATTAACACCCTCTATGGCATCCTCTATTTAATTCAATTGCTATTACAGTACAAAAACTGGCAATAGTATTCTAAAGGTCTACGCGGTTGCTACGACGTAGCACTAGTGACGTCATCGCTACGCTTGCTGCGTGATGAAATTTGTATGCGCAAACATTTATTTTGTCTGTGATTGAATAAACATAGAATAATAACAATATTAACCTTCTCATTTTAAACATAAAGGGTTATTTTCAAATAAAGGTAATAAATACTTTTTTTTAACAAATTATACTAACCACTAGTATCTGACTATAATAATACGCATACACATGCTGTAATATAAACACAATGGTCGAAAACTCATATTCAGCTGCTATAAGATCTTTATTCCATCCATTGTACCTGCAATTGCTTTCCGTGTCAGTAACACTCAGAGTCAATAGACTTGTTACCTTAACCTTGCGCGTAAATCGCGTGCACATAAAATTACGCTGTACTGTATATAACTGTCACACAAAAAGTTCTTGCATCATTTGGACATTTTTTTAAAAACGGAACATGTTGGCGTCGTCAACGGACGGGAGTCTCCTGGACACACTCCAAGAATCGTAAACTTTATGTATTCTGTGAGGGGTCCCTCTAACCCACATAAACAGCAGCGAATCATATAGATTTGATACTTTTACACATGTGTAACAGAAGAAACATGTGTCTTCGGATATTGTTTGGTTTCGGGTTCACATATTGATGTATTTTCCTGAAACCCTTACTTTTATTGGTACAAAGTTTTTTCTTGTTGGATACGTTTTCTCGTGGGATAAAGCAGACCTGTCCCAGTAAATCGATAAATTCCGTTATTTCTGTTTATAGTTAACAAGTAAACAAGGTCGCCTCTCTTGAAAGTTTGTTTTCTTTTAATCGGCTGGATCAGTGGATCCGCTATCAAAGTGTAATCTGTCTTTTCAAGGTGCTGAAGATTATATGGTCTCTCAAAGAACCGCAAGCCATTAGTTTTATAAAAACCGCAGTAAAATCTGGAATGATACTTTCAGAGACCGGTTTTCGTCTTAGGCAAGTACCCAAAGTCGTAGGGGCTATGATGCGGACAGTGGCAGTATACACCTAGGTATCCTTTTCAAGAGCAATTGTCTTGAATGGCTCATAGATTAGTTATCTATATATTAATACGTGAAGCGACAACTTTGGATCCCTTTTTACGAAAATTGGGCGGACGGAGGAGAATGAAATTTCGCACACATATAGTTTATATAGAGAAGAAGTGACTAATGCTAATATTTTTATTAAATTATGCGTTAAAATACATTATTTTCAATAAATAACACGTTACACACACTACTATTCATTACCGTGTATCTAATACACACATGCATAGATATTCTTTTGTTTATGGTCCAAATCTGTCTTTAATATTTTGTGCAGTGTTACCAACACCCAGAAATTTTTACCCCTAAAGCTTAAGTTAAAAAACCCCTAAAATTGCCACAATTACTAAAAAAATCCGCTAAAAAATTATAATGAAAATAACCAACGAATGTTTAGTAATCATAGACCGGCACACAGTATAGTAATATTACTAGAAGTCGCTAATACTTGTATTGTAATCAAAAACACAATGAGAAATATAAGATGGCAAAAAATCCCTAAGAATACCCCTCAAAATGGAACGCCCCTAAAAATCCCAATCCTCTTATTTACCCCCTAAATTTGGGAAAACCTCTAAGTTGGTAAGCCTGATTTTGTGTCTATAGTCTTACTGAATGTCAAGTATAACCATAGGTAATAAATTAATTTTATAGATATATAACCTATTTCATTTTTAAAATCTAGGATCATATCGAGAATATTTGTCTTTAATATTATTTGTATTAGCGATATGGCAGGAATTTAGTTTAGATTTATAAGAAATATTTTTTGTGGTTTTATGGGGTGTTAAGTATGGCATTAGTAAGTTTCCCATACAAAACTTAGTGTCGGGTGCAAACTGTAGAGGTTGTATGCCTCACGATTGTACAGGCTGATCATAGATTGTACAGGCTGGTTATAGTTATGACATTTTGAACTGTCATAATTAATTAAAAATAATAGGGAAAATTCTATAAAAACAGAGCTTTCTGTGATAATTCATTCCATATCCAGCAGTTAAGAAGTATTAAGAAAATAAAGAAGAGAGTCCTGAAGAAGTATTCTTTACTCATTACACCTACGTCCTGGTCCTAGCCATCACCATCCCGCCAGCGAACCCTCTCCACAGTAGTACAGCGTCAACAATTTGCCTATAGTGTTACTGAATGTCAAATATAACCATATTATTTTTTTTATATTTATTATTATCTATATTTTTTCGTTTAATAATGTATTTCTATTCAAATGAAGTACGGTCGAATTCCGACCAATGGGCGATCACTAGTATTTCCAATTAAGTGATTGCCAAAACTATTAAGGGGTTGATATTTATTATGGCATTGTGTTAAAAATGATCTCTCAATCGAAAGTCAATGAAAATAATTTGGATTCTCGTTCTGGTAGTTGTGCCCTTTTTTAGTAATAAATTATTTATATACCATAGCAGACGCAAGAGAAATACACCGTAAACTATAGTTACTATATAGTAACATGCTAGTTCGTATATTTGGGGAGTTTGCTTACAAAGGATGGAAAGATCGATAAAGATGTGGAAAGAAGACTAAATGGGGGAAATAAAGTAAATGGTGCTTTACATGTGATTGTGACCAACTAGTTGATGTCCGAAAAGGCTCGACTGGCTGTTCACAATGGTGTGCTGGTACCTACGCTTACGTTTGGAAGTGAATGTTGGGTGTGGCACAAGAAGCGTGAAATTAGAATAAATGCTGTGGAAATGCGTTCCTTGCGAAGCACGTGTGGTGTAGTTACACCACACGTGCTTCGCAAGGAACGCATTTGAATGATAAGGCTGAGGAATGATGTGATAAGAGAACGGTGTGGTTTAAAAGAAAATATAGTGACAAAAAATGAAAATGCTTAGATGGTTTGGTCATGTTGAGAGGATGAATGAATACGATTGTCCTAACGCCACAATTGCGGTGGTAAGTCCCCTCTTTGAGGAGTGAATAGAGAGGCGTCACGGCGTCCTCACCTTCCGCCTGACGCATGTTCTCACCGGGCATGGTTGCTTCGGTGGGTTCCTGTTAAGGATAAAGCGGGAGGATACGCCCGGGTGTTTCCATTGTGAGGATCATCTAGAGGACACGGTGAAGCGTACGGTGGAGGTGTGCCCTGCCTGGGCGGAGCACCGCCGTGTCCTCGTGGAGGCGATCGGCGGCGGCGACCTCTCGCGTCCGGCCCTGGTGCAAGCCATGGTACGAAGCGAGAGGGCATGGGAAGCTGTCACCTCCTTCTGCGAAGCAGTAATGCTCGCGAAGGAGGAGGCGGGGTGCGTGAGGAATTCGCAGTCTCTGCGCCCTCACGTCCCTAGCCGCCGCAAGAGGAGACGCCCCGGGTGTCGGGAGTCGATAGCAGACTCCCGGCCACCGTAGGCGCGAGCTTGCGGGCGGTGAGCAATGGGTAGCTCGCCGCCCGGTAAGGACCAAGCTTGGGTCGACGATGTGTAGTGTTCCACGCGCACCTCAAAGCGGTGTCAGCAAAACTGAAGGGGTCTGCTAAGACCGATGCCTGCCAGGGTCGCGCGATTATTCGAAAGAGATACCGTGACCCTGGGCACATGGGAAACTGAAGGAAGACGGGTGGGTTTTAGTCAGTAAAAGCCTGACATGTCTTCCCGCTTCGCCCAGACCGGGAGAAGTCATTTGATGATTTTCAATCCAAAAAAAAAAAGGATGAATGAAGGACGGCTAGCAAAAGTATTTACAAGGCAGATATGAGTGGACACACCGGGAGGGGATGCCCAAGGAGGACATATATTGAGCACCTTATTGGTGATGTTCTTCGGAAAGGTCAGGTGCGTAGAACTCGCAAACGGCGTGTGTGAATGACCAATTGTATGAAACTAAACGAGGTGAAAGGAGTGTGTAGAGATCGTAGCAGGTGGCGTTCTGTGGTTTCTGCCTACCCCCATGGGAAAAAGGCGTGAGTTTATGTATGTATGGTTATTGGATACCTTTGATCCCTAACAAAATTTGGAAAACGAATGACAAAACTTTGAAAAACATTTGTCTTCCCCGGTAATATTGTCAAGTGATCTCGGGGTCCCGTGTTGTGCCGTACGTAAAGAAAATCACCATCTCATTTCTTTCCGTGGTCGTCGTAAAAGCGACACAGAGACTTAGGTACTAGAGAATGGGCAGCAGCGTTCTCTATGCATTGTACCACTTTACTGCTATCGCCAACCCGCCTGCTAAGAGTGGCGATTATGGCATACCCCCCGACTTGGGGAAGGCATATGACCGTCAGTGGACGTCTTTCGGCTGAGATGATGACGATGGCGTAAAACGGATACATAGAAGGAACCTTGTTATCAGTTTGTAACATTGTATAAAAGTGTGTAGATTAAAATTGTGATAACATAATATTTTCAACAAAAATAGATGCAACCATTACATCACAAAGAACAGGACCTGCTGAATAATTTAACAGATTGTCTGATTTCTACAATGGACATCGCGTGAATCTGGTATTAATTCAGACAATACACGATCATTATTGGAATAAAAGGCTTTTGTGGAATTATGTTGTCCACCCAAATGCTTTGAGTGATATAAATTGAATTTTGAAGTGGAATGTTTTTATTCCGACATTTGAATGATTATGATAATTGTGGATACGCTGATTGAGATGAAAGTGAAATTAAGTGAGCGTAAACGTTTTTTACTCCATCGTAAAATGAAGGTGAGGTATTGCTGTATATGATGTTCATCAACGAAGTATCACGTTTTATTCCAAATGAAATTTCCATACCAATATATCTTATACCCACATACCTTTATATAGAATATAAGTCTATATGGCACTATAGCGATGTATTATTAAACTATAATGACTGAATTAAAAAGTAAAGTTATTAAAATAATAATTTATGTAAAAATATAAGTCCTTGTAGAATAACACTGATTTCATTAATTATTTGCAGATCCCAGAACTTACCAACACTCAATAGTCAACGTGTGAAAATCGTCTCTTACACATTCGAAATTAAACATTTTAACCATAGATGGTACTGGAAAAGTTATTTTAAAAAGTTATATAATTTTGCTCCACTAAGCGCGCAGCATGGGAGAGGCCTATGTCCAGCAGTGGACTGCGATAGCCTGAGTTGAGTGGTTGATTGATTTAAGGGTTCAGGGCTGCTACGGAAAGTGACGCAAAAAAATTATAATCAGTCATTAGTCCTACTTGATAGTGAGTAAGTCGTTGCCGTGTGCATAATCATTACCTCTGTGTTTAAGATAAATAATAACATTACACAATTATACTAAGCTCTACGTAATAGAAGCACCATCTTCGTCTTATATTTTTCGTCCACGAATAATAATATTAATAATCTTTAAGAAGACTGTATGATGGATGATAATTTGCTATTCCATATTAAAAATATATTCATCGGGAAGCCCTAGTGTATGTGTACGTACGGTCGACTAATCTAAAGTCTTTAGTGGTATTTATTTACGTGCACTAGTTGTCGCCTGCGTTCTGTGGAAATCATCTAAATGAGATTCCAATGCACGCCACGTTCCGCCTCAATTCAGTACGCGAATAACTAAATACAACTAATTGGCAAATGACTGGAATTCTGCTAAGCCTACTTATTGAATTAGCTAATATCGATGTATTGACAGCTTGATATTTTTCGTTCCTCTATAGATGATATTTTTTACCATCAAATTGAAATGGTCGACTGGGGGTCATCTGCTATCCTTTCAGACCCCTAAACAATTCTTTTACCGATTTTTGCAATCGACTTCTGTTTACTAACCAGAGATAGTATTTTTTTCAGCAAAAGTCGTTTGCAGAAAGTCTCAAATAATAAGTAATATATTTTCAAAATAATCTGCACCAAATCAAAAAGATTTAATTACATTAAAACCAAAAGCTGACGCGTACTGTCCCTAGTTTCGCTTGAAATGGTTGTTGTGCATCTCAACTACTGGTCTTTTAGGAAATTCAATATTCTGATAATATAATAACATTTTACGAGATTATCCATCGATTTTTCAACAGAAACTACAGTAACCTTCTGTAAATAAGTATCACATACTATTAAGACTATTTTTTTTTTTGTATTTCATTAAAAATATTGGCCACTTGTTGTTAAAAAGTATTGAAATGACATTAAGTTTTTTTATTTACTTTTCTTTACATAAGAAATGCCAATTTACATTGTTTATGATATTTGCCAGCATGTTATTTAAATATATAACTGAAATCTTTTTACAATATTAGAGTTATAATAACGCTCGGGAAAAAATACCTAAACATTCAGTGCAACGAATCATGAAATGAAGAACCATAAAAACTGTATGCTTTGCATTGCATATCAAAAGCCTCAGCGGTTCGATGTCCCGTGTGTACGAATATAATGAGCCGATTCAATTCAACCGTAAACACAATGATTTCACAAGGAATTCTGTTTTATATCATATCTTGTTGGAATGAAACCTGTAAGGCGAATAAATTAAACTGAAAATAAATATTATCGTAGCGTCGTGCCGACACACTGGGGGCGGAATGAAATACAGACTGATAGTTGATTGAAGCATTATGCAGCAGCAAGGGTTATCGCGTAAAATAATCTTTGGTATATATTATATTTTTTGTTATGAATTGTATTGATGGAAGTGGGTTATACGTATATTTTTTAAATTTTTAACCATTGACATTCCAATTCGTTTAATATTATCATGAAACACCAACGAACGAGTACCTATATGAATTTTAAATAGTAATTGGAAATCCAGAAGCTTCGCATTGAAACAATGTCATACTATTTTCTTGATCAATGAGAGCTCTTTTCTTTCTACATATTATACAGGGTGTTAGATGCATAATGTGCCAAATTGAAATGGTCGACTGGGGGTCATCTGCTATCCTTTCAGACCCCTAAACACCGGATGACATTTTTTACCATCTCGACCTTCATATGGTGTGTTGTGTAACTAGAATAGAAGGCAGGAGGGCCTTCAGATTCATCGCAGGTGACTAAAGTAGTGCGGGACGTGGGCGGACGGGGATGCGTGTGCGGCTCGTGCGTCTGCGAAAGATCAATGAGGCCGCCTATCAGCCGGCTTCAAAGGGTAGGACCGCGCTACGAAATCATTGATACATGCCGCGCATTGGGTCAATAGATTGTAATTGTTTTTTATTTTTTTCAAAATTCTGTTTTTGTTGTTCTAGTATGAAAATGTTACTTTAAATGTGTAGTAGGTACTTATTGCTAGGTCAATTTAAATACATGTTATTCAAAAATAAAAATAATAAAAATTACTATGCCCAAGGCTTCTACTTCGTTCACCTATTACCTACACCCATTTTTTTCAAGACGTTAAAAATATCACCCGGTATAGGTAATCCTTTTTATCATAATTATGGGAAATATTCATTGATTAATAAGCTGTCGCGTTTATTTTATTGTCTTACATACTGGATTTCTGCAGCTTTTTTTATCATTGGGAAATCATTAAATGACGTCTCCCGCTCTGTCCAGAGCGGGAGGGCGTGTCAGACTTTTTCAACTGTGCATTCTGCTTAATTCAAACACAGGTCCAGCAAAACGTAGCCCATATAGTTCTCACTACGCAAAGCGACTCGCTTGCAGAGTAAGCAGGCTGAAGTGGCAGTGGGCTGGCCATGTCTGTCGAAGGACCGATGGCCAATGGAGCAGACGAGGCCTGGAGTGGAGACCGCGTATCGGCAAGCGTAGTGTGGGACGCCCCCCACCTTGTTGGACCGGCGACCTCAAAAAGGTGGCTGGGACAGGCTGGATGCGGAAGGCGGAGGACAGGATAATGTGGCGTAGCATGGGAGAGGCCTATGTCCAGTAGTGGACTGCGATAGGTTGAGTTGATTTAATGCGACTCGCTGTCACAAAAGACGCGCTACACACCGCTAAGAGAACACAATTAACACGATGAAAATGTAATTAAAGTAAAATGCTGCTGTTTCAAATATACGAGGTTTTAATTGTAGGAATTAAATTTTAAGGAATATTCTATTTATGTTTAACCTGCAGACTTTAGCACAGTCAATTTATAAGTTCATTAACATGTAACTGAACAGGCTGGAATAAATAACTTAAATTGAAAGTATACTCACTGAATTTCAGTTACTTGATTTGATTACGAATAAAATAACTGGTTTCATTGAGCAGTTTAAAAACAAGTTTTGTAAGAACGTCTTAAATCTGAGAGCATTTCAATTGTTAATTAAATCGTTATTTATAAATTGTTTCGTAAAATACATAAATATAATATACATAAATAAGTAAGCAGCAACAATTTAACTTTGCAGTAGATATTTGAAATTAATTTAATAAATGGACGAATTTAAATAAATATTCGAAACATCCATCGGTTTCTTACTAAACTTCAACTAACGACCCTAGTTAATCTCTACTACAGATAGTACTGTTGGGGTAGGTAGCGAGGTGTCGGTGTTTTTGAGGAGAAACAAATGGTCCATAGGTCCATAGGTCGCTGGTTCAAATCCGGCTCGAAGGACCAAAATATGTTGGGGTAGGTAGCGAGGTGTCGGTGTTTTTGAGGAGAAACAAATGTTTATGTTGAACACTATTTATTGATTCCGTTCAAACTGTTCTAAATGTTAAAATGTTAATAAAATATTTGAATACACCCGGCTAACGCGGTAGACGAAAGTGCACTGAATCTAATATAAATGATTAGTAATAAGTAATAAAATTAGGTCAACGCGTCGCGCCGATATTGCTAATTAAGGTGTTCGGTGAAAACACCGAACAAGTACTACGGTAGCAAAGGAGAACGAGTTAACTGCACTTTTTCAAAAATAACTGTTTTACATAATTCTACTCAGAATTCTTTATTTTGTCGTAGGATTTTTTTGATTGAATCTCAATTTTTACTGATATTAAGTCACACGGTAAAGACAACTGCAGCATTTTTCTCATTGTCGAAGTACCGTATTTTGGGACAAAATAAATGTAAAGTAATATTGACAATTTCATTGGTAATGCCCTATTAACTAAATGATGTACAAAATAAAAATATAGCTTTGTTCTTCTGTTAATTGGGATAATAGAAGAACAAAGCTATATTTTTATTTTAGTTTAGTTTAGTTTTGAGCTCAAGTCGATCTCTCTGAAAATAAAGATTTTGTAGAGAACCGTATACATATACTTTGACCGTCGAGTAGAAAGATTTCTACTGTCTTTAGCATGGCGATTACAAAATGAAATTGTCTTCACTACCATAGGCAACTATCAGTTGTCAGTGTGATTTTGACAGTTTGGGATATGAAAAGTTCTTCTAAAATAGACTTCATATAAAAAGACCTAGACAAAGATAGTTAAAAATGAAAGACAAAATGACAGATTGTAGAAGGATTCCTACGGTGCGATGTCAAAAATGGAGAAACACATAACTTTAGTTTTATTTTCGAGTTTCGGTATAATAAATTCATTGTGAGCCTTTGATATTTATCATTTGCTCCAGCTTACAAGCTCAGTAACAATCGATGGATATTTCGGAAAAATAATTTATTATGAGATCATGATGTTGATCCATTTGCTTAAAGTGAAATATCCAACGAAAGTTATAACATTATGACCAACGTTGAGCGCTGCGCTCATTATCAATACAAGTAGCAAAATTCTTAGGTATACTGATAGATAGTTAGTTGACGTGGAAACCTCAAGCAGAGGAGGTTTGTAAAAAATTGAGCGTATCCGCGTATGTCTTATACAATCTAGCGAAAAAGGTCAACATCACCACAACAGTAACTGCATACCATGGGCTAGTCGCGTCCATTTTAAGATACGGTATAATTTTTTGGGGAAACTGTACTCTAAGAGAGCAAGTTTTCAAAGCCCAAAAACGCTGCCTAAGGGCAATACTTCATATGAAAATGACAGATAGTTGCGTACCTGTGTTTACGTCCCTCAAACTACTGACTTTCCCGGCTATGTATATTTTAGAAGTTGCAATGTTCGTTAAATGTAACATAAATCTTTTTACTGCAGTTTCGAAAGATACAAAGAGACCTATAAGAAGTCAGTATAAATATCTACTTCATGTTGAGAGTTGTAATACTGCTTTACAAAAAAAAGTGTTATTAGTATGGGCCCAATAATATATAATAAAATACCCAAATTCATTAAAAATGACACAGTTCAAAACTTTAAAAAGAAACTGACAGCTCTGTTAATTGAGAAATGCTATTATTCTGTGAATGACTATCTTAATGATACTGACCTTTGTACTAAATAATATATATATATATTTTTTGACTTACCTACCTGAAATTGACATTGTAATTTATGATTATTATTCCAATTGTATTGCAGCTTTTTGAGTAAATGGTTTATTATATGAATGTACCATGCCGAATATGTATTAACTATGCTATAAAATAATAATATTAATTGTTGATGTATTAATAATGTTGCATGCCTAATTTAAGGTAGATTGTTCAAGGATCACCCATATTATTTGTCACATCTTATTTACTGTACCTGCAATCTATGCAAATAAATTTTTACTTTACTTTACTTTACTTTACTAATATCTTCACTTTCAATTTATATCATCATCACCAGCTGACAGCAAAGAGAGACGATCGAGTCGAATGGATGAATTGGAAAAGCCTATGCTTTTCCAATTCAATCGACTCGATTCTTGGCAACACTCATAGTTGCTTGCCGCCAGACTAGGGGGGCTAGTCTGATGGCGTGCAATCTAGCAGCATAAATCATCCGTCTAGCCTTTTCCCAATTATATTGGGACTGGCTACTTTTCTACCTGGATGTAGCTGAATACCAGTATTTTACATCGAGCGACTGTCTATGTGCCTTCACAACCCAGTTACTAGGTATTATGATACCCCTTGGTAAAGCAGGTTGTCAGACTTTCGGCATTTTGGCTACGACTACCAAAGGTTTACTATTGATAGCCGGGACCAACGGCTTACGTGCTTTCCGAAGAAGTCTTGGTATGTATCGATAATTACCCATACTCGGACCAACCCTGGTCAGCGTAGTTTACCCTGATAGATCGACCCATGCAGAAATTATTTACACAAAGTATAAGTAAATTATTTACACAAAGTATAAGTCGTGGGTTCGAACCCACGACAACTCGTAAGTTGGGGCCGATAACAATGGGTCACCACTGCTCTTGAAAATGGTATTTAAGCATATTGTTATTTTTTTTACTATTTTGGAACTACTTACTCGCCTCACAAAGTTATGATACTTAAACAAAACTTTGGATCTGCCTGAAATTGCGGTTCGTTACATGAATATAATCTCTTCTTCAATATCCCGCAGCGTTGAACGGACCGGAAAATTAAAGAAAAAAGTACGGATCTATAGTTACTTGGGCCTCGAAACTCAGCCCTTTTGTGAGGACTGAATAACAAATTACCTCATATAATGTTATCCAATATGACTGATATTAGCAAAGAACCTCGCGTACGCGTACGCGATACATTTCAGATTTATGGAATCACCTTTAGTAAAAATTACTTTATTACCTAGTTTGAACCATAAATGTACGAAATAAGGTATCATTTCATATATCGTAGGTCTCATTAATAATGACCAAGGACCGTTTGTCTAACATAATCAAGCACATAATGAGTGGAGCGAATGGAAGTAACTATTTTCATCTTGGGTAGGTATTGCAAAACAGTATCTTAATTGTAGTAGTTTAGCTACCCAAGAATTTCATTATGTAGATATTTTACTGCACTTTCATCGGGCATTCAGCTTGACGTTGAATACAAACTTATCTTATATCTTTAAACGAGCAATTCTTGTATATATGTATGTATATATACAGTAGCGCTCAAAAATATTTTGACAAGCATATTTCCGTTAATATCTCAATGTCGCGTATCCCTAGGAAAACAAATTTTATTCTACACTAATCTTTCCAAAGAGCCTGCAAATATTAATGAAAACAAGTTGTAGCTTGTTTGTTTACTTTCCGTATATTCTTAGAAATGTGTTCATATTCAGCTCAAAAGTATTTTGACAAATATTGTGCTCTTATAATTCGCTGACAGAGTTAGCCCTAGCTATTATGTTTTTATTTTCATAATATCGTTATTATCTATTAAATATGTCTATGACAAAAGAATATTCAAGTGATTTTAAAAATGCTGTGATAACTGCTTTGAAAAGTGAAAAGATGCAAGCAGAAGATGCTTGAAACTTTAAAGTGTCTCGGCAGCTAGTCAGTGCGTGGAATAAGGTTTATACTAAACGTAAGACAGTAGAAAATAAGCCTCGAAGTGGCCGTCCCCAAAAAACGACTCCCCATGAAAACCATTTAGTAAAAAAGTTATTGAAGACTGATGTGCAAAAATCGGCTGTGCAAAAAAAAAATAACTTCAAGAGTACTATAACGTGACTGTACATGTTTCTACTGTGAAACGTCGGCTAAAAGCCTTCGCACTACATGGACGACATCCGGCCAAAAAACCTCTGATTTCTGAAAAGAACAAGAAGCTGCAGCTTGCATTTGCAAAACGGAATAGATCCTGGACTAGCTCAGAATGGTCCAAGGTGTCGTGGAGTGATGAAAGTAAGTTTAATTTGGTGTCATCTGATGGAATACGGTATGTTCGACGTCCGACAAACAAAAAATTTGATGTTCGATACCAAATACCCACGTTGAAAGATAATGGTTGTAATGTTATGATTTGGGGATGTTTTTCTCGTCACGAAGTTGGACCTCTACTTAAGATAGATGGGCCAAGTCAAACCTTTGACTACAATATATTATCCTAAGTTATAAGAAGAAATAATATTTTATGTAGTTATACATAAATTTCAGGACTGACCACTGAACTTGGCACCCATTTAGATCTCACTTCTTTCATCGTTGAAGTTTACAACCAAGGCATATATCATAATATTGAACTTGGCTCTCATTTCACATTTATGTTTTTGATGGGATATCATTACTTTTTGTACATAAATTATAGAATAAGCAATAGAATCAATTAAGTGAAAAATTATAATAAAATTATAAAAATTTACCAGTTTCTGATTTATTCCTTGGTACTCACCTAATTACCTATCTGTTTGCCAAATTTGAACTTTCTAGGTCATCTGGAACTGGGTTAGAGTTTTGATCTATAGGTTAGTCAGTGATAAAAATGACGATTTTTGGACGTTAATATCTAAATAAGCATTTGAGATGTGCTTATGAAATTTGGAGCAATTATGTATCTTGCAAGTATCACTTTATTTGCCAAATTTGACACGTTTATGTGAAATAGTTTTTGAGTTATGAGGGGGCCAAAAGTGGCTCCAAATGGTTCGTGTAATATTACACACGGTGCTGCTCGCCAGTTCTGTTACTTGAACTTGGCTTGACACGCTACCGCGTGTCTAGATAAATTGTCGTAAATGTGGTTAGAGTCTAAGTTGGCGTTTATCAGCACCACACATTCCCATTTCCTATTACATTTACCTGAGCTACTATCTCATTCAAAACACCTACAAATCTTATTTATAACTAACACAAACTGCTCAGTATTCTCCTGTACAATACATTCACTGTTCGTCGAGATTACAGATATACCAGTAAGAGGCTGAACATGCAAGGTTAGCTCCAACCACAATGTTAATAATCCCAAAGTATTCATTACCCTGGAGGATTACGAAGATAAAGGGGACGCCGGACGGTCAGAGATGTTCAGAATATATTATCATTAAAAACTTGGTTATGCCGATAAACATTCTTTGGATTTTAGTAAAATTTGATTTATTGCCTTAGTATTAAACTATCCCGTTGTGTTCTACGCGTGCCTCAACGAGATGTCCGCATTATTGAAGGGGTCCGCTTAATCCGATGCCTGCTAGTGTCGTGGATTTGTTTGAAAAAAATAACTGTGGCTCTGATATAGGTAACTGAGGAACACGGGTGGGTTTTAGTCAGTAAAAGTCTAACACGCCCTTCCGCTCCACCCACAGCGGGAGACGTCATTTGACGATTTCCCACCCACAAAAAGGTATACAATCAGTGATTACGCAGTTAAATAAATTACTGGACGACAGTTCTATAACTTAAATCTTAATTATTCATAACCATATTGATAAATCTATACATCTATACATACATACATACATACATACATACATACAAATAAATCAAATTGGAGTGTCTGTTTTTAATATTAAAATAACCGCTTTTTACTGAGTGTATATGGATGTATACACGGTACATATACCATTTTTTACAATTTTTGTCTGTCTGTCTGTCCGTCTGTCTGTCTGTCTGTTTGTTCTGGCTAATCTCTGAAATGGATGGACCGATTTTGACGGGACTTTTATTGGCAGGTATCTGATGTAATAAGGAGTAACTTAGGCTACTTTTATTTTAGAAAAAATATTTTATTTTAGAAAAATACCTGCGTTAATTTCCGACATTCACGCGGGCGAAACCGCGGGTAAAAGCTAGTAAAGAATATATTTCCTCGTTAAATGCGATCACAGCGGTTCATTAATTAATCTTTCAGTCACGCTGATCTACATAATTATGTAAATGGTAATTACAACGTGAATATTGGAATCTCTTTGGCTTCGTGTTTTATAAGGGAAAGGAATGTTTATCCACGTATGGTTTCCGATGGTATTGGTAGAAGTGTTGAACCACTAAAAATAAATATGATTACAAAACCACTAACCATACCTGTAAATGTCTGATTCAATCTACATATACATTTATACAAATAAATAAAACTGAAGTGTCTGTTTGTGTTTGTTTGTTTGTTTCTGTCTGTTTGTGTAGCTTTTCACTAAATGCATATAATTGTAAATACGGTACTTATACCAAAAAATCATTTTTTTAAACTTTTGTCTGTTTGTCTGTTTGTTCCGACTAATCTCTGAAATGGCTGGACCGATTTTGACGGGATTTTTATTAGCAGGTAGCTGATGTAATAAGGAGTAACTTAGGCTACTTTTATTTTAGAAAAAATAATTTAAGACAAATACCTGCGTTAATTTTCGCCATCCACGCGGGCGAAGTTGCGGGCAAAAGCTAGTATATTATAATAAATCTCAAAACTGCGCGCGAAGCTTACATCGGCGACACTTGCAGCGAAGTTTTGTAATTCTTTGCAGGCCTTAACATGCAACACCAATTGCAGTTAGTTTCAAAATTACATTTTACAGCAATCATAGATGTATACATATTGGAAACGTCATGTGTATGGGATGTCAATTGACAATAAAACGCAAACGTGAAGTTCTCTATACGAAACTACCTTTTGGAAGGAGTAACTAGAATCTATTCTATTTCCTTGTACATTTGACGCTATCAAGTTGTTTTTTATGTGGCTATTTGAAATAAATGACTTCGAGAATGCATATTAAAAAAAAACCGGCCAAGTGCGAGTCGGACTCGCGCACCGAGGGTTCCGTACAAACCTGTAGGTATTCTCGGTTTAAAAATATATTTTTTTTTTAATTTTTATATTTCAGTTGATTGAATGTAAGGTAAATTGCGGTTTACGATTTATGACGTTTTAAAAAAAAACTATTCACTCGATCTCGTTCAAACCAATTTTCGGTGGTAGTTTACATGGTAATGTACATCATATATTTTTTTAAGTTTTATCATTCTCTTATTTTAGAAGTTACGGGGGGGGGGGGGGGGACACACATTTTACCACTTTGGAAGTGTCTCTCGCGCAAACTATTCACTTTAGAAAAAAATGATAATAGAAATCTCATTACCATTTTTGAAGACCTATTCATAGATACCCCACACGTATGGGTTTGATGAAAAAAAAATTTTTGAGTTTCAGTTCTATGTATGGGGAACCCCAAAATTTATTGTTTTTTTTCTATTTTAGTGTAAAAATCTTAATGCGGTTGACAGAATACATCTACTTACCAAGTTTCAACAGCATAGCTCTTATAGTTTCGGAATAAAATGGCTGTGACATACGGACGGACAGACAGACAGACAGACAGACAGACAGACATGACGAATCTATAAGGGTTCCGTTTTTTGCCATTTGGCAACGGAACCCTAAAAAAACAAGTTCTCCATGTTACAAAAAGCTTGGAGGCGCACCATGATTATCTTCACCTAAATCGTACCGTGTCATTACCACTGGCTAGCTAGTACGTACATTTCGTTAGCGATATAGAATAGACGAACTTTTTTGGAAGAAAAAAAGTGCCTACACTGTAAGTATCCGAAAGGCTCGTTCAGACTAGCGCGACGCGACAGTCGCGCGCGAATTGGCGATTTATATCCGTAGAACAATTTATATGAAAACGCGCGCGACCGTTTACACAGGGGCGACCTGTCGCGCCGCGACACGGTCGCGCCGCGTCCAGTAGCGCGACAGCTTATTGGTACATTTTGTATGGCGTCGCGGTAATATCGCGGCGATAACGCGGCGATTTCGCGACCGCGACGCGACACCACACAAGAGAGTATAATGGACGGTGCAATCCAATCTGAGCTCAGTAGTTGACGATCTTCGTCATAGGACGAACACAGATCTATGCGTGTTTGCTTATCGTGGGGCCTGAGGTTCGATACCCCGGTCGATCGACATTGGTACCTACTTAGGTTAGGTTTTAGTTTCAATAGCTATGGGAGGAACTGTCCTCGTGAGTGGGCAATCAACAAGTACCAGGTACTTAATAAAATAGAAAATTGTGTACAGTCTATAAAGCCTACAACGTTCTCACATTCATTCACAAAATATAAAAGAATTTACATTAATGATAGTAGGTATTTCATAAATCTAGAAAAATAAATTCAATTGGTGTGTCTGTTTGTAATATTAAGATAACCACTTTTTACTAAGTGTACATGGAGGGACACGGTACATATAACAAAACAACATTTTTTACAATTTTTGTCTGTCTGTCCGTTTGTTCCGGCTAATCTCTGAAATGAACCGATTTTGACGGGACTTTTACTGTAAAATAGCTGATGTAACAAGGAGTAACTTAGGCTACTTTTATTTTAGAAAAAAAAAATAGGATCTCACGAAAAAAATATAAAACTAATGAAATTTTTTTTGTTAAATACCACGCAGACGAAGTCGCGGGTGACAGCTATTACCTATTTAACCTAGATTAACACATTCTTAGCGCCGTAGTACGTCCTCCTGCGTTAATTTCCGACATCCACGCGGGCGAAGCCGCGGGCAAAAGCTAGTAAAATATAATAACATTTTTAAAACAAATGTTATGCCACAGATCTTACTGACTTTAACCTGAGTAGTTCGGCTCAGCTTGGATGTCGTCGGCGAGCCTCGGTCGTACATAGGGTTACCAGATGTCCGGTATTTAAGCGTGCTGTCGGCAACGAAATCTAAACATCTAGGCGCAAGTAGTAACGGAGTGCACCCTGACAATGATTTTGTAAGTTAGAAAGCATTTTTAAATTAGTAAAGATCTCAAAGTTCGAAAAATTTCAAAAAATGAGACCCCCTCTGGGAGTGGGTGCAAGTAGCGCAGAGACCGCATTGATAATAAAATGTAAATATAAGGAATAATTTTGTAGTTAGTAAGGAATTTAATAATTTTGAAAAGTTTTGTTCATACATTAAGATTTTAGATTCTAATTAGTTTTAGTTTATAGATTTCATGTTTAGTTCTCTTAATAATTTTGAAAAGTATTGTTCAAACATTAAGACTTTAGATTCTAATTAGTTTTAGTTTATAGATTTCATGTTTAGTTCTCTTATTAGAATCTAATTAACTTCAATTTGAGTGAATTTTGTAAGGAAATGTACAAAAATTTCGTAAGGATGTTCTATAATTACGTAACTTGAAAATGAGGTTTTTTGTTTATGGTCCGATTGTTGTTATTTTTGTTGTAAACAATATAATTAGATATAAAACCACGTTTAGCATTTAAATTATCAAAATCGGACCACAGGATTCGGAGATATTGTAAATTAAAGATAGTGGCAATTGTCTTAAGTTAAACCTTTTAAGTTTTTGTTCTAGAAAGTTTTTATTGTGACTATGTACATGTAATATTGTGTTTTTATATAAGAAGGGACCACATAAAAAATGTAAAAATATATAGATTGTAAGGGGTTATGTGATAATTAATGCAAAATAAAGGGTTCAAAGATATCGGCTTGGTGAAAACTAACAGTGACTGACAGTACCCCCCTCGGGGTAACCCTTAGAGCTTTCGCTTTAGTTTTTAAGTATAATAAGCCCCGGCTGGAGGCCTGAAAAGGTAACTTTTTAGAACTCGCCGGGCTACAATCCGTTTAAGTGGTAAAAATCTTTCAGGTTAACTACGAGATGTACTACAAAAAAAAGGGCCCATTTAGTCGCAGCTCAGCCGTTGAAGAAGCACAACGAAGAAACAAGCCGAAATCTATGGACAAGAAGTACTAGAAGAAAAGTGTTTTATTTCGTTTCTATCACAGTACAGTCAAAAACGTTTAGACTCCCGAGGTCTTGGTCGACCGTACCGTCATTACGCATTCAGGGGTGCGTGGTGACGTGTACTACCAGCGCAATTAGGTAAGTAGGGAAGCACGTCAAAAACGTGGGAGAAGTCCCAGGGCGAGTAAGGGTGTTCATCACATCCCATTCGTCCACTACACGTACAGTCCGGTATTTTCGAGGCCTGTGCGGTAAAAAGTAAATGGTCATACCGGACAGAACAATGTCCGGTATTTTGAGGAAAGTCGGTACTACTGGTCACAAGCGCCTACAAAAGTAGGCATATAAAATCCCTCAAACGCAAAATTCGCGCGCGCTCGTCGCTCGCTTTCTGTATCTTATGACTGCATTATATTTGGTTACTAATACTAATTAAGTTCATTTATATGATGTTGATTAATTAAAATAAAATATTAGTATAAAAACGGTATTTTTTTGCGACCTAGCATACCCCCCTTGGGGGTTGTCCGGTATTTTTTCGCGACTCATCTGGCAACCCTAGTCGTACAACGGACGAACCACACCGATCTTGTTAAAAAATTTTAGTGCTGAGGAAAAACCGAATTGGTCCGCGATATCATACTTTAGCTGAATGATGAAATATTCATTCAATAGAATTAAATGAATTTAGGGGGTTGTATGAATGACTTTAATCATATTTGTTACGATCGCATATAATACAGAAATATTTTTAGCCTTTAAACATCCACATTACATTATGTATATCTCTTCATCAGCCTATAATATTCCCACAACCGGACACAGGCCTCCTCTCACGGAGAGGGAGTGGGCCTTAATCCACCACGCGGACCCTGCTGGGCCATAGGTGCCCCATATTTTCGAATTTTTTGGTTCTAAGACAGTTTGACACCGGTTTGAGAGCAGTAGTGAGGAAATAATTGACATAAAGCGAGTTGTGTGTTTAACTGCGGGAGCTGACGGTATCGTCTTATTTATCCGTGGTACCGTCCGACTTCCGACTCGTCCAAGATATGGCCAAAGTGTGTTTGCGTGCGTGTGTGTGTTATGTGCTGACACTACTCGTCTTCACGCACGTGGTTGTACACTTGGTTACCAAAATGCGTTGCTTTGTGAGATAAAAGGCGCGGCACTGCAACTGCGGCGGAGGCTTCTATGCGAACGCGGCGTGGCGTCCGCGAGAATAAAGCACCTTTTATTAGCATTTTTTCAATTATGCTTTAGCATTATTCAATGATTACAAAATAATACTTTGTCCAACATTTTTATTCGTATCTTCAGGGAGTTTAGTCTCTTCAATATTACAGTCAGCAGACTGCCTCCAACGCCTATATTTTTTTTATCACTATAAGTACCTAATTTGTTTGTCAAATTAATACTTTGTAGGTAGGCTAAACACGTGTTGTACATCCGCTTACTATGCTGTAGGTATGCACCTTGCAAAATACCGAGGGCTGCCAGCGGAGCCCCAGCACTCGTTCGGCCGTAGGCCGCTTCATCCCTACCGACCTTCGATCAATATATTGATCGAAGCCACCGACCGAACATTACCGAACCGCGATAACGATCGGACCGTCACGTCTCCCATGCACCAGCCCGCGCCCTTCGGACGCCTTCGCCAGTCATCTACAAACATCAACCGTGAATGTATGTCATTCCTAGATTGCGCCGTGTATTTTACATATTAGTGATGATAATCATTTATACTACAGATTTTAAAGTAGTGTTTAATTACGTAGATAAACCTACCCCGAACACACAACATATTATGTATAATATGTATACATATATCACTAATAATAATACCTACTTAATACTTCTAAATGGGCGGGTGCACCTCGAGTTGAAATGGCTCGCGGCGGAGCGTGCGCCCGATTCATCGTAAGAGCGCTAGGTCTCCGCTAGGATGTGCGAGCTGCGTGATGTCAGCTGTGCGAGAGCCAGTTCGAGTTCAAATGTCAATGTGTGTATGCGAGCGAGTGGCTGTGTGCATATTACAAGCCCCTGGACATGCGCTGTTGTACTTGCGACCGCTAGACCAACGAAGCAGTTTGTTAGAAGTTACTATATTTACAACTAGCACTTCACCCGCGACTTCGTCCGCGTAACTCACAGGAAATGTGCATTTTTTCGGGATTAAAAGTAGCCTGGCTTACTCAGCAATAATACAGCTTTCTATTGGTGAAAGAACTTTTAAAATCAATTCTGTAGTTTTTGAGTATATTCATTACTAATAGACTAAGCGTAGGGCTGTTCGCTCACACCGCAGCATTTTTCTTACTTTTAGCATTGTATGCCCGTCGTAACTTCTAAACGAAAGGTCTGATTCGAATATTTTAAAGAGTAATTGACGTGTGTATAGCCTCGATTATGAAACCATTTATTTGTATAAGGATTAATAGTATGATACGAATGTCATCATCTTACGATTCTACCCGTGTTTTGACTGACTCACTTGAACTAAAAGCGGTTATTATGACTTACACATGTGCGCGAGGACCTTTTCCTCCAGATCCCATGGCGGCACTCCGGCAAGGAGGCTCGCCGCCTCGCACGAGACCGTGCGGTATCCCCGGATTAACCGGATGGCCATGACCCTCTGGGCCGCAAACAACCGGCGCGCTGGGTGCAGCCTCAGTGAGGGCGCCCACACCGGTGCCCCGTAGAGGGCGATGGACCGCACGATCCCCGTGTAGAGCCTCCGGCAGGAGGCGTTTGGACCCCCCAGATTGGGCAGGAGCCGCTTTAATGCAGCCCCAGCCCGCTCCAGTCTGGGAGCCCAACGTCGGAAATGCTCAACGAAGTTCCACCGGCTGTCGAGGACAAGTCCCAGGTACTTCATCGTTGACTCGACGCCGATGTGAACCCCTCCTACCGTAAGTTGGGTACCCGCAGGTGGCGCGTTCCGAGGACCATGAATACCCATGGCCTCGGACTTGTGCAGTGCCACCTCGAGGCCCAATTGCCGGATCCTATCGACGATTGTCGCAACCCCGCGTGTCATCAGTTCGGCCGCCGCCTCGTACGACCTCCCCTGCGCAAGGACCAGCGTGTCGTCAGCGTAGCAAACTACGCTGACGCCGCTAGGGAGGTCGGCGCGCAGCACCCAGTCGTAACCGATGTCCCACAGATGCGGCCCCAGGACCGATCCCTGTGGGACACCGCACGACATCTCTCGCCGGTTCCAGTCTCCCTGGTGACCGGGGTAGATGACGGCTCTATCCGTCAAGTAAGCCTCGACCACGCGACAGAGGTAGGTCGGCATCCGGTGATACCGGAGTGCCTCCCTAATGCAACTCCAGGGCAGGGTGTTAAAGGCGTTGGCGATGTCTAGAGACACCGCCAAGACGACCCCACCCCGGGCCACTGCATCCCCCGTCATGAGGGCTCGCACGCGCATGATGGCGTCCACCGTAGAGCGCCCCTTGCGGAAACCGAACTGGCTGTCTGCCAAATTCGGCCCCTCCCGCACTAGCCACCCAACGAGGCAGTCTGCAATTACTCTTTCAAAGAGCTTGCCCACCTCGTCGAGCAGCACGATGGGCCGGTAAGCGGACGGAGAGTCCGCTGGGCGCCCAGGCTTCTTAATGAGGACCAGTTTCCCCGTCTTCCAACGAAGTGGGAACTGGCCCCTCTCCAAACATACGCTTAGGAGCCCCCTGAGTCGAGGCCCGAGAGCCTCTAAGGCCAGGACCCAGGCTTTGCCAGGCAAGCCGTCGGGTCCTGGGGCGGTATTTTTGGCATTTAGCCGACGTACCGCCACTCTCAACTCTACCCCGGTCACCTCTGGAGCGTTGTCGTCGTCCTCGGTGGTGTGGTCCGCAGCGTCGGGCACCACAGGAGGCGGAGCCATGGGTGGAGGACTATGTTCCCCTCGCGAAGGGAACAGAGCGCTCACCACGCCCTCCACGAGTTGGGGCCGGAGACTCTGAGTCAGCGGAGGAGCCCATGGGCGGAGTTTCTCCCGAACGGCCTTGTAGGGCCGTCCCCATGGGTCCCTGTTCAGAGTCTCCAGCGACTCCTTGCGGGCCAGTCCTCTGGCCCGCAGGATCTCCTCTTGGAGGGCGGTCTTCGCCGCTCTGTACCCCTTATATAGCTCCGCCTGAATGGCTTCCGTATCCGGAGGGCGGATACGGAGCCTGCGGTGCCTGGTGTACCGGCGTCGCGCCGCAACGCACGCTTCGCGCAGCGCTGTCAGCTGCGGCGACCACCAGTACACCTGGCGCCAAGCCCGTCCTGGCTGGACTCGGGGCATAGCCACGTCACAAATCTCGGACATGGCCTCCCGGAACCAGTCGGCCTCGTCGTTGATGTCAGCAGGCCTGTCCGGTGGTGACACCCAGGCCTGCACGATCGAGGCTTCCAGGAGAAGCTCCCGGTCCAGTTTCTTAAGCGCCCACCGCGGACCACACGGGGCCTGTCGGACCGGCGCGGTTGAGGTCTGGGCGGAGACGTCAAACCGGATATACCGGTGGTCGGAATACGTCTCCACCCCCTCCATTACACGCCAGTCAATGACCTGCGGCGACAGAGCGGGACTAGCGAACGAAATGTCCACCACTGAATCGCCCCGCATCCGTACGCACGTAGGGACAGAACCCCGGTTAAGGACGACTAGGCCTGTCTCTAGAGCCCAGTCCTCCACCATCCTGCCCCGTGTGTCCGTATACCGGGAACCCCAAGCCAAATTCTTGGCGTTGAAGTCCCCGAGTACGAGCACGGGGAGGGGACGGAACCCGACGACGACAACTTTCAACTCCGCAAGGGAGATATGGAACTCGGCGAGAGTTCGGCTCGGGGAGAAGTATACTCCTACCACGACAATCTCCCCGAACCGTGCTGCTACGCAACCCCGTCCCCTCTTTACGGCCTCGAGGGTCGGGGTAAATGAGGGTCACTGAGCCGCTCAGGTCCTCCACCCAGTCATCCCTGGGCGGGACAAAGTACGGCTCAGCGACCACGGCGATGTTAATCGACCACTGCGCCATGCTCTGGAGCAAAAGATCCTGAGCGGAGGCGCAGTGGTTGATATTCGCCTGGAGGAGGCGTAATGGAGCAGCCATTACTGACAGTCCATATCAGCCCCCTCCCGAGCCCCCTGTGAGGGCCCTGCCGTGGCGGTGCTGGCCACGACAGCAGTGGTCGAGGCGGCAGCGGCGGCAGCGGTGACGGCGGTGGCGGAGGGTTTACCCTTGGCCTTGGCGGCTGCAGCGCAGGCCTTACTCCCAGCCCGGTGTTCGGCCGGCTTGCCAGCCGCCGCACATGCATAGCAGTGCGGCGTGGCATTGCACGAGCCAGCCTTGTGACCGGGCTGACCGCAGCGGAAGCAGTGACCGCTGCGGTCCACCTCTGAGGTGCAACTCACGAACACGTGGTTGCCCATCTGGCATCTGAAGCACCTCAGAGGCCTGGGCTCCAACAGTTTCACCTGCGCTGAGACCCAGCCCACCAGAAGCCTTCGGCCCTCCGAGGTGATTTTTTGGGCCGCCGACACGGGGCAGCTCACCGTAACGGTTCGCAACCCCGCATTGTCAGGGCGGATGGTGCCTTTTTTTTTTTTTTTTTTTTTTTTGATCTCGAGGTGGAAATCCTCATGGATCTCCTCTGCCCTGGGGTGGGCAGAGGGGTCTGTCAGACTCTTACTGACTAAAACCACCCCGGTGTTCCGTCCCACACCTACGTCGGGGACCACGGGAACCAATATGTAGGGCGGATGGTGCCTGCCCTAACTTGCTCGGCAGGACAACCCCCCGCCCTAGTGATGGCAGCCACCACCTCCGCCTCCGTCACGCAATCGTCCAGGCCCAGGATGCGCATGTCAGCGCACTTGATGGGCCTGGACACCCGGGCGTCCTCCGCGTCTAACGACGCCCTGAGCCTTTCGGCCAGAGCGTCAGCGGTCGGACCACTAGCCGCACCGGGGACCTCTAGCATCCGGGCCCCAGTCAAAGTGACTTTAACCCGGAGCCCGTCAGAAATACCCAGCTCCGTCAGGTCCACCGCCGCCTTTGCCTTGGAGAGCACGTCGCGGTAGGACACGCCCTTTTTTACCGCTTCCGGCTGTAGTGTAATCACTACAGCTGCGGACTTTGGGGCGCGGAGCCTAGCCGCGACGCTGCTCTTTTTGCGCCGCTGCTGCCTTTTTTTGTTTCTGGCCGCCCTTGCAGCCTTGCTTGCCTTCTTCTTCTCCCCAACCACTTGCCATTCGGCGTTGGCAGGGGGAGATTTAGAAGGCGGGGGCGGCATTGGCGGTCCTCTCACCACCTGCGCTAGGGGGGCCCTCGCAGGTGCCTGCTTGGGCCGGCTTTTGGTCTGCCCCGGCCCTTTGGCTGGGGCAGACGCGGTGGCGGCGTACGCCACCGCCTTTGGCTGGCCCGAGGCTGCCTTCGGCCGGGCCGAGGCTCCCTTCGGCTGGCCCGAGGCCGCCTTCGGCTGACCCGAAGCCGTCCCAGGCTGGCCCGGAACCGGCCGGCTTGCCGCCAGCGGGGGGCGCAGGACCACGGCGTCCAGAGCAGAAAACCTGCTCTGGAAGACAGCGAGCTCTTTCCGCACCAGGGTCATCACTTGGTTCTCGATGGGCAGGAGCCCGCCCTGCCCATGCCGCGCTTCCACCTGCGATGCCTCCTGGGGGGTGGCACCTCGGAGACCGGCCAGGTCCGCTCGGAGCTCCTCATTCTCCTTTCGGAGGAGCTCCATGGCGGCAGTAATGCGGGCGACCTCCGCCCGCAGTTCTGCCACCCCATCCACCACCGGAGGCCCAGAGCGAAAGGCCTTGGCTGCCGCCACGATGGCTTTCGTGGCAGCAGATATGGCCTTGTCTTTCTACCTCTGGAGCCTCTTTAAGGTCGCCGCCTTGATGGACGTGGCCACGACCTCAGCGAACCTGCCCATCTCCTCGGAGTAGGCGGCAGCGTCCGACTCACCACCGGAGGACTCTGAGGGGGCCCTGCTACTGGTCCCTCCCGAGGGATGCCCCTCCGTGGCGAGCCTCTCCCCTCCTTGGGTGAGCTCGGCTGGGCCTGCTCGGCTCGGCGCGCCGGCCTCCTTGGTCGGGAGTCCACGGCCGGTGCCCCTATCCTGGAGCCCACCACGCCTCGATATTTTCCAACGGGCCGAGCTCAGCCCGCCGTCGGAGGAGGACTCCTGTCCTGCCCCTGATTTAGGGCGCTTCTGGGAGACCTTACGGTTCCCACCAGCAGCGTCCGCCACTCCTCGCTCCGAGCTCGCATGCGAGCCCTTCGCGCTCGACGCGGCGTCGGACTCCGACCCCGCATCGCTCCCTTCCATTTGTTTGGGTTTTGGTTTTTTTAAATAATTTTCCATAGTTGTTCCCACGAGTAAAAACAATTTTATATAAGAAATCCAGTGGTTCGCACTAGTGACTAATTCAGCTACCCATTAGTCAAGCTGTCAACCTCCCTCACGGTGCGCCGCCGCTTGGAGGTTTGGGGTGATTTTTTATAGAGGTTTTCTACCTCGCGGCCCAGGCGATTAAGCCAAGACCCTCGACCCCCGTCAAAAGTCAGAGACATGACCGTGACGATCTTCGGGGCTACGAGACTAACGGTGGCAGAAGGGGTACATTCCTTCTTGCCTGCCCGGCGGCAGGTTAGTGCACACCGAGCCCGCTCTAACTCCACCGCTGTGCGCCTCTGCTAAGATCAGAGGGACACACGGTGGAGCGTTCCTCCGACAGGACATTCGCATACGGGCAAAACTCCCCTTAGGCACAAAGTACCCAATGGGGAGTATTTGCCCACACCCCAGGGTGCACCGTCCCGGAGATTGGCCTTCCCCCCGGTCGTATCCATAAGGGAACTCCAACCCCCAGGCACACGAGGAGGTTTCCTGTCCAAGCACCCCAATTTTTGGATACCTTGGGTTACATTTTTGTTATTTTCGTAAGGATCTCTTTTTTTAAATAAAAATATAGCCTATAAGTGTTGCTGATAATGTAGCTTTCTATTGGTGAAAAAAATAATTAAAATCGGTTCAGTAGTTTTCGATTTTACCTATTACAAACATACAAACAAACAACTCTTTCCTCTTTATACAAAAAAACAAATCTTTCCTCTTTCTTGTTTATGTGCTCACACCATAATATTAATATAAGTCTATACGTGAGGACTTGTAATTGGCTTTCGGATGCCTATTTTTTTTCTTTTGTCTGTTTTATTTAGCTGTAAGTCCTCCATGTACTAAATAAATAAATAAATAATATTAGTTTAGATTAGATCACTCATTGGACATATTAAGTTATTAATTATTGTTTTTTTTTTTTAAACACACACATAACTTCGCCCCTGCAATCCCCAAAGGGTTACACAGAGGTAACGGTACGTATAGTACCTACCTACACCCGCATTTCGCCAGTTATGCGTACCTATTAAACGTAGTTTACGAAAGTGTAAATTAAGATTTCAAAATCATAATATGTACCTAATCTCCTCATAATAATTGTCGTGTCGGAAAGTACACTTAACATGTATAAAACAAAGTCATTTTTCCGAAATCACATGAATTGGAAACTAAGAAGTCCGTCAAAAATCAAACATAATTACCTAGACTTCAAAACTTGATTTTTAAACAACTACTACGTAAAAGTACTTCAAGCGTAGGTACCTCTAGTTGGGTTGGGTTGTGTGACATTACCTAACTTAAGTAGGTACCTATGTCGACTGACCAGGGAATCGAACCTACGACCCGCAATCATCCACATACCTGCCTTCTTCCTCTGATTAAGATCGTTTACTACTGAGCTCAGGCCAGATTGTACCGCCATTTATACCATTTCTCACGGCGTCAAGCCGTGTCGCGGCAATATCGCTGCGACACGGCGCGACGCCATACAAAATGTACTAAAAGCTGTCGCGCTGCTTGTCGCGCGCGAACCGCGCGCGATTCACGCGCGACGAGCAGGCCGGTGTGAAAGGTGTTGCGTCGCGATATATCGCAGAATCGCCTCCGCGACAGGTCGCGTGGCATGTCGCGCCTGTCTGTACGAGCCTTAAGGCAAAGAGTACGTAGTATAAGTCGGTACTAAGTATTGATGCGTGAATTGGAGCTTGGAGTGCCTATAGACGATTTGTGAGCGTAACTGCCAGTAAAAAATATTTACGAGGATTCTTGATACGAACTGAATATTCAGCAGGTTTCAAGATTTTCCTTTGAAAAGAAAATTAATCTGGTGCCATTTTTAGGGTTCCGTTGCCAAATGGCAAAAAACGGAACCCTTATAGATTCGTCATGTCTGTCTGTCTGTCTGTCTGTCCATCCGTATGTCACAGCCACTTTTCTCCGAAACTATAAGAGCTACGCTGTTGAAACTTGGTAAGTAGATGTATTCTGTGAACCGTATCAAGATTTTTACACTAATATAGAAAAAAAAAATGGGGTTCCCATACTTAGAAATGAAACTCAAAATTTTTTTTTTCATCAAACCCATACGTGTGGCGTATCTATGAATAGGTCTTCAAAAATGGTATTGAGGTTTCATTTTTTTTTTTCTAAACTGAATAGTTTGCGCGAGAGACGCTTTCAAAGTAGTGAAATGTGTCCCCCCCCGTAACTCACATTTTAGTCACACTCAATTTTTAGTTGAGTAGAGCCGTTAAGTAGTAGCATATCAACAAAATCTATATATATAAAACCGGCCAAGTGCGAGTCGGACTCGCGCACGGAGGGTTCCGTACAAACCTGTAGGTATCCTCGGTTTATGCATAAGGTTTATATTTATGACATTAAATGTTTTTTTTTTATATTTGAGTTGATTGAATTAAAGGTAAATTGCGGTTTACGATTTATGACGTATAAAAAAAAACTACTTACTGGATCTCGTTCGAACCAATTTTCGGTGGAAGTTTATATGGTTATGTACATCGTATATTTTTTTTAGTTTTATCATTCTCTTATTTTAGAAGGTGGGACACACATTTTACCACTTTGGAAATGTCTCTCGCGCAAACTATTCAGTTTAGAAAAAAATGATGTTGAAACCTCAATACCATTTTTAAAGACCTATTCATAAATATCCCACACGTATGGGTTTGATGAAAATATTTTTTTTGAGTTTCAGTTCTAAGTTTGGGGAACCCCAAAATTTATTGTTTTTTTTTCTATTTTATTATGAAAGTCTTAATGCGGTTCACAGAATACATCTACTTACCAAGTTTCAACAACATAGCTCTTATAGTTTCGGAAACCAGGGTAATACTGCACGTTCAGGTCCACAAAAGTGACATTTGAGGACAAATTAAATCAAGTGGGTGCTATCCGAACTTATTTTTAGTTAAACTCTCGATGTGTTCAGAGAATAAAGGATATTAAACTCAACGTTAGTAGCAAACGTTATACTAATGTAACAGAACGTTACGAGTTACATTTCTACTGCCACGGTGGTCTAGTGGCCGTAAGCACTACTGCTGAGGATGAGGTCTCGGGTTCGACTCCCAGATTGGGCAAAGTGTTATTGGGTTTCTCCATTGGGAATTTCTCAGTAGAAGTCCAGAGTCTGGATTTATGCCCGGTTAATAGGCTTTCCCGCAACAACTTGAGCCTTTAAACATAACTGGCAAAATGCGAATTTATTTTTTAGTATTACAAAATGATCTTAAAATAAAATTTTATAATTCCGATTATTACAATTTAAAACAAAGTAGAGCTTTATGTTTCTATTCGTTATACAATATGTATGTAAAGCTATCGAAGTGTAAATATCTCGCAAAAGGAACCCTCTAGAGATGCCCTCAGCTGGAAGTAGAATGGATCACTTTCTATCTCAAGGGACGCTATGTCATGTGAGCATGTGTGTGTGGGTGATCGGGTTAACTGTAATGTATGATCAACAGAAGCACTAAATAAATATTGTGCAAATAGTATCTATACTATGAACTGTTTTAAAGTGAAAACAATGTTATTTTAACTTCACTACAGCTTAAAGCCAAAGGCGACGCCAAATTGAAACTTTTGTCGAAAAATGTCATCATGCATTTCTATCGTCTATAAAATAAGGGCATTATTGGGAATATCAAAATAAACACTAAAATAAACAAAATGTATTGTGTCTGCTAAACTACTGACCAAAAGAACTAGCTATTCAGAGTTACACTTTATTAAACTCTTTCGTTCTGTTTGAAAGAATTGTTTAAAAGATGTAACACATCAACCGGTAGGTAACAGATAATTTCAAGTTTTCGAAGATGGAAGAATGCAGAATAAACTGTTGTTGATGTCATCGCACACTTGTAGTAGGTATCACTTGCTCATCATCTCGAATTTATATTCAAAAAAGAAACTGAGAGGGATCATACATTTTCAAATGATTTCCGTTTCTTGTATTTATTGTTCTATGCCTCATCCGTTCACCTTTTTACTAAACGTGGTAAGCGACGTGTGTCGCGTCACGCGTCGGTGACGTGTCAATACCGCTGTTTCACGTTCCATGCTGAAAGGATCGCTTACAGTTACCTCGCGTCGGGTATGTCGCGATATTTACATATATCACACCTTTCTGCGGATGAATTTTTGTCAGTTAGACCTCTCAATTGTGCCAGATATGATCAATAGAGTTTTATATCTGGTGAGAAATACATCTTTACAAACAATGACTTTATGTAACTAGATTAGAACAAGCAAGTACTCGATGCACAATATGTTACTATGTATTCAGTACATGATTCTGAACCTCCCTGGATTGAAATTTCTCGTACTATCAACTATGGCATCTTTACATTTCATGAGCAACTTAACTTATAGTTAAAAGATGAATAAGAATTAAATTATATCGCAAACTAAAAATCTTGTAGAAATAGTCGAATTTTCTTTTTTTGTATCGCTATGAAATTAAATGGTGGATACAGATGTTTAGTAATTGAGATATATTTAAGTACTATACTCATGGGTAAAGTTGCTCATAGAACGTAAAGATGCCACAGTTGGCTGGAAGTTGTTAAAAAAAAAACTCTGCCTTACATTTAACCGCGTAAGTATTACACTTTTATAAGAAACTGCTATTTTATAATTGATAAGGATAACCTACAAAAATTTCTTCACTAGTTTAATCATTCATTGCCTAGAATTATGTGTTTGATTCATAGTTTCAGTTTACGCGTCGATGCCACCCGGCTAAAATAAACTCATAATAGAATGTCTAAAACATTGATTTTCTCGGCAAAAAACAAGAAACAACCGAAGCCGTAACCTTTAACTTCGAAGTTTTTCAATAGGTAATAACAAAATATTTTGGAAAATTATAAAAAGGTCACGTTTTAGACTAATCATAATATTATATTAACTCTGGCTTCGTCAATATTATTGAGTTATAAAAGGAAAGAGGCGTTGTAATACTAATTGACAACTTTTGAATAATTATTGCGTCGTCGTCGTGCCGAAAAATCTAGAGAAGGAAAATATTGATTTAGGGTTCTTATTTTGCGGCAGAATGTATTATTTTTCAGTAGCAAAAAGTTTTTTTTTTGTTTTTTTTTTGCATATAGACAACAGCAAAGATAAAAAGTATAACATACGCAACATCTTCAGCACTTTTTGATGTCGTTCTAGGTAATACTAAAACGACAGTGTGAATTGATCATTAAGAAAGCAAGAAGAAAAATTAAGTGATAGATGCAATATTTTTATCTTTCAAAGTAAACTATGACTGAGATAAAGTATTCGATTTTCTTGATTATGTTAATATGGAAAAGGCATCTTCTGATATAAACATAAACATAAAATTTATAGGAAAAGTCTTAATATGATCAAAATTCTCGTAACGTTACAGTCAAATATGACTTGATAGGTTTCAGTTGACGTCAAATTCTCCGTATGCCATGCTAGTTGAAAATATTTCATGTTCACCGCAGCGCGGAATAACCCAACGCTGCAATATATCACGGACGTGCTTAAGAGAGTGCTCACTTTTATACCTCTTCCGCACATTATTATTACTGTGGGTACTCTGTACAAATTATTTAGAACAAGGACTTTTATTGTTGTGTTTTATCATATAGAGGCTTTAGTAGAAAACTCAAGATATTTTCGTACATGTTTTGGTATTTGTAAAAACACATCTATAACATCATCAAGAATGTAAATGGCTACTTTCTTCTGCCTCATCTTTTGGTTAAGATAGACGTGATGTTTCTATGTGTGTAGCAAACTAGCGACCTTGAAAAACACTGACTTTGCCACTAGAAATGTTGATATAATTTTACTTACTTTCAGGACCCTTATAAAAACAGCATAATGTGAAATCTCTCAGTAAGGAACCATTTTCATAGCAAATCGCTAACAAAATATTGTCCCAGACAAAACTAATGGTATGAAAGTGAGGTAAAACTCTCATAAGCCTTATGTTGTAACGTTTTCAGACATTTTAATATAACTACACGGATCTCTGAAATGCATCACGTTGCCACGGGTCTCCCTTGTTTTACCGAAAAGAAATTGCCAAATTATCACTTCCCAAACAAATTTTCGCATAATTTCATTTGCCAAATTATTACTTACCAAAAAATCTCTTTACAAATAATTGTTACGAAAACCTATGTTTGGCAAGTAAACTTTTGAACAATAACTTGTTCACCAACTAGTACTTTTACCATTTTTTATCTAGTCAAATATTTCAGTTGGTATAACATATTTTACGCAAAATTAAATAAGCTTTGGCTTAATTAAATAAGCTTTGGTGTCGTCAATTTTAAACTTACCATTTCTGTTTAGTCGATTGCGTAGCCAATGACATCAATAGTAAAGATGCAGAAGCAATAAGGCATTTATCAAGGTCTGACATGGCGCTGTATGTATTATCACTCAATAAATCAGGTGATTGTGAACATGTGATTTTATTTCCGTCTAAGAAACATGCAAACAACCATGCATGCAGCATGCATGCAAGCAAGCAACATGCAATCGAGCATGCAAGCAAGCATGCATCATGTAGCATGCAAGCAAGTATGCATTCAAGCAGGCAAGCAGCATGCAATCGAGCATGCAAGCAAGCATGCAATATGCAAGCGAGCATGCATCATGCAGCAGGCATGGTTTCTGTCACGGCTCCGGCGCTGCGTGGCTCCGGCGGTCCCACGCGAGCTTATCGTCGCAGATGGTTTTACGCTCACCACCTGCTCCTCAGCTCGCGGGCCGCCTCGCCCCTTCGCGCCTACGCAATTTTAAATTACACTCTAGGGGTAGGGCAGACAAGACTACGTGGAGTCGGATTTACAGCGATTCGTTTCGGTCACTAAAACCTAACTTATAGCAATTTTTTACTACTAACGATTTTATTATAAATGAACATTCGGCATTATACACTTTATATAATACAATACTTAGGACATCTGACTTTATAACATGCAAAATTAGGAGATTTAATGATTATAGTATTTAAATTTAAAATTGTAAGTTACAAATATTTTGTACTAGCTTTTGCTATTTTGTACTTGCGTTAATAAATGATTACCTATATTAAAATAAAATTGCATTTTTAATTATACAATTCCCAAAAAAATCTTATTTTTGCCTTTATATTTTTTGTCATAACAAATCATTTGACTAAACGTTTATTGTCTTAATAGTGTTTGCTGTAATAAATCATTTGATTAAAGACCAAAAGCCTTAATGACATTATCCTTAGTAACAATCTGCCAAGTAAACATTTGACCAAATGAAAATGTGCGTACTAAAATTATTCCAAGTATTACATTGGTATAAAAAAAGGTTGCTAAAATTTGTTTGGGTAATGAAAATTTGGCAAAATCTTTTCGGCAAAACGGCAGAATCCCCGTTGCCACATTAACGTCTTATGAAAATTATTTTTTGTAAACTCGTTTATTGGATCTCGCTTAAAAATTTAAAATCATGAAAAGTCGAACGAAATCATGCAAGTTTAATAAACTTAACAAGGCCGAGAGTATACAAAAACTTAAACTAAACAGGTTTATTTAAGAAAAATGCGTGAGTTTATGGATGTATATAAAGTCACGCATTTTTCTGTTTACTTAATGTAATTTAAAATACTCAATACAAACGGAAAACCTGACAAAAGCAGAAAAATGTATAAATATATTAGAATTAGATAAATTATTTCCACTTACTTAATCTGAAATCTACTTCCGCATCATCATTATCATCATACTAAACACTGTCTCTTACCTAGTAGCTACGTTCTTATGATGTTGCTTTTACAACACTGACCGTAACCGTTGGGATTAGAATAAACAGAAAATGGACATTGACATGTAAAAGTGTTTGTACAAACATACTTACAGAAATAAAATATTTTAAGTTATTGTCCGTTTATTGAAATCACAACGGTTATTCTTTGACAGTTGTATATAAAGCAAATTCGGCTATAGTACAATGATTTGACGTAAAGGATCACCTTGATGAATAAGTGATTTCCCTGACTGTGTATACGTGTTATAAAACGATCGGATTTTTATTAGTTCAGTGCTGAATACACAAAACGCGTGTCTAATGTAAATATGATGTTTCGCAATTCCAAGTAGGTAATCTGTCATATGTCAATAGTACGGAGCGCAATTAAAGTTTAATTCTTGTTGATATAGCATTCTCGATATTTATTAATGGTAAATTTAGATTAAAATTTAGATCTGAGCGATGCAAGGCTAATGAAGGAAAACGACCAAAACCATCCCATAGTTTATTTTCTCGTAATTTTATAACGTGTTATGAAATTACGAAAAAATTAAAGAATGCAATACAAAATTCATTCATTTGTGTATTCTTAAACTCATCATGGAGCCATTCAATTATTAAGCCACATCTGGTTATTTAAGAAACCGCCCCTAATATTGTTGGGGAAAATCAAGCAAAGCGCATAATTTCTTCGGCACAGGGTAGTCCAAAATACTCATTGTAATTCTTTGCTCCGGCAACCACCAGCGCCTCCGATCTAATAAGATAAAGAAGTTTCACAAGTATGCAAAACCGCTGTCTTCTTTCTCTACTCCCTGCGCTATGTACTCACATTGCCGCCAGTGAGGAAGAATATTAAGAAACTTTATTTCTTGTTCTTCCAAAATATTTTAATTTAATGTAATTTTAGAAATATATTCTCCTTCGCCGCCGTTTACTTGGTAATATTATCTGAAAGGGTGCGGAAAAACCTGTCAATATGATTAACCTTCTACCCTCGGAAAAGCAAGTTAAGTGCCGTGCATATGAAGTCAACTATAAAAGTTCTACCATCAATCAGAATAATGGAATAATAACTTGTATTTTGCAAACAACGAAGGTTCCAGTACCATAATATCACAGAAATGATCACTATTTATGTTGAACTTAAGTTTTCTGAAAGCGAGGATTCTAAATATCAAGAAGAAGCATCGCATTTTCATGGTCTTATATATACAAACTATATCAGTAGTTCATTGCCGACGGTCCCCGCATTCGTCGAGGTTATTTAAGTTATTTTACTATCTTTCTTATTGTTTGACACTCTGAAATAAAGCATATTGTTATTAATACATGTGTCGGTATAGAAGTACGATCAAAACACATACGTTACGTCCCAGTTTCGATTTAGTACTGAAAGGATTCATATATTCTTGTAGCTTTTGCCAAAGGCTCAGCCCGCGTAGAGATCAAAAATAATTCTTGTATGTAACTTTACGCAATCCTACCTTAAAACTTACTGTTTATTATAACTATTAGATCGCGGGTATCCCGACTTCGTCTAACGGAATGGAATGTTTCTCAAATTTGCTTATAAAGGCAAAAGTTTTGTTTGTAAAGAATTCTCTTTAAATCAGCTTATTTGTGCTAGCGGTCTCTACAATTTGCGCATTGGAAATTTGAAGTTTTTTATGAAAAGATATTTTTCCCCTATTACTTTGCTGCCAATTTACTTAAGGGGACGCAGAGCGAAATCATTCAAAACAGTCGTTACTGTTAAAGTAATACAATCAATACTTTTACCACAATTACCATAAAACGTATTTAATGGACACCGCAATGAATGTGTTAACCGATTATAGTTAGCAAAAATTTAAAATATTGTATAGTTTAATAAACAAAAATTCGTAAAATTGAACAAAAATCTTAAAATAGCATGTTCGGGTTTAGTTGAATTTTGATAGTAAACTGTTAAATTTTTTCATTAACTTGAATTCATATTAATTTCTTATTATCATACTACAATTTATAGCTTTTACACTTTCGGAATGTCACTTACTTATTTTATTATTAATTTTTGTTTTGATTCCCACCCTGTTTTGAGTCATACGCAACGTACACGAGTCGAAAATTCAGTCGTACACGAGAGCTCGGAGAGTGGTCACGTCGCATCGTGGAGCAACGTGCCGGTAACGATAATTCGCGATCTATTGTGTACGTACACGTTGCCGCAAAGAGTGAAATAGGGTAAGTCATATTTGTGTTTTTTTGAGTTTCACTTATATTTAGTAGGCATAACTAAATTTTACTTTTTGTTGTTTTTTTTCTGCTTCCATATTACTATAACATTTTTCTTAAATATTTGTTTTAGTAAATATGGGAAAGCGTAAGGGCAGCTATTGCAAGAAAAAAGTTGGCGCTCATTTCCGTAAAAAAAGCCGTTATCATAAAATGTACATATTTATATTTTATGACATTAGTTCCAGTTTATTTTCTCTAACATTCGATATGAGTGTCGTGGCTTTTGGGGGTGGCGTTTGCAAATATGGCATTCAATTTAAAATCCAAAATGGCGGATGTAGCTTGTTCTCGAATGTTCGATATGGGTGGTTGGTGGTGGGTGGTTTTGGGGGGGTGGTGATTGCAAATCTGGCATTCATTTTAAAATTCAAGATAGCGCATGTAACTTCAACTTTTCCGTTATATTCTGTATATTATATATACCAAATTTACCTATGATTTTCGCATGTTTTTGTAAATAAAGCAAGATTTCTATTACATTAGGTAATTTTACATTTTTTTTATCGCGGACTGGTTCTATTATTACAATACCTACCACCTACCCATCTACCCTGCCTACCTACTTTACCGAGTAAAATTCCCGGGCGTGCAAGTAAAATTCATAATCCCAAAATTTCATAGCAATTGAATGGGTAGTAAGAAACTGATAATGTAGGTATTTTCCTATATTATACTATATTTATACCTACATTATCCGCTCTATAAACTAAAAACGTTATTTTTTATATAATACAGATTATTAGATTTAATTTAGGTAGGTACCTACATAAAATCATCGAAATAATTAATATGCATATTTTCAAGTCACTCAACACAACGAATCAAATACAATAAACCTAGGATTTTTAAAATTGTACAATTGTACAATTTAAATAATCCTAGGTTACCACCTTTTGTCATGAAACTTGTCAATGTGTGCGTGACGATGCACACGACTAGCGCGCTGTAGTAAATACCTATTTGCCGCGCGCCTTGTACGGTCGGCGCAGTCTTAAAACAATTGCAGTTGCACCGTATTATACATACCTCGCCTTTGATGTAGGTATTATTGGCATTGCCGTGACTGGCCTGATAACCAGCAGAGTACAATAGTTTAAAAAAAAACAGGTTGATCCTGATGTGTACCAATCAATGGACAAAGATCACTTAATTACTTTAAATTTATAGAAATTACTAAATCAATTTGCTTGTTCTAGCCGATTCAAAATTACTACTAAAATTAGTTTAAGAATTTCGTTATTAAGGGTAAATAAAAAAGGTTTCTAATTTTTTGCTTTTCAGTTTTTTCGGCGGTTTAATTTTTTTGTGAAATAGTTTTTATTTGTAATTTTTTGTGGCTATAATCTGCTAATTACTACATACTTGCAAAATCGGACTATTTTGTAAAAAGTTATGCGTGGTCATACATTACAATCAATGAGTGAACATCATCCCCTGTTATCCTACCCTTAGGGATGATTTTTTTGTACAAATTTATATGGAACCAACTTCGGGGTATCCTTTCCAATAAAAAAATAATTATAAAAACCGGACTGCTCTGTAAAAAGTTACGCGTGGTCATACATAAAAATATATATATTTACGCGTCGACTTGAAAACCTCCCCCAGTTTTGTTCGTCGGTTATTTTTTTTTTATTTTTAACTTTTTAGTTATAGTATCTACCCTACACTAATTCCTATACTACTACTGGCCAGGTGAATAGCAGTGATATGACTATTAGAATATCATCACGATAAATAAAGTGAATTAGATTCATATTATCGAAGCTAACTAAAATATATCAAAGCAAAGTCAATAAAATGTTTATGGGACCATCCCCGAAGCATTAACCATCCATTAAAAAACAATCATTATTGAAATCGGTTGCCGTGATATTGAGTTATTCTTTCATTTTTCGTGCACATACTTAATGCAAATTTAAGACTTATATGGTTTTCTCATGGATGCCATTTTCAGAATTAGACCACATTTAAATGGGACCACAAGGGAAGCACCAGCTTTCAAATAAAAAAAAGAATCATCAAAATCGGTTCACATAGACGAAAGTTCTGAGGTAACAGACATAAAAAGTACCGTAGAATTGAGAACCTGCAATTTTTTTTGAAGTCGGTTAAAAAAGGCTAAGACTATCACTGAAAAAGCGGATAAGGAAGAAAACATAAGATTCGAAGAATATCGTAAAATATGATTGTATATCCTAATAGATATGGAGCCTAGTGAAAGAGCATATTATAAGAATATGCGTTTACTTATTTTTATAATATGCTATAATTTTTTTTAATGTGTTCAAGTAGATTCCAAGTATATTTAGCAACCAAAAAAAAAAAAAAATCGAAAGTTAATGACCATTGAAAGTTGATGCATATAGAAAATTTAATTTGTAACCACATAGGTCACGGTGCAGATGATATTTATTGAACGCTGCCAAATATTAAGAGTATACAAATAGTAACAGTATTATTCAAACATTTACTGCGTCGAGAGGTTATGCCTTATCCCTAGAATATTTATCCAACACGGACTCTCGAAAATTTTTGAAAATGTTTCGAGCTATTTTAATGCTTTCGAAAAAACTCAGTAAGTTTTTTAGTCTTCTGAAGAAAATAAATTTGTTCTGATGGTCACTTAAACTTGTACACTGCAACTAGCGTACAATTTGTAGCGTTTAATGTGCAATGTTCGAAAGTGGCATGTAGTTCATTGTGAAAAGGACGAGTTTCGTATCCTTGGCCCTATCTCTGTAATTTTATCTGTGAACACATATTATATTTTCTGACCGAATAGATAATAGGCTACGCTATTTTAATTGTATCAAGCAACAATGTGTGTGTCACATTATCCTACATTATAAGAATGGACATAATAAGCAACCGACACAATTATAAACTGTTCTGTTTTGAAAATAAATGTGCTGCGTGAGATTGTTCGTCTCGCGTATTTTGTGATACAGTACAACGTGACGTGTGAAGCTGTATTGTAAGTTGTTTCACGTGCTCTGCTTATATTAGTCTGTGGGGTATGTGCTATGCGGTATGTAAGTGTATTCATAGAAGCCCAAACGTAATATTATGCTTGATTTATTGCGTAAATACTCGTAGTGAAATGCGTGGGTTTACAGTCTAGAGGTTTCATAACCGAATAACTTCAATTACCAGTGTATATACAACTTGAAACTCAAGTTAGGTTAGGTTAGCATTTGTTACCTATATGACTGTTTTCATAGAAGCTCATTCCAAACGTAATACCTACGCTTGTTTTATATGTGTGGGTTTCAAATTCGGACCCTAGGTTTCGTGAGTGAGTTCTCAGAATAGAAACATAGATTCGAAATATTTATTCTAATGCCTACCCATCGTGTTATCCGGAACTTCAAACTGGAGCTGTAACTGACTTTTTAACTGACTTCAAAAAAAGGAGGAGGTTATCAATTCGTCTGTATTTTTTTTATTTTTTTTTTTTATGTTTGTTACCTCATAACTTTTGACTAGGTGAACCGATTTTGATGATTTTTTTTATTTGAAAGCTGGTGCTTTTGGAATGGTTTCATTTTAATTTGGTTCCATTCGGACAATGGAGTCCATGTGAAAACCATATAAGTCTTAAATTTGCATTAAGTATTTGCGCGACAAATGAACGAATAACGCGATTAGATTAGTGCGGGTATCTACCATAACTAAAAAGTTAAAAACTTTTTATAACAAAAAAACAACCGACTTCCTTTTTAAGAAAGTCGGTTGTTTTTTTTTGTTAAAAGTTTTTTAACATTCACCTTGGCATTTGCAAAATCAATATTTGTACCTTTTCTCTTTTTTGGACGAACACCTCAAAATACAGAGCACTTAAGACATGGATTCTCTGAATATTCTGTACAAAACTTAGCCCGTTAACTTTCGTTTCTCTATTACCCAATTTTGTATGACAGTGTGTATTGTGCGTTTTCACATGTACCTACAACCACGCTTTACTTAATGGTATAACAGACCGGACTGCTCGCCATTGTATGATTAACAAATTGAATAGCGGAAATAAATGAGGTTTCCTTCGCGTGATTAATGTGATTAGATTAATGGATAGAAAGGCAAAGAAATAAGTGTAGTGCTGCTGTTATTGTGTGTAGTAGTTACGTATTCTGAAAATGTCCAAAAAGGTGGGTAATTAAGTAACTAATTTAGTTTTCTAAGTTACTAAAACCATTTCTTTATAACGTATTTTAACTTTACTCATAGAAAAAATAATTTATCTTTTCTAGGTCTATTGAACAGTTCCTTTCATGTTGCCATAATTAGACATCGCTACTGTTTCGTCCCGTTTGAATTGTTTACTCTGTGCGCCTACGTTTCTAGACGTGTAACAGAGTGACAACTGTCACTTGTCAGTTTGACTTTGACACTTTGGTTTCGTCTTTGAAAAATGGAGGACGGTCACCGTTTGGGCCTCGCAACCCGTGTTGATATATTAATCCTTTTGAATCGATCGTTTTGGAGACAATTTGTCGTGATCCAATTGTTTTGTTTGTAACCAACCCCTTTTGAAGAAATAGAACGGTTTGATCTTTGAACTTTGATTGAAATAGTTTGAGGTTATAGTGACCATTTGGAGACCGCGTGCTGAGAAATCTCCGGCGTATTGGGGTGGCCTTGAATACTGACAGCGTCACTACACAATACAATATACACTCATTTACATACATAAATCCAGGTAGGCTCCAGAACCAGGTTTCTTCAACCAGGTGAGTCTTTTGAATATTGTATTAATCAGCTCCGCGCACGGCGGACAGTTCGCCACCACTCTTGTCCCAAGGCCCACCATCTTCTTGCTTCCACTGCGCTAATAAAATCCTATGGCCGGGGCCTTGGCCTGGCGTCGAACAGCTACTCAGTGGAAAAATATGTCCCTGAATTACTCTGAATTACTGAATTACTTTATTACAATTCCCTACTTCGCAAATAAAGCGGTCCCTTTCATTCTTGTAATTTATTGTTTCAGCAATACTTAGGCACAAAGGTCCACATTATCTGAGCGTTACTACTTTTATAATTGCAGACATAATTGGGTGCTACGATGATGGTAATTTCTTAATTGGTTAAGATGCAAAATCTGCAAAGACAGACTTTTAGAGAATTCCATAGCGACAAATCAATAGAATTTTAATAAAGCACAGGTTTGTCAATAACAAATATTTCACTCAAACTGTAACTGTAAACGTTGAAATTGGCCACACTTTTGTAACTCAGAGAGTTTTGCAAATTAAAACCTTATGAGTGTAATTTGGACTGATTTACAAAGACGTGATAATGATTAAAGTTGGCGTGCATGAACTAAATTGCCTGCGACGATCTTTACAGATAAAACCAAAAGTGATTGTTATTAAAAATACTTTTGATTTGGATTCAAGGCAAAAACACAACACTTTTTTAACGTTAAAATTACATACTTTACTTCACTTTTCCAAAACCAGCAAGTGTAAAAAGACAAAATTGCTGTTTCAAAGAAACCTCTGAGAAAAGTGAGTCGTTTCTAAGTAAAGCGGCAAGCGCACTTTTCTCGCCTTGCCAAGTTCACTTTAAAAGTCACTATTTTAGGCGCGGTAGGTAAACTTGCTCTGACTTTATTATTAAGATCTTCCATTTGGAGCAGTAGTTAAATAAATCACTTTAAATGCCGTGTCGGGTGAAGAAATTAGACTAGATTTCACAAATCTAGAAAATAATTCTAAACAATTCACTGTCTGCACGTGTATGTAAGGTGCACTTAGCTAACTATTGTATGCAATGCTACCGCTGTAATAGAATATTATAGTTAGCATTCTTAGTCAAACAAAAAATAACTATCGTAAGTTTAATATTTCTACTTTTCATAACCTTAATTACCTACTTTAGGTAAGATAAACACGTTGTCATCATATTTTGTCCGCTGTAGGCGTCACAACAATTAATCAAAACGCGAGCTTCACTTTCATAGCTCTGAAGTGTCGGAATGAAGGACGCGTTGCAGAATAAATGTGAAATTAATTCAAAAGCCACTGCTGCAACTAAGTCAGGCAATTTATTGCTCAAATACATACACGTATATACGGTCCCAGGATTTGTGAAGTTATTATGAAATAATAAAATTGCTGCTTGTATCGTATATCGCTTAAAAGACGCAACAGTGACTATCGCGTCAAACTGTCTTAAAACCACTTTAAAGTGATTATGACAAACTTTTCATAAAATTACTTAAATCTATTTTATTACTAATCTAAAGGTCCCTGTTTATATGAGCAATTGCTGTTTGTTGTCTGTTTCGTTTATTGTCATCTGACATCCATTTAGTGGATAGTACAATCCTTCGCCGACTGCTATAAACGCGATTTATTGCCTGATACCATGAAAGTGAATTCACCCAAAAATAACTTTACTATTAGAAAAGAAGCTTCTAGGACTATACCCATCAAATAATTTTCCGTATTCAATAGTTGCAAAGTCGATGTTGCACAATTGTAGGTACATACAACAGAAAATGAATCGTACGTTAGTTACATAATCTAAATTGTTTCTAACTCATGTATCGTCAATTCGGTTTTATATATTCCTGGATATATTAGTAAAATAGCTTTTAAATGATTGTGAATCTAGTTGTATACCTGCGGATACTAAAAGTTATATTATGATTGGGACACGTGGCTTGTATAGTATTGTTTATTGGAATATTACAATTTTCAATTTTTAAACTGCTTAGTTTCCCAAAAGAATTTCAACGCACAGTATTAAAAGCTACAACAAAAGTTCGTTATAAATACCAAAAAAAAATCCACAACCATAGTGTGGGCAAATAAATTACTCGGATGCCAGCGTTGTCCAATAATTATGGTTTCCACAATTAGACGGAAAGAGGAGATTAGAAGTGAGAGTTTGATAAATAAGTAAAACTTAGCGGAAAAACAATTGCTGCACGATGAGTCAGTATGTAATTTTTGGATGGGATCTGAGGAAGTAATGCAATAATTTATGTGTTAGAGACTATTGCAAAAACCTTTCTTATCGAAATAACTGATACTGAAAAATATACTTAAACATTCATAAAGGTGAACGCAACACATTTGTTTTTTTTTTTGTTCGGAATTCCGAATTCCGTTTGTAATAAGGTTTACTTTATACCTACATATTTTATGTAAGCAAACATAATAAATAAATGTCATGGCTATTTACTTTGACTCTTATCTCATGCAGCGCCTACTCTACGAACTCTGTGAGCTCGTACGTAAAAATACTAGAATACAGAAATGTTATACCACAACTGCCACTGAATGCGTTTGTGGTTCCTGTTGTAAAAGTCATGCATACTGATACTGTGTTTGAATAAATTGTAATTTTTCATATTTTTGTCAAGTTACTTAAACAAGCGAGATTTTTGTTTTTTTTTTTTTTGTGAACGTAAATAATATTCACAATATTAATATTTTTTTACTAATATAACTTGTTTGCACAAGACGTGTTCCACTAATTTGTGACACGTTCTTTTACCGGACGTCGGTCTCCGGAGCAAATACTCAGCAATACAATATAGTAATCACCGGCATTCAGCGATATGCTGTAATTACTCACGGGTCACTGCTTATTATCTCATCTCACTATCTTGAACCGAAAGCATTTGTATGTAGAATCTACAGTTATTATTGAAGTCGTATTTTAACCAAAGTATTTCACACACAAATATCCAGTACACGGAACGACACGACAGTAAAGAAATAATGTTTACAGGATGGCAAGAGCATTCACGCAAAACCTAGTACCATGGATTCAATACATAATTCTGAACCCCTATGCGTATTTTTTTTTACAAATCTTATCTTGAGATAGGACATTTAAAAAATTCCAAACCAAGCAGCATCCACCACATTAATCCAAATTATAATGAGGGAGACCATAATTATTGAACCGAACTCAAAAACAAATCAGTAAACTTTCAAACCCACTAGAGTTTCAGTAATTTCCCATTCCCCTTAAAATAATTCTTATTTGTTTATTTATACCACGTCCGTTTATCTGTTACTGTTTGTAAAACGTAAAGCGTCGACTTTGCATTGCGTAATTAAATATCTCAGGATTCCAGTTGATTATAAAGTACGGCAGAATTAGTATTCATGAGAAAAATTCACCCATTCGTGCTTAAAGCACGAATGGGTGAATTTTTTCAAGTCATTGGAGCATGAAATAAAAAACTGAAGATGTTTTGAAATACTGATTTAATTAGTTGGTTTTGTGTTTAATTAACTTTTCATTTATCTAAAACAATAGACGAAAAAGTTTTAATCCTTCCAAAACCCGTAGTAATGAAACGAAATTATTTTCTCATAATAATAGGTCTTTACCTATGAAAATGCCGTTTTTTATGAAAAAAAATAAACGAATTTTTTTCATGTATTTTTTATTTGTAATAAATCGAAATAATCACCCATGCAATCAATGCATCTTTGCCAACGCAGTGGCAGTTTATTGATGCCCTTCTTAAAAAAATCAGCTGGACGGGAGGCAACAAATTCTTCAAAGGCATTTTGTACTGCCTCTCGGGTATTGAATTTTTTTCCCGCCAAGAAGTTATCCAAATTCTGGAAAAAGTAGTAGTCTGTAGGCGCAAGGTCTGGTGAGTAGGGCGGATGACGGAGAGCTTCCAACCCCAGTTCTTGCAACTTGGAGACCGTCTGCTGTGCAGTATGAGGTCACGCGTTGTCGTGCAGGAGCAGCGGAGATGGGCGATTGACCAAAGCTGGTTGGAGATGTGCCAGCTTCTCCATCATTGAGTTCAGTTCTTCACAGTACACATCTGCAGTAATGCTCACCCCGTTTGGTAAGAAGCTGTGATGAATCACACCGGCGCAAGACCACCAAACGTGACCATCACTTTTCTAGGGGTAAGTTTTCGTTTAGGGCATTATTTAGGTGCTGAACCAGGATCCAACAAACTTGCTGAGCGCTTGCGGTTATCAAACAGAATCCATTTTTCATCGCAGGTAACAATGCGGTTCAAAATTCCTTCATTTGTGTGTCTGTTAAGCAGTGCAAGGCACTTCTCGACGCGTACTTCGCGCTGGCGATCATTGAGTTCGTGGGGCACCCATTTGTCACGTTTTTTACCTTGCCAATTTGACGCAAATGGACCAATATTGTTTTGACGCTAACGTCGAAAGCTGTTGCTAATTCAGCCGTAGATTGTGTATCATCAGCTTCCACAATCGCCTTTAATTCGTCATTGTCGACTAAAGTCTTCGGGCGACCGCGATGTTCATTTTTCAGGTCGAAATTTCCAGAACGGAAGCGAGCAAACTAATAACAGGTGGTGCGTTGGTTTGTAGTATTAGCTCCGTAAACGTCGTTCATGTTGCGTGCCGCTTGTGCCGCGTTGCTGCCACGACGGTACTAATATTCCATAATTACTCGAATTTTTAACGTATCCATGATGACGAAAAAGATTGAAATGCGATGAAAATGTAACACTAATCAATAAACAAATGACTACTTTTGGAAAAAGAATTCCATGTATTTAAAATAAAATTAATTTGAAATTAGAATTCTTAGACAAACAAAAATTATTTTGATTTGAAATGGCCAGTACTGCAGAACGGCAATTTCATAGGTAAAGACTAATATCTAATCGATATTTCACTGTTGTCTCATAATCGATTCGAACCTTATAATTATTTATTTTAAATTTCCGTTATGGGATCTATGTGTGTGTTTATTTTAATCCGCTCTGTTCTCGGGTCGTTGATTATTAGCTTATCACCGGCAAATCCTCCTTCGCAATTGCCTATTACAAGTATTTATTGTTAACGAGGCAACTGCTCAAAATAATTATGATTTAGTCGGGATTATTGTCTTTGTTACTTTAGAATTCAAAATACAGAACATCTTTGGGTTGTAGATTTCAACAATGACTACTACACATCCGTAAGAAAAAAATGAACGTTTGAATAACTAAAAATAAAAATATTATTCAATATCGATACCGGAAATTTCAATTGTCGTAAAGGACATTTTGCCGAAAATGAGTTATATATATATTTGGAATCAGCGTCGCAAGCTCTATCGATTGGTATATTTTAAAAAAATCTACCTTTAAAAAAAAGCCCCTTACGACCTGGCTTTCCAACAGGTCTAGCGCGATTTTTTATACTATTTGGGATGTATCGTAAAAATAATTTTCAATAGGGGAGCGTAAAGTCATGTTTTAATTATTTAAGAGGTCGTAATCCTCATTTTTGCATTAAACTCTTTATACGACATTCTTAACCACATAATAAAGATATAGTCTTAACCCTTACGACCAAATCTATGCTTTGTTTTAACTTACGTAATTAGGGCGTAAAGGACGTTTGCAATGTGTCTGGTATACATACCTTTATGTAATATTAACGTATGGAACCTCCACGCGTGAGAACAAAAAGTTTTAAGTTTTTTTTTTGTATGGGTGAAAACACTTAAAGTTAATTTATTTGAAACTGAATGGAACTGAAGGGCTGATGCTCACAAGAGGTATTGTACCATACACGGCGATCAAGGTGACATCAAATTCATATACCTTTCAGTGCCGCTTCGCGCGTACCAAATTTTTTGAATTTTCGATACGTGATTTTTCAAATCTTTGACATGGTCAAACGAAGTTAAGCATCGATTTACTTGTACTGTCGTTAGTTAATAGCTTATTAATTACTTTTTTAATGAGAATAATTAAATACGATATTGATCAAATACTTTTTTTTTTACAAAATTGCATAATCAGTCATAATTACGCTGATTAACAAGTGACTAGAAACTGATGTTACTAAGTCCCTCATTTGTTAATCACCGTGACTATGGCTGAGTTATAATGACACGCCCTTCAGCTCCACCCAGAGCGCGAGACGTCATTTGATGATTTCCCAAACACAAAAGAATACCTCTAACTTATTCATTTCCGTAGGAGTTGCTTTAGGAGTCGGAGTCGCAGATGTGGTATTTGATAGATGGGAAGTGATTTTGCCATCAGTCATGGTCGTAGGCATCGAGTGCTTAACAGAATGGCCTCCCATAATGGAAGGCTGCAGGTCTTCAATCTCGTTTCCAATCGTAGCCTGTTCTTCAACTATGTTCAACCTGTTTTCGTTTGAAAACTTAAAATATAATGGTCTGCAGAACATTGTGAAAGATGGCTCTGGATTCTCCCATATCACTTCTTCGCCACAAACTAAGCACAGGGGCTCAAACGAACATATAAAAATGCTAGAATCGTCATCCTCTGCCAAAGTTTGCTTATACAAACTTTGCCCTGAAGCACCATCAAAACCCCACTTGAATATAAGTATACATTCTTTGCCATGCAGTGAAGATTCTACACGAAAAAATATTCCAAGTCTAGCTACAGTTTTGTTCAAAATAGCTTGAAGTTTTACTTTAACCCTTCTTTCCGTTAGCAGTTCTTCTTCGCTTCAAGGATAGCTGTATAAGAAGGATACAATGGTATTCCTTCTTCTTTTGCACAATATATTAATGTTATATACTGCCACTTCGAAAGCTTCAATGAGGTCAAAATACTTAAAGCTTTATCAGCAGAATATATGGGCATAGTTTTCTATGCCTTTAACGATTCCTTTATCTTTGTAGATTCTTCGAGATGCTCCGAGACTAGTTTAATGATATCTGCTACATTCTTATTTTGTGCTTTTAAACCAGTTGCATGAGCATGACTTTCAGTTCTGTACGTTAGGAGCTCTTCCACTCTTCTGTAGCGGGCTTAGCTTCACAAATGGTTTACTTGGACTCACAACTGATGTTGATGTTCCAACACTGCACGTTTCCGGTCCACAGGATGTTGATGCACCCTCATTTATAGCGAAGTCAGAACTGGAACATGGTTGCTGTTCTACTAACACCATAGAAGGGGTTATCTTTTCCCTCACGACCTCAGGCCATTTTATGTCCTTTTGCAGCTATGTCTCATACTTTTTGATGAATGTACGTCTCGTGCGATTACGCGAAATCCATTTGTTCCTCAACGAGCACACATAAGTCTGACAGAACTGTTTCAATTCGTTCTTTTCATTTTTGACAAATCAACTTCATTCGCAAAACCTTCAAATAACATTTGAGGTTGTTAAAAAAAACTGGTGTTTGCAGGAAAATCAGGAAAATGTCCAAATTGGTAACAAAACCTTCCATCACAACACAATAAAATTATAAATATAACGTAATAGCGCAAAACATTTTGTTTAAATTTTGAATTCCTATTAGAACAATATTTTTACTCCTTTTTTACAAAATATTTGAATAATAAATAAAAAATATTTTAATTTCCCTTGTTTTTACTACATATTGTAGGTATTTCTATTCAAAACTTTAGGTTTTTTGTTCCTTTTACCCCCTTAGTATCCGGTTTAATTGACCTGTACTATCCAATGATAATCAAGATTAGTCCTTTACGACACATCTGACTTTATCATAACCAATTTTCCGTGGCTGTAAAGTACTTCAATTAATTTTTTTTGGGCTGTAAAGGACTCTCATTTTCGGCAATAATTATGTTTGGTTTATTTTATTAATTTTTATGGATAGAACACGAAAAAATAGTAAGGGTTTCTTTTGACATCATGAATATAGTACTTTGTTTGAAAAAGATATAAGTCAAAAACAATTTTTTTTTTTTGTTTTTTGGCTCTACTGAAAATTCGTGTTTTGTCCTTTACGACAATTGAAATTTCCGGTATCGATATGATAACGCATGACGAGGTTTAAATTTGATATTTTGTGTCCTGGAAAATGGAGATGGAATAATCTGGCCGACTCATGCACTGGGTAGGTATGTTCTCTACCGTATGATACGTAAACATTATTAACAGGATGTTTCATAATTCTAATCCATTACTTACTTTTCTTAGTACCAATTATCTTAATTAATGGTAACCGCGCGGGTAGTTAAAAATGTTTTCAAACCATTGTTAAAAAGTTCAACGACCTGTATTTGAGTTCACCGATTAAAATACAACATTTTTGTATTCATCAGTGATTAAGGGAAAGGGGCTGTAACTTGAAATGAAATTAAAAAGTTAAACCTACGACCTTCAGCATGAAACGTGTTTCTTTTTTTCAATCCGTAATGTTCTTAAGCCCACGCATGTAGGCTAAGTTAACATTACGCTTCACGATTTCTAATTGAAGGTTCGGCTTAAATATTTTTCAGTGAATTTAGTATTCATTGCTCGTTCTACGAAAAAGTCGATGCCATACTGACACAAACTTAATTTTTAAGAGGCTTAAGAGTATCGTAAACTGTTCTCTCACTCGAAGTATTCGAAGTTATCACAGTTCATTTTGACGTTTAATTTTGTTATAGGTGCTTGTGCAAGGTGTAATTTGCAAGCTTTTTAAAACTTCTTTGTCACCAACGCACAGTGGAACGAATGTATGGGAGCGGTTGGACGTAGACATGTCCGAAAAAAAAGAGTAAAATTATGCCAAACTAATGATGCCATCTTATTCGATTACTTAATGCCTTCATAACTTGTGGTGATGAATTTCTTCATAACTCCCATATTTCGGGAGTAATTTGAGAAAATGTGAAATTTTACTATGAAAATGAGTGTATCGAGCTCTCTCCCTCCTGATTCCGGGCTTGTTTCAAGTAGCGGTCTCTAATATCATAATGCTAATACTAAGAGCTATATTTAATACTAAGACACATAGTGCGCCAAATGTGCACTTTCTGGGATAAAGAGTGATGTTTATTTTATAACACAATTTTTTTATTTTTTGTTTATTTTGTTGATTAAAACCGTTTTTCTAAAGGTTTACCTTATTACAATAACATTTCTGAGCAGCCAATTAGAGAAGATATAAGCTAATTAGGATATATAATTAGGGACTTAAGGTTTACATATAAAACTGATGCACTAATGATTACTGATAAGAACATTGCTATTATTTAATTACTAAATGGCTCTTAATACACTAATTTAGCATGCATCATTTACTAATTATCACAATAACTAATTACCTTGCAATATTTAACAAAGGATACCTGGGATACCTGGATTTTATATAAATAGGTCACTATTAGTAACTTTAAAATCAGTGTTGATTTACACCTCGTTGTATCCAAGCTAATCTCGCAATGTATTTTCCAAATTTTAATACAAATCTTGATATTCACGTTGCTTTATGCGCACGCGCACATAAAGATTTACGCGACTTTAACTATTTGTTCAGTGTTTTAAAAGATAACAGTTGTGTTCAGTTATGTGAAAGTGCTGAAACAAGTTTAAAAGACTGGTGTCGTCGATTTTGCTACCGCATTTATGCAAAATGGACACAGTCTGGAAGAAGCACAGATAAGTTTCGGAAGAAACATGAGATTTGGCTACAGGCTGCAATTCAATGGCCGGAATTACAGAATGAAAATATGGAACCTTCTACAGAAAATATAAGTGACGTCATCGAGCCCATAATTTCTCCTGCTAAATCTGATGCTTCAACTTGTACACATCCTAGTCCTCGTAAATCTTTTGAGGACCTTAGTAACCGGCAAAAAAGAAGACGCACTGAAGATAGTCTTTCATGCAGCAGTAGCAGCGCTGAAATTATGTTTTCGGCCGAAAGGGCGCTTCAAAAGGCAGGACAAAGCGATACAGCTTATGTTATGAAATACTTGACGGAGAATCCAGAAGAGGCCTCAAAAATCAAAGCCTTCATTGAAGGTAAATCAATTCAGGTACGGGAAATATCCCCTTTGAAGGCATTGGCTCTTTATGTATCGATGAACTTATCGAAATGGCGCTATAACACTCTTCGGGATTTCAACACTCAAGAAGGAGCTCTTCAATAACCGAGTTACTACATGTTGGTTAAAGAAAAAATTAAGTGCTATCCGGCCAAAGAAGATCTCACAGTTACAGAGAGCTCTGCAAAAATCAAATTACAAGCCTTGATGGATTTAACCTCAAGAAGACTTATTAGGTCGTTAGAAACCCCTGTTGATCCCAATTAGGGCATGAATCTCGGAATCTCGGAATATCGCAATATCGGAATCTCGGAACGTAAGTTCCGGTATTACAATTCCGATACTGAGTGATCCAATATCGATATCAGACAAACTTTTATATTTGAGTTTTAAATTAAACCTATATTTTAGCTCCGTGTGTAGCGCCAAGCGCGCTAGTTCTGTCAGCTTGCTAAGCATGCGATACAAGAGCTATAATAGTATTGTTTGTCTCGCTCACTCTTAACCTGCGCGTGTGCTTCTTGCTTATTCGCACAAACGAACAAAATATACTGTCAATCAGTTGCGTTCGTAAACCGTGTAAGTTAAGATGTGTTTGTGTTTTATGTGGCTAGTGTGGCTACATGCAACGTCGCTTTAAAAGATGTAAGTACAATTTCTATCTAATTGTTGTTTTCCAATTCAGTATAAATATCTGTGTTTAAATTGTTTTATAACTGTGCTACCTCAAAATAAAATAAATAACGCCAAAAATGATTATTTCGTTCGTAGATATTTAGGATATTAGTTTATCTTATTATGTACATATATCGTAAAAAGATGATTTCTCCATTCTAATCTTCTGAGAAATAAAATTGTAAATGAAATTTACAATTTATTTAATAAGGCTGAACACTAATATGAAGACAGAGAGAGAGATTCATAAAACCTACCCTAACCTAGGTAGGTTTGCTTGTCCGTTCCAGACTAGAATTGTACGTAAGCTTTGACTAACCTAGGCACCTGACCTAGGTTAGTCAAAGCTTACGTACAATTATATATTTATATAATATATACGTAAAACAATTATTTTCTTTGCAGGGCTTCATCAAAAAAGAAAGACACATTTTCAGAATTTCTCAACAAACATGGGATCATTTTTATTGATCGGTTGACGGCCAAACCGCTAAGTGCCAGATATGTTTAAAAAACAAAAAACAACTTGTGGGTCTACTACGGGCTTGCACACACATTTACGAACTGTGCACTCAAAAATTACTGCAGTTGGACCCTCTTCATCGGAGAGTACTCCAAGCACATCAACATCACAAGAGCAGACGACAAAACTAAACGAACGAAAACTAATGATTGAGTACTTTAGGTCTTCAGAATCAATGGAAACTATTGTTTCTCGAATGATCGCTTTAAATGATGCAAGTTTAAGATTCTTTTTTGAAAGTCAAGATCTCCGGCAACTCTTCAAAGAGAGTGGATACGACTAACCAAAAACGCCAAATACTATTGCGAAAATAGTTCTTGAACATGCCCAACAAGTCAAATGTGAAACAGTGAAAACCATTACGTTCATGAAAGAAAGTGGAGAATAATTTACAATGACTCTCAACGAGTGGACCTCTCTTCGAAACAGGAGATATATGAACATAAACCTTCATTGCAGAGCTTTTGGAGGTTTTGAATTCAAGAATCTTGGACTCGTCAAAATAACGGAGTCCAAGCCAGCTACAGCGGCTCGAGCTGTCTTTAATACGCGAGCACCTTGCCAAATTCAATATCGTCCTTGAGGATATTATTACAGAATACGATTTAAAAATTAAAGAATACGATTTTTAATGATTTTTATTGTACTCCATTCAACCTCATACCGAATTTGCAATTAAAATATGCAATTTCTAATGAAATTACGAAATTCCGATGTTAATATCGGAATTCCGATATTGAGATCTAATATCGGAAATCAGTATCGGAATTGAAAACCTTGCGATATTACATGCCCTAATCCCAATCAACAGCTCGTATTGACCAGCAAATGGGGTTTTGACGGATCATCTAGCCAAAGCATTTATCATCAAAGGACGAGTGAAGATGAGCAAATCGATCTTGCTAGTAATTTTATGATTAGTCTTGTACCACTGCGGCTCGTCTCAAAAGGTGTAACAATTTGGGAAAACGAGCGACCATCTTCCACTTCATTTTGCCGGCCAATATTGTTTAAGTTTATAAAGGAAACCAAAGAAAATGTGCAGAGAGAGATGGCTGAAATCGAAGCAGAGATTGAAGCCTTAACTCCATCCACCATCACTGATGGAATTAGTGTCAAACACCAACTGCTGTTGACAATGATTGATGGTAAAATTCATTCCATTATATCCAATACAGCAGCTTCAGTGTGTGACATATGCAAGGCTTGTCCTAAAGAAATGAATAATTTAGAGTTAATCAAAGATAAACACGCAAACGAGGACATGTATAAATATAGCTTAAGCACCCTTCACGCTTGGATTCGCTCAATGGAATGCTTATTACACATTTCCTACAAATTAGACATAAAATCATGGCAAGTAAGGGGTGATATAGCAAAAAGGCAAGTTGAAGACAGGAAGAAAAGAGTTCAAGAGGCTGTAAGAAGAGAAACGGGCTTACTTCTCGATGTTGTGAAACAAGGCAGTGGATCCACCAACAATGGCAACTCGGCAAGGAGATTTTTTGAAAACTACACTAAATCTGCTGAACTGACCGGAATAGATGCTATGCTTTTAAGAAAAATCTGTGTGATCTTGCAGTGTATTTCATCAGGAGAGAAGATCAACGTAACTAAATTCCGAGAGTTCTGCTTTGATACTGCTAAGCTTTACGTGGAGTTATACCCATGGTATTATATGCCTTCTTCACTTCATAAAATTTTAATGCATGGGCCAGACATAGTTCAGAACATGTCAATTGTGCCCATTGGTTTTCTATCCGAAGAGGCATCTGAGGCTAGAAATAAAGATTTTAGAAAATATAGAGAGGGGCATTCTCGAAAGCATAGCAGTATCTCATGCAATGAAGATATTATGCACAATCTTTTACTGTCTTCTGATCCACTTGTTACAAGTATCCGTCCAAAAGGAAATAAGTTTGTAAAAAAATCTTCTTTTAAGGAATTTTATGAGCTTACGGATTCTGAGAAAAGTGATATCGAATTTGTTAACATAAATGATTTAGCGGACATCGATTCTGAATTTGAATTAATTGATGATGATGATGATGATGACGAAGATAATTAAATGATGTTATTGTTTTAAAATGTGTAACTTAGTAAATTAGAGCTTACATCTTAATTATTTATTGTACTTTTAATGAAACTAGGTAATTTATTATCAACTTACTTAAAAGTCATACTCTCATCAGTTCTTGTGAATATTTTTGTTAATATATATTTCTGTATATATATAATATATTTATAGACCTCTTAATAAGTCTGTCTGCGGTTTAAAGTAAATACAAATGGGGAAAAAACGTTTTTTTTTTTAAATTTTCATTTCCTTTTATCCCAGAAAGTGCACATTTGGCGCACTATGTGTCTTAGTATTAAATATAGCTCTTAGTAATAGCATTACGATATTAGAGACCGCTACTTGAAACAAGCCCGGAATCAGGAGGGAGAGAGCTCGATACACTCATTTTCATAGTAAAATTTCACATTTTCTCAAATTACTCCCGAAATATGGGAGTTATGAAGAAATTTATCACCACAATTTATGAAGGCATTAAGTAATCGAATAAGATGGCATCATTAGTTTGTCATAATTTTACTCTTATTTTTCGGACATGTCTACGTCCAACCGCTCCCATACATTCGTTCCACTGTGCAACGTGACTTTAGGGAAAATATCAAGACTACCGCAAGCCGAAAATAAAAGTGTGAAGCCTAACATTATGTTGGCTTTTATTCGACCGTTAACGGTTCTGAGTAATTTATTATTCTGTGTCGATTAAGTTATAAACATTTTTAATATTTCCAGTTTCAAAGTTCTCTATATTTGCTAGAAAAGTACAACGATAAACAATAAATGATTGTATAGTAATTAAGTTACTAGGGTCTAAAGTTTTTTTAGACTTTTTTTTATTTAGTAAAATAAAGTCATATTTACACATTATTAAAAATATAAAGAGCTAAAAATAAATACGAGGAAGTTTTATTAAAAAAAAAACATAATTAAACTCAAATCCTTTTCCCATAGACGTAGGAAGAAACTACAGAACGTCATTTGCTACGATTCTTTCATAAGATTCCTACACATATTTCCTGATTTAGATACATACATAATATTATGTACACATACATAAAATTACCTAAGCTTTACGGTTTGCTTTGTGAGAGACATCGAGCAATATATATAATGTGCCAAGTAAACGTAAAAGATTAAAAATTGAGAGTTGACATACTTCTTTCAAGGGAAATAAAAGCAAAATATCATGACATATGGAATGAAATGAAAATGTTACAGGTAACTAGGTGAGACGTCGACGTGGCAGATAATAAACATATTCATTTATCCGTCTCGTGATGGATTTGGAAAAAATCAAATTAAATACAAACAGGTGACTGTTAATTTAAACATGAAGAAACAAAGTTGATTTGATTCAATTTTCAGAGGTGGAAATATTCTGCGTGAATTTCGTTGTACATTTTTATTTTATAACTCACTTTGCAACGTTATGACCAAAGAATACAAAAATATCTAAAATAATGATAGCACCGCGTGTGAGCACTATACATCATAGGACTTCAAAAGTAAGGAAGCGTGAGATTCCGGAATACATTATACGGGTCATCACGTTTTTATATCATCAGTCATATTTCCAGGTGATTTATGTGAAAGGAAATACAGTAAGGTCAAGTGACGTATAAGGCGACGTAATAAGGTTAATTTCATTCAATTTCTTGAACATCCGTTTGTAAATGTGGATATTTGCTTAAGATATAATATTTATGAATCTGGATTCTGCTAAATTGTGTTTCCGCAAAATTTATTTCAAAAAGCTTTTGGGTAATGAGCTTATGCGACAAGCATAATGCAAAACCAGGCAATTTGCAGGACACTCATGATTTAAGAAAAATCTTGAAATACGGAAATTATGTAAGTGTTCAAACAACGTTGGTTAATAAACTCAGTCGGTGTATTTCTTTATAATGTCAAACTTTCGAAAGCTGTTTGGACTGCACAGTCGAGGGTGTTGTCAGCCGGTAGACGTTTCAGCTAAGTTGTCGGAAGGAAAAGTTTTCACTTTAAGTCTTGTGTAAACTATTAAAAAAACTGCTTTGCGCTACTCAGAACCATTTATGAACAAAAGCTCTATACTTTGTTTGAAGCTAAATAAATGAACAATAACTTTTTATTTTTGAATTATCGGAGGTAGGGCGATATGAAAATGAGCGTATTTTACCAAACACTAAGTAGGTCCCTACACAAACAGTGTCGTCATTGCAGTGTAAATGATCTTTAAATAGTCGGCTAAAATTGCAGTTCGCTACATGAAATGTATTCTCTAAGTGTGACGAATAAAGTTCATTTTACGATGGGAATGCTAGTGAAGTCTGTTCAGCTGAACAATCGATTACTCTGATGACATTATTGAAAGGGTAGGCTTGACACGGCCGCACTAGTGATTCATGTTATTGAACAACCATGTCTAAACTAATGGCTGGTACCTATTTCTATATAGTATTGCTTGCGCTATCTACGCTAGGTATCATATATTCTTAGAAGTTGTACCGTAATGGTAATTCTTATTGCAAAGTATCACTGAATTGATTTTGATAATAATCAAATGGTCCCAGATTGCAATAGTTTAACCACAGATATAGTAACACAAAGATCTTTCCTGCTAAATAAAGTGCAATGGAATCAGAGTTAAGCTAGTTAGCTAGTGGTTATTGAATTGTGCCATTTTAAACTCAAACTCTTTTGTCTTCTAACATACATTTATTCATTAATATTTTCAACATAATGTATGGTCTAACAGAACACATTGAACATTAAAATTACAATTTACAATAGAAAATAGGCGTCGCCACTGAGAGCAGCAGAGGATCGTTGTGTTATGTACGATATCGCCGGCGATCAGGGTTCTCTCTCTTTTGTACAGTTTTCTCTTTCTGGAAGCACAGGCCGTGCTTAAGGTTTGTGAAATATTTACAATAAATTCCATAAATCTTTGTTATGTGCGACATACAGGTATTTTCGCACCTTCACCATTTATGGTTTTACCATAATTATTATTAAGCTAATATAATTAGTATTTGTAATTAATTTTATTAAATAATATTTTGATATTCATGTCTAACAAAAATAACAAAAATCTAATTCTATTGATATTGATACGAGCTGTGAAGGCCCAGTGGTAGAGGCCGCGACTTACGGTCGTGAGTTCTAACCCAAGCGGGCGCTTTATTTTGTGTAAATTAATTCATCACCACTGCACTCAAAACGGTGAAGGAAAACATCGTGAGGAAACCGGTATGTCTTAGTTCCATAAATTCGAAGACAAGTGGCATCTACCAACCTGCACTGGGCCCGCGTGGTGGATTATGGCCCACTCCCTCTCACCGAGAGGGGGCTGTGTCCCAGCAGTGGGAACATTAAAGGCTGATGATGAAGACGATATTGATATCAGTAAAGGCTCCCATAGACAAGCATGACTGCAGGATACCACGCGATTCTGGTAGAACAATTTCTATGAATTGAAATAAAAAATATTTTACTATAGTCGCGTCGCGCCTGTCTGTGGGACCGTTAACATTAAATAACTATTACTCAGTATGTGATTCTAAATATATTATTGAACACTATAGTAATATGATGATTGTGCTTCTTTTTGTGAACCAAATAAAAAATAACTATTACTAGTCCTAAAATACTAAATAGCCCAAGTAATTGAACTCAACGTCGATGTAACGCTCGCTGTCACGGCACAATTAATGGTTCAATGTAGACCGAACCAAAGTGATCGCTACAAATTCAAACACTGCGGTAGAATCGGTAAAGTCCAAGTGTCTTCTATAAATTTCCATCTAAAACCCGAACATCTGACTTACATTGTCAATTGGCACAGAAACCTGAGTGTATCCCATCCACCCCGGTCGTCCCGCCCCGTTAACGGGGCAGTTGGGAAAAATTGTTGCATCGACCCCGGTTGAGCCGATCCGTCGTTTAACGGGGTGGATGGCACAGATCTAGTCGCATCTACCTCGGTGTGTTTTTAACGAAGCGGACAACACAGATTGAGTAGCATACGCCCCGGTACTGTTTAAAAAGGCGATAATAGGAGTATTGTGTTTAGCAAAAAATTACGTCTTATAAATAAAAAAGTGCGAAACGCGAAATGTGTTATCATCAGATCGAAATCCACGCAGTGACGCAGATAAAGATAGAGTAATAAAAAACCGAACATTGTGGAAATTCTTAAGGTACTGCATACACTCCGGTGACAGCTCTTAATACGAAATTATATCGCAACAAGTTCAAAGCTTATCGGAATCAACCCAGTGTAATCGTTTACAGAAATCTTTACTTATGTACAACTCCATTCAACAAAAAAAATTAGAATGTACGGATGGCAAATAACAATAATACATTTCCTGGAAATACTATGATATTAGTGGTTTTAATTAATGATTGAACTAGTATTGCATTGTATTGTATTGCATTATTTTCAATAATACTGATTTTTTAATGAAGACTGATCAATGGAGAGTAAATGAAAGTTATGAAACGAAACTGTGATTATAATAAATCAAATGAATAATTTATAGGTGTACTATTAGTAGAAAGTACTTATGTTCCAGTATTTGTTTCTTAGTGCTTACTAGTGATGAACATGTTGGTCTCTAATTTTAGATGGTAAAATTCATTGTTAATAAAAAAAAATGTTATAAAAATTCAATTAAAAATAGTAACATAACATTTTCGAGAATATTAAAAATTATAAAATTACACTTCATATTTATTTTTATACCATTAACTAGCTGATCCAGCGAACTTCGTACCACCTCAGAATCAATAAATGTTGTAATGAACCTACCAGGTTTGACAACCTCGTACTTTGAAGGCATAAAGCGTTTTCTAGCTGACATTCCTTTGTTTGGTAAGCTCCTGCCAAGTTATGATAACCTGGTACTTCAAAGGCATACAGCGTTTTCTAGCTGACACTCCTATATTTAGCAAGCTCCTACCCAGTTATGACAACCTGGTACTTCGAAGGCATAAGGCGTGTTCTAGCTGACACAACGGGTTAGATGAGCTCGTAGAGTTACCTACCTGGTACTTCAAAGACATAAAGCGTTTTTTAGCTGACATACAAAATGTGTAAGAAAATGAAAAATCTCTTTAAACACTACCGGGGCGTATGCTACTCAATCTGTGCTGTCCGCTTAATTAAAAACACACCGGGGTAGATGAGACTAGATCTGTGCCATCCACCCCGTTGAACGACCGAGTCGTCACTACCGGGGTCGATGCAACAATTTTTCCCAACCACCCCGTTAACGGGACGGGACGACCGGGGTGGATGGGATGCACTCAGAAACCTCTCCGCTAAACCTCTTTCTCAGCGTTATCGACTACTTCAGTATCTGTCACGACGACGTAAATTTTGTGCTGCTGTGACAATAACTGAGACATTCCGAAATAATCGCCAGTTATGTTTCAATGTTTGAACTGTTAGATTTCCGATGTCGAATGTTTCATTCACATTGACGAATACCTTTAGCAATACCTTATTTATTGCTGGGGGCTTTGGTGACTTAGTTTTGGTAAAAGGAAGTTGGGCGTTGTTGAACCTATTATTGCTGAGTGTTTATGTTCATTTCTGTAAAAACAAAAAATGTACCTTTGATCTTTTGGAGAATACAGGCGAGGCTTTAATGTTTATGTAATAACAATAAAAGTATATCTTAATTGAATCACTGTTTCATTCACATTTTCTTAGGTAAATGGAATAATTTTGAGTATTAGAATTAAGTTTTGTATTCACAGACGATTGAATGTTACGACTGAATGTCGATTTGAATGTTAAGGTATAGACTGAATCACTTGTGTCTCATGAGCGCGCGTCTGTGTTCCAAACCGTTTACCGGTTCTGTAGATATATGAATGTGTTTCAGTACAGATTTCATTTCTATGTTTTTTTTTTTAAGAACACTATTCTACTAGCTCTGTTGGCTAGAAACGTCTCGGGAGATTGGAATATGCTACAAAAACCTTTTTACTGAATGTCCGAATAAAATCGGTATTTGAAAGAAAAAGATTTTCCTTTCAAAAACGAGGTATTTTATTGCAATGCAGGTGTATGAAGTTGATATAAAATCGAATGGAGATATCTTTTAGAGCAAGCTTATTGATAACATCAAAGTAGTAATAGATATATGTATATGAGTACCTTCTTATTTTGCTATCTTATAATTTGTAGTCTGCAGTTACTCATAAATCTGTCCTTGTTTGACAACCCCTCACGACTATTTCATATAATTTGCAAGCGGTTTCCCGTATGGAGTATCCCATCAAAAACATAAAATATGTGAAATGAGAGCCAAGTTCAATATTATGATATATGCCTTGGTTGTTGACTTCAACGACAAAATATAATAGTCGAGAGGTGTCGTGTTGTGGGACAGCCAACATAAAGAAAGATTGAGAGTAACTAAAAAAATCACATCCTGTAACAAAAAGGTGGTGTGGGTCAAAATGTTACACTTTTCTCGATGAAGAGCATAATAACGATGAGGATAACGTGCGAAAGAAATTCAATCCAAAATTCACGAATAAAAAGTAAAAGTTCGTCACAAAATCAAAAGTGTGATCAAAAGTAGGTAGATTGGTCATGAAAGTCAGATATGACGAAATTACAAGTGCTTAAGCGCTGTTTATAGCTAGAATAACCTCTCATATTGTAAATTAGTTTTGTATAACTGACATTCAGTGAAGTCAGATCAGGAAGCCACTATTGAGTTAGAGCTAGTAAGTGCTCACTTACAAGTTTATCGTACCTACACACTTGCTGCTGATCAACTAAGAATACTGTACTAACTTAAATACGGAGAGTTAGAGCTATACTTCATTTATCGGTCACACAGACGAAATAAATTCTCTAAATGGTGGTGAAATCCGCATCAAAATCTGTTGCGTAGTTTAGAAGAACTGCGCGGTCACTCAGACTCGAAAAGCTACTTGAATTTATAATTCGCTTAGATGTAAAACTACGTATGTATATTTTTTAAACAGTAAGCTGTCCACGTTTGCTATGAAAATACATTTAGCCCAAAATTTAAGTCCATAACTTTTGTATTTCTTGACAGTTGGCATTTTCACTCACAATCAGACTCATTTCCTGAGGTTTCCTTTACAACGTTGACTATGACGGAGTACTTTACTTACTTTGGTATTGTTGTATGCATCAAATGGCATGCTGCGTTCGAGAATTATTTGAACGCGATTGCATTGTGTGTACTTTCATCTCATCGTTTTATTGTGATTACCTAAAAATACCCTGATACCCTGTACCGTGTGATGCCGGACGTAAAGAATAGCACCATCCCAAATCTTCCTGTGGGTGTCGTAAGAGGTGACTAAGAGACTTACTAGAGAATGGGCAGCAGCGTTCTTTATGCACTATACCACCATACTGCGATCGCCAACCCGCCTGCCAAGCGTGGCGATTATGGCAAACCCTCCCAAATTGGGGGAGGCTTATGTCCAGCAGTGGACCTCATACAGCTGAAATGATGATGATGATGATTCTGAAGTATTTTTATTTGAAAACAGAAACTTATCATAAGAACTTAAATAAAGATTCGCAAACAGTGTTCGGTCCGTAGACTAAAAGATTAATCAAATCCTTTACCTCCAAAATCTTCAACGCATGTCTAGCAAGCAGATTATATAGACTCCGACTAAGATTCCACCTGCCGCACAGATTAATAAGCTTTCACTATGAGTATGCCTATTACTTGCAATTACCTACATGAACTAAGACAGCTGGCGCTGTGGAAATTAAGAATTGGTTTGCTGTTTAGATAATGAATGATTTAACTTAATTAAGGTGTATGATTTTGTAGTTTAAGTAAGTGTAGACCAATGTGCAACTTGACGTGTAATCGCAACTTAGGAAAGCGGCTGTAATATTTCCACTAAGTAGTGCCACTACCGCCAATATGTATTCATTTATTATCAAATATAACAGTTCATTGTTTTTATTGTAACTGTTGCGACGAAGTTCGACATAGGGTATGCCTCAGGGCTCCCTTATAAATATAAGGGAGCTCGAAAATATCGCAGATTATGTAACAATTATTTCTAGACAAGACTCGAACTCAGACACCATGAAAAAATCAGTTCAAGCAGTTTTTGAAAAAAGAGTGGGCATGGGTACATTCAACGCAGCTCAAATCTATACAGAACAAACAATCGACAAATACTGCAAGTTCATTATGAATTGAGGATTAAATACTTATCATCGAAGCTATCTTATAAACTACTCAAAAAAATGAACTGAATTAAAAAAGCAGGAGGATCTCATTTCGTCTGTATTTTTTTATATGTACCTATGATCTGCGATATCTTCGACATTAACCATTTTTTTTCCGTGCATAGGGTACGCCTCAGGGCTTCCTTATCATATATATAAATATAAGGGAGCCCTGAGGCATACCCTATCCGTGAAAAAAGTAATGGTTAAAATCGAATCACAACTGTCGAAAATATTGCAGATCATAGGTAAATATAAAAACAGACGAATTGAGATCCTCCTGCTTTTTGAAGTCAGTTCAAAACGATGAATGTTACAATACAATGCTATTTACTGCTTAAGTAAACGGCGGTAGTTTACTGTATTAGTTTCTTTTCAAAAACTTTTTGTGATAGAAATATACAAAATTGGCTTGAAAGTTTTAATATTCACTAAATCATAAAGGGCCAAAACTTCAAGGTATTTGCCCGTAATATTAGGTCGCTTTAACGGCATTACTAATAAAACTAATCTATCAGTTTAAATCCTGTTGCAGTTAATTTGAACTTTCTGGTTCTATCCTTGATATTAGACGAAGAGTTTTGCCACTGTCCCATACTTACGAGCACCTATTCATTCGAAATCACCAAACAGTAAGTGATCTAAAAATATATCCCAACGTTCAACACCGGCCCTTTTAACCAGATCAGTCGATATTTATAAATCAGTACACCATTGTTCGTCCTCCATAATACTCGTATCTTCGTTAATTATATTAACAGATGGCGAGTAAATGGAATTTCCCTCGCCGAGTAACCTCTGAATTAATTTAATATCTTTCGGGTCACCTTTAACATATTTAAATACCATGTAAAGGCTCGTGCAGACTAGTGTGACGCGACGGTCGCGCGCGATTCGGCGATTTATATCCGTAGAACAATTTCTATGACCGTGTCGCGGCGCGACAGGTCGCCCCGGTGTGAAGTATCGTGCGCGTTTTCATATAAATTGTTCTACGGATATAAATCGCCGAATCGCGCGCGACCGTCGCGTCGCGCTAGTTGCACGAGCCTTTAAACTTCCCTGAACAAAATAACGTACAGATTTGTAGGTACTTTAATGTTGACAGGGTCGAGTTTAGCCAAGGAAACTATGCAGCTAAAAGAAAAACTGAGCGACCTTAAAAGTGGAATACTGAAATTAATGACACAGTGGCGTATTATATCCATCTGAATATGATTGCCTAGACTTTTCTGCATCTTCAGCATGAAGGAAACTACCAACGGTAATAAACTTAATTGATTTGAATTGTCTTGATCTATTACAAACTGCCCTCGTGACATCGTGCGCACTCACTCACTTATCAATTAGTATAGAGAGACTTACCTCTATTGCTAGTTAGTCTTCTGTCCCATCGCAGGTCATTAGAACATCGCTGTTTGCAGGACATTATACAGTCGACGTTGCACGTTATTTGTCATTTACCTGTAAATATAATTTGTCTGATATTAAATAATCTACACATTTTACAATAAAATATTAACTTTCAAATACACGATGTATGAAAGATTCCAATCCCGATTCCGAATTATCCTTTGTTCCATGTCACATGAAGGACAAATCTTATTCTTGTTCAAAAAGAGGACATAAACTGCGATACTAAAACCCTATCGTTTTAGGCTTTTTGTGTTCGTCTCATGAATACTAAATCTAAAATCATCTACATACACGGTTTGAGCAGGCTCTCTATATTCTTTTTCTGTTGAAAACCTAACGTGAGATAGTATATATTTTTTATCGAAAAATGTACTATATTCGCGTGGCATATTTGGCCTTTTAGCGATAAAATCTTCTTTGCGGTTAGGCGATTCATTTTAATTAAAGTAAGCCGCACACCCCCATTGAATCGTTTAGGAAAATGTAGTGCAGCAGCATCTGATAGCTGCACATACCATAAGACATGCTTTGACTTCTTCACGTACTAATTTAGACTATGATTTAACTCAGCCAAAAGTTTTATGGTGCCTGTTAAGAGGTTTTTGAATAGAATCGTACCCAATCACCAAAATAACAATTTTCTTGAAAGAGTTAATGTTGATGTAATATAACAACGCTTCGGAGAAATGCTTGTAATAAACTTGAAACTTTTATTGAAGCCTTTTTGCTACTGCATCGAATGAATGGCACTAAAAGTTTACAACCAACACGGGCTTGAAATGAAGGTATTTGAGCAAATAACCTGTTATTCCAACCTGGTGAGAACAAAACTCCACATATTGGTTTTTCCAAAATAATTTTACATATTCACACGAGAACTTTCGTGAAACAGTTTAGAAGAAGTAATTTTTACGTAGTATTTAATCACCGATTTCCCTAAGGAAACACATTCAACAAAACAATCCAATAAAAGTTGATACATTCAAATTCAATTACTCACATTCGTGTCGCCCTTGTCCAATACGATTTTTAAACATCAAACTAATCTCATCCTAATAACTTTAGATGCCAAAAATGTGCATTGTCATTTAAAAAATAAATAAACAAAAACCTAATGGCATTTCAACATTATTTTGGAGCAAGTGGCCAGTATTAAGTTTTAAAAAGGTTGCCTATTAATTTTAATATAAACTTATTGTTGCAGTGTATGGTATATGCATATAACATGGATGTATGTTTTTTTTTTTCATTTTTTATATAAGGGTAATAATTGTTAGTAGCCATTAATCAGTTGTTTTTTTAAGCATGAACAAAAACGATAAATTTTACTTATGTAAGTAGGTTTGTATGTATGTACAAACAGGGGCGTGTTTTTTTTAAATTTTATTTTTTTTTCAAATTAAATTTTAATTACATGTTTATTATTTTTATAAATAAAAAAATATTTTCTATATACTAGTCCCGTTACTGGTTTACCAGGATTACAAGTTTTGTCACTAACATTATTTATGTACCTAATTTCAAAGAACTTAGCTCAAAAAAAAAAAAAACTCAAAGCAGTTATTTCAAATAAACCCATTATAGGCACTTTTGAATTGTCAAGTGGTGGTGTGTCAGAAAAATGAAGCTAGTTGCCCATTTCAAAGCGTAGGTACCACATATATAGAATCTATGGATACTCTTTTCTATCAATCTATAAAAATAAATAAAACTGAAGTGTCTGTTTGTAATTTCAAATTAACAGCTTTTCACTAAATGCAAATGAAATTAAATACGGTACTTACACCAAAAAATCATTTTTAACTTTTGTCTGTCTGTCTATATGTCTGTTTGTTCCGGATAATCTCTGAAATGGCTGGACCGATTTTGACATTTTGATGGGACTTTTATTGACAGATAGCTGATGTACTAAGGAGTCACTTAGGCTACTTTTATTTTAGAAAAATAAAGTAATGTTGTGCGTTAATTTCCGACATCCACGCGGGCGAAGCCACGAGCAAAGGCTAGTTATTATATATATTTCAGTCAATCTACATGGTCTTCACATGATATGACCAAGATTATATCTGGACTATAAAAGAGACTGTGACCTCTGAGTTTATTTCTACAGCTAGACCAGCACACAAACACTAATCGTACCGACCTCGCCGCCGAGGTCCGTCTTCGCGACCCCGACTTAACAGTCCCTCCCGACCCTTGCAAGAGCCAGCCCGCGATGCTGTGCCGTTAGCTTTAAATTAGTCCCTAAATAATTTAACCCAGATCCAGCCAGTCCCTTGCTGTCCCCCTACCAGTGATTGCCTAAGCTGAGGTTCGTACCCCCCTCGGGGTAACCCTTAGAGCTTTCGCTTTAGTTTTTAAGTATAATAAGCCCCGGCTGGAGGCCTAAAAATATAACTTTTTAGAACTCGCTGGGCCACAATCCGTTTAAGTAGTAAGAATCTTTTCAGATTAACTACGAGATGTCCTACAAAAAAAAAAAAAATGAGTTTATTTCGGCCTTTCTTCTCAGAATAGTCAGTTAGGAAACACGGACCTCATTTATTTATTTATTTATTAAAACTTTATGCACAAGTAAAAAAAAATACTGTACAAAGGCGGACTTAATGCCTGAGGCATTTTCTACCAGTCAACCTTAGGGTGGTGCAGAGATAAAACATGGCAGGTGCAACAAATGGGATAGATATATCGGAAACAACTATAAAATACAAGTATAAATACTAATACATAAATACATATATACATACATACATATAAACGAAAAAAAACTGTGTCAGGAGAACTAACGATCGGTAGAGGAGAAAGCGAAACCAGCAAATCAGCGCTGGTATGTTTCTGCCAACTTCTGACGGATATGTTCACGAGCTTTCACTTTAAAAGATAAGCGACTGGTTGCCGTCCTGATGTTCAGAGGGAGCGCATTCCAAAGAAACACCGCCTGGACAAAGAAAGAAGAATTAATGAAGCCAGAACGGTGAGAAGGACACCGTAGAAGACGATTATAGGTGGAACGAAGACTTTTAGTATGGGCAGAGCATAAATATTGAATTTGGGAGGTCAAATAGGAAGGAGAAGTGGGTTTGTCGAGAATAGAGAACAGCGTTGTTAGAGCCCTCAACTCTCTGCGCTGACGAATGGGTAACCACTTTAAATGCAGGCGGTGCTCGGATACGTGGTCATACTTACGAAGATTGAAAACGAATCGAATGCAATTATTGAGAAGGCGGTCAAGTTTATTGAGGAGATCTGCATTCAGGTCATAGTAACACACATCACCATAGTCAATTATAGGAAATATCAGGGACTGTACAAGCAATGCTTTTATGTATGATGGGAGTAGGTTTTTCAACCGATAGAGCGACCGCAACGTTCCGGTGACTTTTTGACTGACAGTCGTGACCTGCTTTCGCCAGTCAAGACAAGTGTCGACATGCAGACCAAGATTCTTGACATCGGAGCTAAACGGGATGATGGAAGTGTCAAAGATTACAGGTGGCACAGTTACGTCAGTCAGCTTCCTCAAATTGTAAGGACTCCCTACTATGATAGTCTGACACTTAGTAGGGTTAACCGCCACCCCAAATCGATCTGACCAGTTTTTTATGCGATCTAAATCCCGATTTAGCTCCTCAATCGCATCGGGGATGTCGTCAACACTTGTCCGACAGTAAAGCTGCAAGTCGTCAGCATAAAGATGATACGCAGCTCGAAGCTCGGTGGTAATGAGGTTAATAAAAATAGAGAATAAAAGAGGAGATAATATACCGCCTTGAGGGACGCCAGCTGCAAGATCACGCCAATTTGACGAAGAGTCTCCAGCAGAAACAGACTGCTGACGTCCCTGAAGATAAGAGGAAAACCATTCCAGTGCCTCTGGAGAGACCATAAGATAGGAAAGGATGGATAAAAGGACTTCGTGACTGACGGTATTAAAAGCATTGGAGAAGTCAATCAACACTAAGACTGTTACTTTAGTATCTTCCATTCCCCGCCTTATATCGTCAGTCACTTTAAGGAGAGCTGAAACGGTACTGTGCCCAGGCCTGTAACCGGATTGAAATGGACTAATGAGGGAGTTGTGATGAATAAAGTGGGAAAATTGTTTGTGAACGCTGGCCTCGAGCACTTTAGAAAGAAAGGGAAGGATGGAAATTGGGCGAAAGTGACTAGGAAGACAGGGATTGGGTATCTTAGGCAGAGGCCGAACAAGAGCCTTACGCCACTGGGAAGGAAAAACACCGGTGTAAAGGGAAAAGTTTATGATGTGGGATATCGCAGGCAGGAATTGATCAAGAGCCGCCACGATCATGTGGCGGCTTATGCCATCGCAGCCTATGGCTTTGGATTTAATGGATGTGATAATCTTTTTGATCTCTCCTGGGTCGACTGGGGTGAAGACAAAGGGGTTGATATTGGGACGCATCAGACTAGCAAGGTAGCCGAGAGTTTGACCTTTGGTTAGACTATCTAACGTTTGTACGGTGGAGAAATGTCGATTTAGATCGTCCAAACCAATTGTGCTAGGGAGGTCAGACTGTCGAGACTTGCCGATGCCTAAAGTTTTAAGGAACTTCCAAATATTGGCAGGCGAAGAAGAAGTGACATTACTTAGGATGTGGCGGCGTTTAGCGTTGCGTATCATCTGATTACACCGATTCCTAGCAGCCTTAAAGAAGGTCCAGTTATCCTCTGACCGATCCTTTTTAAATTTCCGAAACGCGCGGTCCCTCCGTCGCATGGCCATCTGAACTCCCCTGTTCATCCAAGGGGCTGGTGGACGCTTCAACTTTATTTTTCTGACAGGAGCATGGGCATCATACAGCTTGACCACAGCATCGTTGAAGAAACGAACCTTTTCGTCAACTGTAGTAGCTGCTTCCAGGGGTGCCCAATCTATATTGGATGCATCTTGTTGGAGCCTCTCGCTATTCATACGTGCAAAAGCACGCCTGTACTGGAACCTGGGTTTAGGTTTAGGGGGTTTCAGGACATAGGATAGGAATATAAGATCGTGACGGGAAAAGCCAGGAGCAACATGTTGACCATGTGAGGAAACTAAGGAAGGATTAGAGGTCAGGATAAGGTCAAGCCAAGTATCATCAGCTGCAGTATTGTGATGAGTGGGTTGAAGAGGCAATACATGCAGACTGGCTGACTCGATAAGGTGTAGGAGTTTAAGGGAACGAGGGGAGTTGTGGGCAAGGAGGTTGGTGTTAAAATCCCCCATAACGATGTGATGTGCATACTCCGAACCCAATGATTCAAGAACCGATTCGAATTCAGTGAAGTAATCAATAGAAGGGGGGCAATAGACGACACCAAGGACGGTTTTAGCTCCTTTGACACAAACCTCGAGGAATAGAAACTCTGCAGATTGAGTGGGAGAAGAAGAAGCTAGAACTTTATAAGGAAAATCACTACGAAGGTAGATGGCTACACCACCACCCCTCTTACCGATCCGGTCATTCCGAAGAAGAACGAAACCGGGAAGTGAGTAAGTGGTTGAAAGAAGGTTAGGATTGAGCCACGTTTCAGAAATCAGGACGGCGTGAACGTTAATGTCGGTAAAAGTATCGTAAAATTCGTTAAAGTGACTGGGAATGCTCTGAGCATTAAGGTGGCATACATTAAATAGTCGCCCAGAACTTTGACAGAAATTTTGGCGTAAAAGATCACCTAAGGTGTCTGTAAGAGAGCAAAAACTATTGTCACTGGAAGATGCACTAGAATCGTTAGCAGAATAAAAAGATTCGTTATCAGAAATCATAAAGTGAACAAAATAGATATTTATAAATATATAATAATAAACAATACTACACGAATGACAGGTACGGTAACATCTCTGCACCACCCGCCAGCTCACAACATCCACTAATTCTAGAAACACTACACTAATATAATAACTACAATGATCAAAATGATAATAAAAATCACATAACAAAAACCTAAACAAAACAGAAGAGCAGTAACTGTCATGCAAAATAATATAGTAATAATAGCAAGGTAGTGAGTAAAACAGAGAGAAATAATAACTTAAATTAAACAAGAGAAAAAAAACAAAAAACGGTAAAATGACAAAACATAAACGACGAGTTAAGTAATTTACTTAGGATGCCAAGAACGTATCCGATCAAGAACACGACGTCAAACTTATTCTGGCTGCTTGTCATACATAATCTGTGGACTTTGGCATCTCAGTGACATACTTGACATTTGCGTTAAAATAAAAAATAAATGAAGGTTATAGCAAAAAGCAAAAAAGCACTATAGTCAAAACTCAAAACTTTTTGAGGGTAAATTATCCACTAAAGTGAGCATACTAACATATTATTACTAGCATTCTAACTACAACACAAGAGATTATGGGGCAATAACGTAACAAAAAAGGACTAGTCTACTAATTTCATAAATAAACAGATTTTGATGGTAAGTAATTCAATAAAATCAACTGCATGCAAATCAATGTCCACTAGATAATATAAACAACATGATACCGTTATTAACCCGTTCTGTTTTGCAGGTTATCTCCCGTGCCTTGGGCCTTTGGAAACCTCTGGAGCAGAGGACTGAGCTCATCCATTGAAGAAACTTTATGTTTACTGCTGTCAAAAGCCTTCAGAACGATGACACCGTCCTGCGTCCAACATGACCGCATACCAAAGTGTTGACGGGCCTTCCCAAAGATGGACTGCCGGACTCTTGTCAGAAACTCCTTGACTGAGATGGATGTTCCCTTCAACCGGGTCTTAGCTTTCCACACCACTGTTTTTTCATCATAGCTCGAAAATCTCACCAGGATGGGCCTGTGATGTTCTGTATTGGCTACGCCAAGTCTGTGACAGACTTTTATGGAAGATGCAGAGAAGTTCTTGAGGGCCAGCTTATTGGTCACAATATCTAGGACGACTGTGGTGCTGTCTTCACCATTAACTTCGGCAACACCTTGGAAAATCAGTGCTTTCCTTCGATGTCTGGTCTCCAATCCGTCGACCTGCTTAGCACACTCACTAATCTGAGTCCGGAGCAAGCCAAGCATGTTGAAAATAAGCTCCCTGAAAGTGCGGAACTCCTCAGCCACCCTCGCCACTGTGTCCTTGGCAGGCCCTGCGCATTGGATTTGAGCTTCCAGGGCTTCCATCTTCCGTGTGAAGTTTTCCTCAAGACACTTTTGTGCAGACAATACCTCAGCGAATTGAGACATAGTGATGTAGTATTATTATTTGTAATTAGTTTAAGTTGTGAAAGTGAAGTGACTGTAGATGATGAGCTGGCAGGTGGTATAATTTAATGCCTGGGTCACATGAATGTGCCACAAACGTGAGTATTTGTGTTTTGGATGTTAAACACTTACACTTGATAGAGATTAGGGTAAAAGACAGTTTATTTCTATTTTAAATAAAAATGATAAAACAGAGACACTTCTATCGTTTTTTACACCTACCCGCGAAAAAGTTCTTCATCTTGTTTAAAAAAATATTTAATTGACGTGTTTAAGTGTTTGTACAAACCTACTTACAGAAATAAAATCATTTATCATTTAATAATTTTGTAACAAAAACTTGGTTACATCATTTGTTGAAATTATTAATGTGCAAACGATGTAAAAGTACGTGTACATTAAAACCGTCCTGAATTAAACAAAAATAAAATAAAAATTCAGAAATTAAAATAAGCTGTGGCAGCTAAGAGATAACCAGTCCCTACTGATGGCGCTCATTCACGAACATGACGTATGGATCAGCACCATTTAACTCTAGCTGAATAAAATAATGCATTATACTATTAATTCTATCTACTGTTCGGACGCGGATCGTGAATGTTGTGTATAATGAAGAACGAATGCAGCTCTCAATAACTTCGTCTGATTTGACTGGACTGCTGAGTTGTATTTGAAAGTGTGTGTACATGGCTTTACTTGTACGAAAAATAAGTCTTAAGCATGGAAATAGTATGTACCTATATTGTGTGAAAAAATAACTGGCTTGATAGAGCGTGTTCTATTTTCAAATGTTCAAATTATCGTTCATTTGTTTGTGGTCACGAAATAGCTTAATTTTGTTTGTAATTCTAAATTTATTAACGCAATAAAGATTATGTGATATTATTTTAAAATGACGCAGAAAAAATGATTTGGGAGAAAGCAAAACGGGAAAAACAAACACATGCGGCACCGAACGACCCGGTATCCTTACATTATTATTTAAATTACGCCAATGATTAATAATTCTTTTACTGTAGCAATATGTTTGTTAAATGCAATGCTGATTGTGAATTTGCATTGACCACTTTATATGTCTGAACTTTTTGTTTTTCTAACCAGTTATTGTTTGTTCATGGGTGAATTTTTTCAAGCGTGCCCTTATTTCCGTAATGTTATCCCTTTCTCTGATTAGTAGATTCAGCTAGCAGTTAGCCAAACTCCAGGTATATACAGCCACAGTATATTTGAGAGATAACTTGAGAGGCTCGTGACAGAACTACAAGTGTAATTAATCAAGTATTAGCTCAAGGAGTGGACGTTTTAAGATTATCTGTGGATTTGAAGCAAGGCGTGTAATTTTGGAGCAAATCTATAGTCCTGCAACTTTTCTTTCGGCATTTAGTTTTCCTATAATCTGTCCCTAGAAAGATTTTATATTATGTAGATTCTACTGGTGTACGAAAGTAATATATAATCTTGTACAAAAATGCTTCTGTCATCGGTAACTGTTGACTTTGCAGAGCACAAGTTATATTCAGAATTGGTTAAATGAAAACTCACGTCTACGGTGTTGTACTGCCGTTGGTGAAAGCCTGACGCTAAATTGTGCGCGTGGGTAAAATTGACGTGGAAATAAACTGTTAAGGTCTATACGTAGCTATAACCACAATAGTTGTGAAAATCAATAAACAATAACCTATTGTGCTCCTTGATTTACGGCAGCAAGCACTTGTTGTGGCACTGAATGTTCTCTGGTTGCTTATATTGTAATAAACAATGCTCCTGAATCGTCGGGAACCGTTTTAAATTTTAACGATCGCAGATTCAACTCCACAGCAATTCGAAAAGTGCTGTGGAATTTTCCATCCCTGTGAACTCGTAGATATTAATGCACATTCGATTATAAAACTCATCCACCGCAATAAGAGCCTTTTATTGCTCTAAAATATACAGCAAAAATATTAACACAACCTTTTTGCAATTTAAATGTTAATCTCGCTCGTAGGAGAAATACAATATTTATAGTTTGAGAGATATGAATTTTATGCCAAAAGATTGTAGCTAATTTGTTTCTTATTAATCGTGTTGTATTAAGAGGTCCCTTCACAATAACATGATTTTTCTTACAACATTAACAAGTATAGCTTCTAGTTTGAAAATGAGTGAATAGAAATATTCACTTTATCTGGTTTGCCCCTCCTCTATTATCGTGTTTATTACCATAATTCCCGTTCTTCGCGTAGATTCCACCGCGAGGAAGGCTGACTAATGTCTTCTTATGTAATTGGAGAAGGCGTACTTTTGACGTATGTCTCTTTTGTTGTAGAATTGAGAATATAGCTGTGACATAACTTTGACCACTATCCAAAAATGTTTTCGAGCTTCTCGTGGTATTTACTTTAATTATCTAAAACAAAGATGAATAATAAATGTATGGAAGTTCCCTAATTTTAACATTGACTTACTGTATGTTGTTTATCTTTCGCGAATTTTACAAATACTTTGAAGTTTGGATCTGAAAAATTAACGGTGTTGATAACAAAATACGGGCGCGTTTGCAAATCGGACAAAATTATGCTGTTTATCGGTACATTTTGGGACAAAACTAAACGGAATCAAATATAACTAATAACTACCACATATAGACTGATTCCTCATCTTCAAATGATAGTAACTTTTTTGTTCAAAATTATAGTTTTTTATATTGAAAAAACGATTTTTCGTTGCCCTTTTCCATACAATTAACGATACCAGGTTGAGTTTAGGTACATTTTTTGTTCTATAATCAATATATTTTAGGATTTCTAAAAATACTACATGTAGGCAGATATATTCAATTCTAAAACTTAGTAAAAAATTGTTTCAAAATGTCACAAATAGTCGCAAAAAAAAATAAAAATCGAAACAAACTTTTTCACCTATTTTGCTATTACGGATGAATCTTAACGCAATCGTTTAAGGGTTATTTTATTTTTGGTCCCTGTTTTGATTTATTGCACAAACATTTCGAAAAAAGTCTCAGTCCGCGCTCGGCCGCCGCGCCGTGGTGAAAGGATCCTGTACTGCCTGTTTGCAGCAGCTCGTGAGGAAACACAGATTTTTATTATAATATTTTATTTCAGTAAAAGTAAGTACGGTTTACAAATGCCTGTTCGTATGGGACTTGATGAAGTGACCTGAAGGTGTATTTCGGTGACTGCTACTGGAACTCCTCGGCGAGTAGAACTAGGTGTGCCGAGTTTGGGCTCTTTTTGTAAGTTACGATGAGACCTTACCTCCGGGCTTGATGGAGTGACCTGAAGGTGTACCTCGGTGACTACTACTGGTACTCCTCGACAAGTAGAACTAGGTATGCCGAGTTTGGGCTCGTTTTGTAAGTTACGATGAGACCTTACCTCCGGGCTTGATGGAGTGACCTGAAGGTGTACCTCGGTGACTGCTGCTGGTACTCTTCAACAAGTAGAACTAGGTGTGCCGAGTTTGGGCTCGTTTTGTAAGTTTCGATGAGACCTTACCTCCGGGCTTGATGGAGTGACCTGAAGTTGTACCTCGGTGACTGCTACTGGAACTCCTCAGCGAGTAGAACTAGGTATGCCGAGTTTGGGCTCGTTTTGTAAGTTACGATGAGACCTTACCTCAGGGCTTGATGGAGTGACCTGAAGGTATACCTCGGTGACTGCTACTGGTACTCCTCGACAAGTAGAACTTGGTATGCCGAGTTTGGGCTCGTTTTGTAAGTTACGATGAGACCTTACCTCCAGGCTTGATGGAGTGACCTGAAGGTGTACCTCGGTGACTGCTGCTGGTACTCTTCAACAAGTAGAACTAGGTGTGCCGAGTTTGGGCTCGTTTTGTAAGTTTCGATGAGACTTTACCTCCGGGCTTGATGGAGTGACCTGAAGTTGTACCTCGGTGACTGCTACTGGAACTCCTCAGCGAGTAGAACTAGGTATCTATGGAACTAGGTATATATAGTTTGGGCTCGTTTTGTAAGTTACGATGAGACCTTACCTCAGGGCTTGATGGAGTGACCTGAAGGTATACCTCGGTGACTGCTGCTGGTACTCCTCGACAAGTAGAACTAGGTATGGGGAGTTTGGGCTCGTTTTGTAAATTATGATGAGACCTTACCTCCGAGCTTGATGGAGTGACCTGAAGGTGTACCTCGGTGACTGCTACTGGTACTCCTCGACAAGTAGAACTAGGTATGCCGAGTTTGGGCTCGTTTTGTAAGTTTCGATGAGACCTGACCCCCGGGCTTGATGGAGTGACCTGAAGGTGTACCTAGGTGACTGCTACTGGAACTCTTCAACAAGTAGAACTAGATGTGCCGAGTTTGGGCTCGTTTCGTAAGTTTCGATGAGACCTGACCCCCGGGCTTGATAGAGTGACCTGAAGGTGTACCTCGGTGACTGCTGCTGGTACTCTTCAACAAGTAGAAGTAGGTGTGCCGAGTTTGGTCTCGTTTTGTAAGTTTCGATGAGACCTTACCTCCGGGCTTGATGGAGTGACCTGAAGGTGTACCTCGGTGACTGCTACTGGAACTCTTCAACAAGTAGAACTAGATGTGCCGAGTTTGGGCTCGTTTTGTAAGTTTCGATGAGACCTGACCCCCGGGCTTGATGGAGTGACCTGAAGGTGTACCTCGGTGACTGCTACTGGAACTCTTCAACAAGTAGAACTAGATGTGCCGAGTTTGGGCTCGTTTTGTAAGTTTCGATGAGACCTGACCCCCGGGCTTGATGGAGTGACCTGAAGGTGTACCTCGGTGAATGCTGCTGGTACTCTTCAACAAGTAGAAGTAGGTGTGCCGAGTTTGGTCTCGTTTTGTAAGATTCGATGAGACCTTACCTCCGGGCTTGATGGAGTGACCTGAAGGTGTACCTCGGTGACTGCTACTGGAACTCTTCAACAAGTAGAACTAGGTATGCCGAGTTTGGGCTCGTTTTGTAAGTTTCGATGAGACCTTATCTCCGGGCTTGATGGAGTGACCTGAAGGTGTACCTCGGTGACTGCTACTGGAACTCCTCAAAGAGTAGAACAAGGTATGCTGAGATTGGACTCAATTTGTAAGTTATGATGAGACCTTACCTCCGGGCTTGATGGAGTGACCTGAAGGTGTACCTCGGTGACTACTGCTGGTACTCTTCAACAAGTAGAAGTAGGTGTGCCGAGTTTGGGCTCGTTTTGTAGGTTTCGATGAGACCTTACCTCCGGGCTTGATGGAGTGACCTGAAGGTGTACCTCGGTGACTGCTACTGGAACTCTTCAACAAGTAGAACTAGGTGTGCCGAGTTTGGGCTCGTTTTGTAAGTTTCGATGAGACCTTATCTCCGGGCTTGATGGAGTGACCTGAAGGTGTACCTCGGTGACTGCTACTGAAACTCCTCGAAGAGTAGAACAAGGTATGCTGAGAATGGACTCGTTTTGTAAGTTATGATGAGACCTTACCTCCGGGCTTGATGGAGTGACCTGAAGGTGTACCTTGGTGACTGCTATTGGAACTCGTCAGCGAGTAGAACTAGGTATGCCGAGTTTAAGTTCGCTTTGTTAGTTATGATAAGACCTTACCTCCGGACTTGATTGTTTATAATAAAGCGCATATTGATTAACTTTCATAACTCAATTGTTGTTTTAGATGCCGAGATATAAGACATTTGGCAAAACCTCTCGAAAAAGAGTTCGTGCTTGTAGACAAAACTTAGAAAAACGAAGACTGTTAGTATTTGTTTATTGAATCGTCAAAATCATAATTTGGAACCATTATTGTCATAAGTTCTTTCCTTTACAGAGTTTCTGAAGGTAGTCGCAATTCTCGTGATTCACCTGAGGTGTATGCAGAAGGATATGATCAAACGAGTTGTAGTACTTCCAATGAAAACAACTTGGCAACGTCTAACGTAAGTTATTAATAATTATACAAACGAAATTACTAACTTTTGTGTTGTGTTCACTTTATTACATTATTTTGCACAATAAATAACAACTCTAAAAAAATATTTTCTTTTTAGACCTCCGTCCTCCTTCGGAATATAAAATGGACGTGAACGAGGAAGTCGTGGCCGGTATAATGACTATTGGTGCTGGGATTACGCAGCTAAATACTGTTCTGTGTCATGTAAATATGCCACCAATGTCAGTACGATTGTACCAATCTAAACACGACATAATTAGTCAATGGTGGAAAAAAACTGCGCAGCACTATATGGTCGAGGCTGGTAAGGAAGAAAAGGATCATGCTTTATCTATTGGGAGCTCTAATGATGATGGAATGGCAATGATACCTGTAACGGGTGATGCATGTTGGTCCAAGCGTTCGTATGGAACGAATTATAGTGCCGCTTCTGGAGTTGGTGCAATTGTAGGAATACACTCAAAGAAAGTTCTATACTACGGAGTGAAAAATAAGGTCTGTAATATTTGTTCACGAGCAGAAACAAAAGGAGCACACCCCCCGAAACATACTTGTTTCAAAAATTTTCAAGGTCCTTCTACTGCGATGGAAGCAGTTATAATAACGGAGGGGTTTAAAAAATCTTTAGCTATGCATGGACTTATTTACAACCAGTACGTTGCCGATGGTGATTCAAGCACATATGCTAGTATCCGGAATGCAAGGCCATATGTTAGAAAGAAGAAGAAAGAAAAATTGTTTATTCTGCACAAACAAAACGCACATTACAAAATAAAAAATAAAAAAGATACATAAAATGCAACAAAGCCAAAAGCCCCGTATTTAAGTCAATAAAAAATAACAGTTTAGCAATATTGACGTGACCAAAGACAAAACAGATTATGTTACGACATTGGCAATTACATCACATATAAACAAAACAAAAACAAAATGCCGATTGTAGATTACATTAATTATCTACTCTTGTAACGAATAAACCACAATATTAAATAACAATTAACCTGTGCGTCGCATCTGTGCAAGAACAGGTCGTTGCTCAGCAATATGCTGTGACTTCAGACGAACCTAGCGTCAACAGCGCTGATTTTCAGCAACTACCTTTCGAAAATGACGTAATGACGTCTGTGTGAGCTAATAAACTGGTAAGTACTTTTTCACGAAAATATCTTAGTTGAAAATAGTATGTGTATGTGTTAATATAATTGTGTTTATGCGTGATAATATTATAATTAAAAAATAAATATGTACATAAATTAAGACCCTATTACAGTAAGTACAACGATATTAAACATGTTAAGTAATAACTTAAGACAAGCTATACCATGGGAATTGCGATGGTATGGCGGCCATTTGCATTATGGCATGGCGTTTGCCTACCAAGCTTTCGATCAAAGCGTTAAATTAGCGACATTAGTGCGACTTTACAGTGTTAAAACTGGATTTTTATTATTTCAGTGGGCCCAACAGATCATGGATCGATCGATGTACACAGGAGCAAGATTTACTGACATCTAAAGGAGTGCAAAACCAAACCAAGCACTACCATTGCTCTAATTCCCTTCCATCTGCAATGATGTAGACCGGACCCAGCTAGGGAGGAATCAGACAGAGGCCATTCACACTGTTGGAAAGGCAAATCCATTGCCCATAGGCCATGACCCTCGAGGTAAGCACAGGAAAAGCAGTAATTGTTATTAGATATTGTATTGTTACTATTGTTACTATGTGGATTGTTGTGCCTTCATGAGATACACCTTTAAAATACTCAAAAAGTGTTTTTTTGACCTCAGGACTCTGACTGGTGGAGGAATGTTATTCCAACAGTGTGTGGCGGCATATCTGAAGCTCCCCCTGAATGCGACGGTTCTATGCTTCGAGGAGCAAAGAGGTTTGGTAGAAAATCGTGGTTCGTATTTACTTTGTCTCCAACTTAGCTTTTCAAACAGATAGTTTGGTTTTTGTGTATTGACTACTCCAAACAGTAAACTAGCCATATGTAACTTCCTCCTAGCAGCCATTTTCAAAATATTATTTTCATTTATATAAGGAGTAACATGACTTCTAGGAGGTATTTTTACACAAAACCGTGTACATGCATTTTGAATGCGTTGTATCAGCTTTTCTGTCCTAGATAATAGGCACGGGCCATACACAGTATCACAGTAGTTTAGTCTTGATAAAATTAGGCTATCTACTAATTGTTTCCGTAGATCAACACTCAGGTAGTCTCTAATTGAATATAAGAGTTTCAGTCTATAAAAACAATTCCTCATGCAGTTACTAATGTGCTTCTCAAATCTTAGTTCTGGATCCATGGTTAACCCAAGGTTGCATGCTACCTCTACCCTGTCAATCTTTTCCCCTCCCATCACAACTTCTGGATTGGCTGACAGTATTGCGCTGATCATTTTCCTACTTCCTAATACCATGAATTTAGATTTCAGTGGATTTAATACCAGTGAGTTATTCTTTGACCATGCCACTACTCTTTCCAGATCATCATTGATTTTTTCTACTGCCTCTAATGTGTTAGCTGGTTTAAAGTGTATATATAATTGAATATCATCAGCGTACATATGATACTGGCAATACTGGAAGGACTTAACAATGTCAGCGCTATAAAGAATATACAGGGGGGGCCCTAAGATGGATCCCTGTGGCACACCGCGTAGCACCTGGCGAGGGGGGGATGACATCCCCGATCCATCCTCCTTCTGTATTTCAACGAGCTGTGACCTATTTTGCAAGTAGCTAGCAAACCACTCTATTGTTTCCGCTTCGAAACCATAATAGGCCAACTTTGAAAGTAATAGAGTGGTGTTTATTGCATCGAAGTCCCGTGAAAAATCAAGGAGTGCAAGGATTGTTCCCTCCCCTCTATCCCGTGCCTCTAGAATATTCCCCACTACATCAGAAAGAGCAGTGGCAGTCCCACGGCCCTTCCTAAAACCAGACTGCAGGTCGGGTAGCATATTGTTTTCTTCCAAATAAGCCAACATTTGGTTATAAACCACCCTCTCCAAGACCTTTGACAAACAAGGCAAAATACTAACGGGGCGCAGATCTTTAAAAGTACTAGGGTTACTAGTTTTCGCTAAAGGACGCACAATCGCACATTTCCATACGTCAGGGAAAGTTTGTGTTTCTATAGACTTATTTACTATTCTAGTGATAGCATGAAGGGTGGTTGGTAAAGTCAGTGCTAGCATATCCAGGGTAACTCCATCAATCCCTTTAGCATTGGACCCCAAACTCTTTATAATTTTAGAAATTTCTTCCTCATTAACATTTCGCAGGCTAAATTGTGTCGGTCCAAATCTATGCGTATTAAAATAGGAAAGCTGCGATGCAGGCAGTATGCATTGTCCTGGAACATTCAGGAATGCCTTGTTGATCTCATCTGGGTCATTAAATTGTACCGGAAGCATGCCTTCACTATGCTCTGAGAACACATCTGTTTTGAGATTTTTCCAAAGCTTTTTGGGGTTTTTTATTTGACCATTAATATGTCTGTCAAAGTATACCTTCCTTTCCTGCATTAGTGCTGTAATAGCTTGTTTTTTTAAGTCCAAATAATATTTTTTTGTAGTATCTAGCCTATTCATATGATAAGTATTCTTTGCCTCGTCTCGCAGCTTAAACATTAATTTAATATTATCCGTTATCCACGGCGTGGGGCGGTCTTTAAATATTTTACTTTTTATGGGCGCATGTAAGTCAAATAATTGGATGATGGAGGTATTAAAAAGTTCAACCATGCTGTTAACATCTGGCAGTGAGCCAATTTCAAGCCATGGCATTAACTCCAGATCTATTGCAAAATAATCTGCTAATATGTCTCTTAGAGGCCGATATACAACGAGCCTAGGTTTACTTTTGACCTTTTTTATTACAGTATCGCAAACAATAAAGGAGTGATGACCAAGTTCACTGATATGATTGACTAGCACATTACGAACCCCCACATCGGTGCAGATCACGTCTATAAGAGTACTACTATCCCCTACAAAATGAGTTGGTGACTTTACTACTTGATTTAGATGGGTGTAACTTAGGAATTCCATCATATCTTTAAATTTTGCATTGTTTGAATCCAAAAGGTTGACATTGAAATCCCCCAGTAATACCAAATGATCGTAAGGCGCCAACGCACTGATACTGTCAGCCATTCCATCTAGAAATTTTGACAATTCAAACCAGGGTGGCCTGTATGCAGTGCCAATCAACAGTTTTCTGCCATTGATAGAGAGGTTCAGCCACATCTGTTCCACATCAAACTGGTCTGAGTGTGGAAGAACGCGCGCCCTAACTCCCGTTTTTATATAAAACGCCACTCCTCCGCCTCGCCCCCCGCGTATAGTCGCAGGGCGCGGCACGTGCTTCAGCCTATATCCTGGAACCGTAGGCGCGCGCCCCTCCTCCCCAGGCCTCAACCATGTTTCGTTGATTGCCATTATATCTACTGAGTGTTGTGACATGGCAATCAGAAACTCGTCCTGGTTAGTTGCAAGAGAGCCCGCATTGAATAAACCAAACTTTAATAATTTTGTCTTAGTCATGATATGTATAGAGTAATGGCTGTATATGTGTATGTATATAGTATTAGTAGTATTTTATTTATATATTTGTTATTGTAATTTTGTGAATTTCTTCTGTGTAAATAAATTTTGTACATAAGTTTAAGCTCCGGTAGTAAATTAAGAACTGTGTTAACTTTAAAATAATGCTCCCATATAATATTAATTGTAAGTAATATACATATTATAGTCTTTGTAAATAATGTAGTAGTTAGTGTGTAGATAATGATATGTGTAAATAATATAACTATTTTCCCCATATAGCAGTACTCACTATGAAACTCGTACCTCCTCATATCACAACAGATACGACACACAGACTCCATGTTTAATATGTGATTAAAAATAGAAAAGCTAATAAGACTAAGATATTGTGCAGAATTGAACAGAGGTATATTAGTTGATGTCCGCGTATGGTCCAATAAATTGGAGAATGTCTTCCCCAGATGCGATCCTGTGCGTGGACTCTCCAGGCTTCTGCCGGACCAAAATGCGACCGCGCTTCGTCCATACGAAGCGCCATCCATGTATCGCTGCAGCAGCCCTGGTCTGACGAAATAACTGCTGGTTGAACTTAGTTAGCCTCTCATTGATAAAAAAGCGAACTGGTTTGCCAGAGAGTCCAAGGTTCTCAGTTGTAGCGTCTCGTCGCACGCGGGCTGCGTTCAACACGGCGTCACGCTGGTCACGTCGAGCAAGGCGCACTATGATAGCGCGTGGGCGAGGCTCTGTTGATGTTGAGGGGCTTAACGCTTTTATATGTCTACCACCGACTCGTTCCGCGCTCACGATGTCGCGATCCTCCAAAGCGACCCCTAGCTTCGTGGAAATTAGCTGCAATAGGTGTGTCGGGTTTTCCGCTTGCGATTCTGGTACGTTCGCTATCACAAGATCATTCGACATCAGCTCTTGATCCCTATCATTGAGGTCCCTCTTAAGCTGGAGAACTACACTCTCCACCGCATTTATATTTGTTGGAATGGATCCGGCATCATGACGCTTCTCAAGCGCCTCCAATCTAGACTCAATCCCGTCCATCCGCGTATGACTCGAGTCGTTACATGCCTTCAGCTCCGCTACGTCTTTCCTCAGCTCCATGACCTCAAAACGCAGCGTGCGGAGCTCCTCAACTACTAATTTTAAAGCGGACCCTACGTCGTGCGGGAATTCCGGCTTCTCCAAAGCAGTCACGATTGGGGGGGGCGTTAACACCTGCGAAAGCGTCCCCACCACCAGAGGCGACTGCGGGGCAGTAACAACCTTAGGCGTCAACGGTGCGGTAGCGGACAGCGGCGTCGGTGATTCAGCAGTTGGCAAAGGCGTCGGCATCGCAGCAGTTGGCAAGGGTGTCATCGGATCCACCAACACTGTCGACGTCATGGGCGTCACGGGCTCTAGCGTAGCCATAGCTGGAGGCGTAGGCACTGACGCAGACGCCAGCTCCTCACCTTGTCCCGCCACGCTACCTCGTACCGGTGTTTCAGCCTTGTTGTCCCTACGAACATTTTTTCTGCACTCAGGGCAATGCCAGGCAGAGACTAGGGGACCTTTCGTGGGGAGGCCGACACACACTCTATGATATGCTACGGCACATTTTGTGCACCTAGCTGTTTCGCTTGCAGACAAAAATTTGCCGCATCCACCGCACTTTACCGGCATTCTTACAGTTCAATATACCTCTATAACAGGTACGCAAAGTTTGTTTACTTCTGGTCTGACGTGGATATAGAAGTTGACACTTAACAGTCACAACACACCAGACACTGACATTTATCAAAAAAAATTGTGGGTACATAAAAATGACTTGCAGATCTCGTTATTGTTTACGTACGAATTATGCACTTTTGTAGAAATCCCGAGATCTCACTACACTGTATGTTCTTTATTGAGTTGTTATACACTGTATTAAAAACTTTTTAGACACTTTATCGTCGTTATTTTATTTTATTTCCGTGAAAAATTGAACTACGATCCCACCAGTACAAACGTCAAAACGTCACCCCCGTTACCGTCGTTAACGTAACAGTGGGTAAAATTGAATGCAAAAATCATTTATTACGAAATTACTGCAAGGGCCTGTTATCAATTTCTAACAATACTGCTTACCACATACGTGCCAGAAAAATTCTAAAAGAAAATTATTTACGGATACGTTGGGGCATTGATAGCAGCATCAAATATTGGACCAGTAAGGACATTGCTTTCGAAGAAAAAGTACGACACATTAAAAATGATATAGTGAATGGTCCCTACCATATATTTGGTGATCACTCCAAATGTGCATCGTATTTTTGTACCGAAGACATTAAAAAACGTAATGTGAATATGGTACCAGAACTAACAGCATACGGCGTCTTTCAAAAAGTTGAAGATTTGGCTCAGCGTCTTTCATTGCATTCATATAGTTTTGTGTACAACGAAACGAATAATGCGGTGGAAAGTTTTAATGCACGAGTTGCAAAGTTTATAGGAGGTAAAAGAGTTAACTTTTCCCAGCGGGGGTCTTATCTTGCTCGTTGTGCTGCAGCCGTTGTTTCTTATAACACAGGTGTCCTCCAGTCGGCCGTACACAAATTTATTTTTGCCACAGAGGCTATTCCCGAAATAGCCCACCTCGAAGAAATGCGTCAAAAACGAAATCAAATGAGACTAGGGAGAAAAATAAAAAATAAAAAAATTATCAGGCCTACAATATCTAAGCAAGATGCCTATTATGGTGAAAATTGCCAAAAAGTTGACATGGATGAGGAAGAATACAAAGAAGCTAAAATAAAATTTTTGAAGGCATTAGAACTTTCAGAGGTTGCAAAGGACAATTTAGAAAAAGATACAATATTACAGAGCGGAAGTCCGTTATGGTTAGAAACGCGAAGAAAGCTTCTAACAGCGTCTTGGTTCGCGACAGTTTGCAAACGTCTCCCAACAACAGAATGTGGTCCGCTAATCAAACAAATATTGTATGGGAAAGATCTAAGTAATGTGCCGTCCATAAAACATGGCAGAAGTAATGAAGAGACTGCACTTCGAGAGCTGGAAAAGGCTTTGAATACCCGTATAGAACAGTGCGGGTTATTCATAGACGAAGAATTTCCATTTCTAGGAGCAACCCCAGATGGAAAATGTGAGCTTGGCATTATTGAAATCAAATGTCCATCTTCGGCATATTTGATGGGGCCGAACGACGCCATCAAACTTAAAAAAGTTGATTTTTGGTTGCCTACAGCTAATAATTTATTCGTAATAAATAAGAAACATAAATGGTATTACCAAATCCAAGGGCAGCTGCGTATAACTAGGCAAGACACTTGTTCGGTGCAATAATTGCAACCGAACAGCTCAGCACTTTTGCCTGCATGCATTTCCATAAATGTGTGTATCGCAGCTATTACCAAGTAGTACGTGTCCGACGACCAATCGCGTAACTCACCTCAAACCATCTTAGTGCTAGTTTAGATTAGGTTCACCATCTCGTAATTGTAATTAATTGTATAAACCAATATAGCCTTTAAACCATATTATTTCGTATTATTAAATCGGCGGTCGTAAACCATAAACCAAACCACAGCCAATCAACCAAATATCAACCAACTCAGAAATTAGTGCTAAACCAAGCAAGCGCTAAATTCTACATGGTCCTTCGAGCATTAAGGACCTCGGTTCGCGAAATACAGTGAAGTGTTTGTGCGCCGGGACCTTGCAACCAGTGTATTGTATTTTACTAGTTTATAGAGAAAGTAGGTAGGCAGTTACATCAATTCGGAAGAAATTGGGCAGCTGTCGCGGAAGGAGAATATAAGGTCAGACCAAACCATTTTTTCTTTTATTTTCACTAACGTCTTTTATTGACCGTGGGAATAATGGAGCAGTTAGCAGCGATTGGTCGTCGGACACGTACTACTTGGTAATAGCTGCGATACACACATTTATGGAAATGCATGCAGGCAAAAGTGCTGAGCTGTTCGGTTGCAATTATTGCACCGAACAACACTTGTGTGTTTGCTATTTGGACTGGCCCTGGTAAAATAAAGTACCAGTGCATAGAAAAAGATCCACAATTTTGGAAGGAGAAAATGGAAATATTTTTAGTTAGGTTTTACAAAAATTGTCTCCTCCCAGAATTGATCGACCCAAGACAGGCGAGAAATATGGAGCTAAGAGCACATTCGTCACATACTCAAACAAATATTCTGAAAATAAAGAATTGATTACGTGTAATTTGTTGTTTTAATAATCATCAAAGTATACCACCAGGTCACTCCATCAAGTCCGGAGGTAAGGTGTCATCATAACATACAAAACGAGCCCAAACTCGGCACACCTAGTTCTACTTGTTGAAGAGTTCCAGTAGCAGTCACCGAGGTACACCTCCAGGTCACTCCATCATGCCCGGGGGTAAGGTCTCATCATAACTTACAAAACGAGCCCAAACTCGGAACACCTAGTTCTACTTGTTGAAGAGTACCAGCAGCAGTCACCGAGGTACACCTTCAGGTCACTCCATCAAGCCCGGAGGTAAGGTCTCATCGTAACATACAAAACGAGCCCAAACTCGGCACACCTAGTTCTACTTGTCGAGGAGTTCCAGTAGCAGTCACAGAGGTGCACCTTCAGGTCACTCCATCAAGCCCGGGGGTCAGGTCTCATCACAACTTACAAAACGAGCCCAAACTCGGCACACCTAGTTCTACTTGTCGAGGACTTCCAGTAGCAGTCACCGAGGTACACCTTCAGGTCACTCCACCAAGCCCGGAGGTAAGGTCTCATCGTAACTTACTAAACGAGCCCAAACTCGGCATACCTAGTTCTACTTGTCGAGGAGTTCCAGTAGCAGTCACCGAGGTACACCTCAGGTCACTCCATCAAGCCCGGAGGTAAGGTCTCATCATAACATACAAAACGAGCCCAAACTTGGCATACCTAGTTCTACTTGTCGAGGAGTACCAGTAGCAGTCACCGAGGTACACCTTCAGGTCACTCCATCAAGCCCAGAGGTAAGGTCTCATCATAACTTACAAAACGAGCCCAAACTTGGCACACCTAGTTCTACTTGTTGAAGAGTTACCAGCAGCAGTCACCGAGGTACACCTTCAGGTCACTCCATCAAGCCCGGAGGTAAGGTCTCATCATAACTTACAAAACGAGCCCAAACTCGGCACACCTAGTTCTACTTGTTGAAGAGTTCCAGCAGCAGTCACCGAGGTACACCTTCAGGTCACTCCATCAAGCCCTGAGGTAAGGTCTCATCATAACTTACAAAACGAGCCCAAACTCGGCACACCTAGTTCTACTTGTTGAAGAGTTCCAGCAGCAGTCACCGAGGTACACCTTCAGGTCACTCCATCAAGCCCGGAGGTAAGGTCTCATCATAACTTACAAAACGAGCCCAAACTCGGCACACCTAGTTCTACTTGTCGAGGAGTTCCAGTAGCAGTCACAGAGGTGCACCTTCAGGTCACTCCATCAAGCCCGGGGGTCAGGTCTCATCATAACTTACAAAACGAGCCCAAACTCGGCACACCTAGTTCTACTTGTCGAGGAGTTCCAGTAGCAGTCACCGAGGTACACATTCAGGTCACTCCATCAAGCCCGGGGGTCAGGTCTCATCATAACTTACAAAACGAGCCCAAACTCGGCACACCTAGTTCTACTTGTCGAGGAGTTCCAGTAGCAGTCACAGAGGTGCACCTTCAGGTCACTCCATCAAGCCCGGGGGTCAGGTCTCATCATAACTTACAAAACGAGCCCAAACTCGGCACACCTAGTTCTACTTGTCGAGGACTTCCAGTAGCAGTCACCGAGGTACACCTTCAGGTCACTCCATCAAGCCCGGAGGTAAGGTCTCATCGTAACTTACTAAACGAGCCCAAACTCGGCATACCTAGTTCTACTTGTCGAGGAGTTTCCAGTAGCAGTCACCGAGGTACACCTTCAGGTCACTCCAACAAGCCCGGAGGTAAGGTCTCATCATAACTTACAAAACGAGCCCAAACTTAGCATACCTAGTTCTACTTGTCGAGGAGTACCAGTAGCAGTCACCGAGGTACACCTTCAGGTCACTCCATCAAGCCCGGAGGTAAGGTCTCATCATAACTTACAAAACGAGCCCAAACTCGGCACACCTAGTTCTACTTGTTGAAGAGTTCCAGCAGCAGTCACCGAGGTACACCTTCAGGTCACTCCATCAAGCCCGGAGGTAAGGTCTCATCATAACTTACAAAACGAGCCCAAACTCGGCACACCTAGTTCTACTTGTTGAAGAGTTCCAGCAGCAGTCACCGAGGTACACCTTCAGGTCACTCCATCAAGCCCTGAGGTAAGGTCTCATCATAACTTACAAAACGAGCCCAAACTCGGCACACCTAGTTCTACTTGTTGAAGAGTTCCAGTAGCAGTCACCGAGGTACACCTTCAGGTCACTCCATCAAGCCCTGAGGTAAGGTCTCATCATAACTTACAAAACGAGCCCAAACTCGGCAGACCTAGTTCTACTTGTTGAAGAGTACCAGTAGCAGTCACCGAGGTACACCTTCAGGTCTCTCCATCAAGCCCGGAGGTAAGGTCTCATCATAACTTACAAAACGAGCCCAAACTCGGCACACCTAGTTCTACTTGTCGAGTAGTTCCAGTAGCAGTCACCGAGGTACACCTTCAGGTCACTCCATCAAGTCCGGAGGTTAGTAAAAATATAAAGAATGGTACGAAATATTTTTGTAGGTACCTATGTATTATAAATAAATAAGAAGAAAAAAAACTACCAGAGTATCAAAATTAGTTCACTTGACTACTATTCCCGCAGCTAACCGTGCGTACACTTGTGTGTGTGAGCCGTGTCAATGTAGTAATTCGATTCAATACCTATCAATTTTGCGAACGCGTCCTTATTTTTCTTACTTTCATTTTTCAAAGAGATAGAAATATAATTTCGTAGGTACCAACGGGAATAAATAAATTATAGGAACAACCATTTTTTTTAGGTTTAATATTAAGATTTTGTTTCCAGGTTCCAAGTCCACTGCAGTGGTGGAGCTAAACCTGAACAGACTCATAGACACACAGCTCAGGGCACTGAGTTGTTGACCGAATACGGGTTCATCGTGACGTATGAGGTACGAGGAGCAGCGCAGTCACCAGCACCCACTTCTTGCAGCGCCATCGAGTGCAGACTGCCAGGGCAGTGCTATGCTAGGTGAGATTATCAGTAATTTATTTTGGCATAAAATTAACAATTTAATTAAGAAATCCATTGTATATGTACCTTATTTTCTAATTTCATAAAACTTTTTTACAAAAAAAAAAAAAAACAACCGTTTTCCTTAAAAACAGTACAAAGCGAAAAATAACTTTAATTTCGGCAGTCGGTGTCTTAGGACTTGTATTCAAGGTTTTTGCCACCGACTTCCGTAATTAAAGCTATTTTTCACTTTATAGTGTTTTTAAGGAAGTAGATTGCTTTTTTTTCGAAAAAAAAATTTTTTTTTAAATTTTAGTTATTGTATCTACCCCGCACTAATTCTAATCAAACAATGCATATTTATGCGATAGCAGAAATCGCTATTGATTTGCTGTCATTTTTTAAAGAGTTCCAGTGTGTGACTCCGGGACTCATCATCAGATCTATATGAAATTTAAATGGGACCATTTCAGAGTAAACCACTTTCGAACAAAAAATAAAAAAAATTGCAAATCCGTTTATATAATAATATGACGGAGTTATGGCCAAACATACAAAAAACAAAATCTATATAAACATCCGAATTGAGAACCTCCTCCTTTTTGAAGTAGCTTAAAAATGACCAGAGGGTCTAAAAAGGCCACATTAAGCATTTCTGCTAAAACTAATTCATATTGTGAATTCCCAGCAATACCTTAGCAATTCCTCTAACTTTCGTAAAATGGTGACACATATTAGCGATATCATAATCAATTCAATTCATATCCGAATCACATTTGGTGTAAATGTTGCAGCATGAAAAAAATAAAGACCGTAATTTTACCGGTAAATATTTCTTTGAAGATTTAATAAATACAAGTGATCATTTCTAACTGTTGAAATGTTATTTAATTACATTATGCATAAAAAATATAAAAATGTCACAAATAAGCCCTGAAAAGGGAAACTAGAAACAACAAAAACTTTATAAGCTGGCAACGAATACATAATTTTTTCCCTGCAGATATGTCATAATTAGTCTGTGGTTCTAATACCTAATCTGTGGTTAAGTCAACAATAAACAAAATTTAATTTAATATTATTTCATGCAAATTGGGTAATTTTTAATACAGAGTAAGTAAATACTTGTTTATCTTAAATCAATATTTAATTGTATCACTGTTCAAAGGTATTTAATTGGACGTAATAATTTCTAGGCATGGAATGAAAATTCTGCTCGTCTTTCTGCATTGATAGTGGAACTTCTGTCGTTGTTAAACCCTTTATCAAGATCACTGCAGCGTCTACTTCTGACCAGACTCGTGTGCCAGCACCAAGCTCTACCGCTGCCGATGCTACAACAGCGGCTTTGACTCTTCGAACTCGGCAATCAAGATACCGCAGTGAGTGGAGTTTTATAACCGTACAGCTATTTTTATTAAGACTAAGACTTATGATGACGATTGAAAATGATTATGATGTTATTTATATAACGTTTTTATGTGCCCTCTGGCTCGACATAAAATTGAGTACCTACTATCGTTAACATTCATGAAATATATAACGAAATACAAAGAGGAAAATAAACTAAATTTTACCATTTAACTAAACACTAACTAAACACAAAGAGCTATTGGGCTCCAAGTTTACTATTGTTGTCAACCTGTCATCACTGTTGGTCTTAGGTTGTCTTAAAATATGATATTATTATTTTCAATTTCATTTTATTTCACAGGTATGTTAATTATTGACAGATGATTTGACTTTCTTAAAAACCACACATTTTCTTTTTTAGCCTGGTGAAGTTGTTCCAAGCAGTCATTGTTTGCCTCTCCGCAGCTCCGTGACTACCATCAACACATAAAATGTTCATAGAAAAATAAACTGATGTACTATAGTGTTTATGTTAGTTTCATTATTTGATTATTGCTAGATTTTTATACAGTACATGAGAATTGTAAATTTATTAAAATATTTTAACTTTGTGTATTGTTTTATTCAAATAATAGGTATAAAGGTAAAATGTATGTCCTATTTTATAGGTACACACTACCTAATAAAATTGGAGTGAAAGTAAAGTAATATAAGGCCTATGTCCCACGTAGGTTGTAGATTTTTATTGGGGTTCCGTAACCAAAGAGTAACCAGGACGGGACCCTATAACTAAGCCTCCGCTGTCCATTGGTCCGTTCATCTGTCTGTGAGCGGGCTGTATGATGTGGAAAATAAATATACCTACATATTTCCTCTGGAAATGTTTATTACTTACCGGGTGCAAATCACAAAAATAAGCTAGGTGTGAATAGTGTGTACTTCTGAATAAGTATTTTTTTGAACTGGGCACTGAAGTGTAATGAGTTACTGGTAATCTACAGCTATCACACTGTTTTATACACTAACTTGGTGTTTCATATAGTGTACGCCCTTGGTAACCTATGGTATGATCCAGATGCTTTAGTACTAAGCGGATCTACTCAGAGCCTGAAATCTATACTTATAATAATATTATAAAGCTGAAGAGTTTGTTTGTTTGTTTGTTTGAACGCGCTAATCTCAGAAACTACTGGTCGGAATTGAAAAATTCTTTTTGTGTTGGGTAGCCCATTTATTGAGGAAGGCTATATAACATCACGCTACGATCAAAAGGAGCGGAGCAGTAAACGAATAATGGACGAAAACTGGCAGGCAATTCGATGCGACGGGAAGGGGAGCGAAAATTTGACCCGGGCGGAAGCTAGTATGATTATAAGATTGTAGTCATTTGTAACATTCACAAGAGTAGATGGTAATGTCCATTTAGAACTGCTTCATTAAAACTGACTACTTCATTACTGTTCTTGAAGGTAGGTTGTATGTTTATTTCATGTAAGTTTGATCGTTTTTAATACAGAGTAAGTCAATACTTGTTCATCTTAAATCAATATTTAAATTTTATCGTTGTATATACATATATGTTGTGTTGTGTATATGGTGTGCGCACATATTAGCCTGTGGTATGATCCAGATGCTTAAGTACTAATTGGATCTACTCAGTGCCTAAAATATGAATAGAAGATTGTGGTAATTTGTAACATTCACAACACTAGAACTAGAACAACACTTTCGTACTGGAAGACGTAGAGTTGGAAGGCCTTCAACAAGGTGGACCGGATGACCTTGTGAAGGGCGCAGGAATCCGCTGGATGCGGGAAGCAAAAAACCGGTTAGTGACGGAGCTTGGGGGAGGCCTATGTCCAGCATTGGACGTCTTTCGGCTGAAATGATGATGATGATGACAACACTAGATGGTAGTGTCTATTTGGAACTACCATAAAACTGACTAAGTACTTCATTACCTACTATTCTTGAAGGTAGGTAGTACTCATGCCAGCGCGGCAGTATATATGTACGGCTCCAGCTCATGGACCTCACGGCATATATTTTGCCTATAGAACCCAAAAAACCTGGAGGACCCACATTTGAAACGCTACGTCCATTTTTTGAAGTGCCACAGTTCGTTGATACCTTAAAATGGACTACATATCACGAGCATGCTCAAGAAAATTTTCTTAAGGTCTAAATTTGCCATTATTACTATATTTTTTCACAAAATCCCAAATATGATTTGTAAAATGATCCTCTTGACTAACTTCTTATGATTCTGCTATTTGACATTAAACTTCATTATAGCAATTCATATTAAGTGTACCATTTTACGAATCTCCCTACAAAACTGTCAAATAGATGAATTGTGTTAAACGAATTGTACGCAGAACATATTATGAATTGTCAGTTTGTGACCATTTTACGGATAATAATATGATTCATACTATTTTCCTCTTATGATTCTACCGAAGTGGCCTTTTTAGACCCCCAGGTCATTAAAAAAAGTTTATGTCAGCCCGCCATTGGTCAAAAGTATTAGCTATATTATAGGCAGCTCCATGCTATAGCATCCAAAGATATTATGTATCCTGACATGACTTGATAAAGGAAAAAAAAAAGAAGAAATTGTAAGACTTGACTGTACACAGCATTAAAACCTCGCTTTCATAATATAATACCGAAGCGGGTATTTCCACGCAGTTGTTTACAATCTTTATATCTCACTCTACAATATTTTCCGCATCGCAGGGAGCTTTACTGTTCGCGTTTCAAGGGTTACTCAGGAGCGTATTGCGGAAAGAGTCCGTTGTGCACAAGGACCTCCAACATGTATAAAAATATCGACACTTGCAGGTGAGAGAAGTTCTATCCGATCCTGACGATCCCACTACTCTCCTCCAGGAGAGTCGAAAAGAGACCAGTACAGTGAGCAAACCACACAGACACAAACCATACCGACCTCGCCGCCGAGGTCCGTTGTCGCGACCCCGACTAAATAGTCCCTCCCGACCCTTGCAAGAACCAGCCCGCGATGCTGCGCCTTTAGTTTTAAATTAGTCCCTAAATAATTTAACCCAGATCCAGCCAGTCCCTTGCTGCCCCCCACCAGTGATTGCCTAAGCCGAGGTTTGTACCCCCCTCGGTAACCCTTAGAGCTTTCGCTTTAGTTTTTAAGTATAATAAGCCCCGGCTGGAGGCCTAAAAAGGTAACTTTTTAGAACTCGCCGGGCTACCATCCATTTAAGTAGTAAAAATCTTTTCAGGTTAACTACGAGATGTCCTACAAAAAAAAAAAGGTGAGAGAAGTCATGTCACTAATGTTTGCTATCGTTTTCATTTTCTCATAATTTAGGTATCAGGTTTCACAACCTCTGGCAATAGTAAGACGTTAAACTAGACCTGGCAATAATTTGTTTTATAGTAGCAAAGTAAAAATACGTGGAGAAAAGACAACATTTTCGTTTGTTTTGTATCACAGTGGCAGTTTTTCTTTTTTCGAAACAGAGACACAATACATCTGTTTGAATTTTTTTAACTTTTCGTGTCGTGTATCCTTAATTTCGTCGGTTATGGTTGGAGGAAAATAGGTTTTAGAATAAAAGTACCATAAACATTAAACACAACGGGTGTTTTTTTCAGCGTGGAAAGCATTTTATAATTGAGTGTTTTCTGAGAGTAGACACTTTTTCAACCGTCCACTCAATCCTATATTCTTATAAAAACCAGTCTTTATTTATTTAATCATAAATTATTCATTGAATAAAGGTTTATTGTCATAAAGCCTTCGCGTATCAGCTTTTATTATCTCGCGCAGTACGCGTACTAGACTTTCAGGTTTTTCATAGAAGTGGCAGTAACGGAGCAGTAAAATATTTTTAATTATATTTTTTTTTTTTCATCAAAACGAATAGTGGGCATGTAAAGTCTGTTCAAAATTCAGCCTTGATCCTATGTAGATTTACATAAGTGTGGTGAATAGCTTGCTTGTGCATATTATAAAATTGTTACAAATATTGTTCAGCGATTGACATTATTGTCTTATCTCATCAAATCATGGACGCATGATGTATCTACAATTAATTATCTACGTCAAAAAGATGTTTCGTGAAAATGGCTGAGAACTTGATTTAAACGGTTCATGATAAAATGATGTGGAATGTGGGGGATGAATTAAGGTGGAAATTAAATTATTATTCTTAATTATTGACTGCCTCGTTGGTCTAGTGGTAGCAAGCACTACTGCTGAGCATGAAGTCCTGGGTTAGATTCCCAGGTCGGGCAGTGTTATTGGGTTTTTCCATCTAGAATTTCTCAGTAGCAGCCCGGAGTCTGGATTTGCGCACGGTTGACGGCAATAGGCTCGCCCCCTATTTCATGGGACTTGAAACACAATAGGCAAAATGTGGGTGTACTATAGGTACACCTCTGCCTAACCGTTCGGGGAAACAAGGCGTGATGTTATGTTATGTTGAATTACGCTTTGAATCACAATGATGATGTTCTAATGCTTTCTTTGGTAAATTGGATGTTATACACATAATTCGAATATGAAATAGTACAAAGCATTCCTGACGCATTGTTTTGTAAGACTTATAATTTAATAACCCTAAAGTCTGCACTCCAACCCAAGACTACGCTTGCTTTAACTATGAAGTACGCTTCTTGTACTCGTTTGCCAAAGTAAATCCTCGTCATGCGAGAAAGTAGTGCAGTGGGGGTATAGTAAGTGCCAAGTAATTATTCTTATTAGAAATCTGGAGCATGTCAGAGATTAAGGAAATACGCCCGAGTAAAAATTAGCCAATTTTCTTAATGTTAACTTTGTAGGTACCGTGTGAGAGACAGTAAATGGGTGAATCATATAAAATTACGTTATCTCAAGCTTCGTGGACCATTTTATTTTACTCACATGTGTCTTTCATACAAACAATATCCCCATTTCCACCTAATTAAATGTCGAATTTTGAAAAATATATTTTTATTAGGTTCCAATATAAAACCTTCGGGAAATCATTTTACAAATGTTTGTGGTAACCGCATCAAAATCCTTTGTGTTGCTTTGTAGAACAACACCTCACATAAGCGAACACTAAAAGTAACTTTAATTTATGATAATAATGAAGAAATAAATTAATTACTATATGTATAATCGTCATATCATGACAAATACTCATTCAGTAACTTTTGACCTTTACCAGCACAGCATTTAACAGGTAGGCAATACTTGAATACACTCAAAGGAAAGGGCCAAATACAAAACTTCACTTTGATGTCCCATTACGTAGTTTCTCGTGATATGTGTGTATGTGAGGCGCGTGTGAAGTGTGTGCACGTTATAAATTATTGATCTCGCGAAAGTAGGTAATAATATTGGACATTGGTTCACGTGCGAGTCTCTGGGGACAGATGTGATCAGTTCGCGTGTCAATTCTCGCGTGCACTCTTAAACCGTGACGAGTGATGGTTTGTAATTATGAATGAGTTGTATTACAGTTGGTAGTTACTCCATAAGTCCAAATTTAAGTCTGGCCGTAAGTACATATCTGTCTGATTCATATGCTTATCCAGTGACAAAAGTGCTCAGACTGAGCCTTCAGGCAATCGAATAAATTATATACTGAGTGTTAAGTGTTGCTCCTTGTACGTTCACACGAAAACTTGTAAACGTTATGTAAATCTCTGCCATACACACTGTTAAGAATAAGTGCTTATTATCGTGCAGTATCAGGCAACTGCAGATAAATACATACAAACAAGAACATAAAATTGATATAGGGCTAAAATAAAATAAAAAAACCACATGAGAATATTTTATATTTAATTGCGTAATAATTTCCAATACATAAAATGTTCTTCAGAAAGGTCAGGTGCGTAGTACTCGCAACCGGCGGCGTGTGTGTATGACCAATTGTATGAACCTTAAAGAGGCAAAAGGAGTGTGTAGAGATCGTAGCAGGTGGCGTTCCGTGGTTTCTGCCTACCCCCATGGGAAAAAGACGTGATTGTGTTGTATGTATGTATAAAATATTGTAAATACATTTTGTTCATTTTTAAAACAATGAAGCTGCAGCTATCTTGTTTTCTTTACTGCAACACTGCTTCTTCAACGCTTTAATCGCCCAGCATAACATAAATCCTCTGAAAAACTCTCGTTTGAGTCAAACAATATTTGTTTATATTTTGATTCAAGTTGAAATAAAGAACTTGATCTTAATTGAAGTAAAAGTCAAAAAATCTAAGTAAAAGTAGAAATCATATATTTTTCATTCTGAACTTGTAGCATTACACTGACCAACACAATTTTTGGTGCAGTAATTTTAAGACCTGATTTTAAAAGTACCTGATTCACTGATTTCAAATATGCATTTAAATTTTTTGGATCAGCTCTAGTTTTTGAGTTGTAAAACAAACGATTTGTATGAAAAATAAATCATTTTTATTATTCAAAATACAAAAAACTTCTCTTGATTGATTTTTTTTTCTATGTTTTGCCTTTGGGTTGTCTCTCATAAGAGCCCAGCAGTAATCAGCCATCATGTGAGTATCCCATCCCACCCTGGTACCGATCCTCCATGATTTTAATATCTTGATGAAACCGCTCTCCTTGTTCTTCACTTAAGTCACCCAGGTTAAGAGGGAAGCAGTCCAAATGGCTGTGTAGGTAATGAACTTTAATGTTCATCTTACGTCCCAAGTTTTGAAAAGATAAAAGTATTTGGTTTACAAGAATTTCATAATTTTCAGCCTAATGATATACCAAGCCAAGCCTTATGAAATACAAGGCCCTATATACCAAGAATTTTTTTAATAAACAAGACAAATGAGTTTCACGCAGCGAGTTCCGTTTCCAGGTCATTTGGTCATTTTGAGATCGACGCATATAAACCATTAGTGGTTTTCATATTTATTCTTTTCTAAAAGCAGTGCAATTGCTTTATACTCTTCTTTCATTCGTGTAAAATAAGCAATTAGAACACAAGCATGTTTATTGGCATTATGTAGCAATACGCATTTCAAACTTCTTATACAACTGTCTATAAAAAGACAGCACTCAATTTAATCGCACTTTTCTAAACCCATTCGTGTTAATAAACCACCAATATACAAGGTCGTGATCTTCAGAAAAATATGGTAACAAATCACGATCCTCTGATAGTAAAATGTTCCTCTTGTGTTCGGTGCACCACTGACGACGACGACGGTGCTCCAGAAGTGACCGAGGTAGAGATGAGGGTGGCGGTACGAAGGCTTAATGCCAAGAATACCGCCCCAGGACCCGACGGCTTGCCTGGCAAAGCAAGGGTCCTGGCCTCAGAGGCTCTCGGGCCTCGACTCAGGGGGCTCCTTAGCGCATGCTTGGAGAGGGGCCAGTTCCCACTTCGTTGGAAGACGGGGAAACTGGTCCTCATTAAGAAGCCTGGGCGCCCAGCGGACTCTCCGTCCGCTTACCGGCCCATCGTGCTACTCGACCAGGTGGGCAAGCTCTTTGAAAGAGTGATTGCAGACCGCCTCGTCGGGTGGCTGGTGCGGGAGGGGCCGGACTTGTCGGACGGCCAATACGGCTTCCGCAAGGGGCGCTCTACGGTGGACGCCATCATGCGCGTGCGAGCCCTCACGACGAGGGATGCAGTGGCCCGGGGTGGGGTCGTCTTGGCGGTGTCTCTAGACATTGCCAATGCCTTCAACACCCTGCCCTGGAGTTGCATTACCTCTGTCGCGTGGTCGAGGCCTATCTGACGGATAGGGCCGTCATCTACCCCGGTCACGAAGGGGAATGGAACCGGCGACAGATGTCGTGCGGTGTCCCACAGGGATCGGTCCTGGGGCCGCATCTGTGGGATATCGGTTACGACTGGGTGCTGCGCGCCGACCTCCCTAGCGGTGTCAGCGTAGTTTGCTACGCTGACGACACGCTGGTCCTTGCGCAGGGGAGGTCGTACGAGGCGGCGGCCGAAAATATGACACGCGGGGTTGCGACAATCGTCGATAGGATCCGGCAATTGGGACTCGAGGTGGCATTGCACAAGTCCGAGGCCATAGGTTTTCATGGTCCTCGGAACGCGCCACCTGCTTGTTCCCAACTCACGGTAGGAGGGGTTCACATCGGCGTCGAGTCGACGATGAAGTACCTGGGACTTGTCCTCGACAGCCGGTGGAACTTCGTTGAGCATTTCCGACGTTTGGCTCCCAGACTGGAGCGGGCTGGGGCTGCATTAAAGCGGCTCCTGCCCAATCTGGGGGGTCCAAACGCCTCCTGCCAGAGGCTCTACACGGGGATCGTGCGGTCCATGGCCCTCTACGGGGCACCGGTGTGGGCGCCCTCATTGAGGCTGCGCCCAGCGCGCCGGTTGAGTGCGGCCCAGAGGGTCATGGCCATCCGATTAATCCGAGGATACCGCACGATCTCGTGCGAGGCAGCGAGCCTCCTTGCCGGAGTGCCGCCATGGGATCTGGAGGCAAAGGTCCTCGCGCACATGTGGGAGTGGCGCGAGGAGGCGAAACGCCGGGGCGAAACTCCGCTGCCGCAACAAATCGCGGCACGGCGGACAGAGCTCCGGTGTGATCTCATGGCGACATGGCGGGTACGATTGTCGCAACCCAGTGCTGGGCACGCCACAATTGCGGCGGTAAGTCCCCTCTTTGAGAAGTGGATAGAGAGGCGCCACGGCGTCCTCACCTTCCGCCTGACGCAGGTTCTCACCGGGCATGGGTGCTTCGGTGGGTTCCTGTTCAGAATAAAGCGGGAGGATACGTCCGGGTATTTCCATTGCGAGGATCGTCTGGAGGACACGGTGGAGCATACGGTGGAGGTGTGCCCAGCCTGGGCGGAGCACCGCCGTGTCCTCGTGGAGGCGATCGGCGGCGGCGACCTCTCGCGTCCGGCCCTGGTGCGAGCCATGGTACGGAGCGAGAGGGAATGGGAAGCCGTCACCTCCTTCTGCGAAGCAGTAATGCTCGCGAAGGAGGAGGCGGGGCGCGTAAGGGAGTGGCAGTCTCTGCGCCCTCACATCCCTAGCCGCCGCAGGAGGAGACGCCCCGGGCGTCGGGAGTCGATTGCGGACTCCCGGCCACCGTAGGCGCGAGCTTGCGGGTGGCGAGCAATGGGTAGCTCGCCGCCCGGTAAGGACCAAGCTCGGGTCGACGGCGCGCAGTGTTCCACGCGCGCCTCAAAGAGATGTCAGCAGCAGTGTAGGGGTCTACTAGGACCGATGCCTGCCGGGGTCGCGTGATTGTTCGAAAGAGATACCGTGACCCTGGCACATGGGCAACTGATGGAACACGGGTGGGTTTTAGTCAGTAAAAGTCTGACACGCCCTCCCGCTCCGCCCAGAGCGGGAGAAGTCATTTGATGATTTCCAATCCTGAAAAAAAAAAAAAAAAAAACACAATTCTTCTGCTTTAATCTGGAAGCCAGTAACTCAGCTCGCTCTTTTGAAAGATCTAAATCCCTTTTCAGATCATTAAGCTCACCTTGAAATAAAAAACGGGAGGTTCGATTAAAATTGTCAAAATCACTGTCGATCACGGGATTTGCTTGGGTTTCGTTATATTCTTCCAGTGGGATTTCTGGTAGAGTTTGGTAAGTAGGCACGGGGACACTTTCGAAATGCGGTACAGGTCTTCTCGCTGATGGTACATCAGGATATGTCCATTTGCTTCGATTTTTACGATTTATGCCGATTATCTTAACCAAACAGAAATTACAATCGTCAAAGTGATTTCATTGTTCTCTCCAAATCATCGGTATACTAAACTTCATACAACTTCTTTTGAAATTTGTCCACTGTCGCAAATGTTCACTAGACGTTTTACACACAAAATGAGGCATCCAAGGCTTGCCTTGATGCTCAATAATTAAGTTGAATTAAACAAAATCCGCTTTTTTCACGAACTCTGTTATCCCGTCAAATGTCCTTATGAGTCCCGGGGGATCATAAGAAAAATGCCCGTTTTTTTTTAATTTTTTGATTAATTAAATCGTTAATTTTAGTCAACCAAAGTTAATTTTAGGCAAAAAGAATTCTTATGATCCAACGGGTGCACACGCGACATTTGGAGCATTTTTTTTATTCTCATCAGGGACATTTGACGGGTTAAGGATTTTCGGTATTCCTCATGGGTATATTCACCGTAAATATAACAATATGCATCTGGATTTTTTAAGCAACATCTTAATGAGCTGGCCATAACGCAAAAACAACGAAATTGTAGAAAATATAAAACTTGTGTCATTTACGTTTGCAGTCGAAATGAAAATTTAAATTGTGAGTAATTGTTAAATTAGAGCTGATACAAGTATACAATTTGTAGGTACGTCATCAGAAACACTTTCAAAAATAATATCTAAACAAATTTTAACCGCACCAAGGAAAAAGTTTTTGTTTGTAGGCCAGTGTTATATATTTTACAAGTATTTTATATAAGTTTGTAACAGAAAGCTTGTTTGCTGAATTTTTTATATACATTCTATATACAATTGTTCATACAATTCATGTATTTAAAAATTAGAAATTTTCAAAATCAAATTTCTCGATGATGAAAAAAGATATTCGCGCAAACTCTACGACATTTGGAAGAACAATGCTTATACTTTAAAGTATTGTGTGTATTTTTTCGATAGCTAAATTTGTCGCGATGCTACATAACCGTGAAAATACGCTAAAATCGTCTATTTTGCAATTTTAGGTTAGGATATCAAAAAATGTGATGTGATGGAGCAATTCCGAGGCCGAATTTGAATTCAGTGGCCCAAAATCTACGGAGAATGACTACTCTCATTCAAGGAGCAAGTCACGCCGTGCTGTGATTTGTACTATACATTTTTTTTAATTATTTCATTAAATATTTATACCATTACAATTATTAAAAAAAGTTAAACTGGTAATAAAATTAGCTTTCATTTGACATTTTGAACGTCTGTTTTGGAATCGGTTTATTGGCATCGGTATATAAAATTATTATTATTACTATAAAAGCAACAGCATATTATTCTACAATCGGCATCACATAATGCAATGCAAATCAATAATGTATTCCTAATTTAATCTCATCCGACCATCTGACATACATGTTGACGCATACATGTTGTTTCTATTTAGTTTGCAAACGCTAATTTCATAAACAACGTCATTTGATACGGACATTAAACGTGACTCTAAAATACACATGAGACTCCTCTGATTTGCGATAGAGCTGTGATCGAAATTTGCTAAATAGTGGGTAGTCAAAGTTTACTGCATGTTTATGTTTTCACATTGAGTAAATAATATGATAATTTTCTGATAGAAATAAAAAGGCGAGGACGGTGTTAATATTTAAAAACAATTTTTCAAGTAAGTGGGTACCTAACTATGTGTTTAGTCAAACTTTGATCCGGCCACAAAACCTTCAGTGGCCTGGAAACATTATGTGGTCTTCTGAGGATTTTTTTTGTAACATTTTACATTCTTTTATGGAATTTCCTTTAGCAACAAGCTGGCAATTTTCGAATTATTTTGGGCATACAGTCTGATATTTCATTTAAGTGAAATTCTAATGTATAATAGGACATAATATCCTTGGTCTGTTATGAAATATTTAGATAATTAATTCGTTCACGAAATAAATTACCCGAAATATCCATATTGATTTTAATTTTACTAAACGGAAAAAAAAAACGTAAGAAAATCTGAATTTCCCGGGTTTACCCTGGCGCTTTCCACTTAAGCGGTCGGAAAGATTTCAGAACATTTATACGTTGCAATAATTTGGTTATGCTACGTGATAATCGCTCTTTTTATTGGTCCTCGATATTCAGAACTACTCTCGTATTCAATAGATATCGTTAGTCACTCGATACGTGTTTTCTCCTGGTCTAGTGTGTACTAATTGATACTATTTTGACATTCAGATTAGGGATCGCGAGCCGCAATCTGTTTGTCTGTCGCCTTAACACTTGGCACAAAAAATGTTAAGATTTTGAGCATTGTGTATAATGTGAGCAATACTAAAAGTGTAATAATCAATACACTTTTCTTTTTCGTACATTCCAGTTATCACAATAGTCACGTGAGGCAAACCTCGTTTATTACCACTATTCAATCTGTTAATCACACAATGGCGAGCTGTCCGGTCAATTACACTGTAAATAAATTTCAATCGTGGCTTCCATGACGAGGGTATATATCATGTCACAGGGCCACCACTATGGGTAGGTACTTAAATGCGCAATAGAGGCAACAGTGATAAACGGGTTAAGTTTGTTAAAAGAGATGAAGAGAGAATTCTCTTCATCTCTTTTAACAAACTTAACCCGTTGTGGTTCCAAGCTTACGAATAGTAAATTAGTTTTGCATTACAACAAAAATTTTGTGTTCTCCCGTTTGACTGGCAAAATACAAAAAACTTAGCGAATGAATATTCGCTAAGTTTTTTGTATTTTGCCAGTCAAATGCGAATGAATTTTTGTTGTAATGCAAAACTAATTTACTATTCGTAAGCTTGGAACCACAGAACAGATAAATAAATAAAAGTTTGTACAAGCAATTTCACTCGGATGAAGTCGCAGGCAAAAGCTAGTTCATCCATAAAGAGGATGGAGCGGTGGTAGAGGTTGTGAGCGAAAAGAATAAATCTACGCGGATTAAGTCGCTTGCAATATGTTAGTTAATTATATCTACTACATCATATCCGTAGATCTTATGTGATCCTAAACATTTCGCTACTCTTTATTAGTTACCTTTTTTGAAGTGGCCATTTTTATGAGTTAGACAAACATGCGTATCATTAAACGAACGCGTATCGTTTTTCACGGGAAGGCTGCGTGACGCGTGTCCCCTTTTCAGTCGGAGGCAATAAAGGTCCACATAATTTAATTGAAGAAGATGCCTCCTACTGATAGAATTGCTGTATCGTACTTAGTATTTTAGTCTACCAGTTAAAATATTTTTTTCTAAAGATCATTTTAAAAATTCACTTTTTACGCAATCGGGTTTTTATATTTCTCAATTTTGGTTAAATAACACAGGCCTGCAAATAAATGGGCACGCCACAATTGCGGCGGTAAGTCCCCTCTTTGAGGAGTGGATAAAGAGGCGTCACGGCGTCCTCACCTTCCGCCTGACGCAGGTTCTCACCGGGCATGGGTGCTTCGGTGGGTTCCTGTTCAGGATAAAGCGGGAGGATACGTCCGGGTGTTTCCATTGCGAGGATCGTCTGGAGGACACGGTGGAGCATACGGTGGAGGTGTGCCCTGCCTGGGCGGAGCACCGCCGTGTCCTCGTGGAGGGGATCGGCGGTGGCGACCTCTCGCGTCCGGCCCTGGTGTGAGCCATGGTACGGAGCGAGAGGGAATGGGAAGCCGTCACCTCCTTCTGCGAAGCAGTAATGCTCGCGAAGGAGGAGGCGGGGCGCGTGAGGGAGTGGCAGTCTCTGCGCCCTCACGTCCCTAGCCGCCGCAGGAGGAGACGCCCCGGGCGTCGGGAGTCGATGGCGGACTCCCGGCCACCGTAGGCGCGAGCTTGCGGGTGGCGAGCAATGGGTAGCTCGCCGCCCGGTAAGGACCAAGCTCGAGTCGACGGCGCGTAGTGTTCCACGCGCGCCTCAAAGAGATGTCAGCAGCAGTGTAGGGGTCTACTAGGACCGATGCCTGCCGGGGGGTCGCGTGATTGTTCGAAAGAGATACCGTGACCCTGGCACATGGGCAACTGATGGAACACGGGTGGGTTTTAGTCAGTAAAAGTCGGACACGCTCTCCCGCTCCGCCCAGAGCGGGAGAAGTCATTTGATGATTTCCCATCCTGAAAAAAAAAAAAGCCTGCAAATAATGGGGTCATGTCAGTTGTTGAAAAGTGGAGGGTCATTTTCGAAGTAATTTTTTGCGTAGAATCCATAGTCAGAATTGGCCCATCACGTCAGGATTTTGAGATATTTGATGTTATATACCCAAAAAATTGCATTTTTGGCTACTTTTGAGGTTATGTACAGAAGATACAGAAGTTTTTGTGTTTTTTTCTTTAGTTGTATCATATAGAACTACTCTTTCTCTTTAATTAGAGAGTCGCAGAGTTCAGTTACAATTTTTATTCACCAAGTTACGCTAATTTCAAATTACGAGATATGACCCATTAATGTCATGAGTATTTGCATTAAAAACTTTGAGACAGACGTTTTCTACTGGTTATATTTTCTCTTGAATATTTGTATTCGGGGGTGTTCAAGGTTACCAATTACGAATTTGAAGTCGAAATATTAACATTTTCAAGTTCAAGATCATCATCATCAGCCTATAGCAGTCCACTGCTGGACATAGGCCTCTCCAATTTCACGCCACTGTGCTCGATTTTCAGCAACTCTCATCCAGCTGCTACCAGCCACCCTGCGAATATCGTCGCTCCACCTAGCCTGAGGGCGTCCTACCTTACGTTTGCGCATTCGTGGTCTCCACTTAAGAACACGTCTACCCTAACGGTTATCGGTTCTCCGGCTTATATGGCCAGCCCATTGCCACTTCAGCTTGCTAATTCTGTGAGCTATGTCGACAACTTTAGTTCTCTGCTGGATCACTTCATTCCGGATTTTGTCCCTCAGAGAGACTCCAAGCATAGCTCGTTTCATGGCTCGCTGAGCGACCTTAAATTTATGGACTAGCCGTACCGTGAGTGCCGTGAGTGTCCACGTTTCAGCTCCGTAGGTCATAACAGGCAGGACGCACTGATTGAAGACTTTAGTCTTTAGGTCTGCGGAATACGCGACGAGAAGACTCGACGAAGCTTCCCAAATGCTGCCCAGCCCAGCTGAACTCTTCTGTTAGCCTCTCAAAGTTGTTCTTACCAAACTGCAAAGTTTGCCCGAGGTAAACGTATTCTCGAACAACCTTGAGAGTATTGCCATTTACAGCAATTGGTCCTGGAAGGAGGATTGGTCTGGAAGTTCAAGATGGCGGATTCAAAATGACGTATAACAATTTTAAAAAAACATTGACATTATTGAAAAAAAAATTCTGTTTAACTTCGAACCTCGAACACCCCCCAATACAAATTTTCAAGAGAAAATAACCAAACGTCTGTCTCAAAGTTTTTAATGCTAATGCTCATTATATTAATGGGACATATCTCGTAATTTGAAATTGGCGTAACTTGGTGAAGAAAAATATAATGAACTCTGCAACTTTTTAATTGAAGAAAAAGAGTAGTATTTATATGATACGACTGAAGAAAAAACCCCAAAAAATCTGTGTCTTCTGTACATAACCTCAAAAGAAGTCAAAAACGCTAATTTTTGGGTATATAACATCAAATATCTCAAAATCCTGACGTGATGGGCCAATTCTGACTATGGATTCTACGCAAAATAGGAGCAGTGGTAGCCCAGTGGTAACGGCCGCGACTTACGAGTAGGTCGTGAGTTCAAACCCAAGCAGGCGCATTACTTTGTGTAAATTATTTCATCGCCACTGCACTCAAAACGGTGAAGGAAAACATCGTGAGGAAACCGGCATGTCTTAGAACCAAAAATTCGAAGACATGTGACATCTACCAACCCGTACTGGGCCCGCGTGGTGGATTATGGTCCACTCCCTCTCACCGAGAGGAGGCCTGTGTCCCAGCAGTGGGAACATTATAGGCTGATGATGATGATGAACCTCAAATATCTCAAAATCCTGACGTGATATCAACAAGATTACAATTCAAACGTGTAACGTTATAAAAGTGAGCTACCACCAATGTTTCTGGCCCAGTGGCAGCAAATATGTAATATAATACGCAAAACTATTCGTATCAGTGAATTATGAGAGTGTGTGAGGACGTAATTACTATTCCCGTCATGTCTCTGACGAGAACGGGAGACGTAGAACAGGAACGGTTCTAGGTAAAAATAATATGACTGAAAATGTTGCTGAAAGTGCTATGGTTTTTTAGAGGTAATTTTCTACCAACGACGATGTTACAATGATTTTGTTATGAAAGTTAGTGTCATATTTTAAAGGGAAAAGTTGAAGTATTTCCTTTGAACTTCTAATAAGTGACTATGCTCTGCGGCACCAATAATTTTAAATTTAATTAAATAAGATTTACCTACTTATTTTCATTTAAAACTGAAATTATGCTGACTGTATAAGGCAATAAAATACTTGCCTTTTTCTGATGAACGTGGTGCACGTTCATCAGATCGTTCCAGCGTATGGATAATTGAATTAACATCGTCGTCCGTTGTCGTGGGCTCACATCGGACATTCTTCGTCTTTTCTTTTCAGTTTAACAGGAAATTATTACTTATTACTTTGTGCAGCTCTGTTCTTATATATGTACCTTCATATTGCTTATTGTTTCCCCTTATCATGAAAGGAGCATAATTATGATCTTGTATTGGACGCTTTTTATTTTATTTTTATTGAGATCAAACCACAATACACTCAACAAAATGATGTTGCAAAATATGCATTCAAATAAAAGATAGCTGTATCAATTCAATACACAGAAAAGTTCCAACAATTTATTTTTATTTTATTAAGCAATATCAAAAATATTTTAGGTTTTTTACAGGTGGTTATTGCACAAAATAGAATGTATTTAATTCGTATACTACCATGAATGCAAATACATTTCAATGGTATCATCCAGTGTTTAATAAGGATAGGTATAGATAAGTAAATGTGGTTCATAACAGCAACATTAATTTACCGAAATCACAACACACGAATTACGTAAGCTGCAGACGATGGATCGAAAAAAAACCAAAGTTATTTTAAAACTAATTTATTTTAAAGGAAATTATTACAATTAAAGTAGGTGAAACCTATTCGATGCTAGAATATGGAATGCCAAAATTACATATAAAATTAATTAAGTGCTAGTGGTTTAATTTCGCTGCGTCGGCGACTCGTGCCTGGACGGATGTCATCGTTGCAGTTTTTATGCGCTCGGCGTAAATTGAGGTATTGCTAGGACGGCGATTTCCATTAGGGATCCGTACTTAACACCTCCACCCGCAGATCAGCAACTATTTTGTCACGTTGAGAGAAAATGTTGCTGGGACTTCCTCTCGTTTCCTGGTATCTCTGGTCTTCATAGGTATGTCTTAATAGTTTGCTGCTTCTCCTTTTCGTCTGCTCTAGTGTTCCAGCGTTTCTATCTGCGGCTTATTACCGAAATGATAAGTATGGTTGCGCATTGTACAATGATGTAAAATGGTATAGTTGTATGATATGGGACAATCGGCTGAGTCTTGTCGATCTGAATAGGGTTTTCCATTAATACTTTATTTTGGATGCTATGGAGTTTTTCCAGGTTTTCTGAATTGAACCCGATGATGTGGGTGGAATCAACTGTTTGGTTCATGTTAAGGGATTTTTGTTAACTTTAACGACTGGCCTTTTATTTCGTTGCTGTCATTAATGATTGTGAATTCTGTTGTTTGCAGATGACAGTCCACTTCTATGGAGAGTTGAATCTTGGTAAAGTGGTAGGTGTCTTCTAGGTCTTGGTTGATGCTGAGTATTTCGATAGAGTCAGGCTTCGTCCGGATCTGATGGCTTGTCTTCTTTTCACAGAGATGGATGCTACTGTACTTCGGGCATTCAGCCTCCATGTACACGAATGATTCTTCCTTCGTTGCTTTATGAGGAGTGGAAGGATAAAGGACGAGTTGACTTTTATTAGGTACAATGGATACTTTATACAGGTTGTAGGAGTCTTTGGAGATTATAGGAGAACTGTATACTATTACTATTCTCTTATCAATAAAGTAGGTTTTATCAGATTATAATGTTCTCGTAATTCTAAGTTTATTTTAGAGCGTCTAGATAATCTATATTGACAGTAACACTTTTTACTACTGACCCAAGGCTATCTACAAGACCTCTTTTTGACTTTAACAGGTTTCAAAGATTTTAGTTGTTGTAGTACTTTATAAACCAATATACTGAATGAATGAGCGGTAATGTGTGGTTAGTAAAGTCTCAAGTCTTATCTCTTGAGGGTGTGACACGCGATGTATTGTTAGTAGCATCAGGATCCTGTACCAATTGGATCGCTTTAGGAACGCGTTTCAGCCGCGATTTGGCTATAGGGCCACGTTTTTTTGAGGTATATATGTGTATAGGCAGGTCGGCGAGTACTGTATCCTGTGTATAACGCGGTGCAGCTTTCTGGCGACTGGAAAATGGATTTTTAATGAAAACTTGTTGCTGTGGGATGTATTCTATTTCGGGCTCGCGAGTTTTATTCCTATTATCAATTAAGTTTGTGCGATTTGCAAGAGATGATTTGTTGATGATCTCATAAACTTGTTTCATCTGTTGTTTATGGTTCTGTGCATATTGTTGTAGGATGTGCTCAGTCAGGTCTATGTCAATTGGGTCTCTGGGGTCAAAATGTCCAGTCAATAGGTCAAAGGGTCTGCACTTAGTAAAACTATGGATAGAGCTATTATATGCTATGATGGCATATTGCATAAGATTAACTATTGGTTCATCTTTATTTTTCAGTTTAAGAATTCTTATGTGCTCTAATAATGTTGAGTGAAAACGTTCGATGTTACCATTGTCATTTGGACTATGAGGTAGAATTTTATGGTGAGTTATCTTATGAAGTCGTATAAATTCGGAAAAAAGTTGATTTGTAAATTCGGTGCCGTTATCGGTGATTATAGTCATGGGTAGACCATGATGTGTACAGAAGCGTAGCAGCGCTTGAATGATGCTGCTAGCGGTACCGTCTCGCAAATGATACGCTTGTCCATATTTCGTAAAGACGTCAATGAAAGTCACGTATTTTTCGTTCTGAACTGTAAAGAGGTCCATGTGAATAATTTCAAGTGGTTTGGTCGCTGGAGGCACTATGTTAAATTGAGGTCTAATTGGATTCCTGTCATATTTAGCTTGACCGCAGATGGTACACTCGTTAATAAACTTGGTGATCTGTTCCTTCATTTTTGGCCAGAAATATTTTCGTGAAAGGGCCAGGTAACATTCATTTATGCCACGGTGGTTCGTCTTGCCGTCATGATAATGTCGAATAATGTCTTGTTGTCGGAGGTATTCTTTAACATTCTCCAGTTCTGTCTTAGCTAGTACAAGGTTAAGTGAGGAACTTCTAAATTTATCTTGTATAATAGGGACTATTGAATACATGGCTAACGGTGGATTAATTAGCATAGCTGTTTTAACCTTAGGGTTGACGTACTCTTTGATAGCACTGATAATGTCGTTCTCTAAGTTAGATTCTGAAATTTGGACTGCAATTCGTGTATGATTTTCAAAGGGTTTAGTTACTGTCGGTCGGCGTTTTATGTCACCAACTATGGTAAAATAAATCTGTCTATGAAATTTATTGAGGGGTTCATCTGTAATAGGGACTTCTAATATATGTTCATTACTAGTATGTACGGTGTCAGTCGAGGAGTTTGTCGGTAGAGGTGGTCTCTCTGAAGGGTTGTTAATCATTGAGCTGAGATCCTTGATACTTTCGATCAATGAGTTCATTTCATCGGTCTCCTCATTATATATTTCAACACGAGAGAGAGCGTCAGCGTTGGTGTTAAATTTTCCTTTCTTGTACACTACAGTAAAGTCGTATTCACTTAGTCTTAGTTGCCACCTAGTCAGTCGTGAGTTGGGTTCTTTTAAGTTCATCATCCACTGAAGAGGTTTGTGATCAGTCAGTACTTTGAACTTTCTACCGAAAAGATATGGTCTGAAATACTTCGTGGCCCAGACTATGGCAAGCAACTCTTTTTCGATGGTACTATAATTTAGCTCACTTTCATTAAGTGTACGAGATGCCTAACAGACGGGTTTGTCAGAACCTATTGGTCCCTGGGACAACACTGCTCCAATAGCGACATTCGAAGCGTCTGTGGTGAGATTAAATTCCTTTTTAAAGTCTGGGTATTGCAGAATAGGGTCATTGGTAAGCAAAGTCTTACAACTTTCGAAAGCATTGACGTATTCGGGGCTTAGAGTAATTTTACTACCTTTCTTTAGGCATGACGTAAGTGGTTTGGTGATGCGAGCAAAATCAGGGATGAATTTCCGGTAATAACCTAGGAGACCTAAAAACTGTTTAATTTCTTTAGGGGTCTTTGGGATTGGATATTTTTGAATTGCGGATATTTTATCTGGGTTCGGCTTAATGCCGTCTCTACTGATGATGTGTCCGAGATAAGCAGTTTCAAGCTTAAGAAATTCGGACTTGTCCATCTGTATTTTAAAATTTGATTCCCTAAGTCTTTGGAAGACCTTATTATCCATGTGCTCTTGAAGAGAGATACTATAGACGACAATATCGTCGAGATACACAAGGCATATGTTATTTTGGAGACCTCTTAGAACATTGTCCATAACCCGTTGAAAGGTGGATGGTGAATTCTTTAGACCCATGGGTATTCGAAGGAATTCAAAGTGCCCATGTTCAACATTAAATGCGGTTTCTGATATGTCCTGAGGGTCCATCTCAACTTGATAAAAGCCACTTGCTAAATCTAAGGTCGTAAAGTATTGGCACTTTCCTAATTTGTCTAGGACGTCACTGATATTTGGAATGGGGTATTTGTCGTCTATGGTTTTTTCGTTCAATTTGCGGAAATCTACTACAAGACGCCACTTCTGTTTTCCAGAAGCATCGCTCTTTTTAGGCACAACCCAAATGGGTGAGCTCCATGCAGAGTCGGAAGGTCTAATTATACCTTGCTGCAGCATTTTGGAAATTTGGTCCCTGACTTCTTCCCGATGAATGAAAGGGTATCGATAGCTTTTGGTGTACGCGGGAACTTCATCTGTAGTCCTAATACGATGTTTAATTTTGTAAGTGAATGTCAGTGATTCCCCGTCAATGTAAAATACATCCGCATAGCGAGAGCAAAGCGTTAAAAGATTGGCTTTTTCCTCTTTGTTAAGATGGTCCGTACGCAAACGCGATAATACATCAGCTGCACGATTCGGATTTTTCACTTGCATGCACTCGGCATTGAACAGTTCTGCATAGGTTGGTTGGTCTAATGAAAATATGACGTCATTGGGGGTTGGGTTTTCTAACTCAACATATCCACGACTGTTAGATACAGTAGTGAGGCACTCGTGGATTATACAATTGCAAAAAACTTGTTCGCTTACTAAAACATCGCCATCCGGGGCATTAATAGGTAGTCTTACTAATTTAGTACTTTTAGCGGGGATGATATTTTCATACAGGTTGACGTTGCGTGAATTATACATTTTAATTGGGTTTGTAGCAGTTCACGTTATTAATTGATAATCTTTTAAATCTATTTTAGCCTCCCATTTAGATAATAAATCTAATCCTATCAGGCCATCAAAATAGTCGTGAAATCGATATACGAATAGTTTTATGTTTTCGGACTCACGGAATTCATTAAAACACGGTAGCGTTATGGAGTAATCATTTTTACTAACAGCGTGTACGTTTGTAACCTCGAATGGGTCATAGTTGAGGGGACAATCATAGAAGTACTTTTGTACAGCCTCGGGGCTAATAAATGACTAGTTAGCGCCAGTGTCAATTAAAAATTTTAAAGGAGGGCAAGAAATTTCGATATAGGGTAACTGTCTTTGGGTCTGTAGATTGAGGTCTATCTTGGCTCTTTGGATGTCTGGTCCGACCGAAAATCCTGATTCTGAGTAGCATGACTAGGGCCTGGTTGTGGCTCTGTCTCACTCGTTACCTGATTATCAGAAGTTACAGTAAGGTTAGTTCCACTAGTGTTAGAATCACAGTCATAGAAATTACAATAGTCATTCCAGTCCATGTAATAGTAAATTCCTGGCTCATAGTAGTAATAATCAGAATAATAGGAACTATCGGGCAAAGCAAGTTCATTGAGGTTTAATTCACGTGTCTTAAAATAATTATTTGGTGGTGGGTTCCCATTCCTTTGCCAATCATGCCCTGGCATCATGGGTAAAGGTTTTGGAGTAAAATGTTGAACGCCACTCATGGGTTTCGGACCCGAATTATGTGGTGGATTATTCCTGGGTGGTAATTTAAAGTTATTACTTTGAGGGTGATAGTTGGGTAAAGGTGCACGGAACATTTGTTGCGTTCGTGTAGGCATATGATTTTGATATTGGTTAGGCAAGTTGAACTTGAAAGCCTGAGGTTGAGGTTGATAACCTCGCTGTCCTACTGGAGTAGGCCAATTAGGTACCGGGGGTCGCGGAACATTTAATGAGTTAAATGGTATAGCAGGCACAACAGAAGGTTTAAATACTTTAGGTGCGCTCTGAGCCGTCTGAGCCCTTGAGGGATCATTGCGTTGCTGCAGGTATATAATGTTTAATTCTTCCTGCACAAACTCCAGAGCTTTCTCTATGGTTTCTGGGCGCATGCACCGTATGCGTGAGCCTAAGGGTTCCTTTAGTCCACGTACAAAAGCCTGCATGGTAACTTTCTTATAAAGCGTGCGTTTAGCCTCGACAGTCGTCTGTATGGTCTCGTGTAACGTCACATAGGTCATTATAGTACTAAACAACGTCTGGCATTGGTCATAAAATTCCTGAGGGATTCTGCTACCCTGTGTAGCCAACGAGAGGTCGTTGTAAAGAGCCGTTTCGTCTCTCTGGTCAGAGAAGTTATTAATCAGAGCTGATCTAATACCTGCCCAAGTTTCAGGAATGCCGTTCGAGTTAGTAGTCGATGCAGCGGGCCCTGTGATTTTATTTAAAATGCCGTTTAAAAGACACAGATTTCCTAGTTCACTGCCTGGTTCGGAACTTGCATATTGCAAAACTATCCGGTCACAGATGTTAACACACCTGGTTAATATGTTAGGGTTTCCGTCAAAATCAGGCACAAGGCGTAAGGCCTTAAAAATTACGTCAGGGTCGTGTGGCATGTTAACTTCAAATAAACTACTCAAATTAAAATCTAATTCACTATCTAAATCTCTATTAATATCTACTATATGTCGGCGCGCCTGTCGCGATGCAGGTTCCCGAGGATATGATCTTCCGTGATGGAAAATCTTGGACATAAAAGTAACTAGGAATAGATAGGAAGCAACATGAGAACGATTCTAGTGTACTCACATATATTTCATCTCTGGTTCTTTTGCGTGAATCGAAGTCTGGATTCTCCACTCGGCTCCGCAGCGTTACCGTAGATTCTGGATACTCGTGAGGTGACTTGATAGCCGCCCAGGTGATTCGCGATGGTGATAATCGATATGAGATATTAACGCGCTTCGCGAACCGGCCCGCGAGTATCCTACCGACTGCGCCAATTACGTAAGCTGCAGACGATGGATCGAAAAAAAACCAAAGTTATTTTAAAACTAATTTATTTTAAAGGAAATTATTACAATTAAAGTAGGTGAAACCTATTCGATGCTAGAATATGGAATGCCAAAATTACATATAAAATTAATTAAATGCTAGTAGTTTAATTTCGCTGCGTCGGCGACTCGTGCCTGGACGGATGTCATCGTTGCAGTTTTTATGCGCTCGGCGTAAATTGAGGTATTGCTAGGACGGCGATTTCCATTAGGGATCCGTACTTAACACACGTGCAAACATGTTATTAAATAAAAAAAAAACAAATATTTACAATTAAATATTAATCTACTTTTATTGCTTAATACTTTTTGCGTAGTGTACTTGAGCAGTAAGTCGTATAGTAATTGTGATATTACAATTAAGAATATCACAATCAGTCTCGTTCGCGCGAAAACTTTTTTGTTTGTGGATTGTCCCACGAAATTAATAGTTTAAAAAAACTAAAAAACACGCTTCCATAAGGGCTTTTTAAGGTATTTTTTTAAAATTGATATCAGGCACCCCACGCTTTTTTCCATATTTTCTACTTTTTAGTTTGGTTTTCTATGGAAGCGTCTTTTTTAGTTTTTTAAACTATTATTTATTTTCTACTTTTTAGGGTATTTCGAATTTTGAGGCGTATGTCAGCGTAGTTTTCGAAGATAGTTTTTAACCTAACCCTGTAATTTATGAAATTATAGTATTGTCATCGGTATTTGACAGGTGTGCAAAGTTTCAATGAAATCTAGTCGTTTAAAGTGGGTCAAAATCGCGCTATAAGGAGTCGGTTACAAACAAACATACAAGTGAAGCTAATATAAAGCGTGTAAAATGCGTTCTATTCTCCTAACAGATTTTCTGTTATATTAACTTGAACGTCACTGTAACAAATGTGCTCAAGTTTCAGCATCTAACTGCCCACGATTGCGTCTACCAGATATCAGATACTGTTTCTAAATGTTGATAAATACATGAAATCGTAATCACGACACGGTCACGGTCTGTGCCACAAATTTGTCAAGATTTTAGATGTTCTTTGTTTTCTTAAAAGTATAGCAGTTCGTATAGTCTATTTCTCTTTCCTTGTATGGAGGTATTTATTTTGTTCCTCTCTCCATGAGGGTATAAAACTTCCTGTTTATTTTGTTTTACTAAGACCAGGCATGCAACGTAAACAACACTTACAAGATTTTGTTTTGCCAAAAAGGATGCTGATTCAGGAAATAATAGAAACGAAATTGTCAACCATTCACTACGGAGGCAAGAGCCATCGGTAACAGCCTCAATATTTTCGTCCTACAACGGAAACGATTAAAATTCCTTTAACGTAACATAGAATTCCAGTTTCCAGTTGATTCGTAGATTTCAGGAACTGGAATCAAATTCTTCGACTGTAATATTTGTTGCCAACATTTGCTGTCCACCATAGCACCACAGTTAACGCAACGCTGCAATATATCACCGACGGGTTTCAGAAACAGCACACTTTTTTCTTCCGTATATCCGATTTGTGTTCAAATTATACCGAATTGCCTATTCAGACGGAAAACATTGAAATAAAGCTGTAGCTAAGTAGATTTTTATCTTTGTGTTTATTTAAAAATGTAAACTGTTTATCCTCCATAATTGCGTGATTCCACAAAAAAATCAGAGTAGCATTATGTGTTTTTGATACTATTCGGTAAGTTCTAGTATGTGGTAAATGGAACAACTTTCAATGCATGCCTCGACAAAAATATTGGAAAAGAAATAATGAAGTTATAAAGGTACGGATAAACTCTCACTTGTGTTACAGTTTTGGGAAATTTAATATCGTACAGTATACCTCCAATCTTTGTAATGTTGCCTAATTAATTTGATACAAAATATTCCTTTTTACGATGGAACTCACTTAAAAGTTTATCTCAAATAAAGATGGATCTTCCTTAATTAGCGGTGACGAGGATCAGTGATTTGGATTAAGAAACAAATTTTTTAAAGACAAATAAGGCGGAAATGTATTGTGGAGTCGACGTTTAAAGTAACGCCAAAGATATCTAACACTAAGAAATTATTTCTTTTCAGCTTTTTCTTTTCAGTGTCTGTCCGTTTTTCTGTTACTTTTATCAAAAAAATTAAGATCGGTTTTTATTGCAATCATTCAGTAGTAAAATGTAAATAGACAGTACTTTTTTATATGAATAAAATCATAAAGAAGAAGAAGAAGAGAAGAGAGAAGTCGGACTGATATCATTACGTTTTGTGAAGGACAATTCGCTATTGTTTAAGCTTTTTTCAGGCTTGTGACGTGGCCTCTGCTAAGCGTCATTCTTCTTGGCATTGCTGCAGACACGCACATGCATCATTGCGTCAGGGAGCACCAGCCACCGCAAACCTACTGCGGACCCTTCAAGTTGGGCGAGAGAGAGAGAGAGGAGAGAGCGCTCATCGTCACCGACGAGAATATCGATTAGATAAAGTGGATTAAGGTAAGATTAATTTTATGGACAAATTTTGTTCAATATTGATATTTTCAGTCACAATTTTCAGGAATTAATTAAGCATTTAAAACATTATTGCATGGACACCCACTCAAATATAATCGATTTAGAACCAATAACACTGGTCAACAAAAAACCAACTTTTGTAAGCCCATGAAATAAATTGAACTGATTTTGAAAGAGCATTAAAAAGCATTCACAGTGATACTATTTTCACGTCTTGGTTAGCTCGGGTTTTTTGTGGATATCAATATAAAGACTTAGCACCCAGTTAAAAAAAATATTTACATGAATAAATTTTAAAAGTGTACAGTTAAACTACGTTTTCTTTTATAATTGAGATCTACAGCTTCTTTTCTTAACATCCAACAATAATCTGCTAGCAAAGTAACACTCCACTTTCTTTGATATCGCCGTTCCATGCCCGCTACTTCTAGTGGAAACGCTCACCATGCTCATCGCTAACGACTCCCATATTTTCAGGTAAAAAAATTTAAATGTGAGTTCAAAATATGTATTGAGAGGGACATTTTACAGCCAATAGCGTTCAAGGCTTTAATCATATCTTTCAGAAGTTTTTTATAGTTGAGCTCTCACATTTCTGATGAAATTAGTAAAAACTTGTATCATAAATTTCTAAGCCATACTCTCTTTTTTATTTAATTTACTATTATATGTTTGGTCCTTAATCAACCCTCGTACTTGAGGTCCAATAAAAATCCCTTCCTATAATTTTGCATGTGAATTTTTTTGCGAAATTTTCTTTACGGTATTAAAAGCATCTCTTTCGCGGTTTAGGAGAAATAGGAGTTAATTTTTCAGTCTTCCCTTTCGTAGTAAAATTACCGCACACGTAACAGTAATTGTCTGGATTACTTAAACAACAACGAGGCATTATATTGATGAAATACTTTGATACAAATCGATATACTTAAATAAAAACAAATAGGTATAGAAAATTCAATTAAAACAGGTAAAATTCACTTTATAAACGATTGTGACCATTTTTTAGCTACAGATATAACAATATACATGTTCAATCAAAGTGCTCTGTTAGTTTGTATTTGTATATCACACTCATTATGAGATAGTGCATTGAACAAGCAAGAACATGTTAGTGGTCGCGCGCAGCGAATAGAAATTTCAACGTGCACACCATGAGCATAATCTTAAAAATTCGAGCTAAGCCAGCTGCGAAACGTATATGGTTGGTGGGTAGTTGCTGCGTATTTCATGATATTACAACTCATTATCATTGGGCAAAAACCTTGTTGACCAGTGTAATCATTCCTTTCCAGGCGATGTTGTGATTTGGAAAGTTAAACATTTGTTTCTGGCAGTAAATATTTGATCAGTGATCGGTGAATATGTAGAAATGCCAAAAGACTAGCTTACATAAAATACAAATAGATTTATAGCAGCTTTAATCGCTAAAAAAGTTGTTTTAAAATTTTATTCGATAATATTAAACGATAGTCTAAACCGAAGACAATTTTGCAGTCAACATAACTCAGTATAATAGAATGGAAATACACATTCATATTCTTCAATGTTCATGTGAAGAGAAAGTACAAATACCTGAGACAAATAGCCGTATATATTTTTAATATGACGGAGAAAATTGAGCGGCTTACTGTGGCAAGGAGGTAAATAATGTGCCACATTTTTGTAAATTATTCAATGTTGTCATCAACTGTCCTGCGTAATCTATACTAATATTATAAAGCTGAAGAGTTTGTTTGTTTGGTTGAACGCGGTAATCTCAGGAACTACTAGTCCGAATTGAAAAATTATTTTTGTATTAGATAGCCTATTTATTGAGAAAAGCTATAAACTATATAACATCACGGCCAATTGAGATTTCAGAAAGTCTGAACCAGGAATCGCATAGTTCACGATAAGTCGGAACTGCCTGCGGTGTTTCCTCAATGCATTTGCTGTGGTAGAGAGTCGAGTGTAAACTAACTGCTGATGACAACCAGGAAAATAATTATGAGCTCTTCTCGTTGGCCAAAAACTGCAGTGTGCTGTGAGTTGAAGGTTGCTGGTGAGGCTGAGGGTGATGATCAGGAATGCACATGCGCGTGGTGGTGGTCAAAATACATGTAAAGCCCGTGCAGCCTCAGAAGCATTGGCTGCTGGCCGGCCGTGTGGCTTGCCGCTCAAAGCTCAATTTAGGTATGTGCGGTAAGAATCTATAGTAACGGAGGAATTTAAAATTGTATCGGTGTGTGTTACAAATTGATAAGACTAGCAGTTAAGTCGGTCAGTGGCTAGATAACCGTCTTTACATACCGAGGTCCTTTCATATCTCGGCAAGCATGTTAAGCTATTCGCAGCTGTCATTTGTGAAATTTTGATAAACGTGTCGTCAGACGCCCGCATGTCTGACAACCCGTCTTACCAAGGGGTATCTTGTACCCAGTAATTTGATTGTGGAGGTCAAAGAGACCGTCAGTCCATGTAAAATACTGGTATTCAACTGCATATGGTATGACTGCAAGCCGATCCAAAAAATAATTGGGAAAAGGCTAGGTAGATGATAATAATGATGCCATATACAAAACACGTCCCACCTTGCATGACAAATCTCAAGTCTTTGACATATCAGTAACTCCTTACCAACAAAAATATTTTAAACCATAATAAATTACCTTTAGATTTCACAAATTTGGACCCAGATACAGACATTCATAAAATGTAATTAGGAGGCCATTAAGCTCTCCTTATAATTTTATAAAGGTAGAGTAATTATCAAGGCAGCTTATCGAAACAATAAAATATTCCCCTACTAATGATCATAAATTATCATTTGCTTTGAAGAGAGCGACCCCCTTTATCAATGAAATGGGGTGATATTGTTGAATATTAAATAGGTACGAGTGCTACTCAATTTTCCATTACGTAGAATAGAATAGAATATATATTTTTTGACATAAAGTACACAGATACAGGGTGACACTTAATTTACTACGCAAATAGACTGGTGCAAGATAAATGACCAATGACCCCTATGTTAGGAAAAACCTGTGTTACATGGGTCATCCATCCTTCCAATATAGATTTTATAAAAGATACTTACAATTTAGTAATGTGTACATTAAAATATATAAACTAGACTAATACAATTAATTTTAGTATAAGAAACGGGGAACCAAGTAAAAGTAGTTTGAATTAATTAATAACAAGGAAAAAGGCGTATCTATTTGAGTGCCTGGTGCGTCTGTTAGTGAAAGTTTAGTAAGTATTGTTTTAAAACTCTTGCATTCGTCATGTTTTAACTGAAAATATTTTTTTGCCAACACATCGTATTAATTGAATATTTTACTAGTAAAAAGTTTTCAATCATTCATGTATACCTAAAAATGTTCTTGCAATATTCTAAGAATGATTATTTCATGAAAAATTATCCAATGGTATTAAATGAACTTGGAGGGTTGTTTTGATTAATTATATATTAATACGTGAAGCAAAAACATGGTACCAAATTTTAGAAATATAACGCGGAAGTATATGAAATTTGGTACAGTTAAAGTTAGTTATATAAGGAAAATGAGTGCAGATAAACAGTGCAGTATAGAAAGATATTTACTTCTCAATTTTTTAAGAATTACGTCAGTTGGACATATTGCGGTCCCGTTTTAGTAAAGTACTTTATTTACCCGTTGTTGTCAGCAGTTAAATTCTTAGTAAAATAATGTTTATTGACGTCTTGTTACTTGAGAGGATGTGTCACGTGTGACTACTACTCACTGCTTTATCGAACATTCTAGAAATTCAAACTGCAAGCGATATTAGTTTTAACGAATTTATAGCTTGTACAGTTAGTTAGTGGTAACGCTCTAGTTGGCAGCATCGAGCTATGCTGATAAATATTTTTGTTGACCCGAAAGTATTCATGTTAAGTGACATTGTTGCTAATCTTATATATATAAAAATCTTGTGTCACGATGTATGTTGCCAATAAACTCCAAAACTACTGAACCGATTTCAATCAAATTTCACATGTACCCGTATTTTGGTCAAACTTACTGGATAAAATAGTTATCATCTCAATTATTCGCTTATGTCGTGAATGTAAACGAATAAAATGTATCAATTAATTGTTTCTTAAGCGAGTGTTTATTAAATTTACTGTTTAGTTTTATGACGTTCTCATAGATGGCGGTGTACGTTGATTCATCAATAAAATTCTTCAATATTGTTTGACATCTAGGTTGCAAATACACCCAATAGATGGCGCTGTGTTCTTTTTCTTAGATTATAAATTCTATTACTTTATTTCACGTAATATTTATGTTCACGATATAACCGTATTATTTTAATGGTTGTGACTGATATTTTTATAATTATACCTACTGCGTATTATGTTACAATATTATTACCATTAATAACAAAAAAAACTTGTACTGTTTTTGTTAGAGAATTATTACAGTCTTGGCGCCAAATTTTAATCAAAGTTTCAAGATCTGGCTATCAAATTCTATCGAGTCACCATCTCTGGTTTGAATGTCCAAAGCTTTGGTAACTCATTCGTTCTCGAGGCCTCCTCTGAGAGTAAACAAAGCTCCCTCTCGAACCATCGAGACCCACTATTTCGAACAATCGATCAATCGATTCTTCTCGAAGCATGCGAACTAGAACGTTCGGGAAATTCAGGTTCAGGTATAAATACTGGCGCCGAGTGTCACCGCAGTTAAGTTCCTTTTTAAAAGAGTGAATTAATACTATCTCCCGGAAAGTGATAGTCTCAGTAAAATCTCAGTGCAAATCTTAGTACTACTCTCTACGTCAGGCTCTACGTAAATATACCTGAGAATTTACCAAGTATATAACCTCTGCAAGTATTAATCAGTGCAAAATCATAACTTTATACACATGTAAGTATTTTTTGCTTGCATTTTATTTTATTTTCTTCGTGTATTTTGTAAAGAAGTCATTATTTATAAAGAATAGTTGAAGATAAGAAAAATAAAATCTACATTTAATAAATTATAGTTTGAAAAAACTAAAAAAACACGCTTTAAAAACTAATTGAACTAAAAATTTAAAAATAAAACTGGAGTACTCAATTGAAAAATTCATATTGTTGTACAAAAAGCGTGGGGGGCTTGATTTTCATTGCTGTAAATATTTTAACGATAGTTTAGTATACCTTTAGTACCTAATTATAATGAGACATGTGACATCTACGAACCCGCACTGGGCCCGCGTGGTAGATTACGGCCCACTCCCTGTCACCGGGAGGAAGCCTGTGTCCCAGCAGTGGGAACAATATAGGCTGATTATGATGATCAAGCTCTTCTAAGTGAAGAGACAGTTGAGCTGCTGAAGAGTTTGTTGCGTCAGTTTTTCTTCCCAACTTGCCGGGGGACTGTCTTCTTCCCAACTAAAGCACTAGGATGTGGTGAAGGGCGGGCATTTTGGGGACAGTCTTATGTAATTTTGTCATTCGAAAAGTGCTGACTCCAATCTGCAGTCCAATCTACGGAACAATGAGATCGCTTCGGAAAGCCTCAGCTAGACTGGCTTTGTTAGCCAGAATAAAATAAATATAAAAAAAGACCCTCATTCGGGGACCCACCCGAATGAGGGTCTAAGTGCGAAAAAGGGAGCCCCATCATAATCGAAAGGGAGTCAAAATAATGTTCAAAGTTTCCGTTACATAGGCACATCTATACTTAATATTATAAAGCTGAAGAGTTTATTTGTTTGTTCGATTGATCGCGCTAATCTCAGGAACTAATGATCCGAATTGAAAAAATGTTTTTGTGTTGGGTAGCCTATTTATCGAGGACGGCTATAGGCTTTATAACATCACGGTCCAAAAGAAGTGGAGCAGCAAACGAAAAATGGACTAAAACTGGCAGGCAATTCGATGCGACGGGAAGGAGAGCGAAAATTTGACGCGGACGAAGTCGCGGGCAAAAGCTAGTATTTTTATAAGATGCACAAGGACCGATTTATGCCTGCGATACACGAAAAAAAGAACCTACCTGTAAAAAAAAAATGACAAAGGTTGTGGTAAGAAAGTGAAGTTATGATATCAGTATGATGGTAAGCGACTTCAATGGGTCAATGTGATCGCTAGCAACTTTTAACTTCGCTGTTATACAAATTTTTTAGCTAAGTCATTTAAAAAGGTTTTTATACCTAAATTAGAGACAAAATAAAAAACAAAAAAAAAACAAAATGCAACTATAAGTTGTTATAGCAAACGATGACCTTCTCAATATTTACGACAGAATATTACGAGAGTTGGACGAAGTCTTTCTTAATCTGTTCCATAGTTTAGCGAGACATTTTATGCCACAGCAAAACATCACGCCTGTATCACCCACATTTCACCAGCTATAGGCATAATGTGAAGTCTCCCGTATGTTAAGGGGTGAGCTTATACACGGCGACCACGCATAACTTTTTACAGAGTAGTTCGATTTTGATTATTCTTTTTTCAATGAAAATGGTATACCCCAAAAGTGGTGCCATATAAATTTGAAAAAAAAAATCGAACTCCGCATACTGAATTCAGAATGCTTTCTGTACTGAAAAACATAAAAACGTTCATATTTTTAATGATTATTATTGTAGTGGTCCATTTATTACTTGTATTCCACTTATATGAATTTAGTGTAAAAGTTAGTGTCAAACTGCTGTCAGAAGCACATGCGCTCCTCAAGTTTTTTCACGATTTCCTATAAACACTGTGAAGTTTTGCCTCAAAACGTTATTAAAGTGTAGCCAAAGTGTTTCGGATCCCGTGTTAATGTTATCGAGTGTTCTAAACAACTAAAAACCACAAAAAACTAAATCGAAAGTTTCAAGTTTCTAACAGTGAAAACCTTCTACCCACATAAAATCTCATTAATAAAACTTTTTCTGTCTCTCTTAAAATGTCACTGTCAAAGTGTCAATGTCAATTTCAAAGCAGTGTTGCCACATAAAAAGTTAAATTACCCCTGAATCCATGGATTGCCAAATAGAAAATTCTAACAAGAATAATGCAACTGCACCTAAAACATTAAGTCAGCAAATATTCCACAAAAGCCTTTTTATTAGTCGACCCAGATCAAACTCTTGTAGTGGTACGATCCCTACTAGTGAGGCTAGTGCAACGATAGACCTAGTTAGCTCCGACAATGCTCCTGATGGAAACTGGGTGGAAGTACCCGGACGGAAAAGACCTCGCAGTCCAGATGAACTGCTCACTGGTCAAAAACAAACAAAATTAAACAGCTACTGGCTTAGTGCTCCTGTTACTACTTCCAACCGATACTCTAGCCTTCAGGTCACGAATGATCCTCCTGAAACTGCTCAAAAGCCCATCAGACCACCTCCGTTGTTCATAGACAAAGTCAGCAACATTCAGCCACTCTATGAAATGTTGAATGTCACAGCCGCTGATCAGTAAGAAGTCAAGATCCTCCGTGGTGAACAAGTGAAAATCCAGCCAAAAACATCAGAAGCTTATACTAAAATCTACAAGGAACTTCAAAAACGAGAAACTGAATTCTATACCTACAAACCCAAAGAGGAAAGGAGCTTTCGAGTAGTCCTTAAAAATATCTACCCGTCTACTGACACCAACGATATAAAAGGAGCTATTGAAGAACTAGACCACAATGTTACAAATGTCTGGAATATAAAGGACAGGAAAACCAAAACACCTCTTCCACTCCACTACATAGATCTCAAGCCTAATACAAATAATAAAAACATTTATAACATTAAGCACCTTCTCCATTGCTGCGTTATATTTGAGCCACCAAGACCTAAAAGAGAGATCCCGCAATGCTCCAACTCCCAAAGATATGGACACACGCGCAGGTTCTGTCACCGTCAGCCCAGATGCGTTAAGTGCGCTGGACCACACGCTACCATTGAATGCCCGAGGAAAGAGCGATCTGATAATGTGCGGTGCATCCTTTGTGAAGGAAACCACCCCGCAAATTACAAGGGATGTTCGGTATATAAGGAATTGCAAAAAGTCAAGTATCCCCCACTGAGACCAAAACCCAGCTCAACAAAGACACACAAGGGAAAAATAGCAGTACGGCTAAATATAGCCGGTATGAAAGCAACAAATCATACGCTGACGCAGCGACTGGCATACCAAATAAAGAAACCCAAGCAACAACACACCTGCCTCAGCCTCACCCACAGTCAAACGCGTCCCATAACATTAAAGATTTTATGCAGTCACTCATGAACCAGATGATGCTTATGACTAAGATGCTGGGAGATCTCATGTCCATGCTTTCAAATTCAATGCATTAACACTATGCATCTGGAACGCAAATGGCCTATCACACCACTCAGAAGAGTTAAAACTATTTTTAGAACAACAGAATATTGACGTAATGCTAATATCTGAAACACATTTCACTTCTAAAAGCCATATGATACTTCCTGGATATAAACTTTATCATACCACACACCCTGATGGGAAAGCACATGGTGGATCAGCCATCATTATCAGAAGTAAATTAAAACATTACAAATCAGTATCAAACTGCACAGCACCAATTCAAGCAACAACTGTCATAATTGAAGATTGGGTTAGCTCCGTTACTGTGTCAGCTCTCTACTGTCCTCCGAAACACATTATCAAAGAGGAAGAGATAAGCCAGTTTTTCAACTCCCTTGGCGATCGGTTCATAGTTGGCGGAGATTTCAATGCAAAGCATAGCTATTGGGGATCAAGACTGACCCTCCCCAGAGGCCGCGAGCTACTCAAGACTGTTGAAACATTAAAAATGGAAATTATATCAACAGGTGAGCCTACATATTGGCCCACTGACAGAAAAAAAATACCTGACTTAATAGACTTCTGTGCTATTAAAGGTATCTCGAAAAACTACTTCCAATGCCAGAGCAGTTATGACCTATCTTCGGACCATTCCCCGGTATTAGTTACCTTATTAAGTCGCTTCAAAGAAACTCCAGAAACTTGTGTGCTTCACACCAAAAAGACAGATTGGGAGCTCTTTAGATCAATGGTCGATCAATCTTTGTCACCTTCAGTCAGTTTAAAAACAGAAGATGAAATAGTTGCAGCGATTGAATTTTTTAATAATTCGGTCCAAAATGCTGCTTGGGAATCTACTCCTACTAGCAAATCAAGTAAGACCAAGAAATCTATATCCCATACTATACTGGATAGGATAACTGAAAAACGAAGACTGAGAAAACAATGGCAACAATTTAGATGCCCTGATGATAAAAGAAAACTGAACCACGCTGTTAAGAAACTCAAAAATCTTCTAGACAATAATGTTAATAATAGTGTACAGGCGTTCCTGTGCAACCTTGATGCTACAGCTGCCACAAAATACTCTCTGTGGAAAGCTACAAAAAAACTAAAGCGGCCTAAAACAGTGTCTCCCCCACTTCGTCAAGCTAACGGTTGCTGGGCTCGAAGTAACGAAGAAAAATGTTTAACATTCGCTGAACACTTAAAAGGCGTATTCCAGCCTCACTCCTACGAAGGGTCCCCAGAGCACAAAGAAGAAGTTCTGAGAGAAGTTCTGCTGGATTGTGATCCATCTAAGAGCCACGTGATAAATTTTACGAAGCAAGAACTAATCAGAACTATAAATAACATAAAGCCTAAAAAAGCCCCTGGCTACGATCTGATAACCGGAAGGATTCTGCAAGAACTTCCAGATTCTGGCCTAGCTTTCCTGCTGTCTATTTACAATGCCATGACAAGACTATGGTTTTTCCCTCCACAATGGAAAACAGCTAAAATCCTAATGGTTCCTAAACCAGGAAAACTTCTTGAAGACCCGAAGTCATACCGGCCTATAAGTCTACTTCCAATAGCGTCAAAAGTCTATGAAGCGGTTCTTTTTTTTACGTTTACTGCCTTTAATTGAAGGAAACCACTTAATACCCGACCATCAATTTGAGTTTCGACAGGGGCATGGCACAATAGATCAAGTCCACAGGCTCGTGAGTAAAATTTACAATACATTTGAAGATAAGGAATATTGCGCAGCTGCATTCCTTGACATCTCTCAAGCGTTTGATAGAGTTTGGCATGAAGGTCTCCTCTATAAAATAAAAAACAGCTTCCCAAACAACATCTTCCTTATCTTGATGTCGTATCTGAGGAATCGGTGTTTCTTTGTGCAGAGTGGCGATGCTTCGTCAAAACTATGCCCCATTACTGCTGGGGTGCCCCAGGGCAGTGTGCTAGGGCCCATTTTATATCTGATTTATACTGCTGACCTCCCAATATCCAATTTAGGGAATACAGGGACCTTTGCGGATGATACAGCTGTGCTGGTGTCCCATACTGATCATAAAGTGTCAGCTATGCTACAGTCCTGTTAGGACTATATAGCCCTCTGGCTCAAAAAGTGGAGGATAAAAGCTAACGAGTCAAAATCGGTAAATGTCACATTCACTAAGAGGAAGGATACCTGCCCACCAGTACAGTTCAATAGAGTTCAACTGCCACAAGCTGACAATGTCGAATACCTTGGTGTATACCTCGACAGATGTTTTACATGGAAAAAACACATCTTCACGAAACGGAAGCAACTTGGACTGACACTAAGAAAGTTATACTGGATAATATTATAGGTCGAAAATCCCAATTACATCTGGAAAATAAGACCCTCTTATACAAAGCTATAATAAAGCCTATATGGACCTATGGCATCCAGCTATGGGGAACAGCATCACACTCTAATATAGAGATCATACAACGATTCCAAAACAAACTCCTAAGAACAATTACAAACGCCCCATGGTTCGTACCAAATGAAGCTCTACATCATGATTTGAAAATTCCATCAGTCAAAGAGGAAATAAAAAGCTATATCAAGTCATACAAAGAAAGAATAATTCGCCACCCAAATACCCTGGCAAACCACCTATTGGATAAAGAAGGCATACGCAGACTAAAACATAAAATTCCACAGGATTTCATCGGACAATCATAGCTACATGCTAAATGAGAACTAGGATGTGTCACAGGACGCATACCAAGCAAGACATCTAAGACGTCATACAGATTACTGAATGTCCTAATAGATAGTGACAGATTGTAAGAAAAAGGAGATAAAAAAAATAAATAAAAAAAACTTATATGAATATTCCTGATTGATATTTATATTAGGTTTAAGTTGCTATTCGTGACAACTCAAAATAGAGGTCAAAAACACCCATATTTTTTACAGAGGATATTAACATTTTCATCATTATTAAACGACTGCTTAATGAAAAATCTAATCATTAAAGGACAATGCCCACATACTAGAACAACCGTGGCCCACAGTGAACACTTACAAATAGTGTAAGGAATGATAGTATAAGGTGTTATGAGCACCTTCTAGTACTTATCAGTTCAGAAAATAAGTCGTCATTTGGAAATAAAACAGTTTTTAATTTTTTATAATTTTTAATTTTTTCACAAGTACTGATTTATTTTATACACTTACAATGACTTTTGAATGGTATTAACACAGTCATTGTTCATTTCAAAGTTACTTACTCATTTTAACCTTTGAATAATAGTCACCTTCTAAGTTTAAACAGTCTGGGGGAGTACACACAAAACCCATATATTAAACCTAGAAAGATCCCAGCGAGCAGTTCTCAAAGTAATGCACAAAAGGAACTTCCAGTATCCAACGGAGCAGCTATATAAGGATTGTATGGTATTAACGGTTCGACAACTTTATATCAGGAGAGTTCTGCTTATAAGCCACAAAGGCTCAACGTATGACCCTGTAAGACTGAAAAACAAACGCAGAAACGACCTAGTATTTGACCTGAAACCATGTAAAACAGAATTCTTCAGAAGACAACCGTGCTATATGGGTCTATACCTATATAACAAAATAAGTAAAAATACTCAGCTACATCACTTACCAATAAGTAAACTAAAACTTACCATAAATGACTTCCTTCTCTCTCAAAATTATGGAAATACTGAAAAACTTCTAGAAAGTATAAAATAATAAAATAAAGTCACACAACCCCATTCATACACCCGAACCCATACATACACATACACACAAATACACCACACCCCACACTACACATACATCACACATACATATGTTCATTCATAGATGCACACACAAGCATTAAGTAGCTATTAAGTAATTAATTAAATCATTATATTATTACATTATTAAATTAAATATACATATATATCATTTTGTAATGTTTACCTTTACAAATATTTACTTTTGCACCGCACCATATATTTTATTTATTAATCAATCAATACTTATCATTTGTCCCAAACAACACCCCCCCCCCCCCTCCCCCAACAATACAAAAGCTATGTAATGAAATAATGCTGATGTCACGTCAGTACATATACGTGTATATGACCATCTTTACAAACCAAGACCCTTCCGTGCCTCAGAAAGCATGTTAAGCCGTTGGTCCCGGCTGTCTTTTGTAGATCTTAGACAGTCGTTACGGGTCGTCAGAACCCCGAAAGTCTGTCAGACTTTCATTCAGATCAGTCTTATCAAGAGGTATTGTATTACCTAGTAACTGGGTTGTGGAGGTCAGACAGGCAGTCACTCCATGTAAAATACTGGTATTCTGCTGCACCCGGTTAGACTGGAAGCCGACCCCAACATAATTGGGAAAAGGCTAGGCAGATGATGATGAGCTGTAAGATTTGGTTACTTTCTCAATAAAGTAAAAGTATTTAGGTATTTAAAAATATCTTTTTTTACTTATTTAATACTAGCTTTTGCCAGCACCTTCACCCGCCTATTATATGTATAAACCTTTCTCTTGAATCACTCTGTCTATTAAAAAAAACTGCATTAAAATTCGTTGCGTAGTTTTAAAGATCTAAACATAAGGACAGACAGAGGGAAGTGACTTTGTTTTATATTGTGTAGTGAAGTTAAATCACTATAAGCTTGCATTAGGACTGGCTATTGTTATTATCATAGTTTTCTAAAGGTATTGTTTAATGTAGGTGAGTAATATAATACTTACCTGTTGTGGAAGAACCCATGGCTATACAATATATATTTGTGAGTTGATGAGAGCGTAAGTGCCTCATATCCATTATTCAATTCGCACAGCGAACCTTGCTTGCGCCGGTTAATCCACGCGACGTGTTCGGGACAGCATAGTTACTCAGGTCCGAATTCGCGCCGAATTAATCATTAGTAAAAGCGGGACTCCCGCAGTCCAAATGCATGCGAGGGTCGTCATATGCAGCCAGCAGTTTTCACATTCACACTAGGGTCGTCATTCAAAGTGGAGCCACGATCCAAGTTCGTGCAAGGATTGTCATTCTGGTGATATTGATCGGAGTCCATTGTCATAAAAAACTTCACAAAAGAACACAAACTATATTTTATATCTTTAACTATTTGTTTACTGGGTATCAAATGTCAACTTCATCATCTGTCATAGAATAATGCTGCCATATTTTAAAATATAATCGATTACGTGAATCGATTATTGGTCTTGAACAATTTAATTTTATCTAATTACGGCAAAGCCATAAACAATACAATGATATTACCATTCCATGTTTATGTATGTTTGGACTATAAGATATCTGGTTTGAGATGTTTATGAACATAATTGTTTTGTCTTAAACTGGAGTTAGTTAGTTACGTTCACAGAAACTAAAATGGCCGTCATGATTATGACGGCGTGCCGTGTGATTACAATGCACGCCTTTGAGCAAACGGATTGATTTTTATAATTATTAATTAATCCGTAATCGATTAGACGTATTCAATATACGACTCGAAATTAAATTGACAATATACTAGCAACCCTAAACTTTGCCTGACAGTCAAACTCTCAGTGATAATAATACGTTAAATTACTTATTTATTGCTTATAATGACGGCGACTTAGTTAGAGATAGAAGTTAAACGGATAATTCCTGTTTTAAAAAAATATTTTTTTTAATTATCCATCGAAACGTGTTCGGGTTGGGCCAGGAATAGGCATTGACCTTTAAGTTTTATTTTTATGAAAGCCACTCAAGACAATTGCTTTTGATGACGACACCTACATACCACTGGCACTGTTCGTATTGTATCTCAACTTTGGACACTTGCCAAAGGCGGAAGCCGGTCTCTGAGAATATCGTTACAGTTTTTACTGCGACTACTATTAAATTAATCCCTTGAAACATTCTTGGAACGACTAGATGATGGTAAGTATCTCATAAAAAATGATAACACTTTGAAAGCGCAGAGTGATTTGACCGCAACGGAAGCAATGTCCACTGCGGTCCACCTCCGAGGTGCATTTCACGTATACGTGGTGCCCTGTCTGGCATCGGAAGCACCTCAGAGGTCTGGGCTCCAGCAGTTTGACCTGCGCCGAAACCCAGCCCACCAGGAGCCTTCGGCCCTCCGCGGTGATCTTTTTAGCCACCGACACAGAGCAGCTGACCGTTACGGTTCCCATCCCCGTGCTGTCAGGACGGATGGTGCCTGCTCTCACCTGCTCGGCAGAGCATTCCCCCGCCCTGACGATGGCGGCAATCACCTCTGCCTCCATCGCGCAGTCATCCAGGCCCATGATGCGCAGGTCAGCGCACTTGGTGGGCCTAGACACTCGGGCCTCTTCCGCGTCTAGCGACGCACTATGGGCCAGAACCGTGCGTACCGTCTCAAAAATAGGTATTCATAATGTTCGATATTGAATATTTCGTTTATGGACACGTCTAACTAAATGTCCAATGCATATTATGTAGTAGTTTAAATCCATTATTTCTAATTTTTTACTATTAGACTAAGGCTTGCAAGTTGACGTTTAAAATTATGAGAATTATGTAGAACACAATTCCTCCAGTTCGCATGGTCATATTTTCATTAATTTCACAGCAAATGTGTAACTGTGATATATGGTTAGAATTGTTAGGAAGTACCCTAATTAAAAATAATTTTAATAAAGCTTTTTGTGAAAACTGGAAAGGTATAGAATTTTTATTTCGTGGCCTAAAATTTTAACCTTATTAGTAATGTAGCAGCTCATACCTACCATACTATAACATACTCAAGAGGAGCGCATACATCCATCCGCCACCGCGCGCCCGCGCATACTAGTCAACGAAACTAGCCAAGGTGAAAGGAATGCGGACTATATCATCGCGCTCGTTCGCCGAAGGGAGCACGGCACAGTCTACCGTCGTTACTAGATTATCTTAGTTATAAGTTTTATTAATGTACCCTTTAATTATGAATTATTGTAAAGAATATTGCTATATAAGGAATGGATCCCAATAAATTACACAGATCATTATTCGCCTTCTTATTCACAACAACCTAAAACCTCTAAAGTGGTGACCCCGCGTTCAAAATGGCTACGCCCTTAACAAGTGATGACAAGATTACTACGCCCGAAGACGTCGAAGCAATTAGCGTCCAGTCACGATTACCCAAATTCTGGAGCAACAGACCTAAGCTTTGGTTCGCTCAATTTGAAGTAATTATCAATAACCAGAAGCTCGGCGATGAAGGCAAGTTCGCACTAATGGTTGCTCAGCTGGAAATTAAGGACATCGACCAGATCAGCGATATCATCTTGTCACCGGCCAACTCCGGCCGATACGACGCTGCAAAAAGAAGGCTGTTAGAGGTTTACGAAGATAGCGAGGGTATTCAGCTACAAAAACTGCTGAACGAAATGGAGCTTGGCGATCAGCGACCATCGCAGTTGCTTCGCCGAATGAGGAACCTAGCTGGGAAAAAGATGCCTGATGACACCCTCAAATTATTGTGGCAAGGACACCTACCCGCTTCTACACGCACAGTGTTGGCAGTGAGTGAAGAATCCAAGTTAGACTCGTTGGCCGCCATGGCAGATAGAATGCAAGAACAGCTGAAAGAGATAAACGCCGTGTGTTCCTGCCAGTGTCAACCTTCCACGTCAAAAGCCCCAACGACAGCGGCGCCAGCCGAAATAGCGGCAACACGTGGACCCGCAGACCAAGAACTCTATGGCATGATTGAAGCCCTCACCAAGGAAGTTGCAGCGCTAAAATATAATCGTTCCCGCAAATTTCAACGACGATCCCACCGTTTCAGAAGCCGTTCACGCTCGAAATCAGGGGACAGAAGAAATGCCACGTGCTATTTTCATAAGAAATTCGGCAAGGCAGCATACCGATGTAGAAGTCCGTGCAGTTTCAAAGGTCAGTCGTGTGAAAAGCCGGAAAACTAATCGAGACCCAAGCCGTGGCGGTAGCCGAGGTCGAAGATTTATCATCATACCGCCTATTTTTAACAGACATATCTACCGGGAAAAAATTCCTAATCGACACGGGAGCAAATGTTTCCGTTTTACCCGCCACTGCACGTGATAAACAGCGGACTCCGACCAACTACTTGTATGCAGCAAATGGTTCAAAAATACCCACATACGGCGAGCGAACCATCGTTCTCAACATCGGAATGCGACGTGCCTACAGTTGGCGATTTATGGTTGTAACAGTCAGTCGACCGATATTAGGGGCTGATTTTTTGCACCACCACGCACTTATGGTGGATCTCCACGGAAGACGATTGGTTGATAAAAGAACCAATTTATCGACACGAGGTTTCCTGTCACCCGCAGCTGAAGGAAGCATCAGGACGATCGATGACAAGCTTCCCTACCACGACCTGTTGGCCAAGTACCCAGATATCACGAGACCAAACTTAACGAAACTGGGAAATAGTGAAGTCGAACACTATATTGAAACTACCGGCCCACCGATATTTACAAATGCGAGACCACTACCGCCGCATAAATATAACGCGGCGAAACAAGAATTCGAACTCATGATGAGCCAAGGAATTTGTCGACCGTCTAATAGCCCATGGGCTAGTCCATTACACATGGTATTGAAAAAGGATGGTACCTACAGATCCTGTGGTGATTACCGTAGACTCAACGCGGTAACCACACCCGATCGATACCCGATACCACGCCTTCACGACTTCACACATAACCTCCAAGGCAAGACAATATTTTCAAAAATCGATCTACAGAAGGCCTACTACCAGATTAGGAACAGAGAAGAAGATGTGAAGAAGACGGCAGTGATTACTCCTTTTGGATTGTACGAGTTCACTAGGATGTGCTTCGGTTTAACGAACGCTGGCCAAACATTCCAACGCCACATGGACAATGTGCTTCGCGGCCTACCCGTTTTTCCATTCGTCGAGGACATACTTGTAGCTTCTGAAAACGAAGAAGTACATAGAAAAGAGCTACAAGATGTGTTTAAACGACTCAACGACAGTGGTTTAAAAATCAACGTCGCAAAATGTATCTTCGGCCAGTCAAAACTAAATTTCCTGGGTTACACAATAAGCCCTGAAGGCATTACACCGACCGAAGAAAAGGTGCAAGCAATCCAGTCCTATCCATTGCCAAATACAATCCAAGAGCTACGTCGTTTCGTCGGAATGCTGAACTTTTATCGTTCGAGTATACCCCACGCGGCTGAACATCAAAAAGAATTAAGCAAGTACTTTCACAACGCCAAGAAAAACGATAAGACAAACATACAATGGACCGAAGAGGCAAAAGAAGCATTCCAACAATGTAAACAAGATATCGAGAGCTGCGCATTATTGTCCTACCCATCACTGAGCGAACCTTTCGCACTGATGACAGATGCCTCAAACACATGTGCTGGTGCCGTTATCCAACAAAAGATCAACGGCAGGTGGAGACCACTGGGATTTTTCTCCAAGAAATTCAGTGAAACACAACAAAAGTACAGCACGTACGACCGTGAGTTGCTATCCATTTACATGGCAATACGTCATTTCCGTCGAGTGTTTGAAGGACGAGAGTTAATTGTTTATACGGACCATAAACCGCTGTGTAATGCATTAACTTCAAACAACAAGTCTGAGACGCCCCGCCGAACGAGATACCTTGAATATATCGGACAGTTCACGTCAAATATTCAACACGTAACCGGCCAGAGCAATAAAGTCGCAGATGCACTATCACGGGTCGAAACAATAACATGCCAAATAGACTTTTGACAGTTAGCCGTGTCTACCCATGACGTAATTTTGGTAGTGTTACATAGAGCAACTTATACAAAAGACAGGGCAAAATAAAAATTCTGCCCGAATTTGCCCCCCTTGAAATGAATCGAAAAATCCCAGATGGGGGGAAAATACAAAATATTTCAAAAAATATTTTAAATTGTGATTGATAAGATTTTTGGACAATTAGATTATTTTTGACCTCTAATTCTTCAATAATATTATCTATTTACAAAAAACCTGGCTTGTTCTTCTATTTGTTATTGCCGACCAATTCTGATGGAATTTGCCAAAGAAACCCCCGAGAAAACCCGATCAGTGGATGGTGATATTAGGGGTCAAATTGAAAATTTGCCAACTTCAAAGATACACAAGGTGGAAAAGTTACACAAGTTTTAACTGACACAAGTTCTGGAGATGTGTGTACAGTGTGTGGGGCTAAACCAAGCGAAATTAATAATTTGGAGAAGATTAAATCAAAGCCAGATAATACGAGTACATATAAATGCATACGAATACGGTTTGTCTACGTTGCATGCGTGGATCCGGTGCATGGAGTTAATTTTACATATTTCATACAACCTTTCATTTAAAAAATGGGCTGCGGGAACTCCGAAAGATAAAAAAAGCAAAGAAGACAAGAAAAAGCTTGTAAAAAGTTTATTTAGAAGCTGAATGGGATTGCACGTTGATAAACCCCGACAAGGAAGTGGGAACAGCAATGAAGGCAATACAGCTCGGCGTTTTTTGTGAACTACTCTTGCGCATCAGAAATTACAGGAGTTGCCGAGGAACTTATTAAAAGGTTCTATGTTATTCTCCAGACTTTGGCATCCGGTATTGCTGTAATATGATAAAACTGTAAAATTGTAATTGAATAAGCTAAACAAACTATGGTTTAATATTAAAAAAATACATTTCTATTTTTGTTTTATTTTTAAATATTTTAAATTCAATATTTGACAAAACATGTTTCATAATTGGATTGTATAAACATTCGAAATACTACGTGCCAAATTTGAGCTATTTATTTCAATTAACATAAAAGTTACAGATTTTTCAGACGGTACGCACGGATCTGGCCCATAGTGCGACGCCCTGAGCTTTTCAGCCAGAGCGTCAGTGGTTGGGCCACTGTCCGCGCCCGGGACCACCAGCATCCGGGCCCCGGACAAAGTGACCCTTAACCGGAGGCCGTTTGAGATCCCGAGCTCCTGGAGGTTCACCGCCGTCTTTGCTTTGGCAAGCACGTCACAGTACGTCACGCCCTTCTTCTCCGCTTCCGGCTGTAGCGTAATTACTAGAGCTGCGGATTTCGGGGCGCGGAGCCTAGCCACGACGCGCTGCCTCTTGCGCCGCTGCTGCCTTGCCTTATTTTTGGCCACCCTTGCAGCCTTGCCCGCCTTCTTCTTCGCTCCAACCACTTGCCATTCGGCGTTGGCGGGAGGAGATTCCGAAGGACGGGGAGGCGGTGGTGGCTCTCTCGCCACCTGCACTGGAGGGGCCCTCGCAGGTGCCTGCTTGGGCCGGCCTTTGGTCTGCCCCGGCCCTTTGGCTGCGGCAGACGCGGCGGCGGCGTACGCCGCCGCCTTCGGCTGGCCCGAGGCTGCCTTCGGCTGGGCCGAGGCTCCCTTCGGCTGGCCCGAGGCCGCCTTCGGCTGACCCGAAGCCATCCCAGGCTGGCCCGGAACCGGCCGGCTTGGCGCCAGCGGGAGGCGCAGGACCACGGCCTCCAGAGCAGAAAACCTGCTCTGAAAGACAGCGAGCTCCTTCCGCACCAGGGTCAGCACCTGGTTCTCGATGGGCAGGAGCCCGCCCTGCCCATGCCGCGCTTCCGCCTGCGATGCCTCCTGGGGGGCGGCTCCTCGAAGACCGGCCAGGTCCGCTCGGAGCTCCTCGTTCTCCTTTCGGAGGAGCTTCATGGCGGCAGTAACGCGGGCGACCTCCGCCCGCAGTTCTGCCACCCCATCCACCACCGGAGGCCCAGAGCGAAAGACCTTCGCTACCGCCACGATGGCTTTCGTGGCAACAGATATGGCCTTGTCTTTCGACCTCTGGAGCCTCTTTAAGGTCGCCGCCTTGATGGACGTGGTCACGACCTCCACGAACCTGCCCATTTCCTTGGAGTAGGCGGCAGCGTCCGACTCGCCACCGGAGGACTCTGAGGGGGCCCTACTACTGGTCCCTCCAGAGGGATGCCCCCTCCGTGGCGAGCCTCTCCCCTCCTTGGGTGAGCTCGGCTGGGCCTGCTCGGCTCGGCGCGCCGGCCTCCTTGGTCGGGAGTCCTCGGCCGGTGCCACCAAGCCTAGATATTTTCCGACGGGCCGAGCTCAGCCCGCCGTCGGAGGAGGACTCCTGTCCTGCCCCTGATTTAGGGCGCTTCTGGGAGACCTTACAGTTCCCACCAGCAGCGCCCGCCACTCCTCGCTCCGAGCTCGCAAGTGAGCCCTTCGTGCTCGACGCGGCGTCGAACTCCGACCCCGCATCGCTCCCTTCCCCATGGTTGGTTTTGTTTTTTTTTAAATAATATTCCATTTCAGTTCCCACGAGTAAAAACTTTCTAGACACAAAATTCAGTGGTTCGCACTAGTGACCAATTCAGCTACCCATTAGTCAAGCTGTCAACCTCCCTCACGGTGCGCTGCCGCTTGGAGGTTTGGGGTGATTTTTTATAGAGGTTTTCTACCTCGCGGCCCGGGTGATTAAGCCAAGACCCGCGACCCCCGTCAAAAGTCAGAGACATGACCGTGACGATCTTCGGGGCTACGAGACTAACGGTGGCAGAAGGAGTACATTCCTTCTTGCCTGCCCGGCGGCAGGTTAGTGCACGCCGAGCCCGCTCTAACTCCACCGCTGTGCGCCTCTGCTGAGATCAGAAGGACACACGGTGGAGCGTTCCTACGACAGGACATTAGCGTACGGGCACCGAGACCCCTTAAGCACACAGTACCTAATGGGGAGTCCTTGCCCGCACCCCAGGATGCACCGTCCCGGACATTGGCCTTCCCCCCGGACGTATCCATAAGGGAACTCCAACCCCCGGGCACACGAGGAGGTTTCCTGTCCAAGCACCCCTTATGTTACACATTGAGTGGAAATATCGAAAGTACGTAAATATTATTCATTCCTGTTTATGTCGGTCAGATGGCTCCCTCACTAAACATATTAAATGTTGATGTTGTCATAGCTTACATGTTCTACTCTTAATAAAACTGTCGAAGTGATGCCAAATCAGTTTGAGTATGAAAGTAATTAACAGTAGAGCATTTATTATTTATTTTACGCGACGGGTGAGTAAAGTACCATGTTACTTGAGTATTAGTGCAAAGCAGTAAAAATGCTAGAATATGTATTTATATCATTGTAAAGGCAATCGTGATTTTTTTTTCATTATTAGATACCAACTTAATGGACTTTCATTTGCCGGACTGGCATAGATATTTGATTGTGATCTAATCTCTGTTGCTACTAAAATAAAGTATTTCATATGTAGAGAACAGACCTACCTGAAACAAAAGGAAATAAATGTATAAATAACTACATCACTATCATAATACCACAATAAAATAATAAATATCAATTTCACTACTTCGTAACAAACTCAAACCCACTAAAATTATCTATTATCTGCATTAAGAAAAAAATAATGTTTTGCTATCACTAAAGTACCATGTTCCTCCGTAAGTAAATATTTATATCCATTTTATGTCTCTAAGTAGGAGGTCTTATTAGACCCACTCTCGGAGGAAAAAACGATAGAAAAGGAATTTACAGGTCCAATAACAAAATGCTCAAGGAGCACTTCACGTTTATTTTAAGTAGCTTCCTACTTGGAAAAATACCTTAACTGTATTCCGTATTTAAACCTTTCTACGAAGCTTATGAAAACTATCGTAAAGGGAACACGAAATATTTGAAAGATCATAAATATATACGACTTACACTCACGTATATCACTTACTCGTAAATTGGTTTTTCTCGAATTGTGGTTTATTATAAGATTGATATCTAGGTACTCATTGTAACGGAAATATTTACTAATGTTTAACCTCTAAGTCCCTGAGATACCACATTTGGTATAGACACAATGGTTTTTTAATTGTGTCTGTAATTACGGCATTCAATGGGTTAAATTGAGGAAGGTTAATCTCTACAAACTTCTTTAGGTAGGTGATAAGGGCTACTCATAGCGCTATTATTAATCTAATGACTTTTTTACAGGCAAAACAGGTAGGTAGATGTTGGGGCATTCAAGTTTTTACAGTGTATTTCGTAGCAAGCGTAGCGATGTTGTCACGTGTGCGATGTCGTAGCAGTCGCGTAGATTTTCACAACACTGACGCAGTTTTCGTACGCACTGTAAAACTGTATTCTATTTGCCATAGAGAGCATAGTAATCTTACATTCAAGCAGTGGGGCGACATGTTGTAGCTTTATCTAAGCACAATGGATATCTTCAAAAGCATGAAGCTAATAGTAAAGCTGTTAGGCGAAGACCTTAGTACACGATTATTGTAGAATGTTTTTGTTAAGTGATTTGTTGGAACAGGGGTCTCTTTCTATTAATTTACTTACACATTAAATAACCAGTAACCATTTGATATATAAAGCTTACTATTTGAGTAATATCTAATTAAATTCACTTAGAATTTATATTGCCCCTTCTAAGGCACTCGTGTAGACTCAAGCTTATTAAGTTAGAGTTATTTGACCTTTTCATGAAACTATTGTTAATACAAAAACTTTCCAAATAACCAAGATCCAGGTTTAGCTTTTATCTACAGTATCGATATGAAGTAGGTATTGGTATTAGTTAAAGCTTTTCTCGTTAGCCCTTAAAGATTTAACACGACTCTAAACTAAACTGAACTTTTAACCGTTATATGTAATACTATGAGCAGGATTAAAAACCTATTTAAAGACACGTGGTTGAGCACTGTCATGTTGCTGCTCTGAAGCACGTCTTTTCACAAATGATTTCACGGTAATTTAAAACTTACGTAAGAGAGGAATTGAGTTTGATTTTGTTTCTTTTTTATTTCAGCAATTTCCAAACTTTCAGGCAATCAGACGGCCTGACTAAATTTTGGGGTTAAATATTAATACCTTAAAATAGTTTACCCACTAATACTCAGCTCTTATTTTAGCACATAACACGTTCACAAACAAAAAAAATAATACGTAACAGGATGCACTCCTGTGCATATTTTGCTTACCCAGTTAACAGTTTCCGGCGGCATGGTCATTTGAATGTGCAACATAAATTTTCATATCGTTACAAATCCCTTACATTAATTAAGTGTGTATAAATTATGCTTCAGATCGAATTCATTAAAGTTTATTCAAAGAACAAATAAAAAAATTAATAAATAAAGAGGTACCTCTTGTGTCTCTTACATAGGCTCTCTTACATAGTACATAGGCTGCACTAAATGTATCGGGAATTGAATATTTCCACTGTTCCTGACATATTAAAATCTTTTTAATTGAAAACTCCTCGGTTTTAAAAATCGAATACCATTTATTTATTTAAACAAAGATTCTCGGTCTTGTCACAAGGTTTTGTCAAACTTGTTTAGTCGTTGAGAAAATGGAATTGACTCGAGAAAATTCAAGAGCGATGATTTATTATGACTTTCGAAGTAGTTTAACACAAAAACAGTGTGTTGACCGGATGACTTCTGCATTTGGTGATGAAGCATCTAAAACCACAATTTATCGCTGGTTTGCTGAATTTCAACGTGGACGTGTCAAGGTCAGTGATGATCCCCGTCAAGGTCGTCCAAAAGCCAAAAACTAAGAAAACGTTGATGCTGTGCGTAAGCTGATAGAGGAAGATCGACATGTGACATACCGCGAAATTCAGACAACTTTAGACATTGGCATTAGTAAAATACAAATAATCTTGCATGAACAATTAGGTGTAAAAAAGTTGTTTTCCCGATGGATACCCCATTCGCTCTGTGAAGAGCAAAAACCGGCTCGCGTTACTTGGTGCGTCAAAACTCTCGAAAGATTCCACGGAGGGTCCTCAAATGCTGTATACAACATTGTATCAGGTGACGAATCCTGGATATATGCGTACGAACCCGAAACAAAAAACCAGTCACGAGTTTAGGTGTTCGAAAATGAGTTAAAGCCAACAAAAATTGTTCATTTACGGAGTGTTGCAAAAAAAAATGGTGGCCACGTTTATCTCCAAAACCGGCCATGTTGCGACTATTCCTCTTGAGGGACAACGAACGGTTAATGCAGAATGGTATGCTAGCATTTGTTTGCCACAGGTCGTTTCTGAACTCCGTAAAGAGAACTGCAACCGCTGCATCATCCTGCATCACGACAATGCGAGTTCTCACACCGCGCACAGAACAAAAGAGTTTTTAGAGCAAGAAAACATAGAATTATTGCATTATAATAATTTATAATTTTATTAATTATTGCATTAGTGCGCTCGCTATTCGCCTCGTGCCTCGCCTCGCGATTCGAGCATTTGCGTTGAGAGTAGTTTTCGTATGCAAAGGGCACGAATGGCGAACACGAACTTACGTTTACATTCTCCTGCATTCAGTTGACAAGCTAGCGTCTGACTCAACAGGACGTCCTCCATGTTCGTGTGCGAATGACAAAATAATTCACCCTACGAATGTGTGAACAGTAAGTTCGCAACGGCGTTCGTTTACGAATGTTCGTCGAGTGATGAGGCGAATGGCGAACATGATTGTGTAAATGTAGGGTTACAAGCAGGCGCGATTGGTCGCGCGACGTGTCGTGGAGGTGATTCTGCGATGGGTTCCCTCTATCTGGCAGAAACTTGATGCTCCGAATTTTATTTGGCATAACACACTTGCCATAATCTTATTTAAACGAATATTTGTAAGGCATAAAAAATGTTTAGCATAATCATTGTTTGGCCGAATGTTTATATGCTCGACTTTACGCTGGCATACTTTTAAGATGGCAGAATTTTATTTCGCATAATTACCTTTGGCAGACTTAAAATTCCGCATAATTTCATTTAGCATAACAATTATTTAGAGCAATGATTATTTGGCATAATTTCACTTGGCATACTATGAAGATGGCAGAATTTCATTTAGAATGATTTTGTGAGGCATATTTTAATTTCTATTAAATTGCATTTTAACCTTAAATAAAATGAAATAGTGTCTCAAAAAGTCAGTATATGTTGTGCTACAAAAATTATTGACAGAAACGAATCGCTGCAGAACCGACTCCACGTAGTCTTGTCTGCCCTACCCCTAGAGTGTAATTTAAGCCCGCGTAGGCGCGGAGTGGCGAGGCGGCCTGCGAGCTGAGGAGCAGGTGGTTTTGATGGTCGCCGCCGCGGTGGTGAGCGTAAAATCATCTGCGACGTTGAGCTCGCGTGGGACCGCCGGAGCCCCGCAGCGCCGAAGCCGTGACAGAAACCATGCATGCTGCATGTTGCATGCTCGCCTGCATGCTGCATGCTTGCTTGCATGCTTGCTTGCATACTTGCTTGCATGCTTGCTTGCATGCTGCATCCTTGGTTGCTTGCATGCTGTATGCTTGCTTGCATGATGCATGCTTCTTCGATATGAAATGTATGCCAAAAGATGATTCTAAGTTTAAAGTTTCTGAGATATGATAGTTCTGCCTTTTAATAACTATCGATATGAAATTATGCCAAGAGACGATTCTGACTGCGAACTTTCTGCGATATGATGGTTCTACTTTTTAATTATTATGGAATAAAATTTATGCCTTAAGATGATTCTGACTTATAAAATTATGCGTTGTGAATGTATGATAAATGAGTGTATGCCAAACGATTTTCTGCGAAATGAAGTTTATGCCATCCGTTGTTATGCAAAATAATATTATGACGAAAAAAATTCTGCCATAAAGGGTGGACCCTTCTGCGATTTATCACGATGCAACACCTTTCACACTAGCGCGACCGCTCGTCGCTCCGCGGCGAGCAGCGCGACAGCTTGTGGTACCATTTTGTATGGCGTCGCGGCCGTCGCGGAACCGAAACAACACCGTACAAAATGTATCTTAACCCATTCACTGCCACTTAAATTTTAAAAACATCACCTGGGTGCCACTTAATATTTTTCCTTTGACAAGACCTTCACAACACCAACCGTTTTTTCCTTACCAAAACAAGAATGACAGTTCGAAACAAAAACTAACAGTTTTCCACATTTAACAATTGTTTCTAGCCGTGTACGTTGGCAAATATTTAAATAAATTCTATCATTTTAAAGTAATTCCAAAAAACGTCCTAAAGTACACTCAACGCATATGGTGCGTTGGTGGCATGACGTAGTTATCTCGATCAACGCAAATGGTGCATTGGTGGCATCGAATGGGTTAATAAGGTACATTTTGTACGGTGTCGCTCCACGACAGGTAGCCCCTGTGTGGTGTGAAGTGTCACGCGCGTTTTCATAGAAATTGTTTTACGGATGTAAATCGCTGAATCGCGTGAGAGCGTCGCATCGGGCAAGTCTGCACGAGCCTTTATGGAGGAGTCGGTTATATTTATTTTTTACTAAACAAAGCCTAAACTGACCTATCGTATTCAACGACGGGACTGCGTTTCTCCCATGTTGAAGCTTCTAATAGCTCTTAGGTTTTACGCGTCTGGTAAATTTCAAGCTGTTGTGAGCACACTGTAAATGTGAGCAAGGCGACGTTGTGCCGCGTGGTAAGAAGGGTGACTAGTGCGATAGGATTACTGAGATGGCAATATGCTCGTATGCTTATTGCACAGGAGACACAATTAGTGGTGGAATGATCTTTTGACAGAGCCGGATTCTCTAGATTTATAGGTGCTGTAGACTGCACACATATAAAAAGTAATTCACCAAGAGGGAGAAAAGCTGAGCTGTATAGGAACAGAAAAGGTTTTATTTTTTATTATTTATTTATAAGATATTTATAATTTAAAGCTGGCAGATTTGTGTAATACCTTATTCTCGAGGATAATTGTTACCCATGCCTTAGGTTTTCATGGCAACCTTTTTGAACCCTGCCTCTCTATCGCAGGAAGCCTATAACAGAGCCCAGATAGCATCACGAAATAAAATATTGAACGGTGTTTTGGTATTCTTAAAAGAAGAATTCCATGCCTACATTCAGGAATGCAACTAAAACTTCCAAAGGTATTGAAGGTAATTGTGGCGTGTGTTGTTCTTCACAACATGACTCTTCGTCTTGATGATTACATCGGAATATGATGAACATGTACAGGAAGAAAGTGTGCAATTTTGCTGTCAGGTACTATGGGTATAGTACAAAATTATTTTACTCAATAATGAAATCGTGTAAATATCATCTGCCTAGCCTTTTCTCATCTTGCCTAGGCTTCCAGTCTAACCAGTAAATATGTAGTACAATAAAAATATGTAGGCAATGGAATATTTTTAATTACTCTTAGTTTTATCAGTTACATATAAAATCACAGTAGTATCAATCACATAGGTAGGTTTTACATAATATTTGCCGAATATTGTCTTGCACGATGCTTGATATTATATTAATTATAAAAATGTTTTAGCGTTGTTTCATGCCTAGGCCCAGTCATGCAGATGCTCTTGTACTCTTTAGTAACAGACTTCCAGATTTCCTGTTTCTTCTGTATATAGTAGGTATGCCCTTGTCCTTTTACACTCTATTACATTTTGGGGTCAATGGGTCATCTTAGGGGCGGAGTGGTATCTGAAGCAATAAATCACAAACATCTAATTTACTAATGTGGTGAAAGGTAAAATTATATTATGGTAAACATTACAGGTTATTGTGTTACTTGCAGCAGTGGTGGCCCAGTGGCGATACCGTTGGGTCACCACTGCTGTAAGTAAACCTTAATTTACGAGTGGTAGGTCGTTTGTTACAATCCAGGCAGGCACTATCACCACCACTGCTCTAAAAACTATGAAGGATAACATCGTGAGGAAATCTTCATATTCAATTCAGATTCAAGAATTCGAAGACATGTGACATCTACCAAACTGCACTGGGCCCGCGTGGTAGATTATGACCCCCTCTCACCGAGAGCAGGCCTCTGTCCCAGCAGTGGGAACGGTGTATGCTGATTATGCTATGTACTTACTTTGTTATTATTTAAGGAATATTTTCTTTCTCCTCTATAGTATAGTCAGACGATCTCTTTTTCTTATCTTTATCTGATCTAATTGGTACAGTTTATTTGTAGTTTATGTAAAAATACGAACAGAATTCGAATAAAACTTGTGTTTATTTACTATCAGTTTGACATTCACGATTCGGTTCAAACATACACGTCAAATATTAATTTTCTTAAATATATGCATTAGAAACTCTATTCACATAAGTTTGTTGTAGTTTGTTGAAATTAATGATGTTATTTAAAATTAACAATTTTTTTTTTAGTCTATTTTAAATTTATAATAATAAAATTAATAAATATTTTGAGTTTTCGAAAAGTACCGGTTTTTGAACGTGAAATGGAACGTGTTAGCTTTGATCAAAAAACTTAAGTAAAAGGTCAGTTGATTATGGTTTGACAAAATTCAATTTTGACTTGTGAAACGCAAAATACTTAAAAACATACTTAAGGATTTGAGAATACTCAGTTGAGATTTGCTAGTTTTCTCAAATCAGAAACCGGCTGTGTGTGTCTTATATATTTATGTTCTGCAACCACATAATTATATTCACGCAAAACGATGGATCATGTTTTTATCTAAATTTGCTAGTTTTTCTCGATGATTTGTTGCAATTAGATAGTATTTGAACAAAAAGAAAAATCTCTCTAATTCTTTTTTTTTCTGAGATTTTTAAGAGGTATGTGTGGTGTTACACAAATTGATATAATAAGAAATGAGTACATAAGAAGAAGTCTGAAAGTGGCACCAATAACTGAAAAGCTGTGTGGGAATCATTTGTCATGGTATGGTCACGTGATATAGAGGAATGAGGAAAATGTCGTGAGGAAAGTATTGAGTATGAATGTCGATGGATTTAAGGCTTTTTCCCCATCTTATCTTTGACCAACTGGTCTTTTATTATATTGTCTGATAAATAAATTGCGTTTCGCGTTCCACACACCGCATTTATCATTTCATACCAAACGCAATAATGGGATATATGAGCTTAATCACCTGACAGCGTTAGTATAGAGGCCGATGCGGCATGCTGGTTGACAATCATAATCCATAATATTCAGTCATTTATTCATTCCCATCTGTATTAGTCATCCATTTTGACAAGTTATCTTTCTGTCATCATTTACACTTTGAACAAGAATGTATTGCATTTTGATACATGAATAAATTTATATTTTTTCATAGCTATGATATATTTTTACATATCATGTAGCAATGCCTCATTTCACTTAAAGCTGTCAACTGTCACAAAAAATTGTTACTAAAGACGAATTGAAAATTTTAACAATATTTATATACCTACGTCTGGATGAACTGAACGAAATAAACTGTAAAAAAAAAGAAGAAATTACATAGAAACAGTGTGTAATGTCTAGATTAGTGCCCGGTGGATGGCAATAGGCTCGCCCCATATTACATATGGGACATAAACATAACTGGCGAAATTTGGGTGTACTAAAAGATACACCTCTGCCTAACCCTTCGGGGAAACAAGGCGTGATGTTATGTTATGTAATGGAGCATTGATTTCAATCACTACCTTGTGTGTGACGCATCACCAAGTTTTCCGCTCAAACGGCTCCTTTGGTGCGCCGGAGCAAGCGCGTGAACATAGATTAAGAGTTAATACTGTCGCTAATTTAGCGAAGACAGAGAATGTGCTAAAAATGATCAATTAAATACAGGTTTATCTACCTATAGGTTGTTAAGCAAAAAAAGACTTGATAGTAAGGAAAGTGGAGAAAAATAATAAGTAAAAGTAAAATATAATAACAATAATCACTTTTCGCGCGTTTCAATTTATAATTTCGAATTGGCACCTTGGCTAAACATGAAATACATACAGGCATCAACAATCCATGTCACGAGCAACAGTTATGGTCTTTGATACGCGCGCACTCGTCTAATTGAATGTGCAGTCCAGTCCGATATGTGAGGGAAAACTTGTCATTTTAACGACACAATCAATAAGAGATATGATATGTATTGAGACTGATGTTCAATGTAACAAAATGCTTCCTATTTAAAACAACTGTAAATAATAGAAATAAGATTTATTGAATAACTGCTGGTATTAAGGACGGCCTACATCATTCATCATTGAGAGAAATTGAAAGAAAGACCTTCGAAAATTGCGGGCACTAATAGTGTTTCTGTTTACTTTTCATAGCGTTTTTTTTTTTTTTTTTTTTTTTTTTTTTTCAGGATGGGAAATCATTAAATGACTTCTCCCGCTCTGGGCGGAGCAGGAGGGCGTGTCAGACTTTTACTGACTAAAACCCACCCGTGTTCCATCAGTTGCCCATGTGCCAGGGTCACGGTATCTCCTTCGAACAATCACGCGACCCCGGCAACTTTTCATAGCTTATGACTGCCTCGTTGGTCTCGTAGTCGCAAGCACGACTGCTGAGCGTGGGGTCCTGGGTTCGATTTCCAGGTCGGGCAAAGTGTTATTGGCTTTTTCCATTAGAAATTTCTTAGTAACAGCCCGGAGTTTGGAAGTTGGCGGTGTGTCACCCCCGGGCCTGGGGAAGCACGTTAAGCTGTTGGTCGTACGCCTGATCTGTCTCCGGTCGAGTCGGATTGTCGTCCCATCAGACTATGAGAGTGAAGGAAGAGTGAATGCCCTTGTGTCTGCGCCCACGCTTGGGCACGATAATATCTCCCGCGCCGATGGCTAGTCTCCGTTGAAATGGCCGAAATACCGTCTGGAAGACTATATATATAGATATATAAAATTGCGATTAGGAATCATTATCCTAAAGGTGAGCTGATGATGGAATTATTTATTTTCTAAACTAAACTAGAGCTTAAAAAACTGTGGTTTTGGTGACTGAAACCACTTTCGTATGTTTTCAGAATTTTTGAAGACAATTTTTGATTTTCGAAAAATTTTCAAAAAATCAAATTTTTCAAATTTACCTGAAAAGTTAAAAAAAAATTGAGAGTTTTCTTTGACTAATTTAAAGACTTTCTTCAATTTTTTTTCTAATGTTTATACAACAAAAGCTATCACTCTAATAACCAAAATTTAAAACGGCACATTATATTGACACAGTTATCGATATTTTCAATAAATTTCCTGAACATTTTCTTAGTGTCTCATCGTAAATTTCAGTTCTGCTCTCCCTTGATGGCTTTTGTATTTATCATCTGAAATCTGACTTACAGTTAACTGTTATTTCATTAACGTTCAGTTCGAATTAAAAAAATCCAGAATTATTGTTTCTTCAACGGATTGCATAGACAGATCAACTTTCATAGATACTTTTATTTCATTGAAATAATGAAACAAAAGTATCAATGAAAGTTCATTTCTATTTATTGAACTTACCAGTATATACAAATCTCAAGAACGTACACATAAGCTAGCGACCCACCCCTGCCATTCACGGCGAAAATGAGTTTAAGCTCATTCTCCGCTCCCCGTTACCCCTATTCAGAAGCTTACAGTTACAATCTAAACGGTTGTTTTCTCAAATGTTGAGACCACAAATAAACAGAATCCAGTCTCGCGATCTCTAATTTGAATGTCAAAACTACCATCGAGTTACTAGACCAAATGAAAACAGGGATTGAGTCAAAATCGATCATCTACTGAATACGAGACTGGATTATAGTTACGAGACTAAAGTCAAGAGTAAAAGATAAGAGCACAGTAATAGGACCATTGAGCCAGTGAGAAACGATTATGTGGTGTTGTAGGGTGGAGGAAAAGATAACAAGTTATGGGGAGAATGGGTTGTGCGTGAGAGCCTTTTGATTAATGCTAGGTACAACCGAACTATTACGAGGTCAACGCCATTTTCTTACATCGTTCGAGCCACTCTAATTTTTTTTTTTGTTTGTTGGCTTTCTTAACCAAAATTCATGAAATGTTTATGATGAACAAAAGTCTGTTACGTTATTTATTTTGCAAGCTAATTATGCTGCATTATCAAACCAACATTTTCGTTGCCCGCAATAAATTAGAACTTAATTTTAATTTATTAGGCTGTGAGCCCAAACATTTCCGAAACTGCCAGATTTTTGCTAAAAGAGACTACATCCATGAAAATACGTTAAAGGTCACGAAATTATTGTTCAGAAGGCAGATTGGGGATTTTCAAGTTTTCCTATATTTTTCAATTACTCGTAATGGTCGCCCGTCTGAAGATTAAATTTGTTCCTGCTGATGGCTTTGCATAAACATTCATTAGACTATTTACTTAAGTTTACAAACAGTAAAAGGCTATTAGAGAGGAAAAAGAAAAAATCTAATTAATTTTAGATGTCGTTTGAAAGTTAAAGTGGTTGTTTCGCGGATTTTAGAACCATTTCGTCTTGGATGAAGTTTCTTTTGTTTTTTGCCCTGGTACTCTTAATCGGATTGTAAATTGGATTACCATATCAGTGTTTTGTGTAGTGAAGTGTGGTGTGTGCACAGGAAAATATCAATATTCACACAAGACAGGACACGTCACTTTTGGAAAACATATAAGTTATCTACGATTATAAGTATACACCTAAATAAACTTACTAACAAAACTTAGTGACAGAAACGAATCGCCGCAAAACCGACTGCACGTAGTCTTGTCTGCCCTATCCCTGGAGTGTAATTTAAAACCGCGTAGGCGCGGAGGGGCGAGGCGGCCCGAGAGCTGAGGAGCAGGTGGTTTTGACGCACGCCACCGCGGCTGAGGCTGGGCGGCGAAGCCGGCCAGCGAATCGAAGCTGCGGTGTTGAACGTAAAACACATCCGCGACGATAAGCTCGCGTGGGACCGCCGGAGCCCCGTAGCGCCTGAGCCGTGACAGAAACTATGCCTGCTGCATGTTGCATGCTTGTTTTCATGCTGCATGCCTGCTGGATGCATGGTGTATGAATGTTTACATGTTTATTAGTGTCTAACATTTTAGGAGTTAATTATTATGCTTCTTTATTGTGCCTTTAAAAAATATGTATTAATATCATTATGCGTAAATAGTTTATGCTTCAGAATGTTATGCTTAATCATTATTATGATAAAAGGAATTATGGTTAAAAATATTATGCGTACTCTGTTATGCGTAAATAATGTTATGCGAAAATATAATTAGGAAAAAAAAAGTATGCCAAGTTATTTAGGTCTTAAAATTTTATGCAAATGGATAGGCAACCTGTCGAGCCCTGTCGCTTTTATAATTTTAGATTAAATCAGTTTATCTTGTGATATTAATTGCGCATAACCGGTAAGGGCTTATTTATACGTTGAATATCATAGCAACACAGAACCCCAAAGATAATTAATATTAGGTATTTACCTATGAAATTGCCGTTCTGCAGTACTGGCCATTTCAAATCAAAATAATTTTTGTTTGTCTAAGAATTCTAATTTCAAATTAACTTTATTTTAAAAACATGGAATTCTTTTTCCAAAAGTCTCTTTTTCCAAAAGAAATTTGTTTATTGATTAGTGTTACATTTTCATCGCATTTCAATCTTTTTCGTCATCATAGATACGTTAAAAATTCGAGTAATTATGGAATATGAGTACCGTCGTGTCAGCAACGCGGCACAAGCGGCACGCAACATCAACGACGTTTACGGAGCTAACACTACAAACCAACGCACCACCTGTTATTGGTTTGCTCGCTTCCGTTCTGGAAATTTCGACCTAAAAAATGAACCTCGCGGTCGTCCGAAGACTTTGGTCAACAATGACGAATTAAAGGCGATTGTGGAAGCTGATGATACACAATCTACGGCTGAATTAGCAGCAGCTTTCGACGTTAGCGTCCATTTGCGTCAAATTGGCAAGGTAAAAAAGCTTGACAAATGGGTGCCCCACGAACTCAATAATCGCCAGCGCGAAGTACGCGTCGAGACGTGCCTTGTACTGCTCAAGAGACACACAAATGAAGGAATTTTGAACCGCATTGTTACCTGCGATGAAAAATGGATTCTGTTTGATAACCGCAAGCGCTCAGCAAGTTGGTTGGATCCTGGTTCAGCACCTAAACAATGCCCTAAATGAAAACTTACCCCTAGACTGCCGGGGTCGCGTGATTGTTCGAAAGAGATACCGTGACCCTGGCACATGGGCAACTGATGGAACACGGGTGGGTTTTAGTCAGTAAAAGTCTGACACGCCCTCCCGCTCCGCTCAGAGCGGGACAGGGCAGACGTGAAGAAAATTGTTATGGAGAATCGTCGAATCACTATTAGAGAAGTTGCTGAGGATGTCGGCATATCGGTTGCCTCATGCCATGCAATTTTTTCGGAAATTTTGGGCATGAAGCGTGTGGCAGCGAAGTTTGTTCCAAAATTGCAGAATTTTGACCAAAAAAATCGTCGCATGAGCATCGCTCAGGAATTGTTAAATGACGTCAACGGCGATCCAGATTTGCTTAAAAGGGTCATAACTGGTGACAAATCATGGGTATATGGTTATGCCATCGAAACCAAAGTCCAATCGTCCCAATGGAAGAGCCCAGGAGAGCCAAAGCCAAAAAAGCACACCAAGTTCGATCAAATGTGAAGGGTTTGCTGACTGTTTTTTTCAATTACCGTGGCGTAGTGCATCAGGAGTTCTTACCACATGGTCGTACGATCAATAAGGAGTATTATCTTGAAGTTATGCGCCGCTTACGTGAAGCAATACGAAGAAAACGTCCGGAATTGTGGAAAAACAATTCATGGCTTTTGCATCACGATAATGCACCTGCTCCCTCGTCATTGCTTGTTCGTAATTTTTTGACCAAAAACAACACCGTAATCATGCCTCAGCCACCGTATTCACCAGATTTGGCCCCCTACGACTTTTCCTGTTCCCAAGATTGAAGAAACCCATGAAAGGACGGCGTTTTGAGACGATTGAGGAGATACAAACCGAATCGCTGAGAGAGCTCAAGAGCATACCAACAAGTACATATCAGAACTGCTTCGGGGATTGTAAAAAACGCTGGCACAAGTGTATTATATCTGAGGGGGACTACTTTGAAGGGGACAAAATAAAAATTGATGAATATGTCGCAGATCCCATAATGGAATGTCAAGCGTTTTTTAATTTTAATTTAGTTTAATTTGATTTGATTGATTTGATTTTTGGTATGCATTGCTTGAGTGTGTTTAGTCGATTAAAGTTATCGTTGGTCATTTTTGATGTAAATAAAAAGGCGGTTGACTTGTGCAGTTGACACATTCAAATTGTAATCGTGGCAACGAACGGTTAACTTGGCTAACCTCACTACGTTCCATTTTATTTTATTTCAATCTGAAAATAGTTCTTCAATCTTTTGTTATTTTTAATTGTAAAGTGTTCTTAACAGTAAAGTTTAGTGTACCGAACAGTGCCTGTGTATTATTTCACGTCGGACTCCACGTTCCATCATAACCGACCAACAAGGTAGCGAAGACATGCCGTACCTGTCCTCAAATAAATAAATATTTTTCGTGAAAAATGTAAATTCACCTTATTTTTTGAACAGACAGTGTATATGAGTAGACATGCGTACACAGATGTTTATATAACTTCATGAATGTCATGTCTATTTAGCATTAATCTTATCTATTACTATATACTATACTTACTATATTTACTTATACTATATTTGTTACTATATTTACTATATATTATAATCTAATCTATAAAATTGAACATGAACTGGTGGTTTTTAAGCCAATGTTCTGTCATACAAATAATATCTATATTTTTACAATTAAGGAATAAATCTACTTCTAAATCTTTGTTCAAAAATCCTTGAATGTTTTGATGCACCAAGTTGATACTATGTAATTCTTTTACACATACATTTGCCATACATACATTTGTGCTAGAGGTTGCCTCTATTGTCTTAATTTCTAATTTAAATTTAAATTAAAATCAATATCATCAATTGTTACCAAATTATTAGCAGAATTGTTCAACATGCCATTGCTTTGCTCAAAAGGAAGGGGTTAATAGCCAAATTCTTGGCTGAAATAGAAAAAAAATATGATAGCGACACAGCTATCTGTCTTTTATTTAGTGATCGGTTTTTGTAACGAAATTTTGATAAATCGTTAAGAACTTAGATCTTTTTTTATTGTGACATTAATTAATTTGTTTATTGGAACGAAGTTCCTTATGGCGCGTTGCGAAAGGGGGCTAGACGGAATTAAGAGAAAAAGTTGCAACGACAGTTTTTAACCGACTTAAAAAAAAGGAGGTGGTTTCTCAATTCGACTGTATATATTTTGTTTTGGAACGTAGGAGAGAGAGAGAGAGAGAGAGAGAGAGAGAGGGAGAGAGAAGGAGAGAGAGAGAGAGGGAGAGACAGGGAGAGAGAGAGAGAGAGAGAGAGAGAGAGAGGGAGAGAGAAGGAGAGAGAGAGAGAGGGAGAGACAGGGAGAGAGAGAGAGAAAGAGAGCGAGAGAAGGAGAGAGAGAGAGAGATAATACTTTTGTTGAGTGTATACAGGTTTTTTTTTCCTTAATAAATAGTAAAAAAAAAACAATCATGAATCCTGGAAAGGAACTTCGTTCCATTCGGAACAGAGGTGGCAAGGGACACCCCCTTGCCACCTCTCAAGTTTTGTTTTAAAAAATGGCTCCCAAAAAAAGAAGTGTCGCTTGTGATCATTTTACGGACAAAGGCCAACATGTTTTAATTTTACGTTGATAGTCCTAAGCCTGCAGAAATTATGAAGGTACAATTTATTACTGCTGACGTACGAATCTACGCGTATCGGTGGTACGCAAAGACTAAGCATCTATAAAGTCTGCGTATTTCATGGACTAGGTGGACTAGGTGGAATAGGTATTTGGATCTAGTATTTGTACGGACTTGGACTAGGTGTACCTAGTACAAAATTTACCTAGTACGACCCATCTCTAAAAGGAAATATCTTCACGTTTAATTTGATGTACAATAACAACATAAATGTGGTATAAAAACAGAAAACTTACCATATTTTAGTTGGAGATCCACACACAAACATAGTTGACTAGACAACAAGGATGAGCTGTCATTTTCTTTTTTTTTTTCAAAATTTTATGTTGCCGGTCCATAGATGAAATTCACTCTCCTGGATGACAAATCTCATATAGCGACATCTAGTATTTCTCTAATGTACGACTATCAAAGGACTGTAGAGATAAACACGTTTCAAGTGGCGAATGACGCATAAAACGTCCATGGTTACAAAAGTAACCATGGACGTTTCGACGAAGTTTTATTTGGTTACTTTTGTAACCATGGACGGTTGAGTGGGTAAAATAGTTAGAAAGATAGTACATAACACTATTATATCTGTCTTTTGTCAAATACCAATTATTACAAAAGGCTCCTACACACAGTGCCGCCGGGCAAGCCACCGGCCAAGCCGCCGTGCACCCGGCGGCATTCAAAGTCGCCGGCTTTGCCGCACAAAAGAGCCGCCGGCATGGCCGCCGGGGTGTGCCGGCGGGTTACGCGGCTTGCCGGCGTCAGTTCGTTCCTGGCATTCGAGCGGTAGTAGTGCGCGGTTTGTTTGTTGTTCACAACTGGAAAGATGCTTGGCGGCTTTGCGCGGCTTGTGCATATTGCCGGCGGCATAGCCGCTCGGCATAAACCCGGCGGCATTGCCGCCGGCACTGTGTGTAGTAGCCTTTACATAATTGTTAGTATCAACTAAATGAAACAAATTATTATTAAATGTCAAATTGTGCAATGTCATGTTCATTTCAAATCTTAACCTATTTTCCACCTGTGGCAAGCTGTTACTATATGGAAATGTAAATAATACAATCTTTCTTAAACTAAGATTACTCAATGTTTGATAGTATTGGAGCAATTCCCCTTTGTTCACATTTTCCCTATTACCCATAAAAAATAATAATGTGGTCTCTTGGGTAAAATTACATTTAATAATTTCCTTCATAATATTAAATAAGGAACAACCCGGCAGTAATTTACATAATTATACAGTAATTTATTATTGACTGACCTGGACATTCATCTGTCAACAAGTTGCCTAATTCTTTTCCAATTTCATCGCATAATAACACTACATCACTTTTTACAATTTGCTTACACTGTTTATTGGAACTATTAGTAACAGGAAATGTAAAATCAACACAGTCTGACTGGCCATTGCCTGGGCCTGGCATATCCGTCGCCTCCGTTACCAGCATCACTGTTCGTCGAGCCATCGCAATTATAATTTTCTTTTCTTTTGTAGTTTTCATTTTTTTTCCGTATTTACATAATATATAGGTACGATAATAGACTTGAAATAATAATATGTACAGGTACACAAAACATTTTTGATTAAATTCTAATATGTACAGGTACATAAAACGTTTTGAATGTGTTTTAATTTTTTGAAGTTCAGATGTGACAATATTTGCCGTATCCGTATTTCTTTCGTCCATGGTCATGACGTCATGTATTTCCTATCTCATTTTCTCCCACGTAAAATCTTATGAATCTATGGCTGTCTCTTTTTACTGTCGCTTTTTCGTTTCATTGAGTTTCAAATCACAACCAACGGCGCTAAAGAAGTTTTCACTTCAAAAGTCTTGACGTGTAAAAGTGTCTTATAAGATCTACTTACAGAAATAAACATTTCATTTCATTTCATTACCCGAGATGACAGCTGGTGCAAGCTAGGAAGGATAAAGTCCTATTTAAAAAAGTTACCATCAGACTAGGAGGATGTAGTCACGAGCATAAATATATAACTAGGAATGGTTCGGTAGTTATATCTAATTTAATGATGAATTCATTCATATGTTACCAGGTTGGTACCAGGTTGGTAGTTCGTTCAACAGAGTAAATGCTATACATGGTGGCTCACTAATTTTAGTAAATAACCAGCTTAAATTTAAAGACCGTAAGGATATTGTGAGCCTCTCCGTTGAGCGAACAGTAGAAATTGCCTGTATAGAATTGGAGCAGTTTATTGTATTAAGTGTGTACAGACCACCATCAGGATTGTATGAGTGCTTTGAAAAGGTCATGGATGAAGTATTACACAAGATTAGTAACTCAAACAAGTCTATTATTGCTTGCGGAGATTTTAATGTTAATTTATTAGAAAACTCAGGTTCTTGTAGTAAAATAATAAGTCTATTTCAGTCCTACAATCTTGTAAACCTATTTATGGAGCCCACAAGAATAACCCCTACTAGTGCCACATGCCTTGATAATATTTATACTGATGTTATACCAAGCCACAAAGAAATTATTAATTTACTAGATTCTGATCATTGCGGGGAACAGATTACTTTTCAAAATCAAAATAAAAAACTGAGTAAAAGAGATATCACTGTTAACCCCAAAACTGCAGTGCGCCTAGAAGCCTTTAAAGGCAAACTAGTTCAGAAATTGCCACTTTTATCTATTAATGGTGATCCCAATCATCTATATGATGAGTTTTTTAAGACGTATTGTAATGACTTTAATTCCACTTTTATTCCCTGGACTATCTCAGTTAACTGTAACGTATCTTTCAGTGATTGGGCGACCATTGGTATTCATAAAAGTAGAACACGACTTTATGAGCTGTACAATGAAAGGGCTTTTGTCAACACTGCTGAATTTAATTTGTATGTTAGAAATTATTTGAAATTATTTCAAATCATCAGTCAACCCGTGAGTGCAACAGAGATAAAAAACATCTTTCGTTACAAGAGCAAATCTGACGCGGTGGGCTCAGTCTTAGTAGAATTCACGTCAGTTAACATTAAGGAACAGTTTTTTAAGTCGACCAAAGACTTTAACAAGCAGAACAAGGAAAATCGCCTGAACACATCCCATCTAGTAGAAAACGGACCTAGGCAACCCTTATACGTAAAATAAAGTGCTTACAGCTATGACCAGACGCCTACATTATCTCGCCCGTGAACTTACGAAGGAATTCGGTAATCATCAATGTTGGGTTGCAAACGGCAAGGTGTATATTCGTGAAAAAGATGGAATGTCAAGCTGCCTCATCAAAACTGAAGAAGACCTCGCGAAACTCCGTAAGGAAAGATGACTAGCCCTGTCCCTACCACTGCATGCTAACTTTTTCATCACAGTTTTGTTAACCCTAGTCTTAACTTATGCTATTCCGTTAATAATCAACACTAACACAAAAATTAATCAATTATATAAATACTGTTCAATACAAATAAGTGTGTTACTAACATTAACTATAGATACACAATACAATAAATATACATATTCAGTCACGTTACACATATACACACTCCACATCCATAACGCACACAAACTGAATCAGCCGACATACCTTATAAATAAAAGCCTACCACTATATGTACCTACCAACGCACCTGCTCTGTACAAATATATTGAACTTATTATTTTGCTATTAAGCAACGCTCAGAACATGAATTTCAAAATGGAATTTATTAACATTAACATTCGATAACACACAAAACAACCTAACCAACCTAGATGCTGTCTCTGTGTCGGATGCGTCCACTTGTGACCTGGAAAACTGTACTCCACCAAATTTCATACCTAATCAAACACTTAAAATAATTACACAGAACATAAGAAGTATAAATAAAAACATAGCGGGCTTTATGACTACACTTGCTCGGACGAAACTTGACTGGGACATAATCGTATTAACCGAGTGTTGGCTGCCTAGCACCCATAATATTCCCGAGTTACCGAACTATAACTTTTACCTTACCAACAATAACCATACACAAAACGAGGGTGTAGTCCTGTATGTGCATAAAAAACTGCAACTAGTTGCAGAGGAGCCGTCATTCATAGATGCTAACTGTCTTCAAATAAAAATCGATAGAAATACTGTTCTCTTGGCGATATACCGTCCGCCAGGTTACAAAGACCTAGATAATTTTCTAAACTCCCTAAATATTACTCTAACTAGGTTATCCAAACACAATACTGTAATTATTGCGGAAGACATAAATATAAATATACATGAACACTGCAAAGATTCCGCTAAACATTCCTACCTAAATTTACTGGCTACCCATGGCAGGCCTGCTCATACAATACCTACGCGACAACAATCTTGTCTTGACCACATTATACTAAAAACTCGACTTCCTGCTTCTACTTCAGTCGCACACTCTGCTCTAACTGATCATGAGACAGTAATGCTATTCTTGTCAAAACGAATGCCTAAAATAATTACAAAAAATTGTATTCGTTATGATTATGTTAAGATAGACACAGACCTAAAACAAGTAGACTTTAGTGAAGTATACAAGACCCAAGATCCTCATGTGGCAGGGGAAACAATAACTAGGCTAATAAAACACGTCATAGACTCAAACTCCAAATCTGGTAAGACTCCGAATCGTAAACAAATATTAAAGCCATGGATTACTCCTGGTTTACTTCGCTGTATGCGGCATCGTGACACATTGCATAGAAAATTTAAACAGGCGCCTAATAATGAGGTTTTAAAAATTACTTTTACTAGGTATAGAAACTATTGTAATAAATTACTAAGGAAATTAAAAATAGAATTTGAAAAAAATGAGATCATTAAAGCAGGGAAAAACACTAAACAGTTATTGTCGGCGATAAATAATATCTCAAACAGGTCGACAAGAAAAGCCAACACATCATCACAATTATTAGCCTCATCAAATACACCACAAAATTCTGTAAACCATGTAAATGACTTTTTTGCCAAAATAGGTGAAAAACTAGCTAAAATATAAAGAGTACTCAAACAAAAGCTACAAAGGGAAATCTATCTAACGGAACGCAATCCATGGTAATGCTCCCAACAGATGAGGAAGAGGTAGCCGGAATATTAATGTCACTGCGCAATAATTGTGCCGCGGGTTGGGATGGGGTATCCGGTGACCTGTTGAAGAAGCATGCGGCCGTGATTGTGCCTCGGTTAACGTACGTATGCAACCTTGCTATTTCCACAGGTAAATTTCCTAACGTGTTCAAAAAAGCCATAATTCATCCAATCTACAAGAGTGGGGACAGGAGCCGTGTTGATAACTACAGACCTATATCTGTGCTGACTGCTTTTTCCAAAATACTGGAACGGGTAATGAACAGCAGACTTGTGAGCTACCTGGAAAACAATAGTCTTATAGCACCAGCGCAGTTTGGGTTTCGCTCAGGCAAATCCACCTCTGACGCAGTCCATTAGCTAACAGACTATGTGGTCACAAACATGGATAGTGAGGATAAAGTTATAGCAATATTTCTAGATCTTGCTAAGGCTTTCGACACGGTTTCTGTCCCAATTCTTGTACGTAAGTTGGAAAACTTGGGAATCAGGGGACTTCCACTCGACCTCTTTAAAGACTATTTGAGTGATCGTACCCAGAGAGTAAAGATAGATGAATTCGTCAGTGAGGAACAAATAATTAACTACGGCACGCCTCAAGGTAGTGTCCTCGGACCTTTATTGTTCCTCATCTATATCAACGACCTGGGTATGCTCAGGCTCACTATCCCCAATGGAAAAATTATTGGCTTTGCTGATGACACTGCCCTCTTGTTCAATGCGAGCTCGTGGAAGGAGGTCTATTAGCGTGCACAACTAGGCTTTAATACGTGGTTACGCGACAATCTGCTGACCCTTAATACAACCAAAACCAATTACATAGCATTCTCCATGAAAAACAATAGATCATCCCAAACATTCCCAAATACTATTGTAGCTCACTCTTGCACAAACCCACTCACCAGTACTTGTAGCTGCGAACCGCTAACCAAGGCTGAGAAAGTAAAATACCTGGGAATAACAATCGACAAAAACCTAAGATTTCAAGATCATATAACCACTCTTAGTAACAGATTACGGAAACTAATTTATGTGTTCAAAACGCTGAGACATGTAGTGAATTATGTATATTGTGGTGAGAAATAAAGTTGATTGATTGATTGATTTAAAAAAGTCTGTTGGATGGCCAAGTCGCGTTATTTGAGTTCAAAGATTAAAAACAGTAGTAATGTTATTAAAACGACTTGGAATATTATTATTAGTGAAACGGGAAGGTCTAGTAAACGAAATAATGACTACAGCCTGTCTATCAATGACAACATAATAAAATCAGACTCACAAGTCACTGCGGCTTTTGAAAATTTATTTTCAGATATTCCTGTTTCAACTTCAAAATCCCTAAACTCATCACCTTCTGTTGCTGAGTCTTTGCTTATTGAAAATGTTAATGTTTGCGATTCGGAATTTCATTTTGAACATATTACTTGTAAAGATATAATTAAAACCTTCCACACTTTAAATGTAAAAAGACTGCAGATCTGTGGGGTAATTCTGTAGAAGTCGCCAAGTCTATTATTGACATTGTAGCACCTACTTTAGCTCTTATATTTAATAATTGTATTGAGTGTGGGGAGTTTCCTGATCTTATGAAGAATAGTAAAATAATACCTTTATTTAAATCTGGTAGTACATCAGACCCCACCAACTATAGAGCTATTTCAGAACTACCTACCTTCAGTAAAATTTTTGAGAAATTAATTTTGGACCAGTTGCAACGATTTTTTAATAAACATAAATTATTACATACCAATCAGTTCGGTTTTACAAGGGGTCGTTCAACTACCGATGCCGGTGTTGAACTCCTATGACATATTTATAATGCATGGGAAGATAAATGCGATGCTTTGGGCATCTTTTGTGATTTATCTAAAGCATTCGATTGCGTTCTTCATGAAACTCTAATCAGGAAACTCCGCCACTACGGGATCCGGAATAGCGCTCTGGATCTTCTTACTTCATATTTGAGTAATAGGATTCAGAGTGTCGATGTCAATGGAAAAAGGTCTCCCGGATCTATCGTAACAATGGGAGTCCCACAGGGCTCAATTCTTGGTCCTTTTTTGTTTCTTATTTATATTAATGACTTGCCTTACCTCATAAAAGATAATTATAATGTAGTTTTGTTTGCGGATGATACTTCACTTTTGTTTAAACTTAAACGTCAGCAAGTGGATACTGACGATATTAATAGCGCGATCTCAAAAGTAGTTCACTGGTTCAATGTTAATAATTTGCTTCTTAATGAAAAAAATACCAAATGCATTAAGTTTACGCTACCTCACGTTACGCAAGTGAAAACGAATGTTTTGGTGAAGGGCGAAGAATTTAATACTGAAGACAACACTGTATTCTTGGGCTTAACTTTGGATGCCAAGCTTCAGTGGGGCCCACATATAGATAAATTGTCGTAAAAGCTAAGCTCCGCTACATACGCTGTTAGAAAAATTCGGAATTTAACTGACATAGAGACAGCCCGTTTAGTGTATTTTGCCTACTTTCATAGTGTAATGTCGTATGGTATTCTGTTGTGGGGAAATGCCGCCGACATTCAGACTATCTTTGTCTTGCAGAAAAGGGCTGTTCGATCAATTTATAAATTAAGCCCGAGACACTCACTCAGAGAGAAATTTAAAGAAATTATTGTAATGACTGTGCCTTCACAGTATATTTTTGAAAATCTTTTATATGCCTATAAGAATATTAAATTGTTTAAAAAAATCAGTGATATACATAATATAAATACTAGGAATAAACACAAATTTGTTGTACCTTCAACAAGGCTCAAGAAAATAGGTGGCTCATTCAGATGTCAATGTATACGTTTTTATAATAAACTTCCAAGCCATGTTCAAGATCTAAGTCTCAATAAATTCAAATCATTCATTAAGCGTAAGTTGTGCCAGAAAGCCTTTTATACAGTTAAAGATTATATTGAGGACAAAAAAGCTTGGGATTAAACTGCTCCAATTTATGTATTATTGTAATTTTACTAAATGTTTTTTTTATAATCACTCATATAAATTTGGAAAACAAATTCGAACCCTAAGGGTTGGAAAACAGGGGATGATTGATTGTTCACTCACTGACACTCACAACTTTTTACATAGTGGTCCGATTGTGACAATTCTTCTTCTATTGGAAAGGGTATACTCCCAAGGTGGTCCCATATAAATTTGAAAAACAAAATCGAACCCTAAGGGTTGGAAAACAGGGGATGATTGATTGTTCACTCACTGATTGTAACGTATAAACACGCATAACTTTGTACAGAGTAGTCCGATTTTGATAATTCTTTTATTGTTGGATAGGGTATACCTTGCCAAGTATTATTAGTACATTAAACCCACAAAAAATCATAAAATAAAAACTTTTTAACAAAAAATTAAACCGCCGAAAAACTGAAAAGCATAAAATAATAAACCTTAAAATTTTGAGTCGGCGCTGAAAAATCAATGAACAAGGAACACTCAAAGCGCCGACTCATAATTTTAAGGTTTATTATTTTATGCTTTTCAGTTTTTCGGCGGTTTAATTTTTTGTTAAAAAGTTTTTTTTTTTGTTTCCTTTTCTTACAATTTAATTTTTTACATTGTCTGGCAGTTTGAGTAATTTGTGCGACCTACACAAATGTCCTTTCATTAGTATTGTTCGTCGAATCATTGACCTCCTTAAGTTCTGAGTGGAGCTGCATGAATACTGACCAATGCGTGCACTGATTGAACAGGTCCACTCAAGCTGTGTGTTCTTTCCTTAAAAGACCACTTCAGACACCAATCTACATGGTCTTCACATGATCTGATTAAGATTATGTCTGGACTTTAAAAGAAACTGTGACCTCTGAGTTTGTTTCGGCGTTTCTTCTCAGAGTAGTCAGATAGGAAATGCCGACCTCATTTAGTTTAAAAAAAAAATATGATTGACGTGTAAAAGTGTTTGTACAAACCTTCTTGCAAAAATAAAGTCATTTATCAATAAAACCCATGTTAGGTGAGCTCCTACCAAGTTATGCCAACCTGGTACTTCGAAGACATAAAGCGTTTTCTAGCTATCACACACCCATGTTAGGTGAGCTCCTACCAAGTTATGACAACCTGGTACTTCGAAGACATATTAATAAGGAACTTTTTTGGATGATTTTTTACACCCTGGGTCCGAAAAACCCAAATATCTTATGGACCCCTATTTTTTAAATAAAATATAGCCTATGTTACTCGCAAATAATGTAGCTTAAATGGTGAAAGAATGTTTAAAATCGGTTCTGTTGTTTTTGAGTTTATTCGTAAACAAACAAAAATACAAACTTTTCCTGTTTATAACTGGCCAGTCTCTGATACAAAAAAACTTTTTTTCGTAATACTTTCTGAGTGGCCTGGTATCTGGCTTTAGCTTGATTTTATATTTTTTGTTACATAGAATGAATATAATATATATAATATAATTTATTCACCAAAATAAGAACACGTATTACAAAATGGAAAATGACAATATACACTAAGTAATGGCTTAAAGCACAGAAATCTTAGATTTCTGTGGCTTAAAGTAATACATAAAGTTTGAGACTATCTGCATCCGAACTAGGTGGTAAACCTGTATCTCGGATTGCATTTGATCCCCGTACATAAATTTTGATCATTTGATAGCCATGTTTAAGGTTGTACACATTTAATAAGATTGCCATGTATCTAGAAACTTGGAAAGTATGCACAATCACAATGTAAGAGAAAAATATAAATGTGGTGTGAAGCTGTTTCTTTGTCTGTGTTCATGTGATTGAGTATATGTTCGTGTGTGTGTGTCTGTGTGTGTGTGTGTGTTCGTGTGTGTGTATGTGCGTGTGTGCGTGTGCGTGCGTACGCGCGCGACTGTGTGTGTGTGTGTGTGTTCGTGTGTGTGTATGTGCATGTGTGCGTGTGCGTGCGTACGCGCGCGACTGTATGTGTGTGTATATGAGATGTGGATGGGATGATTGTTCAATATGAGTGGGTAAAGTAGTAGCTTGTCTATTTGTGGATGTTCAAAATCGCTTCTGTTTCATCGTAAGTAAGTTTCAATAGGTAGTTCTGTATTTGTTTTTTTACAGTGTCCTATTGAGTGGGTAAATATTTATAATTTTGTTGATTTTATCGTATAGGTAAAGATCAAGAAAAATGAAGAATCTCTTAATAAATGATGTTTTGGGTACACATGTACGTTTGCATACTGCATATTTCCTAAGTTTTCGTAAAGTGTTTGGATCATATATGAGATCACCGTGTTGCTTCATGATTATACTTAAAATAAAAAGTTGACGAACAGTCAGCACTTTACATGATTGGTAAAGCTGCGTTGTAGGATACAGAATAGGTCGAAATGTGATAGTTTTTAAAATAGCTCGTTGAGCTATTTCAACTTTTTTCAGGATGGTTTTCGGAGCGCCTCCCCAAGATGAGATGCAATACATTATTATCGACTGGCAAAGCGCAAAATAAACTTGCTTAAGTAGTTTAGCGTCGGCGGTATGTCTGATATTTTTAAAAACATTGATTAGTTTCCGTACGCGTGCAATTAACTGTTTCATGCGTTCGTTGAAACTAAGGTTGCTATCAATTATTATACCCAAGTACCTGATGTTATTGGCGCGCTCTAGAGATTTTCATGAGCATCCAACGCCAGATAGGCATTCATGGGATATGACGTGACGATTGTTAATAGCTTCACCGAGGCAGCGAGGACTAAACGTCAAGTATCTAGTTTTTTCCACATTTAAGGTTAAAATATTGGCCCTGAGCCAGTGTTTCACCACATTAAATCCTGATTGGGCAGCGTTGAATACCTCATCCCAAGTATAGGCGGAGAAAAGGAGGGCAGTGTCGTCTGCAAAGTTTGTACCATAAAAGACGAATCAAAATCATTCTAACAAAACACCGTAGGGTGATGACGAGGGTCAATAAATTGTAATAAAGGATTTAAAAAGACAAATGTAGCGAACATTTCTATAGAAATAGACAGTTAAAGTAACGCAAGGGATCAGATAAATGACTTCGTATTAGTCTCTGTCCTTTTCCCATTTTTTTCTACGAAAGTAATGACTGTTTCTTATTGAAAACGTTCATTAGCTCGCTATCTCAAACACACTTAGGAATTATGTTAACTTCAATAGAAGATTTGTTGAGTGGTCTAATAAGGTCATCAATGTTTAGTTTCAAGACTAGGTGTTCCGTCCCGTTTGACTTGTTTAATCTGTGCGTCTAACGGAGCGTACCTAACGGAGTGACATCTGTCATTTGTCAGTTTGACACTTTCGTTTTGGTTTGGACTTTGAAAAGGTCGGATAGAATTTTGCTTGCGCGTCCTTTGTTAATATATTAATCCTTTGGAATCGATCGTGTGTGGACAATTTGTCGTGATCCAATTGTTTTTGTGCGTAATCAACCCCTTTTGGCGAGATAATACGTGTTCAGTTTGTTTGATTGAAGTACTTTGAAGTGACAGTGACGCTATTGGAAACCGCGTGTTGGAGACCGCATGCCTTTGGTAGCAGGGCGTATTGGAGTGGTGGATTTTATCCTGGAGAATACTCATAACGTCACTACACAATACAATATACACTCATTTACATACATAAATCCAGGTAGGCTCCAGAGCAGATGTTTTTCTACCATCAGGTGAGTCTTTTGAATATTGTACTGATCAGCTCTGCGCACGGCGGACAGTTCGCAGCCACTTCTTGACCCAGGGCCCACGATTATCACGCTTCCACATAATAATTTAAATCCTATGGTCGGGGCTTTGGCCTGGCGTCGAACACTAGGATAATTCTGTATGAGTTTTAATTTTACCCTAATTATATTTTCTGATTAAGAAAATAATATTAACATCAGTTAATCTTGTTGCAGGCTCGTGATGCGGTGCCTGCTGAACATCACTCTCCTCAGCTTCGCCGCAGAGCAAGTGCACGTGCAGCAACGTGACCGGGAGCACCAGGAACCACAAACCTGCGGCGGACACTTGAAGGCTCCCGTGGGGACTATAACGACACCAAACTTCCCCAACCCTTTCCCCGTCCCGATAAAGTGTAAATGGATAATAGAACACGACATAGTGAACGGGACTATATCAATATACTTCACTCAGCAGTACACTACCAGTGGGCTGACGTTCACTGAGTACATGTACTATGACGACTCTTACAAGTTGGGCGAAAGGAGAGCGCTCACGGTCACCGATGAGAATATCACAAGAATCAAGTGGCTTCAGGTATGTTTCCTTTTATCAAGTTAATGTTTATGTAAAACTATTGGGTAATTTCTTATTTTGTAGGTAACTATTTATCTATGTATGGGTACAAATAGTATTGTGTTGCTTGTCAGTCTCACAATCAGTCTAGGTTCACAGATATCATCTTTAGAAACGGTAGCTTCTAATCAAAATCAGTTGTATCATGTTCACCAATACACACAAGCATTTCGTTCAAGTAAGTGCTTTGGAACGTATATTATAGGAACTATTTCTATAACATTTTAAAACGTATAATGTATAAGAGACCAGTATATGTAAGAGACTAGCTGTTTAACACAAATATTTACAAAAAATATTGCTCGTGTGTGTGACACTAATAAGGAGCCGCTCAAAATAGGGCTTGGAGTACTAACCTTAAGTCCTATTTTGAGCAACTAAGCTCCCTTTTTAGAGCACTTAAATCAAAATCAATCCGTGTAGCCTTTTTGCATTTATGTTGTAGTCGGCTTCCAGTCTATGTAGGTGTCGCTGAACACCAGTGTTTGACATGGAGCGACTGCCTATCTGAACACAGTGTGAAATCAAATAATTATTCATCGTAATGCGGTTATCGTCAGTTGCACCACAGAATAGCAAAATAATATTGTTGACTTCCTATACGCTTGAAGTGAACATTAATGATACTTCTATGTAGTCGAGATATATCCTTATGTTGATATCAACTTATTATTATTATACATATGTTTATTTCCAACCGACGAAAAAACGGAGGAAGTTTGTGGAAGGATTTTTGTGTGTTCGCGGATAACGTCGTTTATGAACCGATTTTGATGATTCGTTTTTGTTGGAAAGGAGATATCTCAAGGATAGTAACTTGATGAGGAAACCAGGATCTGATGATGGCATCCCAGAGAAGTCGATGGGAGCCTTCGAAAATCGTAGTTGCGACTAGTGCGTTTATTGTTTTTTTTCATTAATTATCTTAAAGCACTACTATTTAATGAAGATCTAAAGTTACTCTGTTGATGAAGCCGAAAGACAGTCGAGGGAACTCCTCAACGACTTACAGCAATTACCCGGTGTTTGGACTTAATTCATTTCTATTGATGAGAATTGCACCCATATGAGTTATAAGTGCCATTACAGGTCTGATGATGGAGACCATAGACAGTTTGTTCGAAAGCATTATTACCGAAAATACATAATTTAAAGCCTTATTCAGCCCTACATTGAATTCATTATTCCGCTCTCTAATTGTATTATATAAATTCATATTTGCCACTCACAACTGTTTGTTGGTTCGTTGTTCGACTATAAACTTACAATAACAAAATAAAGTGAAATTAAGCGGAAAATAAATTGTCCCGAGTTCCGTTCAACATAATAGGGAAAAAATCCTATTACTAATACTATTATAGAGGGATGTACAGAGCAAACGTAATTTCCTGTTAAAAAATACTGGACTGAGGATAAAGACGGAGGAAGGAATGTCAGATGTAAGCCCGCGGCGACAGAGGACGATTTTAATACGATTTTCTATACGCAGTGTATTTGTTTTCGTTTGACAGAGGTAAAGAATACCATAATGAATGCAAAGTTTACAATATATAGGAAATTGCAAAATAGTCGTGATAAAAGTATTTTCATTAAATTAATTTGCAAAATCAAAGTCAGTCGATGAAAGTTCAAACGACCCGACTTGAATAAGAAGACAGAATCTATACATCTATACAAATAAATAAAATTGGAGTATCTGTTTGTAATATTAAGATAACCACCTTTTACTAAGTGTATATGGATGTATTCACGGTACATATACCAAAACAACATTTTTTACAGTTTTTGTCTGTCTGTCTGTCTGTTTGTTCCGGCTGATCTCTGAAATGGCTGGACCGATTTTGACGGGACTTTCACTGACAGATAGCTGATGTAACAAGGAGTAACGTAGGCTACTTTTATTTTAGAAAAATACCTGCGTTAATTTCCTACATCCACGCGGGCGAAGCCGCGGGCAAAAGCTATTTGAAATTTAAACTTAATATTTGAACTCAAGTTTACATTATCTATTCAATTATTGTATTTATTAAAACTTATTTAATGAATAATCTAATATTTTATTAAGTAATAATATTTAACGACACATATAAAAGTGTGCCATTAGCACTCATTTTAACGGGCTTAACAATATTGTATTGCACTAAAATTAAAATTTACCATCAATTTTCGGTAATTTGTGCCAACATATACTGTACGAACAGTGTAATTCTGCATAGTAAAAAAAATAGAAAGATGTTTTCACAACCTTTTGGCATTTCCACACATGTAGTAAAAATCCATACCGTATCAACTGCAATTGATCCTGGATGCTCACCGATCCGTACGTAACGCTATTGAAAACATCGACACATGACACGCATGGGTTGAAGCTCAATCAAATATTGACCGTGGGAATGTCCCAGTGTGTCGCATACATACCTGATGAACGACAAACGTTGGTAGGCGATATATAACCTAAAACCTTTTAATTTACTGGCATCCAGTTTAAAGAATCCATTTTTAATGTCACTCATGTAACAAAATAGACTGATAGAAACGTTTCAAATTTGTTGTGTCCTTGTGAAGCAATCTCAATAAATTGATAGTGCAGTGTCACATGTCGTTCGAAGAACGAAAATAGGTTAATTGCTATTTGTGACGTCAATAGAAGAAGTTATGCCATTACTGCTGCAACTGAACGAAATTTTTATTATAATTCTAAAATTATAGTTGCATTGTGTTAGGCAATTCCCCCTTTATAGAATAACACGTTCCATTCGCTCAATTTTTTTTACCAAGCACGATCTTCGGGTTTTAGATTCGTGGTGGGAACAGTAATTACCTACGGACTCTCATAATTCATTGATGCGAAGACTTCCGTAATATTTGAGATTATTTGCGGAAACATTGATGGCATCATACTACTGTAACGTAACATTTTTGACGTGGACTCTTGAGGATACTGGTAGCACCCGTTGACACCAGAAATCGGAATAAATTTCGTAGGTAATTGTGTGTGTAACAGAGAATTTCGATGAAAAGTGTTAAAAAGTTAGTTTAAAAAAATAAGTTGGGTGTAACATTATCGGGCCAAACGTTTTGGTAATAAATAAAAGTTTCTCAATAATATTTATTGTAACAAGGTGATACGAAAATTCGATCAATGAGAGCGTTATAAATCGTTACCTTCGTTTATACAAAGTTTTTGTTGACTTGTTTCGTTCAAATCTAATATATATATTTTCGTTTAAAATTAAATGGATGTGTGACATACAATTTTTTTATGAGTCTCTACTTGCCTTTGATCGTAACTTTTGTTTGAAACATGAAATTGTCAAAAGAGAATTTTATAGATTTTGTTTCACTTTTGCCCGTAATGTTAGAAGAAATTTACTCGTGAATCCAATTGGATAATAAACCCCAAACACTGGATAAACCATATAATGCTAATATATATACACATTTTGATTAGAGTTCCTCAAAAATCTTAGATACTAATTAAGTTAAGGGTACATTTTGGTGCTATAACACAGCACTGCAAAGCATCATAATTCATCATTTCAGCAGTAAAACGTACTCTGCTGAATATAGGCATCCCCTAATTGGGGGCTTTGGACTTTGTCATAATTGCAACGCTTGGCAGGTGGGTTGCCGATCGCAGTATGGTGGTTAACTGCATAGAGAACGCTGCTGCCCATTCTCTAGTAAGTCCCTTAGTCGCCTTTTACGATACCCACAGGAACAAATGGGATGGTGCTATTCTTTACATCCGGCACCACGCGAACTACGTAATTTGGTTAGCGTAAATTATGCTGCATACTGAGTGTTTGTGAATACGTAAGAAGTAGGTACATACATATGTGGGGCTTGTGGTTGAGTAATCGGTCGATCAATCAGGCTTAACAACGCGTCCCACAGTCGGTCCGAGAATGGGTGACCATTTTTACATACGGAGACCCCTCCGTGCCTCGGAATGTACGTTTAGTTTTTGTCCTCGGCTGTCATTTGTAAATCTTTGACAGTCGTTACAGGTAGTCAGAAGCTTGATATTCTGAGAACCAGTCCTACTAAAGATATCGTATTACCCAGTGACTGGGTAGTGAAGGTCAGATTGGCAATCGCTCCATGTAACATGTGTATGTGTTCAGCTGCATCTAGCTCGACTGAAAAATGACCACAACATAGGTTAGAAAAGGTTTGATAAATGTTGTAGTTTCATATGTATGGTTCACATGCACATGTATAAGCATAAGCTAAACGTCAAACAAAATTTGATGTAAACTTCACCGTAGATACTTTGCTCTGTTTATAAAACGAAACGAGCTCGTGTGATAAGAACTACACAATGAAAAAAAAGAAAGAAGTTACTAACTTAGTAGACTATCTTAACGGATTGCTATCTGAAGAAAAGAGTTTTAAAACTGACTCAGAAAACGTTATGTTTGGAAAACTATTCTTCATATAGTACGAAAAAATATAATGAAGATCATATATATATATATATATATTTTACTTTATTTCAGATTCAATAATCCATATTTGTGTTAGTAAGTACTTAACAACTATGTTAGTAAAGCGCAAATAAAAGATAAAGAAAAATTCAATCAAATCAATTAGACACAGTGTCTAATAAAAGGACCATCTAACCGGTCTGCTATTACTTTTAGAATGCTGTTGGAGCTTGTTCGGATACGGTGCATTATGGAGGCCGCTCGCTTTCTCATGATGGCATGAAAACCATCAGTCCGAGCCTCCATAAACATGCCAGATGCACAACAGCATCTCGGAAGCCCCAACAACATTCTAAAAGCATTGTTGTATTGTACACGAAGGGCACTGAGTGCCCGCTGAGTACAGCTGATCCACAGGTTGCACGAATAAAAGGATTGGCAGTATGCCCTGAACATTGTGCACTTCACCTCATTTGGGCACCGTTTAAACCTGCGAGCCAGCATGTTCCCACGGACAGCCAATGCCCTTCGTTCCCTCTCAACGTCTACGTCATCAGAGAGGTCCTCCGTGACCCAGTGACCCAAGTACTTAAGCTGCGTCACTCTTTTAAGCGGTACACTATTTAGTGTAACGGGTGGGACGGTGACGACTTTAGAATTCCGCGGTAGGAATATCAACAACTCGCTTTTGTTCGTATTGTACCTGAGCCCATGGGCCACGGCGTACTCCTCACATCTCCTAACCAGTTTGCGTAAACCGCTAATTGAAGGACTCAGCAGCACCATATCGTCTGCATAACTTATGTTATTAATGGTGGTGCCATCAATAGTGCAGCCGACTGCAGTGCTACTGAGACCCTCAATCAACTCATTGATGTACAGGTTGAAGAGTCGAGGGGATGTTAAGCCACCCTGTCTTACACCACACTCCAACCTGTACTCATCGGACACAACGTTCGCCCATCTCACAACATTGACTTGATTGTTATATCAGTAATCAAGAACATTAATGATATCCTCGGGGAGTGAGGTGGATCTCAACTTCTCCCAAAGATGGTCATAGGATACCAAATTGAAAGCCCTTGATAAATCTAGGAAGCATCCATAAATCGGAGTCTTCCTGTCAGTGTAGTACCGGACAGTATGCTTAAGACATAAGATTACAGTTTCTGTGGACAGTCCCGCTTGAAAGCCGAACTGCGCATCGCTTATATTAAGATGTCTACATAATTGTTGATCCAGCATACTGTCCAGCACTTTAGCTACAGTGGTGGCTAGCGAGATGGGTCTATAGTTGGAGCTATCAGAGGGGTCTCCCGTTTTATTCTTGATTACTGGCACAACAATAGTCTTAGTGCACTCATCAGGTATGTATGAGTGTCTCATACAAAAAGTATAAAACATCGATAACACTCTAGGCAAGTGTACACCCGCATGCCTCAGGTGCTCAATGCTAATGCCGTCATGTCCAGGGGACTTACCCCTCTTCATCTTGCTAATAGTAGAAGCTACTTCCTTAGCTGAGAAACTGACTGACGGTAAATTTTTTGACTCACGAGCATCAGCCTTGAGCACCCGCGGCAATGCGGGTGGTCGATCAGGAGGCACCACTTTAAATTTATTAACAAACATATTAGCAATGTCAACTGACTCACCGAATCCGCCGACGCTGAGAGGGGTGTACGGTCGTGGATTCAGCTTGCTAGTCTCCTTCCAAAAGCTTTTAAAGTTTTTATTAGCGTGCTGAGAGGCCAAAACATCCATCTTTACCTGATCCACATTATTCTGACACCATTTCAGTTTATATTTATATAGTCTGACGCTTCGGACTAAATGTAATAATACTCAAGCGGATTTAGGAAATTCGCAAAAAAGGTTAAAGCAAAATCAAGTCGTTCAGCATTGGGTACCTAGAATCAGACAGAGTACGTCGTTAACCTAATGGATTTAAAAAACGGGTCTTTTGATCCAGCACAAAGGCAATCTCTTTCTGTATAAATGGACCTTGGAAATAGGTTGGTACAATACTTCCAGTTAGAAAAATGTTGTTTTGTATAGTACATTTTTACTGGTACTGACTGGTAAGCTACAACGCAATCTTTGCTGGGGCAAAGATTGCGTTGTAGCTTACCAGTCAGAATAGTGTAGGTGTTAGTGCGCAGAGAGCATGACAAGAGGTGGGCCTCTTGTCATGCTCTCTGCGCACTAACACCTGCACTATGGAAGACCTCCGCGAAACCAACGCTGTCAAAGTCACTGATTTTCGAATCTAATTTAAAACCAATAAATGTAATCCTCGATACATCCAAGAAGAACTACTACTATTTCTTTCAATATGAGAGGTTGCGATGTAAAAAAGCACACTAACCATTTAGGTATGTTTCATAAGCTAGCTCAAAATAGCGTGGAACCAAACAATCGAATGGCTCTTCTTAAAGCCGGTTTGTACCAGCTCCTGTTGCACATTGCGGCTACACAACGAGACTTAGACGACCGACAGGAATGATGGTGAAATTGGCACTGGCGTCCAATTTGCTGGCTTGCTTGTGTGATCGGCTTTGTAACATAGAGGGAGTGTTTGTGATCTGAATGTACAGGAATTTGCATTATTATTCATGTAGGTAGATACTGTAAACAGCTACATAGTAGTCTCACACGTAATGTCAAATGTAGGCAGTTTGCTAGTTCAGGAACTCACAACTTTCACTATGTCTGAAAGGTTTCAATAGGTCGTATTAGCTCTGTTTGTGAAGAACTCACCAAAGTGAACCCTTCACAAGTATTCGTTCAATTGATCTTATAGTGTGTATATCTTCTGTAAAAGCTGGTTACACAATAAGAACAGGTTAGATATCACCTAAAAATGACACGATCATTTTTTTCCCAGACTACAAGCTGCTGACCAAAATCCTGAAATAATTTACAGTTTTAATTTCAATCTAAAACATTAGTCAGCACACAGCAGTGTTTATGTTCCCACGTCCGAATCGTATTGCCAGTATTTGATCCTTACACCGAGAGATGAAATCGTAAAGCCTACAAATACACGCGGGCGCGAGTCCTTCAGCCTCTTTGCTTTACTTCGACTAATAGTGTTAAAACAATACTAGGAAACAAAGCCTGGTGGCAATATAGTTAAGTAGAGCAAGGCAAAACACACTTAATCAGGTTTAGCTGCTTATTGTTCTGTTAGTTCACGGCTTTAAATAGCATTCCAATTTCTATGTGCTTCTACTGATCTTACCGCTATTGTTTGGTAGGTACCAGCTGAATATTTTGTTTATCGCGGACTTTTTCCAGGTTTGGTGGTTATTACGTTAAAACGACGAATAAGATCGAGGTTATAAATTATGTTTAAAGAGACACTGCAATTGAAAACCTCAATACAACATGCGCTCATAAAATATAAATTGTTGTTATAAAGAATTCGTATTTCACGAAATGAAACAGAATATAACTGAATTCCTAAAACCCAATTATACTTTCCCTAAAGCATTTTTTTCTTTCGTCTTTAGAATAGACCGTTTAAATCTCTTACAATTAAATTGACCCTAAAATACAAGGGCAATATACCTCTTGATTCGTATTTCGAAACGAGATGATTTTGTTATATTTAGTTATGCGTTTCAGTCTTTTTTATTGTAGCGTGGGTGTGACAGGGGTCGAGAGGCTGACACCGTCGTCAGTTGACCGATGAGGGAAGCAATTGGAGGACAAAAGTGGGGTCAAACTTAAAATGGTTCAATTTCCATGTTTGAGTTTTTATTTAGGTATATGATGCGAAAATATCAGCGAAATTAATAATCATACAACTGCCAGCAACAAACAAAACTTATGTGAGCAAAATTGACTACTCAACTGTGAATATTAGATCTAATATTCATAAGGTTATTTGTGTTTCACCCAATTTAGTGTTATTTAAACCAACAATGCGCAGGTGTCTAGTGAAGTAAATGTATTGCTACCTACTTAAATGCGATCGGAAACTCATGTTTCCGTTCTTTTATGATCAATAGAGGGATTTTGAAAGAATGCTACTTATTATAGCACCTGGGCTTTATCACTGTATCGCACACGGTGTTAAAGACTGTCCTCGACGTTGTTCTGTAAACATTTTGAACTTAACAACCTTTTTCTTCTGACTTACATCGATTACATGTAGGAAGTGAAATATTTTCTTTACACTAATCTGTTAAACATGTTGTTACGCTTTTTCAATTTAAGTTTCTGGTAAAAAGATTGCCTGGTTAAGGGAAAAGCGAGCTTTGACCACTCACACGTCGCTTTTTTCGCAAGCTTTTTACTAACTTTTAGTTTAAACAAAATGTCTGCTGAAATGAAACAGTTTCGAAGTACCTACGAATGTTTGGAAGCAACGTTTTTCTCTGCGAGGGCTGTGTGTTGTTAAACCCATCGCTATTTTTTATTTTAAAAATTACATAGAACTACAAGGTTCTTTATTTTCTGTTTTCTCAACCATGCAGACCATGGCTGTTTTCTCACTTATGGAATACATTTTATTAAAAAATAAAAACACAAGTGAAATAAAAAAAACACAACTAAAAGTATATTCCAGCTTTGTTTTTTATGTAACTTTTCCGATTTCCTACCTTATACCAAACGAAAAAGTCTAACAACAAAAAATACCTGCTTAATTTCTCCACATTCAAATCCCATTTAATGGAAATCTGACATTATACTATATCATCGATTGTACTACATTATTCAATAGTTTCATTTAGCTGTGCCGAGCGTTAGAGGACGAGATGGACAATTTGTTTGCACATAACTTTTTACAACCACACTCGTCGACAATTTTACTGGCATAATCTAGACCACTGAATGAAATTGGTATTTTTATTTCGATCGAAAAAGTCAAATACATTGAGAAAAATTTCGACAAAACGCTTTTTTGGTGTGAGGACAATAGAATCCATACAAGGGAAAGTGTGTGTGTCTGTTTGTCCGTCTTTCACGGCAAAACGGAGCGACGAATTGACGTGATTTTTTAAGTGGAGATAGTTGAAGGGATGGAGAGTGACATAGGCTACACTTTTTTTTTCTTTTTCCCATAGACAATTGTATGTAGCATGTTCGCGTGTTTTCAATGCCCAGAATCTATCCCCAAATGGAAAAACATATAATATCGTCTACAGTAGCGTATTAAAATAACATTCTGTTCCGAGTTCTCTTATGTGCTCTAAATCAGGAAAAGGGAACCGTGTTACCCCAAATTTAACGCGAGCGAAGCCGCGGGCAAAAGCTAGTATTGCATATACCTACCATACCAGCTAAATATCGATTGTTTATAGAGACTATTGATACACAGAATTTTGACGTTTTTTCAACTATACTTTAGATATGTTATGGACGTAGGCAAAATCTTATATTTACGCCACTTATTTTTTTTAGTTACGATAAAAAAAAATCAAATCAATCAAATCAAAAAACTTTATTTCTCCTCACAATGTCAAACTTATTCTAGGTTTTACATAGTATAATTATTTTTTTTTAGCAATGTGAGTAGCTGGTGTCTGAGTTAGGCATAAAATGCCTTTTTTTTTTTTTTTTTTTTTTTTTTTTTTTTTTTTTTTTTTTTTTTCAGGATGGGAAATCATCAAATGACTTCTCCCGCTCTGGGCGGAGCGGGAGGGCGTGTCAGACTTTTACTGACTAAAACCCACCCGTGTTCCATCAGTTGCCCATGTGCCAGGGTCACGGTATCTCTTTCGAACAATCACGCGACCCCGGCAGGGGCATGCCTGTATTACAAATCACCAGGTCCCCACCCCACGGAAGAACAGAAAGTTTTACTTAAAAAATATGATAATACAATTTTACGTTTTAGATAAGGAGATTTAAGATTAAAAACTTAGGTTATTATAATTTTGGGGGTAGACGTTAAAAATAAACTATAAGTAAACAAAACAAAAAGATAATTAGAGTGCCTGTATCTGTGTGTATGTGTGTGTCTATGAGAGTATGTAATGTCAATGAACAGTGTTGAGTGTCAGGTGTAGTGTGCCAATGTGTACGTGATAGGGTTTGGTGCAAGTTATAAACTTATATAATGCCAGTTTAGTTTGAATGAAGTAGACTGTCTGTAAAGTTATAATCCAATTTTTTTAACCAGTCCATAACCATGGATTTACATTTCGTTTTTGGCAAAGGATATATTGTTAAGGCTCGATTAACCTTATTGTATAAATTTGAGCCCTGGTAGCAGAAAAACCAATGTGCAAACTTTGTTTTGAAAGACGATGAAGAACAGACTGTATGTTTGCGACGTTTGTTTCTGGTTCTTTCGGGTTGAAAATTTATCAGGGCTGTTGTTTCATGACCGTTTTTAGGATGAAGAGCTGCCTCACAGTAAGTACCTCCCATTTCGAGTAGAGATCAGTAGTTGGGTGATAAAAAGGTAGAAACAGAGTAACCTTTAGGAGTGCTCTTTGTACTCTCTCAACTTTTATGAGTTTTCATGAGCCACCCCATGTGGTAATACAGTATTCAAGCTGAGATTGACAAAGAGCATAGTAGACCAATTTTATTACAGATTTTGGTGCAGTGTTTCTTAAGGCTTTAAATATTACTATAAGTCTACGCACTCTCGCTGATAGAAGATTAATATGGTCATGAAAAAATTTCTGTCAATGATTACTCCTAAATACTTTGTGGACTTAGTATTTTTAAGGTTGGGACACTGACAACTTGTGCTATTTGGATTTGGGCACGAATGGGAGACAATACTCAAAGAGGAATCCGGTTTGTCATTTGTTTGAATGGAAAACGTGAAGCAGGTATTTTTTTCTAAATTTAATGTAAGTAAATTCTTATTTAACCAAATGATCACAGTGTTCATGCCTATCTGAGCGTTGGCAAAAACTTCATGCCAGGAGTTACCACTGTAAATTAAAGCTGTATCATCAGCAAATGCAACAATTTTGGAATCCGGCGATATTATCTGACATATATCATTTATATAGACTGGGAATAACGTCGGCCCAAGAATACTGCCCTGTGGAACTCCAAATGTCACTGAGACTTCATCACTGGTAATGTTACCGATTTTAAAACATTGTATTCTGTCAGTTAGGTAATCTTCAAAAAGTTTTAATTGAAGACCCCGGATATCCAGGCTTTCGAGTTTGGTTAACAGGATAGGGACAGAGACTGTGTCAAATGCCTTTGCTAAATCTAGGAATATTCCAATCGTTTTTTTCTTTGAATCAATGTTGTTAACTATATCATTTGTAAGTTCTGACACAGCGTCGGCGGTGGATCTCTTGGCTCTAAAACCAAATTGAGAAGATTTTTATTTTCCAAGTAGTTGTTAACAAGTCTTTTGTTAATGATGGGCATTTTTGATAGGGTGTCAATAATTATAGGCCAATTTCAATACTCAGGTATTGAAATTGACCTATAATTATTGACACAGTCTCTGTCACCACTCTTATGTATCGGATGAACCCTTGACTTCTTATAAATTTTTGGAAAAATACCGGTAGTGAGCGACAAATTACAGATGTAAGTAATAGGTATTGTTAGAATATCCGTATTAGATTTCAAGATGTCACTAGATATCAAATCAAGGCCCACCGAACAATCCCTGTTATTAAGGATCTTACCTCATCTTCATCCGTTGGGAGCAGACAAAATGAATGGCTACACGGGTTACAGGTGATGGGTCCCATTTGTAGATTATACTTAATGATTTTTTCTGCGAGCGTTTTACCAACATTTGCAAAGTATTGATTAACATAGTTTACCGAATTTTGGGGATCATTAGTGTTAATAAGTTCAATCGGGCTGTCTTTGGTTTTAGTTGAGTATGTAATCTCTTTGACTATTTTCCAATTTTTTTCACTATTTTTCCATGCGTTTTGAAATTGTAGCTTTTCATATTCTCTTTTAAGTTTTTTTAATAGGGACGAACAAAAATTTCGGTATCGTTTGTATGTAATTTTATATGTCTCATTGTCTGGATGTTTCTTTACTTTTTTATATAGGTTGTCGCGGTTTCTAATGCACTTCAGAATGCCTGGGGTTATCCACGGTTTTAATTTTTTTTTCTTGTTGGTTATTTTAACTTCTGTGGTGTTATTTTTGATAGTCCTGTATAGGATACTGTGGAAGAAATTTGCTGCCTCGTTCGGGTTTTTAATTGTGTATAGTGGACTAAAGTCAATACTTTTAAGTTCTGCATTTAGAGAGTTGTGATCTAAGTAATTTATAATTTTGACAGGCTTTTGTTTATGAATACTAGCCATGTACAAAGCAACACTATTATGGTCTGTAATTGTTGTTTGAAGTATAAGACAATGAGCCGTTAGTTTTGTTTTTAAAAACGTGTGCTCCAAACATGTTTTATTGTGAGTAGGAGATGTGTATGCAGGCATCATGCCGTGGAATGCCATCATATCTAGATAAGCAGAAAGATTGCTGTCAGCACTGTGCTCGGCAATGTTAATATTAATTTCCCCCATTAATATGACATTTTGCATAGTCGAATATTTTAATAGTACCTGATTAAGAGATTGTAAAAAATTATCAATGTTTCTGTACCCAGGTGGCCTATAAATGGCCAAGGCAACTGTATCTTTATTAGGGTAATAACAAGACAGTTTTCGTCCTCAATTACAGGTTCTTTAACTGAGATAGACAAATCGTTCTTGTAGTACACAATAATACCTTCATTTTGTGTAAGGTTATTGGTAGTGGCAAAACTGTTATATCCACACAAGGAGGGTTCTTACCCTCCTTGTGTGGATATAACAGTTTGCAGAATGCTACAGAATGCTGGTTACCGTCAACAGTGTTCTTACACTGTTGACGGTAACCAGCATTCTGTCAAAACTATGCAATCCCAATCCACCGCAGTTCTTGCTATTATCGGTAATAATCCAGGTAGGTTACATTTCACACTCCGAATATTTTGTTGAAACATTTTAAGACACTTTTTGGAGTTTGGTAACAGACCCGAGCAGTTCTCCGCATCACATGATATGACAAAATAAGCAACATTAAAAGAGTCTATTTCATTTTGTAAATACGTTAACTCGTTGAATTTCGTATCAGTAATAATTCAGCAGGATAATATTTGTAGGTTATTTTGGCCATTGAATTATGTGGTGACATATTTTTATGTAGAATTAAATTAAAACATATGAATTCCAATCTTGTTAAATGGTAGAGAATAGTATTAAAATGGTATTAGGTACGACATAATATTTTAGAGAATGTGTGACACTTTGAAGGCGTGGATGTGTTATGAGAGTATGCATTTATAAAATATAGTGTAGAGTAATATTAATCAGTTGTAATGCGAGTGTTATTGTTTTATTCTTGTGTATACGATGTACGTGAGCAGTGTAATTGTAGGCGCTTATTAAATGAGTTATGTAAAAAATAATGGATACAGTTGGTATGTAGACAAGCCGTTCAGATACGAAGACTAGTCAAATTTGTTTTTCCAACTTTAGAAGATCTTCTTCACAATGAACGCGTATACGGGGTTGGCCTTGCTTTCGTTTCAGAAATACCTTGCCAAATGAAGTCCAGCAGTGCTCGTAATTATGTTTTTTAGCAAATAATCTGGTTATGTAGTGTAGACGTCTGATTGAGGCAGACAGAGATTCAGCCACGTAAATTGGCTTTGCTGGTCCAACCATATTCAGATTTGTAGTGCTCAAACGTTTTTCACGATTTGCCTTAATAAATGACCCCGTCGCCGTTATTAAACTGTTCTCTCTTTATGGTAGATGCAAAGTCTACGATTATAGGGCCATCCACAAGAGTCTTACTAACACAGAGTAAGCTGTCCTTGCTAATCGATTTGACAGACAGGTGAGTATCCTTTATTAAAATTTATCTATCGAACACATAGATCGCAACAGCCCGACCACCAACACGACATTCTAGGAAAATTGAAAGCCTTTATTTATTTCATGGAATAATACTCGTACATTTTACATGATTTTTTTTCCTGCTGTCGGTGTTTGGAACTGACAACTGAATACCCAATGAAGCGTGTGGCAGGTTTACAGCTACGCCTCAGCAACGTTGTGTTCTATTTTAAAGTAATTTTGATACATCAATTATTCAATTTATTTATCATCAAAAGTGATTGCAAATATTCTATTCGGCCTAATAAAATTATACGCAGGTGTACAAAAGAATGTTCAAAATGCTCGTGACCCCACAAAATAACCCTTCAACCGCACACATTATTCTCAGCGTGTAGTACGTTATATACCTACTGCTATATAATGTACTATACTATATGATATATTTTTGCGATTGCTTTAATGAACGCCTAATATATGTGATACGCACTACGGGATAATATTTGGTTGAAAAAGAATGTTTCATAAAAAAAAAGACTCATTATATTTTGTAGTTGCCGGGATATAATAGGTCCTATATGCATATCTTCTGGTATTTTCACTTGTTTACTGTCTACCCGTGGAGTCCAAAAGATTGTGTAGGGGCTCGCAGCTAAATCGTTCAGCTCCTCGTTCCGCATTTTCTGGCTATGTGACCATCTTACATTCCAAAAAACCTGCATGCCTCTGAAAGCCCGTTAAGCTGTTGGCCTCGGCTCTTATACGTGATCTTTAACAGTCGTTATGGGTAGTTAGACGCTCGAAAGTCTGGCAACTGTCTTACCAAGAAATATCGCATTACTCTAAATAAAATACTGATATTCAGCTGCATCCGGTTAGAGAGGAGGCCGATATATTTCGAAAAAAGCTAGGCAAATTGATATTGATTTCCCAGGTAGCCACATTATAACCCATAGGTAATAGGTAGAACGGGCTGGTGTCCGCAACTCCACGTCTGAGCGCGTATTTTGCGTACGGGTGGGAAATCGGTTATTTGATCCACCCCAGCTCCTTATATATTATAACCATTATAACCCATATGATGACAGTGTTATCCCTACGTAGGAACACAATACATACCCATTTATAAAACGACCTGTCTTCTATTATTTCAGTGTTGATTAAACATAACGTTCGTCTAATTTAGAACGATGTTAATTTAGGTACTCTGTAATAATATTTCGAAAATCCCTTTCTACATTTTCATTCTTGATGATATAGCATTTCTCAGTATTTATAAAGAAGCAATTAAATGCTGAGAGAGACGCCGTCATAGAGTTTATTTCTTCATAATATTTTCATGTAGCTGTTACTTATGTTTTGACGATTCAAATAAAAGGATAGAAAATTAAATTTGACAAGTGAATTAATGTAGCCTAAATTCAGCTGCACACGGTTAGACGAAAAGCCTACCCCAAAATGGTTTGTAAAAAAACAGGCTTCACCATGCCTATTCTTTGTCGGCTAGATATATTAATATACAGTGAATAAATTAGGGCTGGCGTAGTTAAGAGTAAAATCAACTTAATATTGAACTTACAAGCTAACTAAACGAACAAAACCAAATAGAAATGCCTACTCATCTGTATTTCCTAACTGAGCCAACAGCGGTTCCCCTACTTAAAAGCTAAAGAAGATAGACAATAATGCGAACCTGCTATCCACGCACGGTGCTCACAGCAGGAATGAAAATGCAGAAACGTATTCTACGTTCTTCCTTATCTAAGGGTTCCGAACCTACAGTGTGCCAACGGGGCACTAAACTAAGTCTCAACTGTCCGTCCGTCCGTCTGTCTGTCAGTGGGCTATTTCACGTTAACCGTTATAGATAGAAAGTTGAAATTTTCACAGAGTACGTATTTCTTTTGCCACCATAATAAAAAATAAATAAAACAAAGTTAAAAATTAAATGCAGAAAAACCGCGTTTCTTGAATTTCCATACAAGGAACAGCGTTTTTCAGCGTTTAGAGCTGACATAAAGTTTGACATTAATTCTTAGGTGACGAGCGTATGAAGTCAACTAAACTGTTTCCCAATAATCACGGTGAAAGGTTTATAATGTGAAAACTTACCTTCACACAGAAATCTATATTTAACTTTTTTCTTTTTAATATGTTAAGCGTTCATATTTACATATCCTCTTAATCATTGCACCTACCACGTATGTCTCTGCACCACCCAAAGGTTGACTGGTAGAAAATGCCTATGGCATTAAGTCCGCCTCTGTACATTAATGTGCTTGAAGTATTAAATAAATAAATAAATAAACTTGGAAATAAATTTTCGAACTACACGTGTTGGTATCTAATACCTGATTATGCTTACTTTTGCCACTCACAATGATGTGTCAAGTTACGACATTTCCCTCGCTAGACGTAGTTTGTATTAAATCACTAAAGACGCATTCCACTAATGTAAACTGCATTGAAGAGCTGTCAGTGTCAATATTCCATATCAGTGTTGTCACTGACAACTCTGGAATAAGCTAAGTTGTGCTAAACGTGCTAAGTTTCATTGGTGAATGTCGTCACACGTCAGAATCTACATTTGATAACGTATTGCGGTCTTCGAGTCGATGAGAGATTCGAGAGATTTCTTTGTACAACGAAGTAATACGTTTCAAAGTCCTATCAACATTGTCGAGACCAAGTTTGTTGAAGCAATAGGTATAAGTTAGTAACTTGGCAGAGAAGTACATTAAACAAATTACATGTGGAATGGATGTTGACTCAAACTCATTCAAGTTTAGTTAATAAATGTCATTTGATCTCAGATCTTTATTACATTCAGTCCTTGAAAAAGTTCAAGGACTGAAGTTGAAGATAATTAATATGTATGTTTACTGTTCACTATTATGTACATCTGGATGTGGTATTTTAATAATTAAAGTACTTACTCAGGTTATAAGGAGATTTGTAATCTATTTTATTAAAATTTAAAATGCATCTACTACTTCACCAGCAAAACCAAATAGGATTCCTCACACGGTCGCTCCCGATTGAACCGTAATATATCAGCGTTGGGTTGTACCTATGTAACTACGACCTTATATTTTGTATTATTATTAAACGATTCAAAGCTGCTTTTTTATTTCATACACTTGCTTATCATCTGACTTATTGCAGATTATACCAACAGATTCATCCATACTGATAATCTGAAAAGACAAAATCAAATTAATAATGCCTTTAAAGTCTTATCATGAATATAACTAAATGTGTTTGTACGAAATAAACAAAATTACTATTTTTTATTCTTGTACTAAAATATCATTCAGTTTTATTTTTTAAGGTTACGTACGTATATGTTACGTTAAACAAACTATTTATGAAATAAAATATTACTGTTTTTATTTTAAAGTTGATTAATACAGATTAAAATACAGATAGTATTTACCTTGCTATGTAGATTCCAAACGTTTCCTTGAAAGTAAATTTGTCACAATTCTCTTAAAGTCTCAACCTGCACGTGTATTTTTAAAAACGATGTTATACACTGCTCTGTATCTCAAATACTGGCTAACGGTTTTTATAGCTGCTACGAAATAACAGGTATGTACTAAGGCCCAGACCCTCCTAGGTCCGTCCCTACTTACATACATACATACAATCACGCCTTTTTTCCATTGGGATAATCAAAAACTACGGAACGCCTCCTGCTACGATCTCTACACACTCCTTTTGCCTCTTTTAGGTTCATACAATTCGTCTTACACACACGCCAGTTGCGAGTACTACGCACTTGACCTTTCTGAAGAACATCACCAATAAGGTCACTATATGTCCTTCTAGGGCGTCCCGTCCCGGTGTTTACAATCGGCTAAAATTTACCGTAGGTCACTCAGGTATATAAATTATCTTAAAACAGCATCAAAATCAAAAGTAATTTATTAAAATTAGGCTGCGGATCAGCACTTTTTGAACGTCAAAATTACATAAGACAGTCCCCCAAAAGCGCCCACCCATCACCACATCCTAGTGCTTTAGCTGGGAAGAAGAAGTGGCGCAACAAACTCCCCAGCAGCACAGCTGTCTGTAAAGTTAGAAGAACTTGATAATATTATAAAACAAAACATACATTATTCGCTATATGTAAGCTAGCACACGCCAATATACCAACAAAAACATTGAAAACTAAAGTCAAGCTGAAATAATAAAACAAAAACGTAAACAGAACTTAAAAACTAAATAAAGCCTCCAGGCATAAAGGGCGTGCCCGCTTACATGTTCAACGACGCAAAATGATCCATATACATACATTGATGCACATAGCTAAGTTGAACTACCCAGCAGCACAGCTGTCTATCCAGCATATCATCATACGTTTTTTGAGTAATTAAAGTGTAAATTTTAATAAATAGCTCAAAATTGTACATAATGATTAAAAAAATCGAATTCGACTTTTTTTTTTCAATTTTTTGCATTTTCTGAGAACATTTACTATAGTAATGTATAATATTTTTTAAACCATCAGAAAGTAGAAATTTCAACAAACAAAAAGCCCACCGAATTTTTGAAAAAAGCTGATATTTTGACACGAGAATTTTCGGTTGAAAATTAGGGTGCTTTTTTGATAATCATAATTGATATCCTATTTGATAGTCAAAATAAGGTGAAAAAATAAATATTTTACATCAAATAAATTACAGTGTATTTGGGACAAAATAAGGTAAGTGTTCACCAAACGTAGAGAAAAACGTTTTTTTGAAAAAGATAAAAATAGAAAACCAAAAACTTGGTTATTTAAATTTTTCTCAAAATTTTGAGGTTATGTGAAAATTTGTGAATACAAAAGTTGTAGATCTTTTTATTACCTACAAGTTTAACATTTAACTTTTTCAATAGGACTTGCAGTTTTGCCGGAAATCGAGATAAACCATTTTTTAACCTTAAAACCTCAACCCCTCTCACTGCCCGAGCTCGGATCGCCCGTAATTTATTTTTCCTTTAATTTTTATCATTTTCCCCTCTTTTTGTAATGGGTTTCACCCTAATATTTTTTTTTTCACTTTTTACCATTTTTTAAGGTTTCGGCCCTGGTCTAAAGTTAATAACTATTGGATTAGAAACAAACAAAACCAATAGAATAATAAAAAACCTGTTTGAATAGAACGTGACTCCGCAGTTCATTCAGTAAAATCAATACTGGTTTACACTTGGCAAACAGATTTCAATAAAATTTTGAATGTTTTAAATAAAACTTTCAAAACAAGAACGTCCCCAACGGAGACGGATATTTATACGTAGGATTATGCTTGCGAAAAGCTATATAAATAGTCATTTCTCAGTTGTATGTGGCGGCAGGCAGACGCGGCTGACATAGGTCTATCCTAGGTTTGTTTATTTACCTACTACTACGGAGAAAGATTGTGTTAATTGAGCACCGACTTTGGTTTTCTTTTGGTTTATTCCATAAAGATGGATTATGAGTATTTCTCCTTCATTTAGAAATCTTCGCAACTAGGTATCCATATATGTGCCTTTATCCCAACAGTGCTATTTATCATAATTAACAGTTTGCGGGTATCATGACTTCTCCTAACAGAAGGGATCAGCCGAAGCTCCTATAGGTAACAGGATTGTTGTGGTTGAATGATTCTCATATTTGCTGATCAGATCAACAGTTTTGTTCGTAAACGATAAATATCTGTGTTTGGGTCCACCACAAACTCAAAGTCGAAGCATATATTTCAATTAAACCATTTTTAAACACCACACTACCATCACCATTTTTAAACATTTTTGAACTGTAAAGGTATCAGTAAGTCAAAAAGATGAAACTAGTTGCCCATTCCAAAGCGCAGTAGGTACCTATGGAGACGAATGGACACTCTCCCAACTGCGATAAGTTTGTGAAGTAATTGTCTTAAATTTCTGCGTGAAGAAATATTCACTCCTATTACATGAGCTTTCAGCTTAGTCAGTATAATAGCTATTATATTTACGTCTTTATAGCTATTACATTTACGTCTTTTATATTTTTGCGCCTCTGGTGTAGCTTGAATTCAAAACTCAGTCCTGAATACATATTGTATATTTGTCTTATCAAAATGGAACACGTTGGTATCCAGTACACCAGTGCATTTTGAGAACAAGCCATTAATAGAGTAAGTAATTTTGAGATTGAGAAGTGTGCATTATACACCTTTATCATTTAGACAGCCTAATTAATTCCATACACAACGATTAACAAACATTGAGAGAAACACAGTACTAAAAGTACTCTGTTGTAATACCGATACTAAATTCCCGTGGGGTATTTTCCGATATCCATGCGGGCGAAGCCGCGGATAATAGCTATGTAGTAAAAAAAGTAAACTGATCACATTTTTTAACCTATATTTTACATTATAGAGATTAGGAAACTTCTCTCAGTTCAAATGAACACAATTTTTTACGTACAGGTTCGGTTTCCAAAATGGATGCCTGCTCTCAAATTGTGAAGTTATTGGCTGACGGACGACCTACAACATTCCTTGATGGAGTGTGTCCGGCAGTGTCAGTTGATTGGAAATTGGAACGTTCCGGACAAATTTCGTGTTAAAATATTTTATTTTATTTTATTTTATTTATTTGGGAAATTACTGTCATGCTTTTCATAACGAATGATATTCTAATTATATCGGATTTTTAAATAGCAACATGAATTTAGTTGAAGTAGATATCAATTTTATAAGGGTTTAAGTGCAACTTTGTGACCTGAAATTATCACAAGACAGTCGTAGTCAAATACTAGATTTAAAAGCAGACTTTATAAAATAACATTTATATGTAGGTTTATAAATAAGAAAAGAATCATAAGTCATCAAAAAAATCGCCTGCATCGTTGTCAACAGTAATGGTATCCAATAGGCTGGCAGCATTTAGGTACACGGGTATGACTGCTATGAACCGCTACGCCGCCGTGCTTTGCTACGTAATGCTACGAACAGCTACGTCGACAATCGCAGTACGATACTAATTTCACACGCGCTGCTCGTCAGCGAGCATTTAGGGAATGAGGGATCCATAAATAACATAATTTTCTAACGTTCGATGTTCACGCAAAATTGGATTTAAAGTAGATGCATCAATATTGAGCATCACTTTTATTTATCTATATGTTATACGTCGGTCAATAGTAATTATATTTTTAACTGCGCCAATGTTTTCTTGAGTCCTGCTCGTCACTGTGTACAATAAACAGACTGAGCACAGCAATAAGTTGTGTTAACGTTTGAACTTGTTACTTTGTATACTTATTTATACAATCAATCAGAGAAGTAAAAACTTGTTAGGTCTCTTATATTGCAAGACTAATGGAGCAACCTACGTAAGGTTAAGTTATTTTATTAACTTTCAGTTCTTATTTAATTCTCTTAACATTGTTAAACATATTGTTACTAACATATCATTTAAAATCAGAATGTTGTCATTATGATGAAATTATTCAACAACTTGAATAACACATCGAATCGTCTAAACGCAAACTAAACAGTGATTGTCTCAAGTATTGAGATGTCAGACATACAGATTGCGGCTCGCGATCGCTTTATTTGTTAAGTCAAAACAGTTCCATCGAGTACATAAGACTAGATGAAAACAAGGATCGAGTTGGAAGCGATCATCTACTGAATAAGACAGTTGATTTTTAATTCGAGACCAAAAAAAAAAGCTCAGTAATTAGGCTATTAATTCAGTGAGGCGCGGTATTATACGGTAGTGTTGGGAAGAGGAGGAGATAATGATCTATGAACGCTTTGTTGTGTGTAAGAGATTTTCGATTACCCTTGGCTATATCTTAAATATATATAACATTGACAAAACCACTTTCTAAAAACGTTCCGACCGCTCAAGATCTTTTAATGTTGGGTTTCTCATTTAAAACTCATGAAGTGGTTATGAAAACTTAAATTCTATTTTGTAACATAAAATACATAAAATACCTTTAGGTAATTTATTCTGTGAAATAATTATGCTAGGGATAGCAAACAAAGGTTTTTGTGTCGCATTACAAAACAATTATAAATATTTAAAAAAAAACCCGACTGCTTTTTGTAAGACATTACTAATTAACAAAGATGCATAAATACACGTGAAAAATATAACTTTTCCTTTGCTGTTGGGAAACAAGAATTCTATTTTTACTAAATAAGCGAACCCAGTGCCCCTGTTCCCAGATCAGAAACGTTAAGGGTTCGATTATTCCTCCGTAGATCGCAGATGGTCTCCAAGCCACTGAAGATTTTGTGGGTGGATCTTTTCACTAACTATTTAATATTGCGTTCCATAGTTTCTGCCTTCCCCACGGGGAAAAAAGTGTGACATTATGTTTTTATTTTTAATAAATACTATTATGAAATTTACTAACCTATAAATGCTAATTAATTTTAGATCATAGGGAACATATGGTAGAAGAATTATTCTTACCGTATCCTGGTGAAAAGTTATGTATAGTTCTGGATTGGATTAATGATTTGGGTTGTTGAAAAAACAACAAACAAACTGCCGACTATATATAAATGTCCACCACATTCTGCGAAGCCTGCAACACAAACTCACATCTACAACCACATTATCGGACTCAATTGAAACTGAATGCTGATGTTGCAGCAATATGGAAATCCAATCTCTTCCTCGGCTTGGTTCGTTACTTTGTTCGATGAAATAAGATTTTTATTTTATACGGCTAGGGGACAAGATACTTTAAGCAAGTAGGTACTTATTTTATCTTCGTTAGAATTTTTATTCCTTCGAAACGTGATATTTACTATTCAGTCATCACATAAAAGATATATACGTATAATAATTATATACACTGGTTTAGACTCTAAATAATCAATTTTCCTAGTATTTTCAAAACCATGAAAATTATGGACAATATCTATGAAAGGAACTAAAGTTTTTGGCTACAACTGCATTTTTACAATGTGATTATATGTGATAAGGTCATTTGACTTTGTCTTGTATTTTTCTATTACTCGCAATTGTGGCCTGTCTCAAAATTAAACATAACTTGTTTCTGCTAATGGCTTTGGCTCAGAGATACTTAAAATTGTTTACAAAACTTTACTGTCAAAGACTATTCGAAAGAAAGACGAAAATACTACTGTGATACTACACGTGTCTCATCATTATACTTGACGAGTATGTGTACCAATTCTTGTGTCAATCGACCCCGAAAATAAAAAGTTTCATAGAAACTTCAACCCCCCATTTCACCCTCTTAGGGGTGGTATTTCTAAAAACCCTTTCTTAGTGTATATCTTTAGGCACAGCATCTTACAACGATATCATATTTAGTGTTAGAATAATAGCGTGAATTTGTTGGTGTGAAGACACTGGTCCACAATGGCTGCTTGAGATGACGTTGCGTGCGCGCGCACGGCATATCAAGGCCCGTCGTACGCAGTTTAGCAAAAGAATCCCTGTAATATTAAGAACGGTCTCACTGGGTTGAACGCCAGCAGTCAGTCTTCGATACAGCCTGAAGCGCACTGTACTACCGCACGGTCTCGTGCGAGGCGGCGAGCCTCCTTGCCGGAGTGCCGCCATGGGATCTGGAGGCAAAGGTCCTCGCGCACATGTGGGAGTGGCGCGAGGAGGCGAAACGCCGGGGCGAAACTCCGCTGCCGCGACAAATCGCGGCACGGCGGACAGAGCTCCGGTGTGATCTCATGGCAACATGGCGGGTACGATTGTCGCAACCCAGTGCTGGGCACGCCACAATTGCGGCGGTAAGTCCCCTCTTTGAGGAGTGGATAGAGAGGCGTCACGGCGTCCTCACCTTCCGCCTGACGCAGGTTCTCACCGGGCATGGGTGCTTCGGTGGGTTCCTGTTCAGGATAAAGCGGGAGGATACGTCCGGGTGTTTCCATTGCGAGGATCGTCTGGAGGACACGGTGGAGCATACGGTGGAGGTGTGCCCTGCCTGGGCGGGGCACCACCGTGTCCTCGTGGAGGCGATCGGCGGCGGCGACCTCTCGCGTCCGGCCCTGGTGCGAGCCATGGTACGGAGCGAGAGGGAATGGGAAGCCGTCACCTCCTTCTGCGAAGCAGTAATGCTCGTGAAGGAGGAGGCGGGGCGCGTGAGGGAGTGGCAGTCTCTGCGCCCTCACGCCCCTAGCCGCCGCAGGAGGAGACGCCCCGGGCGTCGGGAGTCGATTGCGGACTCCCGGCCACCGTAGGCGCGAGCTTGCGGGTGGCGAGCAATGGGTAGCTCGCCGCCCGGTAAGGACCAGGCTCGGGTCGACGGCGCGCAGTGTTCCACGCGCGCCTCAAAGAGATGTCAGCAGCAGTGTAGGGGTCTACTAGGACCGATGCCTGCCGGGGTCGCGTGATTGTTCGAAAGAGATACCGTGACCCTGGCACATAGGCAACTGATGGAACACGGGTGGGTTTTAGTCAGTAAAAGTCTGACACGCCCTCCCGCTCCGCCCAGAGCGGGAGAAGTCATTTGATGATTTCCCATCCTGAAAAAAAAAAAAAAAAAAAAAAAAAGCGCACTGTACGACACTTTTGCTTCTTTGTTTTGTTTTATACAAGGTGTAACAGAATAGACGCAAGTCCGCCGAATAGACCAAACAGAATTCAACCTTATTTGAAGGCAATAAGACACAATTTTAAATGAGTAGAGTGATGTTAGGGTCAACCCAATTTTATTAATTACTAGCTTCTGCCCGCGGCTTCGCCCGCGTGGATGTCGAAAAATATCCCACAGGAACGTAATACCGGGAGAAAAAGTACCCTATGTGTATATCGAGGTAAACAATGTGTTATCGCACTGCTTGCTTTGTGTTATCCAAGGAATAGCGCTCGAATTGATGAATGATTACTGTAGGATAAATATTGCTAAAACATAACAATATTGACGGAATATATAACGGAACGGCAAATTACGTACTTGCATGCCAAATTTGAAGGCAACTTTAAAGCGAAAATATAATTTCTCTTTATTCCCTGGGAATTTCGAAAAAAAAAATACCTAAATTTTTCAAATGACAATTTTACTTACATTGCTGTTCACAGGGGTTAAAGACTATTTATTTTTTAGTTTATACTTAAAGTATCTCTTTATATACTACTTTAGAGGTTCTGCTTTTAGGTGCTAATACAAACAGGTTGCTAGATAAGCTCACTCTCGAGCAGGCAACGTAAACCTGGCCGTGCGAGAAGCAGTCCCCTCTAAGATGATATCCCGCTGTTTTAAGTGACTGTCCCCGAGACTTATTAATCATCATTGCGAAACATACCATAAGGGGACTGCAGCCTTTTAAACTCGAATGGGTACTCCGACAATATAAGTGGTATCTGCGGTATATAGTATACCGATTCACCTTGAGAACAGCCAGTAATAACAATGGCGGAGCCTCTACCACGTTTTGATGTGAGGTTTTCACACGCGACCTGGTCCCATTTCACAACTTGGCCTGATTGAGATTTTGTGGTAGCATTGCTGGAGCACCCACTTTGAGGATAAGTGTGTGAGACGGGGACCAGATAGGTTGAATAAAAAGAGCTCCATAGGTTAGTGTATAGCATCATCTTTATGAATTCGACACGGATGCATGTAATATAATTACAGCAGATTTTTGTTGCCTGTGTCTATTTCATTGGTTTATTTTGTATAGCTTCTACCCGCGGCATTTTTTTTTTAAGAAACAAACGTCCGCGCTCTCCCTACCTCTCAATTTAATATTCAAACTGACAATATTCCAAACCAATAGGACGAAGTTCTTCGTAAAACTTAACTAATCTCTGTGATGAGGGTAGTATAGTTTTAAAAGAACTCAAAGCGTGTGTGAAAAGATTTATTTAGGAGACAATCAGAAGTGGAAAATAAACATTAATATTGTTTAAAACGAAATACTATGCATATCGCAGTATTTCTTTGTAAATAAGATTTTTGGTTTTTACTTCGGGTGCTAGAATCAGCAGGCTGCTGGTCTGCGCCAGACCATATGAAAAGCAGTTCTCCCTTAAGTCAACCCCTGTTAAATTAAGAGTTTGGCCTTGAGATTTATTTATGGTCATGTCAAAGCAGACTTTGAGGGGAAACTGCACTCTTTTGAACTCGAAGGGGTAGTTCGATGGTGTTAGAGGAATGCTCGGAATAAATACAGACTCCTCTCAGGAACAACGTGTCAGTATAGTTGCCTCGATAACATTTCCTTGCAATATTTTCACTCGCAACTTGGTGTCATTGCATAATTTTGGCGGGTTTAAATTACGCAGCAACATAACTGGGACGCCAACTCTAAATTTTAATAAGTGAGTTAGGAAACTGGGAGGCTTCAATGTGTTAAGAAACTCAACCCGGTAATGTATGGCGTCATCGTGGTTTATCATTCGAGTCCACTCATTTACAATGATTTTCAACTCCTTCGAACGATCTCAATAGAGTTTTATTGATGATTGTGGCTTGGTCGTTACGTTTTACTTTAATATAATAAACTAAAGTCGCAATATTACTCACTGAACGTACAGATGTATGTGCCCAATTAGTTTTTACTTATAAAGTTGCATAAGTATCTATTTAACAATAGTCACTGTAGTTATTTCATTTTATTCAATACAGAAACAAACGCGTTTTTTACATGTACTTAATGATTACTTGCAAATATTAGTTCATATTAATATCAGTTACATATTTGATACATCTCCGTTACCTTGGTTGAGATTGGACACCGGTGACGACAATGCGCTCCCCGGGCTGCCCCGCACGCCATGCGCCCGTCTACCAGGCCACGTACGATATTCGAAGCCCTATTTGACTCAGTAAAGGGATGATTTTGGAAAAACTGTGATACACATGTCTCATAATTATACTTGAAGAGTATGTGTACCAATTTTTGTGTCAGTCGACCCAGAGAATGAAAAGTTTCATAGAAACTTCAACCCCCCATTACACCCTCTTAGGGGTGGTATTTCTAAAAACCCTTCCTTAGTGGATACCTACTCTTCACAAAGAATACACCCTCCAAATTTCATGTCTCTACGACCAGCGGTTTAGGTTGTGCGTTGATATATCAGTCAGTCAGTCAGTCAGTCACTCAGGACTTTGAATTATATATATATATATAGATATAGGCTTGACTCTGAATTCCATCTGTGGAATATGAAAACCATTAATAATATTTGCTGCCTAAAATTACAATAAACCAGTCAACCAATCATAGGATAATGTAAATAGGACAAACTTAATGCAAGTACGTAAAACATTTTAGTATCAATCAAACGGTCTCTGTTTATTTTGTCAGCTTTTATTTATTTTCGGCACTGTTTCTGTTTTCTTTATTGTCATCTGACATCCATTTAGTAGACAACACCAGTTCCCTCGAGCGACTGCCTTAAACACGTTTTATTACCTTACACGGAAAGTGAATCGAGACAAAATTATTTTTCTTTTAGAAAATAATCTTTTAACGTCCTATATTCCACTATATACCGAAAACAATAAAGGCTATAGTGACCAAACGTGCATAAAATACAATTGTATGTAATGTTTGTCGTAGGATCAATTGTTTCTATAAGGTCTCTCGCATCATTATCATTAACAACATAGTATTTTCGCAACTATGTTGGGGTCGACTTCCAGTCTAGCCGAATGCAGCTGAATGTCAATATTTTACATGGAGCGAGTTGTATCGCACTACCCAGTAACTGCATTGTGGAGGCTTTCTTCCACAAACCAGTTACTGGGTAGTGCGATAATCCTTGGTAAGAAGGGTTGTCAAATTTTCGGGTTTCTGACGAACGACCCGTAACTGCTGTCAAAGATCCACGAATTACAGCCGGGATCAACGGTTTAACGTGCTGTACGAGCCACGAAGAGATCTTTGTAGGTAAAGATGGTCACCTATCTACGATCGATTCGATTGGCTGTTAATACTTAGTCTCAACTCCATTAGGTCTACTGCCAATTCAGTTTTATTGTGTACCTTGACTACTGATTTTTATATTTCATCATCATCATTTCAACCGAAACACGTCAACCGCTGAACATAAGTTTTCCCCAAAGGAGGGGTTTGCCATAATCGCCACGCTTAGCAGGCGGGTTGGCGGTCGCAGTACGGAGGTAAGATGCATAGAGAACGCTGTTGTTCTTTCTCTAGCTAGTCTTTTAGTCGCCTGCTACGACACCCACGGGAAGAAATAGGATGGTGCTATTCTTTACGTTCGGCACCACATGGTTAACGACATTCGGCATCACACGGTTTTATATGTAATTCCTATGACACCTGGCTATTGTTGTACTTATACTTACGATAGGGATAGCAAATAAAACTTTGTCATAACAGTTATGGGACTATGCATTCTTAACTAGACTCCTGGTTACCTTGTTCTAGTTGTGTGTAAAGGCAAAACCGTCCTCAGCCATTCCAATAGCAACACTCTCTATTCTTTGTGTAAAATCCTAAAACAAAACAAATACTCTTAAAATCACAAAGTAACTCCGTATACTTTATAAGTTATTTAACTTGAATTAGAATGCTAATATTGTTACTCACACATGAACATCGCTCATTATCCTACATTCCGTTGTATTAACGCAAAATTTCCTCATGTTTACCTCAAATTATTTTCATTAATCATATTTATACTTAACGCTATTTTCTTATAAACACGAGCCTTCATGAAATTCTCTAATTAAAATTACCGTCAATTTGCTTTAATAAATTAGGAAGGAACAAATTCGATTTAGTAGGAATAATGTTTAAGTGTTCGTTCCTAAAGTTCAAAATTATTGAGAAGAAAGAAGTTTGACTATTTATCTTGTCAACAAGATTATTATCTCTTATAAGTTAATGTGTGATGCACTTAAGGGAATTACATAGCTGAAATCCGAAAAATACCGTATGTTTAACGAATTTTGTTGACGTATACTACCGTGCGATTTTTATATGAAGAATGTGAAGAATATCCACACTATATATATACTAAATATTTATATATTATATATCCATACTTAATTACTTATTTACTTATTTTACTTATTACTTATTTACTTATATACTTATTTACTTATTATTTATTTTACTTATTTAATATTATAAATGCAAAAGTAACTCTGTCTCTCTGTCAGTCTGTCTGTCTGTCTGTCTGTCTCACTTTCCTGTTAAAACTACTGAACCGATTTAAATAAAATTTGGTACACAGATAGTTTAGAGCCTGAGAAAGGACATAGGCTACTTTTTATCCCGGTAGTATGTTCCCGAGAGATAATTTCCGACCTCCACGCGGGTGAAGCCGCTGGAAAAAGCTAGTATGTTATACTTAAAGTCATCATAAATATTTTGTATTCTTTAGAATTTTAGATGACTTTCCCAAATTTTAATTTTTCTATTTCTTTGTACGTTGTAAATTTTTCTGTTTCAGCGCAACGTGCTGCGGTTTGTTTAAAATTCCTACATAAATTCTTTGTCGCAGCAGGAATAGCTTTTTATAGTCAGACATCGGACAAAATAAGCCATTGAAAAAGGATCAGTGATGATATCCTTCCGTCGTTATGGACATGTTCCCGAAAGGCCACATTGCCCGGAATAGGTTATTAACATAAACCATCCTAAATGTTACGGTTAAGGGAATAAACGAGCGTTTATGGGGCGCTGGTACATAGTTTAAGTAATGTTCTAGTTTGATAGAGGTAGAGGTTTGCGGTGAGGAAACCACAATGCAGTATATATAAATATATTTCTTTGTGATTTTAAGTTAGGTACTTACGGCACAACTTTTCCAAATAGAAAATAACACTCAGGAGCTATACAAATTCAGAGTACAGCGACTCTCAAGTTCCATTGGTTTGAGCAAAACTAGTCACCAAAACCCAAATAAAGTTATACAATAACTGTTATTATGAATGAAACAATCGCCGACATCAATATAATATCTATGAAAACAGTTCAAATAAAACTTGAAACAAATATTGTCCCACATACTCTCAGATTACATTTTAAATTCATCACAAACTGAACGTTGTCATGGCAGATATTAAATATTCAAGTTTCAAAATTGTGTCACAACCTCTTTTGTTTTGATATGTTTTAGTACAATACCTACTGGCTTCCTAAGTCGGCATTCAATTTTCCTTCATAGGTTTTTTCTTAGTCAAGAAAATGGCATTCATATTTTTTTAGCGTCGCACAGGAAGTTTCGGTTAATTTTTTTTAACTAGTCCATTGAATAAAGAATCGAAGTTGCTTTGCCAATTGACAATGGACGTGTTACAAGTTTTATACATACAGAAGTACTAAAAGGTAGTTCAGTGGACATGACTTGACACCCGACGCACGAAGAGCAGAACCTAGTTCTTGGTTAAACTTGACAGTTTAACCAAGAACTAGGTTCTGCTCCATTCAGTGTCGCAGGAAAGGTCTTATTAGAGTTTTAAAGGAGCTCATCCAATCATTAAACTAATGAAATCAGAGGTCATTCAGTTAAATCAGCAAAATTCATGTCCGTAAGGATTGAGGAGCCACATCAGATTTTTAAAATCTGATCTCACCATTATTTAGCAGCAATGTAGCTGATTTTGCAGCATGAATTCTAGATTTAGCAGCAAAATATATCACTAGTTATATTTAATGCAAAAGTGGCTCCTCAATCTAAACGTCTGAATTGAGGAACCACCTGGAACTCGTTAAGTAATAGATGAATATATTTGAAAATTTTGTATCATTTAGTAGCAATTGTGAATATTACCGTCTAAAAATGTAGCTTCTGTAGCGCTAAAATAAAAGAAAATACCATACTTTTAGTATGACTCCTCAATCTACACTCAAGAGGTGAATTTCTACTGGATGTGAGCAATCAATTAATATATTCGTCATAATGATCATTTAGCAGGTGTTATGTTTGTTTTTGCAGTAAAGGAATAAAATAGTAAAACAGAGTAAATTTTCTAGATGAACGCATTTTCTTTGGCTCCTCAATCCTTACGTTTTAAATAAATATGTTTGACTGTAGCCACCTGAGATCTCAACGGAATCTAAAGCCAGAGATACTAACATTTAGCAGAAATGTCTGCTATATATATCTGCACAGTTCAGCAATGTATATATTTTGGATTCTGAAAAAACAATACTTACCTATTTTCTTGTAAATTCAGTGTGAAGGGTGACCATATTGTACTCGTATGAATGAAACCAGAATAAGTAATTTATTAAATTTATATTTTCATAACAGGTTATGTCTATCTTAACTACGAATTGGTTATTTAGCAATCAATTTTGCTATAAGTTATAGAATGAATGGATATTGGCTGATCAGTGCTTATACGAATTTTAGAATCTTAATCATCGTAACAGAACATCTCATCTTTCGGTGTAACATAGTGAAATTTTTAGTGGCCTGTGCCAGTTTCGATAATTGCAGGAATAAATTCTATAGCACCTATAAATTTACATGATTTATTCGAAAACATTATAAATTCTGGTATTTCTCTCACTCTAAAGTTTTCACAACTATTCAGTTCATATAAAACTGTATTGATAGAGTATATTTACACACAGTTTGGTTGTTAAAACTTACAGTTGGTTTTTTCTTCAGCGATTAAAGTTGCATCTTCCAATTTGGATCTTCATTTTGTGTATTGATATACACAAAATCAGTAGAAGCAGAATCTGATAGAAGTTTAATCTATGTGAGATTAAATCTTCTCAGTATGAGTTTAATATTAATTTGTAGGTACCCCCAAAATGTGGTCACCCTTCACACAAAATTTACAAGAAAATAGTTAAGTATTGTTTTTTCAGAATCCAAAATATATACATTGCTGAACTGTGCAGGTATATATAGCAGACATTTCTGCTAAATGTTAGTATCTCTGGCTTTAGATTCCGTTGAGATCTCAGGTGGCTACAGTCAAACATATATAATTAGAACGTCAGGATTGAGGAGCCAAAGAAAATGCGTTCATCTACAAAATTTACTCTGTTTTACTATTTGATTCCTTTAGTGAAAACACAAACAAAACACCTGCTAAATGATCATTATGACGAATATATTAATTGATCGCTCACATCCAATAAAAATTCACCTCTTGAGTGTAGATTGAGGAGCCATACTAAAAGTATTGTATTTTATTTCATTCTATCGCTACAGAAGCTAAATTTTTAGACAGTAATATGCACAATTGCTGCTAAATGATACAAAATTTTCAAAAATATTCATCTATTACTTAACGAGTTCCAGGTGGTTCCTCAATTCAGACGTTTAGATTGAGGAGCCACTTTTGCCTTAAATATAACTAGTGATATAGTTTGCTGCTAAATCTAGCAGCAGTAGCAGTAGAATTCGTGCTGCAAAATCAGCTACATTGCTGCTAAATAATGTTGAGATCAGATTTTAAAAATCTGATGTGGCTCCTCAATCCTTACGGACATCAAAATTCGGCAGTGAATCTTATCATTGCAATTTCAAAGTTAATCTAATATCTAAGGATATATGTTTAATCAAAACTGCTAATAAAATAAGCTTTGTAAGAGACATGAAACTGTCATAATAGAATAGATAGAATGTGTAAAAAATTTAATAGGTCTGTTACTTTACTAAACTACTGGCAGTGACACCTTCGTTCTATGTTTGTATTAACTACTTATTTGCCAAAACATTGGGCTCATTTTCACTTTTTATGGCACAGCTGGTTCAAAAGTAGCTTTCGACTGTGTATTTTGCTTTCAAATTTCTGTTCTTATGTTATATCTTTAAACGAGCAATTCCTGTATATATGTATATATATAATCTGAATCTCGGAAACGGCTCCAACGAATTTCATGAAATTTAGTATACAGGGGGTTTTGGGGGCTATAAATCGATCTAGCTAGGATTGATTTTTATAAAATGTTGTTTTATTCGTGTTTTCAATGACCAACTTTATCGATAATCAACTTGAACATAAACTTATTATTTTAAATACAATTTACCAAAAAATACCGAGCAAAGCTCGGTCATCCAGATATTTGCCTTTAAATAGCTTCGTGAGTTTGCTATAGAAGCCATAAACCGAAAACTTTTCTTTCTGACAATTTACCCGATACAGCTACTGGCTGACAACACGATTGAGCACATACAGTCCAAACTCCAGAATGTTTGAAGCGAGATCTTGCGACGAAATGCACCTACTGAGTTTACCAACTAACGTTGTTTGAACTCCTGTATAACTTCCGCATTACAAGCATTTGCTTCAATCACTAATGCACTGCTAATTGCCTGGTTTTGCAAATATTATACATGTCGCACTTAGGAGCAGCACGAAAATTATACAAGTGCAGCTGCTTATATTTGATGCTAAACTAAATCAGCTTAACCAAAAGATGCCTGGAATGAATTTCGCGGCAACTCAATTTGGCGGGATCCACATTCATTAAACATTGGTTTTATTAATATTACAGTCAAACGTATACATACATATTTTGCAATGTTCACGAAAGTGAATAAAGCCCCGCTTATTAGATATATTTTCGGCCTCTATTTTTATTTCATTACACTGTTATAAGCCAGACCATTTATAGCCCTTGAACAAATGCCGTCTCATTAGTTATTACTTTTTCATGAAACTGGAACGTTGCGGTATTTCGGCGCAAATGTAGCAAAAATACAAGATAAAGAAGTTATTTCATCTTTCTATTGGCCTCAGATATGAGATTCGGGAATTGTTGAATATTCGTAGACAGTTATGGGTTGTCATGACTACATGTTCTTACTATGTTTCAAGTAGTATCTAGCCTCTAATGATATGGATACCAACTTCACAAAAAGTTTAATTAAGGTAACGATCTTATTGACCCCACCAGACGCTGTAGCCTGTCTGCTTGGCTATACAATCTAAGAAAACCTTCAGTCTTTGTATATTTTTTGATCACATTGCTTCTATTTGCAAAGCAAAATACGGGAGAACCTAAATGCGTTGTTTTATTTTATCCTTTTAAATTATTGCGTTTTCCTGGATCATACCGCTGTAAAATAACATTTTGTACAAAGAAAATCTAAAGTCGAATATTTATTCTCCTGAAATTGAATTAAATCTATCATTTGTGGCGCCGTGTTCAACCAGTAACCTGTTTATTCTATTATACCATTTTCTCTTAAGAAACCGTCGCGAGACGTTTAGATGAATCATGTCTTTATTATTTGCCACCTCGACGTCTCCTGTCGTTACTTTTGACTATAACATTTTATTTCGTCTTTGCTCTTTTTCTTTTCAGAGTTATGCGAGTTTTCGAGTTTGTTCTTTCATAATTTGATATTAAATATTTCCTTGGCTTATAATAAAAAAGGGAATAGGTACGTCTTTTTTATTTTGTGTGACATGAAGCAGAGTATATTGTAACGAAAATAATAACGTAAATCAGAAAATATTTGATTTGTTTGCCAATCCTTTGATCAAAGCCGTAAAACATATGGCACTGTGGATAACCATTTAATAATAACTTTTCGTACATAAGAGATTGTAATAGACTGGATTAAAGTAGTCTATGAAATAATTCATAACTATTCAGATTTATGTTCCTATAAGGATACCTCATGCAAACATCTTTGTGCAGTGGCATCAAAAACTCACCCCGGAAATTTTACAACTGCCTTAACTGCTGTAACTACAAGAAATACGTTCCAAGGTGATCTTGTTTTAACTTTTAAAATAATTGGTTTCTGCACAGATTTTGGACGCACAGACAAAAATGGTATCAGTCATCTTGAAAAATGAAAAATCTTACACTTTTTTTCTAGTGAAATCGATGCAGTTTCAAATGAAGATTCATAGATACTTTAGAGACCAACTGAGGTTTTTCAGAACTGGAAAAACGTTAACAATGATCTCAACTTAGCAACAGTTTACATTACATGGTAATGAATGAATATTTCTGTTCCGGTCTGGTAGTCTTAATATTTTTCTTATCCCTAGTACCTGTAGCCCTGATAGGTCTGTGATGAATGAGCCATGAAAATATTACATCTCTCTTTGTCAAAAAATATAACATTAAAAGGAACTGACCATTTATAATCCTACGAGCGAGAGAATCTTTGATGACACAAATCCGGTCAAAGATTTAATTCGTTTCCTTTCGGGCTAGAATCTAATAAATACTTAATCACCGAAACGACGACGGTAAGCTAAAACTTGTTTGGAAATCATAAAGCGTTATGTTAACTTCACCAACATGCGTTGATTTAAAAAAAATACTGATTGAAAAAATAAACTCGCGTCCATGGCTGCAGTACGATAGTACCTATAGCATGTTTGCATGCTCGCTTGTTAAAGCCCTTTCCTTTTCGACTCTAAGGAATACGAACGCTGAATTACGAACGGAAAACTTTTGTACCGGACGTTGAAATTTTTATACAAACAGTAATGGGTACTATTTAACTTTCATTCCCCCCGTAGTGTATTGTTCATGTGCATGATATTCTATTGAATAAAAACAACACTTTTAACATCAACGTTAGCGTATCGAAATTAAACGATAGTCAAATTTGAATGACTTAAAACCACTTATAAGTCACTATCTTTTGCCAGCGGCTTCTCCCGCGTGGAGGTCGGAAATTATCCCGCGGGAACATACTACCTGGATAAAAAGTAGCTTATATCCTTTCTCAGGCTCTAAAAAATTTGTGTACCAAATTTCAATTAAATCGGTTCAGTAGTTTTAGCAGGAAAGCGAGACAGACAGACAGAGTTACTTTTGCATTTATAATATTAGTGTGGATTAAGTGTGGATTACTATGCCACTCTTATTTCATCGTAGTAAAGTGTATTAAATAGCGTAGTTTTGTGTCAACTCCTGGCAATCATTCAATTTATACCATACCATAATGAGATTGAAGTTACATTGCAAAGACCTTACTAATCTTTTAACGTAGAATGTGAATGTCTTATTTTACCGTACATTTGTGACATCATTCACATTTCTCACCAAACATCTAAGTTCATCTGAGACACAACTTGGACACACACATCAATCATGGACACACTTGAGGTGGGATAAGCAGTCAATCAAAAGGAATAAAATGCCCATACATACAAAGAGCTTACGTTCAGAAAAACACGTATTTTGTCAACATAGCAACGATTGCTATTAGTAAATACCCAGGGCGAATTTCAGCTATGAAACTGATTGTGATCAGCATAACTATCTATACCGTGTTCAAGATTTGTCACTGTCTCTATTGTTATGTCAGTTTGACAGTGACAGCTCTTAAACGCGGCTTAGATGTGTAGAATGCTATCAGTTTCATTGGTAATATTAGTCCTCAGTCTGCTGAATGCACTCTCTTTGACGAGTTGGTATGAAACGAACGACTATTTGCTTTGTCTATTTTGTAACCACTTTTTGGTTTAATGTGTAAACATATTTCTAACTTTATAATTATTATGTGTTAATAATTACGCAGTATTGTAGTGGAAAATGATTTGCATTATTATCATTAATGATAGTTTGAACGTATTGCAAACTGTGTAAAATATACAGTCGTGCGGTCTAACTAACCTTATTAAACCTGATTGATACTGGTACCGATTCCCTTGTTCACAAACTAAACTAAATTTAAGTTCAGTGCATCTTTTTCTTTGTATTTCATTAAGAAGAGGACAAAAGAAAAATTTTAGTTTAGTCCTGTCAAATTAATCAGCGCATGTCAGTACTCCATACAAGTTTAGACGTGATTAAAAACTTGCCTACTAAAATTACGTCAATTTACGTCAAGCGCTGATTAATTTGACAGGACTAAACTAAAATTTATCTTCTGTCCTTTCCTTAATGAAATAGAAAAAAAAAGATGCACTGAACTTAAATTTAGTTTAGTTTGTGAATAAGGGAATCGGCACCACTATTTGTTTGAGTACCTACTTTTTTTTTTTTTTTTTTTTTTTCAGGGTGGGAAATCATCAAATGACTTCTCCCACTCTGGGCGGAGCGGAAGGGCGTGTCAGACTTTTACTGACTAAAACCCACCCGTGTTCCATCAGTTGCCCATGTGCCAGGGTCACGGTATCTCTTTCGAACAATCACGCGACCCCGGCAGGCATCGGTCCTAGTAGACCCCTACACTGCTGCTGACATCTCTTTGAGGCGCGCGTGGAACACTGCGCGCCGTCGACCCGAGCTTGGTCCTTACCGGGCGGCGAGCTACCCATTGCTCGCCACCCGCAAGCTCGCGCCTACGGTGGCCGGGAGTCCGCTATTGACTCCCGACGCCCGGGGCGTCTCCTCCTGCGGCGGCTAGGGACGTGAGGGCGCAGAGACTGCCACTCCCTCACGCGCCCCGCCTCCTCCTTCGCGAGCATTACTGCTTCGCAGAAGGAGGTGACGGCTTCCCATTCCCTCTCGCTCCGTACCATGGCTCGCACCAGGGCCGGACGCGAGAGGTCGCCGCCGCCGATCGCCTCCACGAGGACACGGCGGTGCTCCGCCCAGGCAGGGCACACCTCCACCGTATGCTCCACCGTGTCCTCCAGACGATCCTCGCAATGGAAACACCCGGACGTATCCTCCCGCTTTATCCTGAACAGGAACCCACCGAAGCACCCATGCCCGGTGAGAACCTGCGTCAGGCGGAAGGTGAGGACGCCGTGACGCCTCTCTATCCACTCCTCAAAGAGGGGACTTACCGCCGCAATTGTGGCGTGCCCATTTGAGTACCTACTTGACTAAAATTACACGGGTCAACAAGGTTTTTGCCCAATGATAATGAGTTGTAATATCATAAAGTACGCAGCAACTACCCACCAACCATATACGTTTCGCAGCTGGCTTAGCTCGAATTTTTGAGATTATGATCATGGTGTGCACGTTGAAATTTGTATTCGCTGCGCGGGACCACAAACATGTTCTTGCTTGTTCAGTACACTATCTCCTAATGAATGTGATATACAAATACAAACTAACAGAGCACTTTGATTGAACATGTATGTTGTTATATCTGTAGCTAAAAAATGGTCAGAATCGTGAATAAAGTGATTTTTACTTGTTTTAATTGAATTTTCTATACCTATTTATTTTCATTTATATCGATTTGTATTAAAGTATTACATCAATATAATGCCTCGTTGTTGTTAAAGTAATCCAGACAATTACTGTTACGTGTACGGTAATTTCACTACGAAAGGGAAGACTGAAAAATGAACTCCTATTTCTCTTAACCGCGAAAGAGATGCTTTTCAATACCGTAGAGAAAAGTTCGCAAACAATTCAGATGCAAAATTAAAGGAAGGTATTTTTATTGGACCTCAAATACGGGGGTTGATTAAGGACAATACATTTAATAGTCAATTAAATAAAAAAGAGAGTACTTAAGGCAGAAATTTATGACACAAGTTTTTATTAATTTCATCAGAAATGTGAGAGCTCAAAACTATAAAAAAACTTCTGAAAGATATGATTGAAGCCTTGCACGCTATTGGCTGTAAAATGTCCCTCTAAATACATATTTTGAACTCACATTTAGATTTTTTACCTCAAAATATGGTCGGTTCAGTCGTTAGCGATGAGCATGGTGAGCGTTTCCCCTAGGAAATAGCGGGCATGGAACGGCGAAATCAAAGAAAGTGGAGTCTTACTTTGCTAGCAGATTATTGTTGGATGTTAAGAAAAGAAGCTGTAGATCTCAATTATAAAAGAAAAAGTAGTTTAACTGTACACTTTTAAAATTATTAAAAATTCATGTAAATATTTTTTTTTAACTGGGTGCTAAGTCTTTATATTGATATCCTCATAAAACCCGAGCTAACTAAGACGTAAAAATAGTATCACTGTGAATGATTTTTAATGCTCTTTTAAAATCAGTTCAACTTATTTCATGGGCTTACAAAAGTTGGTTTTCTGTTGATTATTTACAATGACTCTATCTATCTATTCTATCTAATATAATTTTGTATTCAAAAGCCTAATCGGTATGTTTACGTTTTACAATCTTAAGTAATAGTTTAATACGAATAATTTGACAATGCCATAATAAAGTGACTATCGATTTGTTGTTTTCGTATCCTATTAGAAGAAAATACAATGCCTAGTTCAAACTTATGAAAATTGTAATAATTAGCAGGTGGCACTCTCGACTAGTGCCGTATTTCATGAGCCAAGATAAGTTATAATTGACTTTAACTTTCATATTACAACGTATTGCGTTAGAGTCTGTTAAAGTAATTGTAAAATTGCTCCATTAATACTTCCGTTAAATTTAAAATCATTGAAGTTACCTGCAAAAAGCTAAAATATGATGTGGTTAATTATAGAACTGCTGTTACTATGTTAATGGTTATGAACTTTAAGATTAAAGAGCAGTGATTAAAAATAACATTCTTGTTGTAGGTAATGTGGCTACTATTGGGTATTGTTTCTACCATAACACGCTTTTAGTGGTACCCGTTAGTTGTTTACTAACGGGTAACACAGTTTGAACCAACAGAAAGTATGGCGACGCTATTGCATTTAGTCGTCATCTCGGTAGTCCCCCATTTAGCTATATCATCTGTCACACAGTCCATCCATCGTTTCTTTGGTTTGCCTCTAATATTAAAGCAATCTTCATTAATATTCAAAACTTTTTCGCAGCGAACTGTTTAATATCGATCAAGTATCCCTTCTTTCTCGGGTCGACGGCGCGTAGTGTTCCACGCGCGCCTCAAAGAGATGTCAGCAGCGCGGAAGGGGTCTGCTAGGACCGATGCCTGCCGGGGTCGCGTGCTTGTTCGAAAGAGATACCGTGACCCTGGCACAAGGGCAACTGATGGAACACGGGTGGGTTTTAGTCAGTAAAAGTCTGACACGCCCTCCCGCTCCACCCAGAGCGGGAGAAGTCATTTGATGATTTCCCATCCAAAAAAAAAGTATCCCTTCTTTACCTAATCAATGCACCAGGGAAGAACAAACATAATATTTATCAAAATTTAAAATAGAACGAAAAAATATAGAGGCCAGTGTTTCTGAAAAAGGTTGATATGGAAACCAAAAATTTTCGTCCGTAGCGGATTTACGCTACACTATGTAGGATAGTCACAACAAACTCCACGTAATATCAAGCAATAAAACCAAACTGTTGCCCATCAATTGACTCTTGTTTTCATGAAACTCTCTTACGTATGATGCGTTTATGTCAACTTGTTACAATTTTACTCTATTACGAACGTGTGATAATAAAAGTTTAAAAAGTATCATCAAATATTTTTACAGATGTTGAAACGTAAATAATTTATCACATGTATGCATCAGCTCGTGAGTAGAGCATGTTCAGAAACAAAAATGTATGGTCTTTTTTATTGCTTGCCACCCATTTGCTTTCAGCATTCCTAACTACTGGCAATACCACGATATAATAACTACGAATAGCGATCAGCTACACAAACAAAGACTGATACTCGATACATAAATGAGTGAAAATCTTCGTCTTATGAATAATTCAGACAACCAATTTTAATATTCTTGTCAAAAATCGCCTACAAATGCAATTAGTTCCGCGCGATGAAACGTTCTGTAGCAAATGGGTTTTTAAAACGGTTCCACTGATTTAGTATTTTTACTTTTTTTAATTTCGGTGACTCCTGTTAGATTTTTAAGAAACTGTCGTGTTCTGACGAGGACTGATAAGTATTGATTTTAAAAGCTCAGTCATAAAAATATTTTATTTGAGCGGATATCGAAATGCTTGCTTTAAATTAGGTAATTTATGAACATTCATACGTTAGTATGAAAACCAACTTACTCTCATAGAACCCTTCGCTAAACCAGAACAGCTATACAAAGAAAACGCTTTATTTAGAGAATCAGGAGGGTATAATCGCGCTTAGAGAATGTTTGCCAAACGTAAACTTGTTATTGCATAATACATGAAGTTATCCAGATTCTCAAACTAATAGTGCTCTGGAAATTATCAAACGACGCAACACTCGGCCAGGCGACGAGTGGAAGGAAATGTAAAGAAGTTTTTAAGAAGCTGGTTGTGGTCAGATGTTATTTTCTTTGCGTTTAAATCAGATTCCATAAAAAAAAAAATATTTTATTCTTGTGTTTTATAGAGGCTATACTACAAAATTCAAGATGTTTTGCGGACATGTTTTGATATTTTTAAAAACACATCTTTAACATAATTAAGAATGTAAGGCTACTTTATTCTACTTCATTCTTTTACCTTAGATAGACGTGATGTTTCTATGTGTGTAACAAACTAGCATCCTTGAAAGAACACTGATAAGCAACTGACACAATTTAAACTGAAACGTATGCTTTAAAAACAAATATTAATGAGCTGCGTGAGTATTCGTCTCGCGTATTTTGTGATACAGTACTACGTAACGTGTGTAGCTGTATTGTAAATTGTTTCACGTGCATTGTTTATGTTATTTAGTATGTCTGTGGTATGTGCTCTGCGGCCTGCAAGTATATTCATAGAAACCCAAACGTAATATGCTTGATTTATTGCGTACATATCGTAATGAAATGCGTAGGTGTACAGTCTAGCTAGAGGTTTACTTACCGAATAACTTCGATAAACAGTATATACTTGAAGCTCAAAGTTCGGTTAGCAACAAAAGCATTTGGAAGCTGTTCGACTGTTTTCAGACAAGCTCATCTCAACGGTATTGCGCTTGATTTATAACATAAATGCTCGTGGTTAAAGCGTGGGATTGAAATACAAACCCTTGGTTTCGTGAATGATTTCTCAGAATAGAAATATAGGTTCGTTATTACCTTGAAATATCTAACCATGGTGTTATTTGAAACTTCGGAACGGAGCTGTAACTGAGCTTGTATTGTTCCAAATATACAAATAGCAGATGACTTTTACATTAGCAATATTCAGTATCTTTTCTCATTTTTTAATAAGGAACACCCTTAAATACAGAGCACTTATGAAACAGATTCTCTTAATATCCTTTACAAAACTTAGCTCGTTAACTTTCGTATCTCCATTACTCAATTTCGTACGATAGTGTGTGTTTCGTGCGTTTCCGCATGCACCCACAACCACACTTTATTTATGGTGTAATTGACCGGACAGCTCGCCATTGTGTGATTAACAGATTGAATAGTGGAAATAAATGAGATTTCTCTCGCGTGGTAAATGTGATCAGATTATTGGTTAGAATGGCAAAGAAATAAATGTATTGCTGCTATCGTTGTGCCTATTCACTACGTTTTCTCAGAATATTTGAAAAGCTAGTTAAATAAGTTAGTAATTTAGTTTTCTTAGTTACTCAAACAATTTAATTTTAATGTATTCGCTTCTTTTCTCCCAATAGAAAAGTTAATTAAACTATAGAATAGTTTAATTAACTTTTAGTACTAGTAGTACTAGTAGTTGGGGTCAATTGAAATGTTCCTTTCATACTGCCATAATTATACTTCGCTACTCAGTAGAGTAATACATTGTCTACGGTGGTAAATAGAATCCAGGTCTCAGACAACATTAAATACTACTCGCAGCCGCGCAAATACAGCGGTCCCTTTCATTCCTCGAATTATGTGATCATTTCAGCAATACTAAGGTAAACATTTTCTGAACCCTATCTTTATTATAATTTGTAAATGGCAATGGTTATCTAAGGCACCAAGAGTAAATTCAGGTTCTTGATATTTTTTCCGCAGATATGCCTCGGGGATTTTTGTGACTAGGTAAGCAATCCTTTCAGCGGGTGGGCTGCGTAAAATTACATAAGAGAACATGTCGTCCTTATCAAACCTATAATTAGGTACTACGTTGCGAGCTTATTTTACTAAAACTTTCGAAGTGAAGTTGTTTATGTAACAAGTTTTAACAGTCAACGTCACTAATGGAAGCGAAGTCATAGTGAATGGAGTTTGTAAGAAAATACCAAAAATATGGATGTTACAAATAAATTGAAAACTTAACCTTAATTCAGAGACGAATCATGTAACGAGATAAATTAAAAAAATCCGACAAAAAATAGGAGCAATAAAATTCATGACTGTTCTCTTCAGTGTTTAGTACACTGGGTTTCGAATCCAGTAAGCGTGAAAAAACAAAAGTGCTGCGTTTTGAAGAAACCTGTGAGAAGAGCGAGTCATAACAGCAAGCAAAAACAGCAAGCGCACTTTTCCTGACTTGGCACAATTCACTTTAAAATTCATGAAAAATCTTTTCATAGTTCGAGACAATGTTGTGGTAGTTAAATTGGCTCCAACTTTATTATTATGATCTTCCACTTGGGAACAATAGTTTGTAGATATACAATTTTAAATGCCGAGTCGGGTGAAGAAATTGTACTTGATTTCACAAAGTTATATAAGGTTCCTAAACAATTTTCGGTCTGCACGTGTATGTAAGGTGCACTTAACTAAATATATGTAATGCTACTAAAAAAAGAAAACTATCGTAAACTTAATACTTATTTTTTTTTTAAACCTTCATTTCCTACGTTAGGGAGAAACATGTTATCATCACTTGTCCGCTGTAGGCATCGCAACAATTAATCAAAACGCGAGTTTCATTTTCATAGCCAAACAGTGTCGGCGATGAGGATGCCTCGCGGAATAAATGTGAAATTTATTCAAGAGGCAGCCACTGCTGCTACTAAGTTTTGCAATTTATTGCTCAAATACGTGTATGGTCCCGGAATTTGTGAACTTTTTATAAAATGCTGAACTTTGTTCTAGATTCCGTCCACGCAGTATTTAGAAGATTAAAACGAATAATAAAATTGCTGCTTTTATGCTGCATCGCTTAAACGACGCCACAGTGACTACCGCGTCTCTTAAAACTAATTTTAGATAATTACGACAAACTTTTAATAAAATTACGTAAAACTTTTGTGTTACCAAACGGTCCCTGTTTATTTTAACAGTTGTTATTAGTTTTCTGTTTCGTTTATTCTCATCTGACATCCATTTAGTAGATAGTATGATATCCTCAGCCGATCACCATAAACGCGCTTTATTGCCTGGTATGGAAAGTGAATCCAGCCATAAGTAACTTTGATATTAGAGAACGACCTTCCAGGAATATACTCATCAAACATTCCTCCATAATCCAATAGTTATAAAGTCAATAATGCGCGTCAGAAAATGTGAAAGAACCGTAAGTTAGTTACACAATTTAAATTGTTTTTATCTTGTGTACAGCCAATTCGTTTTTACAGTACACCTTGACATATTTTTATAATAGGTTTTTCTCGCGTATCGCGCTTGTAGGCTAAGTTAACATTACGCTTTACGATTTCTAATCGAGTGTCGGCCAACATATTTTTCAGTGGAATTAGTATTCATTGCTCGTTCTACGAAAAATTCGATGCCGTACTGAAACATATTTGATTTTAACAGGAATAAGCGTATCTTCAAATGTTCTCTCGCTCGAAGTATTTGAAGTTATCACAGTTCATTGTGACTTTTAATTTTGTTATAGTTGCTTGTCCAAGGCTGTAGATTTTTAAGACTTCTTTATATTTAGGAAAAGTATCATGATTACCGCCAGCCGGAAAATTGTGAAGCAATTTTTTTATTAATCAATTCATAAAATGAAGTCATAATTATACATGAATGGTTCAAAAATATAAAGAGTAACAAAATAATACGAAGAGTTGTTACAAACAACATAATTATTCAAACCGTAGGTATACTTTAAAGTTTTTATCAATAAATATGAATACATCAACTCAAACCTTTTTTCCATGGGATAGACAGAAACTACAGAACGCCGTCTGTTACGATTCTGTCATACGTCCTTGCAAATATTTCCTGATTTCGATATGTTCTGCGTTCGGCTCCATATTTCTGAAAAGGCAAACCGTAAAGGTAATGTTCCAAGTAAATGTGCAAGATAAAAAAGTTTTTCGTTATGGTATCTACCCGTACTAATTCCTATACCACTAATCGCCAGGTGAAATTTAATACTTTACTACTGTTGTAAATCGTTGAGGAATTCCCTTGACTGTCTGTCTATGGTCTCCATCATCAGACCTGTTATGGTACTTATAAGCCTTATGGGAGCTTTCTCATCAATAGAAACGAAATTAAGTTCAAACACCAGGTAATTGCTGTAAATCGTTGAGGAGTTCCCTCGATTGTCTTTCGGCTCCATCATCAGATCAACTCCAGACCTTAATTAAATAGTAGTGATAAAATTGGCACTTTGAACCGTAAAAGTAACCCCAACAATAGGGAACTGCTGTAAATTGTTGAGGAATTCCCTCAACTGTCTATGGTCTCCATCATCAGACCTGTAATGGCTCTTATAGCCCATATGGGTGCAAAGTTCTCATCAATAGAAATGAATTAAGTCCAAACACCGCGTAATTGCTCTAAGTCGTTGAAGAGTTCCCTCGACTGTCTTTCGGCTTCATCATCAGAGCAACTTCAGACCTTCATGAAATAGTAGTGCTTTAAGATAATTAATGAAAGAAATAAAAAATGCACTAGTCGCCACTACGATTTTCGAAGGTTCCCTTCGACTTCTCTGGGATGCCATCATCAGATCCTGGTTTCCTTATCATGGGACCACCCTTGAAATATCTCCTTTCCAACAAAAAAAGAATCATCAAAATCGGTCCATATACGACGAAGTTACCGGTGAACACACATAAAAAAAAAATATATATATATACGGTCGAATTGAGAAACCTCCTCCTTTTTTTGAAGTCGGTTAAAAAATTGAGAGCTGTCACATTATTTCTTTCTAGGGGAATAAAAGCAAAATATCACGGCATTTGTCATGAAATGAAATTGTTACAATTAAGTAACGAAGGGAGGCGTCAACGTGGCAGATAATAAAGCCATTATTCAATTATCCACCATGTTTCTTTGATTAAATTTCCAGAGGTGGAAATATTCTGCGTCAATTTCGTCGTACATTTTTATTTCTTAACTCAATTTGCAACGGTATGACCCAAGAAAACAAAGTATTCTAAAATAATAATAACACCACGTGTGAGCACTATACATCATAGCACTTCAAAGTAACGAAGCGTGGGATTCCGGAATATATTATACGGGTCATCACGATCTTATATGATCAGTCATATTTCCAGGTGATTTATGTGAAAGGAAATACAGTAAGGTCAAGTGACGTATAATAAGGTTGCTTTCATTCATTTTTTTAATATCCGTTTGTACATATTAATGTTTGAATCTGAAATAATATGGTGTTATGAATCTCGATTCTGTGAAATTGTGTTTCCGCGATATTTATTTCAAAAAGCTTTTGGGTAAGGAGATTCAGTTCAGTGCCAAATCCGGGTCGGTGGTAGTTGCTAATTTAATTTTACCACTATTACTGACTATGACAAGCATAATTCAAAACCAGGCAATTAGCAGTGCACTCATGATTTAGGGAAACACTTGTAATGCGGAAATCGTACAGGTGTTCAAACAACGTTAGTTAGTAAACTCAGTCGGTGTATTTCATTATAATGTCAAACTTTCTAAAGCTTGTTGGACTGCACAAATGAGGGTGTTGGCAGCCGGTGGACATTTCACTTAAGTTGTCGGAAGGAAAATTTTCACTTTTAGTCTTGTGTAAACTATGTATTAAAAAAACTGCTCTGCGCTACTCGGAACCATTTGAGTACAAAAGTTCTATGTTTTGTTTGAACCGAAATAAGTAAACGGAAATTTATTATAATAAAGTTAACTTATTAATTTTATCTTTTGAATTATCTGGGACACAAAGAAATGAAATTGCACCTGTTTAAGCTATCACCAACCTGGTACTTATACAAGGTAAGTTTTTATCCAGTGCACAAAGTTTAACAAATGAAACTTATAATAATCATGCAAGTTTTATTTTGATATATCTGAGTACAAAAAAAATAAGTTATCGTTAACGAAAGATGTCTATTTTGAAACTGGTTTTTATGGTAATTTGCGCGCGGTGCCGGCGCGGCAGCGAAGGTGAACGACCAACCACCTGTTTAATCGGTCAAAATTCTAAGAATTTCGAAGTACCTACGCCGGCGCGTGGTTATTGACCTATTAGTACCTACCAAATGTTTGATCGGTCAAATTCTAAGAATTTCGAAGTACCTACGCCGTCGCGCGGTTACTGACCTATTACTATTGTCAATATCATATTAGGTACGAAATAAGTAGGGTGTCCACAGTTTACTGATTAAGGGTCGGATAAAAATAAAAAAAGTATTGAAAAAAAGGTTGAAATGTGTTCTATTACTGATACTGAACCACCAAAAAAAATTTGCGCGCTGGTTATAAAATTATCCTGTATAGAAGTCGTCTTTGCAGTGGATTAGATCTTTTAACAGCCAGCTAATATTGCAACATGATTCATGAAATGTATGCTCTAAGTGCACGAATAAAGCTCAATTTACAATGGGAGTGCTAGTGAAATCTGTTCAGACAGCTGAACAATCGATAGCTCTGATGACATATATTGAAATGGTAGGCTTGACACTGCCGCACTAGTGATGCATGTTATTGAACAACCATCTCTAAGTAATGGCTGGTGCCAAATAAATTGCTTGCGCTATCTACGCTAGGTATATTCTTAGAAGCTCTAACGTAGTGGCAATTTTCTCTGCGAAGCGTCACTGACCCGATTTTGATAATAACCAAATGGTCTCTAATTGAAATAATTTAGCCATTACCTATATAACCACTGTTATAGTAACACATGATCTTTCCTGCTAAGTAAATTGCAGTGGAATCAGAGGTTTGGTTAAGCTAGTAGTTATTTAAGTAGGCCATTTTAAAGTCACACTCTTTTGTCTTTAAATTAGCTCTCATTCATTAATCTTTACAATATAATAAATGGTCGAACAGAACACACTGAACAGTAAAACTACAATGTGTAATAGAAAATAGGCGTCGCTTTTGAGAGTCGCGAAGGATCGCTGTATTACGTCCGTTATATCCGGGGTCGTCCCTCTTTTGGTCAGCGTGCTCCTTGTGAGCGGCCTGTGCAGAGGTTTGTGAAACATTTACAATAAATTACTTAAAACTTTTAACCCACAAGCATTTTGCACATTCACCAATTACGGTTTAACATAATTATTATAAAGCTAATAATTCGTAATTAATTTTATTAAATTATAATTTGATATTCATGTTTAGCTATAATAACAAAAAAAAAATATTGATACTGGTATCAGTAAAGGCTCCCACAACAAGCGCGGCGAGAGGATTCTAAACAATTCTGGTAGAACAATTTCCAACAAGTGAAATATAAATTGTTCTACTACAATCGTGGCGCACCTGTCTGTGGGACCCTGAACATTAACAAATCAAAGTAATAAATTTATTAAATATTTTTTAAACATACCAACCTTAAAAATTCAGTAGCGAGATCATTGGTTGAGATAAGTTATCATTATTAAAAGCATCTAAATAATCGAACCTCAATTAATACTCAATTTTTGCTTCTAAATATAACCGCTACAAATTCAAGCACTAAAGTATAATCGGTTAAGTCCAAGTGTCTTCTATAAATTTTCATCTAAAACCCGAACGTCTGACTTACATTGTCAATTGGCACATAAACCTCTCCAGTAAACCTCTTTCTCAGCGTTATCGACTACTTCAATATCTGTCACGACGACATAGATTTTGTGCTGCTGTGATAATATCTGAGGCATTCCGGAATAATCGCCAGTTATGTTTTAATGTTTGAACTGTTTTAATCGATTTCCGATGTTGATTGTTTCATTGTTATTAACTATTATGGAGTAACTTTAGCAATATCTTATTTATTGCTGGGGGCTTCGATGACTTACATAGTTTTGGTCATAGGAACATGAGTATTATTGATGATATTGTTTCTGAGTGTGTATATCAATTGGGAAAACAACTTAATTTTATCTCTTAAACCCTTCAGGGAATGCAGGCGGGATGAATGTAACGTGTTTGTGCTAATAATAAAAAATATATTCTAGTTATAATCATTGTTTCAATCATATTTGGTCAGTTGAATAATTTTCGGTACAACAAATATGTTTTGTCTACATAGACATCAAATTTGAATATTACGGTATTAAATAAATCACTTGTGTCTCACGAATACTCGTCTGTTCTCTTAACCGTAACATCTAGTACGGTTTTTGTTAATTACCTATCTCGGGTAACGCGACCTGCCCGGAACATGTCCACAGCGACGGAAAAATATTATCACTGAACCCAATCAGAATTTACAAATAGTACATTTTTAATCTGACATTATATTGAACTCTAGCTCTTGAACTGACTTACTCGGAGGTATAACTTTGACATCATTTAATTATTATTTTCCTTATAAATCCTTATGCATGTGTGGACGATGAGTTGTCTTTTTTATAATTAAATTAATACATAAAATTAAATATTTAATCATCTTTCGTAATGATAGAATGTAAAAGAGCTACGTATGATCTTCAAACTTTTATACATACAATCATAAATTATGTATTTTGAAAATAAATGAATTTGAATTTGAGCCTTTGTCAATGGCTTCATCAATTCCATGTAAAGCTTTTCTCGCTGAGTAAACGAATGTATGTGAGGATGTAAAAGAAATAGCATAACTTTAGGCTAATAAAAACGAAACTGACATAAGTCAGGCCTTAAGATTAAAAAAAATCTACATTTTTATTAACAAATGGCTTCACGAAGGTCAACCTAGGAGGTTGTTGGCTGCATAACCGAGCTTGCCTATGGGTGCTTCAATAAATTAAGGCTTCCAGCCTGGGCTTAATTAATTCAATAAACGCTAAGGAGTCTACCTGAGGGGAACGCACCTCGATCGAAGATCGTGTTAAACGGGCCTAAAGAGGTAGCACGCAATATTATATGAACGCCTTAATGAGTGTGGTCGTGGGTTCGGCCGCACTTGGTTGCGAAGCCAGGTAGGTATTGCGAGCTGTTATTAGTTGAGGTATCGCAAATGTAGAAGTATCTCCCGCGCTCCCGACTCAGGATACTAGAAGTACTACATTCTTCCTACATGGAAGGAGTCAAAATAAACTGCTCGAGTTTCTATTTTGCTCGAAATATTGTTCAGTATATGTGAATTTTAGCATACATATGTAGGCTTTGTTTATCAGTTGTATATAAAGATGGGTTTCAGTATAGAATTTATTTAAAAAATATTTAGAACACTATTCTGCTAAGGCTGTTGGCCAAAACTGTCTCGGGAGAATGGAATACGCTACAAAAAGCCTTCTTACGAAATGTCGAATAATTCAAAAAACTATACAAAAACGACGATTTTACTAATTCAAAAAGGAGGTAGTTTATTGCAATGCAGGAGTACAGTCACGAGTAATAATATGTATACACATAGCCAAATTCAAAAGCGATTTTCTCTTTAAATAAGGATTGCAACTTTGAGATAAGGCAAATTTCGTAATAGTGTGGGTCCCAAAATACTATGTTTGTAATAAAATAAAATTACAATCAGTACAATAGGAGAAAATCCCTTTTAAAAGTTGGTAAGTGTATACATATTCGTGCTCGTGACTGTACCTATGAAGTTGAAATGAAATCTCGAATGAATGATGTCTTTTTGAGCAAGCTTATCGAGAATATTTTAAAGTAGTAACAGATATACATCATAGCCATTATTCTGCTCTCTTATAATTTATAGTTTACAGTTACCCATAAATCTGTCCCTGATTGACAACTCCACAAGTCTATTTCGTATAATTTGCGAGCAATTTCCATTCTCTGTTCCATTGGATTCAATTTACAATATACATTGATTGTACAACTTTCCAGCTTAGATATTGAGAACGTTGATAAAATTCCACTCTAATAGAGTGTAACTACAAAAAAAAGTGATAGCGAATTGGTAATGACGATATAATTAGGGAGGAAGACCATATATAGACTACATAAAAAAATCACGAATATGAAGACCTCACACGGAGGGATGGGTCAGGGGAGCAAGAAATTTGATACAGACGAAACCGCGGGCAGAAGCTAGTTCTAAATAAAGACCAATGTGCTATAGGTACTACGAGCATGTATAGTATAGCAAGGTTATTCTTGATAATAATTTGACTGTCACGCCAGCCCGCCACTCAGACCTGAGGGAACCTATTATTAGCTCTCAGTTTATGACATTATTAACGGCCGCGATATTCGGTCGCTTCAATAGCGTCGCTAATAGAACTAAATCTAAATCCTACTGCAGTTAATTTGAAATTTCTGTTCTTGCCCCGATATTATACGAAAAAATTTGGCAGCGTCCAACTGGTGACATCACAAATAACTTATTCACTAGCACTTTTCACTCAAAATCACCAAACATTAAGTGATTTTAAAATATATCCCATCATCTAACACCGACTCTTTTAGTCAGATCGGTCGATATTTTTAAATTAGTACCCCACTGATCGCTCTCTATGATACTCATATTGTCGGTAATCAACAGATGCGAGTAAATGGCAATTCCCTTCCCGAGTAACCTCTGAATTAATTCAATACCGTTCGAGATCCCTTTAACGTATTTCAATACCATTAAAAACTTCTCTGAACAAAATCACCTACAGATCTGTACGTAACTTGATGTTGACAGGGTTGCTTTTAGCATGCAACGAACTTTGTAACGAAGAGAAAAACTGGGTGACCTTAAAAGTGGCATACTGAAATTAATAACGTACCTACTGACGTACTAGCCGTACCTGGGTATGATTCTTTAGACTTTTCTGTAACTTTTCCATGAAGGAAACTATCAACAGTAATGGAACTTAATTGCTTTGAATTTTCTTGATACAAACAGCCCTCATGTGTACTCAGCAGAACTAACCTTATCTCTTTATTACTACAGAGAGGCTTATCTTTATTGCTGGTAATCTTCTGTCCCATCTAAGGTCATTAGAAGATCGCTGTTCGCAGGATATTATACCGTCGAGGTTGCACGTTATTTGCTATTTACCTGTCCAGTTATAAACGTAACGTTACCTACGCCATACGAACAGACTCTTGGTACAGTTGAAATTCACAATAATTCTGTTGAAAACCTAGCGTGAAGTACTATATTATTTGTAACGAAATATGTACCATATTCGCGCGGCATATTTGGCCTTTTAGAGATAAAAAGTGGTTTGCAGTTAGGTGGTTTGTTTTAATTAAAGTGAGCCGCTCATCCCTTTGAGCCGTATAGGAAAATGGTATGTAGTGCAGCAACATCTGGTAGCTCCACATACCATAAACAAGACATGCCTTGACTTCTTCACATACCTACTTATTTAGACCATAATTTTACTTCGCAAAAAGTTTTAATGGTGCCTCTTAAGAGGTTTCTGAAAAGAACCGTAGCCCATCACCAAAATAACTAGGTAACAACCAATACGGGCTAATAAATTCGAGGATAAACGTTGTTGAAATGTAGGTATTTGAGCAAATTTGCTGTTATTCCAATCTAGTGAGAATAAAACTCTCTAGACACATATTGACAATTCACACATTTCACAATAATGTTACAAATTCCTGCGAGAAATTTCATGAAACAGATTTTAAATGAAGAAATTTTCAGGAGAATTGCACCGATTTCCCTAAAGAAACCCATGAATATATCAATATAACAAGGGCTACGCATTCAAATTCAAATACTCACATTCATGTTGCCCTGGACTAATTATGGTTTAATGAAATGAGATCAAATGCCATCCTAGCTATAGATGACAAAACCTGTGTATTAGAGATGAGGCGTATATACTAGAATAGGTACAGGGAATAGGTATGTAAAGAGACTAGGTTGCACCTATTCCAACTTTTAAAATACTAGATCCACCTAGTCTCACTGTGCCTACGCAGTACACAGCACCCGCGCCGCGGTCCGCGCGAATTGAAGTACCGACTACGCGGCGAAGCGAGATAGCAGCATAGTCATAGCTCATTCATGTTTGACAAAATCATTCGTGTGTCAGTCACTTGAATTTGAACCCTAATTCAATGGCATAAAAGTAACATGACACGCACTGTGTTGTGCTAAAATATATACTGTCCTTTTTTAACTACACTATTCCGCAGTCCTTCCATCCTTGTCTGTCGGACTAGTCTCGAAACTCGATTCTAGTCCGGAATAGGAGTATTTTATAGAATAGGTACTTTGACAATACTCGATACTAATGAAGACTATGATGATGCAGTCTAGTATCAAATACGGACTCATGCGAATGTGATCTCGCTTGACTCGACGTCACAAACACGTACTATCGGACTTATTTAGTGATCGGTTTTTGTAACGAAATTTTGATAAATCGTTAAGAACTTAGATCTTTTTTTATTGTGACATTAATTAATTTGTTTATTGGAACGAAGTTCCTTATGGCGCGTTGCGAAAGGGGGCTAGACGGAATTAAGAGAAAAAGTTGCAATGACAGTTTTTAACCGACTTAAAAAAAAGGAGGTGGTTTCTCAATTCGACTGTATATATTTTGTTTTGGAACGTAGGAGAGAGAAAGAGAGAGAGAGAGAGAGAAGGAGAGAGGGAGAGAAATCAAAATCAAAATCAAAAGTCATTTATTCAAACTAGGCTGAGAGTCAGCACTTTTTGAACGTCAAAGTTACAAAAGACAGTCCCCCCAAAACGCCCGCCCTTCGACACTTCCTAGTGCTTTAGCTGGGAAGAAGAAGTGGCGGAACAAACTCCCCAGCAGCACAGCTGTCTGACAGGAGAGACAGGGAGAGAGAGATAATACTTTTGTTGAGTGTATACAGGTTTTTTTTTCCTTAATAAATAATAAAAAAAAACAATCATGAATCCTGGAAAGGAACTTCGTTCCATCCGGGTGTCCCTTGCCACCTCTCAAGTTTTGTTTTAAAAATGGCTCCCAAAAAACGAAATGTCGCTTGTGATCATTTTACGGACAAAGGCCAACATGTTTTAATTTCACGTTGATAGTCCTAAGCCTGCAGAAATTATGAAGGTACAATTTATTACTGCTGACGTACGAATCTACGCGTATCGGTGGTACGCAAAGACTAAGCATCTGTAAAGTATGCGTATTTCATGGACTAGGTGGACTAGGTGGAATAGGTATTTGGATCTAGTATTTGTACGGACTTGGACTAGGTGCACCTAGTACAAAATTTACCTAGTACGACCCATCTCTACTGTGTATTGCCAACTAAAACATAAACAAAAAACCAAATGGCATTTCGACATTATTTGAAAGGAAGCGGCCAGTATTATGTTATAAAAAGGTTGCACAATAATTTTAATACAAACTTATTGTTGCAGTGTATGCGTACTTTTAACATTGAAATAATGTTTTTTTTTTCTTTCGGAGTATTACAATTGTCAGCAGCCATTATTTAGTTGTTTTTTAAAGTATCGAATAGAAATGACAAATTAATTTATTTCTGTGAGTAGGTTTGTTCAAACAGTGGTGTTTGTATTTTAATCTGCAATTAATATAATTTACAATTTAATGAATAAAAAATACTTATATGTTTGCATGCCTAATGAGGATCAGCGACGATTTTAGTTAAATATGTAGAATTACAGTCATACCTAAACCAATTATTTCAGTGAAAGAATTATTAAAATTGGACCAAAAATGACGAAGTTAGAGCGGTTTTAATTTTGCATTTTCAAAAACGCCCGCAAATACGCATAATTTGTTGATGACGTCATTTTCCATGTTCGCGTCCGCGGCACCGCCACGCACGTTCTTTCTGCCTTTAGTTACGTGACTCGCAGAACATTTAAACGAATAATGTCTTCATAAAATATTGTATCGTGCCACGATGCGAAAATACAAGTGTTGCTACACCGGACAAATTGTTATTTTGTGTCCCAAAATACCCAAAAAACAGAAAGAAGTGGTGTACTTTCATGACGAGCGACGCCCCATGTCCCCTTAACTAAAAGTACTTTATACTGCATTTCAAAAATTTTGACTATAATAATTTATTTTAACTAAATCTATTTTTAATCGCGATAAAAAAGGTGTGGATTAAAACTAGTAGTTATGAACTAAAATTCACACCAACGAACGCCTCGCCTTCACGTGCTTTAATCAGTACTGTATTTTTGTTTTCTTTTTCTTTTGCTCATATCTCGAAAATGGCGTTTCCTATCGCAAAAATAATGAAATTTTCGACCCCCTTTGCAACCCCCTCACATGTAAATCTCAACACGTGGGTAATTTTTTTTTTTTTTTTTGAAGAAAATGTGAAAATTCCATATAAAATACGTCCATTGCGCGCGCCTCGCGCCTTGCCTTCACGTGCCTCGCCTTCATGTGCAAAAACAGTACTGTATTTTTTCCTTTTCTTTTGCTTATATCTCGAAAATGGCGTTTCCTATCGCAAAAATAATGACATTTTCGACCCCCTTTGTAACCCCCTCACATATAAATTTCAACACGTGAGTATTATTTTATTTTAATTTTTCGAAGAACATGTGAAAATTTCCATATAAAACACGTCCATTCCGCGCGCCTTGGTCTTTCAAAAAATTCATTGCGTAGCACACCCAAGTAAAAGCTGAAGAGTTGTACTTTTAGTGTTGCATAGCCCATTTATCGAGGAAGGCTATAGACTATATTATATAAGGTCACGCTAAGACCCTTAGAAGCCGAGCACAAAGAAAAACGTCAAAGACCTCGCACGGGCAGGCGATTCGATGCGACGGGATGGGTTGGGGGAGCAGGAAATTTTACGCGGACGAAGTCGCGGACAGAAGCTAGTAAGAAATAATATTTAAAATAGGTAGAGAGGTGCCTACACATTGTAGAAACACGAGAAAGTTACCTACCTGCCAAATCAAAACATTCTAAAACGTAGTACCTACCTGTGCACTGGGATAAATTGTTTTTTTTTTGACGTGACAACGTCTTATAAATTGGTTTGCCGGGTGACACTTCAAGAAACTGCGTGACGCTCCGCTCACGTTATGCGCTCACAATGAGAGCGAGTGAGAGGCACGCGTCCCTTCCACTCTTTCGTCCAAACCGTTGTCCAGTGCAGACGCGTTGACCAATTACTTAAACAATCTAATAAAACTATAATTGCGAAAGTAGTTCCTAATTGTAACTTAATAGATAACATAATTGTAATTACACTCCGTCGTGTAGTACGTGGTGACACCGCGTCAGAAGCCCCCCGAACCTCGACCCGCGAGAAAGAGAGTTACTCAATAATTGCCATCCTACTCTCGCGCCGCTGAGACCGCACGGCGACCGGACACGCACTGTATATACACATGCACAGCTGAGCTTCGTTGTTGTATCCTGCGCCTGCTACGACAAGTGGGCTACCAAGGTCAAGTAAACACCGCATCGCGCGCCTAACTGTCGCTCTGTACTGCAACCGTGAGTTTTTATTATAACACCCACATTACCAATCTGCTGAATAATGGAGCGCACACCACCCAAATGTCTCTCCGCCTCGGACTCCAATTTAAACAAAGCAGGGCCGGAACTTACCGCCCCTAGCCTGAATGTTACCGTGAGACCTAATTTCAAAAGGGCGTGCTTGGATGATAGCGTCGTAACTGACAAATTTGAACAATTCAAGTTGGATATTACGGAAATGTTAACTGCAATGATAACTCCACTGATAACGCGGCTGGATAGTGTGGAAAAGAGTCTAATTAATATCACACAACAAAACACTGATATTATTTCATCTAACAATGAGATTGAAAAGACACTCAGCTTTCTGAAAAATCAAGTTGTTGATTCTGAAGTTAAAATTAGCCAGCTTGAAAAGGAGATTGTCTCCACGCGGATTTGCATTGCCGATATTGAGGAAAAGTCGGAAAACTTAGAGCGTTTGATTAGGAAAACCTCAGTTGAGATCAGAGGCTTTCCGATACTAAAAAAGGAAAGTAAGGTAGACCTTCTAAAACAAACTACCAACCTCATGAACTCTATTCGCATGGAATCTGTCAACGAAATAAGGGATGTATATCGTATCCCTTACAAAGCTGGTGCTACTACTTCGACAGTCGTTGTTGAGTTCTGCAATATTTTCGCGAAGGAAAAATTCCTTAAGGGTACGAAACTGTACAATTCGGAACACCGCACATGCCGACTAGATACTTCTCACTTGGGCCTGGCTGGCACAACCTCACCCCTCTATTTCTCTGAACACCTCACGAATAAATCCAGGCGGCTGCATTTTCTTGCTAGAGACTTCGCTGCTTCTGAGAAATATCGCTTTTGCTGGATCGCAAACGGCCGAATTTTTCTACGAAAAGAAGAGGGTGCTAAGTACGTGCTGGTCAAAAATGAGAATACCCTCGTACAGTTGCGTGGTACCTAGTTTTAGACATGTGGTATCTCACTTGTTTGGTTGTTTTTGTCTTTGTTTTTACCTTTTTAATGTAGCTAACCCTATCTATTGTAATGTTGAAAATATTTACTATTTTAAATTATACTTTAAGGTAACTGACATAACTTTAATGTTCTACGCTATTATGCGTCATTTTATACTAATAGTATTCAGCACCCTGAAACGCGCTAAATTACACAAATACAATAAATCACAAAACTACACAAAATTACAACACTACACAAAAACACAAAATTACACTAAATCTCGCAACTACACAAAATCATTACACTACACAAAATCACAAAACTACACAAAATCTCACAATTACACAAAATTACAACATTACACAATAACACTAAACTTCGCTAAATCTCAAAGCTACACAAAATCACAACACTACAAAAAATTACAATACCACAAAAAAACACAAAACCTCAGAAACCTTGCTAACTTTTCCAACACATACTCATGTTTGAAATATAAATATGTATCATACCTTATTATTTTCGCACTTGTACGTATATTTGTCTACCAGCACAAATCAAGAGTTGATGGAACCATACATTTACCTTATTCTAAAAATGGCTAGTCAAATTAACCTGATTGACGACATTGACAGTACTGAAATTTTTATTAGCACTAAACACAACATCCCTGAACAATGTGTGAAAGACTTTGGTGACGTTAAAAACCAGCTTACCATCGTTAGCCAAAATATAAGGAGTATAACGAAAAATTTCGATAATTTCTCGATTTTCCTGACACGACTGAATTTCATACCCGATATTATTATCCTTACTGAATGCAGACTTCATGATCATACCCCTAAAGTCCAATTAAATGGCTACGATTGCCATTATTCTGAAATTTATTTAAATCAGAACGATGGATTAGCAATTTTATATAAATCGGAAATTAGCATCACCATACGCGAGCCGACTCTAAAAGATGCTAACTGTTTAGTTATCGATGTTGGCAAAGAATTTACAATTTTTGCCATTTATCGATCGCCCTCTGTGTACAACATCAGTAATTTTTGCGAATCTTTAGAGACCCTCCTCAGCTCCATCAATACTTCATCCATGGCAATTATAGGGGACATGAACATTGATATTAAAATCGGTACGGAAGACAGACGAGCCGGTGAGTTTCTTGACATTATCGGATATTACGGCTTCTATCCTGGGCATCAATATCCGACACGCGAAAATTCTTGTCTTGACCATGCTCTAATAAAAACAAAAAAAACTGCAAAAATTGTCGTATGTCAGTCTTCTCTCACCGATCATGACACAGTACTAATAGGAATAAGTAAAGAATCAACTAGTCAAAAATCTATCTCCGGGCAAACTAAACATAAGCTTAAGCTGGACTACCCTAACATTCTGCACGAAATAGAAAATACAGATTGGAAACCCATTTTAAACTCTGATGACCTGAATACAGCAGTAAATATATTAACGGATAATTTACAGCACATTATAAATCGACACACAAAAAAAGAAATTTTTCGAAATTCTAACACCATTAGAAGGCCCTGGTTGACAAAAAATCTACTAAAATGTATACGTAAAAGAGACACACTTCACTTGGAAACTAAAAAAGACGAAAATAAAGAGAATTATGCTATGCAACAAAAATATAAAAACTATAGAAACCACTGTAATAATATTATAAAAAATCTCAAAAATGCCTATGATAAAAGCCTCCTAGACACTTCTAAAGGGGATAGTAAGAAAACCTGGGCAGCAATTAAATCTATATGTAACCTAAAAAATAAGAAATCTAACAGTTTATCTTTACTCAACGCTAATCCTGATCCGGAAGTCTCGCTGAATATGGCCAACACTTTTTTTGCTGATGTGGGTATGGAACTCGCTGAACAGTCCTTGACTCAACTCAAAACAACAGAGTTAGAATTAGCAAATTTAGCATTAACCCTAGACAATTCTGCCCCTTCTCCATCACAGTCCTTCTTCATGACTCCAACAGATGAAACAGAAGTTGGCTCTATCATAGCGAACCTTAAAAACGACTCCGCTCCTGGCTGGGATGGTATTCCAAATCTTGTTCTCAAAATAGCTCAACACTGCCTAGCCAGTCCCATCACATACATTTGTAATCTGAGTATGTCGTCAGGAATAGTTCCAGTACAGTTGAAAAGAGCGAATATCTGCCCGATCCTCAAAGCTGGAGATGCATCAGTCCCATCAAATTACAGGCCTATTTCACTTCTTACGACTCTGTCCAAAATTCTGGAGAAGCTGGTAAACAAGAGACTGTTAGCGTACTTAGAGAAGAACCAACTCCTATCTAGATTTCGCAATGGCAGATCAACGGAGGACGCAGTTTCGAAGCTGGTAGATCACGTTGTTGGTTGCCTTGACAGGGGCAAAAAATGTGTCGGCGTCTTTATTGATCTTACCAAGGCTTTTGATACCGTCTCGAGACCCATACTGGTTAAAAAGATGGAACGCTTGGGTATCAGGGGCATTGCTTTGGAATGGTTTACGTCCTATCTTTCTGAGCGTAAGCAGAAGGTTTGTCTGGGAGATTCCCAGAGTACCTCTATGAGCGTGGAATATGGAGTGCCCCAGGGTAGTGTACTTGGCCCCACCTTGTTTCTCTTGTATGTTAATGGTCTCTGCTCACTCAAGTTGGCCAACGCGCAAATATCTGCTTATGCTGATGACACAGCTTTAATTTTCCATGGCGACTCTTGGAAAGAAACCTATAGTGCCGCGGAGGCCGGAATGAAGTCGGTTAATCTGCTCACTCTTAATATTACAAAAACTAAAGTAGTGAACTTCTCTGTAAGCAAAAAAACAATTGCTCCTAAAGAATTTGTACTCAAATCCCACCAATGCAGGTATAGTCTAGAAGATGGCTGCAGCTGCCCTGTCTTTGAACATGTTGAGAGTATCAAGTACCTCGGCGTTAGCATAGATAAACACCTGACATGGACGAAGCAAATACAATCAGTTGCTTCGCGCGTAAGGAAGCTTTTGTACATATTTAAAAGACTTCGTTCTATAGCTGACAAAGATACTCTCAAGATGACTTACCTGGCTTTGTGTCAGTCTGTGCTTGGTTACTGTATAGTATCTTGGGGTTACGCTGGTAAAAGTTACTTTATCACAGCTGAACGTGCACAAAGGGCCATTCTCAAGGTCTCTCATGGATTGGGAATCCGTTACCCCACTGACAGGTTATATAGTGAAACGAGAGTGCTTACTGTGCGCCAACTTTTTATTTTAACAGTCCTACTTAAATTTCATAGAATTGCAGCAGCCACAGTCGTAACGGATCAACGCACACGTAGGAAACCCAAATGGAACAGAGTTTTCTGCAAGCTTAAGTTTGGTAATAAGGCCTTCGCATGTATTGGACCCTACCTGTATGAGAAAGTTAATAACAAGCTCAACATCTTCTCCTTGACGAAGTTTGGGTGCAAAAAACAAGTTCAGGCGTGGCTGCTTGGACTTGGTTATACTGAAACGGAAAACCTGCTATCCTTCAACTGTTAAAGTATTCACCTTCACATTTACACGCTCGTCTCATCCAAACAGTCACATCATACACACACTCATCACACACACAAACTCCTCACATACGCACTCTTCACATACACAAACTCATCACATACACACTAACACTCATCACATACTCGTACATACACTCATCACATGCACTCACTCTTATGGTTACCTTTTAGTCCGTAGTTTTAGTATGTTGCTTTTTCTACTGTAATTTCATATTCTATGTATAAGTATAGTATAAGTAATGTCGAAAGAGACTGGATCCTGCGACACAGGGCATCCTAGTGCGGGATCCAGTGTCACACCTGAATATTGTAAACTTTTATGAACCAATAAACTAAACTAAACTAAAAAAAAAAAAAAAAAAAAAAACTAAACCTGTAATAGGTCTAGCACCTGACTCGTATATAAGCTCTTTTTCGTTAGGGGAAGCTTCCGAAGACTTGTTATATAAGGGTCCGAACTGAGCATCAGTCTACGAATTAAATCGGTTTTTGTTAGCTCCCGCGACATTTTTCGAGTATGATCTCGTCGATTTGCCTTGATGTTTTTATTGTTAGTGTCGGCTGCCTCTTCGGAAAGTTCCCCAATGGATAATACTGCATTTTGAATAATCTCGAGACCATGAAAAAGTACTTTGTGGACAGAAGCAGGAAGATTATACCACGGATATTCATTAACCAAAAGTCGTGCGGTCTCTAAAGCATATTCCCTGAATTTATCTACATGTATATTGTAACCAGATGACAAAGCTTGTAAAATAACAGAACACAACTCGATCAAGTTCTTATTTGATCAGGTATTTTCAGCAGCTACAGTTGAATTCATGAAATATTTTCACACAAAAACGCTAAAACACTCTACAGATTTCCATAATTCATTCAGACGTTTACACAATATAAATACACGTTTCTGTAATGGGTCGATATCTAACTTTTTATTACTAATAAATAGTATCTTGAAAAGCTAGAAGTGTGTGTTGGTATTTTTCACGCACACTACCACGTACATTAGCCCAAATTTCAAAGAAATGCATCCTTGAAAACGTGCAATTTGTCTGAAAAGAAAACATTTCTATTAGTTTTTTTTTTCGTAGACCCTGCTACGCCAAGAGAACTGACGGCGTAGACCCTCTTTAAATCACAAATGGGCAAGTATGGGCAGACAATTACATCTGTTTTAGAAAGTATATTAATAGAACTTTATTTTAATGGTAGACTCAATGTCCGCTTAATCTGTACAACTTCCCAAAAGTCTACGTGAATTTCAATATCGCAAAAAAATATACAATATCATGAGTGCGGCGTAGCACTTCAATAATGTAAAAACATAACCAAAATATTTAATCAAACTAGTGATTGCCCATTGGTCGAAATTCGACCGTACTTCATTTGGATAGAAATACATTATTAAATTTAAAAAAAAAACATATATATTAATAAATATATAAAAAATGGTTATATTTGACATTCAGTAACACTATAGACAAATAATATTAAAAACAAATATTCTCGATATGATCATAGATTTTAAAAATGAAGTAGGTTATATAATATATCTATAAAATTAATTTAATACCTATGGTTATACTTGACATTCAGTAAAAGTTAGGGAGCTGGCGAGCAAAATTTCGATATGATCAGCACACAAGGCAGACGTTATTAATAGTGATAATTATACCCTAAGAAACATCAAGGACGTCGTCTGCCACCATGGTGGCGCTGCGATGTAAATTTACAGTGTTTCAACAATGTTTAAAAAAAAGGTTTGCTATATTATGCGCACACGTCTGCCTCTGGGGCTGATGATCACAGTCATCCTGGAAACAGAAAGAATCGAAAAGGCAGACATCCAGGGCTCTGACTTTTGTAGTATTCATTTTTTACATGTATTTTTATGATTAAAAAAACTCTATATGAAGTGCACACTTGGCAGATTTGAACTGTTCGATTAAAAACAATGCAAAGAACCACGGAAAAATAGTCTGCCAACATGTTGCTTCTGCGTTGTCTATTGACAGTGCTCCTAAAATGTAAAAAAGGTGTGCTATATTATGCGCACACGTCTACCTCTTGGACTGATGTTTGAATTCCTTCAGGCCTCTGATATTCCAAAGGCAGACCATTAGATTTTTTTTTTCAACCCGGCGCTCGCGCCAAACGATGCAGGTATAAAATATCCCCATAGTTCCTATCGTGGTGTCTCTCTTTTATTTGGGAATATGAGTGAAAACGGTACAACTCAGTTCCGACCTTTTCCGTATTGTGTAACTAAATGTATAAAGCGTAAATCTATAACAGCCTCCCCTTCTATTTTGCACGCTTTTCCTCTCTGTCGCTCTCAGGCACTTTCACACGTCTTGGTTCAAAATCTACGTATTTTACACAAATAAAACGTGATTAAAAAAAGTTAAAGACTGTTCCTATCCAGATCCTAATCCTATTCAGATTACAATCAAGCATGCAACTTAAAAAAATACTTTCTAATTAACGTTCCAAGCGCATTTCGTTTCTGGTTGGCATTGAAAAAAATTTGATTGCATAGATTTCAGCTCCAGAAATTTAATCGTTACCGTGACTTTAGAGGATAATATTAAACAAAATTATAAGAATAAAACTGTAAATAATAACAATAATCCCATGAAATATCCGCTGTCCCTTGATTCCGTGAATTTCAAAAAGTTATACAGCTGAAAATCAGTGAGCAAAGCGTCTGCCACATGTTTTTTCGAATCCACAGAGTCATAGTGAATCGAATGGGCGCAATGAGAACCGCGTGCAAATGACTTAGTAGAGCTTTTTTTAAAACATTTTTACAACTCCGTCCCATGATAATGCAGAGTCCTAAATGTCTACCTCATCGATATTCTTCGTTTCCAAGATGATTGTGACCATGAACTTTAGAGGCATACATGTGCAAATGATTTAATACCCCGATTTTTTTAAGCAACTTCAATCCGCTGTCACGCGAAAACGCAGCGACATAGGACCTTAATTGATTGGACCAAATCGATTCGTAACGATTTAAACTGCAATCCACCTCGACGTGAAACGTGTGCAAATCATATACCGAAATGCTCGCCAGCTCCCTAACTATAATAATGACAGATATTCTCGATTGGACCATAAACAAAAGAGTATCTATGCATGTGTGTATTAAATACACGGTAATGAATAGTAGTGTGTGTAACGTGTTATTTAATGAAAATAATATATTTTACGCATAATTTAAAAAAAATATTAGCATTCGTCACTTCTTCTCTGTATAAACTATAAGTGTGCGAAATTTCATACTCCTCCGTCCGCCCAATTTTCGTAAAAAGGGATCCAAAGTTTTCGCTTCACGTATTAATATATAGATAATAATAATTTGCAAAAACATACCTTGTTCTTGGAATTCCATTTCACAAACACGTCAAACAAACAATACAATTCTGGGAATTCTAATTTTAAAAACCACAACAAATGAGTCACTGATAACAGCGCGGTGCAACATTGCCGATGTGTTCACTTCAGACGTCAATTAATAAGTGATACAATAACTTTTTTTTGTTTTTTTTTTTTTTGACAATGACATCTCGTATTTAGCCCGAGGGCTTTTACTACTTAAACGGGCTTTCCCTGCGGATGACTCTAGACGCGAATCTAAGGCCTCCAGCCAGGGGCTTACAAACTAAAGGAAAAACTACAAACTAAGCGACTAAGACCTAAGGGCACCCCCTGTGGGGTTCGGACCTCGGCTTAGGGAGTCACTGGTGGGGGGGATCAGCAAGGGATAGGCTGGATCTGGGTGGTCGTTAACTAAGGGCTCAGCGACGCGGGCTGGCTCATGCAAGGGTCGGGGGGGACTATTAGCTAGTCGAGAGTGTCGCGACGACGGACCTCGGCGGCGAGGTCGGTATGACGGACGTTTCGGTTTAAGTAAGGTACTGGTGGCCCTATTGCTCTCCTGGAGGAGGGTAATGGGGTCATCAGGATCGGTTAGAATATGCCGCGGACGGCGGGTCTTGCTAATGCGGGAGGGGATGTAGTTGGCTGCCGCGACAACCAGAGGGTTGCGGTGGGTTGCGGCCCTATCAAAGAAACGCTTGGAGATGCGTTTCATGAATTGATGGATAGTCGGGAGTTTAAGATCGAGATGGAGATTAGCATTCCGAACGTACCAAGGCGAACCTGTGGCGTTGCGGAGAAAACGGTTTTGGAGGGTCTGCATCCTATGGACGTGGTGGGGTTTCGCGTGTGCAAAGACTGCACAAGCATAGGTCATAATTGGCCTTATGCACGCGGTATAAATGAGCTTTTTGCACCGAAGTGACATTTTGCTCTTTGGGTTGAGAACGGGGTGTAGCCTACCGAGAGCGAAAGCGGCCCGCGAGCGGACCTTCTTTATGTGCTCAGAGAAGGAGAGATGCTGATCTAAGATCACGCCTAGATATTTGGCTCGCTTCTCCCAAGGGATCTGCTTGCCGAACATGGATAGGGGGGTCGGGGGGCGGGGTTTGAGTCGCGGTTTCGTAACCTGACTCTTGTCGGGGTTGACCTCGATTTGCCACTTCCTGAACCAGTCGGCGAGGTCGTCGACTGCGGCCTGGAGGTAGCGAATCAAGGCGTCTTGACTGCGCCCCGTGAAGTAAATGGCCGTGTCATCTGCGAACAGAGCCAACTGAGCCTTTAAACTTCTGGGGATATCGCTAGTAAATAGCGTAAAAATGAGAGGGGACAAGACAGAGCCCTGAGGGACTCCTGCTCGGATAAGATGGGGGGAGGACAGTGCCCCTTCGATGCGATAGCGAAAGGTGCGGTTCGATAGAAAGTCTCGTAGGATGCGCACGAGACGGTCTGGCACTCCGAGTTGGTACAGCTTGTATAACAAGCCGTTGTGCCAGACCTTGTCGAACGCTTTCGCTATGTCGAAGAAAACTGCACCCGTGAACATACCGCGTTGAAAACCAACGCTTATATGTTCGACGATACAGTGCACTTGATGGACACACGAGTGTTGGGTTCGAAAACCAAACTGCTCCTTAGGGATGAGGCCCTTTGTCTCGGCGTAATCTCTGAGACGCTTATAAATAAGCCTCTCATAGATTTTGCCGAGTACGTTGAGCAAACTGATGGGACGGTAGCTCGAGGGCTCCGCCTTCGGTTTGCCGGGCTTTGGGATGCCAATGACTGTGGCTTCCTTCCAAGCCTGTGGGAAAATGTTATTGCTCAGGGCACCATTGAAGATGGTACACATGAGCATGATCAAGTACGCGGGGAACAGCTGGAACACCCTATTGGTGATAACGTCTGATCCGGGGGCCTTGCGGGGTTTGAGACCTTTGATGAGCTCGTGCACCTCGTCAGGTGTGACGGGGGGCAAGGGCTCATCTGGGTCTTAAACGGGCGGGAGTGCAGCTCTGCGCTCGACCTCAGCATCGACCTCAGCGAGGTGATCTGGGTCTACTGGCAGTGAGCTAGGCGAGCATTGTGCCTCGAGGCTGTCGGCTAGGCACTCGGCCTTGTCGGCATCCTCGAATGCAAGTGTCGCATCGGGGCGGATCAGGGGGGGCATTGTGGTGACTTCTTTGGATTTGAGTTTCCTCTGAAGTTCCCAGAATGCCTGGTGAGTCGGTTCTAAATCGCTCAGCATCTTTTCCCAACCGGCGGAACGTAGCTCCTCAATGCGTGTCCTTACAGCACGCTGTAAGTGACGCAAGTGAGCCCTGTTCGCGTCGCAGGGAAAGTTGCTGTAGGCACGAACGGCCGCGTTCTTCTCATTCAGCAGAGCCCGAACATCGTCCGGAAGTTTCCAACGTTGGTCTCCCAACTCTGGAACTTCCCTTGAACATTCGTTCAAGACCGATTGTACGTGCTCTGTGAATGAGTCGATCGCGGCCGTTGTGTCAGCGATCGAATCGAAGTGATCCGGGATGGAATCTAAGTGAGGGGACGTGGTGGTTTTCAGCTTTTCGCTGACTTTCCTCCAGTCCGTGATCACTTTAGTAGCGGGGGGTTGGGTGGGATCGTGGAAACCTAAGCGGGGGGCCAGGTGCATGACTACCGGCCTATGGTCGGAGTCGAGCTCGGGTATAGCTTCTATAGAATCCAGCCTAAGGCTGATATTCTTTAGAAGGGCTATATCGAGGACGTCTGCGACGTGGGTGGGATCATGGGGGAAATGGGTAGGGGTCATCGGGGCGATGACGTCAAAGTGGAGGGTGGAACAGAGGTCGAACAGGTGTCGTCCTCTGGTCGATGTCCTGGAACTGTTCCAGGCAGGGTGTTTGGCGTTGAGATCGCCCGCTATTATAACGGACTCACTCAAGCCAAGAAGTATATCGAGGTCGTCCGTGAGGAGTTGGTAGTTCTCCGTCGAGGACTGTGGGGGCAGATAGGCCGACACTAGTGTGATCGGCTGATGACCTGTCATTCCTAAATGACAGATCGAGACTTCTAAACGGGAGAGGGGGGGAGGGTCCATGGGGATGCAGTACAGGAACTTCCTATAATAAATGAGGGTGCCGCCTCTGTGGCAGCGCGTCCTGTCATTCCGAACTAAGCGATAGTTGGCAATTTTCGGGTCGCGATGATTCGGTTTAAGGAAGGACTCTTGAATGAGTAGAATGTCTAATTGATGGTCGCGGAGGAAAGTGGCGATCTCATCACGTTGGTTGAGTATGCCATTGGCATTGAAAAAACCTAACTTTAGGGATCGGGGTTTGGTTCTCGCTAATACTCGACTATCCATAATGGGGGGCTTGAGTAGAGAGGGAGACAAGGGCTTGCGTAATCTCCGGATACGCATTGTAGATGGCCTGGATTTGGAGCAGGTTGCCGGTGCGTGCTGCGTCGACTAGCTCCTGGGCCATACGTTGGGCTCTGGGGGAAAAGAACGTTGTGAACGTACCCGAGATGATATTGAAAGCATCAAGGGGGTTCACCGTTGTTCCTGAAGTGGGTACTACGGGACGGGGAGCAGGGGGTGCGGCTTTGGCGGCGAGAGCGGCCATGGGCTTAGAGGGCTTTGCGGGGGGCGCAGGGGGGGGGGCTGGGGCGTTCGGACGCGGGTCCAGTAACGCAGGGATCCCAGCAGGGGAGGGCTTGGGAGGACCTAATGCAGGGAAAGCCTGCATGTGGTTCCCTTTGTTCCAATGATTCCAGGGGCTGGGTCTCTGGGGACTCAGCCTCTCTGGGAGTTTGGACGAGGGGGCTTCTCTTAACTGGCGAGCGTTGGCGCGCTTCGCCAGTTTCGAGGAGGAAGACTTCGGGGCCTTGGGGCAGCCCCGGTAGTTGGCGGGGTGACCGGCCTCCCCACAGAGAACACAGCTGGGTGGCTCTGTGCAGAGGGCTCGGTCTTTGGGACGGGAACAATCCACTGTTCCGTGATTCCCCAAGCACTTGACGCACCTGGGGGTCGCGAAACAGTGGTGTTGAGAGTGCCCGTAAAGCTGGCACCTATGGCATTGGCCAATGTTGCCAGTTTTACGGGGCTTCTCAATACGGATGCCCGTGAGGCTGCAGACAGCCTTGATACGAAAAATGGGGTGATGACCCTCGGTGGGCGGGCACACCACTAGGACCATGTCGAATGCCGGACCATGTCTGGCCCGGTGCATTCTATGGACCTCATCTACGGGCACGTTTTGTGCCTCGAGGTTGGCCTTGATCTCATCAGTGGCGATCTCTACGGGGATCATTCGGATCACTCTCAGGGCGTATGTGTGGTAAGACACATTACGTGCACTGAGGAGTTTGGTCAAGTCACGAAAGTCTCGTGACGTAGGGGTCTGGACTTTAATGCCCTGCTGGGTAGAGCGGGCATTAGTGAAGTTGACCCTCTGGTCAACACACCACTTGGAGATCTCCGTCCACTTCGCCTTGTCCTGTATAAATACAGGGGGCGGGGGAGGGATCTTTTTTGCGGTCTTGTTGACCGGAGGGGTGGGGGCAATGTCGCGGGGAGCGACAACCTTTGCGGAGGTTGACGCTTTAGGGGTGGGGATGGACGTGGCGTTAGCCTGCGGGGTGGGGGCACGCGAGGGAGGGGATTATTCCTCGATCGCTGCGAACTTAGCGGCCGGGGCGGCGCTAGAGTTTGTCTTCTTACGCTTGTTTCCCTTGCCATGGGAAACTAGCGTGTATTGTTCCCCGTCTGACGAGGGGGAGGAGACCGAGTCTGCTGCTCGGTTTTCCTGGCTCCTCGCCAGAGGAGACCTCTTCGGTGTCCATCGAAATGGGCACCTGAGAGCTGGGCACGGGGGGAGACTCTAGTGCGTCGCTAAATGTAGCGACGCTAGTCTCGGGAGTCGAGGTAGCGTCGGCGGCGATGGTCTGCGCTTGGGCAGCCAGGGCGCGCTTGGACAATCTCTTAAACAACCCCTTGAACTCGGGGTCGTCCATGAAGAGCTCGCAGAGCGAGAAAAAACTTTCTCGCTCTTTTGAGCTCCACTCGGCGACCTTCGAGCCCAACATGGTTGGGAAAGGGGAACTCTATTCGCTCATCGGAGCGCCTAACACCTAACAGCCCTAATCCCCGGGTGGGTGTGCCCGGGGGTGAGTAGCACTCCCTGTCGGGTATAGACAGGGAGGTGTGACCTACTGCGTGAGCCCTAATCTGTGTGTGCCGTCGCCAATCTTATTGTGCGACAGGGCCCTAACCGGTCAGTGCGGATGGGTATAGAGATACCCTGACCAGTCTAGTGCGGGGGGTATAGAAATACCCGCGGCACTAGTACGCGGCTGTGGAAGGAAAACTGTCACCGGGACTGACGAGGGAAGCCCCCAAGGCCAGCGATCCGGGACCCATCCAAACTTACGCCTAGCCCTGAAGGGGATAGGCGGGTGCGTTGGGTCAGCACCCACTCGGTTTCGTTGACACCGTGAGGTTTCAGCCGAGGACCACGAAACTGTGGATTTGCCCAGAAGGGGCCACTACGTTTTAGACGTGTCCAAATAAAGAAACAATTGTCTTGAAAAAGACAGTTTTTGAGACAATTCACGATCGAAAATAAATTTTCGATCGCCAATTGGGTAGCCGGAGCGACTACGATGCGGAGCGTTGCGCAGCAGACACAACACTAACACTGGCACTTTCACAGCGGCGGCGTGGTGGGGGGCGCGGGCGGTGGAGCGGCGAGCGCGAGAACAACACGTCCGTTCGCTGCGGAGGTCGAGCGTGGAATAAAAAAGGGATACAATAACAAAAAGGATGACATATTTATACTTTTCGATAAGTTGTTTATTGGAGTAGTCAATACGTAAACAATTACTCATATGTTAACAATGCATTTTTGGAATTATGACTTATGGCAGGAACCACCGTGAGCTGGTCCATAAAGATAAGCTCTGGGTGTTGTTGCTACAGGTATATCTAAAATCTATAAAATTGCGGTAAAATTTATCTATCAAAGTGGAGTTTTGAACAGCTTAAACGAAATGTGGTCATGCATTAATGGTACGAATATATCGCAAAAATAAATCCGGAATATTTCAGTTCTCGTAGTGGAACGTTTATAAAGCCTTCATTTACTGCAAACTCGTAAAACATTTTTGAAGCTACACATAACACCTTCGACGCCGAGCATAATCTCCAGAATCACACTTTTTTTGTTGTATATTTTTTTTATTTATGTAGTTTTATGTATCGTATTAATGTGTTTTAACCTTAAATCTTCCTCTTCTCTTTTTCAAGTTTTTTAAATATAGTATCAAAAATGATACACTGGCCTACCAAATTATTTTGTATGTTCTCATATCTCCGCGGCCATGTGTATCGTTTTTGATACACATTGTATAAACAAGTGTGTGCAAAAATGATACACAGGCACCAAAGTTGTCAAGCAGTTTTAGAGTAAATAAACATCTTTATTTACTTTCCAATATGGAAATCTCGTGGAGAATTCAGGAATTATGTCACTTGAGTAAATTGCAGATATCTTGTGAAATACCTGTTACCTGTGTACCTCATGGAAGAGAGGATTGGAGTTAAATAATAAGTGAAGGAAAGTCTATCAAGCGTCTTATCACTTGAGAGGAAATGCCTCTTGTGATGATTACTCACTGTTTTAAGGAACACTCTAGAAATTCAAGCAGCTAAGAAGTGGTCACGTTCTAGTAAACAGGCGCTGAGTATGAGCTGAAACACTACTCTGTCAAGAAAGTACCGGGAAAAGATCAATAGTACGCTAAATGTTAGTTATTCATCCAAATTTATTTTATCACCTTCAAAGTATGCTCCTTCACTAATGATACACTTACGCTAACGAATAATCTAACTATCGAAATCAAGTTCGGTTCTCGCCGGGAATTGTCCTTTATGTTCTACCGGACGAAAACGGGAACCTCGAAGTAGTTATTTGGGTTTAGGAAAAAGAAATAAATTGGCTGGAGCCATATCTGGTGAATTAGGTGGTTGCTCGATGATACTTGTTGAGTTTTTGACTAAAAAGATCTCTTGGGACTAGCCGAGGAGCACGTTTCATACCCAAGTGATTATTTAAAATAGTACGCATCGATTCTAGAGACACAGAAACTTCGGCGTAGCCGCCGAAGTTTGTGGGTTTTCAGTCATTATATTCTTCACTTTTGCGATGTTAACTTTTGCAGATGTTGATGGCCTACCAGAACGGGACAAATCTTCCATCATCTCGACCGCTTTTGAATGCTTTGTACCACTCATAAGCACGTGCTTTTGTTAAATTCGATTCACCGTAACAGTTTCACTGACTCCGAACACGAAATCCCATTAGCAATGCAAAATGTAAGAAAAAGTTTTTGTTGACCGATGTAACTCAAACTCCACGCAAAAATGGAAAACAGTTGTGCCAATGTAATAAAAAAAAATTACTTATATACCTGCCAAAAAGGTACTTAGTTACTTGAACTATAAACAAATCATCCCAAAACTTTTTGACTGAATGTATATTTGAGCCTCGTAACTAAGCCATGTGACAGAAGTGTTTTGCTTGTGAGTTGACGATAAAAGTTTTCAAATTAGAAGAATGAGACGAAACCATGGTGCATAAATAAACATCTTAGTTCCTTCATTCGTTTGCTATAAGTTTAAAATGGTACAAGTGCAGTAAAGCAAAAATAAACTCAAAACTGGAATGCGCAAATAATTTAATAGTGGAACTTTAATTCTGTCGTAAACAGAAATACCATCACTAGGATAAACCTTAAACATGCGACTGTCCCACAAAATTCACAATGTATCAAAGTTTTTTTTTTTTGGTTGTGAAATCATCAAATGACTTCTCCCGCTCTGGGCGGAGCGGGAGGGCCTGTCAGACTTTTACTGACTAAAACCTACCCGTGTTCCATCAGTTGCCCATGTGCCAGGGTCACGGTATCTCTTTCGAACAATCACGTGACCCCGGCACGCATCGGTCTTGGCAGACCCCTTCAGCACTGCTGACATCTCTTTGAGGCGCACGTGGAACACTACGCGCCGTCGACCCGAGCTTGGTCCTTACCGGGCGGCGAGCTACCCATTGCTCGCCACCCGCAAGCTCGCGCCTACGGTGGCCGGGAGTCCGCAATCGACTCCCGACACCCGGGGCGTCTCCTCCTGCGGTGGCTAGGGACGTGAGGGCGCAGAGACTGCCACTCCCTCACGCGCCCCACCTCCTCCTTTGCGAGCATTACTGCTTCGCAGAAGGAGGTGACGGCTTCCCATGCCCTCTCGCTCAGTACCATGGCTCGCACTAGGGCTGAATGCGAGAGGTCGCCGCCGCCGATCGCCTCCACGAGGACACGGCGGTGCTCCGCCCAGGCAGGGCACACCTCCACCGTATGCTCCACCGTGTCCTACTAACTAACCCTTATGTTTGAAACAGACATACAGAAAAACTACAGGTTGCTTGCTCGTACAGGCCGCGGGGTTGTCCTAAGTCCTAAAGTATTCACAACTACTAGTATTATTTAGTTATTTACGAGCATTGCGAGCGCTCTTCCATAAGTAAGGTCTCGTTAGCTGCTGGTAAACAAAATCAAGAGATTATTAAAAGCACCTACTCGGCGGAATCATGATGCCTATTGAAATTCGTAATGAACTGAAAGATAACGAAGTTTTTACAGCTTTGTTGAAATGAAAACCTTATTGGAGAAATATTTACTCAAATGAAGAGCGAAGATAGCAGGAAATGCTCTTAAGAGGTATTCGCTTTTGGTTCCAGGAAAATCGAATGTAGCCTTTGAATGTTGAGTTGTCGATGACTTGTTAAGTTGTCGATTGAATTTAACCATCGATGACTTATTGAATTTTATATGTAGCATAACTTTCGTAACATTGTACATTAAACGACGTTGTGACGCGATTCTGGCATAATTTTTTTTTTACGAAGTTTTCATGTAATTGCTGCATCGCGCCTGTTTGCGGAAGCCTTAATGTTTTTACAATACAATGTATATATACTACTGTCATTTCTGTATGTATTGTAGTTTGGTGTAATTTATTGATTTTTATGTAGCCAAAAGAGAATATAAGCATCTAGTGAGAATCCTGCAATTGTGCTTACGTTTGCAGAAATACATTGAAAACTTATATATAAAAGTATACAATTTTAATGAAGAAATGAATGCAGTGAGTTAAGGGCCCACCTTCAAAGTGAATGATAGTAGGATGGGCGTGGTTTATGACGGGTCAACCTAAAGTGGCCGGCCGCCACAAACTTATATCTGAACCGTTTATAGAGAATAGGAAAACCAGCGGCCAAAAGTTGAACTAATGACAGAAAATGTCTCGAAATAAAAAACCGTTACTAATTTAGCATAGCCTTGCTGTAAGCATTATTCCTGTCACTGTTGCACATCTGTCAAACTACAATAGCAGGGTAGAGACGGAAACATCTTAGAAAAAGGTACGTGAAAGTAGCATAAATTTAGTCGGTCTATGAAATTTTTGCACATAGCGTGCTATGGAGTAGACAAATAATACAAATATTTAATTATAAGCAATAAAACTATCTTACAGCAATAAATTATCTTCTTTATCTATACGTAATATTATAAATGCGAAACTAACTCTGTCTGTCTGTCACGCTTTCACGACTAAACCTTATTCGTTACCCATTAACCCTATTAATTCCGCGACTTCACCTGCGTCCCCGTAAGGTATGATTTACGAAGACGAAGTCGCGGGAAAAAGCTAGCTAATATTTATGTACTGATGTTGGGTAATACGAGATTGTTTAACTCAAAATAATTAAAAATATAGAATAAAAAATTTAAGTATTTATATTACTAGTCATCGCCGCCCATTGGTCGAAATTCGACCGTGCTTCATTTGAATAGAAATACATTATTAAGTGAAAAAAAATATATAATAATAAATATAAAGGAGGTAATAATAATAAGTATATAAGGTACTAAGGAGCTGCTCCTCATTGATATGACCATAAGCCAACAAGTTCGTCGTTCCCGAAAGGATCTGTCGACATGTTGGATAGACTATAAGAAGGCCTATGACTCGGTGCCACATACATGGCTCATGAGGGTGCTGGAGTTGTATAAAGTCGATGCATCTCTTCGCACCTTCCTGATTTCATGTATGAGGCAGTGGAGGACGGTCCTTCGCTATCCAGGATGTTGAAATATCCAAGGGAACAGCGAACCGATAAGGATCGAGCGAGGCATATTTCAGGGTGATAGTTTGAGTCCGCTTTGGTTCTGCTTAGCCCTGAATCCTCTAAGCACACTGCTGGAGGATTCACGCATAGGCTATCGGATGAGGAGAGGTGGTCAGGTTATATCCCACCTCCTTTACATGGATGATTTTAAAACTCTTTGCCCCCAACAATTTTCAACTGATGGAGCTACTGAAAGTAGTTGAAACCTTCAGTAGCGCCATCAGAATGGAATTTGGTGTGGACAAATGTGCGGTCATGCATGTAAAGCGAGGGGAGATTGCGGAATCCGTGGGAACCCAACTCTAGGATTCCATAAACCTCCGAGCCCTCTCCGCAGCCAAAACCTATAAGTATTTGGGTATGTCGGAAGCGTTGGGCATCAATGTTACTGACATGAAGCAATCGTTGAAGGAGCGCTTCTTTGGCCACCTGAAGAAAGTTTTTAATAGTCTTCTATCAAGTGGAAACAAGGTGCGCGCCTTCAACGGTTGGGTCATGCCGGTTTTGATGTACTCTGTCGACATACTCAAATGGACTCAAACCGAACTCAATGCCCTGGACAGGAGGGTCCGTACGCTGTTGACTGCATATCGAATGCATCACCCACGGTCATCGGTAATGAGCCTGTATATCCCGCGAAAGTGTGGATGTCGAGGTTTTTTAAACGCTAAGACTCTCCACAATCGCGAGATATGCAGCCTCAGGGAATATTTCCTAGAAACCAACGTGTGGATGCATCGAGATGTGGTCGCGGTTGACAAGGGCCTCACCTCGCTCTCCATGGCTAACGAAAACTGGCGTAAACCTGTAATACTCGACACTAATGACCGCATGAAGGTATGGCAGAGTAAGGAGCTCCACGGACGCTATTTCCGGGCCTTACATGGATCCGATTTAGATCTACTAGCGTCCGTAGCCTGGCTGCGTTTCAGTCACTTCTTTGGGGAAACCGAAGGTTTTGTCTGTGCAATTATGGACGAAGTTATGATGACGAACAACTACCGGAGATTTATTGTGAAAGATGGCACGGTTGACATCTGTCGGGTATGCCACCGTCCAGGAGAATCAATTAGACACATAATTTCTGGGTGTTCTCGACTAGCTAACGAAGAATAATTGCATAGGCACAACCTAGGATTATTCACCAGCAACTTGCTCTGAAATACAGTCTTGTGGAATCAGAGGTGCCGTACTACAGGTATGTGCCCGACCCAGTTCTCGAAAATGGAAATATCACATTGTACTGGGATCGGTCCATCATCACTGACAGGACTATTGTTGCAAATAAGCCTGATATAGTGGTGGTGGATCGAGTAGAGCGGCGCACAATGATTGTTGACATAACGGTCCCACATGACGAGAACCTCGTGAAAGCTGAGAAAGATAAACAGATCAAGTATTTTGACTTAGCTCGCGAGGTTGTCGACATGTGGGATGTGGATTCAGCGATCATTGTGCCGATAGTCAACGGCTTGATAGCCAAGAGCCTCGACCAACATCTAAGGAGGCTCTCGTTAGGCAGCTGGATCAAGGGCTTGATTCAGAAAGCGGTACTTCTGGATACGGCTCGTATTGTCAGGAGGTTCCTCTCTCTGGAGCCCTGACCGCCGGTAGCTTGGACCCTGTTCCCGATACCGGTGGGCTACTATTTTTTATATTTTTAAATGTTTTTATAATTTTTGTTATTTTAATATTTAAAAATATAATTTATATGTTTGTACAATGAAATAAAAGAATATAAAAAATAATATGGTATTAATATTGAAAATAATGAAAATAATGTATTTTTACGCATAATTAAAAAAAAAAATAGTATTCGTCACTTCTTCTCTGTATAAACTATATGTGTGCGAAATTTCATACTCCTCCGTCCACCCAATTTTTGTAAAAAGGGTTCCAAAATTTTCGCTTCACGTATTAATATATAGATTTAAAACATGAAATTAAAAATAACGAATTAATCTTCTAGAGGTCTATGAATAAAGTATATGATGGTGTTTAAGAGATTAATAACAATTTCATTTCACCGATTACTATACATTTATTTGGTAAATGACAATTACAATATTTTAGATAGACTTCGTCCATTACGAAATACTAGTTATGAGTATTTTTTCACCTTATTTTACAAGTTATTTATATTTCCTTCAAGGTCAATTTCGTATGGCAATGTGTATGATAAATGTTAAAATTACTTGACTTATACATACATATTTAGTAATTACGTGTGACTGCGGTTAGAAAATCAAAACCGATATTATTGCCGATATTTTGTAACTATGTCTAGATTATATCTTTTTATTTGGGTGTTTTACCCGACTGCAGAGGGCAATGTGTTTATCAGCCTATTAACTCGTATGTATGTTTGTTCTTTTATTAATTTTATTTTTCATTACAGTTATTTTGGGGTTAGGGGTAATTCAGAGATGGAGTACACAAATATTTTGCTAAACAGTCTTCATAAGGTTATAGAAGTATGTTTAGTGTTATTCAAAACAGAGTAAAACACCATTGTTTTGATCATTCATAAAATCTTGTAGGAATGAAAAATTATAAATAGCCAATATGTTTTCAGAAAGCACTCTTGTCTACAAGAGTGCTTTGATTAGATATCAATTAGATATCGAGAAGCAGTGGTGGCTCAGTGGCAACGGCTACTACTTACGAGTTCGAACCCGACGCTTTACTCTGTGTAAATTATTTCAACACCACTGCTCTCAAAACTGTGAAGGAAAATATCGTGAGTAAACATGTCTTAGAACTAAAAAATCGAAGACATGTGACATCTACCAACCCGCGCACTGGGCCCGCGTGGTGGATTATGTCCCACTCTCTCTCACCGAGAGGAGGCCTGTGTCCCAGCAGTGGGAACGTTATAGGCTGCTAATGATTAGGTATCAAACACGGTACATATAGGGTTCGAACCAGCTAGGCTCGGCTTCAGGCCACGTGCCTGACAAGGATGGCTTCGTGAAGGTAGAGAGGAAGAAGCTTCGTAATCGGAACCAGTGTGGGACCGCGCTAGCAGGACTCAGTATGCTGCTGCATCCAGCTACACTAATGACGCAGCTCTATGTGTCCCGTCAACATTACACCACGAAGGTTGAGGAGATCGTGGAGTTTGTACGTGTTAATTCCAACTGGACCTTGAGGGTCGAGAAGTTGGAACCGTGCCACAACACAAACTTCAAGTCATTCGTGGTCCGAGTTCCAACTCATCAAATCGAGACCTTCCTCAAGGAAGAGTTTTGGCCGAAGGGTGTCGTGTATCGGCGATTCCGTGGAAGGCTACGCGATACTACGCAGCGCAACACGTCGCCGTCACTTCGTGTACAATAGTTATGTTTACGTGTTTTTTTTGTATGTATGATACTCTGTATGGTATTATGATTTGGGTCTTTGTAGCCCGAAATAAACTGATTTGATTGATTGATTGATACATGAAATTAAAATTTATATTTTCAATAAAACTTCACATCTGCTAGAAATGATAAATGATTTTATTTCTGTAAGTAGGTTTGTACAAACACTTTTACATGCCAATGATATTTTTTTAAACTAGTTCGGTGTTTGACACAGCCTGTTTAAATCATTACCCTTCTTTGAGCTGCTGTCAAGTAAAACCTCACCTTTTTTACAATTCTAATGCTACTCCATTCATTCGTTGTGCTGTATTTGAAGTGACAGTACTTCACATATAGATATATTGTTGACATACTTCAAACCTAAAAACAAATTATATATTTTATTTTATTTCTAAATGCATGATTATTATAAGTTTTTGGGATAAAACAGACGTTCTTCTCTAGAAAATTAGGTGTTTACTCAATGTTACTTTACAAAGTGAGAATAGATTGTTGCTGTAATGCCTTAGTGAAGGTGGTGAATTCAATTTACTGTTATGATCATCTTATTGGTATTTCATTCTTGCAAAATGAATAAATTAATTGCCCTGTGCAGGAACTCCTAACCTTGAAGGTACTGTTCAGTTTTGGTTTATGGTTCTTCTCATTTTCATACATAATTTAGGTCGTCTCTAAATGGTAATAGAAAAAGAATGTTATATTGTCCACAGTCACAAAAATAGACACATATACATTCGAAATACAAAGTTATTTGGAAAGCCAACACTTATTATATTAAATCATTACAGCAAAATGCTTAACTACTACCTTTTTCTGTGAACACAAATATTTAAAAAACGTAATTTTAATCGCACCGATTTGTAAAAAAGTGACATAGGTTCGTCGTCGATGAGCCCTACTGGGCGACTGATTTATGAAAGAACGAGAGTGATGACACTACTTATGATAGGCAAAAGAAGAGATGGCGATAATGTGTGTGCGCTTGGAATAAAATAACGTATGTGCCAAAACGAATCGCCGTTTTTTATGAATGAAAAGTATTATTAAAACGAAAACTCTTTTACAAAAACTTAGATACAATTATAATCAATGTTTTAAAGTAAACTATGTTTAATAATACATACACATCGCGCGTTGAGGCTAAAAAAATCACAATCATAGATAGAACTTTGCGATTTTTTTGTATCGAGAAAATTTCATCGTATCGTGTATTCCTTTTACAGGATACTAGATCATATAGTAAAAAAACATACACTAAAAGATTAAGTACGGATGCCATACGGTAAGAAAGGTACGCTAAAAAGAAAAAGCACGTTTATCTTGCTACGTCACCTTAACAAAAATCCCACACTACTCAATCACTTTCACCTCTAAAATATCTGCCGAAACAATAACTTAAACAATTTATCACCAAATTATATTAATTAACAATTCCACGTTAAATAAAATACCTATTACAGCGATAGTTGAACAGTGTAAAGATTAGTCTGTAGAGCTACGTAACGATCATCTCTGACATTCAAAGTTTGCAGAAAGTCTGTTAAACTTCTTAAATGTCTCTGAAATAATTTACTAATAACGTCTCTCATTGTTCTTGGAACTTTTTAATAGATTCAGATGGGTCAGTTTAGAATTGATTTAACGCTTTTTCGGATTTGCGCTCGTGTAGACTCAATCTTATTCAGATGAGAGTTACACAGAAAAATGAATTTTTCATGGAACTTTTGCAAATCCAAAGAAAACTCTCGAAAAGACAAAAGTTATTATTTTATCATTTTTGATCCTTGACACTTCCTAGACATATGTATACTGCTAGATTTTAAAAAATATGCCTTTTATAAGAAAAAGATCTAAGCCTTTCTTGTTGTTTGTTTTAAAAGAGTTTAAAACGTAACTTTGAATTTCCAAAATTGTTATCAACAGGATTTAAAACCTGAAGTTCTAAGCCACGCGGCTTAGCACTGGCACGTTTCTGCTCTAAAATACGTCTTTCTGTATTAAAATAAGTGACGTCTTCATTTCAATAGTTTCGAAGCTTCCAGAGAGATGTGTCAGTCTGTCTGTTTTGGGATATATGTTTATGTTGCAGTCAAAACTCTTAACCAGGCAAAAGTACTTGTTTCGTCCCGTTTGACTTGTTTAATCTGTGCGCCTAACGGAGCGTGCGTGTAACGAAGTGACAACTGTCACTTGTCAGTTTGATTTTGACACTTGGTTTTGGTCTTTGGAAAATGCATGGTCGATGAATTTTGCTTGCGCGACCCCTTTTGTTCCCGGCCTTTGACTCCCGGCCACCGTAGGCGCGAGCTTGTGGGTGGCGAGCAATGGGTAGCTCGCCGCCCGGTAAGGACCAGGCTTGGGTCGACGGCGCGTAGTGTTCCACGCGCGCCTCAAAGAGGTGTCAGCAGCAGTGTAGGGGTCTACTAGGACCGATGCCTGTCGGGGTCACGTGATTGTTCGAAAGAGATACCGTGACCCTGACACATAGGCAACTGATGGAACACGGGTGGGTTTTAGTCAGTAAAAGTCTGACACACCCTCCCGCTCCGCCCAGAGCGGGAGAAGTCATTTAATGATTTCCCATCCTGAAAAAAAAACCCTTTTGTTAATTAATCCTTTTGAATCGGTCGTTTTTGAACAATTTGTCGTGACCCAATTGTTTTGTGAGTAACCAACCCCTTTTGACGAAATAAAACGGTTTGATCTTTGGACTTTGATTGAAATAGTTTGATGTGATAGTGACCATTTGGAGACCGCGTGCTGAGAAAAACTACAGCGTATTGGAGCGGCCTTGTATCCTGGAATACTTACAGCGTCACTACACAATACAATATACACTCATTTACATACATAAATCCAGGTAGGCTCCAGAACCAGTTTTCCTCAACCAGGTGAGTCTTTTGAATATTTGTTTTAATTACCTCCGCGCACGGCGGACAGTTCGCAGCCACTCTTGCCCAGGGCCCACCATCACCATGCTTCCACTGCGCTATTTAAATCCTATGGTCGGGGCCTTGGCCTGGCGTCGAACAGTACTATTGACTAGCAAAATCAGTCAAAAGTGCTTTTGACTGAACAGGTTGGTCAAAAGTGGTTTTGACTGAAAATCATTGGTTATTAGTACTTTTGACTGCTTTGCAGTTAAAAGTACTTTTGAGTGACTCTCTTCGTCAAAAGTAGTTTTAACTGCAATAAAGCATCGGTCAAAAGCACTATTAAGCGAGCTGGTGACTTAGGGCACCCCGACTCGGACAGGTTATATTAGAAGTATCCTCCTCCTTCGTGGTAATTTTTTAAACCACTCAGAAATAGGAGCCCCGCGCAGCGGGGCTCCTTTGACCGGGGTTCCGACTTTTTAAGAGTTTTGACTGATACAACCAGTTAAAACCACTTTTGACGGAATCACTTAGTCAAAAGTACTTTTAACCAGCTCCATTGGGCAAAAGTACTTTTAACTGTTATTTTAGTCAAAAGTGTTATTGACTAAAACATACGGTCAAAAGTACTTTTGACTGATTTTACTAGTCAATAGTACTTTTGACTGGTTAAGAGTTTTGACTGCAATATTTACACCTGCATAACATTAAGCCCATATTTCGGCACATTACACGTGCCATAAAGCTTACACGTGCACGGCAGAAAAAATGTCACAGGACGCGTTCCGTTCATGGCCATTGTGCCCACAGTCTTCCTACCTCGATGACCAGCGTAATGGTCCGGTGAACCAGCTGCAATTTGCATCCCGTTACAAAACCTGCTGATTTAAATTTATTTACACGGCGCGGGGACGGCGACCACTAATCTCTATGCGTGAATTGTTAGATACAAATAGGTACTACAATATTTGTACCTACCACCATAATATACCAACCTATTAATTTACCAGTAACCGCTCGTTACGTTGCAACTTTCTGAAAGCGGGTGTTGAGATACCGATCACGTCTATCCTTGGGGATAAGCACGTGAACCAATGTCCAACATTATTACATACTCTCTCGGACCTATAGCTTATAACGTGCACACACTTCACACGTGCCTCACTTACTCACGACATTAACACCAGGCACTTACAAGTGGGACATCAAAGTGAGCCCCTAAAGTGACCCTTTCTTCAAGTGTACTCAGGTAAAGCCTACATGATAAGTGCCGTGTTGACATGGGTCACAGGTTTCTGAACGATAATTTGTCTTGATACCAATTATATAATTTTTACATTCTCTAAACAGAAATAATTGCTTCTTGTTTGCACAAGTCACGAGCAGATAAGGTCTTGAAATTATTGCAGGATACGTGCTTTATTTCAACATAACTTGGGATACAGACATTCTAAGTGTTCCCCCATGTACAAAGTCTCGCAGTTGGCACATAACATTATCCAGGTTTTAGTCGAGCTTTTTGTCTGAAACTCTGCCACGCTCCAACGCTCTAATTAGAATATTTACTTGGCACTTATTACGCCTACTGCACTGTTTTCTCTAATTCCAAGGTTTTACTTTGAGATACGAGTACAAGAAGCGAACTGGAAAATGCTCAAAGGAAGCGTAGTCTTGGCTTGGAGTGTAAACTTTTAGGTAATTTAATTATTTCTGTGTTACAAAATATTGCTCCATTAAAGTTTTGTAGATACTAGGTATTTAGATTTTGTCTCATTTGTGTTTGTCATCCAATATACCAAAGAAACCATTAAAATATCATCGTTGTGATCCTAAACGTCTTTCAATTTCACCCTTCATCACTCATATAAGATTTTTTGCGATTTAAAACGCATTAATCATACTCTTAGTCATTTTCACCAGACAATTTTTGTCCACCAAAGATATTCCTGCATTATGCGAACATTATTTGATGGTAAAAACATTATGTTAATGACTCAACCATCTTTATTACATGACTCGCACAAGCCACTATTAATCACATCTAACGTATCGAACTATACCTACTTACCTATGTAATATGAATGGTCAGGCCAAGATTTCATTATGACCCGTAGGTGCATAAATGTAATTTGATAATATTAAAGTAGGACTCAACCAAAGAGTTCCTACTTCATAGGTTTTAGTTGCTGTCCACAAACAAAATAAAGAATCGACTCAATTTAATAGAGGTGTTTTAGTGGAGTAAGAGGAACCTCTAAATTAAAATAAACATTGCATAGAAAGCGTAAATAATAATTATTGTATTTAGGTATATAATATACAAAGGAGCACCTGTTGTTTTACATTGTTTTGGTGGGAAAGTCCAAAATATTTGGATTTTTTACGAATAAGACTCAGCCAACCGCTTTTATGCAATATCAGTGGCAGTAATGGCAGCACGTCATCTCAATGCTCATCGCTTTTTATTACCTCGTAAGATATGCGATTTTTTTTCCGCAGAATAATGATTTTATTCCAGTCTTACCTCAGAGTTCCAAAGCTGCGCGAACCCTAGAATCCTTCGTTACGTTCAAGATTCAATATAAAACCCGTGATTTAGGACACTGCTTTATCTCTAAGGACATAAAAAGAGAAGAGAAGAAGAGAGACGAGGAGAGTAGTAAATTATTCACCTAAGTTAATAATTTACTACTCACATCATCCATGGGGTGTAAAACGATTTTTTGCGAAATACAACAGAATACAGAAAAAGTCTAGGTCAACTAGCAAATTGTCTTATAACGATAGCTTTAACAATATCTCAAAATTATTTAATAAAGGTTATGTAAAAAAATCCATTAAATGTTTCTCGTGAATAAGCTTTGTCATCAAACTATTACGCAGTCTATAGTTATTTCTTAATTAACGTTCTTTTCAAAATTCTGAAATAGTAATTTATTTACAATTTCATTATTCTGATAAATACGTGGCATCTATCTTTATTAATTTTATTCCACAAACAAGAGAATAAATCATGGATATCTATGACAGCAGCCATATTATTTAACAGCTGCAAGAGACGGCTCTAGTGGAACGTGCACCGGACGAATCATAGACAAACCTTCACTCTATCGATCATTTGACGTAAAGGATTTGAAGTCCAGTCGAGTAAAATATTGTGACTACCCTCGGCCATTAACGATCATCGCTGTTGAGACGGGACGCGATCATTCCGATCCAGCCCGTCCCTTGCTGTCCTCTACCAGCGATGCCCTAAGCTGAGGTCCGTACCTCACAGGGAGTGCCCTAAGCGATTAGTCGCTCTAGTTTTAAGTTTTTAAGCTCTGGCTGGAGGTCTTAATTTATTAAGGTAGCAAAAGCTGCAGGCAAGTCCGGTTAAGCAGCCAACAACCATGAGGTTAACCTATGAAGGTTAACCTGTAAGATGTCATTAAAAAAAAGACACGGAACGCATTTCAAACGGATGCGTCTTGGTGCACGGACCACTGTCTCTCGACAGTCAGTACTGCCCGGTTTTTGGTTGTGGAACACTGTCCCTGACAGTTAGTACTACCCTGATTGTGGTAGGTGCATGGATCACTGTCCCTGACAGTCAGTACTGCCCTATGTCACCGCCCTCACTGCCATTATTAGTTATTTATTTCAGTTTTATTTCATTTCTATATTTCCTAGATTTAAGATAACTAATTGTTCAATTAAAATTGTGTATTGCCATATCTGAGTTTGACTTCTGATGTCTGGACCAAACCCGACATATATTTTAATACTATTTGTTTTCACTATGATAAACACCAATCCTAACATCGTAAACAAAAACATTATGTATTGCATGTTATTATTTCCACTGCTTACAAGAGAATGGGCAGCAGCGTTCTCTATACATTTCACCACTATACTGCGATCGCCAACCCGCCTACCAAGCGTGGCGATTATGGCAAAGCCCCCCAAATTGGGGGAGGCCTAAGTCCAGCAGTGGACGTCTTACGGCTGAAATGATGATGATGATTTCCACTGCTGCTGGGACACAGGCCTCCTCTCTTGCCAAGAAGTGGGTGGTTATATTTATTTTATTTTATTAAAACTTTATGCACAAGTAAAACTACTGTACAAAGGCGGACTTAATGCCTGAGGCATTTTCTACCAGTCAACCTTAGGGTGATGCAGAGAAAAACATGGCAGGTGCAACTTACGGGATAGATAACTCGAAAAGGAAGAATACTAAAAACATATATACAAATAGATACAAATACATACATATATACATACATATAACGAAAAAAAAAAAACTTTCTCTAGAGATATAACGATAGGTGGAGAAGAAACCGAATCCAGCAAATTATATACCACGCGGGCCCAGTGTGGGTTGGTAAATGTCATATGTCTTCAAATTTTTGGTTGTAGGAGATGCGGGTTTCCTCACGATGTATTCTTTCACCGTTTTGAGGGCAGTGGTGATGAAATTATTTACAAAAAGTAAAGTGCCTGCCTGGGTTCGAACCCACGACCTAACACATCGTAAGTCGCGACCGTATATACGACTGGGCCACCACTGCTCTTTCACAACTCTGGATTTATTCATTTACTCTGGTTTATATGTGTATACTACTCTAAAATTAGACTAAACTTTTATAAAGATATTTTCATGGTTCGCGAAGTCATAACAACTTCGAAGTCGGAGCGGGACGCTAGTGAACGAATAATAATAAAGAAAACAACATTTTCGGATTAATAAATTTTTTTTTTAATAATTTATTATTTATTTATTTATTAATTATTGGTCTATCTACAATTGTTACACTTTATAATCTAATAATACAAGCTATAATGCACACCAAGTGTACAATATGATGCGATAGACACAGCATGCATGAACTTACTTAAAAATTAATTACAGTGGTTTTACAGTTACAAGCATACTTAATATTAATGACATGTTATTATTAAGACAGTTAAAAGCTTAAATATATAGGTTAAGATTAACATAGTTCAGTGTAGTGTTGATTATTTTTGGTGGACTTGTTGTTTGAAATTATGAATAGATGTACAACAAATATCTATAGCATCATCACAATTATTGAGAAGCCTGCAAAGTCTTGGGATTGGGGAGTTTGACCCTGAAACAGTTTTGCGGAATGGGGGACGTAATAGTTTGATTGGGTGGCGCGGGTAGTTATGTGGTAGGATAAAACCAAACTTACTTAAGAGCTGTGGGCAATCTATTTTGCTGTTAAGAATTTTGAATAAGAAAATTAGGTCGTTATAATCTCTGCGTTTTTCGAGTGAAGTCATGTTAAAATGTTCTAGTCGTTTCGCATAGCTCGGCACTTTTTTGGCTATTCCCCCCGAGTAAGCAAGATGGTATAAAAATCTTTTTTGAATGCGCTCCAACCTAAGACTATGTGTTGCATAGTGGGGACGCCACACTACCGAGCAGTACTCCAATACGGTACGTACGAGGCAGTTGTACAGATAGATTTTAGTTCGAGGCTTGCGAAAACATTTTGCGTTCCGTAGTACAAAACCAAGTGACTTTGAAGCTTTTTTAATAATAATGTCCATGTGAGGAATAAATGTTAATTTTTGGTCAAGAAAGACCCCTAGGTCTCTAATCACATCAACTTTGCTGAGACACGTGCCATTTATAGTGTAACTGAAATCAAAGAAAATTGGCTTCCGGGTAAAGGTTATTTGAGAACACTTTTTTATGTTTAAATGCATTTTGTTATCATCGCACCATTTTATAAGCCCATTCAGGTCAGCTTGAAGTAAAGATGAATCGACTTGAGAATTTATTACACGAGCTATTTTCAAGTCGTCGGCGAACATGAATGGCGTGGAATTTATGAAGCAATAGGGAAGGTCGTTAACAAAGATAATAAAAATTACTGGACCTAGGTGAGAACCCTGAGGAACCCCGGAGGTTATAATTAGGGTTTCGGATTTATAGCCATTGGCAACGACATAGAACGATCTGTCTGTTAATATGAGTGAAGCCACTTAAGAAGAGAACCAGCAAACCATACGCAGCAAGCTTTTGAATGAGCACAGCGTGGGACACTTTGTCGAAAGCTTTACTAAAATCTGTATAAATGACATCGACCTGCTGGTTAGAGTCAAGTGAAGCTGCAATTTTTTGAACAAATGCGACCAGATTACTACAAGTGGATCTTGCAACAGTAAAGCCATGCTGATGCTCAGAAAGGTACTTCTTAAAGTAGTTTTGGATGTCTGGGCATACTATTGCTTCAAAGACCTTTGCAAACGTCGGGAGGATAGAGATAGGACGATAGTTGCCAACCACATCCTCAGCACCCGTTTTATGGATCGGAATCACTTTGGCCACTTTCCATTTCTTAGGGAAAATTCCAACACTGAGTGATTTGTTAAAAATCAAGAAAAGGGGGGTTGCTAGTTGGTCAGCGCAAGTTGCAATGAAGCTAGGAGGAATTTCATCACTTCCAGAACCTTTGGATACGTCTAATTTTTTTAATTGTTTGACTATTTTATCTTTTGGTATTTGAATCAAGGAAAAGCTGTCAATCAAGGAAAAGCTGTCTTATTATGGTGGTCTTTGTCCAGCAGTGAACATGATGATTACCTTTTAATAGGTAAATTAATTAACAATGATTAGATCTAACGTGTGAAGAACAAAGCTTTATTGTATCATAACACTTTTTTTTTCTTTCATAAATTGTTCATTGTTTTTACCAATAGACATTAAAAAATTGTAAAACTTACTTAACTAAGGATAAGCCTTAGTTAAGTATTTATACAGTCTGTTTTACAATATTTATGTACACTATTATCTTTGAGCTTGTCACCTAACACATCCCTGTTTCCATGTCACTAGTTTACCAACTATCACTTAACCATACAACTAAGTGGGCGCTTCTTCTATGCGCTGTGAGCAAAGGTCGGGGGCTCGGCTTGGTGTCCTGTTGAGTAGGAAGTCTAGGTCATGTGATATCTTGTGCAGCACTTTATCAGTTTGTGATTGTATGGAGTGAGTAGTCGTTGTATCTTGGGTGTTGACTTTTTGTATGTGAGAGTGGTTATGGTCGTTGCTGCACTCGAGGTGAATGGACGACAAAGAGCTACTGGTCAACAACTGTGGCGCGCACTTCTTGAGACAGCTCTTGATTGGTCGAGCAGAGATGTCGGGCGTCGACTGACTGCAGATTGGACAGCTCTCCTGGGAAATCATGATAAGATTGGAGTTCTAGTTGAAATTTAAATTGAATATGTCTTTTAAAGTCGACTTACCTTGGAAATGTCGGTGTTGTTCTTGTAGGTGTGCATGTCTGTGTCGTGTGGTGGCACGCGCAGCTCCACACACTTGCGTGACACGTGCGGCTGTGTGCGTGCGTGAAGACCGTCACCGTCTGCGGGAAATCACATGCGTAACTATGCTATATGGTGTGTTCTCTACGGTACTATAATATAATGCATGTAACCGAAAAGTGTCGGGAAGTCAAATTACAGAGCCCAGATGTGTTCTACAATAATAGCCCAATAATCCCTTGAGACTTCTCCAAATACCTACAATCTTGTCGTTTTAGTACCTACGTACCTAGTCTACTACAAGAATTATTCACATAGTATTAATACCTGTGGGTATGAGGTCGCACAGTGCGCGCGCGTGTTTGTGCGGTGACTGCAGCCGGTGCTTGTACTCCACGCAGCGCACTATATCCGCCACACACGTGCCGGTCGACTGACGCCTGCAGCAGCAACAGGGAACATGTCAAATCTCATGTAGAAGGTACTTTTAGTTCCTGCAGAGAATATACTTGCGCACTCGACAGAACGAACGTGAAGTTATACCTCAGTCCTCACCTGCACTTGGTGTTCGGGCTCTCTAACGTCGGCGCTTGCCAGTAGGTGTTAGCGGGTGACACATGAGACGAGGAGCACTCCACCTCGCGAGCTTGCTTAATGTATACTACAACAAAACGATGATAACAGCTTACAAGTAACTTGATACTGCTATAACATTCATGACAAGCAAGTAACGAAAAAAAACAAACCTTTAATGAGAGGTTTAGATTACAGAATGGTCTGTCCAACAATTTTAATATCGAAAAATATGTTACATTTTGTTTTAAGTTGCAGCATAATAACACAATAACTTTTGTTTTGTTTATAAGTACTGAACGATTATTTTTTCTTGTTGGAATTAGGAATAAGTAGAGAAAACTTTAACAAAAATAACTTCATGAGAATCGAGTGTTCACTAATTATATGAAAAATAAATTAAAGATGTTCTATGGTACGCACGTCACTTGAGTATGACTGGACCGATTGGTAATATAATTTTTCAAAATGTTCGTATTAGTCTGAACAAGGTTTTTAAGGATGAAAATATTAGAAACGATGCCCGAAAAAAATTGCTTCTTCTAAGAGATTTGTGAGGGTTTTGTGTGATTTCTAGACCATTTTGAAATTTTAACAGGACAAAGTCTGTCGGGTCAACTAGTGTTTAATAAATCCCGTGAATAAGTCTCGAATGATTACCTAGAACAGACGAAAGTAGTAGGCAAATTCATCTCAATCGCAACTAGCTGGCTTGTTGATGAAAACTGCCGGTATTGAATGGCAACATTGGGCCATGCTTTGGGTTGAATCCACATTAAACTATGGTCTTGTTGAAACTATTCTTTAGTAGTCAAATAGTCACAAATCATTCAATGAAAAAACATTTTAGTGATTTTTTTTTTGTTTTTTATGTTTTCTTTTTTTGTTTTTTATATTTTAGGGGCAAAACATGTGCCAAAAAGAAGAATCTCACTTACGACTATGTGAGGCATCTCCCTCGGGTGGGTCCTGCCACTCGCTGTGTGAGGAAAGCGTGAGCAGGCGTCGCGCTGCTTGCAGACACTCCTCATCCATGATCACATAGCACACTAGCATCGCTATACCCTGGAGGGAAATAGGAGATTTTGAAGTCCACTGGTCTATCGACAGTTACAATTAATTTTCCGATACCAGTTCCTAAGTTAGTCTGAAATAAAAGTGTTTTATTTTCATTTTAATGTTACGTTGACTCACATTAACCAGCGCGGTGGCGGCCAGTACTACAACGTGCGTCATGCTGGTGTCTCCGGGCTGCAGGTACGACACTCCGGCCGCTTGCGTCGCACACGTAGTGCTCAGTAGTAGTAGCGTGTGCCTCACTACTCGTGCTTGCTCGCGCACGTGCTCTTGTGTTCCCGGCTTGAGTTGACGTGCTCGCCCACTGAGCGCAAGCGCGAGGGCAAAAGTGAGCGCAGCTAGTAGCGCTTGGCCTGAAGAACACACGGTGTTGGCAGCCGATCCCAGCTGTACCGGCGCTCCGCCCCACAGTCGAGCTGTTAGCCAGCATAGTGTGCATACACCTGCAACCAGTTTACGTGAGTATGGCGATATGCCCGGCCCTCCTGCACACCAATCCATCTGTTCCACGTACCGCACAGTAGTCCGACAGAGGGCACGCGAGCGGCTGTGGCAGCCAACTCGGCATGTAGCAGCAGCAGTGCAGCACACAGCGCGGCGCAACCTGCCATCCAGCACAGTACCACTATCCAGCCCACACCGCCAGGACATGCTACGACCTGTCCGACATATCAGCACACCTCACTCACTTATTATCTGATGCAGTTCCACAGGACTCTGGTTATTGTAACTCACCTGCCTCGTGTCACATTCAAGTAGAGCAAACATAGCTGCAAAGTGAAAGCCCGCAGTGGCCGCTTTGAGTAGCATCGGTAGCTTGGTCTTTCTACCAACTACCAGGCCGAAGAGCTGCAATATTGCTGCCACAAGACACATCGCACATCCAAGGCTCACTGAGATCTTCACAATACCGCGTAAGTCATTCTCTGTACCTGTCTGAAAAATCGTTCTTGAGTGCTTTTCGAACTATATATAACCTCATATTAAATTACTTCTCTTATAGTACTCACGAATGCCTCCCGGTCCACAGTGAAAAGTGCGATGGTGGCGGCTCCTCGACAGCGGCACGCGACGTTTCTGCGCTCCAGTACGCGCAGTTCACACGCTTGCGTTTTCCACACATGTGGGGCCGAGCGCGACCGAGCACTACACGCAAGCTGAGGTGCTGACACAAAAAACAACTACTTGAGCAAATATACGTTTTAGATGACTTAGTTGTCGGCGTTGTTTTGGTGTCTCACTTACCAATAGCGCTATAATTCTTGGAGTGCGCGAACAGCAAAGTGACAGTGTGAGGAAGCGTGGGATAAACTCCCAAGCCGCTGACAGACACCTGCACCTGTTCTGATGCAACTGTGTACTCCGTCATGCGACCGGACCTAGAACAGTTGCTGCTACAACTAACGAGGAGAGAAATAAAAATAAGAACCAAAACATAAAATTAAAAAAAATCAAAAATAAACATCAATACATAGAAAATACCAAAAAACTAGGATTTTCCAGTTTCTTTCTTTTTGTCTGTTTAAATGTGTACATAAATGGTACTCGTAACGCGAGGAGTGGACTTTAATATACTTAGTGAAGAGTTTGCATTTGACCCTCTTATCAACACACTCCACGTAATCGCCTAAACTAACTTTTTAGAAGCCCACAGTGCGTTTTGTTCCATAAATAAGTTAGTATTTTTAATCACATAAGTTAGTGGTTGGGCACCTTAAGTGACCCAAATTGACTTGTTAATACTTATTTTTGTTAGACCTAAGTATTAGGTCATTTCTTTAGCAATAATTAATTCGTTTCAAATGGTTTCGATATGTTAGTATCTGTGGCTATGTTGGTTCGCGCGCCTTCGGATCGCGTTTTGATTCGCTGAACCTGGCGACGCCAGCGCCATAGTTTTGGCTACGTCTCACCGAGCGCCGACTAATGTGAAACCCTCAGTCTTCTTTGTTTTAGAGTCACAGTCGGTGCCTTCTACTGTAATTTTGATGAGAAGTTGGTTTTTTCACCGTGATGTACAGCTAAAGTTTGAAGAGACTCGTTTATAAATAAATACCCAACAGTGATTTGACAATCTGTTTCGTGAAAGTGCTTCACGGTGTGAGCTGCTGCACAGTAGCTGGTGAGGCGCCCTGAGCTGGCCTACAGGTTAGTGAGCCAATAATTTTCAGTGCTGACGTCGAAACCATTTAGCATTCTTCAGCTCACAGGGTGGGTTTCATAGGAATCAATATAATTACTATCAAACCATAATTTTTCATAATTGAGATTCCCGCATGGTGCCGGCTATTTACACGCTGTACCACCAGTTAGTGATCCTAAGATTCATATTACATGTTCTGTTTTTAACCCCTGCGCACTGGTAATTGGCGCACTATGATATCCTTACATATACTCGACGTATCTTCTCAACGACGGCAACTTTGCTCCTAGATCATGATATAACACGGTAACCACGGAAGCATTGCCAGTTCTATCCGCCAGCTCCACTCCTGCTGACGTCACGAGCCACTCCTTAATCCCCACTTGAGCTGGCTGAAGCTCGAAGTGCGCTACATTGTCGTCGTGCACTGGTTTCGTTGTGACGGTGAACTCGTGGTAGCGCTTGACGAAGTCACTCCTCATGCCCGCTGTGTCGACCACCGCATTTTGAAGATCATAAATTTTCTGATAGAAGTAATATGGTCAATTAATGTAACATACTTAACTACTGAAATTAAATTTGCTTTAACCTTATCCATAATGTTAAAGCAACTACTTGCCTCTTCATCCAGAAAAGCATCAGGCTGTGTGAGCAGATGATCATAGATTTGCAGCAGATGTTCCGTGCTGTGGTACCTGTCAGCTGGCTGAGCTGCAGTAGACAATAGGAAGTGCAGCATGTGTGTTGCATGTGTGAGGGGAATCTTGCCTTCGCCCGGGTGTGTCGGCAGGGAGCGCAGTACTGCGCCGTACTGTTGCGACACTTCTGACACAGCGCGCCAAGAGTAGCCCAGCGATATCAGAGTGAACTGAAAACAACCTGATTGTTAGTTAAACAAAATCACCATAACACTTGCTTGCGTATTGTTTTTATTTACCTGCTCATAAATATCCCTGAGTGAGTCTGCCACACAACCAGAAAAATCTGGTAACATCCATTTGACGCCACGTTGTCCGATTTTCGGCTCACAAAACCTACAAATAAGTTACGTACATAAACATTTATTGCATGATTGAGAAATAATATTTAATTTTATTCTACTATTTCTGTTGTACCGTGTGGTGCCGGACGTAAAGAATAACACCACCCCATTTCTTCCCGTGGGTGTCGTAAAAGGCGACTAAGGGACTTACTAGAAAATGGGCAGCAGCGTTCTCTATGTATTTTTCCACCATACTGCGATCGCCAACCCGCCTGCCAAGTGTGGCGATTATGGCAAAGCCCTCCAAATTGGGGGAGGCCTAAGTCCAGCAGTGGACGTCTTACGGCTGAAATGATGATGATGATGATCTCTCTTGATATAATCAATATTTTCCACATACCTTGTTGTCTCTCCGCTGTGACCAGGTGGACAGGCTGCTGTTGCGTGCGCTCCAGGAGCAGTCTCCGGCCACCTCAAGCCATGAGAGGTGTCACTCTCGCAGGCTTCGTCGTCAGGTCCAAGAGCCCACATGGTCACGCCTTTGGCGTTGGTGCCAGTTACCGATGATACTTGACATCGGAACTCACAAGATTTCTATTTAAAATCCAGAAGATTTGTTAAATAGTATAAAAATGTAATATTTTCTTATATTTTGGTGTTCTAAACGTATTCCACGCAAAAGAGTGCATAATATACCTGTACATTATAAAGCTTGAGTACGCTCCCCGCAGGATACAGATCCTCCCAGACCTCTCTGCCCGGTCTCATCGGTAGCAGCGTCCTCTCTCTCGCCCAACTGAACCCGAGCGCGCCGTGCAACCGCTCTGCTCCCGCCAGACATGTTATACTCACGTTGTCACCCTGACACAATTTTTTTGTCACCTGTTATATTGTCAGCACAACTTAAGAATTTATTTTACCTGCGTTCTAGATTGTATCACCTTATTGACAGTGATTGTGGAAGGCACGAGGCGTACATCGGGTGGTCTCAGTACCGTCAGCCTCAGCGCTCGACATCGTCTCCTGCCAGCATCATCTGCTGCACAGGACCACTTGCCGCCGTCGGGCCTCTTCGCTTCTGATATGCCTAATAATGACATGCGTCGACCGAGGGCGTCTTCTGACACCAGACGCGTCCAAATATCTCTGAAAATTTAATGATCTGCTAATGGCAATGCCTACTGTCTGTACTGTCGTTTCGTTTTTCAAAATATAATGAACTAGCTTCTGCCCGCGACTTCGTCCGCGTCAAATTTTTGCTCCCCTGACCCTTCCCGTCGCATCGATTTGCCTGCTAGTTTTCGTCCATTTTTCGTTGCTGCTCGCTCCTTTTGAGTTATAGTGAGTCAACCTTAAAAGATAGACATATGCTCTCGTGGATTTTTTTTAGAGCTTTTTAAAAGGAACAATTCCGTCATACATGATTTTTGCGTTACTTTAACCGTTTACGTAGCGGACGCAACGGAAACTCTCAAAAGGAATAAATTTTACCCGTTTTTGCAACGTTTTTCATTACTGCTCCGCTCCTCTTAGTTGTAGCGTGATGTTATATAGCCTATAGCCTCCCTCAATAAATAGGCTTCCCAACACAAAAATAATTTTTCAATTGGGACAAGCAGTTCCTGAGATTAGCGCGTTCAATCAAACAAACAAACTCTTCAGCTTTATAATATTAGTATAGAGTATAGATAATAGAGAATTTGTTTGCCTTAAATAAAGTTTTTAAATCCAACTCATTTCCACTGAATGTCTGAGCAAAATAATCCACCAGGAAACGAGCGTTGGAAGTTTCGTTAGGCTCATATATCGGTGTAGTAAAATAACAATCGCCGGTAATTGGATAGGCACTCGTTTAGTGCCGGTACTGCACAAGCTTAGGTACTCACTTGCCGGTCTTGACACCAGGTTATTAGGCCAGCGTCCGTTATGGCCGCGTGTATCCGCCTGGTTAGTTTTTAAAGGTTAAAATGACTTAACTATAAAATCTCAAACACATTTAACGTTCCACTTACCTTGTGGTACCATTAAAGTTTATTTTGACACCGTCTTTGTACCATGTGAAGATGATATTCGGAGATCCAAACGCCATACATTTCAATATGAACTCTGACCCCTCCCATATTTCTAGACGTTGGTTCACAACCAGAGCCTGCAAAAGGTTGTCACTTGAAAATGTCCTAGCAAAATAAGCCTGAAACTAAATGGAATGACTGTCTGACAACGATGAACAGACAGTTTGAAAAGTAAATGTGTAAATAAAACTTCAATGTTCGTCTACTATCCATTTCTCATAGGCTCTGGGTAAAATCCAATCTCACTAAATATCCCTTTAAAGGAGCCGATCATAACTGAGGTATTCCATGAAGCTCACCCAAACGAAGCACACCTAAAGTATTCCACTTAGCACACCCGTAGGTGGGCTTCAAATAAAAAAATAAAAAAAATAATTTCCTATTCCACGAAGCACACCTACAAATATCACTCGCATAGTGCGGGGGACTAAGAAATAAAAATGTCGATAGAAGAAAATATTTATTATCTAAAAGACTAACTTAAATTTCTAACATCATTCAGTTTCATTATAATAATGTGACATAATATTTGTCATTTTTGTAATCTTACCATTTAAAATCACAGATTGTTTCATAATTATGCAATAAAAACTTGGCCAAATATCAAAAACATTGTAAATCCATAGAGATCTATGTTGAAGTTCTAATAGCTACCTGTTTAGTGATTAATAAAAATACTCTACTTTAACATAAAAAATCGCAGATTGTTTCATAATTTCAAAAAAATAAAAAAAATAATTTCCTATTCCACGAAGCACACCTACAAATATCACTCGCATAGTGCGGGGGACTAAGAAATAAAAATGTCGATAGAAGAAAATATTTATTATCTAAAAGACTAACTTAAATTTCTAACATCATTCAGTTTCATTATAATAATGTGACATAATATTTGTCATTTTTGTAATCTTACCATTTAAAATCACAGATTGTTTCATAATTATGCAATAAAAACTTGGCCAAATATCAAAAACATTGTAAATCCATAGAGATCTATGTTGAAGTTCTAATAGCTACCTGTTTAGTGATTAATAAAAATACTCTACTTTAACATAAAAAATCGCAGATTGTTTCATAATTTCAAAAAAATAAAAAAAATAATTTCCTATTCCACGAAGCACACCTACAAATATCACTCGCATAGTGCGGGGGACTAAGAAATAAAAATGTCGATAGAAGAAAATATTTATTATCTAAAAGACTAACTTAAATTTCTAACATCATTCAGTTTCATTATAATAATGTGACATAATATTTGTCATTTTTGTAATCTTACCATTTAAAATCACAGATTGTTTCATAATTATGCAATAAAAACTTGGCCAAATATCAAAAACATTGTAAATCCATAGAGATCTATGTTGAAGTTCTAATAGCTACCTGTTTAGTGATTAATAAAAATACTCTACTTTAACATAAAAAATCGCAGATTGTTTCATAATTTTTTTTTTTAATTTAAATATAACTTAAACTGCTAAGTAACTATAAAACTAAGAAATCGTCCAATAACGTCTTTCTTATTCACTATAAGTTATAGAGAAGACACTTGATTCACGTGTTCTTTAAAAAAGTTAGCACTTTCACTACTGTTTCAGTTCACTTGCACTGCACTAAACTAACTCAAAGGGTTTAACCCTTTTTAGTCTTCGCACTAATTCAGTGTTGTCAAGGATTTGGATTGCCTCGACATTCACGTGATGATGAAGTCTGTGTTCATGAGCTTCTGCATATTGTTGTATAACTATGTTTACGACATCCATTTTAAGGTCCCGGTGAACGTCGCTGTTTCTTATGTACCAGGGCGCACTGACTATATCCCTAAGTACTTTATTTTGAAAGCGTTGTATAATTTGTCGATTACTTTGACTGGTGCAGCCCCACAGCTGTATACCGTAGGTCCATACAGGCTTTAAAACTTGTTTATATATCAACAATTTATTATGTATTGACAATGGCGACTGTCTACCAAGTAGCCAATACATTTTTTTGTATCGAATATCTAATTCGGTTCTTTTCTTTTTGACATGCTCTTTCCAGCGCAGTTTTGCATCCAGGGTCATGCCAAGATACTTAGCAGTATTCGCGTATGGAATTTGTTGATTATTCATGAATACCGGGATGTATTGTGGCTTTTTATTCGTGAAGTCGATGTGGATAGACTTGCTCTCATTAAGTTTGATACGCCATATTGCAGTCCACTCATAAACTTGATTTACGGACTTTTGAACCTTTTCTACGGCTTCCTCGTGGCTATTTCCAACAGCCATGATAGCGGTGTCGTCAGCAAAGGTTGCAATTACCCCATTTTCTAGCTCAAGAATATCACAGGTGTATAGTAGATACAGGACCGGGCCTAGTACACTTCCTTGTGGTACGCCAGCTTTTATTTGCCTAAGGTTTGAGTAGGCATTTCCTTGTCTTATTCTAAACAATCTATTTGATATATAGGACTCTATGATATCTGAAAACGATTGAGGCAGCATTGTTCTTAACTTATAAATGAGGCCTTCATGCCACACTTTATCGAACGCCTGTGCAACATCAAGGAAAACCGTGGAGCACACCTTCTTCTCCTCTAGTGTCCTTTCAATAATATTAGTGATTCTGTGTACTTGGTCGAGCGTAGAGTGTTGTTCTCGAAATCTTCAATAAGAGGCTTCAATTTCTTGAGAAATAATTTCTCAAATATTTTTGACAACACTGGTAACAGTGAGATTGGTCTGTAAGATGTGGTTTCATGAGGTGGCTTCCCAGGCTTGGCTATCATGATGACCTCAGCTACTTTCCACATGTCAGGAGCGTGTTTCAACCGAAATACAGCATTAATAAGCGTGGTAAGCTTAACTATAGCTTTACGTGGGAGATTCTGTAAAACTTCTCCTGTAATTAGGTCGTAACCAGGGGATTTTCTTCGATTAAAATTACACTTAATTTCTCTAGATACTTCTTTTGGGGTAACTAATTTAATGTCTGTACTAATTTGTACTCCCTGAATCATCATCTCATCAGTCTGGGCTTCATTTGGTTGGAATATTTGCTCTAAATGCTCAGCGAATCTTAGGGCTTTTTGTTCGTCGGTCACTGCCCATTTTCCATTTACTTCCTTGATAGGAGGAATTTGCACGATCGGTCGTTTTATGTGCTTCGTAGCTTTCCAAAGCGAGTAGCCGGTTTTAGTGTCACTCGTTAATTGGCTAAGGTAGCTGTTTGTTAAGGAGTCATTGTGTTGTTGAATTTCATTCGTAAGGCGCTTAGTGAGGTTGTTCAACAGTCTTTTATCTTGTGGACATCTAGTCTGATGCCACCTGTTTCTTTGTTTGCGCTTTTCGGTTATAAGACACCTAATTCTTGCAGGGTAGGTGGTTGCTTTGACCCGGTGTGATTTTTCCGGTGTATTTCTCCAGGCGGCTTTCTGTATACTAGTTGTAAAATTACTCAGTTCCAATTCCAGCTGTTCCGGAGTTTTCAATGGAACCCTCAATTCTATTGAATTATCCAAATCTATTCTGAAACTCTCCCAGTCTGTGTTAGTATTTACAAGCGTAGGATTGTTCTCTGTGTGTAAGATCCGATACCATACCGATAAAATTATTGTTGAGTGGTCCGAATTCATGTCAAAACATTGATCGATGCTCAAATAATTAGTGGAAATATTTTTAGTTATAAAAAAGTCTATTAGATCTGGAATTTTGCGTGGATCGCTTGGCCAATAAGTTGGTTTTCCGGTAGAAATAGCTTTACACTTTAGCTCGTTCATAGCACTCATTAGTTCCTTTCCTTTAGTCGTGGTTAGTCTTGACCCCCACTGCGTATTTTTAGCGTTGAAGTCACCACCTAAAATGAATCTTTGTCCGAGTTGCTGTAAGAATCTCACATAATGATCTTTTTATTATATTATATCTCGGAGGCGAGTAAATGGCTGCGACGATGACTGGATACAGTTTAGATTGAATACAAATCGCCACAGCTTGAATTTCATGACATTCGTACTTAACTTCTTCATGATGGCGGAGATTTTCTTTGACTATAACCGCGCTACCACCCCGGGCAGTATTGTCAGGGTGCAGTGCATGGTACACTTTATAACCTCGGAATTTTATGTATGATTCCTTAGTAAAGTGAGTTTCAGAAATAAGGCATACATCGATATGTTCAGTGATCAGGATTACTTCCAATTCTTGTTGATGTTTAAGTAATCCGTTTGAGTTCCATGCCATTATTTTTAATGGATCCATCTTTTACGTATGGAAATAGCATTCATAGCGCTATTTTCAAGTTTATTCAAGCGAGCATTAAATGAGGTCATCAGTTTTATAATTTCGTCCAACTTTCCTTCCATACCTTTATCGGAAGAAACATTCTCACGAATATTTGCAAGTTCAACAGTTTTGGCTGTAACACGCGCGTATGTTTTCTTGTGCGAGTTTTGTGTCACGTAATCATTTTGCATTTGTGAGCTAGTTTGCACTATTTCGTTGATTTTGCGCTGTCTTTTTACCGCCGGTTTCTTCAAAGTTTTGTTCTTTATTTCTTGCATTTCCCGGGCCACTATACATCCCCTATAATTAGCAGGATGTGGTTCTCCACAGTGTACGCATTTAGGCTTTTCGTCTGCCGGCTTTTTGCAGTCAGCAGTCAGATGTTTGCCGGTACATTTGACACATCTAGGTTCTTTAGAACAGTATTTGTGTGTATGTCCGTACGCCTGGCATCTCTTGCATTGAGGTACTAGCCTCGAAGAATGAAGAGGTTGTACTTCTACTTTGCAGCCTAATATTGACTTAATGCCATAGATTTTATTTACGTCTTCCTCATTTCTGAATGTCAGCATAAACATGTTCAGAGGTTCCTTATTTTTCCACCTCAATTTGTTGGCTGCATCTTCAATCTGAAAACCTTTATTTTGTAAGTCCTCAATTATTCTCTCAGGATTGCATGTGAAATGAAGGTTTTTCACCATAACTCTTATTGGCCTTTCCTGCTTGTTTTCGTAGGAGTGCCAGAGAAAGTTACTTGCAGTTAATAACTTTGTTATAGCCTTATATGTGTCTTCGTTCGCGGCATTTATTTTAACGCACTTCCCATTCAACATTTTAGTAGTAAATTTATCACCAGACTCAGACTTTGACAATAAGTCAAACAGGGCCTGGTAGTTTTCGACGCCATCTACTACTACAGGCGGAGGTGGTGGAATCTTTTTTATTTTTTCTTTCTCGGTTTGAACAGTCTCGAGGTGTTCAATGTTAGCAGTTTTAGTAGGCGATGTGTTTAATTTTCGTTTTTTCCTGCTCTTTTGCCTGATCCACTGCGTTTCCCTGGCTAACTCCTCCTCATCCGTACAGTATTCAGGACACTGTGTTGGACTTTTAACTGGCTCAGCTGGCTTACTGGTGGCAGGTGTACTTTCCTGCGCTTTATGCTGTAAATAGCTCACTTGTTGTTGGAGGCTTTTTATTTGTTTTTCCATATCAGAAATAACATTACGCAGCTGCTCATTTTCTGCTCTTTCTTCGCTGTAGTATTTATACAACAGTTGTTCATTTTCTGTTTTTATCTTAATTTTGGTGGTCTCAGCCATGTTATTGGTGAGTTAATAAATTACACTTAATAATTATAATTGGAATGTAGGTCAATTCTTACATGATTGTGTGTGTCATCGCCGCGAGCGCGGCCGAGCCGGCGCGGTTGGTTTGCTGCGTCTGCACTTTGTACTTAAGTAGAGCACGCGAGCGACGCGACTAGTCTCAACGAATATCAAAATACATGTTTCATAATTATGCAATAAAAAACTTGAACAAATATCAAAAACATTGTAAATATCGTTTTTCATAGAGACCTACGTTGAAGTTGTTGAAGTGTTTTGTTCTATGTTTAATAATAAAAAATTGTCCAAGTTTTTATTGCATAGTTATGAAACAATCTGTGATTTTAGTAAGAGCACAGAAAAAGGAAAATAATAGAAAAAACAGTTAAAAAAAAATTGGAAAGATAATTATGAAACAATCTGTGATTTAACCTCTAAGTCCCTGAGATACATTTGGTATAGACACAATGGTTTTTAATTGTGTCTCTAATTACGGTATTCAATGGGTTAAAATAGCAAGATTACAAAAATGACAAATATTGTGCCACATTATTATAATGAAACTGAATGATGTTAGAAATTTAAGTTAGTCTTTTAAATAATAAATATTTTCTTCTATCGACATTTTTATTTCTTAGTCCCCCGCACTATGCGAGTGATATTCGTAGGTGTGCTTCGTGGAATAGGAAATTAATTATTTTTAATTTTTATTTGAAGCCCACCTACGGGTGTGCTAAGTGGAATACTTTAGGTGTGCTTCGTCGGGGTGTGCTTCGTTTAGGTGGGCTTCATGGAATACCTCTCATAACTTTATGAGACTTCATTTTAGTTTTCATTTAAAAATAATGAGTTCTGCTCGATTTTTGGGTGTTCCTAACAATGAGTACTTATGATAAAGAAAAAGCTGAGCCAGGTTAACGAGTGTTATCTGGTAGCATGTGTGCTGGGAGCCAAAAAAACGAAATCGAAGCCGACAATGATTCATTTATCTCCATAGATTATTGGAATATACATACGTATGTACACACCTGCAAGCTAAGCGCAGGTTGCATGTAGAAGTGCAGCGTGTTGGTGCGTAGACGCACGTGGTGTGTGCGCATGCGCGCCAGAGCCGCGCGCAATGCACTCGCCTCGCGCCGCACACCCCACACGCGTGCCCATACCACGCGCGCGCCGTTCGCTGACAACGCACTGACATATACACAGACCTTAAGGCGGGTTTAAATTTGTCTGATGTGTTATGTCATGACGGGCTCTGACGTGATGGCTAGTGTTCACATCTATAAGTTGTGTTCTGACGGCGTCTGACGATATTTTGAATCAATACAGTCGTAACTCACGGAGAATTCATACATTTTTCATTGTCGTACTATTTCTATCAGGTTGTCCATACTTTAAATTCTCTTCCAAAACTTTAAATCGAGTGAATAAACAAACGTAAATAAAAACGCACGCGGTTCTGACGCGTCACAACGCAATACTGGCGCGTGCACACTTGTCTGATGCGTCGTCAGGTGGCCGCTCCCCCGCCCTGCCACCTCCACCGCTCTGATGCGATCGGAATCTCGTCTGATGCGTTGCATCAGAAGCCATCACAACAGATCGCGACACACAAATATAACTCACCATACTAAATGTATGAAACCGATACCGTTGTGATGCGTCACAACACAATACGTCAGACAAATGTAAATCCGGCTTTACAAACACCATCACGAGACACTTAACAAGATTTTTTAGTTAAGAGAAACTTACCTTATGTTTAGAACTTCTATTTCATCTTGTAATGTAATATTTGATGCTTTTAAATAGCTCGTTAACTGAAAGGGGTAAGAAAGTTGTTTTAAATAAATCTTCCACCTTGAATAATTTTTATAGTTATTCTGTGGATTTATTTATTAAGAAATACCTGTTTTATAACTTCCACTTGAGATATGTTTACACCTGCTTGATCCACTACTTCCAGACTAGTATCAAATCGTGCTGATGCTGTAGAGATAAAACATTCGTATTTTAATAAATCATTCAATCAATCACAGCAGTTTAATGGCACTTCAAAATTCTTGTCACAATAACTTTGCGAATATTTTCGTTCGAGTAAGTTAGTGTAGGGGAAGGCAGGGTAATTACGAACACCTAAGGGAATTTTGAAATAAATCGAAAGATATTATATGGAGGTCAACTTTAATAGCTTCTTCTAAAAGATAAATTATCATACTTTAGACTAATACAAACAACAATAATAATTTGTCTTTATATAATCAACTTTTATAAGAAAAACAAAACCCTTAGTTTTCGTGTTTACCCGACACTGGTCGGGCAATCACGGACACCTAGTGGGGCAATTACGATCGTTCGTAATTGACCCAGACTAGCCGAAGAATGAGATCACGTACGACAGATTAGGTACGATTAAACTTAAATTTGAGATCTTATTGGCCGGCAAAGATCACAACGGTATCCAAGCGAAGACAATTGCCCGTCTGTACACTTATCATGGGCCCAATTTTCACAAGCGTAGCACTGGATCCATTTCTCACTAGGTGGGCTATCGTCGTATTTTTCATTGCAAAAATGCAATAATAGTCTTTATTTTCGTTCGTCCTCTTTTTGGTCTTTCCTTTTTTCTCATCATCACTGTTAGATCTAAAGTCTAAAATGTTTAAAAAAAAATTACAGCTCTTTTATTAGTTTTTCGTCTCTTTGTCATAGTGAGTTTTTGGTCAGGTTCTTTACTTTGTTTTGCTTCTTCATCTTTTTCAATTTTTTCGTTTTTTCAATGTGTTTCTTTTTTTATTCTGTTTCTCAGCGTCTTACTTTTGTTTTTCTATTTTTTTTTATTGTACTTTTTTCAAGTTCATCTTTGAGGGGTGTACTAGTTAAAATAATTGAATGTTTCTTTTTGGTGTTGCGCTTGTTAATCTTAGGGGCAATAATAAGTAAGTTAACAATGTCTGATAATGGTATTGAAGAATCATGTGCCTCTAGTTTTTCAGGAAGTTGTGCGTCAAAAGCACGTACTTCAAAATCTTGTGTGCTTTTAGTAGGTACCAAGGTTGGTGCATCAATATCTGGTACAAAAGTATGGATGTTATTAGCTGGTTTATGAGCTGACGCCTCAAGAGCAGTTACAAGAGCGTGTGATTCGGTAGGTTGTAGATCAAAAACGGGTGCAATGTCAGATACTGATACTGTTTTCCTTTTGTAATTTCGCGGCATCTAAAACAAATAACACATAAAATGGAAAATGTCCCCTAATTTTAATGAAATACAAACAACACTAACTTAACAAGTGAAAGAACCGATTTTTTATTCTAGGATGGGGCAATGCCGAACATTCGTAATTGACCCACTCAATTCGTTCGCCAATGCCCTCTAAGGTAATAAAACAAAAATATATTTTATAATTTTAGGTTTTATTTTCTTGGGCGCGTGTAATAGTCGTAATAGAATCTTCAATTACCAATTATTTATGCATATAAATGTCATGTTAGAACTATTATTACTTGATGAGTTACGCCGTATTTCATTTATATAAAAATTGTAACGAAAATAAGTAAATATTTGAATTAATTTTACCTGTAATGTTGTGTGCACCCGTCACGTTCCGCTGATTGCTTGGCATTAGTAATGGCGTGATTTTTTAGATAGCGATGAGTAAAATAATGTTATATCTTTCTAACATAGTGTAATAGCTGCGTTCGCGATTACCCAGCGTTCGTGTTTCCCCGGCCTTCCCCTACAGCGCTCTGGCAAGAAATAATTAATTAGGTATTTTCCTCGAATTATTAAAACATACCTATACAGGTTGTGAAAATGTAAAATGTAAATGACATAGAAACATATAGTTTCGTTATTATTTAACATTCCAAGAAGTTTGCTGTACGAAGGGTTTATTTCGTTTTTTTCCTTCTTTACTTTGGTTTTTATTCTGTTAGGGACACTACGAGTAATTGCCTTTCTAAAGTGTACGATTTATTGAGTGAATTCTTAAATATCTTACAGAGGTATTAATTGCATAACTAAAGGTTAAGCAATAACCATGCAGCATGGGATCATACGACCGCTATTATTTTGCAATAGTGTATTGTTTTCTCGGTAGGCTTTCAACAAATATATCACCAGTCCTACCACTATTGATTAATGTAATCACTTACAGACGTCTGTTTCCTTCGGGTTACAGTCGCAAGCTGTTCCATCCTTACCACATACATCTGCACATTCTTCTATACCGCACTCTGAAACAAAATTCACATTGATAAAGATAACGACCACGTAATTATTACTTGTAATAACATGCAAGACATTGTTGCTAGTTGTCACTCTAGCTAGTGTATTATCAATTTATATAATAATAGCTTCTGCGCACGACTTCATCCACGTTAAATTTCTTATCACCCCGACCCTTCCCGTCGCGTCGAATCGCCTACCCGTGCGATTTTCCCTGTTTTTGCAACATTTTTCATTACTGCTCCACTCCTCTTAGTTTTAGCGTAATGTTATATAGCCTATAGCCTTTTTAGATAAATAGGCTACCCAACACAAAAATCAATTCGGACCAGTAGCTCCTGAGATTAGCGCGTTCAATCAAACAAACAAACAAACAAATTCTTCAGCTTTATAATATTATAGTATAGATCAAACATGAACACATAGAAATAGTGGCGTAAAAAAGTTAATTCATTGTACAAGTCCCATTTTTAGGGAGGCAGTGCTGTTTTTAGAAAAAGACAAGCTAGATCTTATTAAATTAGTTCTCACCGAATGGTGCTAGCTGCGCCTCGCACAGATCGCCCGTGTAGCCCGGCGCACAGATACAGCTGACGGCGGCAGGACCCATCTGTCTGTGCATACATACAACTTGCACATTGCGTTATGGTTGGATTAATAACGTCTAACGGTTGATGTATGATACATATCCATCTTTATCGAGTAGACGTTAATCCTCTTGCAGAAAGCAAATATTTATAAAAGTTTTGTCTGCATTAATGAATGTGTAAAAAATCTAGTAAATTACCGTAACCTTAGTTTGTGGTATTTTAAGTATAAACCCTTTTTATTCCAGAACAAAAACGATGACGTCGAGATACATACATGGCGCAAAAACTGGAGCGGCTTCGACACCAAAATGGGACCGGGCCAAATGGTAGGTACAGATGTGACTACGAAATATAAAACCAGAAAACTATAGTTTACAGGAAATGTGTCTTCTACACATTTTTTACTACTTCAAAAAACTTAACATTTTAATTTTGCAAGAAGTCGAAGAAATTATACAATACTACGCATAAGAAAATCGGGAAAAAAGGGAAAATGTCAATAAAACGATGGCAAGCAAAAGGTCATGAGTTCCCTCACCTGCATGTTCCGCCGTTCTTACACATGTTGGAAGTCCTCGGACACAGTGGACCCTCTCCGCAGTCTGCTCCGGTGTAACCCTCAAAACACGAACAGTAAAACTCCCTGCCATGCGGAAAATATTGTGGAGTTAGCAATAATTTTTGTAAATTACGGTGTGGAAATAGCCATATGTATGTTCTGTTGTACAGGTTCATCACAATTTGTTGTCAGTGAATGATGTTCATTATATTTGGTCGTGAAGTGTTATGCTTTCATACTTGCGAGATATTATGGCTTGTTATTAAGCCTATACCAATAAGTGGGTGATTACAGGCTGAGATGGTGATGATATCTAGTTATCGACTCTTGGTATAGAAAATTAATTGAATCGTTGATTTAGTTGCTATATTGATACTCACTGATAATCCCGCCTGGCGTAGCAGTGCCCCAGCAGTCTACACTCAATGGCGCTGCATGAAGTGGGTCCCGGTGACTGCGCTGCTCCTCGCACCTCATACGTCACGTTGAACCCGTACACGGACAGCAAACCCAGCGCCCTGAGCTGTGTGCCCTCGAGTCTTTCCAGGCTTAGCTCCACCACCAGAACTGGGCTATGGACCTAAAAATAAAAACCTACTTTACAACCTGCTATAATACTGCAATCAATGCTTCAGATATATTTTGGTAAAGCAAACATTTTAGACTTTTGATCCCCATAGTTTTAAGCTATGACTTATTTTTTTCAATCTTGTTTTAATGCCTGTGGTACAAATACCGGCAATAATTTCAGTAAAGTCGGACGGAATTATTTTGAGCTAAATTCGTTCATCTATTATACACAACTGTTACGATCCCCGTCCGAGAAACTGATAGAATTCAGATAATTTATATATTCAACTAGCTCTCGTCTCGCCTCGACCTGAAATTATAAAGAGCTCAATGAAATTCAAACTCATTCAAACATTTAAATGCTCAAAAATCGGCATGCCATTTGTCGGCATTTAGTCAACTCTGCTATAAAGCACACTAATCCGATCCAATCTGAATCTAATTGTGGTAGCTACAAGTAAGTAATCTGCAGTTTCCTTCTGGATATGGTTCTAGGATTTGTCGATTTGTCATGATGCATTTCTTCAACATTTTGAGAGCCACGGTAATGAAATAATTTACACAGAGTAAAGCGCCGACATGGGTTTGAACGTTTAAACCACAACTTGTAAATCGTAGCGTCTATTTACTCAAATACATTTGTAAGTTAGTAGTTGCCACTCGAGTTTATAAGCCCGTACTGGTAAACACATTTAAGTCGTCCACTCCTCATCCGTTAACCAAAAAGTCTTAAATAAAAGTAAGAAGATTATTAATTACAAGCATTTTTCCGAAGCTTCATGATGTATTTCGTCGTAATTGCATTAAATTGAGGATAGGCTACAATTAAACTTTATTTTCTCTTTAATGCCGCCGTTAGTAATTGTCCTGACATAAAATGGTAACGGTGAAATATTTAATGTACTCTTTTGTGCGGTTTACAGAGACGCGCTGGAGCGGCTTAGTTTCTAAAGCGACCTAACCACAGCCGTAAACCACTTTTTACCAGGACCGAAATATGTATGTCGACGAATCCGTGTTGGTCTTTTAAACTGCTACAGATTTGTCATAGCTTAAGCATATTCCTCCATAAGAAAATAAATGTTCATTTTGTCGGCACTTAAGCTTACTTTCATGTTTTCAGTATTAGTTTTATGAGACGTGCCTCAATCACTGTGATACTATCATTAGAATTATGCATGCAGAAATATTCCACCTAACTATGGAAACTTTCACAGGCTTACGACGTGTAACGTCGGCTATATAATGGTCCTACCAGCAGCGGGATTGTAACACCTTGTGCTGGGACAGTAGATTACGTAATGGCAGATAATCTTAATACTGCAGAGTGCACCCGACAAAATGAAGACAGTATGTTCAAGATAGAGCAAGAACATAGCAATTAGTTTATATCATAATTTGTTACTTAAAAGGTAGACGATGATACAACAAGATACTCAGCAAAACACACTGTAAAGAAAACAAATGGATAAAATTGAATAATATCCAGGTGAATGTTGATACGTTACTGCAGCATTCTAGTATCAAACCAAGTTCATTTCACTTTTAACTCGCTGAGTTTTACTCCTACGACTTCAAACTTTCCATTAAATACTTATGTCCTGTTGCAAAAAAAAAAAAACTATACTATATCGGTAACAAATAAAGAAACTCAAAACTCTGTCATCGTCTTTAATAACATTGCTTTACAAAAAGATAGTTACCGAGAAGACCTATTTCAAGGGCAGGTATTTAATTAAGTTGTGACCCTAATCTGATTGAATTAATTCAGAGGTTACTCGCGAAGGAAATTTCTATTTGCTCGCAATCTGTTGATTATCGGAATTTGTGTATAAAGGAGGATGGTCCATGGGTATTAATTTACCAATACAGATCCGATTCGGGCAATTAGTTTATAATAATTGAGTATAATTAAATTGAAGGGGACGTCCATTTAACACTAAATGACTGTTTTACCGTTTTACCCAAAAGAAATTCAATAGTATTTTTTATACGAATCAACTGCAATGGGATATATTTTTTTTGTATATAAGTGTATATATGTAAGTGACAGGAAATTGGGACCAATATAATTTTAATAAGAATGTCGGCTTGCCTGGTTTCGATACCTAGGCACGCAATTGCTAATTGATAAAATCCCAAAAAAAAATATAATTCGATTCGTTTTAACGCAGACATTAAGAACCACCCAAAGTTCTCAAGAATTTCAGACCCAAGTTTATAACTGAGGTAATTGGGATTTCATTTGTTAATAATGTATCGTTCATGAACACTGGTGCAGATGTATTCATCTGCACCAGTGTTCATGAACACCAAGATATTTCTCGAAGCTGGTATGTTTTAAGTGCGATGACATGTACTTTGGGAAGTGTGGGTAAGGTAAAATAAAACAAAAAGCTGCATACACCAACAAAGACATTGATGCTTGAGTAGATCAGTATGTTTCTTATTGCCAACAGGTTATGTAATGAAACACAACTATACTTCCCTCTCTTAGGTTAGTTTATACTCTCACACTTGAAGTGCATTACGCAAGAAAATATAGTGCCTAAAGAAACAGTCATTCCGGACGCTCTTTTACGAAGACAGAGAGCTGACTTTTAATGCTTCATTACAGAGCGAGGCCTTGACCCCATTATACCGTTTAAACATTTTTCTTATCTAATTTAGAATCTCCTTCTCTTGGAGAGGTGGCCTATGTCCCACCTGTGGGATAATTATAAGTTAGTTATGTGTATACTTATGCTATGTGAGTTAGCATTTAGTACAAGGAGACGCGACTAAATGTTAGAAATTTTTACTCGTAATGTTTCAGTGTTAGTAATACACTATTTTTCAAGGGGCTTGAATTTTTGCAGTGTTTTATAGAAGCAGTGTATTGAACTATACTACTTTTAGTTAAGGCTTATATTAAACACTTCCGAATCCTACTAGGTACAGTTTGTGCAGCGTGTCGGTGACGCTAGTGAGACGGCTCTGAGTCGCTCGAGGCGGTTGGATACCAACGATGCGACAGTTGCCACGGAATAGCTTTTATAGCTATATGTTTTTAACTTTGAGCTACTTAAGTATGGTAAACAGAAATGCTAGTTTATAAGCACTTTAGGTCAGTGCAAGGGGACGATGAAATGGGTGTTTGTGTCGTGATTTGACATATGTCAATGTTCATTGGCCTTTATGAGCCTAACCTACCATCCTGCCAGGGTCACGAGATTGTTCAAGCGAGATACCGTGACCCTGGCATATGGGTAACTGAAGGAACATGAGTGAGTTTTAGTCAGTAAAAGTCTGACACACCTTCCCGCTCTGCCCAGAGCGGGAGAAGTCATTTGATGATTTCCCATCCAGGAAAATAAAAAGCCTAACCTACCATAGGTTAAGCTCATAAAGGCCAATGCTCTTAAGATCTTAAATAATAATAAAAATAATAACATAATAACTTACATCAGCGATTACAAAAAAGATTAGTTCCCACATTGAACACCACTATATTATTGCAAAGGAACAGAAAGGATGCAGGAAGGGCCACATGGGCTGCAAAGAACAGCTGATTATTGACTCTAATATACATAATCACGCTACCTCAAAAAATAGAAATCTGCATTGTACCTACATAGATTACAGAAAAGCTTTTGATAGTGTCCCTCATTCTTGGCTGATACAAATATTAGAGATCTATAGAATAAACCCAAAAATAATTGATTTCATGCGCCATATAATGCTACAATGGAAAACAACTCTACAAATAAATAACAACCACAGTACTATCACAACTCGACAGGTATATATCAAAAAAGGTATCTATCAAGGTGACTCCCTGAGCCCTCTGTGGTTCTGTCTCGCCCTAAATCCTCTGTCTTATTTACTGCAGAGTTGTAGAGCTGGATATCACCTAAAACACTCTACAGATGAAACAACAATATCACATCTTATTTATATGGACGACATAAAACTGTATGCAAAAACAGAAAAAGATATGAAAAAATTACTAGATATAACATCAGAGTTCATTAAGGATATCAATATGCAATTTGGGTTAGATAAATGTAAAACACTTCACATTATAAGAGGCAAGGTGCGTCCCGGTGACTATTTAGTGAATGACACAGATATTATAACAGCAATGGAACCGACTGACCTGTATAAATATTTAGGATACGCGCAACTAAAGGGACTCGACCACGTAAGAATTAAAGATACACTAACTACAGAGTACAGAAGAAGACTCAACGCTGTTTGTAAGACCCAGCTTTCAGGTAGACATCTCATTAAAACTTTAAACACTTTCGCCATCCCCGTATTAACGTACTCATTCGGAGTCATTAAATGGACCAAAACAGACACAGAGAAATTAGAGTGAACCACACGAACAACACTTACGAAACACAACAAGTTACACCCTAAATCTGCCATAGAAAGATTAACTATCAAACGTGAACACGGAGGGAGAGGCTTAATTGACATCCAGCACCTTTGCGGTAAACAAATCAGTAGGTTGAAATCATTCTTTCACACAAAAGCCCGCACCAGTAACATTCATAAAGCCATAGTAATAAACGATCTCAACTACACTCCACTTAACTTAAACAAACAAATAGAAACACAAAACACTGCCGAGGATGACCCGCAGAACCAGAAAATTGAAGACTGGTAGAAGAAAGTTCTTCACGGGCGGCACCGTCATGATCTAGAGCAGTCTCACATACATAAATTAGCCTCAAATAAGTGGCTCAAAATAGGTACCTTATTTCCTGAAACTGAAGGATTTATAATTGCTATTCAAGACCAAACACAAAAAACTACAGGAAATATATAATCAAAGATCCTACAGTGAGAAATGATAAATGTCGCAAATGCCACACCCAACCAGAAACCATTCAGCACATTACTGGTGCCTGCACAACTCTCACGCAAACAGACTACACTCATAGACACAACCAGATAGCATATATTATTCATCAAAAACTAGCACTGAAACACATACTCATTCAAAATACCAACACTCCATACTATAATTACACACCTCAAAATATCTTAGAAAATACCTCACATAAGCTCTACTTCGACCGTGCCATCCTTACCGATAAAACAATTCACTATAATAGACCGGATATAACCCTACAGGACAAAATTAATAAACTTACTTACCTAATAGATATTGCCGTCCCCAATACACACAACATACAAAAGACAATCGCTAAAAAAATGAGAACTCAAAGATGTAGTTACTAGAATCTGGCGCCAAGAAAAAGTATACGTAGTTCCTATAGTCCTTTCCACCACGGGCGTTATTCCGAATCATCTTCTCTGTAGCTTAAAACTATTAGACTTAAAAGAAACCGTTTACGTTTCACTACAAAAAGCTGCGATATTAAACACATGTAGAATTGTGACAAAGTTCTTGCAGATAGAAGAGAACGAAGTAGGACAACATCACAACAACAATTAAACAGTTAAAATTTTACACACAAATGCTACATTTACTTGGTTTCGGCCCGTAACTGTAGCTCAAAACCAGCCAAAGAGCTGAGAAGAAAAAATGTTTTCCCAAAATAATAATAATAATATTCCACAACTATCACACAACGCCATCTAGTCCCAAGCTAAGCAGAGCTTGTGTTATGGGTACTAGACAATTGATAAACATACTTATATATTTCTAAATACATACATATCTTATCTTATATCTTTAAACGAGCAATTCTTGTATATATATATATATATATAATCTGAATCTCGGAAACGGCTCCAACGATTTTCATGAAATTTAGTATACAGGGGGTTTCGGGGGTAATAAATCGATCTAGCTAGGATTCATTTTTATAAAATGTCGGTTTATTCGTGTTTTCAATGACCAACTTTATCGATAATCAACTTGAACATAAACTTATTATTTAAAACACTATTTACCAAAAAATACAAAGCAAAGCTCGGTCATCCAGATATTTATAGATAAATTACGCCCAGACACAGAACAAATGATCGTGCTCATCACACAAACATTTTTCCTGGGTGGGAATCGAACCCACGACCTCCGGCATAGCAGTCAGGGTCACTGACCACTAGACCAACAGGCCTGTCAAAATAATGAAACTAAATACTACTAAAACAGTGATTTTTTTTTAATAATATTCAGGGAGTACACAATGTAGGTGCTAAGGGCAGAAGTAAAAGCTGAGCATATGAAACATTCGGGAGTCGATTGCGGACTCCCGGCCACCGTAGGCGCGAGCTTGCGGGTGGCGAGCAATGGGTGGCTCGCCGCCCGGTAAGGACCAGGCTCGGGTCGACGGCGCGCAGTGTTCCACGCGCGCCTCAAAGAGATGTCAGCAGCAGTGTAGGGGTCTACTAGGACCGATGCCTGCCGGGGTCGCGTGATTGTTCGAAAGAGATACCGTGACCCTGGCACATGGGCAACTGATGGAACACGGGTGGGTTTTAGTCAGTAAAAGTCTGACACGCCCTCCCGCTCCGCCCAGAGCGGGAGAAGTCATTTGATGATTTCCCATCCTGAAAAAAAAAAAAAAAAAAAAAAGCATATGAAACATTAAGTAATGAATCGCCGGGTTGGACTAACGAGTTAATATGCTCACGAGCTGCCTTCGTGTTTCTGTTGGAAATGATTATAGTTTGAAGGAGTACTTACATTATGTATGTTTGTACCGTTGTTATGGCGTAGTTAGTACGCCTAAATGAACGATACTAGAACAACACCGTCGTAGCCCAAACGTGTCGTAGCCAAGAGTGACCTAATTATAAGAGTTCTACATTGAATCGCTTAACTGTTCTCTCTAAATGTAATCTAAAGTCGTTATTAAAACTGGTTGAAAAGTATTTTAAAACAACCAGCTTTTTAAAAACATGCGTACATTTTTTCATTCTATCGTTGCCCGGTCAAATGCTGAGTCGTGTAATAGTTCACAGAGCACTGATAATTTAAAAATAAAATAATAAATTTAAAAAAATATATTTAAAAAATAAAATTTCGTCGTCTCAAGATAAGTATTTTATTTTAAAAAAAAAATTTTCGTCATCTCAAGATAAGTATTTAATTTAAAAAAACGTTTGATAGTCTGTGTGCACGCATGAGAGGGCTGATGAACGATGGTATTAGCTAAGTTGCTTGAAGAAAAAGTTTTCTCTTTGTGGCTTGTATTGCAAAATGTTAAGAAAACTGTATGGAGCTACTCAAAGCAATTTAAGGAGGATATAGGTTCTTCTTTATTTCTTTCGGTTCTTCAAATTTCCTTACGTTTTTTGCAATGTGCAGGTCACTGTCCGATTGTATGTTGATTAAAATATAATTTGTTAGCGTAACAAAATGGTTTCACAGAATTATGAACATTGAAATTATCACTAAAATCCTTAAAGTTCATTTTCAATCCATTCAATGACTATTTCATGAAAAATTGATGAAATGGGATTAAATGAAACAAGTGGTTCTCTATTGTGTGACCTAACTTTTTTATCCATAATCTAAAGAGACATAATTAAACATTTATGCTTTACGAGGGAAAGATAAAAGTCATTTTACCATGGCACTGCAATTGAAATCTGGTGGGTCAGATGAACAATCGAATGATCTGATGATATCTATTGAAAGGATAGGTTTTAAACTACCGCTAATTAATGTTATCGAACAACCGTCAATAATGTTATTGATAGTATTTCTTGCCTAGTATGTCTCGGATAAGATTGCTTTTATTGTAGTTTGCAAACCATGATGGTTATGTATGCATCTTCTCTCATTTTGAAAATTAAACTTGTAATTTTTATATTGTACTTTGAGTACAAAATAAAAATTGCAATGGTAGTTCTGTGGGATTTACAACATTCACCGCTGACCGATATAATTTTAGTGATTCAATTTTGGTCGAAAAAGCTGAAAGGCTTCTATTGATAATAGATCAATGTTTAGAGTCTCCATAAAAATACTTACAAGACCTCTCCCGTGAAAAAAAAATTCAGTATGATTAAGTGTTTGGTTAAACTGGTTGTACATTAATATTTTAGTGTCGACCAAACCAAAGTGAATGCAATAAATTCAAGCGCTGCAATGAAATCGGTTATGTCCAAGTGCACTCACCGATAAATCTTTCATCTGAAACTGAAACGTCCTACTTACATTATCACTTGGCACAGAAATCTCAACGCTTAGCCTCTTTATCAGCGTCGCGTCGTCGACTACTTTGATATCTGTCACGACAGCGTAAAGTTTGTGCTGAGATGAGAATATCCGAGGTATTCAAGAATAACTGCCATTATGGTTTATGTTAATAGATTTCTAATGTCGATTGTTTCATTCACATTAACGTTTATGGCATAACTTTACCAATACCGTATTTACTGCTGCGGTAGGCAAGTTGTAGTCTGTGTTATAGTTTTAGTCCAATCAATGGAACTTAAGATTCGTTGAAGTCCTCATCAAATGAAATATTTTTGGAACGAAGTTCTTTATCGCGCGTTGCAAAAGGGGGCTAGACGGAAAAAATTAAGACCAAAAGTTGTAACGACACTTTTTGCTATAGTCGTAAGCCGTGTGGCGTGCGCGTGTTTCTCTGTCTGTCTCTCTCTCTCTCTCTCTCTCTCTCTCATAGAAAGCAAGCCAGTTATTTTCGTTTCATCTTTCTATTTCGCATTGAAGAGTGTGGTGTCGCGACGATTATTTTTGTTGAGTGTATACAGGTTTTTTGTACATAATCTACACTAATATTATAAATGCAAAAGTAACTCTGTCTGTCTGTCTGTCCGTCTGTTTGTTTGTCTCGCTTTCCCGCTAAAACTACTGAACCGATTTAAATGAAATTTGGTACACAGATAATAATAATAATAATAAACCCGCAGGGCAGCTTGTGGCGAGTTGTTGGGCAGTAGCGACCCCACGGACGATAGGGTCCGTGGGGTCGCTACTGCCCAACAACTCGCCACAAGCTACTCCCGGGAGAATTCTTGTTCCTCATCTCTGGCTTGCCTTTATTGGCCGGCTGGAGTGAACACTGACGAGGTTCAGAGCTCCCACCTCATTCTTGCCTTTATTGGCTGGCTTGAGTGGAGATTCGCAAGAGCAAACGTGCTCGGGGAAAGGAAGTATTCCAGTAAGTGCTCGTAGGGACATGACCATCTTCCGGGCTCTGGGATTGTTCTGAAAGCCGTGGAATACCTCTCCACTTCTCAAGCACCTCAGGAAGAACCGCCGGTTAGTGCCTCACTTCATCTAAATTTTCTAAGGGGCCTCTGCGAGTTGGCTTCGGCCCCTCGTACGCCTTCCAAAAGACCGGGGCCCTAGGGTCCCGAGATATGTTAATATATATAAAAACAATAATAATAATAATAATAAACCCGCAGGGCAGCTTGTGGCGAGCTGTTGGGCAGTAGCGACCCCACGGACCCTATCTCCTGGGAGAATTCTTGTTCCTCATCTCTGGCTTGCCTTTATTGGCCGGCTGGAGTGAACACTGACGAGGTTCAGAGCTCCCACCTCATTCTTGCCTTTATTGGCTGGCTTGAGTGGAGATTCGCAAGAGCAAACGTGCTCGGGGAAAGGAAGTATTCCAGTAAGTGCTCGTAGGGACATGACCATCTTCCGGGCTCTGGGATTGTTCTGAAAGCCGTGGAATACCTCTCCACTTCTCAAGCACCTCAGGAAGTGTTGCCCCCTTGTCGCTGCGTCACTATGTGCCAGCGACGGTTTCCGGGGGCCCATTATTGAGTGTGCAAGTCACCCCCTGCCATTTAATCCGTGTATTTAAAAAACATTGATGCGGCAGGGGCCATAGGCCTTCTATAGTTCTTGGTAACCAGTCCATTTTAGCCATCCAAATACATAGTCCAACTTCTTAGTTTCCATATCTTGCAATAGTCCAACACCAACCGGAGGTTGTCCTTGGTGCACTTGCACAGTGTATACAGGGATAACCGCCGGTTAGTGCCTCACTTCATCTAAATTTTCTAAGGGGCCTTTGCGAGTTGGCTTCGGCCCCTCGTACGCCTTCCAAAAGACCGGGACCCTAGGGTCCCGAGATATGTTAATATATATAAAAACAATAATAATAATAATAATATAATAATAATATTCCACAATTATCACACAACGCCATCTAGTCCCAAGCTAAGCAGAGCTTGTGTTATGGGTACTAGACAACTGATAAACATACTTATATATTTCTAAATACATACATATTATAGATAAATAGATAGATATTATAGATAGTAAATAGCCTGAGAAAGGACATAAGCTACTTTTTATTTCGTGACTTTGTCTGCGTTCGCGACATTTACGCAGATGAAGTCGCGGGCAGAAGCTAGTAGATAATAAAATAAAAAGAAAATTACAATTCCTTCACTAATTAATTGAAAGGAACTTCGTTCCATCCTGGTGTCCCTTGACACCTCTCAAGTATTTTTTTGGTGTTATTCGTTCACAACATAACATAACATCACGCCTTGTTTCCCCGAAGGGTTAGGCAGAGGTGTACTTACAGTACACCCACATTCCGCCTGTTATGTTTAAGTCCCATGTAATAGGGGGCGAGCCTATTGCCATCAACCGGGCCCAGATCCAGACTCCAGGCTGCTACTGAGAAATTCCAGATGGAAAAACCCAATAAACTTTGCCCGACCTGGGCTTATTCGTTCATATTTGGTAAAAATCCTAACTTTTACAATTCTTGTGTTCTGCATAGTTAAGGACTATATCTACTACTGTCAACCTAGTTAATTATTGGTATAATTATGTGTATATAAACTCATCATCAAACATGTACATTATGTGTCAGCTAAATTTCCAGTCTTTCATAAACGCTCGACTGCTCGTAACATTTAGGATAGTTTATGATAATTGCCTATTTCGGGCAGAGCGACCTTCCGAAAACATGGTCATCACCGCTACAGGAGTTCGTATCTAAGCCTTTGTCAAAGGCTTCTTGGTTCAATCTCTGATACAAAAGCTTATCCCACTGGCAAAAGTAATGTTTGTAAGGGCCGATTTTTCAATCCTCAGTAAAAGTGCTCCAATAAAAGTGCCAATAGCTACCTTAAGAATAAAGTTATTAGACTCTTTATTCGTCTGATAAGTGGTCGTCAGTTTTTCAATCGTTATTTTATTTAGGAATAACTATCTGACCGAATATCACATCTGTGAATACACTAACTTCAGGGAGGTGAAACAAATATACAGAATAAACCCATGTTAAATCTACACTATTTCATTAAGTTTGACGTTTTTACCTCAACCTCGAATATTTTACAAATTCAATGGACATTATTTTGTTCACGGTCCTGTTAAAGATTTTAACACATTTTTTTAATTGTATTTGTCTTTTGTTTGCACCAACTGGTTGGTCAATTTGCATGCTCCACGGGTTTCTATTTCGCTATTTACAAATGTGAAAAGGTTTTATATTGTTCAGCATATTTGTAATTCTACACACAAATTTCGCCTTTGCTGTCTAGTGCTATAGGCAGATGTGTTTTAGCATCTAATAACGCCATTCTTAACTTTTCTCGTTTTGTAGAGTTGCGCCGCGAAAGTTGTGCATGCCCGCACTCGCAACCTAGCCGACCTGCCTACTTACTAACGTCATGCGTGAAGCTATTCGTATGTGAACATTCGAACCGTCATCGTCTGTTAACTGGAATCTTTTTCTCTGAAATGTAAACTAGCGAGGTAAATGCGTAACAAACTAATAGTAGAAAAAGCTTTAATTTCGACTGTTCAACTACATTCATTCGTTATTTAAGCTGATGGGCAGAGAAGTTTTTTGAAATAATTATGAAGCAATGGATTAGCATATAACCTTCAAATAATATTGCATTTTAATAATTTTTGGTAAACTTCAAAATTTTATAGATACTGATTAACAGTGTGTTACGCAATAAATGCAAGAAGAAAAGATTAAGTGCTTTCACATCACACTTTTTAGCTCTATTCAGTTTTTTCAATTTAGCTGGCTATTCCTTTTCACTATTTGTTTGTTCTTTGACAGCATTTTACTTCACTTTTGTTAAGGCCTATTATCAAGTCTTGTTTATACGCAAAGGAACACCGGTATACATTTTATCGAATTTTATTAAATGATCTGTTTTCACGTTGATATTAAGGTTATTCGTACAGTGATTTAATAGCTAATGCTGGTAGATAATCATGTTTTTTGCTCCAAATCTTATTCCAATTGTCGAAAGTAAGTGTCAGACGCAGCATACGATGCAACATAAGATTTTTCGATTAGCCAGTTTGTTTTCTATATCGCACGCAACGTTGTGTGTTTGAATTAGTTTTCTCTGTGTTATCTCGTTTCCTCAGCCCCTAACAGCAAACCGTCAGACTCGCCCAAAGTTAATAATTTCACTCTCATTTTGTTGTTCCCACACAGACTCGCTTGTTACAAACAGAGTAACGTGAAGGTAAAGTTTACAACAGAAGAGTTCCGTATAGTGGCAATTAGTCAAGCGGTCGGCGTTTAGTGAAACATTTGTGTTTGCAATATAAACAATTTTTTTTTTACTTTGCTGTGGAAGAAGACAATTACTTCGAAGTAGTGTAAGGTTTATCTTGTTATATGAGTTCAGTAGCATTGAATCTCAAAGTTTTACTGAAAGACAAAAATATACAAAACCGCCCAAGTGCGTGTTGGACCACACAGAATGACGGGTTCCCTTGTTGGGGATAGTTTATACCAAGAATACACATACTAGTGTAGTATATACTAAAAATATATCCTCCGAAACACTCCCACTGCAAGCGTAAGTTTGTCGACTATGATAACTCCTTAACTCGTGAAACTTACATAGCTTTGACTGATTTTCTTTTAACTTCGTTATGCATACTACTGCCGAGAATTATTTTACATACCCTAATGTGTGTTACAAAAATAACTAAATGATTGTAACAAAAATGAGATTCCTGAATAGAAAAGTGGTTTTCACACATCAAAGACGAGACGTGAGAGAAAAGACTTGCCCACCTTACGTTTAGGTACCCTAAAAAAACTTTGAAACTATCAAAACTAACATACTTCATCCACAAACGAGGGAACCCTAAACATTCACTTTTTAATTGAATCTTACCTGAAGCCACTTGATCTTGGTGATATTCTCGTCGGTGACGGTGAGCGCTCTCCTCTCGCCCAACTTGTAAGATTCGTCATAATACATGTACTCAGTGAACGTCAGCCCACTGGTAGTATACTGCTGAGTGAAGTATATCGATATAGTCCCGTTCACTATGTCGTGTTCTATTATCCATTTACACTTTATCGGGACGGGGAAAGGGTTGGGGAAGTTTGGTGTCGTTATAGAGCCCACGGGAGCCTTCAAGTTTCCGCCGCAGGAATGTGGTCCCTGGTGCTCCATGTCACGCAATTGCGCGTGCGCGTGCTCTGCGACGATGCAGAGAAGAGTGATGCTGAGTAGGCGCTGCATCGCGAGCCTACAACAAGACAAACCAATTAATATGCTAATTATGTTTCTTGAAAAGGTCATATAGAATAGAGAGTAATTTGAATTCATTTATTGGATGTGTCTTCGTTACTTTAATTGCCCGCTTCGTGGTAAAAATTCTGTCTAAAATGGTCGTTGGTCATTTATGAAATTATATAAGACAATTCATTGACGATCGTTGTTGTCATTGCACAAACGTTTTAAAAGACAATTTTGGTTCGTCTTTTGACTTTTACTGTCAGTTCTAATATACACACAGCTTCATCAATTAGCAAACACGCCAGGTCATATACAACATAGATGTTATGCGGTAAACAATCACGCGTATTTCTACAAAAAATAAATACAGTCGAATTGATAACCTCCTCCATTTTTGAAGTCGGTTAAAAAATTAAGTATTAACGTGCGGATGTATCTTAAGCACGTTCGTAATATATTCCAGCGATAGGTTGACTTCGGCGCAGCGTGCAGCGGTGAACGCGAAATATTTTCAACCACTATGACAGACAGACGAAAAATTCAATTTAAGCTCCCGGAATATAAGAAGCCGTATTTCTATGCTGCGTTACAGGAATATTGATTGTATCTAACGTATGCTTAAGATATTCAGCTTGTTGTTATGTAGGCTAGACTGCTTTTGCCTTTTGTCGTACAAATCTGGCACAGTTTCTCATTGGCAAAGGCTTTGCTATGTGCCTAATCCCGTAGGCATAAAAAATAACTGGAAATCAACAATATTCTACATTAAATATTTCAGTTCAATTCTATTTGAATTAAGTCAATGCTGTAAGTAGGTAAGTAACAGAAAAAGCTTTAACATCAGGAAAAGTACGACCAAGAAAAAAGAGGAACAAGAATGATAAAATAACACTTAATATCTCAAAGCACAGGTTTATTAGGCAGACCATCCGTTATTACTTAGGGTTTTCTGTATTTTATGAACGTTCAGAAACAGTCCCTGAGATGTAATTGGTTGTTTGATCAGCATCAAACTACCAAAAAATGCATCTATACTATTGTTCTAAGTTTTAGTTGTAAGATTCAGCATACTTGAGCACATTTGTCTCAGGGACGTTACCCGAATAAACTCCGACTGTTCAAGTAAATGGAACTGAAAATTTGGAGAAGAGAACAAATTTCCAGTGGAACCATCCGCAGTTAAAGAAGTTTTGTTTTTTTAGAAGCTTTGCTTAGGAAGTACCTTGTTACTTATAATATAACTTTCAAGTTAATTATACGTTAATTATACGATTTGAACATGTTATTAGTTTGATAGATTTACATATTTTTTATTTCAGCTTACTGTAGCTGCTATAGAATGTTACTAAGCTTTGTTATCAAACAAACTATCTTTTTCGGTATGGTGGTTATTTTTTTTTTTTTGTTTTTGTCTGGCATCTCATAGTTAAACTGAAAGATTTTTACTACTTAAACGGATTGTAGCCCGGCGAGTTCTATAAAGTTACCTTTTAGGCCTCCAGCCGGGGCTTATTATACTTAAAAACTAAAGGGAAAGCTCTAAGAGTTACCCGAGGGGGCCTCGGCGGCGAGGTCGGTACGGTTTGTATCTGTGTTGTTTGCTCACTGTACTGGTCTCTTTTTGACTCTCCTGGAGGAGGGTAATGGGATTGTCAGGATCGGATAGTGCGTGCCGCGGACAGCGGATTTACTGATATGGGAGGGGGTGTAAGTGGCTGCCGCTACAACCAGAGGTTTGCGGTGGGATGCGGCCCTGTCGAAGAAACGCTTTGAAACGCGTTTCATGAATTGTTGGATAGTCGGGAGGTTCATATCTAAGTGGAGGTTGATATTCCGAACAAACCAAGGCGCGCCTGTGGCTTGACGGAGAAAACGGTTCTGGAGGGTCTGCATCCTATGGATGAAACGGGGTTTAGCATGTGCAAAGACTGGGCTTGCATATATCATGATGGGCCTGATACAAGCGGTGTAAAGACGCTTCTTACACTGAAGAGACATTTTACTCCGCTTGTTCAGGACGCAATGGAGCCTACCGAGAGCGAAAGCGGCCCGCGAGCAGGCCTGCTTTATGTGCTCCGAAAAGGTGAGGTGTTCGTCGAGGATGACGCCTAGATATTTGGCTCACTTCTCCCAAGGGATCTGCTTGCCGAACATAGAGATGGGTCGGGGAGGGGGGTGGTTTCGTCGCGGTCGGGTGTAAAAGACCGCCTGACTTTTGTCGGGATTGACTTCGATTCGCCACTTCCTAAACCATTCGCCGAGCTCGATGACTGCGGTTTGGAGGTAGCGAACCAGCGCTTTGTCACTAAATCAAGAGAAGAAGATGGCAGTGTCGTCTGCGAACAGACCTAACCGTGCCTTCTTACTTCTGGGGATATCGCTAGTGAACAGCGTGAAAATGAGGCGAGCTAGTACAGAGCCTTGAGGGCCTCCTGCACGGATCGGGTGAGGGGAGGAAAGTGCCCCTTCGATGCGGTAGCGAAAGGTACGGTTCGCAAGAAAGTCTCGTAAGATGAGCACGAGACGGTCTGGCACTCCAAGTTGGTACAGCTTATATAATAAGCCGTTGTGCCAGACTTTGTCGAAAGCTTTCGCTATGTCGAAGTATACAGCGCCCGTGAACATACCACGCTGAAAACCAGCATTGATTTGCTCAACGATGCGGTGTACCTGATGGACACACGAGTGTTGGGTTCGAAAACCAAACTGCTCGTTGGGGATAAGGCCCTTTGTCTCGGCATAATCCCTGAGTCGCTTATAAATAAGTTTCTCATAGATTTTGCCGAGGACTTTGAGCAAACTAATTGGGTGATAACTCGTTGGCACGGTTTTGGGCTTACCGGGCTTAGGAATGCCAATGATGGTGGCTTCCTTCCACGCTTGGGGGAAAATATTATTACTCAGGGCACCATTGAAGATGGTAGTCATGAGCATAATCAGGTGAGCGGGGAACAGCTTGATCACTCTGTTGGTGATGCCGTCTGATCCGGGGGCTCTACGAGGTTTCATACCCTTGATGATCTCGTGCACCTTGTCAGAAGTGGTACGGGTACAGGGGATCGTCAGGGTCTTCAACGGGCGGGAGTGAGGCTTTGCGTTTGACTTCCGCGTTTACCTTATCGACAAACGCTGGGTCTACTGGCTGCGAACTGGGGGTATGTTGGTTAGTATCTGTGACAATTTATATAGCAGAAAGTTCTGGCGCGTTGCTGTAAATAAGGCATCTTAATAAAAATAATGTGTGAATGAGCTGTAACGAATGTGAGAGACGAATACTTTAGGATAATGAATAAAGAGCATTCGCTATCATCTTGTCATGAATCATAATAATTTATTTGGTTTAAGTAATGTGAAGTTTTTGAATCTGGATTTGGCATTGCAAAAGCAAAAGTAAAAGCATCAACGTCGCGCCAATCTCCGATTCTTTCGTGTCACATCATCTCACGCATGTCACGCACACGTACAAACGGAAGCATGAAAGGCGGTTAATCTATGCTGTCTACATAAGGTTATTTGGAAGAGACTACAGAACACATTACATACACATACAATCAAGGAGTGAATAAAACATTATGCGGTGAACAGAACCACAATAGGTAAAGATATGATAGCTATGTATTTAATCGAGTTTGACATCGTGTGTGACAAAATTTGATATTATTTCTACGTATATTTTTCCCATTGCATTGGGTCTCTATAACTAGATATAGGCTTGAGCTAGATCTCTGAAGGCGACAGTTTCCAATTTGATAAAATATTTTGTCACGACATTGGGAAACAAACGGAACTTTCCTTCGTGTTAGGTATGGGCAGGATAACTTCGGTTGTGGATTATTTAAACGCAAAAGCACAGAATCAATTTAACTGCCTTCTTACTCAGTGAAGTTTCATGAATGAAATCCAAACATTTTTCATCAAATATTTAAGTTTATTAATTTCTATAAAAGGATCAAGTTATTTTTACTGCGCATTTCCAAAATCTTTCTGCCGAGTTAATATTAAGGAATTTTGCCGCTTAAATAAGTAGGTACATTAGTCTGTTTATTTTCATTCTTCTTGATTTTAGACATGATAGTTTATAGCACAAAATGTTCTATAAGTATGTTATAAACTGATAGATACTTTATTTATAATGGTTACTGATGAAGATAAAACCATCAAATATTCATGTTTTATTGCGGGTACAGTACACTGCTCCCAACAGCTAATATTAACAATTGAATCAAATACCATAAATGAGCCTGTCACACACAAATACAAGGCAAAGACTATAATATGTATAGGGACAATACAAGGTAACACATAAACTGCGGGATAACGTCATAGTTAAGTGGAGCACCCCCCATTTACATATTCACTCACAATTTAATAGCAGATGATATTATATGAACAAGGACGCAAGAAAGCGTTAGATATGGCAATATGTTAAGTACTCACGCGAGAGCTTTGAAGATCGTCATGATTTAAAATTTCTAAGGAAAATAACAACTGATTCTCGTCCCTCGTCACTTTGAAGTCGAGTCGCTTTGACATGAAATAGTTCCATGTTCATTTTCGAAGCAGTGAACCTTATTATGTACTATGTTTTTCTATATAGCGTCTCAGTTCCTAAAAAGGTATATCCGTGATTTTATAATCTCTAATGTGATGATATTCGCGGCCATAGGCTTCATAGGCAATCTTAATATTAACTTAGGCTTTGTTAATAAAACAATAATGGGAAAAAAGCGTGAACTTATGTGTTGATGACCAGCTGATCTGAACAACAATTTCATAAAATGAACGCGTAACGTACACATCTTGCGATAGAAATACTTCTCCATTTATTATTCTTATTTATACAAAACATTTAAAATTAAGCTAAAGCAATATCAGAAAACGCAGGTGCAGAGCCATTCTTTGAACTGGCAAAATTTCAATTGAATTCTGGATGAATGGAAAGAGGCGTTCGTATCAAGGGGTCTAGGGTGAAAAGGTGCAAGTCATGTTCTGCTTCTTGCACATATTAGCGGCCGCCGTTTTTAGAGAATATTTAATTTGGATTTATCCATGCTTTTCTTTGTAAGATGCATAGAGATTCCAAGCACAGCTTCACGCATTAAATTACATGAAAATACCCAGTTTTTCACAATTTCTTATGTAGTTACAATACTTTTTCAATACTCCGTTGCTTATACGTTACAGTTAACCCGAATACCTTTTCTCTCTGTTCGCATCCCTTGAGATGTAAAGTGATCCATTCTTCTTCCATCTGATGGCATCTATAGAGGGTTTTGTACGAGATGTTTACCCGTCAATACCTTTGCAAACATACAGATAGAGATTTAACTTCGAGGCATATATTAGTTAACGTAGCAACATCATTTTGAACAAAGGTTTGTATCACAAAGCACAATTTAAACGATACGTCTCGTCCATATTATGTGTCTTGAACGGCATTTATCACGTAGTATCTCCAATAGCTGCATAATAATTATCCTTTCTTTAAACAGAATTGTAACAATAATTCACAACAACATTAGATTTTGCAAATCATAATGCTAATTCCTAATTTAAAGCCTCCATAAATCCTCTCTTTTATGAATCCATCGGGAGTTTCAATAAATCATAGGATTACATTGGCGTGATTTAACTCGTCCCGGGTGTCCTAACCATAAGTGACTATCACACGAGTAAGCAATAGATGCAATCGTATGTTTGAATTATGACGTAAAACGTGACTTGATGGGTCGTGCAAGTACGTAAGTCACATTCGTAACCAGCTTCCTAACGCGGCTTAGCGTTTGTATAGGTACATTTTTAACTTATAAATTCGACTTAATTAACTCCTATACCTAGATATTATCTTATAAAAGAGCGCGGCAATCATTTAATCGCGCAACAATTGCTTTCAATTAGGACTCAGCTATCCACAATGATCGCACCACAATTTACAAATACAGCACCATGGAATTCCTGAAAGCTTTCTGTTTCTGGTGAAAGATTTTTATCCTCATAAATTTAAACGTTGCCCAGATGAACAAACTATAGCTCGAGTTAATGATTATGGCGGTTGACGTCGCTCTACAGGATGAAGGTGCCACAATGAGCATCCGTCTGTAGGGGTACTGCGATGGGATTTATACGTTACACAAAAGGAAAAAACTGCCTTGTGTGGAAAAGTATGGAGCACGCTTTTGAAATATCTACGCATTTTTATGGCATTTTATATGGCTATGGGTGAAAGCGTTCACCGGAACATAATATACTAGGTTTATATAAGGGTAACACCCAAACTGAAGAGCACGTACCGTAGCGTAAGTTGCTTATAAAACTTTATAACCGTGAAATATCTTAAGATTAAGTTCGAAATAAAATATGGGTATATAGGTTTACCAATAGACCTATTAAATATTCAGCTTGTATCAAAAACCCTCGTTATATTTTACTGGTAGTACTGCTCAGAAGTCGTTTATACCCTCAGCGTAGTGCGCAGTTTGATCATCAATATTTAATATTTAATTCGCTACACATTGACTTTTTCGCACTCTTTGGTTCGTCTTATTTCAGGTGCTTGGTACTTTTTCGTCGTCGTTTGTCTGTTCTAGATCGTCAGATATGCGGATGCACGGAATGATTTCAATGAGGTTAATGATGATATGCCTCATTCTACTTCCTTAAAACGTGGAAGTCTACTACTATAAACACTGCGTTTGATATGTATGTCAAATAAAAGATATTGATTATGGGGCCAAATCTGATCAAAGAATGTATTACCCGATCTATACTAATATTAAAAGACGTACCTATTAAATATCTTGACCAAGATTACTTTCTATGGATGTAGGAAGTAATCTCTGGAACTACCCGCTAGATGTGATTTGATAGCCTGATTCCCGAGGCAAGTCACAGGCTATGTAAAATTATGCTACAACCCTAAGCATTCGAGTAAAAAAAGAGGGAAAGAACGCTAAGAGAAAACATTTTTTGGGATACATTTTATGTTACAACAAGAAAATTCACGTATACAATGTCTGTGGTAGAAACTAGTGATAAATAGCAGGGAAATTTCATTTTAACGAACGAACAAAGCATATGTGGTTCAAAGCATTCATAACGCAACTCTCAAATAAAACTGCTTAAATATTGAATTGCAAGATATAAATTAATTCAGTAATTATTCCGTCATTGGTGCCGCATATTATGTCTGTAGAGAGTTGCGATATCCACTGCATGTGTCACCTATACGAGCGCGGCACGCAGTTGTGAGGCTTATTCAGTGATATCAGATGTTGGCAGCAAGTGGTTTATATTGACTGGTTTCAAGATTATTCAGCATTGGCATACATTCAACCTAAGTATTTGAAGTGGCTCAACGCTTGTATATCAATTTCATCAGACACATTACACCGATTTTCAAGAGGTTGTCTCATTAGAACATGAAAGCGTGCGAAGCCCGGGAGGTTTCAATATCAACGTTGTAATTATCAATTACAAAGACCAGCGTTATTGAAAAATTAATTAATGAACACCTGTAAAGTACTCCTACGAGAAATCATTTTAATTAGGTCTGAATAAGTAGAGCTTTCAATAATTAAGACAACACAAAAGAACGTTAGATACTTATTACAGTAATTAAGTAGATTCAATAATAACTTTATTACATACATAAGTCAGAAAAGTAGATACATAGCATACCGTATACAATTACGAATGAAAATATATTCGATAATAATCTCTAATTAATATAATCCGAAGGCTTTTTGAAGCAGAGGAAGGCCTTTTCATGGCAGCATAAATGTTCTTTGTTTTGTCGGTTTAGTGGTTAGTGACCCTGTCTGCTATGCCGGAGGTCGTGGGTTCGATTCCCACCCAGGACAAATGTTTGTGTGATGAGCACGATCATTTGTTCTGTATCTGGGTGTAATTTATCTATAATATGTATGTATTTAGAAATATATAAGTATGTTTATTAGTTGTCTAGTACCCATAACACAAGCTCTGCTTAGCTTGGGACTAGATGGCGTTGTGTGATAGTTGTGGAATATTATTATTATTATTATAAGCATAACTCCTGTGTGCTGTAGTTGACATTTTTGACAAAGCAATAAAAATGCATTATCATAAACTTTACTCAAGTGAAAATAATACATCAAAATGAAATCTTCTTCCCAGCTAAAGTACTAGGAAGTGGTGAAGGGGGGGTTTTGGGAGACTGTCTTTTGTAACTTTGACTTTCAAAAACAGCTGACTCTCGGCCTAGTATGAATAAATGACTTTTGATTTTGAAACTCAATCACCATAATTAATGATTATGTAAATTTCTTGTTTTATACTCTGAACATTCAGCCACATAAGTTTAAGTAGTTCCCTAAATTGTGAATAACGAATACTGTGGAATTTTTAACATTGTGGTGTGAGGTAACCTTGTGTGCTTAGCCTCCTAGCCTTTAGCTCTAAGCCAATTATATCGGTTATTTCGATGAAAACCGAATATATTATACAATTTTAGCGTCAGCAGTAGAACATCCTGCCCTAATCATCTATCAGTCAAATTGCATTCTTGTGATAGTAAACCATCAGCACGATGTACCTGCCCAACACTTCATCAAGTCAAACACTTAAGGTATCTTGGTGTCCACATAGACCAACACCTTAACTGGTCCATACAAATTGAGCATGTAAGTGGTCGGGTTAGAAAACTTCTAAACATTTTCAAAAAAATGGGACGTATTGCCAGTAACACTGTTCTGAAAATGCTCTATAATACACTCTGCCAATCTGTTGTCAACTACTGCATTGTAGCATGGGGTGTAGCACACAAGACGCATCTAATGAAAGTGGAGCGTGCGCAACGGGCTCTTCTTAAGGTAACCTACAAGAAACCAATGCGCTTCTCCACTGACATTCTTTACCAAGAGACTGGTGTTCTGCGTGTGCGCCAATTGTACATAATGGCAGTAGCATTGAGGTACCACAAAAATGCCCATAATTTGATAAGCTACTCCAAAGTGCGCTATCTTAGAAATGCAAATAAGCCCCAATGGCATAAACCTAAATGTAGACTCATTTTTGGCAACAGATGCTTTCGTTACCGTAAATAAATGGTCCCAATTTATTTACGGTAAGCTCAATAATGAGATAGATTTATTGCCACTGACCAGGAACAGATGCAAAAATCAACTTTTAAAATTTCTGACAAGAATGGACTATGAAAGCACGGAGAAATTCATTGACACATGAGCACAACATACACATTCATTCACACAAATACATAAAGGTCGATTTGGACAAGACGAGTGAATGCCTATAGGGTAGGAGTAATCTCTCGTGGGTTATTCGAGCCTAGGGGAAGCCTAGGGTTGACAGGGAGTGCTCTCATATACGTGATCTAATTGTCCACGTCTGTCCAAACCCATCCTACTCACTCATTCATCACACACTCACATCATACACGTACATAATACACTACACACGTCTTTTAAAAACATTTTAGTTAACCACTCATTTAACTTGCTAATTTATTGCTAAGGAATAGCATTTGGTTATTGTTATTGTTCCAACCAACATTACATATATGCCTCCCTACTTTGATGTACTAGTGTAAGACGAAGGAGACTAGCCTCCACGACACAGGGAATCCTAGTGTGGAGGCTAGTGCTATTTCAATTTGTACATAGCATTTCTTGAACAATAAAGCTTTTTATTTATTATTATTAAGAAGACGCTGAGCGGATATAAACTGAAAATGTAAGTGTTATATCTGCGATAAAGGCTCAGGTAAATGTAAAACTGAATAAGAGGGGGGGATAGGGTTGATAGCAGCTAACTTCAGACTGTAACTAAACAAAAACTAATTCAATTTATATATGACTGAAATTGTGTCTGTGTACTATCAAACCCGTAGAGATCAAATAAAACTCGTTTTATGCTACTTCCTATGGCCCTACACTTATATTGACATAAGGTTCAGAGCAAGCCAATCAATTTGTTTTTCAAACAGTCTTATTTAACGAAAAATGTACCCCTTTCAACTTCATACAAACAGCGGGGTAATTTTGTAACACACTGACAGTAGGAATGGCATTCATTATAACAGTTCAACAACGTTCATTGGGGTGTTCACGTTGTTGAGTAGACATTTTTACAAATTTACGTACATAAACGTACACGTACTTCCTAATTTTTCCGGTCTGTTGAACTGTGAGGAATATTTTCCTGGAAACAGTTTTAGTTCTAACGGAGTATCTAATATGGAGCTTTTAGCACACAATATTTTTACAACATAACCGAATATTTTATGAAACATGAAAGTAAAACTAACAGGTTAGCTTGTTATTTTCTATCTACATGCATTTTTCTATTTTCAGGCTTTTCAGCTTTTCGTTTAGATTTTATTTTTCACCACCAGTCGCAATCCAACTTCAAAGATTTCTGATGAAACCAGCTAGTAATGCATCTCGCTTTATAGCTGTACTAAACTGCTTTAGGGAATACTTCGCAGGTGGCACCAAAGATGTTAGTTTTGCTAACATGTTCAGTAATTATGAAGAAATTCAGCAACTAAAACCGCACAATCATTTTATTCGTTACTAGCTGATCCGACAAATGTTGTTCTGTCCAAAAAATAGTTCATACAAAAATTATAATTTCCCTGGAATCTCTTCCAATATTTCTCTCAAGTTCGGACTATTAAGAACATTTCAGACAAAAAATTGTCAACTCAATTGTACCGTTCTCAAGTGATGCACTTACCAACGAACCGCAATGTTTTCTCTGGTATCTACTTGAACTAAAGAACGGTTTCTTACATCGTTACCATAAACAAACATATAAGAACATACGAATACTATAAACTACCACGGATTTTTCCCGGTATAAACTTAAACTCAAAACTTTTATTTAAATTAAACCATGTAAAGGCACTTTTAAACTGTCGAGGAGTCGGTCAGTTAGTCCGAAAGTTGTAACTAGTTCCCCATTCAAAAATTTAGATCTCTATGAAGAATAACGGGCAAGAAACTCCAAGGAACTCTTTTTAATACAATAATTACAATATCCCGGGTACATTTTTCATATTGCTTTTATATGTGAGAACAACATATATTTCATTATTGCCCAGTTTGCTATATCCAAGTCGTGCCGTACTGTTTGGCATGTCAACTGTACATTTGTGGAAATCAATGTATCCAAACAATGGCAATCTGTCACGCGGCAGTGAACTGAAGCCAATGTGAAGACAAATGCTATTGTACAATAGTTAATAGTGTTCTCACTGTACTGAACAAGAATAAAATATGTGACTGAACAGATAGCTACTGACTCTATTTGGACTATTCGTGTAAAGAAAATTACATTCACTTTTCCTGCCGTGCGTATAACTTGTACAAGTGCTTAAAATATCGTATGCAAAAGACTGACGGTTTCACGATAATCAATTATGTTTCTGCTTATTAAAAATACATTTTTATATTAAAATGTAGTCCTAAATAAGGATTTAAGGTTTAGTCACTGCAAAGATTCCTTACATAATGCAAGGAAAACTTTGCAGGAGCTTATCTGATTTTACAATAACTATGTATTTCGGACTACCAATCGACAGCGTGTTGCCAGTGATGACATATGGTACTGAGACGTAGTCGCTCACAATGGGCCTCATAAGAAGGCTCAAAGTCATCCAAAGAGCAATGGAGAGGGCTATGCTTGGAGTTTCCCTCCGTGATCGAATCAGAAATGATGAGATCCGTAAGAAAACCAAGGTTACCGACATAGCCCGAAGAATTGCCAAACTTAAGTGGCAGTGGGCAGGGCACATTGCTCGCAGAACAGAGGGCCGATGGGGTCGAAAGGTTCTGGAGTGGCGACCGCGTACTGGAAGACGTAGCGTTGAAAGGCCTCCCACAAGATGGACCGATGACCTGGTGAAGGCCGCAGGAATACGTTGGATGCGAGAGGCACAGAACAGGTTGAAGTGGTGGTGCTTGGGGGAGGCCTATGTCCAGCAGTGGACGTCTTTCGGCTGAAATGATGATGATGATGATGAATCGACAATTAAAAAAGACTTAGTATCGCCAATTCATATATTGTTCTTATAGAAAAATGTTTCTTAATACAATTTATGCAACCGTTATTCATTAAAGGTGTTTGTTCTTTTGATAAATTTAAAATGTTTCATCCATTTATTTTGTAACGAACACACTAATTTATTCATATGTATTCGTGATAAATAGTCAGTCAACAGTGGCCGCTATTTCGATCAATGTCTGTCCGACGAAAAGCCTACCAGATGCAAAAAATCTAAATTCCAAAGTGTTCAAGAGAATCATGAATCTTTGGTAGCCATGCCCATGACGTTGACTTATATTAGTAAAATTAATATCTAGAAAAACGTAATTTTCATAACAAATTAGTATATTTTTACTAGTGTTAGTACACTTGAAATAGTTCGTGCATTCGAATAGTTTTTTATGGCTCTATAACACAAAATACAATACCAAAACTAATACGGTAAGTGGTGACAACATTTTAAGTCACGAGCAGGCACGTCGTAGAGCAAATTTTTCGATGTCGAGACGATAAATCTTGTATATGTGAAGCAAAATACGGCCGCTGCCAGGCATACTGTTATGAAAATTATAAAAACTCGTCTTCATCTTTTGTTGAATTACTTAAGGCGTGTAAAACAGCCATCAACAAAATGCCTTATATCGTAGATAATTTCTGAAGAAAATATTGTTGTTCTGACAACGGCAAGGGTTCATTCAGTTCGATTCAATCCGATTTTCGCTTGAATTTGATTCCCCATTAGAATTAAGAGGCGTCAATGAAAAATGATTTAATATACATTTGTACAAACACTAATTATAATAACTACTTTAAATATATTCTGATTAGTTAATTTCTTGCGAAATGCGAAATGCTTAATGACTTAAACAAGGCAAGCCTCGAAATTGGTCTTCGTATGAACATGTCTAAGACCAAACTCATGACCTATAGCGCCAAACTAAAACAGTATGTGGAGGGGGTGGAGATTGCATATGTTCCTGAATATATCTACCTCGGCCAAATAGTCTCCTTCCAGGCGAGACAAGAAAAAGAAGTTTTCCGCCGCACTGAAAACGCCTGGAAGAGCTATTGGTCGATGAAAGCCCTTATGAAAGGAAATCTTCCAATTTGCCATAAATGCAAATTAATGGACATGTGCATTCTTCCTATCCTTACATACGGCGCTCAGGTCTTTGACAGTTCAGCAGAGGACCAGGCTCGAGGTTTGCCAGCGAGCGATGGAGCGTAGTATCTTCGGAGTTAAACTTACCGATCGAATAAGGAACACGATACTGCGCTCTAAAACAAAAATCGTCAACGTCACCCAAAAAGCAGCCAACTGGACCGGAGACGTTTGTGGTATGTCGGATGCAATGTGGGCAAAGATCACCACAACATGGGTCCCCGAAAACGCCATAAGGCATCGCGGTAGACCCAAGCGTAGAAGAATATATTTAAAAAAAATCTTGAATGAAAAATGTACATCATCATTTGGAAAATACATCCAGTCATTCTGTAATGAGCTACCAGGGAAACCACATGTGCAGAAGGAATTATTGCCAAACTTCCTTGTCTTGAACGTGCCTCTTCAAACACGATAAAACTACCGTCTCCAAAAAGCGACCGCTACCGTACGTATACGACGACGTTCTATATTACGATGGGCATCCATTGCGCCTCTCCCTAACGTTGATATAATGAATGTCCTTAATTTTATGGTCTCTCTGATTACGCACTCCGGCTCTGACAATTTGATTAGCTCTATATTGTCACTGAGATAAGGGCGTGCAGGTCGGTCAGCAGAATTCCGGGTAGTTGAGGAAAATGAATGGACGACTAATAAACATGATCAAATTAATTAGGAAGACTTATTAACACTCCGGTGTTATGCACTACCACATTTCTTTTATTTAGTAGTTCATCAACGGTCTCTATATGTGCAGTTGAAGGAAAGCTTCATTACGCTGCGGGAAACATCGGAGACATTTCACTATTCATACCATCGATACTAGTAAGAGTAAGTCTATTCATAATGATGAATAGACTGAATAGAATGTCAGCCGAAAATCGTCCACTGCTGGACATAGGACTTCCACAATTGGCGTCACATCGAAACGAGTCGTAGGCACGAATAGGCCATATGGTGGAGGTCTGCCCTGCCTGGATGGAGCACCGCAGTGTCGTGGAGGCGATCGGCGGCAGCAACGTCTCGCGTCCGGCCCTGGTGTATGTAAGTAGGTAGACCCTGGTGATGGCCTACACCAGGGCCGGACTATGGTACGGAGCGAAAGGGCATGGAAAGCCATCACCTTCTTCTGCGAAGCTGTAATGCTCGAGAAGGAGAGCGGAGCGCGTGAGGGAGAAGCAGTCTCTGCGCCCTCACACCCCTAGCTACCGCAGGAGGAGACGCCCCGGGTTATTGGGACGTCCATTGCGGACTCCCAGCCACCGAAGGTGTGTGTGGTAAGCAATAGGTTTATAGGTTACCGTGGCGCTGGCATAGGCAACTGAAGGAACACGGATAGTTATTATCACCTAAAACTTCTTATCAATATAGTTTCACAATAGTACATTACGATATTAGTGCGTTATGGTGGTTCTAACATGCGAGGCGGAATTTCATCCCGAGCCGAAGGCGAGGGCGTAATTGAGCCGAGCATGTTATAACCAATACGCACGTACCTATATCGTACGACGTTTTTTAACACATTTGCAAGGAAACAGAAAAAAAAAACATTATGTTAAATAAACTCAATCTGTGAATGCACACTGTTACTTTCCCGCCATTTTAACAGGGCGCTAGCGCTGTCTACTGACTGGCGCCGCGCGGCGATTAGTTCGAAATTTGAATAGCAATAGCGCACTGCTCACTAGCTGGAGTCGTGCGGCGGCGATTAGTTCCATATTTGAAATGGCAAATAATACTGTTATGGAATTTGTATGGATTATAACTTAACTATTTGCTTTGGTAACACACGCGTTTTTTTTATGATTTTACATATTTAAAACCGGTGGAATTACATCAGCTTTACGAGCAAGAAAGAATAATTATCTAATTTGTGAGATTTGTGTGTTGTTATGCTACATCAGTAATTAGGTACCGCTCAGTAAAACCTCAAACACAAGCGGCTCTATGTCGCAGTTTACGCAGTTCTCGGTACTGTACTGTAAGCACGTGTTATTTTATGCCTCAAAATATGTCATTATAAATCCCATTATTTGTTATTTAATATTTAAAGAATTATTGCTGAACTAAAATCGTAATTTGGCTGCAAAACAATATTAAATTAGTTCTAACTGTCAAGCTCGCAAACATGGCGTCATACCCAAGGTGGGTATGACGCCATGTTTGCGAGCTTGACAACTTTATAAAAGAGCATGCCACCATCTTTTCGAGCTGAGACCAGTACAGCTAGACCAGCACACAAACACTAACCGTACCAACCTTGCCGCCGAAGTCCGTCGTCGCGACCCCGACTTAACAGTCCCTCCCGACCCTTGCAAGAGCCAGCCCGCGATGCTGTGCCGTTAGCTTTAAATTAGTCCCTAAATAATTTAACCCAGATCCAGCCAGTCCCTTGCTGTCCCCCTACCAGTGATTGCCTAAGCCGAGGTTCGTACCCCCCTCGGGGTAACCCTTAGAGCTTTCGCTTTAGTTTTTAGTATAATAAGCCCCGGCTGGAGGCCTAAAAAGGTAACTTTTTAGAACTCGCCGGGTCACAATCCGTTTAAGTAGTAAGAATCTTTTCAGCTTTAACTAGGAGATGCCCCACAAAAAAAAAAAAAAAAAAAAAAAACCTTTTCGAGCTCAGTTTGTGTTCGACGTTTGTAGAGTGATCATCGCCCTTTACTGAGTAAGTTGAATATTTTGACATTTATTTTGGATGATATTTACTTGAATATTTATGTTGGAAAATTGTAAATTATGTTATTTTATAATGATAGGTACCTACTATTTATACAGTAGTACTTTGAATTAATCGAGTAAATATAACAAAATATATATGAAATTGTCTTTTATTTTACAGTACTTTCAAAGGAACGGTACTTAAAACTTATATTTATCGCTTCTTAGTTAACAGAAGTAGGTCTAGAATAATTATATGGTATGAAGCATTGTTGAACTCTAGCCTGGTCACTTTTGAAGTTCTGGTTCTAGACTCCTATTTTAATATGTAACAACAGTAAAGTCGTTCTCGAAATTGAAAATAAGGAGTTCATGGTAAAAATATTTGATAATAAACCTTCAAAGTTTCTTGGTACCTACAGCTGAAAAAATAGTAAGTGCGGCTTTTCGTTTTTATTATTGGCTATTTTATGGGAATAAGTGATAAATAAATAATTATAGTATCAACCTACATAGACACATTAAGGAAATTTTGTTTAAAAGCGTATTCAGTTTAATTATGTAGGGTATCTATTAAAAAATATATATATATGTCGGAGAAGGATTGTTCTCGTTGATATGGTCATTAGTAGTTGCGGGCTTAGTGGGCGTCATTAGGGTAAAATGCGAGCACAAAACACAATGATCACTGTTTCACACTGTTTTAATTTAGATTAAACAATATTTTAACACAACACGCTATTGCGAAATAAAATTAACAGCTAAGACTAAGCAGCGGGTTCAGGGCACCGATCTTACTTCAATCTTATAATTTTACACTCAACGATCCAACTCGATTAGTCGCTATCACTTTTAAACTGTGTAACCAAAAACCATCAACCTCCCTTGCAAAATCAAGATGGCGCCTCGACCCCGCTTGAGGCACGCGCTCTGCTCTGATTGGTCGTCATGTAAATAACAATATTCATGACTTTTAATAAATTGTAAGGTTTTTAAATTACAGGAAAATTTAAGTGATCAAATAAAATAAATTAGGATTTTTAAAAGTAATTAAAATGTAAACAAATAATATTGTGCATTATACATGCAAACAACAATCAACTCGAATCATGACTTCCTCCGACATATATATAAAAAATAATAAGATTAAAGATTCCAGTTTACAGAATCAACTAAAAATATTACTTATTATGTGAATCTCTGTCATGTATTTAAGTTATAACATAGCAGCAATATGTTCATTTTGGATTCAATTAAAACAACTTTTTCAACTGATTCAATCAGACCAATAGTAATAACATAGTGTCAATAGGCTCGCCCCCTATTACATGGAACTTAAAACATAACAGGCGAAATGTGGGTGTACAATAGGTACACCTCTGCCTAACCCTTCGGGGAAACAAGGCGTGATGTTATGTCAATCAGAACAATAAAAGTTATTTTTTTTTTCTGGATGTGAAATCATCAAATGACTTCTCCCGCTAGGGCGGGAGGGCATGTCAGACTTTTACTGACTAAAACCCACCCGTGTTCCATCAGTTGCCCATGTGCCAGGGTCACGGTATCTCTTTCGAACAATCAAGCGACCCCGGCAGGCATCGGTCCTAGTAGACCCCTTCATTGCTGCTGTCATCTCTTTGAGGCGCGCGTGGAACACTACGCGCCGTCGACCCGAGCTTGGTCCTTACCGGGCGGTGAGCTACCCATTGCTCGCCGCCCGCACGCTCGCGCCTACGGTGGCCGGGAGTCCGCAATCGACTCCCGACGCCCGGGGCGTCTTCTCCTGTGGCGGCTAGGGACGTGAAGGCGCAGAGACTGCCACTTCCTCACGCGCCCCGCCTCGTCCTTTGCGAGCATTACTGCTTCGCAGAAGGAGATGACGGCTTCCCATGCCCTCTCGCTCCGTACCAAGTATCAAGTAACGTAGAAATTAGAAAGACAAGAGTTGTTGCAATTTATTACTAATTTTATTTTAATAATGAGAACACTGTAGTATACCTAGTAGGAAAACTATTTTTTGTAACTTTTTGATATGACTGATGTACATAAATCTAATGCAAAATCAATAAGTATTATTATAATTTATCTTAACGGCCAGTTTATTTTATTTCACGATCCGTTCCAATTGTAGCATATATTTTAACGTGTGACTTGTGTAGTATCGAAACTAAATACAGCATAATTTTAGCAGCCCATAGGGACTAAGTTACAGATTCGGACTTTGTTTTCAATTTTTTTGGGAGAAGGCTTGTGGCTAAGTAAGAACGTGCCTCGAAAAGTACGTTGTGTCAGCTGTCTTTTGTGAATCTTTGCCTACCAGTCGTTCAATGTAAAAATGTGGCATTTAGCATGCATTCCGTTGGACTGAAAACTGTATCCAACATAGTTTAGAAAAGGCAGATTTTTTTTTATTATTATTTGGACGTTGAAAGTTAAACTATTGAACGTGCAAATATACAGGGTAAATCACTAAAATAAACCTATCTAAAATAATTTTGTTCTAAACGAAACATTGCAACATACAATGAAATTCTCTACGTATAAATCTCCAGTTAACAAAGTCAGCACCACACAACCTCACAAACTAAGACAACGGATCTAAATGAAACGTTATCTAACTAAAGGAAAATAACGTGTTATGAGTTTTAAATCTTGTCGCTTTACATCCGCAATTATAGTAAGCGACTTTTCCTCCCGCCTTCTAAAGAGTACTTAAACCACAGTATGATGTCACAGTTTTGCGTCGGCGATTTTCTCTGCATTCTTTCGCTATGTCCCGAGACCGGACAATGCAGTTTTTGATATGCTAATGTTACTCGACCGTGAGATCCCTTTATTTATGCATAGTTTCAGCGTAATCGTGGCCTCAATTTAATTTAATAAATTGTTGACCTCATTTTGTAATAGGTTTTTTTGTTCAATGTCACTGCAACCTTGTATGATTTTATCAATTATTGTTGTTTAACAAACCCAAAACCTATTTCATTTTTCACGATAAGTCTAAAACCTGCGACAGAAGCACTAACTTCTTATTATTTAACATATCATAAATCTTGTTTCAGGGTTTGATATTTATTACAGTTTAATTATAGGTAAATTTTCCTTTTTAGTCTTATTTAGGTGAGTAATGCTAATGACAGAGAAGCTAATAAATAAGAAAGTTTTCACGTTATTATGAATTTAAATTATATTTAAGAGAGAGCAGTATTACTCTCTTAAATATATTTTATAACCATGATTTCATCCTTGAAATTAAAAGATAATGTTTTTATGTGATACCATAAGATATTATTGTATTAATTTCGATTTGATTGCAGATGATTATAACATTCTTATTGTATTCTGCTTTTATGATTCATTGCACAATGTTGCACAAAAAATTTGTTTAGATATGTCTTACCCAACATTATTATAATTTCAATTTGAAAAGTTTCAATCAAATATCATCCTGGCATTTTTAATTTTAGAATGTGCATTGCCGTTTAATTAGAAATGAAAAATAAATAAAAAGAAAATACTAAATGGCATTTCAATATTTTTTAGAGCAAGGGGCCACTATATTTAATGTAAATCTAACAAGGCTGGGCAAAAACAGTACTCGATACTTTTTTCAATGGAAATTCTGTTGGCAGATCGTAATTTACTCCGCAATCTTGTTTAATCAATACAATATACATGGATGAAGTATTTACCCAAAGTCTGTGACACGGCAACCAGATATAACTCTTCGGTATGCGTATGTACTAGTGATGAGCCGCATATCCGTATCCGAATTGGCGGATATTCCGTATCCGTTACTTTTTGCCGGATATTTTACGGATCGTTTACCTCATTAATTTTCAATATATAGATCACATTCTTTAGTATAGATGATTAGGTTGTGATAAAAAACTATTAAATTCCATGCAAAGAAAGACCCGCACAATCCAATTCGAATCATGTCCTGTGAAGCAAAGCGTCAAGTGGGGTCAACTATGATTCCAAGGCCACGCGCATCGACACTGATTGAGTAAGAAAGTTTAGATCCGTATCCATATCGCGGATCTTGACACCAATTATCCTTATTCGGATCTGTACCCGCGGATATACATTTTTATCGATCCGAAACATCACTAGTATGTAACAAGCTTGAGACTCTCAGCAAGTTCAACTCGTCAGTCGCAAATCGCTACGTCTATGTCGGTCATAAATAAGAATATTTACATTCAGTCATGTGATAATTAATTAATGTGTTATCATTTGGGGTGACTTGCTCAATAACACAGGCACTTTTTCACCGTATAAGTTCGTTCGATGTGATAAGATTACAAATTATTAGAATCATAATTAATTGTTCATAAATCTCTTCATGCCATAGAAGACTGTAGTGACAGAAAAAACTTGAGTTTAACTTTAGTAGTTTATTGATTTACAGTTCCAATACCCCGGAGACTGTAAATGAAACTTTAGCTTATTAAGGTACAAGCAATAGTTTAATTATTTAGTGGTTCTCTCTTGATTTATTGGATCTTGTTAATTAGATTAGAATTATTGTAGTTTCGTGTGCAGCGAGGCATTTTACATCATATTATTATGGTTGTGTATACGTTTTTTTTATACGCAAAATTCGCGCTTTTACCTATAGTTGCGGACACTAGCCCGTATGATAGTAAGTTCCTCAAAAATGTGTTTTAGTTAATAGAACGTAAAATCGTAGCATTGAGCGTAGCAAGTTGGCTACGCCGCAACTAAGTGGGTACGCTACGCTATGCTACGTCGTAGCAACCCGACTTCGCGCATAATATTTCCTTTGCTTCCAAAAGGTTTCGTGCAGCATGTTACTTATTTATTTACCTCATTAATCATTTAGATCTGAGATACATTTCAAATAAATCGGTTTAGCTCTCTGCTTTTAAATTTCCGCTATGTGTGTATGGCATATATACGTATTATGTTGAAAAATTTGAACACAATATTTTCATAACAAACTAGCTGACCATACAGACGTTGTCCTGCTTCCTATAACTCGATAGTAGCGCCACCTACCGGGTTCAATAGTGAATCTAAACCACCCAGGGTGCCACTCAAACGCATACAAAAAAATTCATTCAAATCGGTCCAGCCGTTTAGGAGGAGTTCAGTTACAACGAACAGTGGCATTGATTTTTATATATATAAGATACGAAAATAAAGGGACAACATGGAAACAAACGCGGAATATGGCTACTCAATTATTGCGAATCTTTTCTCTCCCTCTTTTTTAAACTGATTTTTTGCTTCAGAGCGATCAACTGTTTTATGAAGCGTGACACTTATTTACCGCAGAGCGCAAGTGAAATAATTAAAACAAAATTGCCCTAGGAATGAGCTGTGAGGGTTGGTAAATGTCACAACTTTTGGTTCTAGAAGCTTGTTCATTTTTCCTCCCAATGTTAGAATAATATTAACATTTTAAATTCACTGATTTACATGACATTATTTCCGATGACATTCAAAAGGAAAACTGACAAAGAATGTGACTACCATGCAGGCTGAGATTGAATAAATGACTTTATAACAGTCTGGCGGTTCTGAGTATTTTGTATATGCGTGTGTGGTAGCATCTTGTGACGGGTCGTTGAGTTCCCTGAAAAACGGTTGAGCTGCACGATGACTGGTACATACATACATACCTATATGTTGTCTGTTGGGACAGGTTAGCTCAAAGCTGCCATGGCTCTTTCTTTAAAATGCCTTTCCAGACATGGCCCTGCATTATTAGACTTATTCTTATTCTGGCTCGTCGCGTCATTCACTTGGGCTTGCTTCAGGTCATTGTTGACTACAGACATCCAAGTGAGAAGGGGTCTACCTCACTTCTTTGGACCTGTGTTCATCTCGAGGACTTGCTTAGTCATATGTTCCTTTTGTCTTCTCATTACATGGCCATACCATCTCAGGTGCGCTTCAGAGACCTTTTCTTCGATTGAGCGGATCTTAAAACTTCCTGGAATATGCTCGTTCCTTACTCTGTCCTTAAGAGTGACCCCTCCTGCCCATCCCAGCATCCTCATCTCAGTGGTGTGTGCTCTTTGGACATGAGTCTTCTTGATTGACCAGCATTCGGCACCGTAAATTAGAGCTGGGTGGACTGCAGTTTTGTACACCGAAGATCGAGTTTTATAAATAATCATTGCAATTGCAATTATTTTTGCCTTATTAAGGCACCTCCCTGGGTTCAAACCTACGACTTAAAATACATAAGTCAATGTATAACTTTGAATTTTTTTTTTTTTAAATACAGCACACAAATGTTGTAATTTGCGCACCTACATTCAAATTAAACGACTACTCAACGATGTTCAACGGAAGAATAGAGACATTTGATAGCCTGTTATACCTAGATGCATGTACTCATAACTCTGCATTCTTGTTCGATTCAAACTATTATCTTTCTTATGATTTCAAAATGTTTTGGAAAAGAAGTGGATCGGTGAACAATCGCGGCATGTCAAATATATTTGTAAATCTTAGCTTAATGATAAACGAATCGATTGCGGACTCCCGGCCACCGTAGGCGCGAGCTTGCGGGTGGCGAGCAATGGGTGCTCGCCGCCCGGTAAGAACCAAGCTCGGGTCGACGGCGCGCAGTGTTCCACGCGCGCCTCAAAGAGATGTCAGCAGCAGTGTAGGGTCTACTAGGACCGATGCCTGCCGGGGTCGCGTGATTGTTCGAAAGAGATACCGTGACCCTGGCACATGGGCAACTGATGGAACACGGGTGGGTTTTAGTCAGTAAAAGTCTGACACGCCCTCCCGCTCCGCCCAGAGCGGGAGAAGTCATTTGATGATTTCCCATGCTGAAAAAAAAAAAAAACATAAACGAATTTGTATATTGTGATAACGGAAGTATGAACCGCTCAGTTGATGCGGAACTTGGAGAATCTCCACTCAACGCCTCTACAGTTCACGCGAATGAGTTTTTTCTTTTATAATCACATACACCTTTTGCATCAAAATATAGCTGGTCTTCTCAATAAATCAGATTTATTAACAGTACATATCCAAGAATTGTTACAAAAGGAAATAGATGTAGATGTGATCTGTATAACGGAACATTTTGTAATAGCTGGTCACGAAAACTTAATTAACATACCTAACTTTAAGATAGCTGCGTGTTATGGAAGAAAAACACAAAAACGTGGAGGTTCTTGCATCCTAATTAAGAATAACTATGAATACAAAGAATTAAAAAACATATCAAGCATGTCAGTAACGGGGGTTATAGAATGTTGTGCGTTAGAACTAATTAAACATAAGATAATAATTTTATGCATATATCGTCCGCCCAGTATGTCTAACATTAGTCTCTTCTATGATATCCTGGATTCTCTGTTAAAGACATTGTGCACTAATATCAATAAAAAGGTGGGTTTGTGTGGGGACTTTAACATAGACATTATTAAAAGAAATAGATTTACTTTGGACTTTGAATCTTTACTTCTCAATTACAATCTTAAACTGGAAATACATCAACCAACACGATTAATGAGCAAGACTTGCCTAGATAACATAGCTCATAATTCAAAGCAGAAATGTAATTGCGAGATAATAGACCTTGCTCTTTCTGACCATACAGCTCAACTACTGAAAATCCCAGTTAAAAAATCATTTATTATTAATTCGTGGCGCATACAAAAACGTGCCATTACAAGGGAAAATTTAATAAAATTTAAAAGTTATCTACAGTGTCTAACTTTCTCAGACGTATTTAGTACCGAAGACGCTAATGAAGCTTATGATAACTTCATAGATATTTCTTGTTTATTGTACAATCTTTGCTTTCCGATGAAATGGGTTATTGTTAAACCAGACAGAAAGATTAAGTGGGTATCTAGGGGTATAAGAATTTGCAGTCGGAAACAAATAAATTTACTGTGGAAGTACAGATTATCTACTACGCGTAAAAATAAATATGTTTTCAAAACTTATTCACAAAAACTCAAAAAAATTATTAGACTCACCCAAAAAGCTCAAAATAACTATATTATAAATAACTCTGTGAATAAAACCAAAGCAGCGTGGAAAATTATTAACAATACTGAATTCACTAAGGGTCCGATTTTACAAATAAACAGACAGAATCCTATAATTAAAGACCCCCAAGAAATTGCTGAATCTTTCAATAATTTCTTTGTAGACCAAGTAATAGACGTATCAAATTGAAAAACAGAATCAGATAATTTCAATACTATAGCCAATAACCCGAACTCTATGTTCATGCCGCCAGTAGTTCCACAGGATATAGCTAGAGCAATAAGGATATTAAAAAATAAAAAAAGTCACGGCTATGACGGCGTATCAACTTCGGTAGTCAAATTTGTGTCTGATATAATTGCTGTACCTCTAAGTCACATAATGAATACGATTATTAGCTCAGGTAGTTTTCCCAACAGTCTTTAAAAAGTAATCATAAAACCACTTCATAAAAAAATAGCAAAGAAGACATGGCTAATTATAGGCCAGTGGCTTTAATTCCAGTGTTTTCCAAAGTTCTTGAAAAAATTATATACGAGACAATCTATAAGTGCTTAACTATAAATAAAATCTTATGTGACGAACAAAAGGGGTTCAGAAAAAATCAAAATATCAGTATGGCAATATACGACCTACTGAACAACGTAATGCCAAGTGTAGACCACAAAAGGCCAGTATGCGCCATATATACTGATATGACGAAAGCATTCGATTAAGTAAACCATGACGCTCTTATAAATAAACTCTACGCGTACGGCATTAGAGGAAATGTCTTAAATCTAATTAAGTCATACCTAACTAATAGACAGCAATACACAGAAATATCAAGGATATGTATGAAAACTAAAAAAAGAATATAAATACCTATCCGGCTCCAGAGAAGTCAAATATGGCGTACCGCAAGGTAGTGTCCTTGGACCTTTATTGTTTCTCTTGTATATTAATGACTTGCCTCGCCAAATACAACAACCTATGGTATTATTTGCAGACGACAGTACGGCAATAGTAACATGCGGCGATAAAAATAATTACGAAACCGATATCAATAATACATTGAAAAACATAATAAACTGACTTAATAGAAATAATCTAATTATAAACGTCGAGAAAACAAAAGTTATGCATTTTCACCAGCGACTAGGAGCTGAAAATTACAATGTTGAATTTGAGGGACAAAAAGTAGAATCTACAAATGTTACGAAATTCCTTGGTATTCGAATCGATAACAAACTGACCTGGAAACCACATGCAGAGGATGTATGTAAGAGGTTAAGCAAGTCAGCGTACGTACTTTATAACCTGGCAAAAAAAGTAAGCACTCACACCGTACTGCAAGCTTATCACGGACTAGTTGCGTCAGTTTTGAGATTCGGAGTTATATTCTGGGGTAACTGTACTGATAGGGAGAGAATATTTAAAGCCCAAAAACGTTGCTTACGATCAATGAGTAATCTTAAAAATACCGACAGTTGTGCACCTGTGTTCAAGTCCCTAAAATTGCTCACCTTTCCGTCTTTGTATATATTTGAAGTAGCAATTTTTGTTAGAACAAACATACACCTCTTTACCCTAATGGACGATATAAGAACACGATCCGGATCTGTTAGATCACAATATAAAAATCTAATGTTTATAGAAATTGTCCATTTTATGTGTTTTTATTTTGTTTAGAATTTAATTTTACTTTATTTTTATTTTATTTGTATAATTGTTTTTACTTTTGCATGCCGTAAGGTAGAGTGTGCTGGAACTGTTTTTACAATGTTAACATCCTATTTTGTACCCACATTCATGGCAAATAAATGATTTCTTTCTTTCTTCTTTCTTTCTTTCTTATGAGTTGACTGGATCATCATTGTCTTATAGCACAAATAATACTTAAAATCGTACCGGTATTTATTTACAAAATGAAATATTAATATTTCAACATGAACTCAACCAAATAGCTTCCGATCCGTGCACAAAATTTGATCGAGCATTAATCAGAACCACGCTACCAGCAAATTGTTCACAATTGGCCGGAAATGAAACTCGCGCTTGGTCGCTCAGAGAGACTGTTTATTAATATGGACTGTCGATGTATACACCGTGACAGTATACTCATCTTACAACGGCAGCCCATGTATCTAATGACTGGAAAATGGAGATGGATGATCTAGTCGACTCGTGCGCTGGGTAGATAATTATGTTCTCTACCGTCTGATGCTTAAACATTATTAAAATGATGTTTCATAATTCTAATGCATTACTAATTTTTCTTGGTACCTATTATCTTAATTAATGGTAAGAAATTTTAAGCTCGCCTAGAGCCACGTGTATTATGTCGGATAAATTGAGTGGACAACCTTTTTAAAACGACTAAAATGTCACGGTGTATAGAGAAACGTGCCAAGTGATGCATCTTGAATTAATCAGACTTTTCCTCAATGAACGATTCGGGATGATTCCAAAGTGTTTCAAATGTTGTTATGTTGTTCGGGGCAAAGCGATTATTTTGGTCGTGGCGATACGTTTCACTTAAATTTTGCTTTTATGTACATGTAAAGATATCCCTAAAATCATAAAATACTTTAATTGCAGCGAGTCTAAATTGTCAAATCTACAGCATTCCCATTTGCTTTTATTTAATACTAGCTGACCCGACAGACGTTGTCATGTCTCAGCGATAACTATTTAATTCGAATTGGTATCTATATTTATAAAAATGAATCCCTATTTTCCTTGCTAGACCGATTTCATTTTTTTTTTCACTTTTTTAATTTTTTTCTTTCATAAGAACCTTCTCCTGACAATAACAAAAACAACAAAAAAAGTGATATCGGTCCAGCCATTCACGCTTGATGGCGTGACCAAGGGAAATAGGAATTCATTTTTATATATATAGATTACTTGATCTATTGCTAGACATTACCGAACTGTTATTTAATGTCTGTGTTATATCTTCACTATTGGACCAAGTGGAGATGAGTTCCCAAGAGCTCCTTAGTTGTTCAAACTCGACACTCGCCTTGTTTTCTTATGAAAACATCTACTAGTTTAATTATGTAAAAAACGATAGTGTGTTTACGTAAACAATGTTGTTTACCACAATGTAGGCATAATCCTGAGGACTGTGGTGTTATAGATAGCATAGTAAACAATGGTAGTAATAATAAACATGATTATAATCAGATCGGCGTCTGATTGTTGCTAATCCAAGAACATTAACGTGTACTAATTAACACTTGATCTGGTAATATCCTTTGAGGGATTGAATTAAATTGTAAACTGTTGGAATTGAATTAATTTGATGCAAAATTAATCATCTATCATACTATACAGTATGGAAACCACATATATGCAATAAACGAAACCACAAGTAATACTAGTCCACAGAAGTATAACAAAATTAAATCTATCTATATATATAAAATTCAAAGTCCTGAGTGACTGACTGACTGACTGACTGACTGATATATCAACGTACAGCCTAAACCGCTGGTCCTAGAGACATGAAATTTGGAGGGTGTGTTCTTTGTAAAGAGTAAATACCCACTAAGAAAGGGTTTTTTGAAATTCTACCCCTAAGAGGGTGAAATGGGGGGTTGAAGTTTCTATGAAACTTTTTATTCTCTGGGTCGATTGACACAAAAATTGGTAAACATACTCTTCAAGTATAATTATGAGACACGTGTATCATAGTTTTTCCAAAATCATCCCTTTACTGAGTCAAATAGGGCTTCGAATATCCTACGTGGCGTAGTAGACGGACGCATGGCGTGCGGGGCAGCCCGGGGAGCGCATTGTTGTCACCGGTGTCCAATCTCAACCAAGGTAACGGGGATGTATCAAATATGTAACTGATATTAATATGAACTAATATTTGCAAGTAATAAGTAAGTACATGTAAAAACGCGTTTGTTTCTGTATTAAATAAAATTAAATAACTACAGTGACTATTGTTAAATACATACGTATGCAACTTTATAAGTAAAACGAATTGGGCACATACATCTGTACGTTCAGTGAGTAATAATGCGACTTTAGTTTATACATTAAAGTAAAACATAACTACCAAGCCACAATCATCAATGAAATTCTCTTGAGATCGTTCGAAGTGATAAACCACGGTGATGCCATACATTACCGGGTTGAGTTTCTTAACACATTGAAGCCTCCAGGTCTAAAAACTGATATATTAAAATTTAGAGTTGGCGTCCCAGTATGTTGCTGCGTAATCTAAACCCGCCAAAAATATGCAATGACACCAGGTTGCGAGTGAAAATATTGCAACGAAATGTTATCGAGGCAACTATACGGACAGGTTGTTCCAGAGAGAAGTCTGTGTTTATTCCGAGGATTTTTTTTTCGATAGGAAATCATCAAATGACTTCTCCCGCTATTGGGCGGAGCGGGAGGGCGTGTCAGACTTTTCCTGACTAAAACCCACCCATGTTCCTTCAGTTACCCATGTGCCAGGGTCACGGTATCTCTTTCGAACAATCTCGCGACCTTGGCAGGCATCGGTCCTAGCAGACCCCTTCAATGGTGCTGACATCTCTCTGAGGCGTGCGTGGAACACTACGTGCCGTCGACTCGAGCCTGGTCCTTACCGGGCGGCAAGCTATCCATTGCTTGCCGCCCGCAAGTTCGCGCCTACGGTGGCCGGGAGTCTTCTTTTGACTCCCGACGCCCGGGGCGTCTCCTCCTGCGGCGGCTAGGGACGTGAGGGCTCAGAGCCTGCCACTCCCTCACGCACCTCACCTCCTCCTTCGCGAGCATTACTGCTTCGCAGAAGGAGGTGACGGCTTCCCATGTCCTCTCGCTCCGTACCATGGCTCGCACCAGGGCCGGACGCGAGAGGTCTTCGCCGCCGATCACCTCCACGAGGACACGGCGGTGCTCCGCCCAGGCAGGGCACACCTTCACCGTGTTCTCCAGACGATCTTTGCAATGGAAACACCCGGGCGTTTCCTCCCGCTTTATCCTGAACAGGAATCCACCGAAGCACCCATGCCCGCTGAGAACCTGCGTCAGGCGGAAGGTGAGGACGCCGTGGTGCCTCTCTATCCACTCCTCAAAGAGGAGCTTACCGCCGCAATTGTGGCTTGCCCAGCGCTGGGTTGCGACAATCGTACCCGTCATGTCGCCATGAGATCACACCAGAGCTCTTTCCACCGTGCCGCGATTTGTCGCGGCAGCGGAGTTTCGCCCCGGCGTTTCACCCCGGCGTTTCGCCTCCTCGCGCCACTACCACACTGCTTTTCACACGGTCTGGTGCAGACCAGTGGCCTGGTGATTCTAGCACCTGAAGTAAAAACAAAAAATATTGTTTACAAAGAAATACTGCGGTAGGCATAGTATTTCGTTGTAAACGATATTAATTGATTATTATCCACTTTTGGTTGTCTCCTAAATAAATCTTTTCACACACGCTTTGAGTTTTTTTTAAACTATACTACTCTCATCCCAGAGATTAGTTAAGTTGTACGAAGAACTTCGTCCTATTTGTTTGGGATATTGTCAGTTTGTATATTAAATTGAGAGGTGGTGAGAGCGTGGATGTTTGTTTTGAAAAAAAAAATAATGCCGCGGGCAGAAGCTATACAAAATAAACCAATGAAATAAACACAGGCAACAAAATTCTGTTGTAATTATATTACATGCATATTGCATACGTGTCGAATTCATAAAGATGATGCTATACGCTATCCTATGGAGCTCTTAAATTTATTTAATCCATCTGGTGTCCATCTCACACTTATCCTCAAAGTGGGTGCTCCAGCAATGCTACCACGAAATCTCAATCCGGCCAAGTTGTGCAATGGGACCAGGTCACGTGTGAAAACCTCACATCAAAACGTGGTAGAGGTTCCGCCATTGTATTTACTGGCTGTGCTCAAGGTGAATCGGTGTACTATATACCGCAGATACCACTAATGCCGTCGGAGTACCCATTCGAGTTTAAAAGGCTGCAGTCCCCTTACGGTATGTTTTGCAATGACGATTAATAAGTCTCGGGGACAGTCACTTAAAACAGCGGGATATCATCTTAGAGGGGACTGCTTCTCGCACAGCCAGGTTTACGTGGCCTTCTCGAGAGTGAGCTCATCTAGCAGCCTGGTTGTATTAGCACCTGAAGGCAGAGCCTCTAAAGTAGATTTAAAGAGATACTTTGCGTATAAACTAAAAAATAAATAGTCTTTAACCCCTGTGAACAGCAATGTAAGTAAAATCGTCATTTGAATAGTTTAGCTAAAAATATTTTCAAAATTCCCAGGGAATAAAGAATATTTTCGCTTTAAAGTTGCCTTCACATTTGGCATGCAAGTAGGTAATTTGCCGTTTAGTTATATATTCCGTCAATATTGTTATGTTTTAGAAATACTTATCCTACAACAATCATTATCAATCCGAACGGTGCTCCTTATATAACACAAAGCAAGCAGTGCAATAACCCATTGTTTACCTGGATAAACACAAAGGGTACTTAAAATCACGGTAATACGTTCCTGTGGCATATTTTTCGACATCCACGCGGGCGAAGCCGCGGGCAGAAGCTAGTAAACTATAAGTGTGCTAAATTTCATACTCCGCCGTCCGCCCAATTTTCGTTAAAAGGGATCCAAAGTTATCGCTTCACGTATTAATATATAGATTATGGATTTTTTCTAACTTTATTAAGTTTTTACTCGTATTTTACTCGGAATTTTGATTTATAAAATAATGTTCTTTGAGACTAAGCTATCACGGGTTACGGCTAAAATAATGTGAACGTTTATTTGTAGTAAGGACTATATTCAAGGCCCACATTTTAAAATTAAGTTGTATCTGAACTTACATATCATCTTACAATACATAATAGCCAATAAAGCTTACACGTGGAAAGTTAATTAAAAAAATTGACAATGGACGCGTCCCGTATACGGCCACCGTGCGCCAGTAATATGTTATAAACGGCGCACATTCTGCTTACCCAGCACTAGGTGTCCGGGGTGATCGTGACGTGAACGAGCAACAATTTGCATATCGTTACAAAACACGCACAATAGAATTTTGTTGATACCGAGTACCTAATGAGACCGCTACTGATACCTAAATTTATATGTTTAACTATGTATAACGAGAGCTTTAGCTCATATCATTTTGAAAAAGCATTGTTGTTTGGTGCCTTGTATTTCTTTTCATACTCTAAATAATTCATCATAGTTTAAATACAATAGTTAAATTTTGTGAGTTCTGTGTTGTTAAAACTTACGTTACCCATTTTTAATCAAATAAAACAACATCAGAAATAACAATAGACACAGAGCTGAACTGCAAACACATGATTATATTATATTTGACGGCAAACTTTAATTACAAACAATCTCACTATTTCACGCACTCTGAAAGTCCAGTTATCGAAAATAGCACAAAACATTTCACATGAAAATCGAAAATTTGCGAGCTAATTATATAATTTGCTCGCAAATTTGCGGGTTGCTGGCTATTATAAAATGCACTATTTAGTGCATCTCGTCATAGTTTTGCACTCAGGGAGTAACTACAAAAGAGAAAGATCCAGCAATCGTTTTCTGCGATAGTGTCACCCTGCTTATATTATGAGTGCACAAAACAGGTTCCAGTAACAACGTTTAGCGGTGTTGTTCTCACAGCATATAATAAAGAAAATCCTTTATAAGAGTTGGAGTGAACGAGTACAATCTAGCCGTTGTTGAAGTTTATCGTTCATTAAGAAAACGCTGAGGAGCCACTCAAGTGTACAGCAAAACAAAAGCGTTTTAAATGTTAGCCGACACTATTACATTGTTTATATCTGCTGTACAAGTGCTTAGAAATAATATGCATTTTTATTTATTAGCGACATTGCGTATCTGAAGTAGAGCGGGCAAATGGGTAAACCTCTATTTATAAATATCTCGGAAGTATACTTCAAGAATGTTATCTCGAATATTCCTACACGGTACTTGAGTTTCTAAAACAGACTTCGTTTAACAACACAATATTGTATGAACATAAAAAAAAACATAATAACAATAATAATAACATAATAATAATAACATAATAACAACAACAGAACAACCTACTTAACATAACTGGCGAAATTTGAGTGTACTATGGATCAACTCTACCCAACCATTCGGCGAAGCAAGACGTGATCATATATTGTCGAGATAAATTATTTATCTACTTTCAATTTTGATTAAACGTCCCTTTTCGACTATTGTATGTACTTCTTTGCCTATTGCAATCAAGCTCACAAATGCCACATATAGTGTTTAACAGTTTAATCGCTAATATTTCATTTTATTAAAGTTTATTTTGTTGAGAATCTTCAGTATTGACTTGTCACTTAATTTATTTCATTAGTTTTATTGTATTTCATTAGGAATCCTCGAGATTGGCATGTGAATGTTATATGTTATATTTTGCTCAAATTTTGATGTATTTCCTCTAATTTTAATTTTTAGTTCAACGTTTTCCTAGTTATATGTGCATGCTGTGGTCTCCTGTAATTGAAGGAGCACACGTAAAAGAAACCTTTATAACTGTGATTTGTAATGCGTATGTGTATCCTTTGTTGGAGATCCTAAATAAATAAATAAATAATCCTACCTTAATTAGGATTACGAAGGAACACAGGATAATCTATTCGTGTTAATGTGGACTTATACGGCATAACCGGTGCGAGGGTAGCAGGGTGCTCGAACTGTCAACCGTAGTCATAAACAATAGGGTCAAGTGAAGTGACCTGTGTAGACGACATGAATGTGCTAATATAATACCCGAGATTTTAATAGCGTCAAACAATAAAATGACACCGTACACCCGTACCTGTAACCAAAGAGATTTTGGTATTACAAACCACGTATTTGTAGTTCTGTTTAGAGTCTAAATTCTTCCAAAGCTTTAATGCTCACAATTCTACTTGTATTTGCTATCGTAAGCAATAAACCAATTAATGATTTGCTAACTGACCTACAGTAGCTGAACATGAAAACACAGATTAGTTCAATAACGGATGCCGAAATCAATAGAGATTCTATTTCTCATCAAAGCGTTTCTAATCACTACATAGTCTAAAACAAAGTCGCTTCCCTCTGTCTGTCCCTATGTATGCTTAGATCTTTAAAACTACGCAACTGATTTTGATGCGGTATTTTTAAAATAGAGTGATTTATGAGGAAGGTTTATACGTATAATACGCGGGCGAAGCCGCTGGCAAAAGCTAGTTAATAATAAAAACCCGTTGATTCTGTGTGTTGTATGGAATAAAAAGATAATTTTGAAATATATATAGGGTTGTTACTGACGCGTCATTTAGTTAATTGACTATGGACTTACGATGTATGTGTTGTAACAGTAAAAAATTGCTATACAAAAAATGTACTAGCCCTTAGTAAACGTTACATGTTTTCAATCCTGGGGCTTAAAAATAAATAATTTGGGAGTAAACAAAGCCAACCTCAATGAAAACGGCTTAGCAATCTAATATTTATGCAATGCGAAATTCAGTGAGAGAATCGCAATATCAAAAGTCATTTATTAAAATGTATGGGAACAAATCTCTGCGGTATTGGTATACCAAACCGATAAAAAAACACTTTAACGAGTTACTCACTTACAGCTTATTAATATAAGCGACATATTTACATCAATACTACTCACATTTCAATCGCCACTGATGTTTACTCCTGATGATGAAAGAACATCCTAGTGTTTCACTCACTATTTTCACTTTTATCTAAGCACCACGCTCGGCATCGTACTCACAATCGAGAATAACCGGCACAAAGAAAACGTCCACTCACTACGACAGACGAGGCGGCACTAAAGCTTTGATGCTGTAAAGTGGAAATCAGGGTGAGTTTTCCCTCCCCCATGCGTAGCGAAATTTAGCGTCCGCAACTTAACGCGCTGACACTTGACATAATCATTGTTATTTTAAAACAAGGCGCTCTTGACACTTAAAACAATATTATTTACAGCATTAAGGCTGGTTACGCGAAAAGCACTTACTACGGAATACGTCACAAGGCTAACTGAAATGCCGCCAGTTAAGATTAAGTTTCCTAAGAAAGCCATGGACGGTCAATTACGGCTATCAATGCAGAGTAAGTAATGTCCAATACTGGAGAAAATTTAATATTTTCAAGACAACCTTTATCGACGGAATCGGTATTCTAGGAAACCGTAGCTTTAGAAATGACTGACTTTATTCCAGTATAGCGGCGTGGGCAGACGCCTTTCAGCAAATGCATTACGCATAGACAACACAAAAAGTCAGTAATATTTCTGACTTACACAGCCGCGAACAGTTGATATGTGAAAGAAAAATTCGCCTGTAGCTCCCGCAATATGTGACGGAAGATATGGTTTTCCTGGTTATAAGTTCGGAGGCAATTACGATAGTATTAAAGAAACACAATTATTAAAAAATAATCATCACCGTTACGTCTCGCTGCCACAAATTGATCAAACATGAATAGCTAACAAATTGCTAACTGAGCACGCAGAAACTTCTTACGGCTCCCTAGGAAAGAAAATCCCTATTATTGAAAGAGCTCACATTGTACTTTTATGATCAGATATTACTAAACCACTCAACCACCGAACTATTACGTTACTTGTTTATTTCTGGTTTACGTATCTATACCAATAAGAAAACTCAGGTATTGTACGGGAGACTAAGTTTAGGTAACCGAAAGAGTCGCGGATTTGTTCGAAATACCGTGGTCCTGGCTAAGGCAATTGAAGGAACACCGATGGATTTTAGTCAGTAAATGTATGATACGGCCTGCCGCTCCGCCCAGAATGGAAGAAGTCATTTGATGATTTCCCACAAAAAAAGGGAGATCAAATAACTTATTTAATGACTAGGTAATTCACGGAATTCGTATTTTGTTACGATATCATTTTGCTGAATTTCCGCATCTGTACTTACTTTTGTGAATTCCAGTATGTTGAAAAAGTTGTAACTAGGTGGTAACGAGAAAGTTGTTATTCGTAGATTTATTTTTTAATTTATTCTTTAATTTTTAAATGGCTTCAACTTAGAACATTCATAAGAATTTGGTAATACTTTAAAATTTTGCATGAATTTAATTTTATAACACCCTGCAGGGAATGATAACGACATCGTCGCGGCGTCGCGGTCGATCTGAATTCTCATTTCCACGAGACATCAAATATATCGCGAAATATTTTTTTGGAACTCAAGGAAATACGTTTTCCGTTTCCAGCTAGTTCGAGTTACGAAGTTCTGTTGTTAACTTGAAATAAGAATGGGCGTTTGGGGATGTTAATTACAATTTATAATATTCAAAAGAAAACCATATGCATAGCCGTATGCAAAAAACATGTTTGAATTCCCATCGGTTCAAAATTATTTGTCCTTACAAAGAGTTTATGTTTTTGTTGTTATGATATTCAAAACCTTGATAAGTTGCTTTCCCTTTGCGTCTACCTTTATTAGAGACGACGCTTGCTGGAGTCACAAATGAAGCTGCCTAGCACAGGCACACTATATCTTACGACTTCCACGCGAACGAAGTCGCGGAGAGGAGCTAGTATTAATAAAGTGAAACAAAAATAGAAATAATTTAAAAAACCTATGACAGCAGTATATTTTGGTTCAAGCTCATTAATGAAATACCATCGTAAAATGATTAGATGAAAATAGTTTAATTTCGTTTACCATACAAGGAGAAAATACTTGGATAAACTAAGACGTTTCTACCAAGAAACGTCAAAATTTTAAGATGTCGTCAGAATAATAGGTAAGTGTTAGTATGTCGGGATGACCTGGACTCTTTTAATAAAGATTGGTCCTTCGCAGCTCTGGACAGAGAAACATGGAAAGAGAGTAAGGAGGCCTTCGCCCAGCAATGGGACATCAACGGCGAATAAAGAATAAATAAAAAATTCTCAGTATGCATCTGGTAGAAGCACTTACAATATAAATAAAAATTGAGAATTAAAATTTTACTTGCTACTAAGAACTTGGCCATTACCTAGTGATTTCAACTCGGTGTCAACTTAGTCAACTTTAGATGGAGTAAGTAGCGAGAAACCACTTCCATTACAAGTTATTCAATAATGCACGCTTCTTATATTCACAATTGTTTTATAAGACCCATTTACTATATTTTTTTTTCCATTTCAACATCAACTTCTGCAATAAATTACCCTTACATTCATTACGGCTACTTTTCATTCGATCCGGGCTTTTTTTTCGTATCTGGGAGGTCATCAAATGACGTCTCCCGCTCTGGGTGGAGCGCGAGGGCGTGTCAGGCTTTTACTGACTAAAACCCACTCGTATAGTTGTCTATAGTTGTCTATATGCCAGGGCCGCGGTAACTCTTTCGAACAAATCTCGCAACCCTGGCAGGCGTCGGTCTAAGCGAACCCCTTAACCAGTCAATTACCGTAATTACAGACACAATTAAAAAACCATTATGTCTATACCAACTGTGGTATCTCAGGGACTTAGAGGTTAATACTGCTGACATGAGGCGCGCGTAGAACACAACACGCCGTCGAATCGAGCCTGGTCCTTACGGGGCGGCGAGTACTCATTGCTCGCCGCCCGCAAACTCGTGCCTACGGTGGCCGGGAGTCCACAATTGACTCCCGACGCCCGGGGCGTCTCCTCCTGCGGCGGCTATGGGCGTGGTGTTGCATAGATTACCTTTCCCTAACGCGCTTCACCTCCTCCTTTGCGAGCATTACTGCTTCGCAAAAAGAGGTGACAGCTTCCCATTCCCTCTCGCTCCGTACCATGGCCTGTACCAGGGCCGGACGCGAGAGTCGCCGCCGCTGATTGGATCGGGCTGCACATTCAATTAATCGGAAATGATTAAAAGTGACATGTTTGACAACGGCGTCAACTGTTGCCCGTGGTATATTTGAATGTACGAAACGTTCACGGTTTTATGCATTTTATGATTAACAGAGGTCCAATCGGAAATGAAAATGTGCAAAATGTGATTGTTACATTTTAACTTATTATTGTCTCTACTTTTCTTTCGATCTACTTTCACGAGTTCTCATGGTCATGTAGTTCCACATTTCCTTTCACTGCACGATTAGCGAGAGTACTAATTGTAAATCATGTGCACACGCTGCCTCTGGACGTCCAGAGGGAGTTGTTTGAGTGGAAAGGTTGGCGATGCGTCAAACACTAGATAATGATAGTTTATGGTCCGTTACAGTCTGTGAAATTTATGGTGCTTAGTGAATTGTTTCGATTAATTCTATTAAAAAATCGTTGCCCAGCTTTGGTTAAATGTAGAAATATGGAATTACTTTGTTCACGTATTAAAGTACACTGCCTTCTTGTCATTTAAATTCCTGAATGATGAACATACACTCATAAACTCACGACTCCTTGCCATGAGGATAGGCAGAAACTATAGAACGCCATCTGCGAGTCTTACGTACTTCTAACGTCAAAATTATTGTTTATTGCGTTGTCCTATTTCTGTTTCCTTGAAACATAAGAAGTTCTTCAGGCGTTGTAAATACAAAGTAAAATTATAGAAAATTTGAAGCAAATGACATAAACCTGAAAATCGTAAGTAGGTCAGGACGGCGTTGACTCAACCAACAAGCTACTTTTCAAGGAGGTAACTAACTATGTGTATACTCGGACTTTGATCCGCCCACATAATATTCAGTGGTCTGGAAAAATTTTGTGGTCTTCTGAAGAATAGTTTTGATGAAATTCTGTTAACGCAATTCACGTAGAATTCAAGAATTGTTTTTGGTAACGTTAAGTTCTAATTTATTGCGGGACACGATAGCATTGGTCTGCTAATGCTAGCAAAATTGGTTTACTAGATAAATTACCAAAATGATCCTTTTTCATCTTTTATAAAGTAGAAGCTTTTTCCCAATAAATTCATGAATTTCAAATGAGAACCCCAATGAAAAATAAATCTTGAGCAGTCGGAACGATTTCGGAAAATGACTTTTACGCGGGAAAAGTTCGGGTATAGTAACTGTTAATCAAAAGCCACACACAACCAAGCCATTCTTTCCATAGCGCACACCTTGCTTTCTCTTACTCCATATGATATCGTCCCTCACTGAATAACCCAAATATAACGCTGTTTTTATGCTTTTGATTCAAATATCCAGGCTCTTATTCAGTAGAACGTTTGTGACTCGTTATAAGGTTTGTCTAGTGTAGTCTACAAAATGGTACCATTTTGTGATTTAGAATAAAAATATAAGCCGCAACCTGTTATATGTAGAAGAATTAACATATTTCTGAAGAAAAAAAAACAGCGGCGGGCACTGGTTTTTGGCCACAATCACGCAAATTCAGCAAAAACAAAAATTAAATTTCCATACTTTTGCAACAACTACTACATTCAACGTGGAATACTTACACAAGCAAGACTGATGGGAGAGTTAGTAATATCTATGTTGTTTGCAAACTTTGACATCTTGTGAAAATGTTATCATCTTGTGATATCGTTTGAAATGTAATGAAGCAGTTTGATTGCTTTAATTCTTACATTCGAAGGTCAATATATGGTGTGAGTGATGAATATGAATTGAATATATAAAACAGAAGCAACTACTCACAACTTTCAGTATCAATCAGTTTCTTTGGGGAGTTGTAAATTTAACATAAGATACATTGCGTATCGTTGGACGCGGAGCGCCCGAACGGACAAATTGATAACACAAACTTCAACCTTGCACATGTATCCCATGATGTGTTTCTGCGTTCGAATAAATTGACGAGAAATTACGCCCAACGTATTTTCCGTCAGATGTGCGACCACCCCATACTCTGTTATTATTTTCTGTTGTTTTTAAGAGTAGTAGTCATGTTTTTTTTACATTATTGCTACATGTTTACTTTTGGAATCTATTACACCGATTTTTAATAATGATGTTTGTACTGTATCAAATATAATATAAATTGTTTCTGATAAATAACATAAAAATATGTTGCAGTCGTCGATTGAAGCTGGCAGGTGTAATTAGTCCGTTAGTTAGTTTGACTATTTCTGATGTCAACATACCGACCGCATTTGTGTCTGCATATGACGTGAACGTCAGAGCATACAATTACTCACATAACTACATTGTAATCATAGCCGCACAAATGCATTTCGCAATGTGAATTTCTGGCAAGTTTAATGAATGACTCATCTATTTAGCTGCGAGTGTCGCAATCGGTCGCTACTTTATTTGAATAGCTTTAAATATTTTAATAGCTTTTTAATTAATGCACCCAAGTTTTCTTGTAACACAATTGCATACAATCTTTTATACCATCGCTTCTTCGTCTCACTCAACGCAACTCTCACGATATTCATAAAATGTGCCTCTCCCGAGGTTCCACGGGACAGGCTGCAGTGTAGATATGCTTCACTAATTAAAATAGTGGAAACTAAAATGTGGACCGATATGAATGAGGCCGACCTCATTCATATCGGTCCACATTTTAGTTTCCACTTTTATTTTAGTTTTCACTTTAGTACTCGAAGTATATAACAATGCCACTGAAGTTGTGCAGCCATTTTCGTTTGCTATTTATAATGAAATAAGGACTTTTAAATTATCTAATGAGCAATAAGTTTGTTTGCGTTTGTTTTGGTACTTGTACATATGGTTACCGTTGAAGTTTCACTTCGTTCTTGGACTTATGGCATACATTTAGCCTTTTTTTCCGATGAAAACGCCAATAGCGGAGGATTTTGTTTCATAGATCAAATATTTAATTTGAATAAATCGACGCTCTAAGGCGCGTTATTTATACTCTTATTTTTTGCGTCCTAGGCATTATCTCAGTGGTATATTGCATTTAACACAATAGCCTCACATGTTGCAATAAATACAAATTCAACACTTACTAACGTATCCGTTAGCCACTAGACTGAGTGAAAAGATGCAACAGGATACCCCTATAATAATATACGTGACTAATTTGTCACGCAGCGAAATACAAACTCAAAATCTGGGAATATTTTTCAATTATCTATTTTCGGAAAACCCAAAGGAATATGGCAAAGTACGTGTATACAACAAAGCCAAAAAGAATAGCTTGTAACCCTTTCATCGATCACTGAGACTTAGATAAATAATCCATTTACCTGCGTATAGGGTAGCTACCTACTATGTAAAGTAGATACAATTTCATGGGAAACTTGACTGAATATCCGTCCGTCGAATGGTAGCATGCCGGCAGATGCGCGCACATGTGTGCAGGTTCCAGCGGATTTAAGCAGTAGGACAGACGAAGTCGGCTACCACCGCTTACACGCGCATGTGCTCCGCTAAACTAGACCCATCAAAAACATAAATGTGAAATGAGAGCCAAATTCAATATATTATCATATATGCCTTGGTTGTTGACTTCAACGGCAAAAGAAGTGAGATCTAAATGGGTGCCAAGTTCAATGGTCAGTCCTGACTTGGCTAGTTCTCATATACAAATTATTATGTTCGATGGCTAGTTTCTACCAGCAAGCCAAATTTTCGGAATAATAAAATAAGAACGGACAAGTAACAGGTTTAAAACTTGCAAAGGCTATAATATAATTCGTATATGAAAACTAGCCAAGTCAGGACTGACCACTGAACTTGGCACCCATTTAGATCTCACTTCTTTTGTCGTTGAAGTCCACAACCAACGCATATATGATATTAGGTAATTCGGATCAAACCCGTCCACACAACTTTTCCAATAAAAGACATAGTTTTCATTTATTCGAACTTATATTTAAAGATCAACTAGAGGTAGTCACCCTGCGAATTAATAACAGCTTGCCAGCGCTCAGGTAACTTTCTCACTGCCTGGTACCTTCCACGTTGGTTGCCATCGGCTATTTCCTTATCCAAAGCTTTTCGCAAGGCACTGGCATCAGAGTAAGCAACACCACCAATTCTTCTCTTTAACTGATGAAAGCAACCGTAATCACACGGACTTAAGTCAGGGGAATATGGTGGTTGAATCCAACGCTCAACCTTATGTTGATCTATCCAGACTTCTATAGATGAGTGGCGGTGACTCCTTGCGTTGTCATCTAACAGCCATATTGTACCCTTATGATTTTTACCCCATTGATCCATCAGATAATTCAAAAATTGCATATCTTAGTGACTATGATTAATGGTTTCATGTTGATCCAGTAATTCATAATAGCATATGCCATTGTAGTCCATTGCTAATATCAGCATTAACTTAGGGCCAAATCTTGACTCTGGCACAGCTGTTGGTCGTTTTTCCCCTTTAGCAAGCCATACTTTGGTTTGGTCTTTCTCTGGTGGACGGTGAAGTCTGGCCCATGTTTCATCGATGGCCACTGTATGATTTAGACGGCTGGGTTGTTGTTTATATGTACGTAAATTTACTTTTGCATATTCCACACGCACACTTTTTTGATCCTCATTCAATTCATGGGGCACCCACTTTGCATGTTTTTTTGACATGTTGAGTTTTTTTTTAATTAATTCATAACAGGTGGTCTTAGGTACACCAGTCTTCGCCGACAATGAGGTTAATGACCAAGATCTTGACTCACGAAACGCTTCTTGAATCACCTGTAAACGTTTGTCAGTTTCGGGTCCAGATTTATGATCGCCTCCACGGTGTTCCCCGACATCAAAATCTCCGTTCCAAAAACGCCTGTACCACTCCTTAACAGTCGTTTGGGAGAGTGCGTTAGAAGTCATCACCTTAGTCAGTCTTCGGTGGGCTTCGGCCGCAGAATGTCCTTCAAGGAACATAAACTTTATTTGACGCTGTGAAAATACGTCAATAGAATTACGACCTTCTAAATTAATATTTGTAGCCATAGCGTAATGATCGCAACAGAGGATGGACGACAACTGAGTATCCTCTTTACTAACAAAATACCATGATGTAATAACTCTTAAATATTGCGCAATAAAATTTCAAAACCGGGCGGGTTTGATCCGAACAACCTAATAATATTGAACTTGGCTCTCATTTCACATTTATGTTTTTGATGGGATATCATTACTTTTTGTACATAAATTATTAGTAGGTACTTATTTATAACAAATTCATAACAAAATTAATAACAAAAATGGTTTTTGTTATAAGTGTTCCTAATAGAATCAATTAAGTGAAAAATTATAATAAAATGATAAAAATTTACCAGTTTCTGATTTATTCCTTTGTATTCACCAAATTACCTATCTGCGTACCAAATTTGAACTTTCTAGGTTATCTGGAACTGGGTTAGACTTTTGATCTATAGGTCAGTCAGTGACAAAAATGACGATATTTGGACGTTAATATATAAATAACCGTTTGAGATATGTTTATGAAATTTGGAGCACATATGTATCTTACAAGTTTCACTATATGAGCCAAATTTTACACGTTTATCTGAAACAGTTTTTGAGTTATGAGGGGGTCATAAGTGACTCCAAATGTTTCGTGTAATATTACACACGGTGCTGCTCGCCAGTTCTGTTACTTGAACTTGGCTTGACACGCTGCCGCGTGTCTAGAACTTGTAATGTAGTACCTACGTTAGTAAGTACGTACGTAAGTGCATTTATTGTTTGTTTTTCGTTGATAAATAAAGATATTTGAAAATGAAATGAATGTAATGTAGTTTTCTGTTTCTTACTTGAAGATAATAACGGTAATTAAACGTTCATATAGAGTTTGTGTTCGTTAGTGTAAATAGTAGTATGTAGGTACCAAGATTTAAAGTTGTTTCAGCTCGAACATAGTAGACGAAGGTTAATTCTTAAAAAAAAACATAATTCCTATAAGAAATAACTGGAAGCTTCTATTGTTTTTAATGTTTTTTTGGAGAACAACTCTTGTTAAGTAGTTTTGAAAACCAAGCATTGCATTCTCCCTTTTATTCGCAGGGTACGAACTAAGCAAAGGCTTTTTTAAAGTTCTCAAAGCAACCAAAGTATGCACGTGTTATATCAATCAGTATATAACCATAAGTGTATATATATATATACTAATTATCAAGCTTTGAATGTCAGAATGGTAATGGCTTATTTACTGTGTATAGGAAAGGGTTTCAATAAGTAAAGCACAGAAAGACAAGTCTAGACATTTATTTCAATGAGGCTTGTTAGCAATTAATCAGAAAGCTAGTCGTCCGTTCCAAAACTAGGTCTTCATGGAGAAGAAGGACAAGAAACTCCATGGAAACAGTATTGAAGTATTATATCATCACATTTCTTACATTGCCATACATTATCATTATCTTAAATACATTAATTCTATCTCTTGGACCATTGTCCAAGAGAACTCAGAATAATATCAATATAATCAAAATACAACAATGATATTTAGGAAAAGAATATGAATATTCCATTTATATGATTTAAAACATTAGCAATATTGGCAACACTATTAACAGTACAACAACATTGTCATAATATGCAATAATCAGGACATAATATCAATTACTTAACTTACGTGACCACTGGTCGACCCTTTCCACACAACAACAGCACTAGAACTAACCAACTGAACATCCACCAAGCAACTGACTGTTTCTTTTTTTTTTTTTTGTAGGGCATCTCGTAGTTAATCCTGAAAAGATTGTTACTACTTAAACGGATGGTAGCCCGGCAAGTTCTAAAAAGTTACCTTTTTAGGCCTCCAGCCGGGGCTTATTATACTTAAACAACTAAAGCGAAAGCTCTAAGGGTTACCCCGAGGGGGGTACGAACCTCGGCTTAGGCAATCACTGGTGGGGGGACAGCAAGGGGACTGGCTGGATCTGGGTTAAATTATTTATGGACTAATTTAAAGCTAACGGCGCAGCATCGCGGGCTGGCTCTTGCAAGGATCGGGAGGGACTATTAAGTCGGGGTCGCGACGACGGACCTCGGCGGCGAGGTCGGTACGGTTTGTGTCTGTGTGTTTTTCTAGCTGTACTGGTCTCTTTTTGACTCTCCTGGAGGAGAGTAGTGGGATCGTCAGGATCGGATAGATGACTGTTTCACTGTGGCTCCGGCATTTTATACCCGTTCACAAACAAGTATGATTCAGAACTGACAGCTTGAGTCAAATCAGTGTTTGACTTGTACAAAAATAAGTTTATAATAAAAATCATTTACTAAATTCAACAATTCAATATTAGACACTTAATAATGATATGTATAATAATTACATATATCACACGCAATAGAAATTAGACGTCAGATTTCTTAAAGACTCACGGAGTCTCAAAAAACTGTTTCTAAGTCAAGTGCAGCTTTGACTCGAGCAGTCAAAAAGTTTATAAAGTGGTGAATCATCGCAATCAATTTTATTCTATGAAATTTATACCTACTTACTTTACACCTTTATCACTAAGTCAATGTAGACACTGGATAGATGATACTATTTAATATGGTTAGCACTAAAGAACTCCTACACATTCTGATAATGTTTGTTTCCATTAATTTCCGGATTCAATACAGTGAAATCACTTCTGTAATCCTCACCTCACATTCTCTCACGCCAAGTAAAAGTAGTAGTAAATACGTCACTGTTTGGAGTGACAACTGGGACAACACGCTGAAATGGGCAAAAATTTAATAGTATCATTTTTTTTAAGGTAGACAATGCTATAAGTAGGCATTTATCATGTTCTTTTTTACCATCCATAAAGATTCAGGACTCTGCTCTATTAATCACAGAAAAGAGACAAGCTCTCGGCTGCTTGGCGGACGACAGTGAACACTTCATTGTTTTCAATGAAGACGTTTTGAGTATTATTCATTACATAAGAAAAAATAGTTATGTGATTTATAGAAGAAGATTATCTTGTCTCGTTACTTAGTTCACTGTCGTAGAACATCGAATCGTATAACTATTTTCATCCCACCATCTCGGAAAGAGTATTTTTAATCTTCAATATCTGAGTGGAAAAACCGTTTTTATTCTCTAGAGGATAAAGTAAATTGAATTTAGAACAACGTGTGCACTAAGTTGGTGAATTAAAAAAAACATTAAACCTATTTACTGCTACCTCTATGGTGCCGAATATATCATACAACTTTTTTTTAATTTGTTAAAAACTCAGTCTCGGAACCTTCTTGGTGTTCTTTTTTCAATTTGCTTTGTACGCGGTTCTTTACGCGGCATTTTTTCACGTCATTGTTAAACCTTATATTAAAAACAAGAAACTTGAAAACAAGTGAAAAAACTAAAATGAGTGATTCTAGCGACGAGGAAGTTTGCTTGACGCCAACAGAATTGACTGAAACTGTTAATAATGCGCAAATGAGCTTTCTCCCTCAACAATCACGTGAGAATTATTTAAAACAGTACGATATGTTCAACACGTGGCGACTAGCAAAAGGAGCCAAAACTTTCTCAGAAAACGTTTTGCTGGCATATTTCATAGAATTATCCGAGCACAAGAAAGCAAGCACTCAATGGAGTACGTATTCGATGCTAAAAGCAACAATAAAGATGAAAAAAGACAAACATAACAGATACCTATCCTAAATTAGTGGCATTTTTAAAAAGAGCCTCATCTGGTCATCAACCAAAAAAATCGAAGGTTTTCACAATATCTGATATTGAAAAGTTTCTTAACGAAGCACCCGATTCCGTATATTTGGCGGCAAAAGTAAGTCAGTTGCACATTCAGTATCTACTTAAGTACATTAATCTCAATTAAATAGTATACTTAGTAGATGTTGATATGCATAATTATGCGTTCATATCAATTTTATTCATTTATCTACTACAATACTCTTTACGTTACAGGTTGTTCTTATTATTGGAATAAACGGAGCATGTCGAACTAATGAACTAACACAACTTAATGTCAAAAACATTGAGAAACATTCAGATGACTTACTATTAATTAATTTACCTAATACAAAGACAAAAAGAGACCGCAACTTCGTCATTCGCAAGGAATACGTAACGATTGTTGAGAAATATCAAGCCTTACGCCCGCCTAACACTCCAATCAATCGATTTTTTCTACAGTATCGCAATGGAGAGTGTGTTAAAGACAGCCTATGGGTACTTGTACGCTGCCAGACTAGACCCCGTACAATACGATTTCAAATGCGCAGTGGAAGAGTTATAATCGTGGGGCTCTAGAGACAAGAGTGGCTAGCGTACTGTCCGCCGTACGCGGAGCAGACAATACAAGTACAAGGTACAATATACAAACAAAAGCACTTACCTCATGGTTTAAGGACACTGCTCTGGTGCCAACCTGGAGATATGTATGTAAGTGAGTGTATGTGTATCGTGTCGTGACGTTACGAGTATTCTTCAGGTTAGATTCCGCTTCAACCCGGCTGGGGACAATCACAGCATGCGGTCTTCAAATCACTCGTCCACAATAGCGTCACACTCAACCATCGGGTCATGACAGATTGTCCACAAAACGACCGGTTAATTAATACAATTGGATCACGACTAATTGTCACAAACGGATCGATTTAAAGGGATTAATTTCAACAAACGCGTCGCGGAACTCAACACGGCGACCGACCTCTTTTAGCGGCAAATCAAGAGAGCTGTCAAGTGTCAACGTCAAAAAATGACAAGTCAGATGTCACTTCGTTACACGCGCATTCCATTAGGCGCACAGATAATAAACGGTACGCAACATCTACCCCCCCCGGACGGGCCTTCCCGTCCGCTAATCACTTGGCAATCCCGACAAGGTTGCGTTTTATCAGTCCACCTGACGCGCTGCTGGAGGATGTGCAAATACTCCAAGCTCCAACGCTTCCAAAAACTCTGAGCGGGCTGCTGCATCAACTGAAACCGCGATAGCCGATTTTGGCTCACATCGACAAAAGGGTGCTCCGGCAGGGCGGCAAGTGGCTGTCAAATCAAAAAATGGCCCGGGGTCAGGGCCTCCAAGACGTTCAGGTCCGAAGACAGCGGGCACAATGGACGCGAGTTCAACACAGCTTCAATGCGGAAAAATACCGTAGCTAACTCCTTAAAGGTGAGAACGGTGTCTCCCAACAATCTGCGCCAGAGTCCCTGTGCCGCTTTCACCGCGGCCTCAAAAATACCCCCCCAATGGGGGCAGGCTGGCGGGTTAAACAACAACAAACAACAAAAACAACCAAACAACAACAACAACAATTTAACCAAATGGCCCTCCTTAGGCAACAAAAGGGGGTGACGGGCCCCATAAGGAAGGCTAGAGTGCCTCAACCGTCAACAACCAAACAACAAAAGACCCGTATCGTCCAAAAAAGGGGTTCAACTTACTAACGGCTCCCGACAATATCCAAAACTCTCGCTGCAGAATGGCCAACAGCGCATTGCAACCGGCATGCGAGTTCTTAATGTGACGATCAGTCACCAACAATTCAACAACAGAAAAACAATTCAACAATTTGTCGAGGGAGCCAAATCGACTCAACAAACTCAGGGTCCTTTGTTCCAACAGCGAGCACCTTGAGCCCGGGCAAAGGACCCGACATCAAGACTGGCGATCGAGGCCAATCATCCTCGTGATGAGTCAGCCAGTCTGGTCCCCACCATAGGGGGTAAGCAAACAGGCGGGGTGCCATGCACCTACGTGAGACCACGGCCCCTGGGTTCAAATCTCCAGGCAAGGGCCTCCAAATCAAAGGCGTATCAAAATTTTGAATCTGGGACACTCGGTACGCAACAAAGACCTCCAAAGAGTGGACGGACGTCTTCAACCAACACAAAGCAATTTGACTGTCCGTCCAGGCGTAAGAAGCCCGAATGTCCACAGTTCCACCCAAAGTGTGAGCAACGTGGTTCAATAGACGCACAAGACGCGCCGCCCCTGACAATTCTAACTTAGGGATGGTCAGTGCCGTCCGGAGGGGGGCCACCTTGCTCTTGGCCAAGACCAGTGACAAATTCACCTGGCCTGTGCGCAGACGGTGCGCAGACAAACAACAGCTGCATAACCGTGCGGAGACGCATCACAAACAAGGGTAGCAGAGTAGCTCCCAGGGGGGAGGATAGCGCGGGGTAACACGACCTCGTTAACTGCAGGGAGTGCGGATACAAATTGGAGCCAATCTTCCAACAGGGTTTCCCGAATTGGCTCATCCCAGCCAAGTCCCGCAGTCCAAAGGCGCTCAAGAAAACAATTTTGCCCAAAACAATACAAACAAAACAACAAAACAATAGACAAAAGGCAACCCTGGGCTCCCATGTCCATAATGACACGGACCACAACAGAGTCCCCCGTGGGCCCCCAGACCCGACCGATGCCGTTGGCAACAAAACCGTGTCGATCTGAGGGGTACCTTAGCGGGGCAGGCGCCAATGTCCTAACAATGCCTGGGCGGCGACCGATCGCCGCACACCCAGGCTCCGCACCCAAGCTCAAGTCCCTCGCGACGAGGATGGAGGCCAAACTCCTCGTCCGCGTGGTGTCCCGAGCCACGCGCCATGGCTGGATGGGCATATCCCACCGGAGGCCTGAATGGCGGGGGGCGTGACTCCAACCGGGGACGTTCCGCCAAAGGAGGGGAGGGAAGGCGGTGCTGGTCTGGCCAGCGGTGCCTAGCAACAACTGCGTAATCGCCTTTACGCGGGGAGACCAAATGGCGGTCGCGTGGCTCCCGATCAACTTGCGCGGGGGGTGGAGTGCGGCGCTCAAAATTGCGGGCCTCTCCCCGGTTCTGAACCGGCGAGGCAGAAGCCCGGTGACCAACTCCATGGTACCCCCCCGTACGCGAACCTTCATCAGAGGCTGGTCTGCCAGCGTGGTTCGCGTTAGCGCACAATATGTCCAAATGGGACCCCCCACAAATTCTACAAGGGTGGGGGTTGGGGCAGTCCCGATGGAAGTGAGCCCCCAAACAAGAGAAGCACAGGCGGCGTGCATTGGCAATTCGGCGGCGGGCACTCACGTGCAACTTCAAAAAGGCCGCGCAAGTTGCCATGCCATGCCCCGTGTCCCTACAAAACTCACAACCAGGACGACTCTGGGTGCCAGCAAAACGAGCGGCGGGGCGACCATCAACAGGCCCGCGAGCCCTAATCCGTCCCTGGTCTCGTGGCCGGGAAGACGGCTGGCATGACTCAGTGGCAACGCCAGAGTTGTCCACAAACCGACACTCATCCTCCAAAAATTGGACGAGGTCATCAAATGGGGGGAGATGTGTGACACTATCCCCACCATACTTTTGCTCGAAACGAGCCCTCAAATCGGCAGGAAGCCGTTGCAGCACAACGTGCACCAAAAGGTAAGACCATTGGTCCACCGGCAAGTCCAATTGCTTTAAAGCGTTGGTCGCTGCCACCAACGGGTTCAACAGGTCAGTACGCAATGCTGACAATCCAGTAATGACCGGTAACCCCAAAATCAATTCAATGTGAACGTCAGCCAAACAACGTTTATTTTGGTACCGCCGGGTGAGTAGTTCCACAGCGGTAGGGTAGGCTGAGTCAGTCAAAGACAGATGCTGCACCAAGGCTCGGGCCTCACCTTCCAGGACGGACAACAAATAGGCCAACTTTTGGGCGGGTCTGAGGTCCGAGCGTGCATCAACCAAACTTTCAAACAGGTTTTGGAAACTTAACCAGTGGTCCAGACGACCGTCAAAATGTGGCAGTTCCAAAGTAGGCAGTCTACTCAATAGTCCGGGACCTGAAACAACCGAGGTCTCCGGTTTGACCTGGACAGGTGTCCGGCTCTCCAATATTTCCCGAGCACGTTGACCAATGACATCCCCCAGGTCCAAGATCTGGTCGTAGTCAGCAAGGACCTTGTCACGTGCTGCCTGATCCAGCACTTCCAAATCCACTTCACAAATGTACTGGTTGTAGCGGGTGAGCAGAGCATCAACGTTGCCGAGTCTCAAGTTCAACTGCTCGAACCGAGCAAGAGTGATCCCCTCAAGATCCTGGCGCTCAGCGGTCGCTGCAGCTGAAGCGAACCACCGCAGCTGTGTGGTCAATCCACTGATTGCCTCTCTCACCGCTTTGTATGCCATTGCACAAACAATACAATTCAATATACCAAACAAAATAATTAAGTAACAAAGTTCAAACAATAAATAACTGGTTCTAATTTAATTAACAAAAATAAAGTTTTATTTTAATTCAAACCAATGTCAACGTTCAAAACTGTCAATATGATATTCAATTCAAATATTCAAATTCTATCCAATTCCAAAAGTTAAGTTCACAAACCACTTTGTTAATGGTACAACAATAATGAACCTTTATTCCAACTCAAAACAATGGTAATACTCAAAATGCCAATAATTTTTCAAATATTAATTTTCACAAATAACCATATCAATGGTACAAACTCAATACTTTAATGTCTTCCTGACATTCAATACAACACAGAGGTCAGACACAAAAAGGGGCTACAACAAGGGGGTGCAACACAGCCCAATCCAATCCACTTTATTAGCCCGGCTGACTTTGGCAACATCAGGTTACCCGTCTCAATAAATTCAAACAAATTATTTCAAATAACAATTAATTATAGTTATCAAATATTTACAGCGTATTACTACTTCCCTTATAGAGACTGCCAAGTAATTAGCCTACTGTAAATTACCAATTTGGTGGTTTTATAGGTTAGAACCACGCCTCTGCTACCAAAATGTACGCTGCCAGACTAGACCCCGTACAATACGATTTCAAATGCGCAGTGGAAGAGTTATAATCGTGGGGCTCTAGAGACAAGAGTGGCTAGCGTACTGTCCGCCGTACGCGGAGCAGACAATACAAGTACAAGGTACAATATACAAACAAAAGCACTTACCTCATGGTTGAAGGACACTGCTCTGGTGCCAACCTGGAGATATGTATGTAAGTGAGTGTATGTGTATCGTGTCGTGACGTTACGAGTATTCTTCAGGTTAGATTCCGCTTCAACCCGGCTGGGGACAATCACAGCATGCGGTCTTCAAATCACTCGTCCACAATAGCGTCACACTCAACCATCGGGTCATGACAGATTGTCCACAAAACGACCGGTTAATTAATACAATTGGATCACGACTAATTGTCACAAACGGATCGATTTAAAGGGATTAATTTCAACAAACGCGTCGCGGAACTCAACACGGCGACCGACCTCTTTTAGCGGCAAATCAAGAGAGCTGTCAAGTGTCAACGTCAAAAAATGACAAGTCAGATGTCACTTCGTTACACGCGCATTCCATTAGGCGCACAGATAATAAACGGTACGCAACAGTACTAATAAAATTGGCAGTATCCCACGAGAAATAGCAACATTTCTTGAACTTCCAGAACCCCTGTTGTACACGGGTCATTGTTTCCGACGAACTTCAGCCACACTTTGGCTGATTCCGGAGCTGATCTTCTGTCCCTTAAGCGCCACGGAGGTCGGAAGTCCAATGCAGTTGTAGAGGGATACATAGAGGATTCCATCCAAAATAAGTTTAAAATATGTAAAGGCATCGTAGGAGCCATTACACTGAAAGAGCCTCAATCAGATCCTTGGACTGGCCCTTCTACATAAAAAATAAGCCGTTATGAAACACCTAACCATCTCCCTCTCTCTCCAACATTCACGCCAAGGGAATCCGATGAATCGGTACAACTATTAAGTATGACAGATAGTTTACCGAAAAACAGTACACAAGTGACTAACACCAATATTACAGTACCAAACAAAAATATTACACTCAATTTAAATAACTGTAGCAACGTTACTTTAAAATTTTCTTAATTATACCTTAGTATTATTTTGTTATAATTTAAAGATTATTCTGTAATACTTACCTGTCATAATGTAGTAATTAATACCTAAACTGAAATAAAAGTGTACCTATCTTGTGATTGTAAAGGTTTTTTTTTTGCATTTAGTCATTTCCTCGCTGAGGTGGAATGAAAAGTTACGTGTTGCACTCGAGTGCAAAGATTTTTCACCTCGTGCTCTTTAGATTCCCTCGCTAACGCTCAGGATTCTAATTTTGAATCACTCGCTGCGTTCGTGATTCAATTTTAGAATCCTTCGCTTGCTCGGTCATCAAAATTGAACACTCGGTTAAAAAGCAACTTTGCACTCTTGTATAACAAATAACTATTAATGTGCCGCAGTTCTACTGTTGATATCTCAGACTACAGATTATGTTTTATGAGGCCTTATTTTTGTTCTTGTACAACTGGTGTTAACGTTAGAGCCCTGTCACCCATAACACAAGTTGAATCTTAGCTTGGGTGACTGAGGTTTATAACTCTGTATTAACCTACAATTTATAAGACGAATTGTAGAACTGAAAATAAAGATTATTTATTAATTATTATATTTTTTTATGTAGCTTTTATATACAATTCGTTTTGTTACAGAATAATTGAAGTGGAAATTTTGATGTAACGTGTTTTCATCACCTAGTTTATTTTGTTTAGGCTCACTGGAGTTCATTGTTCAAGATAGTATGAGTCGTTGTAGCATGAGTGGTCTGCATTGGAGCCCATGAGGTTGGTCTAAACAATCGTTTGATTTAGATAAATCTCTAAAAAAAAATAACACCTATAAGAACAAGAAATTATTCAGATCTTTATTTATGAAACTCTACATTTCATCATAAGTAATAAAGGAAGGGAAGCCACTACAGTTATATTGCTTTAAACGCTTTGATGTTATATAAAATTTTCTAAAAATTGTATGTGCACAATACATTACAAAAAAAACACGCTTCCATAGAAAACCAAACCAAAAAGTAGAAAATAATGGAAAAAAGCGTGGGGTAAGGTATTTTAAGTATTTTTTTATTGATCAGGCACCCCACGCTTTTTTCCATTATTTTCCACTTTTTAGTTTGGTTTGCTATGGAAGCGTGTTTTTTAGTTTTTTTTAACTATTATTTATTTTCTGTATCAGCGTAGTTTGTGACGTATGTCAGCGTAGTTTTAGAAGACAGTTTTTTGCTGTCCTGGTAACCCTGGCAAGGATAATGGCACAAATTTATGAAATTATTGCATTGTCATCGGTCTTTGACAGGTGTGCAAAGTTTGAATGAAATCTGGTCGTTTAAAGTGGGCCAAAATCGCGCTATAAGGAGTCGGTTACAAACAAACATATAAACATACAAGTGAAGCTAATATAAAGCGTGTAAAACAGACACTTGGCTACAAACATTATACGGTTATACCTAGATCAGGACATACAAAAGGTCGTTACTAGTGCAAACTACGCATACGTAGCACTCACATCGACGTTCATTAGCACAACCACTTTAGCGTTTGTTGTATCTATTTCTATATACAAACTCTTTCTTCCTTCTCTTTAGTAAAGAAAGAGTTTTTTTTTTTTTTTTAATAAACGTAAATGTTTTCAAATCCCAGTGTCACAAATTCATATAAAATCCAATAGAAAAAAACAGTTTCAGTTATAACAGAATTTTCCAGGCAAATTTTCCAATCAAATTTTCCTGGAAACGAAATGTATGTTCTAGATTATGCTACGTATGAACGTGTGTGTAATCCGTGTATATTTATGATTTCTTTGATATTTCGTATGCCTTTTACGTTATCGCTTCATAACTGTGTAGAACGGTTTCAATACGAAATACAATTTAATATGTATTGAAGGGACTTTTCAGTAAAAGTCCCAAGTCAGTACTTGAAAAATCACAGCACAGAGTTCTTTGGTACCTGCTATAGACAGAACTTGTTAGATTAAAATTATTCTTGTTCTGTCGAAATGTTGTCACGTTTAGTTTATAGAGGTGTACCTACTACCTAGTTAAAATAAAAGTGAAGTGCTCTTTTAACGTGATGTTATTGAACCTGTGTATTGCTTTTCCATTGTGTTTTTCCCCGATAGTGGGCTTAATAGGAACCCACTTACGCGATAGAGACAGAACTTATTTGTGGAGGAACAGAGACAGTAGGTAACTATTTTTTCAATAACATTTTTTTTATTAATAGAGATATTTAGTTTTGTCGTATTTAAGTTGTTACAAAGTAGTACAATTGACTTGTTTAGCTAATTGAAGTGTTTAAGAACCTGTTTTGTAATTAACCATCTTATTTTATTTTTATTTACGGTAAGAGACAACATCATACACTATTTACAAGTTGCAACTGAGTTTAATAAAAATTCATATAGACCGCAATTAATTGGCTAGGTTGATCAAACAAAGAAATTACCATTCACATACTAAGATAATAAACAAAATCGAATACTCACAATGAGCTGCCTTAAAAAGCTCTTTATCTTTACTTTCAACCATTGTTGATGGATGGTTGAAAGTAAAGATAAATGTGTGCTTTCCGACACATAATCACTTAAACGAGCCGTTTCACGTTCAATCGATACGCGTTAGTTGAGATGCGAGAAACAGCGTGCACATAACAATTACTCTGTACTATATATTACTCTCACATTCAAATCTATTTTGCATCGTTCCGAAAGTTTCATGAAGAGCGGAACATAGTAGGATTTGCCAAAAAGCGGGTATCTCCTGGACATACTCTTAAAATCGTAAACTTTATGTTTACTTTAACCCTTTTTAAGGTAGAGGCAGTATACATGCCACCAAAAAAATTATTTGTTTTATTCAACTGTATTGTTGAAAACGATTTTATTTTTCATTGATTGACATATATATTTCCGCAAATATCCCATCGAATTCCCAATTTGAAAAAGTACTTAAAAATGTCATTAGTAACATACTTAGAATTTACTAAGAATTTTTATTTAAGAATTACAATACCATGTCTAGTTTTCTCTGCCTTATAAAGGGTATGGGTCCATCTAACACACAACGAGCAACGAATAATAATAAATGAAATGTGTAACGGAAGTTTTTTGTCTTACTGTAAGGGTTCGGGTTCACATATCCATGTAGCTAATGTCTCTCAAAGAACCGTTTAGGCGATAAGTGTTAGAGAAACCGTAATAAAAATGTAACGACACTTTTAGCTTCCATCTTTAGCAAGTTTCCAAAATCGTGCGAGCAAAAATACGGTTATCGGCAGTGGGGTATAAGGTCTCGTTATTAAAAACAATTGTCTTGAGTGGCTTCCACATTAGTTTCATTCTAAATGACTGCAGTTGGAGGCTTGGCAAGAAGAGTTTTGACTTTTAATCATACGAGTAAATGTGTTTTAAATTCTACATGCATTGTTCGTTTTAGAGTCCCTTACGGAATTCTAAACCATCGCCAGACCCTTGCAAAATCTTTGACTTCCCTCATACTATTGTGAAGTGATGACCTGTAAATCTGAACATTGAAGGAACGTTGTTATCAGTTTATTATTTCGCTTTTACAGTACTCCCAATACAACAATGTAGTCACAATACACACCAATTTTATTTTAATTGATTTACAAATTTTACTTTACAAATCCAATCTGCTACACAATACACCAAATAAACTTGTCACACACAAATATGAGGTAGCACACACGAACTGAGTGGTGACAACATAATATGTTAATATTATTTAAGTGGCGTAACCGCCCTCACCCCACATATTTATAAACATTCACATTCTCACTACTGGTAATATGAACAAGGATGCGTTTTTACGCGTTACATATGCAGATACGTAACGTAAATGTAAGATACACACGCAGTAACATGTGCTCACGTATGAGAACTTTCAGGGTCGTTGTGATTTTTAATTTCCATGTGTAGCCTTTCCTTTACTACTTTGGAGTCTTGTGGGGTTAAGATGTGTACAGGTACGTCAGCCATTCCCTGTAGTTTCTTTTAAACAAGTACGTGTGTTTTGCATTCTAATATGTGTTTATTGATCGTGTAGCGTTTTGAAACCCCAAATAAACTCTTACATTACATTGAAACATACATTTTGTATTGTTATGAATCGAGGTTGGGGATAAATAAATTTCAACCAATTTACCTCAATAACTAAGTTTATTCAAATGATCACAAATACAGAAAAAAAAACAGATGTCAATGAATTGTGTACATCTTTTGTTGGAGATCCCAAATAAGTAAATAAAACAAAATAAAATACATGGCGGCAGCGTGGTGTTTCTAGGTAGTTCTAGTTCATGCTTCTAGTACCTATGGGTAGTTCCAAGTTGTTCCACTACTCGATAATTAGATGGCGAAAGTCCTACGTGTGCTTTGTGTTCCATTTAACCTCCATTCACCTCATATAACCATATCCTTTAAACGTATATGTGACTTGTGGTGACTCAGCAAGAATAAATATCGTTATTTGACGTCACACGCTGAACGGAACACTTTCCGCTACCCTTCGTTGGTTATCTCACGGTATTTACATATTTATACATACCCTTTATGTGGATGAAATACTCATAAATCTAAAGATCTGTCACATGTGCCAGAAATGGTCTAGACAGGTTTATATAGTGTGAAAAATGTTAATATAGGATACAAATAATATATCTTCATCTTTTCGAGTTCATAACTTTGTATTTAATGAGTTTACCCCAGTAGGTGATCTTAGTGTCCTTATTAATCTACACTGAAAAACTGGGGCTTTTTGTAAAACTCCCTCCCCATCTATTCCTTAACTATGCAGGGTTAATATTAATTTGAAAAACCTTAGAACAATATTCTGCTAAGAATATAACAAATCTTTGACCTCAGCAATTAACAACAAAAAACCGAAGCCCTACAAGCCTTTGACTCCGAAATTCTTAAGTAGAAAATTAGGTACTACAAAAGCTTTACGAGCTCTCAGATTACTGTCGAAGTTCGAATACACAGACTACTTTTACAGCATCTAATATTCATAGAAGGTCACGATTGGAAGCGTGTAATCAGAATATTAACTTTAGCTTTGATAAAATGTATCGAGTTATAAAAACAAGCAGGCGGCGTACTACGTACTGAAGATTTTTACATAATATGCCTCGTGCAAAAATCAAGAACAGCACAAACAAGTATGCAAATTTCCTTATATCAACATGGCAAAATTGATTTGGGGACGCACAAAATGAACCTTAAAAAAACGAATTAATGTGAAAAGATGATTTAATTTCTTCCATAATGGTAACAGATGAAATGTGTTTTGAATATATTCATTTGGTCCCGTCCCGTCAAACTTCATTGAGAAAGAAGGCACGTACATCACTTTTGTAACTTTCTATTTAAAAATTCCTGAAACGGAAAAACTAAACCATTAACAAAAGAAAACTTTGTTTGTTTTCCGTTGTAGATACAAAATTTACTTGCTGCGTTGGTAACTTTCACCACCTGCAAGCTAGCTCGTGCTTAGGTCCACATACCGATGTTCTATAGCAAACAGGTATTTATATTAAATTTTGTGCAACTTTTTGATCCTCTTAAGTCAAACATTATTTCAAGCTTTCTTAAATAGAATGTGATTCTGTTCACCGCATTTCTATCTAGAAGATAATATCTTCACTCCTTTGTATGGTGGTCATGTGTGTAGTGTTATGTTCCAGATAATCTCTATAAAGACACGTATTTCATACAACAATGTATTTATGTTACTGTCAAACAATGAGAAAAGTGTTTATATCTCAGTTCCCTTGCCATTCGCGTCTCTCGATGAGCTGACTAATCTAGTGATAGTCGATAATCTCGGGACCAGTCAGTTATTGCATTTTTCTCTATTTATGTAAAAATAATACCATGAAAGTGCGTTGTCCATTGTGTTGTGCTGTTTTTATATCAATACTTCCAAGGTAAACATTGATTTGAATGTTGTGCTGTTTTTATACCTTTCACCGTGTGTGAAATTAGGTATTTGTAGGCGTAGGCGTTTTTTTTCCAATATTCTGTTAGGAGGTATGAGAAACAGGGTGTAAAGTTTACTCAACCTCCGTAGAAAAGAGAGGTTTCTCAACGGGTCGGGACGTTGTTTACATGCTAATTACGTGGTAAATTCTTCTTGCTCGATACAGGCTTTTGCGTGTTGTTAGTGTGATACGTAGATCGCAAACTCTATAGTTGACTCAATGCGTATAGTACCTAAACTTCTTTTCCTAGAGGTAACAAGTTAACCATAATGACAGACTTTTGCGTACTCTTTCAAATATCAAATTTATTTATAAATTTGATTTAAAATGTTGGCCTACTTAGTACATAAGGGACCCAAAGTGTTGATACTCTTTCTACACATCGATGACAAAAGCTTGCGATAGAAACAGGGACCGTGCGAATACTTCGCGCCGACATTACATTTAATTAAAAGATTTCAGAAGAACGTGGAATAAAGTTTCTGAATTTTCTCTCCCACTGGGGGCACCGTATGTTGGTAGCAGGTTTGCATCATTGTGTAACTTCTTTATATTATTAGTAGGAAGAATAGCTGGTGGCGGTGGAGTTAGGAATTGTGAATGTAGCGCGCAAGAAACTAAAGGAGAATGGCAGAAGTTCATAGAACGCTGGCATTAAACTTTTTTAGTTTCTACAGAAATAAAAGTGGCATGGTTTGATAGGTATTAGTATGAGCTTTTATTTAAAAAATAAATCTAAAATAATAACAATGGGGTTAAAGAGAAATCTTATTTTTTGTAAAAGTGAGGTTAAGTGCATTAATGTTTGTACTTTAATAGGTTCCTTTACCTCTTTTACTATTTTAACGCATAGATGTTTATTGTATGCATAATATATTGCTAATTATGATTTGTAATGACTTGAAAAATTATAACTACTTGTTGAAGTTTGTTTGGTTCAGTGATTTACCCGCTGATCATGTACCTAATGACAGTTTAAGTGTACTCTGTCCGTTTTAATTAAACCCAGTAGTCAAAGAAAACTCAGCATCCTAATTGCGAAACGCACTATCTACCAGAATCTGAATCGGATTGAAGATTATTTCTTAACCATTGCGTTATTTGTTCGAATAAATTGTTGGCTCAGCAACGTAAATAACTCAATGAATATTGTTTAACTATCAATATGAAACCAATTCCTACTGATAGCAAGTTACACAATTACCCCTGTGGACACTTTTAGACTCACTTATCGGAATCCAGGGGGACACTACGTACATTTTGACAGCGAAGTAAAGAAAGAGTTGCCATCTAGATGTTGGCCCCAATACTATTAAATTACATTTAATTATCAACAGGTGGCGCTATAACATGATCGAAATGTTTTTTTTTTAATAAGATTATTGATGTAATATTAATTGGAAATAAGTATGAGAAAAATATCAAAATCATCTTACTAATTGAAATAGACATATAAATGAAATACAACTTGGTTAAGAGCAAATATCAACTTTATTTAAAAAGACCTGGTGCCAGATTTTAACTATGATGTATAAAGTGACTGTTCTTGAACTGAAAATAAACAATCACAATATGGCGGTTTGCTGCATTCTGCGTACGCGCATTTTGTAGTTCCCGATCCGTATTGTTGTATTTAGTTGTAATTACCACAATTCCATTGGGACTATTTTGTTTCGTCCTATTTTTGGAACGTGTTCTACTAGAACATGTTGCAGAGATAGGACGAAACGTTCTATTAGAACATGTTAGCATACATATAACTATAGCTATGTAGGTATGTAATTAGTTTGGGGCCAAGTTACAGATGGCGTATTGTCAAATAGATTTGCAATTTACCACGCAAGAGGGCTCTCTTTTCCCTGTATATTATTTAACTCTTTGTCGGAATCTAAGCATATACTATTATTAAGAACGTTCATTCCAAGGGTTAGTGTTGCCAACAAAAATAAAATCGGAACAATTATGTAGAACAAAAAATACGTTCGATTTCTTAGCTAGCTTACATCAAGTCCTCGGAAACTCGATACATATTTTGATTTTTTTGTGATTTTATTTTATAAATTATGCACTAACAATCAAAACATTATGTAAACTAATGTAATAATAATTTATTTGATTTTGTATATTTTTCAATAACAACAACAGTATGACAAGGCCAAAAAGCCTTGTATTCATAGACTTAGAAACGAAGACTGTTCCGCTCTGTGTTAATCAAATCAAGTTACTTTTATTTATCGAGATTATATCCCCATTGTCAATAATAAAGTTAATCTGGCTATAAATACATAAAAAATATGCGCTTTTTTTTTAAATAACTTTGAATTCTGTACCTTTTCAAAATTAGTAATGCCAAAAAATGCCATCTCCTTTGCGTTGATAAAGTCTGTTGTGTTAATGCAGAAAATAATTATTTCTTTCTTTCTTTCGTGTCGAATAATTAAACAGTGGTGATTAAGATAACATTTCATTATTTGGAAGATTCATCAGTCACTCAATTTAATTAATTGTGGTACTGAAAATTTAATTTTCAAAGTCGAAGTCACGTGCCAATCTTGGGCGTTTAATTTTTTTTCACATAAATCACACACACACACACACACACATACATGCATATACGATTGATATGATAAATATCAAAATTTATTTAAAAAAAAAAACAGCAAAGAAATATTGCGGTGGCTTAGTGTTTGCAAATACTGGTTAAATGCCACGTGATATTCATTAATCTAGACACGCGGTAGCGTGTCAAGCCAAGTTCAAGTAACAGAACTGGCGAGCAGCACCGTGTGTAATATTACACGAACCATTTGGAGCCACTTTTGACCCCCTAATAACTCAAAAACTGTTTCACATAAACGTGTCAAATTTGGCTCATATAGTGAAACTTGCAAGATACATATGTGCTCCAAATTTCATAAGCACATCTCAAACAGTTATTTAGATATTAACGTCCAAAAATCGTCATTTTTATCACTGACTGACCTATAGATCAAAACTCTAACCCAGTTCCAGATGACCTAGAAAGTTCAAATTTGGCATGCAGATAGGTAATTAGGTGAATACAAAGAAATAATTCAGAAACTGGTAAATTTTTATAATTTTATTTTAATATTTCACTTAATTGATTCTATTAGGAACACTTATAAAAAAAACCATTTTGTTATAAATTTGTTATAAATAAGTACCTACTAATAATTTATGTACAAAAAGTAATGATATTCCATCAAAAACATAAATGTGAAATGAGAGCCAAGTTCAATATATGCCTTGGTTGTTGAATAAAACGACAAAAGAAGTGAGATCTAAATGGGTACCAAGTGCAATGGTCAGTCCTAAAATTTATTTGTAACTACATAAAATATCATTTCTTCTTATAACTTAGGATAATAAATTGTAGGCTAAGGTCGGACTTGGCTAGTTTTCATATACGAATTATATTATAGCCTTCGCAAGTTCTAAACCTGTTACTTGTCGGCTCTTATTTTATTATTTCGAAAATTGGGTTGCTAGTAGAAACTAGCCATCGAACATAATAATTCATATATAAAAACTAGCCAACTCAGACCTTATGCTACAATATATTATCCTGAGTTATAAGAAGAAAAGATATTTTATGTAGTTACAAATAAATTTTAGGACTGACCATTGCACTTGGTACCCATTTAGATCTCACTTCTTTTGTCGTTTTATTCAACAACCAAGGCATATATTGAACTTGGCTCTCATTTCACATTTATGTTTTTGATGGAATAACCATATACAAGCATTTCTACATGTTCCAGTTAAGATATTGATCGATAGAAATGAGTAGTTACTGGCGTTATTTAATCATACATACCATAATTGAATCTTATGTAAGTTATGTTGAAGGGAAAATCATTCAACATAACTTTCATCTCATTCAATCACTACGTGGATAAATCTACACATGACTATCACATTATTGACCTTTGACAATTTTTTACAGTAAATGCATTTCAGACGGTATCTTTCCGGATCAGTTAAAAATAGCAAAAATTATCCCACTCCACAAAAAAGACTCTAAAACAGATCCAAAAAACTATAGACCAATTTTTATTCACAAATGATTTAATTAATTACATAAATAAAATATTTTCTGACAAACAGCTGACAGTGTTTGCAGATGACTCCAACACAATAGTTGAAGCTAACGACATACAGGAGCTTTCCGCTAAGGTTAATCCAGTGTTAACAATTTTTAATTCTTGGTTTGAAAGTAATAAGCTAATAATTAACACTGAAAAACTAAAATAATGTTATACAGTACAACAGCTCGTAATAAAGACAAAATGACGATCGCACTTAATGAGGTTAAAATTGACATAGTTAGTGAGGTAAAGTTTCTAGGGGTATACTTTGACAAATATTTAAATTAGAAAAGGGAATTGCAAGCAATTGATTCGTATATTTCCTCAGCGTGTTATACCTTACGCAGTCTTAGGGATGAAATTGACATTAAACATCTTAAAATGGTATACTATGCTCTAATAGAATCAAGGTTGAGATTAGTGTACAGTTTTGGGGAAATAGTTTTAAATATAACTGCCAGAGAGCCTTTGTACTTCAAAAGAGAGCAATATGAACCATTGTCCGGATATCACAAATAGAGAGCTGTAGGCCACATTTTATAAATTTACTATTAAAATTCTTACTGTGCCCAGCCTCTATGTTTTAGTATTGTTGGTAAATTTCAAAAAATACCTGCATAATTATGAAACAGATGAGGAGAGACAGTTGAGAGTACGCGCAGGAAAGATTTTAAAAATAAAATAAAACCCCAACTTAACATTGTTCAACATAGTCCTCAATTTCAAGCAGTGCGGATTTTTAGCAGGTTGCCATTGGACTTAAAACTTTAATTTACAAGAGCTCATTTAAGTCAAGACTCAAAGTGTTCCTATTGGAGAAATGTTTGTATTCGGTAGACGATGACTTATCCACGTTTTAATTTTTTATATTAGTTAATGTGAGACTGGAGACTTAGTATGTAATAGCAGCTATATTGACATTTAATTATTTGTTGTATTGATTTTTTTTTTAAATTATAATATTAATGATTTTATTGTTTTGTGTTAGTCTATAATTTTAATGAGTTTGTTTTATTTTTATTTATTACTAGTGACCCGCCCCGGCTTCGCACGGGTGGACATTTATTTTTTAAGCTCTCTGAAAAAAAAAATTTGTTTTGTATGTATGTTGTGCGACACCATCATTCATTTTAATACCAATTACAATTTTAAATTCGTAATATCTTTTGAATGGATTGTCCGATTGGAATAAAATAAAAAGTAATTTATAGCTATTAAAACAATCTTGCTCAATAAATAGTTTATTTGGATAAGGATTAGTATTTGACGATAATATGATCAATAAACATAGGCTAATAATTTTAATTACTTTTATTCTATGGAAAAGTCGGCTAAAATATAAATGTTTGGTTTATACTATCGCGGACTTTTTTGTAGGCATTATTGAGTTCTACAACTTTTCTATAGAAGTCAACCATACATCTCTAACCATTTAGGCAGCGTTCGCGAGAATCGTTAACGTACGGCAGTTTTTTCGACGCCTTACTCCACAATTTTCACTACCACGAAAAATCCTATATATTTTCCGGGATAAAATATAGCCTATACGGATTCAAAAGAATCCTTCTAAGTAATGGTAAAAGAAATTTTGAAATCGGTCCAGTAGTTTTTCAGCCTATTCAATACAAATATACAAAAATACAAAGGTTTCCTCTTTATAATATTAGTATAGATGTATGTTTTCAAACACAATGTGAATTGTTTCAGAAATTGAATTGAAATTTAAATTGAATTGAAATTGAAATTATTGACAGCAAATGGACGGTTGACGTGGATCTATCTTAGCTTTTTTTGTAACCTACAGCGGTGTGTGATTGCGTAAATCATGTGCGTTTTATGTTGTGTAACGCGTTTTAAGACTGTGTGTTCCTTTAACTTTGAACCAAGAAAGTGATATTTGACTTAAGTAGGATTTTATACGTGAACATTCTGAAAATTGATTCCAGAACTCTAGACTTCTGGAGTATATATTAACATTAATAATCATAATAATAAACCCGCAGGGCAGCATGAGGCGTGCTGTTGAGCAGTAGCGACCCCACGGACCCTATCTCCCGGGAGAATTCTTGTTCCTCATCTTGCCTTTATTGGCCGGCTGGAGTGAACACTGAGGAGGTTCAGGGCTCCCACCTCATTCTTGCCTTTATTGGCTGGCTTGAGTGGAGATTCGCAAGAGCAAACGTGCTTGGGGAAAGGAAGTATTCCAGTAAGTGCTCGTAGGGATCTTGACCATTTTCCGGGCTCTGGGATTGTTCTGAAAGCTGTGGAATACCTCTCCACTTCTCAAGCACCTCAGGAACTGTTGCTCCCTTGTCGCTATGTCATTATGTGCTAGCGACGTTTCCAGGGGGCCCATTATTGAGTGTGCAAGTCACCCCCTGCCATTTTATCCGTGTATCCAAAAAATTGATCAGGCAGGGGCCATAGTTCTGCCATAGTTGCAGTTACCAATCCACTGTAGCCACCTATAGCCGATTTTATTTTGTTTCCATATTCTGTAATAGCAGGACTCCAACCGGGGATTGTCCTTGGGTGCACTTGCATAGGTGCATACAGGGATAATCGTCGGTTGGTGCCCCCTCGTCATTTAAAATTGTCTAAGGGGCCTCTGCGAGTTGGCTTCGGCCCCTCTTACGCCTTCCAAAGGACCGGGATCCCAGGGTCCCCGAGATATTTTAACAGATATAAATAATAATAATATCTTGGGATAACCAACACAACGTTATCTGATCCCAAAGTAGGCAGAGCCTGTACTATGGCAACCAGACAACTGATAAACATACTTATATATTTCAAAATACATACATAATATATATAAATTAAACCCAGACACAGAACAAATGATTGTGCTCATCACACAAAGATTTGTCCTGGGTGGGAATCGAACCCACGACCTCAGTCTTAGCAGTCAGGGTCACTAACCACTTGACTAACAGACCATTCTATTCTAATCTTATATATATAAAAATCTTGTGTCACGATGTATGTTGCCAATAAACTCCAAAACTACTGAACCGATTTCAATCAAATTTCACATGTACCCGTATTTTGGTCTAACTTACTGGATAGGATAGTTATCATCTCAATTATTCGCTTATGCCGTGAATGTAAACGAATAAAATGTATCAATTAATTGTTTCTTAAGCAAGTGTTTATTTACCGCCATCTATGAGAACTTCCTAAAACTAAACATAGTTTTATGAAGTTCTCATAGATGGCGGTGTACGTTGATACATCAATAAAATTCTTCAATATTGTTTGACATCTAGGTAACAAATACACCCAATAGATGGCGCTGTGTTCTGTTTCTTAGAATATAAATTCTATTACTTTATTTCACGTAATATTTATTTATGTTCACGATATAACCGTATTATTTTAATGGTTTGTGACTGATATTTTTATAATTATACTGCGTATTACAATATTATTACCATTAATAACAAAAAAAATTGTACTATTTTTGTTAGAGAATTATTAAAGTCTTAGCGCCAAATTTTAACCAAAGTTTCAAATGCGAACTAGAACGTTCGGGAAATTCAATGTTCAGGTATAAATACTGGCGCCGAGTGTCACCGCAGTACAGTTCCTTTTTAAACGAGTGAATTAATACTATCTCCCGGAAAGTGATAGTCTCAGTAAAATCTCAGTGCGTAAATCTCACTACTCTCTGCGTCAGTCTCTACGTAAATATACCTGTGCATTTACCAAGTATATAACCTCTGCAATCAATGCAAAATCATAACTTTATACACATGTAAGTATTTTTGCTTGCATTTTATTTTATTTTCTTCATGTATTTTGTAAAGAAATCATTGTTTATAAAGAATAGTTAAAGATAAGAAAAATAAAATCTACATTTAATAAATTATAGTTTGAAAAATCTAAAAAACACGCTGTTGAAACTAACTGAACTAAAAATTTAAAAATAAAACTGGAGTACTCAATTTAAAAATTCATATTGTTGTACAAAAAGCGTGGGGGGTTTGATTTTCATTGCTGTAAATATTTTAAAGATAGTTTAGTATACCTGTAGTAATTATAATAAGCACCCTACGCATTTTGTACGACAATATGAATTTTTCAATTGAGTACTCCAGTTTTATTTTCAATTTAGCTAATTCGATTTTACCGGAAGGGTTTTATTTCCTCAGTTGCGATTAGAGAAATAAAATATGGCGGTATGAAGTTCGCCGGGTCAGCTATTAGTATTATATTTTATCAAGTTCTTGAAACATCGTAAGGAAACCGCCATGTCCTAGAACCAAAAATTTGAAGACATGTGACATCTACGAACCCGCACTGGGCCCGTGTGGTATATGACTGTGTCCCAGCAGTGGGAACAATATAGGCTGATTATGATGATCAAGCTCTTCTAAGTGAAGAGACAGTTGAGCTGCTGAAGAGTTTGTTGCGTCAGTTTTTCTTCCCAACTTACCGGAGGACTGTCTTCTTCCCAACTAAAGCACTAGGAAGTGGTGAAGGGCGGGCATTTTGGGAACTGTCTTATGTAATTTTGACATTCGAAAAGTGCTGACTCCAATCTGCAGTCCAATCTACGGAACAATGAGACCGCTTCGGAAAGCCTCTGATGCTCCCAGGAAGCTTCTGCGCTTTTAGGCGAAGCTAGACTGGCTTTGTTAGTCAGAATAAAATAAATATAAAAGAGCCCTCATTCGGGGACTCACCCGAATGAGGGTCTAAGTGCGAAAAAGGGAGTCCCATCATAATCGAAAGGGAGACAAAATCATGTTCAAAGTTTCCGTTACATAGGCATAAAGCTGAAGAGTTTATCGAAGCGCTAATCTCAGTAACGAATGGTCCGAATTGAAAAAATATTTTTGTGTTGGGTAGCCTATTTATCGAGGAAGGCTACATAACATCACGCTAAGGTCCAAAAGAAGCGCAGCAGCAAACGAAAAATGGACTAAAACTGGTAGGCGATTCGTTGCGACGGGAAGGAGAGCGAAAATTTGACGCGGACGAAGTCGCGGGCAAAAGCTAGTTATACTATAAGTATTTCACAACTTATGGGATCACGTTCCAATGTGTGCACAGTTTTGATAAACAAGTCGGTAGTTATTTGATAAATTAGTTAGATGGTGAGACTTTCATGTGACATAATTTCAACGAAGACGACTTCTTAGTGTATTTAAATGTCTCGTTTATTAACGTACTAGCTTCTGCCCGCGGCTTCGCCCGCGTGGATGTCGAAAAATATCCCAGAGGAAGGAACGTATTACCGGGATTAAAAGTACCCTTTGTGTTTATCCAGGTAAACAATGGGTTATTGCACTGCTTGCTTTGTGTTATCCAAGGAGCAGCGTTCGGATTGATAAATGATTGTTGTAGGATAAATATTGCTAAAACATAACAATATTGACGGAATATGTAACGGAACGGCAAATTAACTACTTGCATGCCAAAATTGAAGACTACTTTAAAGCGAAAATATAAGTTCTCTTTATTCCCCGGGAAATTCGAAAAAAAATTGTTACCTAAATTATTAAAATGACGATTTTACTTACATTGCTGTTCACAGGGGTTAAAGACTATTTATTTTTTAATTTATACTTAAAGTTTCTCTTTACATACTACTTTAGAGGTTCTGCCTTCAGGTGCTACTACAACCAGGCTGCTAGATGAGCTCACTCTCGAGCAGGCAACGTAAACCTGCCCGTCGAGAAGCAGTCCCCTCTAAGATGATATCCCGCTGTTCACAGTGACTGTCCCCGAGACTTATTAATCATCATTGCGAAACACGCCATTAGGGGACTGCAGCCTTTTAAACTCGAATGGGTACTCCGACGGTATTAGTGGTATCTGCGGTATATCGTACACTGATTCACCTTGAGCACAGCCAGTAAATACAATGGCGGAGCCTCTACCACGTTTTGATGTGAGGTTTTCACACGTGACCTGGTCCCATTGCACAACTTGGCTGGAATGAGATTTCGTCGTTAACGTACGGCAGTTTTTTCGACACCTTACTCCATAATTTTCACTACCACGAAAAATCCTATCTATTTTCCGGGATAAAATATAGCCTATACGGATTCGGAAGAATTTTTCTAAGTAATGGTAAAAGAAATTTTGAAATCGGTCCAGTAGTTTTTGAGCCTATTCAATACAAACATACAAAAATACAAAGGTTTCCTCTTTATAATATTAGTATAGAGTATAGACAGAAACAAACGCGTTTTAAGTATATGTAACTTATTACTTGCAAATATTAGGTCATATTAATATCAGTTACATATTTGATACATCCCCGTTACCTTGGTTGAGATTGGACACCGGTGACGACAATGTGCTCCCCGGGCTGCCCCGCACGCCTTGCGCCCGTCTACCAGTCCACGTAGGATATTCAAAACCCTATTTGACTCAGTAAAGGGATGATTTTGGAAAAACTGTGATACACGTATCTCATAATTATACTTGAAGACTATGTGTACCAATTTTTGTGTCAATCGACCCAGAGAATAAAAAGTTTCATAGAAACTTCAACCCCCCATTTCACCCTCTTAGGGGTGGTATTTCTAAAAATCCTTTCTTAGTGGATACTTACTCTTCACAAAGAACACACTCTCCAAATTTTATGTCTCTACGACCAGTGGTTTAGGCTGTGCGTTGATATATCAGTCAGTCAGTCAGTCACTCAGGACTTTGAATTTTATATATATAGATAGATTAATTGGAAATGCGTGATATTGGTATGCATAAAATAATTAAGGTAAGAAAGGTTAACCTTGATCTTTATAAATACTAATAGTCTAATCAGATGCAGCTGAGTACCAGTATTTTATATGGAGTGACTGCCTATTTGACCTCCACAACCCTTACTGGGTTGTGGAGGTCAAATAGGCAGTCAGTCTGGGTAATACGATACCCCTTGGTAAGACTGGTTGTAAGACTTCCGGGCTTCTGACGACCCGTAACGATTGTCTAAGATCTACGAAAGACAGCCGGGACCAATAGCTTAACATGCTTTCCGAGGCATGGAAGGGTCTCGGTACGTAAAGATGGTCACCCATCCACGGAGCAACCGCGGCAAGCGTAGCTTAACCCAGATCGATCGACCCGTGCAGTTGTTGTAACCTAGCCACAAGCCCTGGTAAAATTTAATTTATTTAAATTTATAAATACCGTATAACGAGTTAAAATTGTTAAATACAATAAAACGAGCTGGATATTCAATTCCATAAACTTTAATTGTTTTTATTATAGAGAATGTTATAATAGATTGTCTGTATTAGAATAGCGATACATTGAGAATGTCGGTGATACCTCCAGTTACGACATTTGGTTTATTACGATCAATAATAGGAAAATCATTACGATATAATTATGCAGTCAGAGACGACGTGCTACGAACCGCTAGGACGTGCTAAGACATGCTACGAACCGCTACGCCACGTCTTGCTACAAAATGCTGCTAGCCACTACGCCGATAGTCGCAGGTAAGATACTAAAATACTAAGATCCAGTAAAATTTCACCTCGCAACTATGCCAATTTCAGATAAATTCGACAACATAGGAAATATTTTTATCATTATTGTATTATTTTTTTGTTATTTCGAAAGTTGGCAATCCTCAGATGATATTAGATAGTCGTAAGGGATTGAAAGTACACGTAAGGAGTTTACACAATTACGGAATGTGGTGATTATGACACAGCAGTTGCAGTCGCAGTCCATTTGTTCATACTTGCTACCAATTTAGTAGTACATACCGCAATAATGATAGAAAAGAAAATTGCTCGTCCAATCTAAAAACGGTTACTATTAAAATAAGGTTCAGAATTGAACTCCGCTCCACGTTGCTTTGAGGAAACACTAACACAACAACTTCAGTGTTCTGACGACGGATAAACAGATTGCAGCTTGTGATCTCTAATCTGAATGTCAAACCTACTCGAGTATCATCAAGTATGGAAACAGGAATCGACTCACAAACGATTAGCTACTGAATACGAGAGTGGACTTTTAAATCGAGAGCAAAACAAAAGTGCGCAGTAATTGGGCTATTGCGTCAGTGATAGACGGTATTTTACGGTGGTGTTAGATAGAGGATGAGATAACAAGCTATGGGAAAGCGTTGCTGTGCGTGAGAGCCTTTCGATTAACGATTACCACCAAACTATTACTACGTAAAAGCTATTTTCTTACATCATTCTGGGCGCTGAGGGTTTTTTTTATTGGGTTTCTGACTTAAAATTCATGAATTTGTTGGAAGAACCTAGCTTAAATTTATAAACTAAATAAGGTAAATAAGCAAATAAAAAAGGTAAGAGGGGGGCGGGGTAGGTGAGGTAAATAATTTATTTTATGAATTATTTATATAACTTTTACCAGCCCAAGGTTTATGGTTCTCCCAATAAATTAAAATGTAACTTTTAGCCGGAAAACCTTCATTTAGTCAATATCAAGTGTATTGACAAACTACATTTCACTATAGAACAGTTGTCTACAATTTGTATTCCATGAAACTTTGTCAATATTTACTCACAATACCTACATATGACACATAGGGTATAAATCACTCTTGTCTGTTTGAGGCTGACTGTACGCAAATTATGTGAGTCATATGCCTGCAACAAAAAATGAAATCTAAAACCACATTATTGGAGTCTACTGAACGTTGAATGTTGCATTAATACGAAAATCCAATCTCTACCCAGGTTTCAAGCGTTACTTCATTCGATGAAATATAGATTCTCAAGATTGTTTACTTTACTGTAATCGGCTAGTAGAAATATGGTTTTCTCAACCTTAAATATCCAATTAATTAAGGTTTCGATTGAGTTAATGCTGTTGTTACGTTTCAGAAGAAAGGGGTCAATTCAATATTCATGACACCTATAGATTTATAAGACCTTAACTGAGGTGACTGGTGTACAAAATCACTATCTCCGTGTAACACAACAATTTTCTAGCATTATCTGCCAATAGCACAGTGTGAAAAGTATCTCCTAAAATGTTTGTGATTTTGGTCTGACTTGGCAATGAGATGTATCCGAAATATGTTTGTTTATAGACTAATGGTTTGTAGTAGAATGTTAGTTTAAACTCTATTTGTAAAGCAAATAGAGTTTGATGTGGCATATTTAAAGGCTTGTATGTTGTAAACAGTGATGTTGACCAAAAGCTACCAAATAGCGTTTATTCAAACATTGACTGTACCTTCTAACATCCACTGAATATTGATGCGACACTCGGAATCGTGAATTGGTAGAAATGTTCGATTTTATGCCATCAATAGCTTTCTTAAAACGGAATGAAGTGCACCAAGTGGACCTTTATGCGGAGTGAACAACTAAACAAATACTTGCTTTGTTATTCAGGCTCTTGAAAGCCTAAACATTCCATTTATGAACTTACAAATAATTAGTTCGATTATTATATATTAGTATTGTTACGTAGATCGAAAAGTCTAGAAACGTCACGCTAACTCCCATTTAAAGATAGGACAGTGTTCGAAACTACTAAAAAGGACACGCTAACGCCATCTGTTACCAAGTAGCAAGTACTACACGAACAATTGTACGCAGACACCACCGCCACCTATTGTCGAATAGCGGGATTAAACAGTAAACAATTGGCTCTCGTAATGTCTCAAAGCTTCTACGCTACCTGGAATTGTGGCAAAGTGTCGAATACTCGCGAATGGTCTGCTCGGGATACAAATAGCGGATTGTCGGGCTGACAGTTCAGTTCGATTACGGAAGCTATCGAATACGATTCAAGCGATACAGTACAAGCAAAAGAAGTAATTCTGTTTGACGTTTTGATTATTACGATATTTTTGTTTATTTAATTAAACAGTTTTTTTTTTGTATGTTTCGGTAATATTGGTTTTAATTAGTTTATCCTGAACCCCAGCTCGTAACAGTATTAATAAAATAGTTCTTCAGGTAGATAATCGTGATCAGTTTACCCATTGTTGTACCTTTTGAAATATAAAACTTACTTCCTTTGTTTCACATAACATGTATGTTGGTCTTGTGACCTACAAACAACAAATGTTACTCATATACATAAATTTTGAGGATTTAGGACCAGACCCGCAAATGCGTAACTTTGAAACTTGTAGAAAGTTTTCTTATAAGAATACTTTGGTCCTCTGAGGGAAATGAATTGGTTTGTTCAGCTCTGAATACCGACAAAAATGAAAAATATGATTTTAGAAAATATGTATGTATATGTATTACGTTATCTTTTTACTACTGCAGAATAAATGTCTTGGTCACTCTATCACTTCTACGCATCCAAATAAAACTTAATTTCTTTCGTTAACAAACGTAATGTAGGTATTCATAAAACTCCCTATTTATGTAAACACACTTTAAAAACTAATTGCTTTAGCAGGGTTAACTAATTCCCTTCACCTTGTCGACATTATCAATTTGTCGATAATTTTGCATTATTCGGTGGTATTGGCGGTGACTTTTGAATTTTCAGGTCGTTGATTCGAACCCATGACCACACAAAGCATAGCGCCTGTCAGCGCTATACTTTGTATAGTTTACACACACCACTGCTCTCAAAAACTGTGAAGGAAAAAACAACATGTCCTAAAATCAAAAATTTTAAGACACTACAGACAGTATTCTGATACAGTCATTAGTTAGGTAGCCTTTTATGCAAGTATGACACTTAAAGTACCACACCATTGACGCAGTTTTTCGAGCATAACATTAGCATATTAATATCATTTGGGGCTATTCATAACAGTATCTACAATTTATACGGAGAGAGAAGTATAGAAGCAAGTGTTTACCGATACATATTGCTTACCGATATTGCAAACCGATGAATTGATCGCACCTGATTTTTCAACAATAGATGAAGTGGCTATGTTTCAAGACATCCTTTCTTGATAGGAAGGTAAAATAATAATGTAAACACAATGAAAGCTGGAATCATATGTATATAACAACTTTGTATGCGTACATTTTCCAAATTGCATATGGAATAACGCTCACATTATATTTGAATGCTGTGTAGTTTGATTTGCCTCTGGCGTTCGAGCTTACAGAGTTTATAGAGTTGATGTTCTATGAGATTAGTCCTTTATTCTAATCTCATACAGCATCTACTCGAATGTCAGAGGCAACTCGAACATGGTTGTGTACGGAAATATTATATTATGGCTGCTCACTGAATACGAATCTGGTGTATGTTATGAAAAGAAACAAGATTCGTATACGATCTAGTTTCTATACTTGGCTAAATAAGAACTAGATCGAAAACTCGTTACCATTGTAATCATCCCCAAAAACCGTTGCTGTCATTCGCTAAGTGTTCAAAAGCGAAAGGAATTCCTTTCCAAGCGGGTATCCCACGACATCCTCAAATGTTTTACAATTACGATGGATATCTAATATTTGGAAAAACGCACTGTAATTTTTCACGGTTTTCTCCATCATACACAGACTTACATCTTAGATAATAAACGATTTAAGCAAGACGACTACTTGATCAATATGTGATGGACTGAATAGAAAACCTGCCTTCAACCAAAACGTGTTCCATGAATTCAAGATCGCTAACCAGTCTTATTTGGAGCAAATACTCCGCATTACATAGCAATCTCCGTCGATCAGTGAAGTGCAATAATACCTCACGAGTCACTGCCTGCGCCCGCTTGCCTTCAGATCAATGATGTATGAAATTTAATATCTACCTGCGCAAGATTTCGTGTTATGTTACACTGATATAAACACTTGTTTAACCGTTTTCAATATTTATTTTTGATTCGATACCGATGATAAATACAATGGATATACATATATATGCATTTAATTCGACCCAGTGTGGTTTAAAAAAAAAAAAACAGAAATGGTGCCATACCATTTCTGTTATAAAATTATTGCAATTTTTAAATATAATATAAAAAAATCAAAGATCAAGTACGCTGCGCTAAACTTAAAACAGTACCTCCTAATTGGCGTATGTAATATTTCGAAACTTCATGTAAACTGCCCATTCCACTCCGTTCGCAGCAACCTTCGGCATTTCTTAGACAGCGTCATCATGTAGAATTTCGTGCATAATGCTCTGTATTTTAAATCCATACCAGGCGTGAATAGGTTGATAAGTCGACTTACATCATTTTTTTTAATGCATAATAGGCATTATGATTGTTTTATTCATAGGGTGAATTAATGACTAAGTCGATGGGTCTGTTTTACCGCAAATACCAAACATGTGAATTTTTAAATAACTCTCTTACTAAAGGGTACAATGTGACATCTTGAGGTATTAAAACATACAAATTATAATTATTTACACAACTCAACATGTCATTATAATACTGCCAACTATTAAAAAAAAAGTAGCCGGTTTTTTAGTATATTAATGTATCATACTGATAGCAAATACATTAAAATACAAAGAAGTCTTGAGATACAGGAGTTTTCAAGGTCGGTGATTACGAATTCCTGGTCAAAACTAATATTCAATATGGCGGATTCAAAATGGCGGCCATAACTGAGTTATTTCATCCAAACGCAGTATCTGAAGTTAACTCTTATCCTATAACGAGCTTTTTAGGGTTCCGTTGCCAAATGGCAAAAAACGGAACCCTTTTAGATTCGTCATGTCTGTCTGTCGGTCCATCCGTCCGTATGTCACAGCCACTTTTTTCCGAAACTATAAGAGCTATGCTGTTGAAACTTGGTAAGTAGATGTATTCTGTGAACCGCATTAAGATTTTCACACTAAAATAGAAAAAAAAAAAACAATAAATTTTGGGGTTCCCCAAACAAAAAATTTTGAGTTTCTGTTGTATGTAACAACAGAAACTCAATTTTTTTTTTTTCATCAAACCCATACGTGTGGGGTATCTATGAATAGGTTTTCAAAAATGGTAATGAGGTTTCTAATATCTTTTTTTTTTCTAAACTGAATAGTTTGCGCGAGAGACACTTCCAAAGTGGTAAAATGAGTGTCCCCCCCCCCCGTAACTTCTAAAATAAGAGAATGATAAAACTAAAAAAAATATATGATGTACATTACTATGTAAACTACCACCGAAAATTGGTTTGAACGAGATCGAGTGAGTAGTTTTTTTAAAACGTCATAAATCCTAAACCGCAATTTACCTTACATTCAATCAACTGAAATATAAAAATTAAAAAAAAAAACATTTATTTTTAAACCGAAAATACCTACAGGTTTGTACGGAACCCTCGGTGTGCGAGTCCGACTCGCACTTGGCCGGTTTTTTAATAGTATAAATCAAGTTGTTCAGTTATTACCGCATCGAGATTGCGTGTGTATTTTGTAACAAATAAATCTATCATCTAGTACATTTTCCCATCCTGAAAAAAAAAAAAAAGGTAACGTTAACAGAAGGAGAGGAAAAGACAAACTTTATTTATAGAGGAGCTGAGAGAGCATCAATCACGAGCCGAAAACGCTAATGCAGAAAAAAGAAAGGACAAAGATGAAGCAAAGCGCTATTCAAATTTTCGAGCTTATGCATTTGATCTTCAGCAATGCTTACCTACGCCATTCCCAAAAACGTCTGTCTCTTTCTATAAGAGACAACTATGGTCCTACAATCTAACGATTTATAACTTAAGAGATGATAAAGCTACTTGTCACATGTGGGACGAAACCATTGGTGCTCGAGGAGCAAATCAAATTGCTTCGTGTTTGTGGCATTTTTTACAAAAGGGAAATGCCCATTTAATAAAGAGGTTTTGGCCAAGTTATGCCCACGCAAGAAATAAATTATAGTCATTAGGGCTGACATCATAGGTAAAGAATCACCCACAATTTTTTACATAAAACTTGGTGGGACTTATAGAAACCATGTATAAAAATTAAAGGTTACAATAAAAACACTTTTAGTTTTTTATTCGTTCTCATTTAAATAAATGACAAGCACGCCATCTAGGAATTGGGTTCACAATACACAGCTATAAAATACAACTTGAGACAAAACAAACTACAACTACTTCTAAGGTTTCCTTGTCACTAAACAACCGTATTATTTAATTCAAATCTATCTTACATAGCTATGCAATATAAGTTACTGAGTATGTATGTACTTTGCATGTTTTTATAGTAAGTTACTTGATGTGGTGCAATCCATTTCTGTAATACAGACCGAACTTCCACATTGCTTAAGGTAAATCTCTTAAGTCTTCGTGTATCTACGCCACAATTGACACAGAGAGGGCTCCGTGGTAAGCTAGTAAGTTCGTGTAAATCAGGTTCAGGTACAGGTCCGACACCATTGGCAACCCGGTGTCGTCGTGGGAGGCGGGTACAGAATCCAAAGTAAAGTCAAGGTCATCACCGGGAGCGGTTATAGGGTCCATATTCGTAATCAAAGTCGTCGAAAATCAAATATAAAAACGCAATAGAAAATAAATCACGATTCACAAGAACACACAACACCAAACAAAATGTGAAATGTCAATTAGTTGTCAACTACGATTATTATTGACGTAGGGATGCGATATGACATCGATTTACCGAAAAATCTGTAAATCAATTTAAAAAAAAAACTGGAGACACGCAATCGGTTCAATAGATCGCGTTTAGAAGCCCGCGAAATGAACAAACATCTTTTTTTTTTCTAAAGAAAACAACAAAGGCGAAACCACTATATAATAAAAGAAGGTTTTCCAAAAATCAATGTTTGAAACCGGTTTTATTTAGTGTATCGATTGTGTGTTTCAGTAATGTTTGCCATCCCTACTCAGGATTGACAATCGACCGGAACTGTTAGATAATATAATAAACGATTGAATGTTTTTATTAAATCGGCTTTTAATTCCGGAGTTTTCACAATAAATAAGTAATAGCAATATTTTAGTTAGTAAATGGGTATGTTTTCTGTATTTACCACATTGATGGGCAGAAAATGGCCAAGAATGAGCATCTCCCTTTGTTATAGAGGTCACATTTTATTCTGACACGTGTGGTGGCCAGAATAAAAAAAACGCTGTTGCAATGTATTTATTGCATGTGCATCCAACCCTGGAGATAATCAATCATAAGTTATAGCCACATGGAATGTGACTGATCATGCCCTAATTGAAAGAACTAAAAAGAAAACGCAGCTTAAAATGAACCATCTTAACGATTGGATGAAACTGATATAATTATTTTGCAATTGTTTGTTTCTTTATTACCTATACATACCTACATACATAATATCACGATTTCAGTCCCATAGTAGGTAGGCAGAGACTATACTTATTACTTTTGATTTTTTACACACGTACTTAAAGTGGGTACTTAGGTGAACAACTTGATAAGTCATTTTTTTATTATAAATACGGTAAATTCATAAAATAATCTTATGTTATCTGAAAACTCAAAGCGAATGAATTACATTCAGATAAAAAAATATTTAATAACATAAAATCTGAATTTACAGATAAAACTTAAAGTTAAAAATGGCTGCCCTGAAAAATGTGCATTTTCGATTTGTTAAGTTATTCACGCCTGGTACGGAAATATCAGTGCTATTGTAACCAATTTTGGTTTACTTTTGTCATATTTGCAGGAAAAACAAAATAATTTATTGTTGTATGGCTCATGGTATCTGTACTATTTTAAGTGTACTCATAACCGGAATAACCGTAGCTCTATAAAATTCAACATTGATGCACAATGAACGTAACTCAAACAGTAAATTGTACCAGTAATTTATTATAATAAGAATGGTACAATAAATCACTAAATACGCCTGGAATATATTCAGTTTCATATGTCGAAAATCGTGAAAGGACGTGAAACAATAAGCGCGGTCTAATCTGGTGTGCACAATGGCAGCTGGCAGTGAATAACGAAAGTGAGGCTTCAGTTCAGCAATGAAGCGCGTGTGAGCGTGAACATAGATGAATATGGACTATTTTAATAGAGCACTATTTCGTAGACTCCGGTTTTGTGTACATTATTCGTCGAATGTATAAAAATGGATTTGATGTGCTCAGTTTTTATTGTTGTTAGATATGTTGGTTTCTCATTACTTAATACTGATTGTGCTTTTACAAGAAGGACTTTTGACGTGGGATTACAGTCACAACTAGTAAGAAATTAAAAAATGAAAAAAAGTTTATTTTGTAAATAGAATATAGGAATCACTTTGACATGTTATATTATTAAAAATAAGCTAGAAGAAGTTGACATTTACTATCTGACTAAACTTAAGGGTCAAACTCTCCTTTAAAGTCCAAACTTAATCTTGGTCAGACACAACGTAGAATAGTGTATAAAGTTCTCTTTTGACGAAAAAGCCGTACAAATTTAAGTAAATCAGTTTAGACAATAACAGTGTAGCTGAATTCAAAACTTGTAGATCTCAACGTCACGACAACAATAAAGAAGTCTGTTTAATTCTAAAATAAACACATTTTGCACCACACTTAACAATTTTAAATCCAATAGCACAACGGCAGATAGGTAGCTTTTAACAAACTCAACATGCTCCGCAGCTACATGCAACGAACCCAACTTTTAATGAGCGAGACCACATCGAACAGCACACCAACAAACAAATTGTTGAGGTTTCACCCCCACATATTTACCCCCCTTTTTGTATGTCTGCAACTGTTTTGCTGACGATGCAAGTTTCTACTAGCCCTTCATAAATGCTTTCTCTACGCAGATGATCAAGTTCTCGTGATCATCTGCGTAGAGAAGGCATTTGACAGGCAACTCACTCATTGTCACTCAGCCCCTTTCAAATCTGTCAGACAACTATCCATGTACAATTTGAACAGCCAAAGTGACGCTATAGAGCCCTGTCTAACATTCCTCGAGATGTAGAACCAGTTCGTATATGCTTCAATTATCCTAACACAAGCACTGGAATAACTATAAAGATTTCAATGCCCGTAGCATGCGCTAGTCCACACCGAACATGAATGGTGCTGACCACAGTTCTTCTCTACACACACTGTCATAGGCCTTCTCCGAGTCAACGAAAACAAAGTAGACTTTCTTGTGCTTTGTCAGATGTTTTTCGGCTATGCACCTTAGAGAGAAGATATTATTCATATCTTTATTTGCATTCTATTATGTTAAAAATTCAGTCAAATGGCTTAATGCTAATATACAATTACGGACCCTGTAGGGCACAGCTAAAAGTATTACAACTAATTCTGAAAAAATAAAAACAAATAAGAAACAAGAATTAATAATTAATAGTAATGAAATATGAGTTAGATGTAATCAAATATGAATATGATTTATTTAACCATTTATGCACACATAAACAGCCAATGATGTGTAGTATGAATAAGTAATAATGTTAAGGATATTCCCCGTGTGTATTTATATTTTTTCGGTCTGTTCACTGGTCGTTGTACATACCCAATCGCTGCCTAATCGCTGACGGAATTCTAGTTCACCTTCGCCCAACCGTGACTGGCTGGTATTTCCCAGCTAACGTTATCAGGGCAGCTGCCAAAATGTGTTATAAATTAGTCCATATTATATACTTTGTAATTTTAAACTCATACATATTTTCAAAGAACACCTTATGAAAAGTCAATAAAGGAACACAATTATGTTCATTTACATTTTAGTATATAAGATTACTATAGAATATTCCTTTATGAATAAATAAAAATGTCTATACGACAATTTAAGCATGAGGGAACTATCATAGCAAACTACGAAATCGTAAGTCCAATTAAGTTGTGCAAAATGTTAGCGCGGTATAATAATAGTTCGTTAATCTTTTTGTCCTTTCTGATAAATACAGCTTTTCATTCTCACACGAGTCTTAAAGGAAAATGTTCCCTGCCAGAATAAATATAAGGAAACACACGAAAAACACACATACACGAAATATTTTAAGAGGTACACCTGTAGGTGGTAAAGAAGCTATAGAAGTAAAAGGAAAATTTGTATCTAAGCGTTTTTGAATTTTCGTAATTATTATAATTTTAAAACTGCTTGAGACGTTTTGCATAAAACCTTTACTCCAAATTCTATGAATGGCCCGCCTGTCGCTGCGAGGGCAGTGACCGGACGGTACGAGAATGGCCGCGGTGTCTCGGGCCGTAAAAAATAAGAAGGAGCCAGTATTTCTTATGTGCGTCAAATAATTTATAAATATTAAATTTTGAAAAAAATGCATTTAGAAAATTTGTTTTTTCGTTGCTGTAGCTTCTTTACCACCTACAGGTGTACCTCTTATAAAAACTTTTTAACATAAAATTAAACCGCCGAAAAAACTGAAAAGCATAAAATAATAAATCTTAAATCAAAAATCAAAATCAAAATCAAAAGTCATTTATTCAAACTAGGCTGAGAGTCAGCACTTTTTGAACGTCAAAGTTACAAAAGACAGTCCCCCCAAAACGCCCGCCCTTCGACACTTCCTAGTGCTTTAGCTGGGAAGAAGAAGTGGCGGAACAAATTATAAGTCTTAAAATTATGAGTCGGCGCACAGTGGAACGAATGTATGGGAGCGGTTGGACGTAGACATGTCCGAAAAAAAAGAGTAAAATTATGCCAAACTAATGATGCCATCTTATTCGATTACTTAATGCCTTCATAACTTGTGGTGATGAATTTCTTCATAACTCCCATATTTCGGGAGTAATTTGAGAAAATGTGAAATTTTACTATGAAAATGAGTGTATCGAACTCTCTCCCTCCTGATTCCGGGCTTGTTTCAAGTAGCGGTCTCTAATATCGTAATGCTATTACTAAGAGCTATATTTAATACTAAGACACATAGTGCGCCAAATGTGCACTTTCTGGGATAAAAGGAAATGAAAATTTAAAAAAAAAAACGTTTTTTCCCCATTTGTATTTACTTTAAACCGCAGACAGACTTATTAAGAGGTCTATAAATATATTATATATATACAGAAATATATATTAACAAAAATATTCACAAGAACTGATGAGAGTATGACTTTTAAGTAAGTTGATAATAAATTACCTAGTTTCATTAAAAGTACAATAAATAATTAAGATGTAAGCTCTAATTTACTAAGTTACACATTTTAAAACAATAACATCATTTAATTATCTTCGTCATCATCATCATCATCAATTAATTCAAATTCAGAATCGATGTCCGCTAAATCATTTATGTTAACAAATTCGATATCACTTTTCTCAGAATCCGTAAGCTCATAAAATTCCTTAAAAGAAGATTTTTTTACAAACTTATTTCCTTTTGGACGGATACTTGTAACAAGTGGATCAGAAGACAGTAAAAGATTGTGCATAATATCTTCATTGCATGAGATACTGCTATGCTTTCGAGAATGCCCCTCTCTATATTTTCTAAAATCTTTATTTCTAGCCTCAGATGCCTCTTCGGATAGAAAACCAATGGGCACAATTGACATGTTCTGAACTATGTCTGGCCCATGCATTAAAATTTTATGAAGTGAAGAAGGCATATAATACCATGGGTATAACTCCACGTAAAGCTTAGCAGTATCAAAGCAGAACTCTCGGAATTTAGTTACGTTGATCTTCTCTCCTGATGAAATACACTGCAAGATCACACAGATTTTTCTTAAAAGCATAGCATCTATTCCGGTCAGTTCAGCAGATTTAGTGTAGTTTTCAAAAAATCTCCTTGCCGAGTTGCCATTGTTGGTGGATCCACTGCCTTGTTTCACAACATCGAGAAGTAAGCCCGTTTCTCTTCTTACAGCCTCTTGAACTCTTTTCTTCCTGTCATCAACTTGCCTTTTTGCTATATCACCCCTTACTTGCCATGATTTTATGTCTAATTTGTAGGAAATGTGTAATAAGCATTCCATTGAGCGAATCCAAGCGTGAAGGGTGCTTAAGCTATATTTATACATGTCCTCGTTTGCGTGTTTATCTTTGATTAACTCTAAATTATTCATTTCTTTAGGACAAGCCTTGCATATGTCACACACTGAAGCTGCTGTATTGGATATAATGGAATGAATTTTACCATCAATCATTGTCAACAGCAGTTGGTGTTTGACACTAATTCCATCAGTGATGGTGGATGGAGTTAAGGCTTCAATCTCTGCTTCGATTTCAGCCATCTCTCTCTGCACATTTTCTTTGGTTTCCTTTATAAACTTAAACAATATTGGCCGGCAAAATGAAGTGGAAGATGGTCGCTCGTTTTCCCAAATTGTTACACCTTTTGAGACGAGCCGCAGTGGTACAAGACTAATCATAAAATTACTAGCAAGATCGATTTGCTCATCTTCACTCGTCCTTTGATGATAAATGCTTTGGCTAGATGATCCGTCAAAACCCCATTTGCTGGTCAATACGAGCTGTTGATTGGGATCAACAGGGGTTTCTAACGACCTAATAAGTCTTCTTGAGGTTAAATCCATCAAGGCTTGTAATTTGATTTTTGCAGAGCTCTCTGTAACTGTGAGATCTTCTTTGGCCGGATAGCACTTAATTTTTTCTTTAACCAACATGTAGTAACTCGGGTATTGAAGAGCTCCTTCTTGAGTGTTGAAATCCCGAAGAGTGTTATAGCGCCATTTCGATAAGTTCATCGATACATAAAGAGCCAATGCCTTCAAAGGGGATATTTCCCGTACCTGAATTGATTTACCTTCAATGAAGGCTTTGATTTTTGAGGCCTCTTCTGGATTCTCCGTCAAGTATTTCATAACATAAGCTGTATCGCTTTGTCCTGCCTTTTGAAGCGCCCTTTCGGCCGAAAACATAATTTCAGCGCTGCTACTGCTGCATGAAAGACTATCTTCAGTGCGTCTTCTTTTTTGCCGGTTACTAAGGTCCTCAAAAGATTTACGAGGACTAGGATGTGTACAAGTTGAAGCATCAGATTTAGCAGGAGAAATTATGGGCTCGATGACGTCACTTATATTTTCTGTAGAAGGTTCCATATTTTCATTCTGTAATTCCGGCCATTGAATTGCAGCCTGTAGCCAAATCTCATGTTTCTTCCGAAACTTATCTGTGCTTCTTCCAGACTGTGTCCATTTTGCATAAATGCGGTAGCAAAATCGACGACACCAGTCTTTTAAACTTGTTTCAGCACTTTCACATAACTGAACACAACTGTTATCTTTTAAAACACTGAACAAATAGTTAAAGTCGCGTAAATCTTTATGTGCGCGTGCGCATAAAGCAACGTGAATATCAAGATTTGTATTAAAATTTGGAAAATACATTGCGAGATTAGCTTGGATACAACGAGGTGTAAATCAACACTGATTTTAAAGTTACTAATAGTGACCTATTTATATAAAATCCAGGTATCCCAGGTATCCTTTGTTAAATATTGCAAGGTAATTAGTTATTGTGATAATTAGTAAATGATGCATGCTAAATTAGTGTATTAAGAGCCATTTAGTAATTAAATAATAGCAATGTTCTTATCAGTAATCATTAGTGCATCAGTTTTATATGTAAACCTTAAGTCCCTAATTATATATCCTAATTAGCTTATATCTTCTCTAATTGGCTGCTCAGAAATGTTATTGTAATAAGGTAAACCTTTAGAAAAACGGTTTTAATCAACAAAATAAACAAAAAATAAAAAAATTGTGTTATAAAATAAACATCACTCTTTATCCCAGAAAGTGCACATTTGGCGCACTATGTGTCTTAGTATTAAATATAGCTCTTAGTATTAGCATTATGATATTAGAGACCGCTACTTGAAACAAGCCCGGAATCAGGAGGGAGAGAGCTCGATACACTCATTTTCATAGTAAAATTTCACATTTTCTCAAATTACTCCCGAAATATGGGAGTTATGAAGAAATTCATCACCACAAGTTATGAAGGCATTAAGTAATCGAATAAGATGGCATCATTAGTTTGGCATAATTTTACTCTTTTTTTTCGGACATGTCTACGTCCAACCGCTCCCATACATTCGTTCCACTGTGCGGCGCTTTGAGTGATCTTTGTTCATTGATTTGTTAAAAAGTTTTTATTTTAAACATTTTTGTGACTTTAATGTACTAATAATACTTGGCAATGTATACCCTATCCAACAAAAAAAGAATTATCAAAATTGGACTACTCTGTATAAAGTTATGCGTGGTTATACATTACAATCAGTGAGTGAACAATCAATCATCCCCTGTTTTCCGACCCTTAGGGTTCGATTTTGTTTTCCAGATTTATATGATACCACCTTGGGAGTATACTCTTTTCAATAGAAAAAGAATTGTCACAATCGAACAACTATGTAAAAAGTTATGCGTAGTCATACATAAAAAAAAAATATACGCGTTGAATTGAGAACCTCCTCCGTTTTTTTTTTTTTCGTCGGCTGAAAATATTTTGGGTGTTATGTAGATACACCTTATAGAAAGCAAAAAAGAGACACAAATAAGTACTTACTGGAGCCTTTTAGTCAACACTACAGGCTTTGTTTTTTGTGGGTGGAAAATCATCAAATGACGTCTCCTGCATAGGGCGGAGCGGAAGGACTTATCAGACTTTTACTGACTAAAACCCACCCGTGTTCATTCAGTTGCCTATATGCCAGGGCCACGGTACCTCTTTCGAACAAATCTCGCGACTCTGGCTGACACTACAGGGTCAACCCTGTAGTGTCACATGATGTATGGCATCAATATGGACAGCTCACGGACTAGCTCGTAAAGTGAAGTGCTACTAACGTAGTTTAAGATATTATTACTAACACGAGTTATACACAAGTTTTATGTATGTTAGTTTATAAGGTATATGTCTATGGGTCTTTGTAACCTAAAAATAAATGTTTTATTATTATTATTATTAATATACATATCGGCATCGGCCGTTAATTACAAGCCGATAATAGTTTTAGCTCAAAACGTTTTTAACTTAAGGTTTACTGAATAATTTAATAAGTTATTGAAAGCTATAGACACGACAAGTTTTTAGTGAGGCAACCTCATGTACATATTTCCTGTAACACTCAATATATTTATGTTCTGCAACCACATCATTATATTCAAGCAAAACGATTGATCATGTTTTTATCTAAACAAACAAACTCTTCAGCTTTATAATATTATAAGTATACTAGCTGACCCAGCAAACGTTGTTTTGCCATATAAATAATTTCCTAGGCGGGGATAACTAATTAAATGACGATTGATCAGTTTTCGACCGGAGAGGAAAAATGATTAAATTACTAAAATGGCTATTAAAAAATAAGGGTTGATCATAAAAGAGTGAAAATTGAGGATTGTATGTATTTTTGTATGTTGTATCATAAAAAAATAGAAATTAAAAATTTTGTCTAAAAAATAAAAAATAAAAATTAGGGGTGGACTACCCCTAACATTTAAGGGGATGAAAAATAGATGTTGGCCGATTTTCATAGATACCGGATAAGTACAAAAAATTTCATCAAAATCGGTCAAGCCGTTTCGGAGGAGTATGGCAACGAAAACTGTGACACGAGAATTTTATATATTAGATAAGTATAGATTTGCCACGGACCAAATTCCAGTACCTAGTAATTAACCAAGATAGTGACGATGACTAGTGATGATGGCTACATGATCTGCGTAAAATAGAAGAATTCACATGTTCCGTGGAAGATATTACGACATAAGTGTTATATGTATGTAAAATTAAACGATATCAAGCTGTGGATTTTGACACAAACGACTTTCACACAAATTTTTTTTTCGAAGTGTTCGATTGTTTTTATTTAAATTTGGATTGAATAATATGTAACTAGGTTTAATAAATCATTATTGACATTTTTTATAGAGGTGTCACTCTAACAGAACTGTGGGAAATACCATTTTTTATTAAAACCTCCAATTTTTTCGATACTTCCTATATCTCGAAAAAATCTCAAAAAAATAAATATAATAATACTTTTTTTCTTTCTACACATTCCATTTGACCAAATTCGATTTAATCCAGTAGAACTCGTGAAAATTTTTTTTTTCCGATCCCTCAGTTATCAATATTTTTGTGATTATCTTTAAAAATATGAATGGTAAAGGGGTAAAAATGGTATATTATTGCACAGTTCCACTCACCAAATAAACAACGTAAATAAGTCCCAAGGTCTAGAGAAGGGGCCATTTGACCATGCTTATCCCGCTATACCCTTTGCTAGTTTCTCTCGATGATTTGTTGCAATTAGGTAGATATTTGAACAAAAAGAAAAATCTCTCTAATTCTATTTTTCATGAGGTTTTTAAGATGAATGTGTGGTATTACACGAATGGATAGAATAAGAAATGAGTACATAAGAGGAAGTCTGAAAGTGGCACCAATAACTGAAAAGCTGTGTGGGAATCGGCTGTCATGGTATGGTAACGTGATACGGAGGAATGAGGAAAATGTCATGAGGAAAGTATTGAGTATGAATGTCGTTGGCTTTAAGAGTAGAGGGAGACCAAAGAAACGATGGATGGACTGTGTGAGTTATGATACGGATATAAAGGCGGTGACTACTGAGATGACGAGTAATTAGTGTTGCAAAGGACTCGAGTCCTCGAGTCGTAATTTTAAAGACTCGACTCAATTATGCAAAATTCAGTGAGCTCAAAAGGATCGGAGTCTAAAGTCAAGCTGAGCCCGAGTCATTCTTGAGTCTAAAAAAGGGACTCGAGTTTAAAAAAAGTCTCGAGTCTTAAAAACGACTCGAGTCTTAGAATGAACTCGAGTCTTGTAGCTCGTCATTCGAAAAAAACTCGAATAACTTGTCAGATTCTTTTGTACGCAAAGTTACATCATAACCACTCATTTGAATTTATTGCCTTCTTTCGAGTCTTTTCGAATGATGAGGTATAAGTTTCATCTTCCGAGTTTTTCTTTAAGACTCGGATTCATTTTAAAACTCGAGTCTTTTGTAAGACTCGAGCCCTTTTTAAGACTCGAGTCCTTTTTAAGACTTGAGTCGTTTTTAAGACTCGAGTGCTTATCTGTAGACTCCGAGCCTTTTGAAAACACTGAGTCTTGCATAATTGAGTAGAGTCCTTTGCATCTCTACGAGTAATAGAGAAGCGTGGAAGAAAAAGACATGTTGCGCCGACCCCAAATAAATTAGGTTTGTTTCATTCATTCTCCTGCCCTTATGGCAGAGGAATGAATGAAACATAGCCCAGTTCTTTGTTCAATATGAATTGTGTGAGTGTTTCCAACACTTAAAATCATTCCTTTCCATCTTATCTTCGACGAACCGGTCTTTTATTATATTGCCTGATGAATAAATTGCGTTTCGCGTTCCACACACAGCATTTATCATTTCATATCAAACGCAATAATGGGATATCTGAGCTTATTCACCTGACAGCCTTAATATAGAGGCCGATGCGTCATGCTGGTTGACAATCGTTATCCATAATATTAAGTCATTCATTAATTCCCATATCTGTATTAGTCATCCATTTGGACAAATTATCTTTCTGTCATCATGTACACTTTGCATAAGAAAGTATAGCATTTTGAAACATGAAGAAAATGAACAATTTTATATTTTTTTCATATCTATGATATCTTTATATATAATTAATTCTACTGTACGTGTGTATGTCACTGAACTCCTAAACGGCTGGACCGATTTAAATGATTTTTTTTTGTATGCGTTTGGGTGGCACCCTGGATGGTTTAGATTCACTATTGGACCCGGTAAGTGGCGCTGCTATCGAGTTCTAGGAAACAGGACAACGTCTGTACAGTCAGCTAGTATTTTTATATAGCATATAGCAATGCCCCATTTCACTTAAAGCTGTCAACTATCAAAAAAAAATAGTTTCTGTAGATAAATGTAGAAGAATGGTTTTTAACAATATATTATGTGCATCTGGATGACCTGAACGAAATAAGCTATTAAAAAAAGAAATGACATAAAAACAGAAATTTTATATAGAATAGCTTCTGCCCGCGGCTTCGCCCGCGTGGATGTCGAAAAATATCCCACAGGAACGTATTACCGTGATTTTAAGTACCCTTTGTGTTTATCCAGGTAAAGAATGGGTTATTGCACTGCTTGCTTTGTGTTATATAAGGAGCACCGTTCGGATTGATAATGATTGTTGTAGGATAAGTATTTCTAAAACATAACAATATTGACGGAATATATAACTAAACGGCAAATTACCTACTTGCATGCCAAATGTGAAGGCAACTTTAAAGCGAAAATATTCTTTATTCCCTGGGAATTTTGAAAATATTTTTACCTAAAATATTCAAATGACGATTTTACTTACATTGCTGTTCACAGGGGTTAAAGACTATTTATTTTTTAGTTTATACGCAAAGTATCTCTTTATATCTACTTTAGAGGCTCTGCTTTCAGGTGCTAATACAACCAGGCTGCTAGATGAGCTCACTCTCGAGAAGGCCACGTAAACCTGGCTGTGCGAGAAGCAGTCCCCTCTAAGATGATATCCCGCTGTTTTAAGTGACTGTCCCCGAGACTTATTAATCGTCATTGCAAAACATACCGTAAGGGGACTGCAGCCTTTTAAACTCGAATGGGTACTCCGACGGCATTAGTGGTATCTGCGGTATATAGTACACCGATTCACCTTGAGCACAGCCAGTAAATACAATGGCGGAACCTCTACCACGTTTTGATGTGAGGTTTTCACACGTGACCTGGTCCCATTGCACAACTTGGCCGGATTGAGATTTCGTGGTAGCATTTCTGGAGCACCCACTTTGAGGATAAGTGAGAGATGGACACCAGATGGATTAAATAAATTTAAGAGCTCCATAGGATAGCGTATAGCATCATCTTTATGAATTCGACACGTATGCATGTAATATAATTACAACAGAATTTTGTTGCCTGTGTTTATTTCATTGGTTTATTTTGTATAGCTTCTGCCCGCGGCATTATTTTTTTTTCAAAACAAACATCCACGCTCTCACCACCTCTCAATTTAATATACAAACTGACAATATCCCAAACAAATAGGACGAAGTTCTTCGTACAACTTAACTAATCTCTGGGATGAGAGTAGTATAGTTTAAAAAAAACTCAAAGCGTGTGTGAAAAGATTTATTCAGGAGACAACCAAAAGTGGATAATAATCAATTAATATCGTTTACAACGAAATACTATGCCTACCGCAGTATTTCTTTGTAAACAATATTTTTTGTTTTTACTTCAGGTGCTAGAATCACCAGGCCACTGGTCTGCACCAGACCGTGTGAAAAGCAGTGTGGTAGTGGCGCGAGGAGGCAAAACGCCGGGGTGAAACGCCGGGGTGAAACGCCGGGGCGAAACTCCGCTGCCGCGACAAATCGCGGCACGGTGGAAAGAGCTCTGGTGTGATCTCATGGCGACATGACGGGTACGATTGTCGCAACCCAACGCTGGGCAAGCCACAATTGCGGCGGTAAGTCTCCTCTTTGAGGAGTGGATAGAGAGGCACCACGGCGTCCTCACCTTCCGCCTGACGCAGGTTCTCAGCGGGCATGGGTGCTTCGGTGGATTCCTGTTCAGGATAAAGCGGGAGGAAACGCCCGGGTGTTTCCATTGCAAAGATCGTTTAGAGAACACGGTGAAGGTGTGCCCTGCCTGGGCGGAGCACCGCCGTGTCCTCGTGGAGGTGATCGGCGGCGGCGACCTCTCGCGTCCGGCCCTGGTGCGAGCCATGGTACGGAGCGAGAGGACATGGGAAGCCGTCACCTCCTTCTGCGAAGCAGTAATGCTCGCGAAGGAGGAGGTGAGGTGCGTGAGGGAGTGGCAGGCTCTGAGCCCTCACGTCCCTAGCCGCCGCAGGAGGAGACGCCCCGGGCGTCGGGAGTCAATAGAAGACTCCCGGCCATCGTAGGCGCGAACTTGCGGGCGGCAAGCAATGGATAGCTTGCCACCCGGTAAGGACCAGGCTCGAGTCGACGGCACGTAGTGTTCCACGCACGCCTCAGAGAGATGTCAGCACCATTGAAGGGGTCTGCTAGGACCGATGCCTGCCAGGGTCGCGAGATTGTTCGAAAGAGATACCGTGACCCTGGCACATGTAAACTGAAGGAACACGGGTGGGTTTTAGTCAGGAAAAGTCTGACATGCCCTCCCGCTCCGCCCAATAGCGGGAGAAGTCATTTGATGATTTCCTATCGAAAAAAAAATCCTCGGAATAAACACAGACTTCTCTCTGGAACAACCTGTCCGTATAGTTGCCTCGATAACATTTCGTTGCAATATTTTCACTCGCAACCTGGTGTCATTGCATATTTTTGGCGGGTTTAGATTACGCAGCAACATACTGGGACGCCAACTCTAAATTTTATTATATCAGTTTTTAGACCTGGAGGCTTCAATGTGTTAAGAAACTCAACCACCCGGTAGTGTATGGCGTCACCGTGGTTTATCACTGGAGTCCACTGATTTATAATGACTTTCAACTCCTTCGAACGATCTCAAGAGAATTTCATTGATGATTGTGGCTTGGTAGTTATGTTTTACTTTAATGTATAAACTAAAGTCGCATTATTACTCACTGAACGTACAGATGTATGTGCCCAATTCGTTTTACTTATAAAGTTGCATACGTATGTATTTAACAATAGTCACTGTAGTTATTTAATTTTATTTAATACAGAAACAAACGCGTTTTTACATGTACTTACTTATTACTTGCAAATATTAGTTCATATTAATATCAGTTACATATTTGATACATCCCCGTTACCTTGGTTGAGATTGGACACCGGTGACAACAATGCGCTCCCCGGGCTGCCCCGCACGCCATGCGTCCGTCTACTCCGCCACGTAGGATATTCGAAGCCCTATTTGACTCAGTAAAGGGATGATTTTGGAAAAACTATGATACACGTGTCTCATAATTATACTTGAAGAGTATGTTTACTAATTTTTGTGTCAATCGACCCAGAGAATAAAAAGTTTCATAGAAACTTCAACCCCCCATTTCACCCTCTTAGGGTAGAATTTCAAAAAACCCTTTCTTAGTGGATATTTACTCTTTACAAAAAATACACCCTCTAAATTTCATGTCTCTAGGACCAGCGGTTTAGGCTGTACGTTGATATATCAGTCAGTCAGTCAGTCAGTCAGTCAGTCACTCAGGACTTTGAATTTTATATATATAGATGTAATGGAGCATTTATTTCAATCACTATCTTGTCGCATCACCAAGTTTTCCGCTCGGAACGGCTCCCGGGCGCCGGAGCAAGCGTGTGAACAAAGATGAATACTATCGCTAATTTAGCGAAGAAACAAAATGTGCTAACAAAAATGATCGTTTAAATTCAGGTTTATCTATAGGTTGTTAAGCAAAAAAGACGTGATAGTAAGGAAAGTGGAGAAAAATAATAGTTAAATTTAAAATAACAATAATCACTTTTCGTGCGTTTCAATTTATAATTTCGAATTGGCACATTAGCTAAACACGAAATACATACAGGCATCAACAATCCATGTCACGAGCAACAGTTATTGTCTTTGATACGCGCGCACTCGTCTAATTGAATGTCCAGTCCAGTCCGAAATGTGATGGAAAAATTGTCATTTTGACGACACAATCAATAAGGGATATGATATGTATTGAGACTGATGTTCAATGTAACAAAATGCTTCCTATTTAAAACAACTGTAAATAATAGAAATAAGAGTTATTGAATAACTGCTGGTATTAAGGACGGCCAACATCATTCATCATTGAGAGAAATTGAAAGAAAGACCTTCGAAAATTGCGGGCACGAATAGTGTTTCTGTTTACTTTTCATAGCTTATGACTGCCCCGTTGGTCTTGTGGTCGCAAGCACGACTGCTGAGCGTGGGGTCCTTGGTTCGTTTCCCAGGTCGAGCAAAGTGTCATTGGGTTTTTCAATTAGAAATTTCTTAGTATAATAACAGCCCGGAATTTGGATGTTGGCGGCGTGTTACCCCCGTACATCTGAAAGGACGTTAAGCTGTTGGTCGTACGCCTGATCTCTCTCCGGTTGAGTCGGATTGTCGTCCCATCAGACTACCTATGAGAATGAAGGAAGAGTGAGTGCCCCCGTGTCTGCGCACACGCTTGGCCACGATAATATCTCCCGCGCCGATGGCTAGTCTCCGTTGAGATGGCCGAAATACCGTCTGGAGGACTATATACATAGCTATAGATATATAAAATTAGGATTTAGGAGGCGATTAGGAATCATCATATCATAAAGGTGAGCTGATGATGGAATTATTTATTTTCTAAACTAAACTAGAGCTTACATTTAAAAACTGTGGTTTTGGTGACTGAAACCACTTTCATATGTTTTCAGAATTTTTGAAGACAATTTTTGATTGTCGAAAAATTTTCAAAAAATCAAATTTTTCAAAAATACCTGAAAAAGTTAAAAAAAAATTGAGAGTGTTCTTTGACTAATTTAAAGACTTTCTTCAAAATTTTTTTCTTAAGTTTATAGTTTTTAAGAAAACGATAGATTAAGATTTTTCATTCTCGCCGCTATTTTGAAAAAATGCGTCGATGAAATTTTCTGAAAAAAATTCATCTTAATGTTCGAGTGCCATAATCACCTCTCATCATAGTAAACAGTTGATACCTTTGCGGTATCATTGAGAAAAAAAATGTGATTTTTTTTAAAATTTTCCCGTTTTTCATGTTTTAATCGGCCGCATTTTTTTTCTCGGTGTCTAATCGAAATTTTGAGCTCAGATTCTGAAAGAACATCAAATAAGGAATAGAGATATTGCATTAGTTTTTTGGTCCGATAACATAATAAATAAACACGTTGCAAAGTTAGTAAAAAATCTGATCACCTCGGCGTTAATGGGTTAAGATACTAAACAGGATGAAGGTACAAGATAAATACAATCAGATTTTTTTTCTAAACAAACCCAAATATCTCATATTTGTTAAAAAAAAAGGATGTAAACTGTGATACATAGGGTTAAAATAAAAAATAGTTGTAGTGAATCCCTACAAGGAACCACTTCGTCAATGGGAGGAAACATTAATTACGACAATACAGATCAAGAAGCTTCGGAGAAATACTTGTAACAAACTTATTACTTTTATTAAGGCCTTATCAGCGAAAAAGGCTTCAATAAAAGTAACCAAAGAAGTGAAGTAACTTTAAAGGGTTGTAGCGGCATAAACACATATACATATTATTTATACATATTTACATAATTACACATAGTAAGCACAATGATACATTATTTATTATTTACATATTTACATTTTGTGTCGGAACTTCGGCCGCTGTGGCTCAGTGGAAAAGCGCAATTCTATATAGCCCTATAACTAAATATTCTATAGATCTACGTTGTACGCCGGCCTCAGGCGCGCGCGCACCGACACACCAGTCTTGACCTATTCTCGACGCGGAACACTCGCTACTCGCTTGCTTACTATTCTGCTTATACCCACTTATCGTTTATGCTAGAAGAAATGTTCTGCTTGCCTAAAAGTGATGTTAATCTTTCCGTGCTATCCTGAGCTAATGTGCATTGGCTTTCGACAACAGTTCTTGTGATCGGAGTGATTATATATATATATATATACTCTTAAACTATCTGTGCTTCTCAATCCTTCGTTTTTCTTGTGCCTCGATTATATCTGTGTACCGTCTTGGAGTTATTATAAGTTACCCACAACATCTACCACCGACTTTTATTCTATCGCCCCGGATCGTACCTACTTACACGAGGAAGGAACAACGGCAGCGAGAAGGCAGGATTTACCCATTTTATTCCTACATTGGTGACCCCGCATAAGTAACCGCAAGATAAATAATACCGCAGATCACATACAAAGCGATATATTTAAAAAAAAAAACCAGAATATGGCGGAAGGTTCACAGTCCACTAGTAGCAAACCACCTACCGAGCGTACCGAAATGCGTGTTTCCACTGTCGCTTCGGACGTGTCGACAGAAATTTGCAGGGTTGCTGTTCGCATACCACCATTCTGGCCTGATGAACCCGAAATATGGTTCGCAATATGATAGGGCCATTTGCCACTGCGAACATTACTATGGACACGACGAAGTCTCATTACGTCATCGGACAGTTAGACCCACAGTACGCGAAGGAAGTTAAAGACATAATAGTGCAACCACCAGCGACTGACAAATATCAGAAGCTTAAATGCGAGCTTATTAAACGACTCAGTTCGTCGAATGAAAAGAAGGTCAACCTTCTTTTAATTCACGAAGAGCTTGGCGATCGCAAGCCTTCCCAATTTCTGAAGCACCTTCAGAGTTTAGCAGGAACTAATGTCCCAGAGGACTTTATTAAATCCATCTGGACCAACCGTCTACCAGCTAACATACAGACAGTCATGGCGGCACAGACCTCCGTATCACTGGAAGCTTTAGCGGACATAGCAGACAGAATCAAGGATATTACTCCTCCCTCGTCCCAAGTCGCATCAACCAGTGCGAACCCTCAAATATTAGAGGTGTTGGCTAAAGAACTGGTGGAGCTTCAGAAAGAAGTGAACGCGTTGGCCATTGGAAACCGACAGCCACGTTCCAGGGAAAGAGACACAAGGCACACCCGTTCGTCATCCAAACGTTCAGAATCAAACTACAGGAAATTCCCGGTATGCTGGTACCATTACAAGTTTGGCAGCAAAGCAATGACATGCATTCCCCCATGCGATTATAAGGCGGAAAACTCGACGGGCCGTCGCTGATGGCGACAAACGACTGCCCTAGCTCCGGTCGCCTGTTTGTTACCGACAGAAGAACTAAAGTACAGTTCCTGGTCGATACCGGTAGCGACCTCTGCGTATTTCCTCGGAAGATGCTACGTGAGCGGCGCACCAGCACCAACTACCAACTCTTCGCAGCCAACGGCACGCCTATTTCGACCTACGGTTATGCGTACTATAATTTAAACTTAGGGCTTAGAAGGGACTTCGGGTGGAATTTCGAAGTCGCAGATGTAACTAAACCAGTAATTGGAGTAGATTTTCTCTCGTTTTACAATCTCGTAGTCGATTGCCGTTATCAGCGGTTATTAGACAATGTTACAACCTGTTCAACTATAGCTTCACTAGTCAATACATCAGATAGTATTCACTCTGTAAAGGTCATGACTGGTGAAACCGTTTATCATAAAATATTAGAAGAGTTTCCAGAGATCACCAAGCCACCTGGCACACAGCGAAACATAGTTCACAACACAGTTCACCACATACGCACTACACCAGGCCCTCCGATTTCATGCACTCCCCGCCGCCTGGCTCCAGATAAGCATAAAACTGCGAAGCAAGAATTCGACGCAATGTTAGCCAATGGCACAGCCCGACCTTCAGAAAGCCCTTGGGCATCTCCGTTACACTTGGCACCAAAAAAAGATAATGGCTGGCGGCCCTGCGGAGTCTATAAAAGACTCAATGCCCGCACCGTTCCCGATTGTTATCCCATCAGACACATACAAGACTTCGCGCACAGCATATCCGGATGTACTATTTTCACAAAAATCGACCTGGTTAAAGCATATAACCAGATTCCGGTCAATCCGGATGATATACCCAAGACCACATTCACGATACCGTTCGGAATGTTTGAATTTCCATATGACGTTTGGTCTGCGAAACGCGGGTCAAACTTTCCAGCGGTTTGTAAATGAAATGACGCGTGGGCTTGATTTTTGCTACACGTATCTCGATGATTTCTTAGTGTACAGTACGAATGAAACACTCCACAAGGAACATCTGAGACAGTTATTCACCAGAATGAAGGCATACGGTATGGTGATTAATAATGCGAAATGTGTTTTCGGTGCGCCACAGGTAAACTTTTTGGGATATACAATATCAGAAAAAGGAACGAAGCCATTGCCAGAAAAAGTACAAGTTATTCGCGACTATCCAGCCCCTAAAAATATACGTGAGCTTAGAAGGTTTTTGGGCATGATAAACTTCTACAGACGTTCGTACCCGAAGCCGCCCGTATTCAAGCCCCACTTAATGCTTTGCTGATGGGATCAGTGAAGGGATCGACTCCAATCATTGTAACAGGAGACGCCCTTAAGGCCCTAGAACAATGCAAAGAGAGTCTGTCAAATGCAACTCTATTAGCCCATCCAGATTGTCTGGCCAAAATGGGATTGGTAACGGATGCATCAGATTTAGCTATGGGTGCCGTGTTGCAACAACACAAGGATGGCCACTGGCAGCCACTCGCATTCTTTTCTCGAAAATTGAACACCGCCCAGCAAAAATATTCTCCTTATGACAGAGAATTACTGGCAATTTATGAAGCAGTGAAACATTTCCGACACATGCTCGAAGCTAGAAATTTCGCTATCTATACTGACCACAAACCAATCAGTTTTGCTTTCCATGAAAGGAAAAATAACTGTTCGCCACGCCAATATAGATATCTAGACTTCATATCACAGTTCACAACAGACATCCGCCACATTTCTGGTAAGGATAATGTGGTTGCTGACACCTTGTCACGGATAGATGAACTACAAGCACCAGTAACTCATGAAACTCTCGCTGAGGCTCAAGAGTCGGACACGGAGCTGTCAGAATTCCTCAACTCAACGTCATCCCTTAGGCTAGAAAAGTTTAAAGTCCCAGGCACAGAGGTTTCAATGTACTGTGACGTCAGTACACGAACCGCTAGGCCTTTCGTACCACAAGCCTTACGAAAACAAGTGTTTGACAGTCTTCACTCGCTAAGTCATCCTGGCGCAAACGCGACCTCTAAGTTAGTTGCGGATCGGTTTGTTTGGCCAAGGGTTAGGAAAGACTGCAGGGAGTGGTCCATATCTTGTTTTGCATGTCAGCGAGCCAAAGTAAATCGGCACGTATCAGCACCATTAGGTACCTACAAATTGCCACGCTCTCGGTTCAGACATATTCACATCGATCTGATTGGTCCCCTCCCCATTTCACAAGGTTATCGATACTGTTTGACGGCCATTGACCGATTCACACGATGGCCGGAGGCAATACCGATAACCGACATCACAGCTGAGACGGTAGGCAAAGCCTTGTTGCATGGCTGGATATCTAGGTTCGGCAGCCCAACAGATATTTTAACAGACCGAGGACGCCAATTTGAGTCCACCCCAATACTTGGGCAAAATAGCCGGGTTCCGTCATCATAGAACCACACCGTACCATCCGGCAAGCAACGGAATCGTGGAACGTTTTCATCGACACCTGAAATCATCTATAGTATGCCACGCAAATGAAAACTGGACTGAGGTTCTACCCTTAGTATTACTTGGCGTTCGTAGCGCGTACAAGGACGATTTACAAGCGTCACCGGCAAATTTAGTATATAGTAGGCCACTGAGGCTGCCTGGCGAATTTTTAGAGCAAGCAGCTAATGGCACTAGTGACGTGACCGATTTTACAGCACGACTACGTGCTATAGCTCAAAAACTACAGCCAGTGCCGACATCACGCCACGGTGAAAATAAAGTTTTCATATACAAAGACCTAAGCACATGCGACTATGCATTTTTAAGAGAAGACGCATCACATCGTTCCTTAACTCCGGCATACACCGGTCCACATCAAATTATTGAACGAAGTGACAAAGTATTCAAATTGAAGGTTAAAGGCAGGGAAGTAACGGTCTCCATTGACCGCCTCAAACCTGCATATATGCTGGCAGAAAAAGAAAATGAACCAAATGATCCAAAGCTGCCTTCCTCAAGTAATTTCAATCACAGGTCACGTCGTACCACCAAGATAACCCGTTCCGGTCGTGTGGTAAGGTTCCCGGATTATTATCGTCCTTAACCAGGCCTCTGGGGGGGAGTGATGTAGCGGCATATACACATATACATATTATTTATAAATATATTTACATAATTACACATATTAAGCACAATGATACATTATTTATTATTTACATATTTACATTTTGTGTCGGAACTTCGGGCGCTGTGGCTCAGTGGAAAAGCGCAATTCTATATAGCGCTATAACTAAATATTCTATAGATCTACGTTGTACGCCGGCCTCAGGCGCGCGCGCACCGACACACCAGTCTTGACCTATTCTCGACGCGGAACACTCGCTACTCGCTTGCTTACTATTCTGCTTATACCCACTTATCGTTTATGCTAGAAGAAATTTTCTGCTTGCCTAAAAGTGATGTTAATCTTTCCGTGCTATCCTGAACTAATGTGCATTGGCTTTCGACAACAGTTCTTGTGATCGGAGTGACTATATATATATATATACTCTTAAACTATCTGTGCTTCTCAATCCTTCGTTTTTCTTGTGCCTCGATTATATCTGTGTACCGTCTTGGAGTTATTATAAGTTACCCACAACATCTACCAGCGACTTTTATTCTATCGCCCCGGATCGTACCTACTTACACAACGGCAGCGAGAAGGTAGGATTTACCCATTTTATTCCTACAGGGTATTAGCCAGTATATCCGAGCTAATAAATCCGAGTGACAACTACTTACTTATATAAAAGTGTATCAAATTGGCGTGAATAAGCTATTCTCCAAAGCGCCGAACATCAAAGCTCCCCAGACACAGATATTCTCAAACTAAAATGTTGAAAATTTACACGACAAGTTTCATGACTCTTTATAGGAAGCGATTTTCAGGGAGTACTGCATCGTGCGTCCCTGAGGCAACATTGCAGTTTGAGTACATACTTCTAACAATTGTTTTTTTTTTTAATTTATCTATGTTGATGATGTGGACAAAATTTGTAGTAAAAAGTAAAGAAAAAGGAATGAATAGAAAAGCTAATGGCATTTCAATGTTTTTTTTTTTTGAGAGCAAGTGGCAAGTGTTTTTTTAAAGTAGGTAATTTATCTAAAAGGGATGCAGTTTGAAAACTTTACATTAAAATTTTGCGTTGCCATGCAAGTTTGTAAAAAGTGTAGCTATGTATTTTTGCTGGATAATTAAACGCATAAAAATGATACATTGGTAATTACGGTAATCTCCAATTACGGGAATTCGTTTAATCGCAATTGAAGCACATGTGCTACAAACCGCTACGCCGCGCCGCCACGTCTTGCTACGAAATGCTACGAACCTCTACGACGATAGTCGTTGTAAAATACTATAAATTCTGTAAGCCAATTAAATTGCTCATAAATACGTTAATTTGTGATACATTAGCTAACTTTGTTCTTAATATTATTTAAATGTGGAAAATATAATGATAACTTAGTTCCGCAAGTCACTACGTTTTACAAGACTAACACAACAAAAACTATCGCTCTAATAACCAAAATTTAAAACGGCACATTATATTGACACAGTTATCGATATTTTCAATAACTTTCCTGAACATTTTCAATACATTAGAACTTAACTTTAATTTATTAGGCTGTGAGCCCAAACATTTCCGAAACTGCCAGATTTTTGCTAAAAGAGACTACTTCCATGAAAATACGTTAAAGGTCACGAAATTATTGTTCAGAAAGCATATTGGGGATTTTCAAGTTTTTCTATATTTTTCAATTACTCGTAATGGCCATCTGAAGATTAAATTTGTTGCTGCTGATGGCTTTGCATAAACATTCATTAGATTGTTTACGCAACTTTACAAACAGTAAACGGTTGTTAGAGGGGAAAAAGAAAAAATCGAATTAATTTTAGATGTCGTTTGAAAGTTAAAGTGAATGTTTCGCGGATTTTAGAACCATTTCGTTTTTGGAGCAGGTTCTTTCATTTTTTGCCCTGGTACCTACTCTTAATCGGATTGTAAACTGAATGACGGTATCAGTGTGTTATGTAGTGAAGTGTGGTGTGTGCACAGGAAAAAAACCAATATTCCCACAGGACAGGACACGTCACTTTTGGAAAACATATTAGTTATCTATAAGTATACACCCAAAATACGAATAAAACAAAATCGTTTCAGTTGATGTTGAGTTTCCCATACAACGTGAAGCTTCCGGCGATGCTTCGTTTCTTAAAATACGACGAAAGTTTAGGAGTTAAAAGTAACATATGAAAATATATACTAGCTGACCCAGCGAACTTCGTACCGCCTCAGAATCAATATATTATGTTGTGTTAACTTATCAGATCCCACCAACACAAAGCAAAGAGCACCAAGTACCATAAACCCATGTTAAACCAAGTTATGACAAACTGGTACTTTGAAGGCATAAAGCGTTTTCTAGCTACCACACACCCATGTTAGGTGAGCTCCTACCAAGTTATGCCAACCTGGTACTTCGAAGACATAAAGCCCATGTTAGTTGAGGTCCTACCAAGTTATGCCAACCTGGTACTTCGAAGACATAAAGCGTTTTCTAGCTATCAAACACCCATGTTGGCACACAGGCCTGTTGGTCTAGTGGTTAGTGACCCTGACTGCTATGCCGGAGGTCGTGGGTTCGATTCCCACCCAGGACAAATGTTTGTGTGATGAGCACGATCATTTGTTCTGTGTCTGTGTGTAATTTATCTATAATATGTATGTATTTAGAAATATATAAGTATGTTTATCAGTTGTCTAGTACCCATAACACAAGCTCTGCTTAGCTTGGGACTAGATGGCGTTGTGTGATAGTTGTGGAATATTATTATTATTTATTATTATGTTAGGTGACTTTAAGTGTTCTTAAATTTTCTAATTTTCCGCGCAATTTTTTAACTTTTTTCTTTCATAAGAACCTTCTCCTGACATTAACAAACACAATAAAAAAAAAAATGTGAAATCGGTCCAGCCGTTCACGCGTGATGGCGTGACCAAGGGAAATAGGGATTCATTTTTATATATATAGATAAATACATACATACATATCAGAGTTTAGTTAGTAGGGTTAACCTTAAAAAAAAAACTCAAGCGAAGATTTTTTTTAAAATTTGGTTTCAATCTATAAAAATGCTCCCATTGAACAATTTTAGGGACATCCTTTGATTATTCATGAGCTTTGGGATTTACCCTTAGGAAAATGAGGGTTACCTCGCGTGATTAATGTTATTAGATTACATAATTGACTAAAAATAAAATGTTTTAGTAAAATACCCTATTTTCAATTTGAATAAATTCCATTACCTACACTGCAGATTATTCTAAGCAGAGCATTTATAATCCAGATCTGAGACCCAACACTAAATACTACTCACAAGTAAAGTACCTTTTATTTCTCTAATTAGACGCTATGCTTTCAGAAATATTTGTGCCTCACCACCATTTCGAGCCCTGTCGCTTTTATAATTTTTAGATTAAATCATCAATCATTAATCATCTTGTGATATTAATTTATTAATTGCGCGTAATATGGCTTATTTATACGTTGAATATCATAGCAACACAGAACTCCAAAGATAATTAATATCAATTTAGTAATTCACTCAAGATTATCTCTACGTAATTGCTAAGAAGTTAATTTGGAAGTGTAATAAAGCTTGAAAACGTGTCGGTAAATTCAAAGGAAGTTACGGTTATAGCGAATGAATGTTTAGGTGTTGTTTGAGGTAGGTAGAAGTTGCAGTACGCCACCTGCTATGATCCTAACATACTTCGTTTGCATTGTATACGTTCATACACCATACAGGAACGCTGGCTGGGAGTACTACGCGCCTGACCTTTGTTAATGTATAACTGTAATCTAGGTTTCAGTGACAAACATAGCTTTGTGAAATAATTATGTTACGAAGACTCATGAATCTCCGGAAAACAAATCGTGACAAAACGAGTAAGAAAGAAAATAAAATACAAACCATTTAATTTTCAGCCACTCTATGGTCACAGGACAAAATGTTAAGAGGGTTTAATTATACTAAAACCGCGTTTCATATTCAGGGACGCTTTATTACCATACAGAAGCGATAAAATTAAATTGGCTGTCGAGGTTTCCCAAACTTTTAAGCAAAAATGGCTAACTGGAGTTCTAGCCAAAGTAGGGAAATTAACCCATAGAAAAAGTACACTAGTTTCTTTCAAGTCAACTACAAGAAACGCGTGTGAAAAAACAACGCAATATTTTAAGGAAGCCCCTCGGTAAAGTTGGCTAAAAGACAAAAGGCAATAGCTTTATCTTGAATTCACAAAGAGTTTTCTGTTCCAAATTCTAGAAATAACCTACATACATAATTCTTGCATAACATGTTGGTTGAGCTCCGAACTTGCTCTTATTTTATTATGATCTTCCTCTCTGGAACGGTATGTCATTACAAATGCCGTCTCTGGTGTAGTAATTAGACTCTTCATATTTACAGAGTTAATTAACAATCCTATACTTTTATATTTTGGCCGTCCGTCTGTCTACACGAGTCTGCATGGTGCACTTAAATAACTATACGCCGCGCTTCGTCTATAATGGAGCCTTTCCTGGTACGATTACAATATTAAGTGCACTAAAAATGGGGGATTTTCCTCGGGTCATGCTAATTCTACAACCAAATAAAAGTATATTTTAATTGTAACTCATCCTGTGTTTATATAACTTACATCTTCTAGGTGAGGTAACGCCATAATTGTGGCGGTAAGTCCCCTCTTTCAGGAGTGGTTAGAGAGGCGCCACGGCGTCTTCACCTTCCGCCTTACGCAGGTCCGCACCGGATACGGGTGCTTCGGGAGGTTCCTGTTCCAAATAAGGCGGGAGGAAACGGCCGGGTGTTTCCATTGCGAGGATCGTCTGGAGGACACGGTGGAGCATACGGTGGAGGTGAGTCCTGCCTGGGCGGAGCACCACCCGTGTCCTCGTGGAGGTGATTGGCGGCGGCGACCTCTCGCTGTCCGCCCTGTTACAGGCCACGGTACGGAGCGTGAGGGCATGGAAAACCGTCACCTCTTTCTGTGAAGCAGTAATGCTCACGTAAAAATGAGGCGTAGCGCGTGAGGGAGAGGCAGTCTCTGTGCTCTCACGCCCTTAGCCGCCACAGGAGGAGACGCCCCGGGTGTCAGGAGTCAGTCGCGGACTCCCGGCCACCGAGGGCATGGGCTTGCGGGCGCTGAGCAATGGATAGCTCGTCGCCCAGTACGGACCAGGCCCGTGTCGACAGCGCGTTGTGTTCCACGCGCACCTCAAAGAGATGTCAGCAAAACTGAAGGGGTCCACTAGGACCAATGCCTGCCAGGGTCGCGAGATTTGTTCGAAAGAGTTACTGTGGTCTTGGCATACAGGCAACTCAAGAAACACGGGTGGGTTTAAGTCAGTAAAAGTCTGGCACACCCTCCCGCCCCGCCCGGAGCGGGGGACGTCATTTGATGATTACCCGCCCACAAAAAAAATGGTGAGGTAGGAATAATATGTCAATACGGGTCTGCTACTGGGTCAACAATTCATCAAAACACGACTATTCACTTTCGTTGCCCTGAAGTGTCCGATTTATCCAACAATAGGAAGCCACTGCTTCAGCTATGCTAAGCAATATACTATTGTTGGTACAATTATAAAATATATGACAGCTTTACATTTCCGTTCGTGCAGCGTTAGGAAGTTCCATTTACACAATACATACCGAAACCTTTAATAAAATTGCTGCTTGCGACTTGTATCGTAATACAGAAGACACAGCAATTATCTCGTACAAGAGCTAGGTTAAGACTGTAAGGAAACATACTTCTAGGATAATTCCCTGCCATTCCATTGCGGACTTGGTCGAACGAGTGTTACAATGGCCCTGGCACAGGCAACTGAAGGAAAACGGGTGGGTTTTAATCGGTAAAAGTCCAACACGCTCTCCCGCTCCGCCCAGACACAGGAGAAGTCATGTGATGATTTCCGACCCACAACAAAAAAAGGATAGCCATGAAATATCCCTCCTTATCCCAAAAGCGGTAAAGGTAATGATGACCAAACATAGGACGTACAATGAAAGGCAAAATGAAGTTAGTAATGTTTCTTTCACGTCTATCGCCAGTTAGTATGTTTTTATATAAATTGTTAAAAGGGCTTTTTAAGTATTTCGTATCTAACCGGAATCGAACTTTATTCTTATATACAGATAATGATTTTTTTTAAACATGTTGCTTCTGTTGTGCTTCTTACATTTTAAAACGACCTATAAGGTTATAACCTGGTTATCTAGATAGAGATAACCTGCCTTGCAATCTCTTTTTCCAAAATTAACATTCACTTAATAACTTTGAGTCTTCTAATCTGCACCAAAACATGAACTTTATTTAAAACTAGCTTCGCTTCGCGTTCTTTATGACTTTTGTCTTTTTGACCGACTGTTAAAGGTCCTAGCGAGATGTTAAAAAACCTACCTTTTTTATGAATTTGCCTGAAAAATGCAAAAAGATTTTTTCAAATCCAACTGGTAGTTCCAAAGATGAGCGCGTTTAAACAAACAAATAAACTATGTTATCTTTATATATGTTGCAGTCAAAACTCTTAACCAGTCAAAAGTACTATTGACTAGCAAAATCAGTCAAAAGTACTTTTGACTGAACAGGTTGGTCAAAAGTGGTTTTGACTGAAAATGATTGGTTATTAATACTTTTGACTGCGCGTTTAAAAGTACTTTTGACTGATGCTCTTCGTCAAAAGTAGTTTTAACTGCAATAAAGCATCAGTCAAAAGCACTATTAAGCGAGCTCATAACTTAGGGCACCCAGACGACTCATTCGTCAACTCGCGCGCAATTAACTCGCTCGGTCGAGCGAGTTGGCACATTCCGATTTTATCTTTTTTTGTTGTCGTCAACTCGCGACTGAGCGAAAATTTACAGTCGTCTACAAAAGTGTTTTATAAATTTAACATTTAATTTATATAGTTCCTAAGACTATGTCAGATATTGTTTATAGTAGTATTAAGTAGTAACTTGCCAAATGGAATGCTCGTATTTTTTTGATATTGTTGATTTTACTTTGTTATATTTGTTTAGTTTAAGTCATGTTACATACAAGTTTATTAAGCAAAATCTTGAGGAAAAAAATCTTTAAAAAATTTGCTATTGTTGATAATCTTCAAAATGTAGGTAACATAAATATGAGCAGTTTTTTATGTTTGGCATGTGTTGTAAATTATAAATACATCACATCTATTAAAAAACTACATTTCTTTTACTTCAAATTCAAATCGTACAACGCCTTATACTTATTAAGTAGGTTTCTATATTGAATTTATTATAACACTTTTATAGATGACTGTACCATTTTTCGCTCTAGTCGCGAGTTGACGACAGCAAAAATAATTAAAATCGGAATGTGCCAACTCACTCGAGCGAGCGAGTTAATTGCACGCGAGTTGACGAATGAGTCATCTATTTTATCAAAATATGATGGTACATAATGTGACAGTGTGTAATAAGAAATGAGAGGTGAACCGAATCATTCCACGTGAAATAAAAGTCAAATTGCATTCAATTGCACATTTTTTTAAATGCACAGCAAAATGGACTCCTCACACCACCGCTCCCGGCTAAACCAAAATCAACGTCAAAAGCCTTAGTATATCAGTGTTGGTGTGCGTATGTACTCATACCTACCTAAAATCTCATATTATGTATCTTACGTCTGTCATGTAACTCGCTGAATTTATACGTTTCAGAATTTCGTTTACTGGAAAAATATTCACTATCTAACCATATAAATTGGTTCCTCCGAAAATGTATTTAAATTTTTTGTTGTTTAATCTAAATCTAAACTAATATTATAAATGCAAAAGTAACTCTGTCTGTCTGTCGGTCTGTCTGTCTGTCTCGCTTTCCTGCTAAAACTACTGAAGCGATTTGAATGAAATTTGGCACACAGATAGTTTAGAGCCTGAGAAAGGACATAGGATACTTTTTATCCCGGCAGTATGTTCCCGCGGGATAATTTCCGACCTCCACGCGGGCGAAGCCGCTGGCAAAAGTTAGTATTTAATAAATGTTCTCATTTTATCCAAATGTTATTTAACTTGCAATAAATAATAGATTTGCAGCAAAATCAAAGTTAATAACTGTTAGATTGTTTAAAAATAAAACCAATATAATAAAAAAAAACATAATTGATCAAAACGTGGCTCCACATTTCATTTGGTAAAACTAGTATTGATTTACAGCCTTACACTTGGTAAACGGATTTTACACATTTGTATGCTTTATATAAAATAAATACTATATTCTTAACAGGAGCGTAGCTACAGTTCAAAGCTACGGAAAAGTATATACTTATACTAAGGATTGTTCTTGAGAAACCAAAGCTATATTACACAGTCGTTTGTCAGTTGTATGTGGCGGCAGACAGAGGCAGTTGATATGGGTCTATCCTAGCTTTGTTTTGTAACTTACTGCGGAGAGTGATTGTGATAATTAAGCGCAGAATATGCCTTTCTCTTTCTTTGTATCATAAAGATGGATTATGAGTATGTCTCCTTCATTTAGTCTACCTCTTCAAGTAGGTAGGTATCCATTTATGTAACTTTACCCCATGAGTGCTATTTATCATAATTAACAGTTCGCGGGTATCATGACTTTGTCTAAAAGAAGGGATCAACCGAAGCTCTAATAGTTAATAGCATTGTTGTGGTTGAATGATTCTCAAGTTTGTTGATCAGAACAATACTACAAAGGCAAAAATTTTGTTTGTAAACGATTCAGTCGAAATCGGCATATCTGTGTTTAAGGTCTCGACAATCTCAAAATCAAAGCATTTCTTACAATTACACACATTTCCTAACAGTCGAGGAGTCAGTTAGTTAGAAATGTAAAAATAGTTGCCCATTCTAAAGCGTAGTAGGTACCTATGGAGAAGAACGGACACTGTCCCAACTGCGATACACTCCTATTACTTTAACCGTCAGCTTAATCAATTTAATAGTTATTAGATTTATATCGTTTATACACCGTGACATTTTTATCGTCTTACAACGGCAGCCCACTTCATGTATCCATTGCACACATCTATAAGAAGAAAAAAATGAACATTTGAATAACAAAATTGTATTACTTGTTTGGTTTACTAACAAATTACTAACACCTTTTTACTTTTTTTGTGTACTACTAGCAACCCTACTAGCTCTGTTCTTTGTAAAAAAAAGTATTTACGTATGTCTGGAATAAAAGTAAATTATTATAATTCTAATGCATTATTTATTTTTCTCAGTATCTATTATCTCAATTAATAGTATATTTTTTAAAATCACGCCTAAGTGTATATTATGTCGGATACATTGAGTGGACAACCTTTGTAAGACGACTAAAATATCATATAATACATTTGCAAAACATAGTGCATCATTTAATTATGAACACCTTGACCTGTAACCTATGTTTCACAAATAAATGATTCTGGTTCTAAATGGAACACATTAGAATCCATTACGCCATTTTGAGGACAAGCCATTTACAGAATAAGCCATTTTGAGATTGAGTTCGTTAAAAAATCTGTTGCCAATTTGACAAGTGGGCATTCTGGGCCTGAAACACATAGACAGCCTACTTGATTTCATACACAACATAATATACGCTTGTAAAATTATAGCGTCGTACCGGTTTAAGTTTAATATGAATTCTAGTTAAAGTGATATTATAAATTCCTTCTGTAGGGTAGGCCCTACAGAAGGAATTTATGGAATTTAGGAGCCTTGCTATAATTTGAACTGGAAGAGAGCTTCTCTGAGATAAAGGATGATCCACGAGTGACTTTTTTTTAACATAAACCTTTTTTGGGAAGAACTGTATGTAATATATGCGTTCACATTTCCTTAAGGGTCGGACCGCGAACGAATTTATATTTAAAGCTGCTGGCCTTGTAAGGTAGCTATTTTTATGCACAATTACATTATACAATTATATTCACATACCTGTAGTGTATACGTAACATAAAATAGTAATGCAGGATTTTGTCACTTTTTCTGTATGTCTGGGTGGTTAAAGGTTTGTGATCGGCGCTTTAACGACTGAACGGGTTGGGATGTTTTGCACATAGATATTTTATAACCTGGGTATACATACATAGACAGAGATATTTATTTTACATAGAGTACTTTTAGTTCCGGTAATAATTTCCCATGGGATATTTTCCAACATCCATACGGACGAAGCCGCGGGCAAACGCAGTGTAGTTTAAAATTTAAGTCATATTATTTTTGAAACTACATTATACATTAAAGCGATTAGGAACCTTCCCGCCGCTCAAATTAGCATATATTTTATCATACAAGTTCATTTTTGGGGTTCCGTTGCCAAATGGCAAAAAACGGAACCCTTATAGATTCGTCATGTCTGTCTGTCCGTCTGTCTGTCTGTCTGTCTGTCTGTCTGTCCGTCCGTATGTCACAGCCACTTTTCTCCGAAACTATAAGAGCTACGCTGTTGAAAATTGGTAAGTAGATGTATTCTGTGAACCGCATCAAGATTTTTACACTAAAATAGAAAAAAAAAATTTGGGGTTCCCCATAATTAGAACTGAAACTCAATTTCTTTTTCATCAAACCCATACGTGTGGGATATCTATGGATAGGTCTTTAAAAATGGTATTGAGGTTTCTAATACCATTTTTTTCTAAACTGAATAGTTTGCGCGAGAGACGCTTCCAAAATGGTAAAATGTGTGTCCTTCCCCCCCCCCGTAACTTCTAAAATAAGAGAATGATAAAACTCAAAAAAATATATAATGTATATAACCATGTAAACTTCCACCAAAAATTGGTTTGAACGAGATCCAGTAAGTAGTTTTTTTTTAATACGTCATAAATCGTAAACCGCATATTACCTTTCATTCAATCAACTCAAATATAAAAATTATAAAACTTTTTTACAAAAAAAACAACCGACTTCCTTAAAAACACTACAAAGTGAAAAATAACTTTAATTTCGGCAATCGGTGTCTTAGGATTTGTATTTAAGGTTTTTGCCACCGACTTCCGAAATTAAAGTTATTTTTCACTTTGTAGTGTTTTTAAGGAAGTCGGTTGTTTTTTTTTTTGTAATAAAGTTTTTATTTTTAAATTTTTAGTTTTGGTATCTACCCCGCACGAATTCCAAACAAACAATGCATATTAATACGATAACAAAAATCGCGATTGAATTGCCGTCATTTTTTTTTTAAAGAGTTCCGGTGTCTGTCTCCGGAACTCATCATCAGATCTACATGAAATTTATATGGGACTATTTCGGAATAAACTGCTTTCGAACAAAAAAAGAATTTTGCGAATCCGTTTATATATGACGGAGTTATACCTTATACATAAACCGAGGATACCTACAGGAACCCTCGGTGTGCGAGTCCGACTCGCACTTGGCCGGTTTTTCGATATGTCTGGGTGAGTAAAGGTTTGTGATTGGCGCTTTAACGACTGAATGGGTTGGGACGTTTAGCACATAGATATTTTAAAACCTGGGTATACATACATATACAGAAATATTTATTTTACATAGAGTACTTTTAGTCCCGGTAATAATTCCCCCTGGGATATTTTCCAACATCCATACGGATGAAGCCGCGGGCAAACGCTGTGTAGTTTAAAATTAAAATCATAATGTTTTTGAACCTAAATTATACATTACAGCGATTAGGAACCTTCCCGCCGCTCAAATTAACATACATTTTATCATACAAGTTCATTTTTTAAAACAAACATGAGCCCACTCTTAAATTCTGAAGTTATGGACAGACGGGCGACCTATAGCATTCCATGATGGAGTGTGTCCGGCCGATCATTCAGTTGAACAATTGCAGGTGATTGGAAAATCAAACGTGGCGGTCATATTTCGTGTTGAAATATTGACTGTCACAATCGTCACAACGAGTGATATTCTAATTTTAATCGGATTTGTAAACATTCACATGAATTTAGTGCAAACCAGAAATCGAATAAACCGTTTTGTTTTTTATAAGGTTTGAAGTAGAGCTAGCTGTGTGACCTAAAATTATCACAAGATAACCAATGAGTCAAACACTAGATTGAAGCCCAAACTCTTTAAAAAAATATTATGTCCAAGTAGTAATATAAATAAGAAAATAATAATAGATCATCAAAAAAAAAACATTTGCATGGTTATCAACATGAAAAACATTTGCATGGTTAGGCCAGCCCGCTGGTCATTCACAAAATCACACATAGCTTACATCTCTTATTATTTTATTTATTTTTGTGTATGGCGTCTCGCAGGTCCACCTAACAGCTTGACGGCTGCATAACGAGGGTATGCTAGGGATAATACATTCAAAGTAGGTCATTTCTTAGTTTGTCTTAGTGCCTCATTTATTGGTACCCCGTATGCTTGCAATTCTCTATGTAAGAGGAAGGGGAACACCCAATTACTCCGAAATATTTTATTCCAAATTTCGATATTCCGATTTTCAGAAGTCCGAATTTCATAATACCTAAGAATTATAATGTCTATTATTAAAATCACGAAATTTATTTTACCGAAAGTCGTAAATGCGATTTGTTAGTTTTGCCGATTTTCATACATTCGAAGAATCAAATGCTCGAAGGGTTCTAAAACGACATTCCGATTTTCAATACTTCGAATAAACTTACAGTCAACATTTTATGCTACAAAATTTTTTGACAGAAACGAATTGCTGCAAAACCGACTTCACGCAATCTTGTCTGCCCTACCCTAAAGTGTAATTTAAGCCCGCGTAGGCGCGGAGGGGTGGGGCGCACATTGGGGATAGAGCCAATTTTCAAAACCACCTAGAGATCGCAAAAATAAACCAAATGAGACAATTTTTGGACAGAAATGTTTGTAATTAAATTCTAAAGAGACTGACGAAGCCGGATTTCTAATAATCCTTAAATCTAAAAACTTCATAACCCACTAAAACCAAGGTAAAGCGAGTTTTACCCTATTCTTTAACCCATTATTCAACAATTTATTAATTAAAATTGTTTCTAAACATTAGTAGCATATTTTATTTTTGCGCATAAAAAAACCCTTAAATTTAAACAAACTTTAAAACAAAATATAATCTTGCAAAAATTTGTTTAATCAAATTGTTTAAATTAATTAATTTTGCAAAATATTTTACAAATAAACGATTTGCACCACGATTAACCCTCATTATATTCATTGTTTATTTCGTATCAGGAAAAAATCTCATGATCACTAGATTATAATATAAAATCAGTCAAAATATCAAAAAAAAAACATTGTTTATATTCAATTCATATGCAATTTTTTTATTAAAAAATACAACCTTATTTCGCAAATCGAGCTTCGTGAGTGTCTTTGGAATTTAATTTTAAACATTTTTGTGTAAAAATGGTTTAATTTGGTTAATATTTGAGGTCTCTAGGTGGTTTTGAACATTCTGTCCCCAAAGGAGACGGGCATTTCTGGGCCAAATTGTAATAAGTAGAGATATAGTTTAAAAAAAAAGGTTATATTTTTCTATTGGATTAATCTGAAAAATTAACTCAATTTACAATCTGGAAAATGAGAAATCAGAAATGATGTTAAGGTTACGAAGTAATTGGAATACAGATTAAATTATAATCGATTAACGTGACAGGGTGTATACTATTTAAGAAAATGCCTTCACCAGATGATTAATTGAATTAAATGTATTAGAATTAACGTATTGAACAGCTAAAACCGATTGAATATCTACATAATTAAAATAAATTGATCTACGTTTACCAATCGATTATTGTATTTTTAGTATGTGCTAACTTTGACATGATATGCATGACATGACACTAGGCATGGGCGTTTTTGGTTTTGAGCGCTAACTGATATTTATCCGATTTCAGATTTCAAAATCGATTTCAAAATCCGTTTATAGAAATCTGATTTCCATAGCGCCAAGCCTCGCTCAAGAAACCTTTAACCATAAACCAAAATACATCAACGTATAATCTGGAAATTGAAATACAGTAAAGATTATATTGATCGCATTATAATGTCCGTTAGATTTCCGAAAGCCGAAATCTAAATCACAAAATTCACGCTATCTTTTTTACTCCGCTAAGTTACGTTTAGTTAGAAAGAGAGAAAGCGAATTTCTAACAAAATCCAGTTTGCGTTTGGATTTCGTTTGGTGATAAGATCCAGTGATTTTATTGTCGATTCATTTGGTGGTAGATCGTTAGCGTTTGGTTCGGCTAGGTAGATTTTTGAAATCCAATCTTCAAGTTTGAGAAATCGATACGAATCGATTTTTGTATGAAATCGGATTTTGAATTCGTTTTTGATATATCGGACCATGCCTACATAACACGTCAGTGTCATGTAAGCATGGTCAACTCACTTGTTTCGTATCGTTTGCGTTGTGTATACGTTTTGAGTGTGTTTCCTCTCATAGTTTTATTGATATTTTCCTCGACCCCTGCCTTCATTCTACGGACTTCTGATCTACCTCGTTGTACAACCTTTGCTTTGCTACCATACCGGACACTGAGAACCCTGCTTAAACGTTTGACTTGGACTTGTTATTATATTTTGGATTTCACGAACGGCCTACCGATTGAGAATTGAATCCATGGATCGTTGCGTAAATTGTGGCATAGTGACTAATCGCTGTAATACAATAGGTCGTCGAGCTTTAGATGACGAAATGATTTTAGCAGTGATTCGTCAATGGCTTGCACCACAATCTGTAAGTACTTACTTCCTATTTATTAGTTCACCAACGTCTACCACGCTGGCTTGTAGTCTTTACAGCGTTTTCTTTCACCATTATACTACCAAAATAATAAACTATACATAGTTAAACATTTAAAAGGCCTATGAAGATACGTTACGTTGAACTAAGTTATTACTGAACTGACATTTTTTTAAAGTGATCATGTTACTAAACACTTTACATCTTTCAGGTAAACTCCAGTGACCATGTTTGCCAAGCTTGCTGGATCTTGGCTCAAAGACCACCTCTTGGTGAACCTAGACACTTAGACAGCTTGGCCACCGTATTGTTTTTCTGCGATGTGGATGTATGGATACCAATCACACTTCAAAAATCAGGTTTTAAGTGTAGATTGTTACATAACCTCACTTTACGTAAATCTATTTTAACTCTGTTCTCAGATTGCCAAAATGTACAAAATTTTCAGTGATTGTTTAATAATGTAGTACCTATCTATTGACACCATTTTGATCCTTTTACATCCAGGCCCAACATTGTATGGAAGCGTGTCCGTCTCCTTTGTGGCGGCCCGCGAGCTGAGGAGCAGGTGGTTTGAATTTTGAACCATTCGGAATTATGAAAATCGGTATTTTGAAATTCATATTTGTGGCTGACGGAATAAAGTTTGTCGTATTTTAGTGTACCCGTTTTATTTGTAGAGACTGTTAAAAATCTTGTTTGTATCAGAACTTTACAATGCAAAATAACGATAGATTGATAATGTCGGCAATCCTTCCGATTAAGACAATTGGTTTACTATTCATAGGAAGCTCATTATTGTCGATTTGTATGCAAAATGCGGTACGATATGCTATGAACCCCTACGCCGCCGTGCTTTGCTACGAAATGCTACGAACTGCTACGTCGATATCACAGTACGTTACTGAATTCTAATAGTCAGTTATTGCTTGTTACCATGTTCATTAGTCAATGACTTCATAATTGTGCTATTTTATTGAAAACTAGCTTTTGCCAGCAGCTTCGCCCGCGTTAACACTATACAAATGAACCTTCCTCTCTGTCTATTGATGAAAACCGCGTTAAAATCCGTTGAGTAGTTTAAAAGATCTAAGCGAACAGACAGCGGAAGCAACTTCATTTTATACTATGTAAAGATTACTATTTGGACTATTTTGATAATTTGGTATACTTATGTAGATGGCAATACATTTCAAACCCTGAAGTAAATAAGTCGTAGGAGATTGGAAGTAAACATATTAAGAGAGTATAAAGAACTAAAAGGTGGTGGTAATTTATTAGCTTCCAGTTCTTTATTACCCTCAATATTGTGGTTTCTTCAGATGAAATGAAATAAATGTTGTATTGTATTTATTGAATGTACAGTACCAACCGTCACAAGTAATTTACTCATAAACATGAACCATACAATGTGGAGACAAAAATACGACAGTTAATGAAAGCACTGGCATAAGCGTATTTTGGAACTATCAATAAATTCGAGCACGGGAAACTGAAGAAGTGATTTTTTCGAACTAACTAAATATAAATAGTACTAATGAGCCGACTATGGGTTTTGCATATCTTACTAGCTATACTAACTATCTGTGACTAAGCTATTAGATATTATTTGATTGAATGTTTGAATGTATACTGGGAACGGCATCACATTACCTAATATATTAACGGTCTTAAGCATACTAAAGCTTTTCGAAGGTTTTAGAAATAAAATAGTTAAAGCACTCGACAAGCCTATGCATAAACATATTGTTATTAACATGTGATTTTAAATCAAAATGTTGCCATTATGATAAAGATTCAAAAAAATTACCTACACATCAAATCGTCTAAACGCAAACTAAACAGTGATTGTCTCAAGTATTGAGATGTCAACATACAGATTGCGACTCGCGATCGCTTATTTGAATGTCAAAACAGTTTCATCGAGTACACTAGACTAGATGAAAACAAGGATCGAGTTACAAGCGATCATCTACTGAATACGAAAGTGGATTTTTAATTCGAGACCAAAAGAAAAGAGCTCAGTAACTGGGCTATTAATTCAGTGAGGCGCGGTTTTATACAGTAGAGTTGGGAAAAGGAGGAGATAGTAATAAATGAAGGCTTCGTTGTGTGTGAGAGCTTTTCGATTACCCTTGGCCGTAACTAAAATACATATAACGTCGAAAAACCAATTTCAAAAAACTTTCCGACCGCTAAAGATCTTTATTAATGTCGGGTTTCTCATTTTAAACTCATGAATTGGCTGGGAAAATTTAGATTCTGTTTTGTAGCATAATTATACAGATCGGACTAACTTACCTAGTGACGTCCGATCCTTAATTATGTGAAGTAATCTCGTCCTCATTTTAGTACTTGTAGTTTGCACCTTTTGCTAACTCGCTGTCACATTTTTCAAAGATGAATCGATTTCATCAGAATAAAAATGTTATCTGTGGTCCGGTTGTTGGCGCGCTCTCTCTTGACATCTGTCAACTCATTCTTTCAAAGTATGGTTGGGGCTTTATGATGACCGATACGGTTATCGTACAGTCCCGAAACATTAGATAACAACACAACTTTAAAAAGGGATGTAGAAGAAAATTAAAAATGTCTACACATTTTTTATGCAGGTTGATCTTCTGGGATGGGTTGGGATACAATGAGGACGAGATTACTTCACATAATTAAGGATCGGACGTCACTAGGTAAGTTAGTCCGATCTGTATAATTATGCTCTGTAATCTCGTCCTCATTTTAGTACTTGTAGATGTTCAAAGAAGAAAGTTGTGTTGGTAATATAATCAACATCTTTAAATCATTGAACAAATTATTTTAACATAATTGTATGAGTATCATTGCTTAGGTACTAATTACACATTTTGTTTCTAATTAAAATTAGTAATACTAATAACAATATTAGTTTCTAGTATGAAACAATGTCATAATTGTCTTTGAGGAAATCAATCACCTAATTATAATCAACTCTCACCCTCCATAGAACACACTGCCTGTGCAAAAGCATTAGGATCACTAACTATAGGTCTCTTATAAAAGCGAGCAAAGGTTGAGGAATTTGTTGTCCAACCAGCTGCTTTTCTTATTACTTCAATATTAATACCCGCTTCAGATGCTTTTGAAGTCGAAGCATGTCTTGTGCTGTGTGATGTGAATTTGGAAGTATCTATTCCACTATTAGTTAAAGTTTGTTTTATCCACCTACTTATAGTTGCAGTAGTGGCAGCATGATATGGTTTTCTTATAGTTATAATTAGTGATTTACAATCTTGTCTTATATTTTTTGTAACATCCAGATAGTACAAGAGGGTATTAGCAGGACATATAGACAAGTTCTCCTTAAAAAATGGTAGTATCAAATTAGGTTGAGACCTACCAGGAGCAGAGGTTTTAATCATATCAGGAATTTTTATACTAATATTATCCTCATTATAAGAAATGTTATCTATATTTATGAGAGACAAGGTTTGAATTCTGTGACCAGTTGTAAGGGCTAATAGGGTAACTAACTTTTTAGAAATTAGTTCCAAGCTAAGTGTTTCATTAGGAAATAGTTTAGACAAATAATTCAAAACAATACTGGGATCCCATACTATTTCATATTTGGGGTTTTTAGGCCTTAATTTAAATATGCCCCTAAAGAACCTTGACAGTCGGTCATCAGTGCCAATGTGGGGGCCTAGAACTAAAGAAATGGCTGATCGAATGGTATTAAGGGAGCTATATGATAGTCCTTCATTAAACTTTTTAGTTAGAAAAGATATTACAGTGGGAACCGAGTCTAGGAGAGGGTCAATATTCTGAATCTGACAATAGGAAATCCACTGATTAAGAGCTGATTCGTATTGCTTTCTTGTTTTGGTAGACAAGGAAGCTGACACTATATCAAGGGAAGAAAGTGGTATTCCTCTTCTCAGGAAGGCGGTCCTGACTATACTGCGGCAATCAGTGTGAGACTCCTGTACATTGGATGTGGATCCCTGGAAGGAGACAATAGTAAATCATGACGGGGTTCCATTACAATTTTTTCAGAAATGACCATGGACTCAAATAAGGGAAACCATGGTTGTGAGGGCCACCTTGGTACTACAACAATGCCTGTCGCCCCCTCCCTTTTTATCTTCTGTAACATCTTACTAATAAGAGAAAAAAAAAAAAAAATGGTGAAAAATGGTATAATAAATGGTGGGAATGCATAAAAGAAGTTCCCAAACCATTTGACAGTGAATGCATCAACGGAGCATGCATATGAATCAGGAAGCCATGATATATAGTTCTGACATTTAGTGTTAAGTTTGCTTGCAAACAGGTCAATCTTAGGTTCACCAAGTTTAACAATAATAGCTTTGTAGGCTACATCACATAGCGTCCATTCAATTTCTGTGTTTGGACGTCTAGATTCCAAATCTGCTATAGTATTTTCTTTTGAACTGATGTAAGATGCATAGACCCAAATGTGTCTTTCCTCACACCATTGCCACAACTTTCTGGCTAAATTATTAAGGTGGGGGAAACGAGTGCCACCCATTTTATTTATGTAGGCTATGGCAGTTGTGTTATCGATTCTAAGTAAAACTTCACAGTGTCTGTGTGTATTTGCAAATGTTTTGAGCCCTATAAACGCTGCTAATAGTTCAAGATAGTTAATATGGAACTTTTTATCATCTGTAGACCAGTGCCCGTGGCTTCTAATGTCATTACATACCAGACCCCAGCCAGTCTGTGAGGCATCAGAAAATATTTCTAGAGCAAAGTCAAATTGCTTTATTTTATTGTGGGTTGTTGGAATGTGTGACCACCACCATTCTAGTTCTAACCTAATCTCTTTGGTGACAGGTAGTAGTGCCTTATAATTTTCATTATTGTTCTCTAAGGCCTCTGTTTTATAACTTTCCATAACCTTGGTGTAAAGCCAACCATATTCTACTGCTGGACATGCAGCAACAAGGATACCTATCAGCTGAGAAAATTCTACTATTTTACATATCCTTTTACATTTTAATTTGTATATTATGTCAAGAATGGAATCTATCTTTTTCTGAGGAAGTGAGATATTAAACTGAACTGAGTCTAACACAAATCCTAAATATTGACAGTGTTGTCTGGGTTCTAAAGCACTTTTTTAGTGTTTATAATAAACCCTAGATTTTTTAAAACAGTTTGTGTTGTGGACACATTTTTAAAACATTCAGCATATGAATCACCAAGGCATAAAATATCATCAAGGTATATTACAGAAAGTAACCCTAATGATCTTAGATAACACAGGACTGGCTTCATAATCTTTGTGAATACATATGGTGCTGTGTTAAGACCAAATGGAAGGCATGTAAATTCAAACAATGTATCTTGAAACTGAAACCGGAGAAATCTTCTATCATATTTTTTTATGGGTAACAAGTAATACGCATTTTTCAAATCTATAGTTGCCATAAAACAACCTGGAGTCATGAGTTTTGTTGCTGTCCTTAAATCCTCCAATTTACAGTGGTGTGTAGTAATGTATTTATTAAGTTTTTTAAGATTTAATATAAACCTCCAAGTGCCGTCCGATTTTGGATGCAAAAATATGCTGGATAAAAATTGGTTATCCACAGGTAAACATTTTTCTATAGCACCTAACTCCAGGAGTTTAGTAATTTCCATAGAGATAAGATTACTTTCTTTCTGACTGAAGTTATTATTTTTAGGACTGGTAGTTTGAACTGGAATATCATAAAAGGGTATTTTATAACCCTTGATCCAATCAAGTACTGTTGGATTATTGGTAATTTTGTTCCAGGCTTTTGAGAAAAACTGTAATCTAGCAGTTTGTACCTGAGCTAGTGGCGTTCCTGACCCCGACGTCGCTGCTGGCGCCTCTGCGGTGAGTGTCTCTGGCGTGTTGCTGGTGGTTTGTTCCGCTTCAGCAATATTTTCTGCCCACCCGGACGCGGGAACTGCTGTCTGTGTGGGCCCCTGTAGTTTAAATTTCTTTTTGGTCTTGTTGGAGGTCTTGCAGGCACATTTTTCAGTTCTTGACCTGACTTCTTTACGGCTTTTATTGCATTAAACTTGTCTTGGAGTTTATCTCCAAATAGGTATTCGGATATTGGTGTCTGCTCCATTAGTTCCTTCATTTCCTTATTAAGGCCAGGTAAAATTAAAGAACGTCTAGTAATGCAGTTTTCATGGTATATGTGACATAATAATCTGGCTGCGTTACTTAGAGTCAAAATCTGGTCAGTAGTATCCTGATTGGCAATAAGGGTGTTTAACACTTTACCTAATGATGTTATGGCAGCACCCAGGGTGGTCTGCTGCTCCCTGATACGACTGTCCCTTTTTACTCCACTATCACTAAGAGCCGCAGCCACTTCTTCATTTAGCTTTGGTGGGTTCAGTAAGCTGCAGTTCTTGGGTGTTTCTTGTTTGTTTATTATGTTTTTCCTTGTTTCTTCGTTTAAACCATGCACTATTATAGTTGACCACCGCGTGGCTAGGCTGTTGTGAAGTTCTATGGAAGTCTTAATTGGCTGTACCCCTTCATCACCAAGAAGCTCCTCAATGCCTGGAGGGAGGGCATCAGGTAAGGTTGCCAGCACCCCTTCCTGGTCTGCTTCTTTGTCAGGACTCGGTGTTGTGTGGTGGCATGGAGGACCATTGTCGCGGGAAGTAGAGCTCCGTTCGGCACGTGGCTCGCAGCTATGGTCACTGTACTCTTGTCGTCTAGAGCGTGATCTACTGTGATATGACTGCGTGGAGCCTGATCGCCTGGACCGCGATCGCTTGGAGCGCGATCGCTTGGAGCGCAATCGCTTGGAGCGCGATCGCCTGGAGCGTGAGCCACTGGAGTCTGACCGGCTGGAGTATCGTGCGTAGGCGTCTACGAAGAATAATTAAAATTAGACCTCTGAAATCCACGGCTAACCTCTCGTGGTAGCTCTAGAGATTCAACTAGACCTCTGAAAACCACGGCTAACCTCTCGTGATAGCTCTAGGGATGCAGTAGGGACTAGATTTGGAGCAACTGAACGCGTACAGTACATCATCGGCTGACCTCCCGTGAAAGCTCTTGTGATGTCGTTGTATTGTAAGATGGTCTAAATCATCGGCTGACCTCTCGTGAAAGCTCTAGTGATGTCTTACAAGATGACACAGTTAGCGTTCTCATGGTTAACCTCTCGTGAAAACTCTAGAGACAAGTGCATCGGCGTCAGGTCATTCCAGGAAGTAGGTACTCATATAATATGAAAGAAACTTACCGGAGGTTCGATGACGGCTCTTTTTTTTTGGTTGTTCAGCCGATTTTCCAGCTCTCGCAGACGATCGTTGAGTTCCCTCATCTCTTCTTCTCGTTTTCTTCGGTGTTTTCCCATTATAGTAACTTTTGGGAAAAAAATTGGCGGAAAACGTGACCGGCGTACTTCACAAAAAAGTACAATGAGTGAGTTGACAGATGTCAAGAGAGAGCGCGCCAACAACCGGACCACAGATAACATTTTTATTCTGATGAAATCGATTCATCTTTGAAAAATTTGACAGCGAGTTAGCAAAAAGTGTAAACTACAAGTACTAAAATGAGGACGAGATTACAGAGCATAATATATATAAAGGACCTTTATAAAATGAAATGAAATGAATTGCACCGATCCCAGCGTGGTTTGACCAGACTCGATTAATCGAATGAACCCCAAGATTTGCACTAGCCTTTGAAGCCTCATGTTTCATAGTGCTACATAGGCCATTGCATATCAAGAAGTAGACCGGGGGGCGCTGTACTGGTAGGGAAGTCGTGCCCATAGGATAGGAAAGGATTACGAGCCTACCGACTATGCAGCCTTAAGTAAGCATTGGACTAGTGGAGAGAAGGGTGATATTTGTCTATAGGGGGGCATCTTTTCACGTCGTCGCCGGCATGTTGATCCAGGTCGAGTTTCACCTATGTATGTTTTGGTGGGGTTAACCGTTTGCTGGCTCTTTTCTATGTCAAGGGTTCGCCATGTTCCGTGTTGTTGTTTTCTTGGTCGTCTTCTGCGTTTTCGCTGCTATCAGTTTCTGTTTTTTTGTAGATATCACTAGCCGCTTTCTTGATCGTATTTCTGTTTCCAGCCATGTCCCTTGTCCTCGCCCACATGTGGGAGTGGCGCGAGGAGGCGAAACGCCGGGGCGAAACTCCGCTGCCGCGACAAATCGCGGCACGGCGGGCAGAGCTCCGGTGTGATCTCATGGCAACATGGCGGGTACGATTGTCGCAGTGCTGGGCACGCCACAATTGCGGCGGTAAGTCCCCTCTTTGAGGAGTGGATAGAGAGGCGTCACGGCGTCCTCATCTTCCACCTGACGCAGGTTCTCACCGGGCATGGGTGCTTCGGTGGGTTCCTGTTCAGGATAAAGCGGGAGGATACGTCCAGGTGTTTCCATTGCGAGGATCGTCTGGAGGACACGGTGGAGCATACGGTGGAGGAGCGCCCTGCCTGGGCGGAGCACCGCCGTGTCCATGTGGAGGCGATTGGCGGCGGCGACCTCTCGCGTCCGGCCCTGGTGCAAGCCATGGTACGGAGCGAGAGGGAATGGGAAGCCGTCACCTCCTTCTGCGAAGCAGTAATGCTCGCGAAGGCGGAGGCGGGGCGCGTGAGGGAGTGGCAGTCTCTGCGCCCTCACGTCCCTAGCCGCCGCAGGAGGAGACGCCCCGGGCGTCGGGAGTCAATAGCGGACTCCCGGCCACCGTAGGCGCGAGCTTACGGGTGGCGAGCAATGGGTAGCTCGCCGCCCGGTAAGAACTAAGCTCGGGTCGACGGCGCGCAGTGTTCCACGCGCGCCTCAAAGAGATGTCAGCAGCAGTGTAGGGGTCTACTAGGACCGATGCCTGCCGGGGTCGCGTGATTGTTCGAAAGAGATACCGTGACCCTGGCACATGGGCAACTGATGGAACACGGGTGGGTTTTAGTCAGTAAAAGTCTGACATGCCCTCCCGCTCCGCCCAGAGCGGGAGAAGTCATTTGATGATTTCCAATCCTGAAAAAAAAAAAAACCGTGTCCCTTCAAAACTGGAGTTCCTTGTCGAAGTATTTCATGTCCTGTTTTAGGTTGTCATTCCATGTGTAAATAGGTCATCCAACCTTCTTAAGTCTGGCCCTGTACTGCTTTGCTACTTGTAACAGGTGTGGTTCAGAGCGTCTGCAAATGTGTGCCAGGTAGCAAATCCTGTGGTTGTCCTAACGAAATGAAAATATAAATTCTAATTAGAGACCCCCTCTCCAATTTGAATTTTCATCCTTGTTTCGTTTATTCGGAGGCTTACATTATTTAGCGAGGTTTTAATTTGGTATTGGATGCATTCTAGTCCATCTAGCTCAACAAAGGGAGTGAAATGTTGCAGTCTCAATTGATGATTTCCATTATTTCCTTTACCGTCGGTCTATTGTGCTTCGGTTATCGGTTTTGTTGGTTACGCAAAAGTACGCTCTGCCTATATTTGTACTAATTTTTAACCTTTTGGAGTATTGTCTGGCATTCTTGTACGCGACTATGCCTATTGGGTTATCCAGTTGCAAGTGGATTTTTAATTCGAGACCAAAAGAAAAGAGCTCAGTAATTGAGCTATTAATTCAGTGAGGCGCGGTATTACAATACAGTACAATACAATCCTTTATTTCAGGCTACTAAGGCCCATGCAGTAGTGTTGGGAAAAGGAGGAGATAGTAATAAATTAAGGCTTCGTTGTGTGTGAGAGCTTTTCGATTACCCTTGGCCATAACTAAAATACATATAACATCGAAAAACCAATTTCAAATAACGTTCCGACCGCTAAAGATCTTTTAATGTCGGGTTTCTCATTTAAAACTCATGAATTGGCTAGGAAAACTTAGATTCTGTTTTGTAGCATAATATATATAAAGGACCTTTAGATAATTTATTCTGTGAAATAATTATGCTAGAGATACCATAACAAAGTTTTCTATTCGTATTAGAAAACAATTATATATTTTTTAAAGCCGATTTCGTTTTATAAGACATTACTTATTAACGAAGATGCATACATACACATGAAAAATATAACTTTACCTTTGTTGTTGGGAAATTAGAATTCTATTTTTACTAAATAAGCGAAACTGTGCCCCAGATCCCAGATCAGAAACGTTAAGGGGTCGATTATTCCGTAGATCGCAGATGGTTTCCAAGCCACTGAAGATTTTGTGGGTGGATCAAAGACTTTTGTTCTTATAATGTTGTTACCCAAGTACTAATAACGGCCCAAGCCCCTTTGTAAAGTCCTTTCCACTATCTATTTAATATTGCGTTCCATAGTTTCTGCCTTTTCCACGGGGAAGAAGGTGTGACATTATGTTTTTCTTTTTAATAAATACTGTTATGGATTTTACTAACCTATAAATGCTGATTAATTTCTGATCATAGGGAAAATATGGTAGAATAATTATTCTTACCTTATCTTGGTTGTAATTTATGTATTATGCCAAACAACCAAATCAATCTTCTCAATTCGGAACGTACATCTAACTGAATGTTCCGTTTTAGCCTAACGAATTTTTTTTTTTCTAAAAAAAAAAACAACAAAAAGACGGCTATACATAAATTATGTCAACCGCATTCTGTGGAGCCTGCAGCAAAAAATGACATCTATAACTATCGTTGGACTCGACAGAAACAGGATGCTGATGTTGCAGCTATATGGAAATCCAATCTCTTCCACGGCTTGGTTCGTTACTTTGTAATATGAAAGAAGATTTTTATTTTATAGGGCTAGAGGACAAGATTCTTTATGCAAGTACACGAATATTTTTCTTTGTTAGAATATTCATTCTTTTGAAACGTGAGGTTTATTATTCAGTCATCACATAAAAGGTATATACACTGGCCTAGACACTAAATAATCAATTTTCCTAGTATTTTCCGAACTATATTAGGGTTGGCTGCCAGTCTAAACGAATGCAGATGAATACCAGTTTTTACCTGTAACGACTGCCTATCTTACCTTTTGGTAAGAATGGTTGTCAGGGTTTTGGGCTTCAAAGTAATGACTATCAAAGATCTACGAATGACAGCCGGGACCAACCAAACCAACGGCTTAACGTGCGTACCAAGCCGCGCAGGGATCATACATCAACGAATTTAACTTAATCTTCGATCGACCAGTGCGGCTGTTAGTATTCAGCCACAAGACGCTATATATTTTTAAAATTAGGAATAGATAGTCATCATCTGCCTAGCCTTTTCCTAAATATGTTGGGGTCAGCTTCCAGTCTAACCGGATGCAGCTGAGTACCAGTATTTTACATGGAGGATTATCTAATCCAATTAGGATTTTTTTTTCATTGGAAATCATTAAATGACTTCTCTCGCTCTAGGCGGACCGGAAGGGCGTGTCAGACTTTTACTGATTAAAACCCACCCGTGTTCCTTCAGTTACCCATATGCCAGGGACACGGTATCTCGTTTGAGCAATCTCGCGACCCTGGCAGGAATTAGGATTAGGTAATATACATAGGAAAATATGGGCAATAATATAAAAGCAGGTAAAGCTTTTCTCTACAACGTGATATTATATGATAAGGCAATTTGACGTTTTCTTGTATTTTCAATTACTCGCAATAGGCGGCTGTCTCAAGATTAAACAAAGCTTATTCCTGTTAATGGCTATGCTTAGAAAATATAAAAAGTGTGTACTAAACTTTAATGTAAACGGCTATTAGAAGGGGAAACGAGAAAAAAAATGTAACGTGTCGTTTAATAGTTAAAGTGGGTGCTACGCGGAACTTAGACCCGTTTCATTTCTGGGTTTGTTTTTTCTATCAGTAAATCGATTTAACAGTTAAACATTTTATGCCATTTAATTTGCTTGATTTTTTTAGTTTGGAACTCTATAACGAAATCCGCTGCTGTGCTAATAGGCTGAAGTCCGGAATATTTTCAGTATGATGATTATAACATCATTACTGATACTAGTTCCTGATTCTACAAAGCATTTTCGATTAGCGAGATGGTCATCATCGCCCTACCCTTGTCTTATGAGGTCAGCGCAATACGTTTTTATCCATTCTCACTGTTCACACCATAATCTCTTTAGCTGTTTTCATCCGTCTTCTTCAGTATGCGATCAACGACATGGTGAAACAGTGGCTCCTAATCGGTGAACGTTAGGATCTATTAACGGGTCGAATCATATCATATTAAAGTCTCTACATATAGGAGCTCTAAAACCTGAATAATAGTTTGATATTATTTATAAGGCAAATAGAGTCTGATATTGCATGAACAAAGACTCGTATGTTGCATATGGTGATGTTTTCTGAACGCTGCCAAATTGCGTTTTATTCAAACGTTGACATCTTTCATTGAATATTTATCCGCCACTCGGAATCGTAAATTGGTGAAATGTTTCGAGAGACTTTAAAGCTGCCGAAAAAATTCAGTTAGTTTCCGAGTGAAGCTTTTAGTTAAAGTGATAAATACAAACAGTTTAATTCGTAGTATTTATTTGAAAAACCGTTTCCCATGCTTGTAATTTTTTTATATAGTTTTTGAGGTTCACCTTTCTAAAGAAATTACATTGTCTTCTTAAATTTATACAATATCTATGTAAGTCCGTCGACCTACAAACAAAAATGTAACTCACACTTCTGGGACACATTCGTCTTGAGGATTTGGGACCAGAACCGCAAATGCGTAACTTTGATACTTGTAGAAAGTTTTCAACTAAAAAGGCTTTGGTCCTCTGAGAGAAATGAATCGTTTTGTTTCTTCTCTTATGTTTTATAACTTCTACCTATCCAAAGAAACCTCAACTAGGTACCGTAAATCCACCATACATCATTAAATGAAGATAGTTAGCGTGAGTGTGAAAAATATTCGGCGTTCTGTGATATAATACCTCAAAAAGGATACGCCATTGAGAATCACTGAGGATCACATGAAATCTGCGCATGTTGTTGGTCACTATTGTAAATTATGTAATACTAGCTTCTGCCCGCGACTTCGTCCGCGTCAAAGTTTTGCTTATCTGGACTTTCCCGTCGCATCGAATTGCCTGCTAATTTTCTGCATTTTTCATTACTGCTCCACTCCTTTTAATTGTAGCGTGATGTTATATACCATATAGCCTTCCTCAATAAATAGGCTACCCAACACAAAAATATTTTTTCAATTCGGACCAGAAGTTCTTGAGATTACCGCGTTCAACCAAACAAACAAACAAACTCTTTAGCTTTATCTTTTTACGAGATAAAAAGTATCCTATGTCCGTTTCCTGGTTCTAAGCTACCTTCTCACTAATTTTCAGCCAAATCGGTTCAGCCGTTCTTGAATTATAAACAGTGTAACTTACACAACTTTCTTTTATATATAAACATTATGATGTTAAAAAGTCAAGCAATATTATAAAGAATATCTACCACAGAAATACGAAGAGTATAATACGAAACAGTCTGAAATAACCACTACAACCCGAAAATACAAACCTTTATAGTTTTGTTTCCCACCAAACATCGAATGCGCACTAGAATACAAACAGTCTCTCTGCAAAAAATGATCATACACATAAAGTATACACGCGTGTTGAATAAAAATGTTCGCTTTACCAAGTTCCGGCGAGGAATGGAAACAAATGGAGAACGGTGTAAAATTAATGAAAATAAAATTTGTTCGTCTACCGTAAATTATGGCGTAATTTTCACGTATTGTTTTTACAGACATCAGCCAAGCGGCGCGGCGTCAAGTCTGTGCGGCTACTGATCCCATTCCCATCTATGTATGTTGAACAGAACGCGGGCATACGAGTACCCACATCGTTACAAATAAACACTCCCGAAACAAACATAAATTGTTTGAAATAATTTAAATTGCGTACCCTCGTCTGAATTCTGTCAGTAAGATAGTTTAAGGTTAAATAGGGAAAAGTTACTTACAATATACTCACTGGACTGCTGTACTTTTTTTGTGAACATTAAATGGTAGCATATAGATTTTGCTCCACCCACCCACTTCAGCTCTTAAAACGGTAAAAGATAACATCGACAGGAAACCAGCATGTCCTAGAACCAAATATTCGAAGATATGACATCTACCAAACGCACTAAGCCCGCGTGGTGTATTACGGTCTTCTACCTCTCAAAGAGGAGAGGCCTATGCCCCAGCAAATGGGAACATTTTAGGCTTATTATTGTGGTATCTGTGTAATAATTATAAGTTGCGGGTAGGCCGCTAATAAACAGTTGGTTCGTTAACTTGGTGTTTCATTGTGTGCGCTCCCGAAAATATTCGTTAAACACTACTGGCGACGAGGAAAACTAAATTAAATTACCACTAATAGTTACTGTAAAGTGATATATTGAAGATCCAATAAAATGCCGATCGGAAAAATCGAACAATTCGATTTATCAAGCAAAAAATGGTTGGCATACATACGACGCGTGGAACAGTTTATGGCGCTCAACGAAATCAAATCGACATTACAAGTGGCTACATTAGTCACGTTAGTGGGTGAAGCTACTTATGATTTGATGTGTGATCTTTGTGCGCCAGACAATCCAGAGACCAAAAGTTTTAAGGAGTTAGTGAACATAGTTGGCGACCATCTCGAACCGAAGCGCTCAGAGATAGCTGAGCGACATATATTTAGAATGAGACGTCAAAATGGCGGTGAAAGTCTGAGCGATTATTTGCAAGTTCTCAAACATTTAGCCAGCACGTGCAATTTTAAAAGTGGTCTCGAAGAAAACCTACGAGACCAATTTGTGTCTGGTCTTGTGAGCGATGACATGAGATCGCGACTGTTCGCCGAGCCGACACTGACGTACAAGAGGGCAGTGGAGTTGGCCTTCGCACTCGAAGCGGCTGACCGGCACGCTCAAGCGAGCGGCACGTGCAGCGGAGCAGCGTCTGCGCTGTCGACGAGTTCCGGGGCGGCGGAGCCGATGCACCGGCTCGCGACGGGACGAAGTACGGCGCGCGCGGACACCGGCAGCAGCGGCAGCAGCATCGAAGGAACGCGCGCCTCAGCCGCGCCAGCGAGCGAGACGCAGCGCGCGCCGCAACAGCCTTGTTGGCGGTGCGGAAAGGGTCATCGAGCAGTCATGTGTCGTTTTAAAAATTATTCATGTGACGTGTGCGGGCAAAAAGGCCATCTCAAAGCGATGTGCAAACGAAATCCCCGTCAGGGCGAAGTGCGGTCGTCGAGGGGAGGTCAAAATTATATGGATAATAGTGACAGCGATTTGGACTCAGATGTGTATAATCTAAATGTGTGCAATAATAGTGATCGGCCATACAATGTGTGCGTAAAAGTTAACGGTAAGGCGATGACGTTTGAACTGGACACTGGCAGTAAGTTGTCTGCAATTAGTACTCATTCATTTGATGAACACTTCAAGGCGTTGCCGCTTATCAAAAAGGATATTTGTTTACATTCTTATAACGGTACACGCATTGAAGTGATCGGTTATATTGTGGTAAATGCGGAGATCGGGACACACTCGGCGGGAGATTTAAAATTATTTGTTATTAAGAATGGTGGACCACCTTTAATGGGTAGATCTTGGTTGAGTAAATTAAATATCGATCGAATTCAAATTAAAGAATTGATGATGAACTTATCAGACGACAAATTTGTTGATACGTTACAAAAAGAATTCCCCACCGTGTTTGCCCCAGGTCTTGGCACATGTACCAAGCAACTAACACTAAGATTGGGCGACATGACTCCCGTTTTTATCAAAGCGAGATCATTGCCGCTAGCTTTACGTAAACCTGTTGAACTTGAGTTACAACGACTCGAGGCTGAGGGTACTATTCGTAAGGTGGATTACTCCGATTATGGTACACCTATTGTACCAGTTATAAAGAAATCAGGTGAAATACGTATCTGCGGTGATTATAAGGTCACCATTAATCCAAAGCTGATTCGCGACCCGTATCCTATGCCTCGAATCGAGGAGTTATTTGCTGCGCTAAGTGGTGGCGAACTGTATTCAAAAATCGACCTAACCAACGCGTACCAACAATTATATTTGGATGAGAATTCGCAGGCGTGTACTGCGATAACGACGCATGTAGGTACTTTTATTTACCTTCGTACTCCTTTCGGTTTGACATGTATTCCAGAAAAATTCCAAAAGTTTATGGAAGAAACACTAAGGGGCTTGAAGGGAACTGCAGTATTTTTGGATGACGTAGCGATCACAGGCGCCTCCAGGTCAGAACATATTGCTAATTTAAGGGCTGTGTTGTCACGCTTACGTGAGGTTGGTTTGCGAATTAAACTAAATAAGTGTAGTTTTATGAAAGAAAGCATAACTTATTTAGGTTTTATTATCGATAAGCAGGGTTTGCATCCAGATTCAAACAAAATAAAAGCGATCGTGGGTGCACCACCTCCAGAAGATTTAACTCAGCTCAGATCATTCCTTGGTATGATAAATTATTATGCCAAGTTCATACCGCATCTGAGTACTATTTTACATCCTTTACATAGTTTATTGCGTAAAGAAAGTGCCTGGGTCTGGTCAGCAGATTGTGTAAAGGCATTCCAAGATATAAAAGCGGCTATTCTTAGCAGCAAGGTGTTGGTACACTATGATCCAAAACTACCGTTAGTATTGGCCGTGGATAGCAGTTCATATGGTATCGGCAGTGTTCTGTCACATCGTTTTCCTAACGGCGACGAGCGCCCAATTTGTTTCGCGTCGCGGACATTAAATGCAGCCGAACGGTCGTATAGTCAGCTGGACAAGGAGGCCCTCGCGATTATTGCTGGCGTGATCAAGCACCACCAGTATATTTATGGTCGTCATTTTATTATTAAAACGGATCATAAACCTTTAACTTTTATTTTTGGATCGAAATTTGGTTTGCCGCAAACAGCAGCCAGTAGGCTACAAAGATATGCCACCAGGCTGGCGTCTTATGATTTTGAGATTGAGTTTGTTAAATCAAGTGATAACTGCAATGTAGATGCACTGTCGCGACTGCCGCTGCCATATGAACGGAAATATTGTGATGACCTGGGTTCGGTATCATATGTAAATTATGTCGAGGAATCAATCCCGATCAGTGCAAAAGAGGTGGCTTCATGGACACAAAAAGACAACGTTTTAAATAAAATACAAAAATATCTTATCACTGGCTGGCCAACAAAAATAACTGCCGAGCTTGAAAAGCCTTATTTCAACCGAAAAGATAGTTTAGTGTTGGATCGCGGTTGTATTTTATATAATCACCGGGTAATCGTGCCGGAACCATTGAGAAAACCAGTTCTATCCGAATTACATGAAGGGCATCTAGGGGTGGTTAAAATGAAAAATATAGCAAGAAGCTATGTTTATTGGCCAACACTAGATGTAGAAATTGAGACTCTCGCGAGAAATTGTAGTGCTTGTCGCCAGCAGCGTGATGCACCTCCACGGTCCCTACTACATCCGTGGGAGTTCCCTGCCCGACCCTGGCAAAGACTACATATCGATTTCGGTGAATTTCAGGGAAAACATTATCTCGTCACCGTGGACGCTCATAGTAAGTGGATCGAGGTGCAGAAAATGTCAGGCACTACCGCCACGGCGACGATAGCTAAACTTAGGGAATTATTTGCTCGTTTCGGTCTACCCTCACAGGTAGTGAGCGATGGCGGCCCGCCTTTTGGATCGGCAGAACTAGCAAATTTTTTTACAAGAAATTTTGTCACCCACACTATTACTAGTCCCTATAGACCGGCGGGTAACGGAGCGGCCGAGAACGCGGTGAAACTAGTAAAGCGCGCAATGAAAAAAGCCGTGCACGAGAACATCGATGTTGATACAGCAGTCACAAAATTTTTATTTCAATATCGTAATTGTGAACACACGACAACAGGCGTCGCGCCTGCTGTCGCGTTGCTGGGCAGGCGGCTCCGCGGTAGGTTGGACGTGCTGCGGCCGAGCGCCGAGCGCGCCAGCGAGCAGGCGGCGGCCCGCGCCGCGCGCCACAGCCCGGGCACCGAGCGCCACGCCGCGCCCGGCGACCACGTGCTAGCGCGAGACTACCGCGCGCGCGCTGACAAGTGGGCGCCGGCCGTGGTCACCGCGAGAGAGGCACCTCTAACCTATCGAGTGCGTAATGCAGACGGTAAAGAGTGGAAAAGACACATTGATCAATTGTTACCCATAGGGACGTCTCGCACCTCTAAACGGCATTCCGTGTTTACGCCTGATGTTTCAGACCATTTTGAAAATGAGGATAAATTAAGGGACGCGAACATTGATGATACTAATGGTCAGGATAGTAGTTCAACGGAACTTACAAAATCTCAAAAAGATATTTCTGATGCGTCTCAAGCCTCAAATCAAGAAATAGAAATACCGAAACCAGGTCAGCTGTTAGGCAATAGCGAGACTCCTGAGAAGTCAAGTAACCGTCAACAGCGCGCTTGTACATTAATTAAAAAGAAGTACAAATATTAATACGTGTATAGTATATATGTATTTTACATCTATTTGTTAAATACTTAAGCTATCAATGGATTTTGCTGATTTATTAAAACCAATGTTTTTTTTACTATCCTATATTTACATTTCAATATTAACTATGTAAGTACTCTGTCTGTTAGACCGTTTTTCCCACTATTTTTTTATTATATTCAGATGTACTTGATATGTAATCGTTTTTTTTTAAGAGGGGACGTGTGGTATCTGTGTAATAATTATAAGTTGCGGGTAGGCCGCTAATAAACAGTTGGTTCGTTAACTTGGTGTTTCATTGTGTGCGCTCCCGAAAATATTCGTTAAACACTACTATTATTATATAGATTTTAGTGAAAAATTACAATGAGAAGACATTCTCACAAACTAAGGCGCATTTTTATAATCATGCATTCTTATTGTTACAGGTACTTTGCAAAATCTTACGGATACAAAGGAAGTAATAAGCATCTGATAACAAGTACATGTATTTTATAATTGCTTATAACCTACTTACTACCTGTCATTGAAACAAAACTACGCTGCGGAAGATTATTCGTCTCGCATAACTTGTGATAAAATAGAAAGACACATTATTGTAGCTCTGTTGAAAACTGCTTCAAATGGGCAGTGATCAGTTGTCTGTGCTCTGTAGTAGACCAATGATAATATAATGTGGTCCCGACTTCGAGTGGGCATCCATGAGCATGCGTTTTAGTTTGTGTAAATAATTTCATCACCACTGCTCTCATAACAGTTAAGAAAACAAGACATTGAGAGGAAACTGGCATGTCACAGAACCAAATATTCGAATACATGTGACGTCTACCAACCCGCACTGGGTCCGAATGGTAGATTACAGCCCACTCCCTCTCGAAGATAGGAGGGTTGTGTTCTAGCAGTCGAAGCATTTTAGGCTGGTTATGGTCTGTGGTTTGTGGTCTGTTAGTGTATTCAGACAATCCAAAGCGTAATATGCTTGATTATTTGCACACAGTATCGCAATGAAATACGTGGCTCGATGGTAGGTTTCAAAGGACAGTATCATAACTCCGCAATACCTTTAACTTTGACCAATAGGCATTAAATGTGAACATCCAAGCTTAGCGCCAAAAGCATTTAGTACCTACTTTGGTTTATTCATGTATATTGAAACGTAATACGCTTGATTTATTGCAGACACTTCCGTAATTAAAACGTGAATTTGAAGTCTAGAGGTTTCATTAACGACTACTCAGAATACTAAGTAAGATAGATCTGAAATATCGAAAGCTTTATCTAACAGATAAAGGTACTGTCAACGTTCAACCTTTGTAGTTACCTACCAAAAGTTTTTGCCAGCCTCACAACAAGACAAACCGGCTTAACATTTTCCCTCTAGTACCAAATCACCTATGGTCTAGAGTTTAGTGGGTTTACCGACATGGCGTGTACCTACTGTTGTTATATAAACCACAACCGCGCTTTATTTATGACATAATTAACGAATAGTTCGCCGGTATGTGATTAACATGTTGAATAGGTACCTAGTGGGAATAAACGAGGTTTTCTTCGCGTGATTAATGTGAATTAATTTATTGGTAGTCTAAAAAAAGAGGATAACTAGTTAATTTATTTAGGTAACTGAATTACTAAAACAATAATATATTTTCTAGTTTTGTTCACCTTATTTAAATTTCTTCTCCTAATTGAAAAGATAATTTAGAAAAAAGCTCTTTCGCATTACCCTAATTAGATTTCGCTACTCAGTGGACTAAAATCCTGCGGCAAGCGAAACCCAGCTCTAAGATTCAACACGGAATACAACTCCCAACTCTGCAAAGATAGCGGTCCCTTTTATTCCTCTAATTAGTTGATATTATTTCAACAATACTTAGGCACAGAACTCCACAATTTCTGAACAATACCGCTTATTTAATAACGTCGGGTTGTCTAATGACATTTGTTAATTTTTTAATTGAATAACTAACAAAGCTAAAAAGCATAGCAATAACTAACTGGGAATCAATTAAGTAATTATCACGCCTACATTAATCAAACTGAGAGTTTCAAATTCAAATTTAAAGAACTAGTCATTAAGTTTGAAATTGAAAGTCTCACAGCGCGTTCAAAGTTTAGACATCTCCACTTACTTACTTTTAAATAAACTTCTTCAATCGTTACTTTGAATGAAATGTTCGTCACTTAAATGTTTTTTTATCATCAAAATATTTATTTGTATCAATCTTCTTAAACGTACTTATGTAGAAGAAGTAACTAGTTAAAATAAACGATAAACCACAGTACACGTGGTGCAGGAAGGTACTAAAATAATGTTATCATCATGTAGTGCAGGTGACTGCTCTACTGAGCAATCAACTGGACAGGCCTCCATGAAGAATATTATCCAGCCCGCCTGCATAATAATTTATGCTGGATAATAGTCTCAGCCCTTTCATGGTTATGGGACAAAATGTTCTGCGGGTTTTGTGATACTTAAACAGCGTTTAATACCCAGGGACGCTTTATTACTATTTAGATTTCGTAAAAATACAGAAGCTGTAGAGGTTTGAGTAGTATTAAATCCGCTAAAGGCTCCACTGACCACACCACTTTCAAGTCATATAAAAGTAAAGACTGTAAACATTTCTGTTTACACTTGTTGCTTTTAAACTACCTGAAAGTTGTTTAAGGATTTTATAGAAACCAGAAAGAAAATCGAGTCATTGGACTAAAAGATAAAAGGCTGGGCGCTCTATCTAGATTCTAAAGAGGCATTTCACTTCACTATCTCTTATTTTATTTTCTAACAATACAGTCCGATCTCCGAACTTGAACTAATTTGATCCACTCTGAAGCAGTACCTAATTATAAATGCTGTGCCTGGGTGGTGTAGTTACACTTTTCATATTTAGTAAAGCAGTTACAAAGTTATCAAGGTATCCTAAACTAATACACTCTAGTCGCTATTCCGCATGTGTCCGTTCTATACATTTAACTACGTATGCAACGTTACCTTTGTAATGAAACGTCTTCCAGGTGCTAATATAATGTTAAGAGTGCAAATGATGGTATGCAGAAGCAAACTTATACCTATTATCAAGTTTATATATCACTTTAATTCTTGGAACACTCCGATAGAAAATAAATTTTCGGCATAAGAATCGTTCTCAGATTTCGCAAAAAATCCTTAAAAAATATAGTTTGTTTAAAGTCACGTTATTTGTGTGTTTATTTTAAAACGAGCTTCTGCCTGTGAGGTTATACGCGTGAAATTTAGGACCCCCACCCACTGGGCGTACCTATATTTTATAATTTTGCTCGGCTCTTACAGAGTACAACGACCGTTAGGTGTAATGTTAAAATAGCCTATAACTTACCAGAAGATTTGGTTATCAAGTACACAAACTTGTGAAGGGGTCTACTAGGACCGATGCCTGTCGGGGTCGCGAGATTGTTCAAGCGAGATACCGTGACCCCGGCACACGGGCAACTGATGGAACACGGGTGGGTTTTAGTCCGTAAAAGTCTGATATGCCCGCCCACTCCGCCCAGAGCGGGAGAAGTCATTTGGTGATTTCCCATCCAGAAAAAAAAAGTACACAAACTTTTTTTAATATCCAACTGGTCTTTCCAGAGATTTTCACGATCATACAAACAAATTTTTCACATCGCCATCTGTCTAGCTTTTTCCTATGTTGGGGTCGGCTTCCAGTCTAACCGGATGCAGCTGAGTACGAGTGTATTATATTATTATTATTAGTATAAACATATTGTTATAGAACTTTTTTGAGCTTCATTCTAGATTCCATTTCCGCAATGGCTATGGAAGGATGAAATTTGCTACCTGTGTCTTCGCATCGTATAAGAAGTCACAACAAACAAGTAAAACAGTCGTAGGCTAATGTAAATAGGACAAACTTTTAAAGCAAGTACATAAAACATTTTATAACCAATCAAATGGTCCCTGTTTATTGTTTCAACTGTTGTTTTAGACACAGTTTCCGTTTTCTTTATTGTCATCTGACATCCATTTAGTGGACAGTACGAGTTCCCTCGAGCGACTGCCGTAAACACTTTTTATTGCCTTACACGCAAAGTGAATTGAGACAAAATTATTTTTCTATTAGAAAATACACTTTTATCGTTCAATATTCCACTTTATATACAAAATAATAAAGGTTAAGTATAGTGACTATGTTAAAATCGGTTTCCTGTCTAGCTGGATGCAGATGAAAACCAGTATTTTACATGGAGCGATTACTTGTTCCGATAGGTATGATTAGTTGTCAGACTTTCGGGCTGCTGTCGACCCGTAACGACTGCCAAAAATCCACGAATGACAGCTTGGACCAACGGCTTAGCGTGTTTTCCGAGACACAGAGAAAGAGAAAGAAAGAAGAAGTTTCTGTAATACCTGGCTTGTGTTGAACTTATACTCGAAATAAGGATAGCAAATAAAACTTTTTCATAACAGGTATAGGATTATAAATTGCTAACTAGCCTATCTGAAATAACTAAACAGTCTAGTGGCATTCAAGTATCCAACAACGGAATTGAAAAATCTCTGGAGGACATCTCAGGTCAAATGAGGGACCTAGACAGAAAGATGGACTTGCTGGAGAGCGAGTGAAACAATACTCTAGCAAAAATCGCTGAGTTGGAGGAAAGGAGTGAAAGCCTGGAAAGGTTTGTTAGAAAAACCAGCGTTGAGATAAGGGGCGTCCCCAAGAAGAAGAAAGAAAAGAAGGAGGAATTACTTAATATGGTTACGAAGTTAATCAAAACGACTGGATTAGAGTACTCTCCCCATGATATTAAAGATATATATAGGCTACCCTCAAAAGAGAGCGCTACCACAGCCACAATTGTCACAGAATTTTCAAACACATTTTTCAAGGAAAAATTTTTATGTAGCACCAAACAATATAACACCGCTCACCGAGGACGGCAACTAAATTCATCCCACCTGGGTCTTGATGGGCCCGAAGCGGCCTTATTTATTTCTGAACATCTAACCTCGAAAGCAAAAAGACTCCACTTTCTTGCTCGTGATTTCGCTAGAACTGAACAATTTCAATACTGCTGGATTGCAAACGGACGCGTCTTTCTGCGAAAAAAGGAAGAAGAAAAGTATACAGTTGTCAAAAATGAAAATACTTTTCAGCAACTACGAGAAATATATAGAAGTAATACATAATTACAAGTTTAATTTAAAACTTTTTGTTTCTTCAGTATTTATTTTAGTTCTGTTACAAAAACTTAAATCTAACACATATACCTACACCTACACACAACTAACATCACAAACGTCACCATGCTTTCATCGTCACAAAACCATATAATTATTATCGCTGCCCCCCACCCCGTTTCTATGGTCTACTTGAGTAATCCTGAACAGAAGCCCACCCACCCCTATATTATTAATAATAATTATGGCCAATTGCTATAATCTAATTAACGATTTGGATGAGACTCATTTATACACAAGCATGAAGCACAATGACCCACAAAAATGTTTCAATGATATCGGGGATGTAAACTCACAGCTGACGATAATCAGTCAAAATATCCGGAGTATTCAAAAAAACTTTGATAGTTTTACTGTTTTCATATCTCGTTTGAACTTTTTGCCTGATTTAATCATTTTGACTGAGTGTCGTCTGAGTGATGCCACACCCGTTTGTGATCTTGAAAATTATGACTGCTTTTACTCTAAACGCTATCTCAATCAAAACGACGGCATTGCTGTCTTCTTCAAACGTAATCTCCAAGTAGAAATCGAAGAACCGCCTTTCAAAGACGCTAATTGTTTGCTCATTTACGTTGGTAAAGAATTTATGATTTGTGCTCTCTATAGATCCCCATCTTTTCATAACACACAAAATTTCTGTAATTCTCTTGAGAAAATTATGCAATCAGGTGAATCAATAGCTAGCAGTGTCATTATAGGCAATGTCAATATTGATATAGGCAATGATTCTGGAGACAAACGTGCGAGTGATTATTTGGACATCACTGGACACTATGGTTATTATCCTGGCCATCGTTACCCTACACGTGATCGTACTTGCTTGGATCATGCCTTGTTAAAAACCAAAAGAACTGCTAGGGTAATAATATGTGACTCAGGAATAACTGATCATGATACGGTCATCGTTGGGATAGATAAATCTGTTCCTTGCTCTTTACCTAGCAGTACTAATAGAGTGAAGATAGACTACCCAAACATACTTAAAGCAATCAGAGAATCTGACTGGAGCCACATCTATAACTACAGCAATGTTACCGAACCGTTACAGATTTCACAGCAATTCTTAGTGAAAAAATATGCGCTTATACTTCAACGGAGACTGTAAAAAACTCAAAGACCATTAAAAAACCTTGGATAACCAAAGGCTTGTTAAAGTGCATTAGAAAAAGAGACCTATTACACATGGATGCAAAAAAACCGTTAATAAAGACAACCCTATCATCCAGCAGAGATATAAAACGTATAGAAACTTCTGTAACAATTTAATGCAAAATTTGAAAACGGAACACGAAAGGAAACTATTGGAAGATGCAAAAGGAGATAGTAAAAAAACATGGATGGCTATTAAAAATATCTGCAATATTAAAAATAAGAGCCACATTGGCGCAGAACTACTACACATTAAACCGGATCCCATAGAGTCACTAAATAACGTGAATCAATACTTCACGAAAGTAGGTGAGCAGCTTGCTAAAAATACTTTGCTCCGAATTAATAAAACTGAAACAGATCTTGCAGATATGATACTACTTCACGATAAAAACCCATCTAGCGAATCCTTCTTTGCAACGCCAACGGACGAAATTGAAGTTAAAAAGATCATAACAAACCTCAAAGATGATTCAGCACCCGGATGCGATGGAATCACGAACAGGATACTTAAGTTGTGCAGAAATGTTCTTGCCGCACCAATTACCTTCTTGTGCAATTTGAGTATCTCGACTGGCAAAGTACCTACGCTACTGAAAACCGTGAATGTGTGCCCTATCTTTAAATCCGGTGATAAAACAGTTCCATCGAATTATCGACCGATATCTCTACTCACATCCCTATCTAAAATCCTAGAGAAGATTATGAATAGCTGACTCCTAACTTTTCTTGAGAAATACGGTTTGATATCAGAAAATTAATATGGCTTTCGTAAGCACAAGTCAACGGAAGACGCAGTCAATAACCTGGTTGATTTTGTGGTAAATAAAATGGACAACGGTTATAAATGCACTGGAGTCTTCCTTGACCTGGCAAAAGCCTTTGATACGGTGTCCAGGCGTATTCTTCTTAAAAAGATGGAAGCTATTGGTGTTCGAGGTTTGGCTTTGGAGTGGTTTCAATCATACCTATCAGACCGCACACAAAGTGTACGCATGAATGACATGTGCAACAACTCTGCCAGCCTAAATTATGGAGTCCCTCAAGGCAGTGTGCTCGGGCCGACACTCTTTATTGTATATATTAACAGCCTCTGCAATTTAGAACTGGACCGAGCCAAAATATTTGCCTACGCTGATGATACCGCCATAGCTTTCTTTGACAAAACTTGGGAGAGAGTCCAAGAGGCTGCTAACGCGGGTGTAAACCTGGTTTCCAGTTGGCTTACTCACAATCTTCTGACGCTCAACGTAGACAAAACGAAGGTTGTGAATTTTAGCGTCAGCAGTAGAACATCCTGCCCTACTCATCTATCAGTCAAATTGCATTCTTGTGATAGTAAACCATCAGCACGATGTACCTGCCCAACCCTTCAGCAAGTCAAACACTTAAGGTATCTTGGTGTCCACATAGACCAACACCTTAACTGGTCCAAACAAATTGAGCATGTAAGTGGTCGGGTTAGAAAACTTCTACACATTTTCAAAAAAATGGGACGTATTGCCAGTAACACTGTTCTGAAAATGCACTATAATACACTCTGCCAATCTGTTGTCAACTACTGCATTGTAGCATGGGGTGTAGCACACAAGACGCATCTAATGAAAGTGGAGCGTGCGCAACGGGCTCTTCTTAAGGTAACCTACAAGAAACCAATGCGCTTCTCCACTGACATTCTTTACCAAGAGACTGGTGTTCTGCGTGTGCGCCAATTGTACATAATGGCAGTAGCATTGAGGTACCACAAAAATGCCCATAATTTGATAAGCTACTCCAAAGTGCGCTATCTTAGAAATGCAAATAAGCCCCAATGGCATAAACCTAAATGTAGACTCATTTTTGGCAACAGATGCTTTCTTTACATGGGACCATTTATTTACGGTAAGCTCAATAATGAGATAGATTTATTGCCACTGACCAGGAACAGATGCAAAAATCAACTTTTAAAATTTCTGACAAGAATGGACTATGAAAGCACGGAGAAATTCATTGACACATGAGCACAACATACACATTCATTCACACAAATACATAAAGGTCGATTTGGACAAGACAAGTGAATGCCTATAGGGTGGGAGTAATCTCTCGTGGGTTTATTCAAGCCTAGGGGAAGCCTAGGGTTGACAGGGAGTGCTCTCATATACGTGATCTAATTGTCCACGTCTGTCCAAACCCATCCTACTCACTCATTCATCACACACTCACATCATACACGTACATAATACACTACACACGTCTTTTAAAAACATTTTAGTTAACCACTCATTTAACTTGCTAATTTATTGCTAAGGAATAGCATTTGGTTATTGTTATTGTTCCAACCAACATTACATATATGCCTCCCTACTATGATGTAATAGTGTAAGACGAAGGAGACTAGCCTCCACGATACAGGGAATTCTAGTGTGGAGGCTAGTGCTATTTCAATTTGTACATAGCATTTCTTGAACAATAAAGCTTTTATTATTTACTAGCTTTTGCCAGCGGCTTCGCCCACGTGGAGGTCGGAAATTATCCCTCGGGAACATACTACCGGGATAAAAGTAGCCTGTGTCCTTTCTAAGGCTCTAAACTATCTGTGTACCAAATTTCATTTAAATCGGTTCAGTAGTTTTAGCAGGAAAGCGAGACAGACAGACAGAGTTACTTTCGCATTTATAATATTAGTGTGGAAGTGTGGATTTATTATTTATTACTGTTACCTTAATCTAGTTGTGTGTAAAAGTAAAACCCTACTCAGTCATTCCGAAAGATATTAGCTGTAATGGTTCCTGTAAAACAAAACAAATACATTTGATTCCCATTACGAAAATCACAAGGGACCTACGTATACTTAAAAGCTATTTAACTGGAATTAGATTGCTCATATTGTTATTTGAACATGAACATCGCTTATTATCATACATTCCCTCGTATTAACGCGTTTCCTCGTGTTTACCTCAAATTACTTCCGTTAATCATATTTACACTTAGAGCTCCTATTTTATAAACATGAGCCTACACGAAATTCTGTCATTAAAATTACCATTGATTTACTTCAATAATTTAGGGAGGAACAAATTCGGTAACAACATATAATTTACAATGCTTCGCCATTGTACATATTATATTGTTATCGATTTGTTATGATGATACCTTTGAACATGCCTTTTTCTGGGGTGGGAAATCATCAAATGACGTCTCCCGCTCTGAGCGGAGTGGGAGTGTTAAATTTTTACTGACTTTAGTCAGTAAAAATTTGTGTCCCACCTGTGTTCCTTCTGTGCCAGGGCCACGGAAACTCTTTCGAATAATTCCGCCACCCTGGCACTTCCGAGAGCCTGGCAGTTCCGGCAGTTCCGCGACCCTGGCTGATGTATAGTGATGCAGTGTTTGAATAAATTGCAATTTTTATGTTTTGGAAAATGGACTTTTATGCACTAGCAAAAGTAACCTATGAAAAAATAAATGGAAGAAGTTGTTTAATGCAAATGTGATAGAAATCAATAGAAATCCTGTCTACAAACAAGCTAAGGCCTCTCGAAATTGTGATAAACAAATTCTCACCAATCACTGGTGGACAGTTATGTGCAACAGCAGATTAGTGGGTATTGTATCTTAAAATATTAAGGTGCAAAGAATTTTTATATACTTAGTTATTATTGAAGTTAACATTTCCTGTACCCAGAAGAGCAAACAAAATATAAGCCGAATTTTTCACATCATCATCACGAAAATTATGAAAGGACGTCCAAACAATATGCGTTGTATTATAACGTGGAGAGCACAATGGCGGCCGGCAGTGCATATCGGAAGTGAGGTTTCCAGGCCAGCAATGTAGCGTGTGTGAGCGAGAATACACATGAGTATGAACTGTATGATCCACGTGCAGCGGGGTCCCTTTTTGTAGGTCAACTTATATGACAATTTTATAGTTTCAGAAGCAATTCTTTCTTTTTTATTTGATTTTGAAATGTTTGTGCTAAAAGTAGTGTTAATTATTGCAATGATCTACCCCTACTCAAAAATATCATGTCAAGATAAATATCATGACGTCACTATACGAGTAGCTTGTTGAAAATACGACGCTGGGCCGCCGTCACCGTTATGCGCCCATAGTCAAGCACACTCGATTTTTCGAGGCGTTTAATCACGTTTTTTTTTTTCACTAAAATCCACGTACCGTCATAAAATAATAGGTTCAAATTAAGGAAGACTCTGTGCATACAACTTATCTACGTAAGACATCGTCTCAATAAACCTGAATCTTGATACGTCTGGTGAAAGGCACTTACAATGAAAAAGAACGATATTAGAGTAAGTAGTGCTCCTAGAAACTTTGTCATTAAAGCTACTAACTTAGTGTCTACTTAGTCAACTTGTAATGGAACGCCTCGAGAAAACAATACTGCAGAAATTCTTTAATAATTTGTTTTTACTTTTTTTTTACGATTGTTTTAATTGGGATATCAACCATTTTGGTCGTTATAACATCGTTGTATTGTTCATAACCGACAATTTTCAGTGGAGCCGGGCTTCACGCTGGACATTCTTAATGTCGAGAATGATTGAAACGCGCGTGTCATACACCTCAACTGTTGCTCATGACATCTGTCATTGTATGGAACATTCGGTTGTATGCATTTCATGATCAGTACAGACAGATTGAAGCAGAGTTTGTTAGATGTTTTTGTCAACGTGGTTTTTGTTATGGTTTTTTTTTTTTTGACAACTGTCTTCTTCTACTTAAAAACCTTTAATAAACTTGACTTCATACATGTTTATATTTACATATGTGTTGTTTATTATACGCAAGGACACTGAACCTTAAAATATATTTCCTACAATTTAAATTATCTTAATATCAAACTCAAGATTGTTTCAGTAAAAGAAAAGTTTTCACCTATAATTTTAAAAACTTGAACAGAACCATTAAATTCTATCAGTAGGTATTTCAAAACATCTACAGTTTCTGATGTCATCTTATATTGACACAATCAGACTATTAATACACAAATTAAACAGGGTGGAAGATGTTATGTCACCCTGCCTGACTCCGCATTCGAGCTGATACGCATCTGGCATCGCCCCGCCCACCTAACGCTATTATTACTATTATTGGTATGCGCACCAGTACTGGAACTGGTACTGGTGTACTGGAACATGCTGATGAGACCTGGTGGCAATTATGTGCTCCTGAGCTTGCTCCACAGCAGTTCATAAACTACAAGATCGAAAGCCTTGGACAAATCAAGGAAGCACGCACACACGGGTGTTTTACGGTCTGTGTAGTATTTGATGGTGTTCGTAAGATGCAGTATAGCACTTTCAGTGGAAAGCCGGGGATGAAAACCGAACTGGTTATACTGCAGTGTTACTAATCTATTTAACTGTGCGTTAAGCAAACCGTCACTGCAATGATAACCGTAAGTTTGACAAAAAAACTTTCGGGAACAATTATAATGTATCACTCATTTTAAATCTGTTTCAATTCTTCAAACTCATTGGATTGCTCTGCATTGCAATAAACTTCCTTGTTTTATAAAGGTAAATCATTCTCATTCCAATATGGATCTTATTTGGACATACTGAGAAGACTTTTGTAGCCTATTGTCCTGTGACATTTCCACCAGACTGCCGACGAGAATCATGTTCTAAATAAAATTCTAAAACGAAGTCTATGCTGAAATAGGTACATTCGCCTATAGAACTGTTGGATAAATTCGTTTCACACATAAAATGGCAATCGATCGCATTGCCTTTTATTTTAAAAGTTATTTTTGTTGTTGGGCACATGGATTGTTCCAACCTATGAAACAATTATATCTAAAATGAGAGCATTGCGATTTTGTGGGTTTGACGCAAATACCCCGCTGGTAAATAAAGGCAACATTATGTTGTTGAATTTGAAATACACCACATAACCATTTAAATCATTGTACGTATTTGAAAAGCGATCCTAATACAACCTATTGTAGCATGCAAAATGTTATACCGACAGACGGTAAAACAAAAGAACAAATATAATAAACTAGCTGCCCACCGCGATTTCACCCGTTTTAGTCTCGGTTCCGATCGTGGGATTATCGGGTTAACAGAAATCTTATGTCATAATCCAGGTCATGCTCTTCCACGTGCCAAAGATCTTTTTCTGGGATGCCGTTTAAACACGAAAGCGTAACAAACAAACGTATAAACAATCAAAATTTGATATACAATTGGTTCTTAAATGTTTTATAGAACTAAATTCTTTAATTGTGAATAATTTTCGAATTTTAATGAAATAATGATCATCAGTATCTTGTCCTTATTTGGGGTTGGATCCGAATGACTTCTTGTTTAGTACTTTTATATTAGTCGTCATATCAGTCACCCCTTTTATAGGCATATATAGTAATATACACAGTCCATCTGTCGTTTCTCTAGTCTTCCCCTATTCTTATCACCATTAATAGTCAAAACTTACTTCACAGTTGAATTTAATAAAATGTGCAGAACTGTCGTACCTACTGCTTTGAGTATGTCTTTGTACGCTATTAATTTTTGTTTTTCAGCGCAACTTACTGCGATTTGTTTAAATTCTTACATAAATTCTTTTTCGCAACAGGATTAACTTTTTATAGTCTGACATCGCACCAAATAAGCCATTGACAAAGGCTCACTGATGATATCCTTCCATCATTATAGACATGTTCCATCATTATTGTCCGGAAGACCGGACTGCCCGGAATAGGTTATTAACATAAACCACCCTAAATGTTACGGTTGAGGGAAAAGTCCAGCATTTGTGAGGCGCAGTGATATAGTTTAAGCGTAATGTTCAAGTTTGATAGAGGTTTGCGGTGTGGTTCCCCCACAGAGCATATTATATAAATACAATATATTTAAATGCGATATTAAGTTAGGTACTTACGGCACAACTTTTCCAAATAGAAAGTAACACTCAGGAGCTATACAAATTCAGAGCTCAGCGACTCTCAAGTTCCATTGGTTTGAGTAAAACTAGGTCATCAAAGCCCTAAGCTATAAATGTGATATTAATAAAGTTATACAATAAGTGTTATTATGAATGAAATAATCGCCGACATCAATAAAATATCTATGAAAACAGTTCAAACGAAACTTGAAACAAATATTGTCCCAGATACTCTCAGATAAATTTTAATCTCATCACAAAATTAACGTCGTCATGGCAGATATTAAATATTCAAGTTTCAATATTGTGTCGCAACCTCTTTTGTTTTGATATGTTTTAGTGCAGTACCTACTGGCTTCCTTAGTCGCCATACAATTTTCCTTTTTACTTTTTTTCTTAGTCAAGAAAAACTGCATTCATATTTTTTAGCGTCGTACAGAAAATTTCGGTTCAGTTTTTTTAGTAGTCCATTGAATTAAGAATCGAAGTTGCTTTGCCAGTTGAAAATGGACGTATTAAAAGTTTTTTACATAAGTCCTAAAAGGCAGTTCACTGGACATGACTTATTCCATTGCCATGTTGGAATTTGTAGCATTCCCTATGAACAATTAAACACGTCCAGTTTAACCAAGAACTAGGTTGTGCTCCATTCATTGTCACAGGAAAGATCTTGCTAGAGTTTTAATGGACATTATCCATTAATTAAATTATTGAAATTAGAGGTCATTCATTGAATCAGCAAAATTTGGCAGTGAAACTTGTTATTACAATTTCCAATTTAATCAAATATCTGAGGATGTATGTTTAAATAAAATTTGCTCCTGAAATAAGCTTTGTAAGAGACACGCAACTTTCATAATAGCATAGATAGAATGTGCAAAAAAATTAATAGGTCTGTCACTTCATCTGTTACTTTATAGATGGTGGTTCGATAACATTAATCAGTGGTGCGACAGTGTAAAGCCTACCCTTTCAATAGATGTCATCAGGGCAATCGATTATTCAGCTGTCCCTACAGACTTCTCTGGCACTCCCGTCGTAAGATGAGCTTTATGAGTCACACTTAAAGTACACATTTGAATGTTGCAATATTGAGTACTGGCTAAATGTTTAAAAAACTCATCCACTGCATTGACGTCTTCGTTCTATGTAGGTCTTAACTACTTATTTGACTAAATATTAGGTTCATTTTCACTATATACGGCACAGTTGGTTCAAAAGTAGCTTACAATTGTTTATTTAGCTTTCCACACAACACAACAATTCTGTTCTTATTGCTTTAAGTTGGCCCATGTCGTTTTCTTAACAGTTTGCTATAGAAGTCATAAAAATAAAACTTTTCCTTCACATAACTTACCCGATATCGCTACCAGCTGACAACCCTCTCGAATGTACACATAGAGTAACAATCTCCAGAATGTTGAAACGAGACACTACGACGTAATGCACCAACTGAGTTTACTAACTAACGTTGTTTGAACACCTGTATACCTTCCGCATTACAAGCATTTGCTTAAATCACAAGTACAATGCTAATTGCCTGGTTTTGCAAACATTATGTTTGACGAACTTAGGAGCAGCAAGGAAATTATTCATGTGGGGCTGCTCGTATTTGATGCTAAACTTAATCAGCTTAAGCAAAACTATTTGGAACGAATTTTGCGGAAACACAGTTTAGTGGGATCCAGATTCATAATACATTGGTTTTATCAATATTACAGTGAAACATGCACATTCATATTTTGAAATGTTCATGAAAATGAATAAAGCCCACCCTTATAAGATTTACTTTTGGCCACAAACTGTTATAAGCCACACAATTTATAGCCCTAGAAAAGTTGCTGTCTCATTAGTTACAACTTATTCAACAAAATGGATCGAAGTGGATTTTCTCCATAAATGTAGCAAAAATAGGAGTTGAAGAAGTTATGTAATGTTTCTACTTGGCCTAAGATATATTTAAGATTCTAGAATTGTTTCCAGGCTATATGCCAAAAGTTATTACCGTTACCGTTAATTAGTAACTTTCTTATTGAGTCCACCAACATCTTGAATCTTCAAGAATTAATTACGTAAAAGGTTCGGAAAAAAGAGGTTCTATTCTGCCAGCTTGGCCATAAAATGTAAGTCTTTATATTTTTTTTTGTTCATATTGTAGGCAAACTGCGGGAGAACCTAAACGCGTTGTATTATTTTATCCATTTAGATTACTTCGTTTTCCTAGATCGTGTGATGCAGGAAAATGAAGTTATTAATTATTATAATAAATAATTATGCTGTCAAATAACATCTTTTACAAAGAAAATCTGAAGCCGAATATTTCCTATCCTGAAAATTTAATCAACTCTTTATTTTACGGCATCGTATTCAACCAGTAAGCGGTTTATTCTATTGTTTCAGTTGCTTTTTAAACAAAACGGCGTCGCGTCGCAAGACGTTTAAATGAATCATGTCTTTGTTATTTGCCAGCTCAACGTCTCTCATCGTTACTTTTGACTGTAATATTTTATTTCGTCCTTGCTGTTTTTTCTTTGTCAGAGTAACGCCAGCTTTCGAGTTTATTCTTTCATAATTTGATATTAAATATTTGCTTGGTTTGAAATAAAAAAGAGAAAATAAGTAAATATTACGTTTTATTTTGTAGAGCGATCGTTGTTATTGCAAGTTTTTTTTTTTTCTTAAAAATAGAGATTTACGAATTTTAACGGTTATTCAGAACTGGAAAAACATTAAAAATGTTCTCAACTAAATACATTCTTGATAATAAATTAAACCCGAAATCGTTCGGTTACGGTCGAATAAAAGGCACTATTGTGGTGAGATTTACAATTTTCCGGCTGTTAGTCTTGATATTTTTCTTCTTGTACCCCTATATGTCTGTGATAAACGAGCCATGAAAATCTTGCAATTCCCTTTGAAAAGAACATAATAACGAATTGAAACGTCTAAAAGAACTGGCAAATTCAAATCTTTCGAGAGAGAAAACCTTTGATGATACAATCCCGGTTAAAAATTTAATTAGTTTTTGTTCACGATCAAATCTTTCCACAGAGAAAGCAATGAATACTTCATTACCGAAACGATGACGGTAAGCCGAAACTCGTTTAAAAATCATAAAGCTTTGTAAACTTCATCTTCATACGTGGATTTAAAAGACATTATGGATTGAAAAAATAAACACGTTTCCATGGCTGAAGTACGATGGTAGGAATAGCGTGTCCGCATGCTCGCTTGTTACACCCCCTTACGCTTCGTCCCTAGGGAATACGAACGTTGATTTTTTTTATTTATTTATACATTATAGTCTTTACAGGTTCATTTTACTTTTGTATCATTAAACCAGAAATGGTTTGTATTGATACTCACATTCGCATTAAATGAACAACACTGCTTAAGCACTAAAAACAATGTGGGTACATCAATAATACACTCGAGAGCAATGAATCCGGGTCACTTAAAGAATGTTAAAAATCTCGGAAACTAAAAATGATAGGTTAATGCAATAAATTGTATTTAATAGACAATGTAATACTCCTTAAATGAAAGTAAAAAAAATATGAGTCACCATACATTTTATTAACACAAAATTACATAAAGAAAAAAACTGCTGATCTCTCCTTAAAACAAAAATAGGAAACATGAAATTTTTGAACTTTATTACGATTTTCTTGAATTTTAATACTTCGTATTGCCTCCTCGTGCTTCCATTACTGCGTTTACGCGGTTTGGCATGCTGTACACCAAGTTCCTTATACGATTTTGGGGAATATTCTCCCATTCCTCTGTGAGAGCAATTTTGAGCTCACGAAGCGTGATTGGGGGAGGGTTTCGTTGTTTTACGCATCTGCCTAGCTCGTCCCAAGCATGCTCGATCGGGTTGATATCCGGGCTGCGCGCTGGCCACTCCATACGAGTAATGTTCATCTCTTGAAGGTAGTCATTCACAATCCTACCTGTATGAGGTCGGGCATTGTCATGCATAAATATAGCATCCTCACCTAAATTGACCATAAATGGACCAACGTGATCATTGAGGATTTCTTCCACATATCTTACGCTAGTTAAAGAGCCGTTTTCTATGATCACCAGCTCTGTGCGACTTTCAGAAGAAATTCCGGCCCACACAAGTACAGACCCACCACCGTAGGCTACTTTTTCTTCGATGCATGCTTGCTTGAATCTTTCCCCTGGTCTTCGATACACTCTGTGTCTTCCATCGTGCTTGTAGAGCATAAATTTTGATTCGTCGGAGAACATAACTTTTGACCAATCTTCAATACTCCAATTTACGTGGCTCTGGGCATATCTTAGTCTTGAAATACGATGCCCACGCTCCAGTTTAGGGCCGTTTGCAGGTCTAAGGGGTTTTAAGTTAGATTCAGCAAGCCGACGTCTTACTGTCCATGCACTTGGGTTACTTCCTCCGAGGCGTCGAAACTGATTTGTGAGTTCAGTTCCTGTGAGAAAGCGATTTCGAAGCATGGTGTTCACCAAGTATCGGTCTTCTCGTGCTGTGGTACACCTGGTTCTGCCCGTTCCTGGTCTGCGTAGGTTAGAACCAGTTTCTTCGTAACGTCGGAGAACTCTTTGTACTGTTGACAGCGACACACCGACAGTCCAGGCTGTATCGCGCTGACTCCGGCCGGTTTCCAGCATTGTAAGTATTCTGGTGCATTCTTCAGGCGTAAGCGACATAATTTCAGCTTGAATAATGAATATAGAGCACTACCAACATGGTTTATGTACCCACATAAATGACAGATTACAAACAAAAGCAAAACCAAATGCTGTAATTTCGTAGTTCCATCTTCGAAAGTGGCCCTTTTTCAAATTTGATTTTTTTATGATATAACTTTACAATAACTAAGAAGTTTTAATACCTTCATTTAAGGAGTATTACATTGTCTATTAAATACAATTTATTGCATTAACCTAGCATTTTTAGTTTCCGAGATTTTTCGGATTCTTTAAGTGACCCGGATTCATTGCTCTCGAGTGTATTTTATACGTAACTATGACAGTTGTAAACATCTATTAGCAAGTAGGTAAGTACCTAACCTACGTGAGGCGGCTCATTACCACTCATTAAATGACCGGTCCTAGTCAACGTAAATATTTTTATACAGGTTGCTTCACTTGTTATTTATTTTTATAAGGTAATTTTTTCGTTTGATTAACTAGTATTTAATATACAATTGTAATAGTATTTTTTGTATTTTTGTTTATAGTTTTTCACGTTTATTTCCTTTTTTATGCAGTTTGGTATTTCATTAATTATGGTGGGAATTAAAAATTTTACCGTTCGTCTGCCATAATAATTTCTAGCCTGAGGTACTATTAATTTATTTTGGCTGATACTTCTTGTGATTATTTATAGGTATTTGAATGGTTTTATTTTCAAATTACTCAATCACGAGGGCCATTTTGAGTCTGCACTGGCAAAATTTGACAATATTTAAATAATTCGATGACGTTGTCTTTATATTTGTCTTTTATTTTTCTTGGTACGATGAGTTTTAATAGTCTTACTTGCAGGTTGGAATTTTTTTCAGTATATGTTTTAAATGTTCGCCCGTAGCTCGTAAGTCCGTATGCTATAATTGATTCTGCTAGAGCAATGTACATGCTGAGCAGCATTTTGAACGGGACTTTAGGTTTTAGGATGTAGAATTTCGCCAGTATAGCTCGCAACTTATCACAAACTGAGTCCACGTGGTAACTCCAGCTAAAGCGATTATCCACGACTAATAGGGTAAGGTAGGTGTGGTGCGTTACCTGATCAATTGCCTCACATCGACACGTATCCGACAGAATGGAGTGAAGACAACTGTGACTGTGTGCGATTATCTTAAAAGATGTAATCTGCTTTATATAACTAGAGTGGACATGTACGATTTTGGTCTTACTTGCGTTGAGAACCAGTCCAGCATCGTGTGCCCATTTGGAGACTCGAGTAAAATCGTCCTGCAACCATTGAACTGCCACTTTTACGTCTTTGTGGGTTGCTACAAGACATGTGTCATCTGCATATTGGTAAACAGAACAGTGATTGACCACATGCTCCATGTCGTTAACATATTTCAGATAGTGTAAGGGTCCAAGTACTGAACCTTGAGCTGTCCCTTCAGTGATTTCAATGGCGTCACTGATTTCATTACATATTTTGACATTGTATCTGCGATTATTAAGGTAGTCTTCACACCATTTGAGTATTGGTCCACGAACTCCAGAATTATTTAATTTTGTCAGCAGGGTGTCTGAGCGTATCGAACGCCTTACTGAAGTCGATAAATAGTAAAATAACATTATTTTTATCATTAAGAGATTCGTTGACTTCATCCGTGAATTTAGATAATAGCTGTGAGGTGGACTTATTAGGTTGAAAACCGTATTGTGTGCTGGACAGAACGTCATTACTTGCGAAGAAATCTTGCATCTGGTTACAAATGTACTTTTCTACTATTTTGTCGATAACAGGTAAGACAGTGATCGGTCTATAATTTTCGTAGTCGGCCAGACTGCCTTTTTTATATATTGGGCGCACCACACCGGTTTTTAGTACTTCCGGGTATTTTCCTTGTTTGACAAAATTACATACGAAAATCCTTAATACAGGACGTTGAACTTTTTACACAAGTAATGGGTAGTATTTAACAATAACAATTTATATTTCTCACCAAACATCAAGTTCACGTAAGACACAATTTCTCGAACATTAAACATCAATTATGAACACACCCGAGGCGGGACAAGCAGTCAATCAGAAGATATAAAAATGCACATACATACGTTTAGCGAAACACGCATTTTGTCTACAAAGCGACAATTGGTACTCATCAATTTCGCCTATGAAACTGATTGTGATCAACATAACCATCTAAACCGCGTTCAAGATTTGTCACTGTCTCTATTGTTGTCATTTTGACAGTGACAGCTCTTAAACGCGGCTTAGATGTGTAGAATGCTATCAGTTTCATTTGTAATATTAGTCCTCAGTCTGCTAAATGGACTCTTTTGACGAGTTTGAATAAAACGGCTTTTAAGGCTATTTGCTTTGTCTATAATGCCACCATTTTTTGGTTTTATGCGTAAATATATTTAAACTTTATAGTTATCATGTGTAAGTAATTAAACAGTATTGTTTTAGAATATCATTTGCATTATTATCATTTACGATATTTTAAATATATTGTACTATAAAATAAACAGTTGTGCGGTCTAATTAACGTCATTAACTAACCTGATAAGACTATTTGCTTGAATATTTGACTAATATTGTACACAACTACTCTATCTATTTATATTAAAAAGCCTGATCCGTATTTTTAACCCCCGACGGAAAAAGAGGGGTGTTATAAGTTTGACGTATCTGTCTGTCTGTCTGTGTGTCAGTCTGTCTGTGGCATCATATCTCCCGAACGGATGATGCGATTTCAATTTAAAAAAAATGTATTAAAGGTGACTTATCTGCGAGTGTTCTTAGATATGTTTGATGAAAATCGGTTGAGCCGTTTAAAAGTTGTGGGGGGGGGGGGGAAAGTGGGGAAGAGTAACCGAATGTCAGCAAATATACTCAAGTGGGGTCTCAAATGAAAGCGCACTGAAAGAGAATATTGATGAATTAATCGAGAGTGTTCTTAGCTTCGTTTGATTCTACACTGTATTAAGTATATACCTATAAAAAGTACAAAATAAAAAATTTAATTAAAAATTTAAAAAACCCCCGACACAAAAACCAAATTTCCCTTTAAAAAGTAAAAAATAATAAAAAAAATAACTCAATCTTAAAGTACCTAAGAATGTATTAATAATTCAAAAAAAAACGTCGCGTTGGGGCACCGCTCCGCGAGTGCAGACGTCGTTGACTGCTTAGTTAGGTAATAAGACTATTGGTAATTAAATTGTTAGGTTTGAAGCGGTCCCCCAACGCGACGTTTTTTTTTTTTGAATTATTAATACATTCTTAGGTACTTTAAGATTGAGTTATTTTTTTATTATTTTTTACTTTTTAAAGGGAAATTTGGTTTTTGTGTCGGGGATTTTTTATGTACGTTAATCATTCTGAATTAACAATTGAATGCGAATTATTTGACAATGCCACAATAAAGTGACATTCTATTTGACTGATTTCATATTCAAATATAAAGGAAATACAGCACCTTATTCTGACCTATGAAAACTGTAATAGGTGGCACTCTCGACTCAGTCTCCAGGCTAGTTCATATTGCGCGAGCGAAGATAAGTAATTTATTATTTTAACTTTCATATTAAAACGTATTGCGCAAGACTCTGTTAAAGCAAGTGTAAAACTGCTCTATTTATACTTCCGTTAAGTTTATAATCATTGAAGTTTCCTGTAAGTTCAGATATGTTGTGATTAATTTTAGAACTGCTGTTACTATGATGTAGTAACAATAGTTCTCAAACTTAAATTAAACCAACAACCACATTCACATTTCAGGTAATGTGGCTACTATTGGACGTTATTCCTACTATAACACGCTTCTAGTGGTACTCGTTAGTAAACAGGTAAAAAGGTTTAAACTGGCAAAAATTAAGGCAAATCTTTTGCGTATATTCATCATCTGGGTTGGCCACCTCTATAGTAATATATATTTATTTACATAACTTACCCGCAAGACTCACTGGTGCCTCGCCTGTAAGAGTCACTTATTCATGAAGTTACTTTGTTTTCACTTTATTTATTTTTGGTAACATTTTATGGAGCTTTCGCCTAAATTATTAAAAAGTCTGTGTTAATGAATCGTAGATGTTGTAGTTAATTTGCATACTAGTCGACGGCAGCCGTCGACCCCCTACGGCTGTAGTTGGCACTGACATTGACGCGTGTCGCTCGTGTGTATGAGCACTTAGATGGTTTAGTTTATTGTTACCGTAGTTGCTTGAGAGTTAAGAATGGAAATATCTATAAATATTTAAAGCATTTTGAATCTGTGTCGGAGAGTCACAAGCACAGCAAATTGCGCGTTATATTAAGCAATAATACTAAGTCGCTATCCATGAAGTGACTCCTATTTTTATGATTTTTTCTCACATGACATGAGTTTATATCCAACAATTACACTTTATTACAAACATATGACATAAAAGTTTAAAATGTATCATCAAACAATTTTTAAGGTCCAAAAGCAGGTAATTTTTCACATTCTTTCTTCTGCTCGTGACTATAGCATGCTCAAAAAAAAAACACATTTACTCTCTTATAAATACGTAAAATAAATTTTGGAAACTCTGTGACATTCAAAATGCTATCGCATTCAAATTCAAAAACATTGTAAAGACAATGTTACATAATATTGGCTGCGATGACTTGGAACTAGAGCATACAATCCCGAGCATGTTTTTCATTCCCAGCATTACGGGATTTTTGAAGCGTAATCCCGGGATCTCGGACCTATCCCGGGATTAGACTACATGGTTTCTAATTGGGCTCAAATGAAAAAATACTTAAATAATTCAAAAAAATGTTTTTAATGTCTTTGCACAACACAAATCACAATATAATAAGAAAAGAAAAAGACAAAGCAAAAAAAAATGTTACTTTTGCAAGAAATCAAAAAGTCAACACAAAAAAAATAGAATTTCAAAAATAACATCGCAAAAATATCAAAGCATCCATTCTTTGATTTCCAAGCCTGCTTTGTAGTTTATTGCCAACATAAGCACAGCAGCTGAAAACGCTCGCTCAGGTTCTACGCTGGTTGGGGGAATAGACAATAGACATATGCTGTTTTTAAGTGATATCCACAAACTCCTCCATTTTCGAAAAGGCTCATTTCACGTCTAATACCATTTGCCAACCCCAATTCATTTTGTACTTGTACTTCAGGATCTAGGGAATTCATACTCTTGTTAATTTCAAGCTTTAACTTTTCCTCTAAGTCCCTTCTAAGTTCTACGACAAACATATATTAGGACTGTATCTGTGTAGTGTATGATCTGTATAGTAGGTACGTATCATACGACGGCGTATCTAAGGGTTGTTTTTGTCGTTACGTAGTAAATGCTAGTAATATAATCTAGGCAAGGTTATTTTCAAGGCATAACGGACTACGGAATACAAATAAGACTTGCTTTTGGCAATCCCGAAAATCCCGCGATTAGCCAAATACAGTCTCGGGATTTTCGGGGCTAGAAAACAGTCGGGATCCTGGGATCCCGAATCTCGGGTCTTGTATCCTCTACTCGGAACAATTAATATAACGACATTGACCCGACCCTGAATCAAATATTCACACTATCACACACGTATATACGCCACATACACATACACACACACCCCACACACACGCCAGACACCACATAAACTCTACATATATGCTCATATCATACCTGAAATCACCTCTAGTCTCCACTCTGGAATTCATATCCTGAGCCCCAAGATACAAAGTGTCTAGTTTGGGGTACACTGGCAAATAATTTACTGTTGCCAGCTATAGGTAATATTTATGCTACTCATGTCGTCTCAACTTGATGTTAATCTAAGATTTCTTACTGTATTACCTGGACAATAAATATTTTCTATTTCTATTGCTTAGCACCTCATTTGATTTTATCATTCCTAACTACCTCCCACACCACTATACAATAACTACGACTTGTAATCAGATGTTTAAGAAAACCCTTATTCTAATTTGGCTTTGTTTGGCTCAAACAAGATACATAATTGGGAAAAAGAAATCGGTCGAATGATTTATTCAAGAAAGCAGTTTTAATACTCTTGTTACAAATCGCTTATAAATGGAATAAATTATATCCACGCGATGAAACGTTCTGTAGCGGATGGGTTTTTAAATCGGTTCTACGCAAAAGGTGAAATGTTTTTCTTCTTCTTCTTCGTCGCTACACTCTTGACAGAGTGGTCGTGGTCATCATATCTGGTGGGGTGGCGAGCTTCACAATCCGTCGCCATTCCTCTCGTGCTGCAGCCCTTCTCGTACATTCGTGAAGTGGACTATCAAGTGCTGTTTTTACCTGATCGGTCAAAACAGGTGAAATGTTTTTACTGTTGTGTAATTTCGGTGACTCTTGTTCGAACTTTATGACACTTTCTTTTTCTGACAGTCATTGTGTGACAAATATTGATCTTTTTAATATTTAATTATTAAGCTACGTTTGCCGCGGTCCGTACATGGGTGACCATCTTTATATATTGCCCTCGAGATACACGTTAAGCCGTAGGTCCCGGCTATCATTCATGGATCTTTGACGGTCGTTCCGGGTCGTTAGAAGCCCGAAAGCCTGACAACCATTCTTACCAAGGGGTATCCTGTTACCTAATACCTGGGTTGTGGAAATCAAATAAGGTTTATTTAAAATACTGATAGTTGGCTGCATTCAGTTAGACCGAAAGCCAATTCCAGCATAGTTGGGAAAAGGTCTTGACAGATGATAAAACATTCATAGTATGTTAGAGCAAAAACCAACCGTCTATCAAAGAAACCCTTGCAAAACCAGAACATAATACAAAGAAGACGCTATATTCCAAGAACCTGTAAGAGATTAGCGAGGATAGAGAATGTTTTGCTAAAAGTAAACTTGTTATAACATAATGCATGGTCTTATCTGATCCAGAAACGACAATATAAAAAACCGGCCAAGTGCGAGTCGGACTCGCGCACCGAGGGTTCCGTACAAACCTGTAGGTATTCTCGGCTTATGAATAAGGTTTATGTTTATGAAATTAAATGTTTTTTTTTTTAATTTTTATTTTTGAGTTGATTGAATGAAAGGTAAATTGCTGTTTACGATTTATGACGTATTAAAAAAAAAACTACTTACTAGATCTCGTTCAAACCAATTTTCGGTGGAAGTTTACATGGTTATGTACATCATATATTTTTTGTAGTTTTATCATTCTCTTATTTTAGAAGTTATGGGGGGGGGGGACACAAATTTTACCTCTTTGGAAGTGTCTCTTGCGCAAACTATTTAGTTTAGAAAAAAATGATATTAGAAACCTCAATACCATTTTAGAAGACCTATTCATAGATACCCCATACGTATGGGTATGATGAAATTTTTTTTTTTGAGTTTCAGTTCTAAGTATGGGGAATCCTAAACTTTATGGTTTTTTTTCTATTTTAGTGTAAAAATCTTAATGCGATTTACAGAATACATCTACTTACCAAGTTTCAACAGCATAGCTCTTATAGTTTCGGAGAAAAGTGGCTGTGACATACGGACGGACAGACAGACAGACAGACAGACAGACAGACAGACATGACGAATCTATAAGGGTTCCGTTTTTTGCCATTTGGCAACGGAACCCTAAAAAGCTGGTTGTACTCATTTTGTTCAGTCCCGTTTAAATTGATTACTCTATGCGCCTTCGGAACGCGCCCGAACGGAGAGACATCTGACTTGTCAAGTTTGACTTTTGACACTTGACACCTCTCTTTGATTTTTGGCTTGAACAAGGGAAATCGTCGCCGTGTTGAGTTTCGCGACCTTTTGTAAATTAATCCCTTTATACCGATCGTTTTGTTGGACAATTAGTCGTGATCGTATTGTTTTGTGTATAATCAACCCCATTTGTGAAATCATACGGGTTGAGTTTGGATATATCTTTGTTGGAACTTTGAGGTTAAGTGACGCTATTGGAGAACGTATTGGAGACCGCATGTCTGGATGGCAGACCTCTTGGAGCGGCCTTATTGTAACCTGGAGATACTCATAACGTCACAACACGATACATACACACTCACTTACATACATAAATCCAGGTAGGACCCAGAAGCAGGTGTTCGTCTACCACCAGGTGAGTTCTTTTGTTTGTTGTATTGTAATTGTACTTATATCATTGTATTAAACAGCTCCGCGCACGGCGGACAGTTTCGCTCGCCACTTCTTGTCCCAAGGCCCACGATTATCACGCTTCCACGTACCTCAATCTATGGCCGGGGCCTTGGCCTGGCGTCGAACACATTTGTTATTTTTCTAAATTTAATTTCGATTCAAATAAATCCGATGAAAAAAAAATAATAATTGAGTTATCGCTGTTTACGGAATGTCTGTTCTACAGCCTAGCAACGTAGTTGCGTAGCACGTAGCATCGTCGGTGTAAACCGACGCCCGTAGCGAAGGTACAAAGTACAAGTGAAAGTACCCGTTTAAACTACAAATTATCAACATTTATTTATTTTTATTTATTTATTACATTAGCACTAAGGCATATTGTGAGGCTATTAAGTGGCAGTTCAATCCGTCAGCTCGTAACATAATGATTAAAATGCTAAGCCTTTATTTATGTAAATAGTACTGTGTGTACTCCCTTGAGAGAATCCCCTGCTATTTAATGTTCCACCGTTTTAGTAGTATAATGTTGTTAAGTGATACAATATTTATGATATAAAAAGCATGATAGTCGCTCTGAGCCTTACCTATCTCGCCCTAAACTACGAGTATATCGAGAAGACGACTAAGTCCGTGTAACAAACACTATAGTTTTTCACCTCTTGCACTGTCTTCAAGTGTCTACAAAACAGCATTTATACAAGCCTCACTTGCGTAGTACAAAGTTAAAAACATGATTATGATAAAAAAGCCTTTTCCGAGGTGAGTGTCGTCTCTGTGACCTCCAGACGCCTCGAACGACTCATAGCGATTCAACTCGTGTCCCTGGGCCGCGGCCTAAACCATACCTAGAGGAACACACGAAAAGATTTAAAAAAATGTGTCGTAGAACCTTAGTAACAACAACAACTATTCAACGTCACTCTTCTGCAAGCAATGTTGCCCACTGCCATTTAAGTTTAGCAAATCTTCGGGCTATGTCGGTTACCTTGGTTCTCCTATGGAACTCTTTATTTCTGATTAACAAGACTATAGAATAAGGATATTTTATTTTTAACCAACTTCAAAAAAAGTAGGAGGTTATCAATTCGACTGTTTTTTTTTTATGTTTGTTACCTCATAACTTTTGACTGAGTGAACCGATTTTTATGATTCTTTTGTTATTTGAAAGCTGGTGCTTTTCGAATGGTTCCATTTTAATTTGGTTTCATTCGGACTATGGGGTCCGTGTGAAAACCATATACGTCTTAAATTTGCATTAAGTATTTGCACGACAAATGTACGAATAACGTGATTAGATTAGTGCAGAGTATCTACCATAACTAAAAACATAAAAATAAAAACTGTTTACAAAAAAATAACAATCGACTTTCTAAAAAAAACACTACAAAGTGAAAAATAACTTAAATTTCGGAACTCTGTGGCAAAAACCTTAATTACAGATCCTAAGACACCGACTTCCAAAATTAAAGTTATTTTTCACTTTATAGTGTTTTTTTAGGAAGTCGGTTGTTATTTTTTTTTCCTTGTTGGTCGCTAGCTGAATAGTGAATATTATTATTATGTCGCCCATAGTCTCGAACTCTGTGGTTCAAGGCTAATGAATAGATACTACAGTATTTATTCAATTTCTACGAACATATTGAGACAACAATTACAAGAATTTTCATGTAAGCGAAGTCCCGGGTAGAAGCTCCGAGTAGTTAGTTATCTGTAATCAAGATTGTATACGACGAGATCCTATTTCTACTAACCTACTACTGAATCAGAAGTTTTGATATTCAAAACATTCAAATCCCTACAGTTCTGAATAAAACAATCGCAATGTCCATGCTGTATGACACTTCCGACACTGAAGTGTATCCAGCGTCCGCGCGTCGCTGAGAACATGCATTATTCATCGTGTGCCGCACCTGCTCCCGTTTGTAGCCTCTTATAGGTCATCTAAACCTACTTAAGCGTCGTTTACAAAGTAGAAATGCAATACATTTCTTATTCCACCTCCTCGCACAGTATTTACTTCTACAGTCTGGTTTGACTTCGAATCGAATTTGAATGTGTTACACGAAAAGATTTTATTACTTGGTTACGTGTACTTGATAAAGCAGTAACGATGCCAAAGCGAGCATTATGACTCACTTGAAATGTGGTTTTGGTATTTTATGACGTTTCAAACCGCTGTCTAAGTACAGATGCTCTATCAAGCGTATTGCTAATAGATCTGAAATAAGTGAGTTCTCAAAAAATGTGGCAAGAGAATCGGTTGTCTTTAGGTATTTATACTTTGAACTATAATTAAGGCACGCCACTGAAATCAGTATAATAACAATTCCTGCCCATCCTCGTTAATTTTCTAGGATTCTGGCTCAAAACAAACATCTTATTGTAATAGAAAAGACCGTCAACCAATCATTCCCATAAGCTTTGCCCCAATTTCCTGGCATTGTCCCTGCTAAAATACTAAATCCTATTGCAGTTTACTTGAACTTACTGGTTCGATCCCCGATTTATGGAGATGTATTTGGCGCTTTTCCAGCTGGTGACATACATTTAACTTGCACACAAGCACCGGCTTCTCTTCACTCACATGAATAACGAGGACTAAAACAGTAATATTATTTACAGTACAGTACGCAGTGTGTGTTTAAATCTTAAAGAGCATTTTCAACCGACGAAAAAAAACGGAGGAGGTTCTCAATTCGACGCGTATATATAAGGTGCATCTGTTCATACAAGAAATATTTTAGGAGGTACACCTGTAGGTGGCAAAGAAGCTATAGCAACTAAAAAATATTTTTTCGAAGCGTTTTTTTTTAATTTATTATTTATACATTTTTTGACGCACATAAGAAATACTGGCTCCTTCTTATTTTTTACGGCCCGAGACACCGCGGCCATGCTCGTGCCGCCCGGTAGTCGCCCTCGCAGCGTCAGGCGGGCCATTCATAGAATTTGGAGTAAAGGTTTTATGAAAAACGTCTCAAGTAGTTTTAAAATTATAATAATTACGAAAATTCAAAAACGTTTAGGTAAAAAGTTTCTTTTACGCGTAACTTTTTACATAGTGGTCCGATTGTGATAGTTTTTTTTTTATTGGATAGGGTATACCTTTCTAAGTATTATTAGTACATTAAAGCTACAAAAAATATAAAATAAAACTTTTTAATAAAAAATTAAACCGCTGAAAAAACTGAAAAGCATAAAATAATAAACCTTAAAATTTTGAGTCGGTGCTGAAAAATTAATGAACAAAGATCACTCAAAGCACCGACTCATAATTTTAAGGTTTATTATTTTATGCTTTTCAGTTTTTTCGGCGGTTTAATTTTAGGTACAATGGTTGGAAGCTAATATTAGAAAGAATGAGGGAAGGTTCACCATCAATGTGGAACTAGTAGCATATTGAAAAACTTTAGCTAAAAAACTTTTTAACAAAAAATTAAACCGCCGAAAACTGAAAAGCATAAAATAATAAACCTTAAAATTATGAGTCGGCGCTTTGAGTGATCCTTGTTCATTGATTTTTCAGTGCCGACTCAAAATTTTAAGGTTTATTATTTTATGCTTTTCAGTTTTTTCAGCGGTTTAATTTTTTATTAAAAAGTTTTATTTTATATTTTTTGTAGCTTTAATGTACTAATAATACTTAGAAAGGTATACCCTATCCAATAAAAAAAAAAACTATCACAATCGGACCACTATGTAAAAAGTTACGCGTAAAAGAAACTTTTTACCTAAACGCAACACAAAAACCCTATGCAACACAAAAAGAATAATCAAAATCGGACTACTCTGTATAAAGTTATGCGTGGTTATACATTACAATCAGTGAGTGAACAATCAATCATCCCCTGTTTTCCGACCCTTAGGGTTCGATTTTGTTTTCCAAATTTATATGGGACCACCTTGGGAGTATACCCTTTCCAAAAGAAGAAGAATTGTCACAATCGGACCACTATGTAAAAAGTTATGCGTGGTCATACATAAAAAAAAATAAAAATATACGCGTCGAATTGATAACCTCCTCCGTTTTTTTTCGTCGGTTGAAAAGTAGAAAGCAAGCCAGAAAAGATTGCAGAGGCACACTTCCTGTTTTACTTTTCCTGAACCAACATTAGAGGGCATAGAATCAAAAATCTTTGAGCACTCTAACTTTTTTTTTTTTTCTTGATGGGAAATCATCAAATGACTTCTCCCGCTCTGGGCGGAGCTGGAGGGCGTATCAGACTTTTACTGACTTTAACTCACCCGTGTGCCATCAGTTGCCCATATGCCAGGGTCACGGTATCTCTTTCGAACAATCACGCGACCCCGGCAGGCATCGGTCTTAGCAGACCCCTTCAGCGCTGCTGACATCTCTTTGAGGCGCGCGTGGCACTACGCGCCGTCGACCCAAGCTTGGTCCTTACCGGGCGGCGAGCTACCCATTGCTCGCCGCCCGCAAGCTCGCACCTACGGTGGCCGGGAGTCCGCTATTGACTCCCGACGCCCGGGGCGTCTCCTCCTGCGGTGGCTAGGGCCGTGAGGGCGCAGTGACAGCCACTCCCTCACGCACCCCGCCTCCTCCTTTGCGACCATTACTGCTTCGCAGAAGGAGGTGACGGCTTCCCATGCCCTCTCGCTCCGTACCATGGCTCGTACCAGGGCCGGACGCGAGAGGTCGCCGCCGCCGATCGCCTCCACGAGGACACGGCGGTGTTCCGCCCAGGCAGGGCACACTTCCACCGTATGCTCCACCGTGTCCTCTAGACGATCCTCAGAATGGAAACACCCGGGCGTATCCTCCCGCTTTATCCTGAACAGGAACCCACCGAAGCACCCATGCCCGGTGAGAACCTGCGTCAGGCGGAATGTGAGGACGCCGTGGCGCCTCTCTATCCACTCCTCAAAGAGGGGACTTACCACCGCAATTGTGGCATGCCCAGCGCTGGGTTGCGACAGTCGTACCCGCCATGTCGCCATGAGATCACACCGGAGCTCTGTCCGCCGTGCCGCGATTTTTCGCGGCAGCGGAGTTTCGCCCTGGCGTTTCGCCTCCTCGCGCCACTCCCACATGTGCGCGAGGACCTTTGCCTCCAGATCCCATGGCGGCACTCCGGCAAGGAGGCTTGCCACCTCGCACGAGATCGTGCGGTATCCTTGGATTAACCGGATGGCAATCACCCTCTGGGCTGCACTCAACCGGCGCGCTGGGCGTAACCTCAATGAGGGCGCCCACACCGGTGCCCCGTAAAGGGCCATGGACCGCAGGACCCCCGTGTAGAGCCTCCGGCAGGAGGCGTTTGGACCCCCCAGATTGGGCAGGAGCCGCTTTAAGGCAGCCCCAGCCCGCTCCAGTCTGGGAGCTAAACGTCGGAAATGCTCGACGAAGTTCCACCGGCTGTCGAGGACAAGTCCCAGGTACTTCATCGTCAACTCGACGCCGATGTGAACCCCTCCTACCGTGAGTCGGGAACCCGCAGGAGGCGCGTTCCGAGGACCATGAAAGCCCATGGCCTCGGACTTGTGCAAGGCCACCTCGAGTCCCAATTGCCGGATCCTATCGACGATTGTTGCAACAGCAATCTAACTTTCACCCTTAAGTAGTTAAATGTACAGATTTTTATTTTTCGCAAATGATTGCATTACTTGGCGCGGATGTCTTTCAATTTTAATAAACGCAATTTAAAAATTCACCATTTAGTAAGTGTTCTCAAAATATATTTAAATATTTAATTCCCGCACTAAACGCTGAATCGATACCGTAATTGCTTAAGATACTTTCAGGCAAAATTTGAATAATTTTGAGGGATATTGCTAATTTTTTGGTTCAAGTGTTAGAAAACATGTCAATAATGCAACGAACTGTCAAAATGAAAGCCACTGCCACTGCTAGTGTGTTACGAAATTACCTTGTTGGTCTATATTTGTAAATGAGAATAAGATACTCAGAGCCTCGGTAGTCAACAGATGGCGAGTAAATGGAAATTCCTTGCCCGAGCAACCTCTGAATTAATTCAATAAGTTGGGTCACCTTACTTAATTAAATTCGCTTAAAACTCATCTCTTTAATTACCTTTCTGTAATTCGATTTTGAAAGGCAATTACAGAGAGTTCTAAGTTAAAGCTTTTATCATTTCACCCGTAAGACGTCGACCGCTGGACATTGGTCCCTGCCTAAGGGGTGAGGGGGGTTCGCCGTAACCAGCACACTTAGCAGGCGGTTTGGCGATCATCGCTGTATGGTGGTAAAATCCATAGAGAACGCTGCTGTTTATTCTCTAGTAAGTTCCCTTAGTCGCCTTCTACGACAACTTCGGCAAGAAATAAGGTACAAGTTGGCAGCCGACTGCACGCAGCAGCAGCAGACGACATGTCGTCGCTTCATGTCGTCACGACACGTCGTTGCGTCATGTCGCTGCAGTCATGATTTCGAACCCGACTGCAGACGGCAACAGCAGATGGCATCCAGTTGGTTCCGAGTGCTCCGTGAAACAAGATGTCTGACGTGTTTAAGAATAGTGATCGTATTTTTTTATATCTTTTATTAGAAGAGGAAGAAGACGATAATGACTTGTTTTTATTATACAGAAAAAGACGAAAAGCCACACGTCCTATGCTTAAATGCAGAGCAAGTTTTAGTGGACGCCAACGAGCAAGTTTTTGTGAGATGCATCGTACAGTGCAGGATGTTGGGCAACCAGGTTTATGAGTTTATCTTCTTCAGAATCGGAAAAATTCATTTTGAAAAGAAACACGCTCGACGTGTCGTCAGCGGCACTACTGATCTGCGGTAGGACGACACTGCCGTCAGCCGCTCGACGACGCGTCGCTAGCTTCATGTCGCTAACTATGCAGGGAATTTCATATAAATACGTAGAAACCAGTAGTGTCACTGCGACACGTCGTTTGCTGCAGCTTCATGTCGTCAGCTACCAACTTGTACCTATAGGATGCTGCTATTTTTACGTCCGGCAACACACGGAAAAGCCAAAGCTCTACGGAAATGGAAAATTTATTTTAAAAAAATGAAAAATTAATTTCATGCTTTCTAAGCATGATACACCTACGAAATTTTCACAAAAAAAAAAACGCCTGCATCTTAATCTACAACGTATATTTAGATCCAAATTTTTACGTGGGTACAAGAGTGTTTTTTTTTTTTTAATTGGAAAGCAAAGAAATAAGTCCCATCTAAGATCATTAGGACCTCGCTGTTCGCAGGGCTATACTATGTTTAAGAATTATCATTGGTGTGATAGTTAAAAATATCTGCAAAACCTAGTACAAAATACCCACTGTCTATTATACAATGATACGAAAAATGCAATAATTTGTCATGGCATCTTAACCAACCTTTTGTTCTGTCTTACAAGAAAAACCTATAATAATATTTATTAAAATAAATAAAATAAACTGTGATGATAAAATCCTATCGGTTTTAAGCTTGCCGTGTTTGTCTCATGTAGGAATTTGACGTAATTTAGCGTTAGATATTTTCGTAGAAACTTTAAATAATCTGTACCGGCAGTTGAGAAGCAAGCGGGAAGCTTACTATTCGCGCAGAAAATTTTTGGCCTTTTAGTGGTAAAAAGATGTCTGCGAATGTGTAGTTCGCTTTAAAGAGAGCAATCTTACCTCATCAACATATTTCAGCTGTAATAGATTTAAAAACGTTCATATGAAACACACGTTCAATATTTAGACCATGATGGTCACTATTGATCTCGACACAAATATTATGATGGTATTAGGGGTAAGAATGGAGAACGTAACCACGCAAGACGGAATTTTTAAGATTAATAAATATTCAAACTGACACTATAGACTGCCGCACCGCGTCTGTTATTGGACCTCTCTCGGGAGCAAATACTTTCAGAGAAGGATATAATCTGAGACCAACAGAATAAACAAAACAGTTTTATTACTCTCCCTAGTCATTTCATTTTCTTTCTAAAAGATACTGCTTACAAAGTAAGGGGAGATTACAATAGGTAATCCGTTGGTACCTTCACATACCTGGCCAGGTATTTAGTACAAGCAAAATTTACTCAAAGCTGTGAGCTTAGTACTTAGTATCTCTGACCTTTCTTTTATGGTGACCTTTTGTCCTGAATTTGTGTGTAACAAAGCAAACACAGCTGAAAATAATAAAGCCGTTGGGAATAAAAGAAAAACAATCTGGTAAAAGTACCAACGTATGCGTATACTGCAAAATGCAAAGGAAAACTTGAAAAATAGAGCATAAGGAATTCCATATCACAAAGTCCAGCAGTGCTATTCTGTAACCATCTCACCGGGTGAAGTGAGCGTGGAGTGAGCTATCAGTGTCATTCCACCTGATGCTAGGGATGACCAACTATCATAATTATTTACAATCATAATCGAGATTTAGATACCTAATGTTCTTATGCTAATTCTATTGATTATTTTTATAAGGATTTCAAAGCTAGCATAGTGCCTAAACAATCCTACTGTTTCGGGAAGTTTTTCAAATGAAATAGCGAAACAGAAATTCAGACAAACGCATTGTTGTTTTTTTTTCTAGTTTTTCCTCGACTAGCCCTTTATTGCCTGACGCACAAGTGCATTAATTGTTCGTGCGTTGAATATAGTAAGACATACCTATGTACATGTATAAGATAGCTACATCAGAAAATGCGAATTGACATTGTCAGTTATTATGAACCCACTGTAAACTGATTAAAATGAAATACGTTAATGCAATCACATGGCCTAATCGCGATGTGTCTTGGAGAAGCGATTGTAGATTGACTCGAGTAAGGCGCTCCACCCACTGCACCGCGCCCCGTCGCGTAGCGCGGGATGGCAGATTTTACCATTGTATGCAGGTATCTCAATTTATATAGAAATCACGCCTAGCACAACACACTGCCGACGCGGAAATTCGCGGGAAGGCGCCTCGTGCGTTATACGTTGCTCCGCGCACCGCGGCGGGACGCATCTTCAGTGGGTGAACCGCCTTAAGATTGTGTAACGTTCTTTGGCGTTGTTACTAACCCAATTCTATAAAAAAAAGATGAAAGAACCTGGCCGTGCCTGGCTGACGGAGCATAGAATTCAATCTCACACATACTATGTGGGAACGGGAACTCACATCTAGGCACTGTCATATTCATATTGACATTTGTTTTTTTTTTATTATGTAGGTATCGTCACGTATGCGCGCTAATAGCATTAGGAAAATGCAATACTAACGTCCAAAATGTGCAGACTAACACTTTATTGTAGATAAACATATACTTACTTACATATGTCGTTGTTATCAATAAAAAGAATATTCATCAAATGGTCACCATCTTGAAAATATTATGTTAAAATTCAACAGTTCCAAACGGTCACCCGCGTGCTCGCAAGGTGTAGTGATGTTACCATGACAACGGCATTGCGAGGATCGCGTGATCAAGCCGCGCATGCGCGCTAGACAATGTCATCAATAGGTATAAACTTTTTTTTTGTTCGCCTTGTGCAGACGCCATTTCGTATTCGGTTTAGAGAATAATTAGTACGCAGGGATTTATTTCAATTCATGTAGATATGTAGGTACCTATCTAAATACAACAGGTTTTATACATGTATAATGTCAGTTTAGTACCTACACTTTGATGTCAACAATTAATCCGCTTTTTAGGGTTCCGTTGCCAAATGGCAAAAAACGGAACCCTTTAAATAGATTCGTCATGTCTGTCTGTCTGTCCGTCCGTATGTCACAGCCACTTTTCTCCGCAACTATAAGAGCTATGCTGTTGAAACTTGGTAAGTAGATGTATTCTGTGAACCACATTATGATTTTCACACTAAAATAGAAAAAAAACAATAAATTTTGGGGTTCCCCATATTTAGAACTGAAACTCAATTTTTTTTTTCGTCAAACCCATACTTGTGGGATATCTATGAATAGATTATCAAAAATGGTATTGAGGTTTCTATTATCATTTTTTCTAAACTGAATAGTTTGCGCGAGAGACGCTTCCAAAGTGGTAAAATCTGTGTCCCCTCCCCCCTGTAACTTCTAAAATAAGAGGATGAAAAAACTAAAAAAAATATATGATGTACATAACCATGTAAACTTCCACCGAAAATTAGTTTGAACGAGATCTAGTAAGTAGTTTTTTTTTAATACGTCATAAATCGTAAACCGCAATTTGCCTTTCATTCAATCAACTCAAATATAAAAATAAATAAAAAATAATTTCATAAACGTAAACCTTATGCATAAACCGAGAATACCTACAGGTTTGTACGAAACCCTCGGTGCGCGAGTCCGACTCGCACTTGGCCGGTTTTTTTAAACTATTTACCTACTTACTGCTCATTTAACCTTTATCGCGTGGTGACACCTGCACGCTAAGAATAGCAATACCAAGAAGTACCGTACAACTACCTACTACGAAGAATCTCGTAGTCTGAGCATTGATTGGTAAGGTAACGATGATGAGATTTAAAATATTATTATTATTATTATTTATTTATTTCAGACTACAAATGAGGTCCATTGTGTTAGTAACAATCTTACTTAGCCTATGTTATCATCATTCTCATCAAACTCATTGTCTATAATAATAGAATATTTATCAAATCATCATCTTGATACCTACTAGGTATGTCGCTAACGCTTCAAGTGACTACCGCTTAGCGCGCCTCTGCCCATGTTCACTTCACCGAGAGTACATGCGATGATGCGACGAGAATCGCGTGAAGTGCTCACGCCGCGCAAGCGTACTAGGCCACTAGTTCATCAATGTCATACATTTTTTTTATCTTTGTTTTGATGACCATGTGCTTGTACATATTTAGAGTTCAGACAAAATTATTAGGTACTCATTTATTTCAATGTTTGTAGGTAACCTATTTGGTTACAAACAATAAAAAAGAATATTCATCGAATCGTCATCATCTTGATAATAATGTCAAAATTCAATAATTCAAAACGGTCACCCGCGTGCTTGCGAGGTGAAGTGATGTTACCATGACAACGACATTGCGACCATCGCGTGATCAAGCCGCGCATACGCGCTAGACGCTGTCATCAATAGGTATCTACTTTTTTTTTGATCAATTGTGCAGAAGCCATTTCGTAATCGGATTGAGAGTAATTAGTACGCAAGTATTCAAAACATTCATATAAATGCATGTATACCTACTTAATAATCGTATTATTAATAAAAGAATATTCATCAAATCATCATCATCTTGATACCTACCTACTATGTCAAAAATCAACGTTTCAAACGAAACTCGCGTAGCGCGCCCGCGTGAGACCACTTCACCTTGACTAAATGTGACGAGAATGGCGTGAAGTGTTCACGCCGTGCTAGCGTGTCTCATACGGTGAGCACCGATTGAGTAACGGTTGATGCGGGGTGACAGACGCGCTTGCGCGTTAAGAGCTGTCATTGTGAGTTTTTTTTTTAATTTTTAGCCTTTCAAGTCATTGCTAAAGGCAATGACGTATTCGCAGTTAGAGCCAATGGAGTATATTTTAATATCAATTCCAACCATTGTTGAACTTTTCAAAATTATAAATTATGTTTTCAACAAATGAATATTAGGTACTTACTTGAGAGGTGTGAGATCGAGCATTCGGTGAATCGAGAGGCTTGTAGCTAAATAAAAACAGCCGCACAGTCCGACCGATCCGGCTAAGCTACGCTTGCCTCGGTCGTTCTGTCTATGGGTGACCATCTTTACAAGACCTCGAAGGTCGAAACTCTGACAACCAGTCTTACCAAAGGTGTAACATATTAACAAATAACTAGGTTGTCGGAGTCGGATGGACAGTCATTGCATGTAAAATACCAGTGCATTCAGCTGCAGCCAGTTAAGACTGGAAGCCGACCCCAACACAGTTGGACAAAGGCAGGCAGATGATGAGGTGAGATCGAGAAAGTTCATTAAATTGTGCAATGCAAGTATTCAGTGATTGGTGATATGTTCATTTACATTATGTACATAATACATGTAAATAGCATATAAGTTTTTTTTAAACAGCCTATCATCTAGATAAACCACAGTTCCAAGTTACAAAACCTTATAACAACAATACACAAAATATTTAGACATATCAATAATCTAGTTATGGGTGCTATTGAGACACAAATTGCTTATCTCCCTTGCTAACAAGATTTCAACATTATTCATGTATTTATTTTCGTTTATTTTTGTACTGTAAGGTACACCTCTGCCCAATCCTTCGGGGAAACAAGGCGTGATGTTATGTTTTTGTTTTTTTTATTTCATAGTATGTGGAAATAAACATTGTATGCAATTACAATAATTATTTTAAGCCGATAGAACTATGTATGTTTTGGTTGCTATAGCCTAATTAAATCTGTTTTCATGTATACCGATTTACACAATGCATCTGTTTCTCATCCCAATTGCAGATGTGCTGCAAGAAATTTCGTGAAGAAATGCGTTTCTGACTGAATTTCTGTTTCGCTTTTTCTTTTGAAAAACTTCCCGAAACAGTAGTAATGTTAAGATAGTTTACTAGCTTTGAAATACGCATAAAATGATCAATAGAATAAGCATAAAAAATATTATCAAAATCTCGATTATGATTGTAAATGTTATGTTTGGTCAATCCCTAGCAGCATTGGGATGACACTGATAGCTCACTCTACGCACCTTTTCACGGTGAGATTTTTACAGAATCGACATGCAGATCGTAAATCCCCTAACGTTATGTGCTGTCACCGCGACGTTAGTACTTGTTGTAGCGAGCCGCGCCGGTGTGCCCCCGAACCGCAGTATACCCGCAGATTTATACCAGGACTTGAGGCATTCCGCTTCAACTGCATCAAAGACTGGGTCAAAAAGGTTTAGCGCTTTGACGGGGCCCGCTCAAAATTGTCTGTTTTAATAAAGGTAAAGTTAATCTGCAGAAGTAGACGGCCAAAAAGGTTTGTCATTATATCGTCTATGTGGACATACGAAGTCTCTTTGAACAACTGCATACTTGACTGTAATTAATTATACGCTGGGAATGTATTTTCTTATGGTAATTAAACGGGTTTACCCCTGGGCAATTATTCTGGCTGTTCGTCCGTACACTTAAAGCCTCATAATTAAAGACAGTGTTTGGCCACAACTTACTGAATATTGTATGCGCTGAGTGTTCACCGAATTATTTCTCATTTTCTAACCTCGGGGGAAGGCCAATGTGTACATATGACCCCTACTAACGTGCCTGTAAACAAAACCACTTTGTAAAGATAGTTTTATGTCGACTCTATTTCCACCAACAAGGTTAGTTAGCATTAAATATTAACAAGGGAACACAACTTGAGTTCTTTTTGTTCCTCCGTAACGAGAATCCAATTTAAATGTATATTATAAATAGGAAACTAATGAAGTCAAAGAAGATTTCTTAGACTAACGAATGAAGTGCCATTCTTAGGGCTATATTTCACCTGGACACCATAGCGGCGCAACCAGTTGCGCCACCGTGGTGTCCGTAAGCTACCAAACTAGACACCATACAGACACCAGAGTCGCCACACCATACTGTGACAGTATCAAAATGGACCTCGAAGAGATAGCACTACTGCTGTATGTACGTAGGAAAAGAGAGTTCAAGAGAAAAAAGAAACAGTGGTGGGTTCATCTTTATTTAGGCACTGGCGGCCGGACTGGTGGCCGAGTGAGTGAGACACCATACAGCGCTATAGTAATTAGTGGTGGCGCGACCAGCGTGGCGGCGCAACTAGTAACATTCTGTGCAACGTCCGAGTTGGTCGCGCCGCCAAATTGGTTGCGCAACCAAACGGACACCAGGTGAGTAACTCTCTATAGAGTTGTATACATTTTGTTGGTAGCGGCAACTGGTTGCGCCGCCATGGTGTCCCGGTGAAATATAGCCCTTATAGATGAACTCTCAAAACTCAGCAGACGACGAAAGCTTTGCGTGAAACTTGTTAGTTAAATAAATTCATTTTTGCTGCTCGGCCGCGCATCGTGACTTCTGCGTATAATGCAGGACTGGTCTGCAATAAACGTAGTTGTCAATAACTTTGTCCGATTTATTTAAATTACTGCCGTGTGAAAGTTTGTATTAAAAGTAACCAATAGTAGTGTAGTAGTAGGCTTTACTTGAACGAGAAACTTTTCACGTGAAACAAACACCTTGAAACCGCACGTATTCAATTTTAAATGTTCAAATCATCTTTCATTTATTTTTGGTGCCTTGGTTACAATAATAAGAATGCTAAATTTTATTTGTTGTTGATAATTAATTGACTGCTATTATGCACCTTACGGTCTCGTATGCTAAACATTATCTTTTATTAATATTCAGCATCGTCACGGATTAGGAAATATGGGAAAAAATACACGCGATTATGGTATCTGAATTGCAACACATTTTTGAATGACTCGCTTGACAGTTAGCCAAACAATATTTGTAGGAGTTTGAAGTACCTACTAACATGAGAGGGTCGAAAATTTGAGAAGCTGTTGACAGAATGTGATAGAACTGTCAATGTATTTTATTGTGTACTAGGTTGGCGAGTTAACGATTTGTACCTACTTGTAGCAAATTCCTCAATTGATGTGAAACATGTAATTTTGAAGTGAACTAACAGTCTAACCTTATTATTCAGAGAGTAATAGTTAACCGTTATTCCTGTAACTGTTCTTTAGGTATTCAGTTTTTTTAGTAGTATTTTACAAAACATAATACAATAATAACAGAAACAGATATTTCAGTCTACTACTGGTGTACGTTAATAATAATAATGTAAAAAAATAACGGTTTACTTACTCAAAGCAGAGCCTGACTTGTTTTCAAGACAGCTCTGTTGTGAGTTTTCATAAAACTTCTAATTTTCTACATCTTAATTTTCAGTGCGCGCCATTTAGCGCAAGTACGTATCTACTGACCGAAGTAGATACCTACTTGAAAGTGCGACGCTAAATGGCGCGCACTAAAACTAAAATGTAGATGATCAATAGATTGTTGAGGTCTTTGGTGATGCATTTAAACCATGAACTTTAATATTGTTGTACTTGTATAGATTTTTTCTTTTTGTGGTTGGGAAATCATCAAACAACGTCTCCCGCTCTGGATGTAGTGGAAGAGCGTGTCAGACTTTTACTAACTAAAGCCCACCCGAGTTCCTTCAATTGCCTATTCTAGGGCCACGGTAGCTCTTTCGAACAAATCTGGGACCCTGCCAGGCATCGGTCCAGGCGGACCCCTTCAACCCTCTGACATCTCATTCAGGCACGCGTGGAACACAACGCGCCGTCGACCCGAACTTGGTCCTTGGCCAGCGGACTGCCGGTCACCGCAGGCGCGCCTACGATGGCCGGCAGTCCGCAATTGACTCCCAACGCCTGAAGCGTCTCCTCCTGCGGCGGCTAGTGCGTGAGGGCGCAGTGACTGCCTCTCCCTTACGCACTCTGCCTCCTCCTTCGCGAGCATTACTGCTTCGCAGAAGGAGGTGACGGCTTCACATGCCCTCTTGCTTCATACCGGGATTGCACCAGGGCCGGACGTGAGAGATCGCCGCCGCCGATCACCTCCACGAGGACACGGCGGTGCTCCGCCCAGGCAGGGCATACCTCCACCGTGTTCTCCAGGCGATCCATGCAATGATAACATCCGGGCGATTCCTCCCGCTTTATCCTGAACAGGAACCGCGCGAAGCAGCCATGCCTGTGTGGACCTGCGTAAGGCGAAAGGTGACGACGCCGTGGCGCCGTGGCGCCTCTCTAGCCACCCTTTTTTTTTTTCAAAGTGGGGACTTGACACCGCAATAGTGGTGTTCCCAGTATTTGCATATCTATGAGCACTATCAGTTTTCTGTCTTAAATCGAGATATCTTTAAGAGAATTTACTCAATCCTCCTTTGTCTTTATAAGAAGTAGGGTTTTCTTATTCAGGTTTATTTTGTAATTTTTACGACCAGTTTAATTAGATTTTATGTCATCTGTTTCACATGTTGAAATTATATCCGTACACTTACCGGTTTTTTTTATTTGCCCAGTTTGTAATAAATCGCCGCATGCTAACAAGCGTAAACTTTAGCAAATGTGGAACGCTAATTTTTTTTCTACCCAGTCATTTCATTTGCACACATCCAAATGGTAGAATGTTTTTATGATGAAGGCTAGATTGAAAAAAAAAAATTGTTTAGGTAAGTACCTAGATATTACTAAAACTATCCAAATATGTTGTACTTGATACGTAAGTTAAAACGTTAACAAGTTATACCTTCCATACGAATTAAAAGGAAAAAAAATCTATCGTAAAACTGAAAGTACTTTTTATATCAATTCTTTGGACAGGTCAGCGTCGCGTCAGTTGGTTTACCTAGATGTGTATAGATATAATAACTCTCCGGGTATCGACAGCATGAGTTCCTGACACCTGTAAGTATGACAATAATCTAGTAACTAATAAAGATCAAATTCGCAAAACAAGTATTTGTTTGTATGATTCTGACGGGTGTCATGAATGCATTTTCTTGATGGCCGGATTATATTACAGTCCATTAAGTTGTCAGACAGTGCGTTCTACAAGAAAATATTTCATTTCTCGCGTGAGTGTCGTCATCATTCCAAAAGCTTGCGTTCATGGATTTGAAATTACATTGAAAATTAATCACCTCAAAAAACTGCACTACACAGTCACTTTTTTAGCTCATCCGTCGCATTTAAAGTGCCTCTTATAGCACTCAAACAAAATTGAAAAAAAAAAACATACTCTTTTGCAACTTGAATATATTTTACTATAGTGGTTAATTATTAACTACACTACTTAATTAGGACACGTGTAGTGGTAGCGTATGTATGAAAATAAAATTTCTCTATTTCATTATTAAAAACTTACAATTCAATAAAGTTTTAGATTTGTTTTGACATGTTCGTGTCTTGTTAGTTACACTTGCACATTATAAGTAAAACTGCCACCTTATAAGTACGCGAAGTGCTTCTTCGCGTACTTATAAGGTGGCAGTTTGAAAAAGGGGACAATGGAATGATTTCTTTGCCTGGATACTTGCCAATTCCTTATTTGGTAATTCCAGTTTTTCGTATAGACTCCAACGCAGAATGCTGACAAATTTCTTCATAAATAATTCTACAGAGCATTTCTTTGACTTACTTGTTTGAGTCCTTTTTTAGTTAATTTGAAAATGAGGTTACTAAATAAAAAAATAATTGTAACGCTGACCTTTATCCGAAGTGTGTTCGAGTATATCTGGTTTTTAGGGTTCCGTTGCCAAATGGCAAAAAACGGAACCCTTATAGATTCGTCATGTCTGTCTGTCTGTCTGTCTGTCTGTCTGTCTGTCCGTCCGTATGTCACAGCCACTTTTTTCCGAAACTATAAGAGCTATGCTGTTGAAACTTGGTAAGTAGATGTATTCTGTGAACCGCATTAAGATTTTCACACTAAAATAGAAAAAAAACAATAAATTTTGGGGTTCCCCATACATAGAACTGAAACTCAAAAATGTTTTTTTTCATCAAACCTATACGTGTGGGGTATCTATGAATAGGTCTTCAAAAATTGTAATGAGGTTTCTACTATCATTTTTTTCTAAACTGAATAGTTTGCGCGAGAGACACTTTCAAAGTGGTAAAATGTGTGTCCCCCCCCCGTAACTTCTAAAATAAGAGAATGATAAAACTAAAAAAAATATATTATGTACATTACCATGTAAACTACCAAGGAAAATTGGTTTGAACGAGATCGAGTGAGTTGTTTTTTTTTTAAAACGTCATAAATCGTAAACCGCAATTTACCTTACATTCAATCAACTGAAATATAAAAATTAAAAAAAAAAAATTAAACCGAGAATACCTACAGATTTGTACGGAACCCTCGGTGCGCGAGTCCGACTCGCACTTGGCCGGTTTTTTTATTACCATAATGATGAATGTGGTAGAATATCAAATAATAAATGTACAGATTTATATGTTAATACTATAAGGTGCTGAAATGGAATTAAGGCTCCATACTTCAATGTTTTTTTGTACGAATTTTCTAATAAATATTACGAATGATTTTGTATTTGTGTTGTTGGAAATCCCTTATTCATTTCATATTAAAATATCTGGTTGACCGATCTTTGCTCGGTATTTTTTGGTAAATTGTGTTTAAAATAATAAGTTTATGTTCAAGTTGATTATCGATAAAGTTGGTCATTGAAAACACGAATAAAACGACATTTTATAAAAATGAATCCTAGCTAGATCGATTTATCGCCCTAGAAACCCCCTGTATACAAAATTTCATGAAAATCGTTGGAGCCGTTTCGAGATTCAGATTATATATATAATACAAGAATTGCAATTGAATTGCAATATAATTATTGTATAAGCTGTAAGCATATATTAGCTATTCAAACCGTTACTCAAGTATTTACACCAATCTTTGACACTAAAAGAATAGTCTGCCTAGTTTTGTTCCAACTATGTGAGGTCGGTTTCCAGTCTAACAGGATACAATAGGATTTTGGTATGTGAAGATGGTCTTCGTGCGGTTGTTATAATTTAGTCACAAGGCCTTAGCTACTACATTTATTTACCAGGTATAAAATAGTCTGATTTTCCAGGTTCAGAGTCCAGTGCTGGTGGTGGAGCTAAACCTGGACAGACTCGAGGGCACACAGCTCAGGGCACTGGGTCTGCTGTCCGTGTACGGGTTCAATGTGACGTATGAGGTACGAGGAGCAACGCAGACACCGGGACCCACTTCATGCAGTGCCATTGAGTGCAGACTACTGGGGCACTGCTACGCCAGTCGGGATCATCAGTAAGTTAGTTTTGGCAACAATTACAAATTTAATTAAGTACTCATTTGTTTGCAATTTTCTTTTTTGTTATCATGATTCTCACTGTTATCCTACACTGATTTAGATTCATTATATCGTCCTTTAAGATTTTAAAAAAAGTTGCAAATATAGTACAGTCTTTGTTGGAAAACCGTTAGCTAAGGCAATAAAGCGTGGAGTGCTAACGTGAATAAAATGGGTGCCAGAGATTCTGACAAAATATACTGTGATTTAATGTTAGTGAATTTTGGCGTAAACAAAAAAATAATGCTTTCTTGTATAAAACCGTGGCAAACATTTTCGCGATTATTCATATAAGGCTGAATTTGTAATATTTTTCGCATCGCAGGGAGTTTTACTGTTCGTGTTTCGAGGGTTACTCTGGAGCGGATTGCGGAGAGGGTCCACTGTGCCCGAGGACCTCCAACATGTGTAAGAATGGCGGCACCTGCAGGTGAGTCAAGATTTAACCCTTTAGTAGCTAGCATTTAAACATACACAAAAAAAAGTAGGTACATATTTACTAGGAGCTTCTATCGTATCTAGGGCTGTCATTCAGTTCGTATATCCATGTTCAAGTATGAAGTATTACCTACTGTAACAATGTGTTTATTTCACGTAAATCATTACAGCAAATAAGGAGGATATGTAGAAAATCGATTTTGTTGTTTTCTTCAGTACCTGCTACAGCTCTGGTTTTTGTCTTCCCCGAAACAAAGACACATCTGTATGTGCCTTAAATACAGATGCGACTTGTGTATCACAAAACCGTTTCAATCAATTCCGCTTTTAGCGTACCTAGTGTATTCTCAATGTAGTTAGATTAAGTATGTTGTTTTCGTAGATTTCTGGTAGAAATATAAAAAAAGTCAACATCAAAAGTAATTTATTGAAATTAGTTTGAGATTTAGTACTCTTTGAACGTCAATTTAGGTACATAAGACACCCTTGAACGCTCGCTTTTCACCACTTCCTAGTTCTTTAGCTATGAAGAATAAGTTGGCGCAAAAAACCCCCTATCAATCTGACAAGCAACAAAAATTGCTACAAGACTATGCCTGTAAAAAAAATTGTATTTAGATGTTATTCACCGAATCATAATATACAAGCTATATGCTTCGACAGACAGATGGGCCCGGCCGCCGTCAGCTGTATCTGCGCACCGGGCTACACGGGCGACTTGTGCGAGGCGCAGGTAGCACCACCCGGTGAGAAGTTATTTAACTTGGATTCTTTATTTTCTAGTTTTGTTCAACATATGAAAACAGCCCTATAACTACAAATTGGGTTCTTTCTTGTCCTAATGTTTCTAATATCTTAAAAATTCGCGAAAGTACATACACCACGGACACACTGTTCTAATCTACTTCAAATTTTAATAAAATTGGCAAAATTAACAATCTTCTTGTAACAAGACGTCAATGTTTACACCTCATAACCTCAAATAATGTCTTGCGATCTATCATCATCAGGAAGCCGCTTTCAAAATAACGAGGCGTTTTTAGGAAATGGATTAAGTTTACAGAGAAAGCTTTTTGCCAGTACAATACACGATTAGAGAATATTTCGACTCCTGAACAGTCTTATTTCATCATATTTGTTTTTGCTTTGTGAATTTGAATGTAAGAATTGTCTTTAAAATAACATAACTATTAGTTACATAGTTACGGATCTCAAAAATACATTAAAACTAAGAACGGTGTACCCAACCAAACCGTCTCCCCATAAAATACGAACAACCTATTTTTTCAATGTTTAGCATCGCCTTCTACGTTAATGTTATTTGTGTAAATTTATTTTAGAATGCGGTATAGAAGAATGTGCAGAAGTTTGTAAGAAAGGAACGGCATGTGACTGTAACCCGAAGGATACAGACTTCTGTGAGTGTTAACTTTCATCGATAATGCTAGAAAGTAGTTATATATTCTATTTAGTATCTTTTGTCTAACAGTATTTAAATGTTGTATGTTTGTAGCATCAGCACGATTTGAAACAAGACTGGAGGTAGTGGACCAAACAGGTGTAAACATATCTCAAGAAATCATACAACAGCACGCGTAGCATGACCACCGTAGATATGGGTTTTATCGACGGACGAATAGATAAAGTAACGCTTCGGGTACACAGTACGACGGCAGCAAAGTAGAAAGAGTCAACTACACAACTTAACGTAAAAGAATTTTTTGTTTTGCCTTGTGTCGCAGGTTCGCTAGGTTCAGCTGCACTTTGCAAGGTCAGTCTTTGGATGAGTGACCATTTAGTTTATGAGTGGCGTATTGTCGTAGGTTCGCTAGGTTAAGCTGCACTTCGCAAGGTCAGCCTTTGGATGGGTGACCATTTAGTTTTTGTTTTGCCTTGTGTTGCAGGTTTGCTAGGTTAAGCTACACTTCTCAAGGTCAACCTTACGATGAGTGATCATTTAGTTTATGAGTGGCGTTTTGTCGTAGGTTCGCTAGGTTAAGCTGCACTTCGCAAGGTCAGCCTTTGGATGGGTGACCATTTACATAGTTTATGTGTGGCGTTTTGTCGTGGGTTCGCTAGGTTAAGATGCACTTCGCAAGGTCAGCCTTTGGATGGGTGACCATTTAGTTTTTGTTGACACCGACCGTATACCGATAGTTCACGCAGTCGAAAGTTATGAGGTAACAAACATTAAAAAAAATACAGTCGAATTGAGAACCTCCTCCTTTTTTGAAGTCGGTTTTTTGAAGACGGAAAATAATTCTGAGTCGAATCATGTCGAAGAATAAATTTTATAAAAGTGCAATTGACTCTTTCTACTTTGCTGCCGTCGTACTGTGTACCCGAAACGTTACTTTATCTATTCGTCCGTCGATAAAACCCATTTCTACGGTGGTCATGCTACGCGTGCAGGTATACACTGAGAAGTTATAAAACAGGATAACATATTCCAGAGATAAAATAATTAATAACAATTATTACGTTACTTCTTTCAGTTAACAAGCTATTTGAAGGCGTCAAACATAACATTAGAAGATGAAATAGAAATTCTAAACATAAGGTAAGTTTTTTTTTATTAAACAACAACTACTGTTGTTATACTCACGAGATAAATTTCATGTTATTATGATGTAGGTATTATATCTATGGTTTATGCGTGTGACAGTGCGGTGTCGGAAGGAAGCGCGCATGAGGTGTGGGTGCGTATGTGGGGCATGCGGCGCGAGGCGGGTGCACTGCGCGCAGCACTGGCGCGCTTTCGCACACACAACGCGCGTTTGCGCACCGATACGCTACAATTCTATATGCAGCCTGCGCTTAGTTTGCACGTGAGTATATGCCATGACTCAGTCTCCGTAAAGTCATAATTCTCTGAGCCGCCTTTTGTTAAGATCTTGGGCTCAAGTCACATTAACGTTATGTTTTGTAGGTACGTGTATAAATCTTTAAAGTTATGTTTGTCATGAGGTATATCGCCATATTAATAATTATGTACTTTTGAACAAATCAATTTTACTTTTATTCACATTTTTAGAATGAGCGAACTTATTCAGTCTCCCGCATCCCAACTTTGTCAGGATTAATTACAATACAATGGACCACTTGGGCCCGGTTGTTAGCCAAACATATTTTCAGTATTTTTATTAAAAAAGATGAAACATGTCACATGCCAAAGTACGGCGAAGTTTGGTTTTAAGTATGCGTATAGTTATATCTATTCATAAAATAGCAATAGCAATTGAAACTCTGCCCACGTGTTCGTAATCTGTGCTACTTTAAAATGTTTAGTTTTAGCTAGAATGCTATCTGCTATTGGTCATCACCTCGACTACTATCTACAACGTTTCCTAGACGATAATGTAGTTTTCTCAACCCGCGTTTTCGAAGATCTTCTTAACTTAAATAACTTGCTTGCTCTGAGAAACAAAGTTAATCAACGATATGCTAAAATAACATAAAAATGACAACGTTTTAAAGTTTGTTCGATATTTAATCCTACGTATAATTTAACACTCGTTAACCTGGTTGAGCCCTGCATTATACGCAAAATTATAAACGATGTACACTTATTTTATTAGAATAAAATCATGCAGAATTTACATATTTCAGCAAAATCCAGTTCATTTTCATAAATTTATGGTCGGTTTCTTTAAAAGGGATATTTTATTAAGATTGGATTCTCTTGCTGCCCTCCAAAAAATTAGTTGAGTTACTTCAAAATAGAAATGTACGTTATAAGATACAAGATTCTGTCTTATATTTTTTTAGAAATGTTGCTGTAAAATTGGTACAGTTTTTACTAAAGAGTTGAAGACTAAAAGAGTGTTAGTTCATGATCATATTGGCTGGCAAATATTTAAATAGTTAGGCATCCTTTTGCAGACTTTGGTTGTAAATCATCGCCCAGAAATATGGGAGGGGTCAGAGTTCATACTGACATGTATGGCGTATGGATCCCCAAACATTGCCTTCACGTGGTACAAAGATGGCGTCAAGATTAACTTCAATGGAACTACGAGGTAAGTGAGTGAGGCTTTAAACGTCAATGGGCCATTTTTTTAAATGTTTAATCTTTAAATTTCAATCATTTGTTTGAAAAATACTGACGTCTAGCCGGACGGACGCTATCGCTACGTAATAGCCTGGTATTAAAATCAAAGACCAAAACGAATCCCTGCACTGAACGAGCATCCATCTAAGTACCCGGTCACCTTTATCTAACTGCACCGAGTAACTGGCTAGCTTCCTGTTTTTGCAACATTTTTCATTGATGCGCCGCTCTTACTGGTCATAGCATGATATTATTCAGCCTTTCTTGATAAATGGGCTACTCAACACTAAAATATTTTTTCTATTAAAACTGGTAGCTCCTGAGATTAGTACGTTTAACCAAACAAATAAATTCTTTACCTGTGTGATATTATAGTAAAGATGTATGTATATAGTTATTATAAAATTAAGAAAACAAGTTTATTCAGAAGAGCAGACTAAAAACTTTATTTTTAAGAAACAACATTTTTGTCGTAATCCTTGAAAAAGACGACGCTGTACGTTTGCAGTTTGCGGAAATAAAGTCATTAGAAGAACATTTGTTTTTCAGAGATATTTGGACGCGCACAGTATCAGAAGATGCGCTTGGTCGTCGCATGACAGTATTAGGCATATCGGAAGCAAAGAGGCCTGACAGCGGCAAGTGGTCCTGTGCAGCAGAGGATGCTGGCAGGAGACGATGTAGAGCGCTGAGGCTGACGGTGTTGAGACCACCCGATATACGACTCGTGCCTTCCACAATCACTGTCAATAAAGTGAGTCTGTCTTAACTGGTGGTAGCCTTTGTTAATGGAATATTAGTAGATTATTCACCAAGGGAATAAGGCGGTATCTTACGTCACAGGACTTATAATCTCTAAAGCAGCGAAGGATTCTAGGGTTCCCAAGAGCAGCGCGGGAGCTCTGAGTTGCTCTGAGAGCTAACTACTGAGTGGAGTGAGGGAGTAGAACCTGTCTTCCGAGTGCAGCTAGGTATTATAGCTTGCCTAAGACAAAGGCACCTTTACTGCCGAGGAGAATACTCTACGTTTCGCTTTTTTTTATTTGAGGTTCCAAATACAAATCACATTATTGACCAGCCGGTTACAATGACATGCAGTACAATATACTTGCCCAGTTAAAGCCTAACGTTATTATTCTGACTTACATATTATTATGTTGTTGTACGATATTTTGCAGGTATTGTGAAAAAACTTTTATAAAAAAGCAACAAACAAAGATGATATACCAGTTCATATTAATATGAGTCAGGGCGATAATGTGAGAATCACATGTCTGGCGGGAGCTGGGCGGGTGCACGGCGCGCTCGGGTTCAGTTGGGCGAGGGAGAGGACGCTGCTACCCATGGCGCCGGGGAGAGAGGTCTGGGAGGATCTGTACCCCGCGGGGAGTGTGCTCAAGCTTTATAATGTACAGGTACGTTATGTTAAGCGTTGAAAAAGTTTTGGCTTCAACTTTCATACTTTTCGATAGGTATATCTTCTTATCGTTTTTAATTAGAAATCCAGCGAGTTCCGGTGTCAAGTATCATCGGTAGCTGGCACCAACGCCAAAGGTGTGACTATGTGGGCTGTAGGAGCTAACGACGTAGCTTGTAAGAGCAACGCGTCCCATGGTTTGCGCTGGCCGAAGACTGCTCCCGGAGCTCACGCGACAGCCACCTGTCCACCGGGACATAGTGGAGAGACTAAAAGGTAACTTAACGCCTGATTTTATATCATCACATACACATCAATGACTAAAAGTTTTAAGTCGGTAAATTATTTTCAGGTTCTGTGAACCGAAAACCGGACAACATGGCGTCAAGTGGATGCTACCAGATTTCTCTGGTTGTGTTGCAGACTCACTCAGAGATATTTATGAACAGGTAAATGAATAACAAGAACGAGTAGGTAATTTTTCTATTCATAACAACCATTTGAGACATACAATATTGTTGTCAGTTCACTCTGATATCACTGGGCTACTCATGGCGCACTGTGTCACACGTGTTGCGGAAGTACGGTGCAGTGCTGCGCACACTACCGACACACCCGGGTGAGGGTGAGCTTCCACTCACACATGCAGCACACATGCTGCACTACCTCATGTCTGCTGCAGCTCAGCCAGCCGACAGATACGACAGCGTGGGCCATCTGCTGCAAATCTATGATCACCTGCTTACACATCCTGATGCTTCCTTGATGAAGAGGTTAGTAGGTACTAAATATTTATGTTGAACAAAGGTGTAGTTTATATGTAGTTTAGAATTTTGAATTGATTAGCCATTATATTTCTTTTAGAAAATCTTCGATCTTCAAAACGCGGTGGTAGACAAAGCAGGCATTTTTTTTTTTTGTTTTTTTTTTTTTTTTCAGGATGGGAAATCATCAAATGACTTCTCCCGCTCTGGGCGGAGCGGGAGGGCGTGTCAGACTTTTACTGACTAAAACCCACCCGTGTTCCATCAGTTGCCCATGTGCCAGGGTCACGGTATCTCTTTCGAACAATCACGCGACCCCGGCAGGACACAGCAGGCATGAGGAGTGACTTTGACAAGCGCTACCACGAGTTCACAGTCATAACGAAACCACTACACGAAAATAACGCAGCGCACTTCGAGCTTCAACCAACTCCAGTAGGAAGTGAGGAGTGGCTTCTAACGTCAGCAGGAGTGGAGCTGGTCGATAGAACTGGTATTGCTTCCGTGGTCACCGTGCTGTATCATGATCTGGAAGCAAGGTTGCCGTCGTTAAGAAGATACGTCGAGTATAAGTAAGGACGCCCTTTGTCATACACACACACCCTAACACAGACGTGCATGTAGAGCATGGAAAGACAAACGTTTATTTACGCATGTTTTTTTTCATTTCGACTAAAATGAAATATCTTACACATATGATGTTCCCTGATCTGAAAAACGGCACAGACATAAAGCGGAAACGCAGGGCGTTGCCTGTGAGGGCGTATATGCTGGTACCACTGAAGTGAGCATGGGTCTCATACACGCGCAGACAGTACAACCCTCACCCCCACGTGCGAGACCAGTCGTGGCTCAGAGGTAACGGCTGACGAGTTGTAGGTTGTGGGTGTGAATCCAGACCTTTACTTTTTGTAAATTATTTAATCATCACTGCTCTCAAAACGGTGGAGGAAAACATCGTGAGCACACCAGTATGTCTTAAAACCAGAAATTCGAAAGACACGTGACATCTACCAACATGCACAGGGTCCGTCTGGTGGAATACGGCCTGCTCACTCTCGCAGAAAGTAGGCCTTAGTCCCAGTAGTGGAACCATTAGACTGATTATGCAATAAGTAGGTACAGTGCAGTAAGTAATGCATTAAACTACAGCCTAACTTCAGTACAGTCTACCTTTATGAATAACATGATTATGTATTTTTTGTTATAATATGTAATAGCAATTTATTATTTCGTTTATTTATTTTCAAACATGCTAATAACATTAAAAAAAAATACAGAGAAATATACAAAAAATGTAAAAAGTGGTCCACCGGTATCAGGAGCAGGGTTCAAGCTACTGTTGGTTAGGGCTCCAGAGACAGGAACCACCCAACCCACGATGCGAACCGTATCGAGGAGTTTTGCCTTCTGAATCAGGCTTTTGATCCAACCGCCTAGACAGAGCCCCGTAAAAAATGTTGATCGAGGCTTTCCACCATCAGCCCATAGACCGATACGGCAATCGGCACAGTGACAGCCGATTCAAAATTCCACATGGCAACCTCGTGTGCTAAGTCGAGATATTTAATCTGTTTCTCTTTCTCAGCTTTCACGAGGTTGCCGTCATGTGGAATGGTAACATCGACTATCATTGTGCGGCGCACTAGCCGATCTATCACCACTATATCAGGCTTACTGGTGACAATAGTCACGACTGTAATGGTAGACCGATCCCAGTACAATGTGACATGGTCATTTTCTATAACTGGGTGGGGCATATTCTTGTGATATGGTACCTCAGAATCCATTAGTTTATATTGCAAAGCAAGTCGCTGGTGAATAATCCTGGGTTCTTGGTTATGCCTGTGCAAGTACTCGTAGTTTTTCGTCTAGATAACTTCGTCTTTAGCAGATTATTATTATCTATAAAACTAATTATAGCCTCCATTACAATTCGCAGCGTAACGTGGTAGATCTTTAGTTTATTTGTAGTTTTTAGATCTTTAGTTTATTTCCAGTTTTGTTTTGTTTGTTTTTGTTTCGTTTTGTTATTTTATTTATCTATTATTTTACTTCCCCCTACACGGTAGTTATAGCAGCAACTGTTCCAGGTCTGGCCGCGCGACAGAGTACACAGTAGCATCACAACAGGTGCAGGTGTCTGTGAGTGGCGCGGGTGTTGATCCCTCGCTCCCTTTTTTTTTTTTTTTTTTTTTCAGTATGGGAAATCATCAAATGACTTCTCCCGCTCTGGGCGGAGCGGGAGGGCGTGTCAGACTTTTACTGACTAAAACCCACCCGTGTTCCATCAGTTGCCCATGTGCCAGGGTCACGGTATCTCTTTCGAACAATCACGCGACCCCGGCAGGCATCGGTCCTAGTAGACCCCTACACTGCTGCTGACATCTCTTTGAGGCGCGCGTGGAACACTGCGCGCCGTCGACCCGAGCCTGGTCCTTACCGGGCGGCGAGCTACCCATTGCTCGCCACCCGCAAGCTCGCGCCTACGGTGGCCGGGAGTCCGCAATCGACTCCCGACGCCCGGGGCGTCTCCTCCTGCGGCGGCTAGGGGCGTGAGGGCGCAGAGACTGCCACTCCCTCACGCGCCCCGCCTCCTCCTTCGCGAGCATTACTGCTTCGCAGAAGGAGGTGACGGCTTCCCATTCCCTCTCGCTCCGTACCATGGCTCGCACCAGGGCCGGACGCGAAAGGTCGCCGCCGCCGATCGCCTCCACGAGGACACGGCGGTGCCCCGCCCAGGCAGGGCACACCTCCACCGTATGCTCCACCGTGTCCTCCAGACGATCCTCGCAATGGAAACACCCGGACGTATCCTCCCGCTTTATCCTGAACAGGAACCCACCGAAGCACCCATGCCCGGTGAGAACCTGCGTCAGGCGGAAGGTGAGGACGCCGTGGCGCCTCTCTATCCACTCCTCAAAGAGGGGACTTACCGCCGCAATTGTGGCGTGCCCAATCCCTCGCTCCCTCACACTGTCACACTGCTGTTTGCGCACTCCAAGAATTATACCGCTATTGGTGAGTAATACACCAGCCAAACACAACGCTACACAGCGATGTCATCTAGATTGTATGCTTGCTGACGCAGTTGTTTCATCTCAGCACCTCAGCTCGCGTGCGGAGGTCGTTCGCGGTCGGCACCGCGCGTGTGGAGCACGCAGGCATGTGAGATGCGCACCAGAGCGCACACACGTTGCGTGCCGCTGCAGGGAACTGGCGACCATCGCACTCTTCACTGTCCACAAGGAGAGATTCGTGAGTACTATTTAAAAAAAGAAGTAATAGAGTAAATACACCTTACACGAACACCCCTAATTTTAAGTTATTATTAAGTTAGTTAGTTATTAAGTTGATTTTATCCTTTTTGTTCTAACAACACGGAACTGTGAAAAAAAAACAGGGAATGAGTTTGCAACTGTTACCGATATGTGTTCCAAAATTGACCAGAAACTTTAATATTTACTAATGTAAGGGTTGTTTTTAATCTCATTTTATTAGTTAGTTTCTGTGGAGTTTGATTTTTATTTTGGAAAATTAATTATGACAAATATTTCCAAATTTTTTCATACAGGACGTTTACTTAAGTTTAGCAAGTTGACGGTCATTAGACCGTCAACTCGCTAAACTTAAGGTATACACAAAGTATGGAAATCTATTTTACTGACACGCAACACAATTCATGGTCCTTTACCAAATGAACACTTAGACGCCACCTGGCAACGTCAGTAACTAGTAAGTATGTCGATAAATACTAGAATGTTATGCATATTTTAGAAGTTAATGAGGTATATTACCCAAAGTAATTCCTGAACTGTGACGGATATCCATAAATTGGAATAACGACTGACTATAACTGACAAATGGCATTTTTGCTAAAGGTGAGAAATTTTCTACTGTTTAAATTATATTGAATAGTGTTAATTTTCAAGAATTCATTAATTTTTTCAAAACTGTTTATTTTAATTTACATCTCTGCCACGACTTTTAGTGTATTGCACTGAGAAACCCTTTTTTGTGGGTGGGATATCATCAAATAACATCTCCCGCTCTGGGTGGAGCGGAAGGGCGTGTCAGACTTTTACTCACTAAAACCCACCCGTGTTCCTTCATTTGCCCATGTGCCAGGGTCACGGTATTTTTTTCGAACAAATCTCGCGACCCTGGCATGGCTGAGAAACCCTTAAAGTGATAACGATTGAGTGTTTTGTATAAGACTAATAATAATATCTTAATATCTTAGGACAACCGACACACCGTTATCTGATCCCAAACTAGGCAGAGCCTGAACTATGGTGACCAGACAACTGATAAATATACTTGTATATTTCTAAAAACATACATATTATAGATAAATTACACCCAGACACTGAACAAATGATCGTGTTCATCACACAAAGATTTGTTCTGGGTGGGAATCGAACCCACGACCTCAGTCTTAGCAGTCAGGGTCACTAACCACTCGAATAACAGGCCAGTCAATCGACAAGACAACTTTATTCTTTAGGCATTCAAAAATGTTTTTTTCAGACAGGTACAGAAAATGACTTACGAGGCATAGTGAAGATCACAGTGAGCCTTGGAGGTGCAATGTGTCTTGTGGCGGCACTACTGCTGCAGGTCCTCGGTCTGGTGGCTGGTAGTAAAGCCAGGCTGCCAGTGCTGCTCAAAGCTGCCACTACGGGCTTCCACTGTGCAGCTATGTTGGCTCTACTCGAATGTGACACGAGGCAGGTGAGATATAATAACTGGAGAACTGTGTAAAAGGTTCAGACAATAAATAAGTAAAGTGATGCTTTGTCGGGCAGGAAGTAGCATGCCCGGGCGGTGTGGACTGGGCGGTGGCGCTGTGCTGGATGGCGGGCTGCGCCGCACTATGCGCTGCTCCGCTACTGCTGCATGCCGAACTGGCTGCCATAGCCACGCGGGTGCCCTCCGTCGGATTACTGTGTGGTACGTGTAGGAGCAGACGGTTTGGTGTGTGAACAGGAGAGCCAGGCGTGTCGCGAAACTAACGTGAATTGCTTGCAGGAGTATGCATACTATGCTGGCTGACAGCTCGACTGTGGGGCGGTGCACCGCTTCAGCTGGGCGCGGCCGCCAACACCGTGTGTGTAGCAGGGCAAACGCTACTAGCCGCGCTCGCGCTTGCACTCGTGCTCGCGCTTAGGGGGCGAGGATGCGAGCACAAGCCGGGGAGACAAGAGCACGTGCATGAGCGAGCACGAGTAGTGCGGCATTCGCTGGTGCTGTTGGTCACTACATGCGCGACGCAAGCGGCCGGAGTGACGTACATACAGCCTGGAGAGACCAGCATCACGCAAGTTATAGTACTGGCCGCCACCGCGCTGGCAAATGTGAGTTCATTCAACTGAATGACATTAATTCTTAATGAAATTGTCTATTGGACTTGGCCAAAATATCTCATCGCTTGTCTAAGGTTTAGCGATGCTGATGTGCTACGTGATCATGGACGACGAGTGTCTGCAGGCAGCGCGACGCCTGCTCACGCTCTCCTCGCACAGTGACTGGCAAGACCCACCCGAGGGAGACGCATCACACAGTTGTGAGTGAGATGCTGTTTTTGACACATAATATGTCGTCATGATTCCGTTGTACTAGATTTTACCCCAACAAAGAAGACCAAAAATATATTTTTTTATTCTAGTCCGTCTTCCTCGTTTTTCCAAAACATAGGCATAGCCAACTCATTTTTGACTTAAATACGTGGATCAGAATGCTTGTATTTTCACCAAAAAACAGAGCAATCACCAGCAATTATACTGTATATTTATATTTTATAAGATAGACTACCTTTTTGCCCGAATGAGGGTTTCATTGAAGTTATCTATCCGTTAGGCTTGCTTCTCGTAAGTGGTGTGTAGGTACTTACTCAAAAGCAGTAGCACATGAAGTCATTTTTGCGCCGTTACTGTAATAGCTGTATGGCATTCCAATGCGAGGATAAAACAAATAATAAGCTGTTGCCATCATATTGTTGTAGTGTACATAAAGCAGTCTCGCGAGGTGGAGTGCTCGTCGCCTCATGTGTCACCCGCTAACACCTACTGGCAAGCGCCGACGTTAGAGAGCCCGAACGCGATGTACAGGTGAGGACTGAGGTACAGTTTTTACACTGAGTCACTATTATTCAAACGCGATCACGAAATACGTTCTACATGATATCTGACATATTCCTTTGTAGACGTCAGTCGAGCGGCGCGTGTGTGGCGGATATAGTGCGGTGCGTGGGGTACAAGTATAAGCTGCAGTCTCCGCGCATTCATACGCGCGCTCTGTGCGACCTGATACCCACAGGTAGCGCTACGTGAATACTTCTTTCAGGATATGATTTTCTTTAGTTTTAGTAGTTTGAGGAAGCTCTATGAACTTGGGTCATTAGTTGGCTCCATCTGGTTACCTGTAATATGAATTTCTAACGCTTTTCAGTTACTTTTAACATACCTCACTAAGCTTTAGACTCTAAACCGCCTCCATTACGCTTGGCATCATACAGCATGGTTACATTGTGTCTCCCGCAGACGGTGACGGTTTGTGTAGAGCTGCGCGTGCTGCCCGCGATGCACGCACCGCCACTCGATACAGACAGGTGCACCTACAGGGACAGTACTGACACGCCCAAGGTATATATTTACATAGTACAAGTTCAAATCCATGCAAATTCATTTAAAATATTAACACAAAATCTAATCTTATCATCATTTCCCAGGAGAGCTGTACGATCTGTAAGTCGACGCCCGACGTGTCGGCTCGTCCGATCAAGAGTTGTCTCAAGAAGCGCGTGCCGCAGTTGTCGAGCAGCAGCTCGTTGCCGTCCATTCATCGCGAGTGTAGTGACGAGCACAACCAAACACACATGCAACTAGTCAACACAGACGCACACGACACATCAACTACTCATAGCACACATACACACACTGACAAAATGCTACACAAGATATCACATGACCTAGACTTCCTACTCAACAGGACGCCGAGCCGAGTGACCGACCACCGCTCACAGCACATAGAAGAAGCGCCCACTTAGTAGTGCGGGATGAGCGATAGTAGGTGTACATAAACTAGTGACGTGGAAACAGGGATGTGATATGACAACCTTAGAGATAATAATGTACATATTTATGGATGTACATATAACAGAGATTATATAGATGTACTTATAAATTAGGATATAATCTATATATTAATACGTGAAGCGAAAACTTTGGATCCCTTTTTACGAAAATTGGGCAAACGGAGGAGTATGAAATTTCGCACACTTATAGTTTATACAGAGAAGAAGTGACGAATGCTAATATTTTTTTTAATTATGCGTTTAAATACATTATTTTCAATAAATAACACGTTACGCACACTAATGTTCATTACCGTGTAACTAATACACATTTGCATAGATATTCTTTTGTTTATGGTACAAATCTGTCTTTATTATTTTGTGCAGTGTTACCAACACCCAGAAATATTTACCCCTAAAGCTTAAGTTAAAAACCCCTAAAACTGCCACAATTACTAAATAATCCGCTAAAAAATTATAATGAAAATAACCAACGAATGTTCAGTAATCATAGACCGGCACACAGTAGTGATATTTGTCTATATTTATTACGTGACATTCACTCTACATTCTTAGTATCGAGGAACCGTACTAGAAGTCGCTAATACTTTTATTGTAATCAAAAACACAATGAGAAATGTAAGATGGCAAAAAATCCCTAAGAATACCCCTAAAAATGGAACGCCCCTAAAAAATCTCAATCCTCTTATTTACCCCCAAAATTTGGGAAAACTCCTAAGTTGGTAAGCCTGATTTTATGTCTATAGTCCCTTGATGTCAAGTATAACCATAGGAAATAAATTAATTTTATAGATAAAAACCTATTTCATTTTTAAAATCTATGATCATATCGAGAATATTTGTCTTTAATATTATTTGTATTAGCGACGATAGGAATTTAGAATTTAGATTTTTAAGAAATATTTTTTGTGGTTTTATGGGGAGTGTCAAGTATGGCATTAGTAAGTTTCCCATACAAAACTTAGTGTCGTGTGCAACCTGTAGAGGTTGGATGCCTCATGATTGTACAGGCTGGTCATAGATTGTACACGCTGGTTATAATTATGACATTTGGAACCGTCATAATTAATTAAAAATAATAGGGAAAATTCTATAAAAACAGAACAAATTTCTGTGATAATTCATTCCATATTGTTCCATATCCAGCAGTTAAGAAGTATTATGAAAATAAAGAAGAGAGTCCTAAAGAAGTATTCTTTACTCATTACACCTACGTTCTGGTCCTGGCCATCACCATCCCGCCAGCGAACCCTCTCCACAGTAGTACAGCGTCAACAATTTGTCTATAGTGTTACTGAATATCAAATATAACCATATTATTTTTTATATCTATTATTATCTATATTTTTTATTTAATAATGTATTTCTATTCAAATGAAGTACGGTCGAATTTCGACCAATGGGCGATCACTAGTCTTAATAATTTTGTAATGCATTTTCGTAAAAAAACGAACAATTTATGGTAAACTAAAAGAAGAGAACAGCTGTATTACATTAGATTCTTGTTCTTTACATGACAGATCGATCTGAATATTGTTAATCAATTCATCAAAAAATAATTCTATCGTCATTACAGCCAAATAACGTCCACTGCTGGGCATAGGCCTCCCCCTCACGATTTCACAATTATATTTTTGTATATTTTGAAAATATTGTTTTATTTTCCATCACGCTACGACCCTAAAGAGTCTGGAAAATTGAAAAATAATTTAAGAGGAACGGTAAGAGAAAGCGAAGTAATATTGTGGGAATGCGATGCATTGCTCTATGAAATATGTTATTCTATGCCGACGAAGTCACAGGCAAAATCAATTAAATAAAGATAAAATAATTTTATTTTGAAACTGACCGCTTTCTTAATATAAATATTTGGTGGAAGGCACTACTATCATCATCATTAATATTTAAGCCTCGAGATGTCCACTGCTGGATACAGACCACTCCAAATTTAGGAGGCTTGCCATAATCGCCACGCTTGGCAACTGGGTTGGCGATCGCAGTTGGGTGGTTAAAAGCATTAAGAACGGTGCTGCCCATTCTTTAGTAAGTCCCTTAGTCGCCTTTTACGATCCCCAGGGGAAGAAATGGGCACCATCCTACTATGTCCGACTTATATTGTATTATAAATGTGAAAGTTTGTGAGGATGTATGGAAGTTTGTAATTCTTTCACGCCAAAAGCGACTGAACGGATTTCGATGAAATTTGACACATTGAAACTTTATAACCTGGATTAACACATAAGTATATATATTCTTTTTATTTCAGTAGTATGTTCCCTCAGGATATTTTCCCAATTCGGACGCAGCCACTGGCAAAAGCTAGACAACTAAAAAATATCCTGGTATGCAACCACATTTATTGCGCTTAAAATGTATATGTACCGCGATATAATCAGATCTTTATCAACAGAGTGACATCGATCTTTGGATGAAGATCGCAGTTTTTATTCCGAGAGCTATGACTTTTACAGCAGATATTTGATTATCAACTTTATAACAGTAGTGAAGTTAAATATCCTCAAAATGTAGATTGAAAGTAGTTTTATCAGCTTTAACAGCGTTGTATACTTTGGTAATGTACATGTCACAGTGGTAATATAATCTCAAAATATTTTTCTTTAAGGTGTAATGGAAGTCGAAGGGTGAAAATAAAAGACGTAGAAGAATACAATGTTAATGTTTAAACGATTTCGTTTGTTATTCGATGACAGGCACAAAAATATGCATAAGATACTCGAACTTATAAAATGAGAAAGTCATCTCATTGAGTTACATTATAAGATTTTGTAATAATAAAATACCCATAAAGTCTGCACTCCAAGCCAAATATGATCCCGATACAGTATGTCAAACTAAAAGCTCGGAATTAGAGAAAGCAGTGCAGCAGATATAAGAAGTGCCAAATAAATAAAATAATAAGAGCGCTGAAGGGTATCTGGGTTTCAGGCAAGGAGCTCGTGTAACACCTAGATAATGAATTTTCTCGATGTTAACTCTACATATACCGTTGAGGGAATTGTTAATAGCACAAAAACAGCTCTGGAGAATATTATGACTTACTAGCTTTTGCCAGCGGCTTCGCCCGCGCGGAGGTCGGAAATTATCCCGCAGGAACATACTAACTGTACCTGTAACTGTATCTGTGTACCAAATTTCATTTAAATCGGTTCAGTAGTTTTAGCAGGAAAGCGAGACAGACAGACAGACAGACAGACCGACAGACAGACAGAGTTACTTTTGCATTTATAACATTAGTTTAGATTCTGTAGCAAGTATTCACAGGCTATAAAGCAGATATTTCGTGTTTAATTTTAATACCGTTACCTCCCTTTGGTGGTTATCTAAATAAGAGTACCACATTTGATGCCCCATAATTAGTGATTGGTGTGATTGTCACATGTATGAGGCGCTTGTAAAATGTGTGCTCGTTTATAAGTTATAGATCTCGGGGAGTAGGTAATAATATTGGACATTGGTGCACGTGCGTGTCTCCGGGGGCAGACGTGATCGGTTTGCGTGACAACTCGCATTCATTCATGCTGTTTTACTACTCCTTCTATTGGGCAGAATATAAATTGTTGCACAGTATACATACAAATAATACTGTATCACATAATCTTAGCATGAAGGAGAACTATATACAAACGTGTGGATTAGTTTGCGAAATTAGAACGATACAAATAGACACATCTGCGATGGACTTTATTTACACTAAGCAGACACTAAATATATTAATTTCTAGTCAGTGAAACTTGACAATGTTTTAGCTGCTCTGGAAACAGTAGATCTTCAGAGTTGGCAAGCAAAACATGCTTGATTCGTTAACTAGCTGATGTTACTGTCCCGAACAGAGTAGTCATGCTATGTAGCCGACCAAATAATACTTATTATTCACGTGTAACGATCGATTAATCAACTGATGATTGGTGACGATTGATGTTGATTTATTATACTGTTGTAAAATTACATTGTCTTGAGTTAGGTAGACTATGGCTTACATAATTTGAACCTCCTGAGTCTTGTAAAACAGCGGCATTTTAATAAAACTGCACAAAAGCTGCCAAACTATACGCCTGGGAAGTTATTTGACGATTGAAAAATCCTCTCATCAGGCCTGTCAGCTATCACCTTCAGGAGGCTGTTGCCACTGCCACGCAATCTGGCGAGCAGAGACGCACTTTTCTTCCGTACGACAGCTGGGAAGCTGTCGATTCGGGTTTTTGCAAACATCTCTAACGCACTGCAGTAACGTGGCAGCCGCATCAGCGCCCTGAAGGCACTGACGGCACTTTTGGTACAGCTGATCTATATAGTTAGGGAGCTGGCGAGCAACATTTCGATATGATTAGCACACAAGGCAAACGTTATTAATAGTGATAATTATACCCTAATAAACATCAAGGACCTCGTCTGCCACCATGGTGGCGCTGCGTTGTAAATTTACAGCGTTTCAAAAATGTTAAAAAAAAGGTGTGCTATATTATGCGCACACGTCTGCCGCTGGGGCTGATGATCACAGTCAGAAACACAAAGAATCGAAAAGGCAGACATCCAGGGCTCTGACTTTTGTAGTATTCAATTTTTTAATTTATTTTTATGATTGAAAAAACCGTATACGAAGTGCACACTTTGCAGATTTGAATTGTTCGATTAAAAACAATGAGAAGAACCACAGAACAATAGTCTGCCAATATGTTGCCTCTGCGTTGTCTATTGGCAGTGCTGCAAAAATGTAAAAAAAAAACCGGCCAAGTGCGAGTCGGACTCGCGCACCGAGGGTTCCGTACAAACCTGTAGGTATTTAATATATATATTTTTTAATTTTTATATTTCAGTTGATTGAATGTAAAGTAAATTGCGGTTTACGATTTATGACGTTTAAAAAAAAAACTACTCACTCGATCTCGTTCAAACCAATTTTCGTTGGTAGTTTACATGGTAATGTACATCATATATTTTTTTTAGTTTTGTGATTCTCTTATTTTAGAAGTTACGGGGGGGGGGACACACATTTTACCACTTTGGAAGTGTCTCTCGCGCAAACTATTCAGTTTAGAAAAAAATGATAATAGAAACCTCATTACTATTTTTGAAGACCTATTCATAGATACCCCACACGTATGGGTTTGATGAAAAAAAACATTTTTGAGTTTCAGTTCTATGTATGGGGAACCCCAAAATTTATTGTTTTTTTTTCTATTTTAGTGTGAAAATCTTAATGCGGTTCACAGAATACACCTACTTACCAAGTTTCAACAGCATAGCTCTTATAGTTTCGGAATAAAATGGCTGTGACATACGGACGGACAGACAGACAGACAGACAGACAGACAGACATGACGAATCTATAAGGGTTCCGTTTTTTGCCATTTGGTAACGGAACCCTAAAAAGAAGGTGCACTATATTATGCGCACACGTCTGCCTCTTGGACTGATGTTTGAATTCCTTATGAAAACCAAGAAAATCGATGAGGCAGACGTTCAGGCCTCTGATATTCCAATAGCAGACCATTTGATTTATTTTTTTCAACCCGACGCTCGCGCCAAACCAAGCAGGTATGAAATATCCCCATAGTTCTTTTTGTGGTGTCTCTCTTTTATTTGGGAATATGAGTGAAAACGGTATAACTCAGTTCCGACCTTTTCCGTACTAAATGTATGTAGGCGACGCATCACACATTCATACTTACCTGTAATGTGTACCTACTTAAGCTAATAAACTTATAACTAATCCTAAAACTATAACTTAAAGCTAAATAACCTAAATGTGTCTTAATACTAAATACTTACCTTGTATGTTGCCCATGCCTATATCATGTATTTATGTGTGGAACTATTGATGTTATCAATAAATTGAAATGCCCGCGCGAGCGTCCCGTTCGCGCCTGTGCTCATTCGGTCCGCGATTCGCTCCTACATTCAATCATTCGCGGAAAGGGTTGGCGCGCCATCGCGCCCCCTCGCCCCGGCAGTCAGACGTTAGATTCCAACACGCGCACACGCACTGCGACACAACGCGAAGGACGCTCGCCCGCCGTTTGTTTACCGATGAAAACCGTTGTTTCCGTTCATCCCCCGGCCTCCCAACACACCAGCGACCTACCTACGAACTCTATACTTTACAATCTGGTCCTTCGAGCCGGATCTAGGCCGGGGACGCGAAATCGCAAACGGGAGTGAAAAGACAAAATGGCTACCGAGCCCGTGAAAAGTGTAAAAAGTGCAGTGACTCTGGCATCGTCTGCCTCAATCTCATGTCGCCTGAAACGCCAGCAATTGGAGCTGGCCGCCGCTGAAGCCAAGGCAGCAATTGATAAGGAGCTCATCGATAAAAAGCTAAAATGCGAGTTAGCTCTGATTGAAGACGAACGCGTGTCTCGAACTCACTCGAGAACCTCTGAGCTTGTGACTATTGATGAATGGCTGGACCATACGTTAGAGCCGCCGGCGACACGCGCCGCGGCAGCAATGTTGGAGCCGCCGGCGACGCCCGCCGCGGCAGCAAAGATGGCAGCGCCGACGGAGGCCGCGCCGGCACCGAATGAAAAACATGGCCGCGCACCCGCCTCCGCCGTTCCCGCTGATAGTATTCTCCAGCTAGCCTACGCACTCAGGGACTCCATGGACGCCTCGTCTGCCAGAAGAGAGGATAGGTTACTGACACGCCTGTCCACGCCACGTGAGCTACCTACTTTTTCCGGCGACTGCATAGAATGGTTGCACTTTAAAAGTGCATTCGAAGAGTCGTCCCATATTTGCAACTACACCGATTCCGAAAACTTGTGGCGACTGCGCCGAGCATTGAAAGGTGAAGCCAGGGAGGCGGTCACCGACCTACTCATCGGCAATACGTCACCAGCCGTCGTGATGGAAGCCTTAGAATTGAGGTTTGGGCAAGCTGATATTATTATTCAACATCTCTTGTCACAGATAAGGAAATTACCTCATTTACCTACCAATTATCATCACGAATTAATTAACTTTGCAACTAAAGTTAATAACTGCATAGCTACGTTGGACTCACTAAACCAACGAGACTATCTACGAAGCCCCGAGATTGCCGCTACCATAATATCGAAATTACCTAGCGTGCTACTCAGCCGGTGGACGGACTACGCCCACGATAAAGTCGTACATAACAACATACCTAAACTTGAACTACTTGGATTGTTCCTGAAAAGAGAAGCAAAGATGTTGTCTGTTGTTGGTGTACCACAGACACGGGATTACAGAAAACCCGACCCCGGGCCCCCCAGCCGTAAATACGACGAGAGACAGCGCCACTCCACGAGCCGACCAGTGTTTGCAACAACAGCCACGCCCGAGAGTAGAAGTAATAATAATAATACTTCGTGCCCGCTTTGTAAGAAACCTCACATTCTTACTGAGTGCCGTACCTTCAAACGCAAACTGAAGAGGGACAGATGGAGATTTGTAAGATCAGAAAATCTATGCTACTGCTGCCTGTTATCACGACACGGCCGTGACACGTGCCCGGCGCCCGTATGTGACATCGATAGCTGTGGGATGGCACACCATCCGCTTCTGCACTACAAAGCCAGCAACCCAAGGAGTGCGGTACCTGCGCCTACGTCACCATCACGCGACGAGACCGTGGCGCACGTCGCGACTACGGCCGCGACGACGCGCCCTCCCGCGCCCGCCGTTTCGGGCTCCGCTGCCGCGCTTGGCGCGCGCGCCCCGTCAGCCCCGACTTCAGCGGTTAGTGAAGTGATGCTAAAGGTAATAAAAGTGAATCTAAGTGGCCCCAAGGGCACCGTTAGTGCGTACGCGTTACTGGACGATGGCGCTTCTATTTCTATGATTGATAAGACTCTAGTTAACGAGCTAGGTTTAGAAACGTTACAATGTAGTCCGATTAAGTTCATAGATGCATTCGGCATCGAAATATTTCAGTCAGAAGTACCTAAAGTTTCTGTTAACATTTCTGGTTGTATGCAAAATGCTGAAAATTACAATGTAACCTTACGTCAAGTCGATAATTTGAATTTACCTAAACAAAATTTATCTTGCGTCAAACAATTGCAGTGTAATCATTTGTTAGGTATCAAAGATTATGTCTGTAGCGAATGTGTGGTGCCTCGTTTACTGATAGGGGAAGATAATTACTTTCTTTTAGCCCCCCTACAGATTCTGCATGGTAACAAGCAGGAACCGTATGCAACGAGATGCAGGTTAGGATGGTGCATTCATGGCTGCTATGATGGTCTCACTCACTCTCCCGTGAACGCGCACGCCTTCCATATCGCTCACTCGATGCATCCACAAGCGCAGCCGGAGCCGGAAGCTAGCTGTGACGTAAGTAAATTAAACGAATTGGTAAAAATGTCGTTCGAGCTTGACTCCATTGGAATTTCGACCGTACGTCGTGAGAATACGGCACATTTGAGAGCGGTAAAGATTTTGGACGAAACATCGCGAAACATCGGTGGTCAATGGGAAGTTGGTTTACCGTTTACTAAAGACCATCTTTCTCTCCCGGACACTTTTGATTATGCACATTCTAGATTAAAGGGTTTATTAAAGAAATTTCAGGCTGATGGTAAGTACGCTGAAAAATATTGTCAGGAAATGAAGCGGCTCTTCGACAACGCCTACGCGCGAGAACTAGAGGACAATGAACTTTCGCCGAGTCATACATGGTACCTGTCGCACTTTGGAGTCCAGAACCCGAACAAACCCGAAAAATTAAGGTTAGTGTTTGATTGTGCGGGAAAAGTTAAAGGTGTCTGTCTAAATGATTTTTTACTTACCGGCCCCGATTTGTATAATTCTTTACTAGGAATTATGTTACGTTTTCGTGAGCATAAAATTGCATTAATTGCCGACATTAAAGATTTCTTTATTCAAATTAAAATTCGCCATGAAGATAAACATGTTTTTCGCTTTCTTTGGCAAGAGAGCCCGGATATGCCTTTGAAAAAATGTGTAATGGAAAGTTTACTTTTTGGCGCCACTTGTTCTCCTTTTGTCGCACAATACATTAAAAATAAAAATGCTCTTAAATACCAGGATATGTACCCCGAAGCCGTCGATGTTATCATCAAAGACCATTATATGGACGATTGTCTTCACTCATGTGAGGACGAAAGTCAGGCTATCCGATTAGTGCGCGAAGTAACCGACATACACAAATCAGGCGGATTTGAAATTACGCGCTGGTCGAGCAACAGCCGCTCGGTTCTCGACGCAATCCCGCCCGCCGCTCTAGCGCCTGCCGCCATTGAGCTCACACAAGGAGCTACGAATACGCATGAGCGCACGCTCGGTTTGATTTGGTATCCGAGCGATGACTGTTTTGGTTTTAAAATTGCGTTAGATAGAATACCTCCTACTATTTTAGATGGTTCCGAATCACCTACTAAAGCACAAATGTTAAGTATTTTAATGTCAGTGTATGATATTCACGGTTTCCTTTCTCCGTTTACAATAAAAGGTAAAATTATTTTCCAAAACGTTCATCGCAGCGGAGTCGATTGGAATTACCGCATCCATTCTGAGGAACATACTCTTTGGATAAGTTGGCTCGCCGACCTACGTCAGCTGTGTTCGCTTCGTATTCCACGGCACTATGGCAGCGCACACGAGTGGATTGATTGTTATACTGGCGAGCAGTGGTCATCGAACATTTCGGATTCGAACCAAAATGATATTGTTGACGTACAAATGCATGTTTTTTGCGACGCTTCATCAAAAGCGTATGCAGCGGTAGTATATTTTCGTTTTACACGTGCAGATGGCCGTGTACTAGTGTGTTTTGTAAGTAGTAAATGCAGGGTAAGCCCGTTACGACCCGTGTCTATTCCAAGGTTGGAGCTGCAGGGCGCGCTACTGGGAGCGCGGCTCGCCGCCGCGACGCAGCGCGAGCACAAAGATGTTCAGCCTGGGAAGAGGTATTACTGGACGGATTCCAGCACGGTCCTACAATGGATCCGCAGCGACCCACGTAATTATAAGCCTTATGTGGCTCACCGACTGGGTGAGATTGATGAGTTGACGAAGTCGTGTGAATGGCGACACGTCCCAACGGTACACAACGCGGCGGATATCGCCACGCGTGATGACGCGCCCCCGCTGGCGTACTCCAGTACCTGGTTCCAGGGTCCTACGTTTTTGAGGCTGCCAGAAGATCAGTGGCCTAAGGACCGTAAGTTTACCAAATTGCAGGAGGACGCCGAGTGTGAAGTACGGGCGGTAAATGTAGTTGTTGCAGACAGCTGTTCGTCACCGGTTTTGCCTGATGAAGGTAACATTTCTAATTGGATTACTCTTGTCCGTGCCACCGCTAGAGTTTTGTTGTTCATTAGAAAATGTCAGCGTAAGACCTGCGAGCTTGACATTGTTCTAATGAAGGAGGCAGAGGACCTACTGATTCGAAAATCACAATTAGACAGTTTTAATAAGGAAATGGCATGTTTGAAGCAGAACAAACAGCTGCCACCTAGCAGCCGCTTGCGTCAACTTACGCCGTACTTAGATGACGCAGGTATTTTACGTGTTCATGGTCGTATCGACTCCGTTGCAGGAGTCCCTGATGACGTACGGCGACCAGCTATTTTAGACGGACACCACAGGATTACCCGTTTGTTGGTGGAATACGCACACCGGCAAGCACTACATGGCGCGAACGAGCTGGTTGTGAATAATTTACGGCAGCGCTATTGGGTGCTGCGACTGCGGCCGACCGTCCGCAGCGTTGCGGCCCGTTGCTTGTTCTGCCGCCACAGACGCGCCGCGCCGCAGCCGCAGCGCATGGCGGACCTGCCGCCGGACCGGCTGCAACACAATAGACGTCCCTTTACGTACACAGGCGTTGACTTTTTTGGACCGCTGGAGGTAACCATCGGTCGCAGCAGACCTAAAAGGTATTGTATGCTCTTCACGTGTTTGACCATACGCGCGATACACATTGAGGTGACCGAGGACCTCACCACAGACTCCACCATTATGGCGCTTAGGCGAATGGCCGCTCGTCGTGGTATGCCCCAGGTAATAATATCGGACAATGGTACTAACCTGCGTGGCGCCGACACGGAGCTGAAGCGTAGCATGGCTGACCTACACCAGGAGGCAGTGCGCGAGGCTGGAGCCATACGTGGAGTAGAGTGGAAATTTATCCCCCCTGGCGCACCCGAGATGGGTGGTGCTTGGGAGCGCATGATCCGCACCGTCAAGTCGTCCCTAAAGGTAATCTTGAAGGAGCGTGCTCCGCATCCTGACACGTTGTTGACATTGATGGCTGAGGTTGAAGCACTGGTTAACAGTCGCCCCATAACGCACGTTTCTGACGACCCGTCCTACCCAGAGGCGCTCACGCCCAATCATTTTTTGATCGGCTCATCATCCGCTAGCCCACAGTTTGGTAAATATGATAATTCTGACTTATTACTTAGGAAGCGCTGGCGGGTGGCACAGCGACTGGCCGACATGTTTTGGTCACGTTGGGTAAAAGAATACCTACCTACTTTGATACCTCGTCAGAAATGGACGTCAGAGTCCGAGGGTTTACAGGTTGGCGATTACGTGGTGCTCGTCGAACCCAACTTGGAGCGCAGCTGCTGGCGACACGGAGTGGTGAGTGAGACCCATGCAGGGAGAGATGGCCGCGTCCGCGTTGTAGATGTGCGCACTCGCACTGGCTTGTTGCGTAGGCCTGTAACTCGCGTCGCTCTACTTACACCTAGGGTTAGTGATAGCGCTAACTAGTTAGCACTAAGGAGGCAGATTGTAGGCGACGCATCACACATTCATACTTACCTGTAATGTGTACCTACTTAAGCTAATAAACTTATAACTAATCCTAAAACTATAACTTAAAGCTAAATAACCTAAATGTGTCTTAATACTAAATACTTACCTTGTATGTTGCCCATGCCTATATCATGTATTTATGTGTGGAACTATTGATGTTATCAATAAATTGAAATGCCCGCGCGAGCGTCCCGTTCGCGCCTGTGCTCATTCGGTCCGCGATTCGCTCCTACATTCAATCATTCGCGGAAAGGGTTGGCGCGCCATCGCGCCCCCTCGCCCCGGCAGTCAGACGTTAGATTCCAACACGCGCACACGCACTGCGACACAACGCGAAGGACGCTCGCCCGCCGTTTGTTTACCGATGAAAACCGTTGTTTCCGTTCATCCCCCGGCCTCCCAACACACCAGCGACCTACCTACGAACTCTATACTTTACAATGTATATCTATAAAATGTCTTGGTTCAAAATCTACGTATTTTACAAAAATAAAACGTGATTAAAAAAGTTAAAGACTGTTCCTATCCAGATCCTAATCCTATTCAGATTACATTCAAGCATGCAATTTAAAAAAAAATCTTTTTAGTTAAAGTTCCAATCGCATTTCGTTTCTGGCTGGCATTGAGAAAAAATATGATTGCATAGATTTCAGCTCCAGAAGTTTAATCGTTACCGTGAGTTTAGAGGATAATATTAAACAAACTTAAAAGAATAAAACTATAAAGAATAACAATAATCCCATGCAATACCCGCTGTCCCTTGATTCCGTGAATTTCAAACAGTTATACAGCTGAAAATCAGTGAGCAAAGTGTCTGCCACATGTTTTTCCGAATCCACAGAGTCATAGTGAATCGAATGGATGCAATGAGCACGGCGTGCTAATGATTTAGTAGAGCTTTTTTTTTAACATTTTTGCAACTCCGTCCCATGATAATGCAGAGTCCTGAATGTCTGCCTCTTCGATTTTTTTCGTTTCCAAGATGATTGTGACCATAAACTCCAGAGGCATACATGTGCAAATGATTTAATACCCCGATTTTTTTAAGCAACTTCAATCCGCTGTAACGCGAGAACGCAGCGACATAGGACCTTAATTGATTGGACCAAATCAATTTGTAATGATTTAAACTGCAATCCACCTCGACGTGAAACGTGTGCAAATCATATACCGAAACGCTCGCCAGCTGTCTAGCTAATAAGGCGCTCGAGTACAGAGATGTGCAGTATGCTTTAAAAAGCGTGTGTTTGACCGCTTCTGTACATCGAGCGAACCTACGGGCCAACATGTTCGCCCGTACCGCCAGTGCCCTGCGTTCCCGTTCAACATCACCATCATCGTTAAGGTCGTCAGCAATGAGATGTCTCGAGTATTTAAACTGATGTAGCCGACGAATCGTGACATCATAAATTCTAATTGGTGGTACATCTACTTGACTTTTCTTGCCAACAGCCTTAAAGACCATGAGTTCAGACTTTTTTACATAATATAACAATCCATGGCTGGCAGCATAGTTCTCGCAGATGTTTACAAGTTTTCTAAGTGCACTGACCAAGGGAGCCAGCAGCACCATGTCACCCGCGTAGCTGATGTTGTTAAAACACAACCCGTCAACAAAACAGCCTACATGCGCACTGCTGAGTCCCTCGATCAATGCATTCAGGTATAAGGTAAACAGATTAGGGGAGATTAAGCCCTCCTGCCTCACGCCACATTCCAACCTGTACGGTAGAAAATAGCCATTCCCCCACCTTACAACGTTTGTTTGGTTGCCGTACCAGTACTTAAAAACGTTCAGCAGCTCATTGGGTGTCCCTATTTCCATTAATTTATTCCAAAGAATGTCGTATGAGACCAGGTTGAAGGCCTTGGAGAGATCCAGGAACGCTGCATAAACAGGTGTACGGCTCAAATTGAGATAGTTACAGTGCCTGGTGAACCAATTTCTAAGAAAATTATGAAAGTGTTTTCTGGGTCCCTGTTAGCGGGGGCCATTAACATTCTGTATAATTGGGCAAATACAAAAATTGTGTTAAATTTTGCCGAAATACTTTCGAAAGTGTTAGTAAAAATTAGAGAAGTGATAATGCCATAAAAAAGGAGGAACATTTATTGAGTTTTTAAAGAGTAGTTTTCGATCGAGGATAGGGCTAATTTACGCAATATCTACGTATTTTTTAGGAAATGTTCATACTGAACCCTTTCTTTAAATACTGCTACGCTGAATTATACTAAAGTCATGAGAAATTTTGGTTACGTATAGCTTTGATTACACTACCGACATAACCAGACCAGCAGACCAGGACCAGTGATAATCATCCACGTGTTATTTGAGTTTCTTTAACTTGTTTGTGATCTAAGATTAAGATTAGAATGCTACACGATGTGGGTAAACTTGAACAAAATAACCTATCATCATTTCAGCCGTAATACGTCCACTGCTGGACATAACCTCCCCCAATTAGGGGGCTTTGCCAGAATCGCCACGCTTGGCAGGCGGATTGGCGATCGCAGTATGGTGGCAAAATGCATAGAGAACGCTGCTGCCCATTCTCTAGTAAGTCCCGTAGTCGCCTCTTACGACACCCACGGGAAGGAATGGGGTGATGCTATTTGTTACGTCCGGCACCACACGGTACAACCTATATATATACCTAACTATTTGATTTCCATGGTTGGCATGGTTTCATGGCGATAAGGAAAAAATGTTCAAAGTCATTATCTCCTGATCATCGCGTCGCCACCGTCTACATAACAGACCTTAATTTTTGCCAAACGGAAAATGGAGCCTGTCTTTAAATGAAGCCCTTTCTTAAAAAAATCCTTTTTAATAACATTATCTTTTTCCTTATTTTTTGTGCCAAAAGTTACGAAAGTATTTCGGCCGAATTTGTCTTTCAGTTAACCCTATCTTCGTGTTGACCTAATTAGATGGGAGTTTTAATTACGCGACGGTTTTTTGTTGCTATCAGTCACGCCTTGCTGTTGGAATACTAATCAGCGCTAACTGTAGTTGGAAACTGGCTGGTATACTGACATACTAACACACGATACTACTACAATAGACTGAATTTATATTAGTGCCAATATCAACAGTATAAATTGGCGTCATAAAGTCTTCCTTAACTTCTAACCGCGAAAATATCATAACCATAAAGCGTAACTTCTTATGGACACTAAAATTAATAGGAACTAGGATTTCAGTGTAATTTAATTACAGTTATTACTTCTGATGTGTTACTATCGCTGGTCTGTTTATAGGGTCGGGATCGTATCATTTCCGTTTGATTAGCGAAAAGAGAGATATTAAAATTTGATAAAAATGTTATTTAAATATAATTGTGTAATGTTTATTTCATTTTCACAACATAAAGTCGTAAGTTATGCGTATCGACAGTTGCGTTAAGCGTCCGTCTTTATTTGATTTTAGAAATTCCTTATGCTTGGAATTGATAAATCTTTCAGGGTTTAGACGACAAAAATAATGAAAAGTTCAATTGAATCTTATTACGATTATCCGTAGCATAATTTTTCTGTTAAAAGTACTCTTAAACCATGCATTCTTAGGGCGATAAGCCGTTGGTTCCGGCTATCATTCGATTACGTTTGACAGAAAATATCTCCAAAACCACTCTTACGAGGGGATATCGTGTTACCTGTAACTGGGTTGTGGAGGTCAAATTAGCAGTTGCTTAATGTAATATACTTGTATTCAGTGGCATCCAGTTAGACTTTAACCAACTGTAACATAATTAAGAAGAGGCCAGGAGAATTGACAGGGGTACATTTTACTTTACTACTTTCGGTATAACAAGAAAAACGTCATCTGAATGTCATTCCAAAATGCGTTTGTTTTGGGATTGTCTTCCAGTAATGAGAGTAACTTCACTAGTTACTGATGATCCAAGTTTGTTACTAATATGTGTCGTTGAAATCGTAAGGATATGTAGCCGATAATTTACGGCTATAGGACCTCAGTAAAGTCGTAAGATCACTTCTAATTTCACTTACCTAACAAATATTGACGCAATTCAATTTCAATTTAGCAAAATTCAATAGGCACCTACGATCAAATTTGTCACATTACGCTCTGACAGTTAGAGTCACCGCGTCGTGTGAACATGTCTCAATCATGATAAGTAAATTGGTTTTAAGGATTTGTGAATGAATTCGCGTTTGCAATCACGAAACTGTGTAGGTGCCCCACTGAGTAATAAATAAATGAAATGTCGATTTGTGGCTTAACTAGAACAAAAATTGCGTACGGTGCCATTGTCGGTACCGTTCAAAAAGTCTCTATGTGAGCTTGTGCAATCATTTCCATTCAGTAAGGTTCATTCTTAGCAGAATAGGCACATGATAGGTAGCACCTCATCAGTTAGCAGTTCCGTGTGCCACAGTTTCACACACAAAATTACGCTGTTTTATTGAGCTGTGATTTGTTGGCAGGATTTAAGATTGCATAAATATTAGGAAGTTGAACCAGTTTTGTTGAGGCTTTGTGGTAATTATTAATAAAGTTGCATATTCTAAATTAAATATTTAGGTATTAACCTCAGAAATAGTAAAATAATTAAATTATTTAGATATTATTTAGGCAATGTATGTGCCTATCGTATTATACTGTTTTAATCACTTTGAATTTCTATCACCAGTTTATTTTACAAAAAACACGTCGCTGGAGAAAGCTTACCTACTTTAATTCAAACAACACTTATAATTATGTATTGTGTTCAAAGTCAGTCCGCGTGGTAAAACATCTTTTTATTTTATGTATTGTCTTCAAGGTTCTTCAGAACATAAAAGCAGCGGTCAGTGCACTGTGTGTAATTATTGCACCACACGTGTTGCAGTATTTATTATAAACACGACTATACAGTGGCCTTTTTTCTGACCGGAATATATTGTTTTGTTTGCATAATGTAGGCACGCGTTGAGCACTTTTGGTAACTTCACAATCAGTAGCTGGTTATAGAATTCTTTCCGAAATAAGTTCTTGTAGGTTTAAACATATTGATTCTCATAAAAAATACAAAGTCATGAGAACAATGCATAAAATAAAATAAGCCTTCAACTAGCGAGCTGTCAAACGTCAATTATTAGGTTGGTCATAGACGTCATGTCAGCACATGAGTCATAGAAATATTAAAAACATAGATAAACCAATCCAAAGCATTCAGCTTTTAGAACGTGATTAAATAAATATGCACCTAATTGTGACTTGTATGCTTTGAATCAGTGTTATTTTTATAGGAATTTTGTCATACATATATTCGTGATCACTCAGGAGTTAATATTATGAAAAATGAGTTCTTGTCCGCAGTGAACATGCTGCAAGCAGCTAACACTCTAGCTGTCTTTTAAAATAGCAAATTATTACAATCAAACTCATTAAGGTGACGTAGCGAGATAAACGTGCTTTTTCTTTTTAGCGTACCTTTCTTACCGTATGACTTCCGTACTTAATCTTTTAGTGTATGTTTTTTGACTATATGATCTAGTATCCTGTAAAAAGAATACACGATACGATGAAATTTTCTCGATACAAAAAAATCGCAAAGTTCTATCTATGATTATGATTTTTTTAGCCTCAAGGCGCGATGCGTATGTATTATTAAACATAGTTTACTTTAAAACATTGATTATAATTCTATCTAAGTTTTTGTAAAACAGTTTTCGTTTTAATAATACTTTTCATTCATAAAAAACGGCGATTCGGTTTGGCACATACGATATTTTATTCCAAGCGCACACACATTATCGCCATCTCTTCTTTTGCCTATCATAAATAGTGTCATCACTCTCGCTCGTTCATAAATCAGTCGCCCAGTAGGGCTCATCGACGACAAACCTATGTCACTTTTTTACAAATCGGTGCGATCAAAATTACTTTTTTTAAATATTTGTGTTCACAGAAAAAGGTAGTAGTCAAGCATTTTGCTGTAATTATTTAATATAATAAGTGTTGGCTTTCCAAATAACTTTGTATTTCGTCTGTATATGTGTCTATTTTTGTAACTGTGAACAATATAACATTCTTTCTCTATTACCATTTAGAGACGACCTAAATTATGTATGAAAATGGGAAGAACCATAAACCAAAACTGAACAGTACCTTCAAGGTTAGGAGTGCCTGCACAGGGCAATTAATTTATTCATTTTGCAAGAATGAAATACCAATAAGATGATGATAACAATAAATCGAATTCACCACCTTCACTAAAGCATTACAGCAACAATCTATTCTCACTTTGTAAAATAATATTGAATAAACACCTTATTCTCTAGAGAAGAACGTCTGTTTTATCCCAATAACTTATAATAATCATTCATTTAGAAATAAAATAAAATATATAATTAGTTTTTAGGTTTGAATTATGTCAACAATATATCTATATGTCAAGTACTGTCACTTCAAATGCAAGAGCACAACGAATGAATGGAGTAGCATTAGAATTGTAAAAAAGGTGAGGTTTTACTTGACAGCAGGCCAAAGAAGGGTAATTATTTAAACAGGCTGTGTCAAACGCCGAACTAGTATGTTTTTAACATAACATTGGTATGTAAAAGTGTTTGTACAAACCTACTTACAGAAATAAAATCATTTATCATTTATAGCAGATGTGAAGTTTTATTGAAAATATAAAGTTTTATTTCATATATCAATCAAATCAGTTTATTTCGGGCTACAAAGACCCAAATCATAATACCATACAGACTATCATACATACAAATAAAAACCACGTCAACATAATTATTGTACACGAAGTGACGGCGACGTGTTGCGCTGTGTAGTATCGCGTAGCCTTCCGCGGAATCGCCGATACACGACACCCTTTTTTTTTTTTTTTTTTTTTTCTGGATGGGAAATCATCAAATGACTTCTCCCGCTCTGGGCGGAGCGGGAGGGCATGTCAGACTTGTACTGACTAAAACCCACCCGTGTTCCATCAGTTGCCCATGTGCCAGGGTCACGGTATCTCTTTCGAACAATCACGCGACCCCGGCAGGCATCGGTCCTAGTAGACCCCTACACTGCTGCTGACATCTCTTTGAGGCGCGCGTGGAACACTGCGCGCCGTCGACCCGAGCTTGGTCCTTACCGGGCGGCGAGCTACCCATTGCTCGCCACCCGCAAGCTCGCGCCTACGGTGGCCGGGAGTCCGCTATTGACTCCCGACGCCCGGGGCGTCTCCTCCTGCGGCGGCTAGGGACGTGAGGGCGCAGAGACTGCCACTCCCTCACGCGCCCCGCCTCCTCCTTCGCGAGCATTACTGCTTCGCAGAAGGAGGTGACGGCTTCCCATTCCCTCTCGCTCCGTACCATGGCTCGCACCAGGGCCGGACGCGAGAGGTCGCCGCCGCCGATCGCCTCCACGAGGACACGGCGGTGCTCCGCCCAGGCAGGGCACACCTCCACCGTATGCTCCACCGTGTCTTCCAGACGATCCTCGCAATGGAAACACCCGGACGTATCCTCCCGCTTTATCCTGAACAGGAACCCACCGAAGCACCCATGCCCGGTGAGAACCTGCGTCAGGCGGAAGGTGAGGACGCCGTGGCGCCTCTCTATCCACTCCTCAAAGAGGGGACTTACCGCCGCAATTGTGGCGTGCCCAGCACTGGGTTGCGACAATCGTACCCGCCATGTCGCCATGAGATCACACCGGAGCTCTGTCCGCCGTGCCGCGATTTGTCGCGGCAGCGGAGTTTCGCCCCGGCGTTTCGCCTCCTCGCGCCACTCCCACATGTGCGCGAGGACCTTTGTACACGACACCCTTCGGCCAAAACTCTTCCTTGAGGAAAGTCTCGATTTGATGAGTTGGAACTCGCACCACGAATGACTTGAAGTTCGTGTTGTGGCACGGTTCCAACTTCTCGACCCTTAAGGTCCAGTTGGACTTAACACGTACAAACTCCACGATCTCCTTAACCTTCGTGGTGTAATGTAGACGGGACACATAGAGCTGCGTCGTTAGTGTAGCTGGACGCAGCAGCATATTGAGTCCTGCTAGCGCGGTCTCACACTGGTTCCGACTACGAAGCTTCTCTCTACCTTCACGAAGCCATCCATGTCAGGCACGTGGCCTGACGCCAGGCCTAGGTGTTTCGAACCCTATATGTACCGTGTTTGATACCTAATCATTAGCAGCCTATAACGTTCCCACTACTGGGACACAGGCCTCCTCTCGGTGAGAGAGAGTGGGACATAATCCACCACGAGGGCCCAGTGCGGGTTGGTAGATGTCACATGTCTTCAATTTTTTGGTTCTAAGACATGCCGGTTTACTCACGATGTTTTCCTTCACAGTTTTGAGAGCAGTGGTGTTGAAATAATTTACACAGAGTAAAGCGCCTGCTCGGGTTTGAACTCGTAAGTAGTAGCCGTTGCCACTGAGCCACCACTGCTTCTCGATATCTAATTGATATTTAATCAAAGGTCTACAAGAGTGCTTTCTGAAAACATATTGGCTATTTATAATTTTTCATTCCTACAAGATTTTAATCAAAATCAAATAATTGGATGATCAAAACAATGGTGTTTTACTCTGTTTTGAATAACACTAAACATACTTCTATAATCTTATGAAGACTGTATAGCAAATTATTTGTGTACTCCATCTCTGAATTACCCCTAACCCCAAAGTAAATGTAATGAAAAATAAAGTTAATAAAAGAACAAACATACATACGAGTTAATAGGCTGATAAACACATTGCTCTCAGCAGTCGGGTAAAACACCCAAATAAAAAGATATAATCTAGACATAGTTACAAAATATCGGCAATAATATCGGTTTTGGTTTTCTAACCGCAGTCACACGTAATTACTAAAATATATGTATATATACGTCAAGTCATTTTGACATTTATCATACACATTGCCATACGTAATTGACCTTGAAGGAAATATAAATGACTTGTAAAATAAGGTGAAAAAAAAATCATAACTAGTATTACGTAATGGACGAAGTCTATGTAAAATATTGTAATTGTCATTTACCAAATAAATGTATAGTGATCGGTGAAACGAAATTGAAGTTTATTAATCTCTTAAACACCATCACATATTTTATTTATAGAGCTCTAGAAGATTAATTCGTTATTTTTAATTTCATGTTGTAAATCTATATATTAATACGTGAAGCGAAAACTTTGTATCCCTTTTTACGAAAATTGGGCAGACGGGCGGTGTATGAAATTTCGCAGACGTATAGTTTATACACAGAAGAAGTGACGAATGCTAATATTTTTTTTTTAAATTGTGCGTAAAAATACATTATTTTAAATAAATAACACGTTACACACACTACTATTCATTACCGTATATTTAATAATACACACATGCATAGATATTCTTTTGTTTATGGTCCAAATCTGAGGTCTATAGTCTTACTGAATGTCAGTTCAGTTCAGTTTATTTATTTGTTAATATAGATAAAATATAAAGATCTTATTTGTTTGTATTATTGTCAAGTAATAAATTAATAAATAGGTAATAAATTAATTTTATAGATATATAACCTATTTCATTTTGTTCAATCTATGATCATATCGAGAATATTTGTCTGTAATATTATCTGTCTATAGTGTTACTGAATGTCAAATTTAACCATATTATTTTTTTATATTTATTATTGTATATATATATTTTCACTTGATAATGTATTTCTATTCAAATGAAGGACGGTCGAATTTCGACCAATGGGCGATCACTAGTAATTAATAAATACTTAAATTGTTTATTATATATTTTTAATTATGTTAAGTTAATCAATCTCGTATAACCCAACATCTGTACATAAATATTAGCTAGCTTTTTCCCGCGACTTCGTTTGCGTAAATCTTACGTTACGCGGACGCACGTGAAGTCGCGGAATAAATAGGGTTAATGGGTAACGAATAAGGTTTAGTCGTGAAAGAGTAACAGACAGACAGAATTAGTTTCGTATTTATAATATTACATATAGATAAAGAAGATAATTTCTTGCTGTAAGATAGTTTTATTGCTTATAATTAAATATTTGTATTATTTGTCTACTCCATCGCACGCTACGTGCAAAAATTTCATAGACCGACTAAATTAATGCTACTTTCACGTACTTTTTTCTAAGATGTTTCCGTCTCTACCTTGCTATTGCAGTTTGACAGATGTGCAACAGTGACAGGAATAGTGCTTACAGCAAGGCTATGCTAAGTTAGTAACGTTTTTTATATCGAGAAATTTTCTGTCATTAGTTCAACTTTTGGCCGCTGGTTTTCCTATTCTCTATAAACGGTTCAGATATAAGTTTGTGGCGGCCGGCCACTTTAGGTTGACCCGCCATAAACCACGCCCATCCTACTATCATTCACATTCAAGGTGGGCCCTTAACGATTGTGCAAAGTAAAAACAAACTACTGCAATAACAAAATCTTCATTGTGCTGTCCTCATTACGTAGTTTCGTGGGTTTACGTGAAGTTTGTTCGCGACGAGCTTGATTTGCGCTTTCTCCCAGAGTATAACCGAGTAACATTCCAGAGTTTTCACTGACTATTATTTACGCTGGATTTGTACTCACAAAATTAGGTTTAAAACTTTATGTGCTGGAAAGTTATAATATCATCGAAAAGTTGAATGCTGTACTGGCAAAATTAAATAATATTATTAAAAATAATGTTGCCTCGGAAAACAACACACAGTACAGTAATAATGTTGCTTGTCATAACTATTCAGTTTTATACATTGAAGTATAAATAGGGGTTTAATGAAGTCGAATGTATTATTGCACAGCTTCAGTTAATCAGTACGGACGGTATTGTCTTGTCTGTCCGTATCTGTTTCACTATTACGGGGCTAATACTATCTCTATCCCAATTGTATTCCATTTACCACAATCTAGAGACGATTGGACTGTGGTTTGGTCCCTAATACCCTTCGAGAGATTATGAGGCAATACATACATGTATAAACACATAATTTTGATCCATATGAGTCCCTTTCATTACATAACAGAGAATCTATTTCCTTTAATATAAAACCTTTTAAAATTAAAATATTTATATAAAAACTTTGTTTCTTAAGGCAATGTTGAGGTACCGCTTAATAAAATAGGCTTTGCATGTTATTTGAGGAGCCGTTTTATCTAGACAGAAAATTACGTGTTAAGTACACATTCGTCGGAGATAAATAATATGTGTAGTGTGTTTATAAGAACCAAGTGATGGGAAAATGTACCTATTGTTCTGTTTTACGATATATTATTATAGTGTGGCACGTTGTTGATGAGTGCTATGAATTATTCTGATATAATTTTCATCACCATCTGCCAAACTGCTACAAGGTCGTTGTTTGCCCATTCAAATTTGTGACTACTGTAGTTAATTGATGATTATAATTTTAAGATAGATATCGTTTAGGAAATTGGTCCCGCACACAGATGAAAAAATAAGACATGCATGTAACTGTCGATGACAGTAGGTTCTGAAAAGTTTTTATCTTACACGGTAAAACTTTAAACCTTTGTTGGAACTCGATATTTCAATAACATAAACAAAAGTGTAATATGGAAATTATCCGTTTACTGTTATTGTTCCAACAAAACAATGAAATCCATACGAATGCAGGATGATCGGCTTATCTGCTTTAAATTCCACGTTATTCTATGAAATGGGCCTCGATCCACACACTGCCTACGTTATTCATTGGTACATACACGCATGATCCTGATTTTGCTTTTTAAATATTTTATACCTATTACTTATACAAACAAAACCTATTCAATCTAACCTAATCCATCCTATATTTCGCGAAAGTAACTCTGCCTGTCTGTTAGGTTTCCATGACTAAACTACTGAACAGATTTTGACGAAATTCGGTACAGGGTAAGTCACAAGAAAGGATATAGGTTACTTTTATTCCGTAACTTCGTCTGCGCCCGGGATAACCGACGCTTACTCGGACGAAGTCACGGGCAGAAGCTAGTGTAGCATAAAGTATAAAGAAAAACATTTTTATGTCTCATAAATGAATAAAAATTGGAAAAAAAGAAACGAGAAAAATACTTTAAAAACAAAAAAAAAAGGTTAATTTGCATTTCTGCAGATTCGAATTTCAAAGACAACATTTAAAACGAGTTTAACTTAGTGAGATATCAGGACTTTACGTAAGTCTAACTGATCGTAGCAAAAACGAAATTTCACTTGCCTTAAAGAGTTGAAGTTTATAGACAAATAAACAGACAGTTTTGACAAAATGTACAAGCAGGAGCTTTGGTAAAGCGAACAAGAATCAACAGTAGAATCACATAAAACAATAATGAAAAACAATTGACGAATACATACACAGCACATACGTCGGGATAGTTGCGGTATTTAAAAAAAATGCTTGAGACTTCTGAGATACTCAATAATTAAGGCGTAGTTAAGATCAAAATAAAAAGTTTCCACCATCGGTGGGTTACTATAAAATATTTCATAATCGAGGTTTAAAATTCAACAAAAGCATTGAGGCCAATTTGCTCAAAAAGTTTGGAATAGAAATCAAAAAAGTTTAATCGTTGCGGATTAACGCTACAATATGTAAACTTTTACGACCAATATTTCAACCCGTAGCAATAATTGATTTCTGAAAACAACATAAAGTATGAATGAACATAAACCCCATAAGGATGGTAGTGTTCCGAATATCTCCTACTTTGAACAGCAGTGAACCAGAGTTAGTATTAACCAAAACTTAGTTCAAATCGTGTTATTATCTGCAATCTGATAGTCGTAGTTATTGTGATAAATTGTGTCGCTAATTTGACGCACTGCTTGAACTATTTCGATAGTTACCGATGGTTATTCATAATGAATGGTATTTATCTACGTCAATACAACTGGTTAGGTGTTTCCTAAAACCAAACATTTCCATTCCATATACATTTTCTAGATCCATCCCACTTGTTTAAAGTAGCGATCATTTCGTCGACCTCTAGAAGTTATTTACATAGTTTAAAATAAAGTCGCTTCCCGCGTTTGTACGCTTAGATATTTAAAACTGCGCAACGGATGTTATTGCGGTTTTCATCAATAGACAGAGTGATTCAAGAGGAAGGTTTATATAATGTATGATACGCGGACGAACCGTGTGGTGCCGGACGTAAAGAATAACACCACCCTATTTCTTCCCGTGGGTGTCGTAAAAGGCGACTAAGGGACTTAGTAGAGAATGGGCAGCAGCGTTCTCTATGCATTTTACCACCTTACTGCGATTGCCAACCCGCCTGCCAAGCGTGGCAATTATGGCAAAGCCCCCCAAATTGGGGGAGGCCTAAGTCCAGCAGTGGACGTCTTACGGCTGAAATGATGATGAAATGATGACGCGGGTGAAGCTGCTGGCAAAAGCTAGTGTAATACTCGTATAAACAGAGAATACAAGACCGAACACTTCAGATATTGAAATAAATTTTGCATTGAGTGTTAAGCTCCTTGCAGTTGAGAAACTTATAACCGTTATTTAGGTCGTCACGACATATACAGTACAAGTATAAAGTTTCAATTTATTCATGCATAATAAATAGATTTATAAGGATAATATAGTTTACAGTTAATATTACCGCAGTTATTAGTTTTTAATAAAATTTTACAACTTAGTATCAAACAGTTTGATTGAACCAGCAACATCGAAAGATGACGCGAAAACGTGCATCACACAGCATCATTTATAATTTCTTCGGGCGTTGATGATAGTAGGACGTTCCACTGTCGGTTAAAATTTAATTTAGCAAAAAATTTCTATACTATCAAAGCCAATCAACTTTAGATGCGTGAACTCACCTTATTTCTAAAGACTTGTGTAGAATGAAACGATGTCAATTTTATTACTTACATTTCGCAACAAAGTTGTAGTATATTATTCGTTTTCTAAATAAATGGATAATTTCAACAACGGCTGCATTTTGCTCGCTCACTTCAACTCTTATAAAGGACTTAATTTTATACGTTGTCCCGTGAGAACAACCCTGGTAAACGTCGTTGCTGGAGCCTGTTTGTACTCTATTAGTACTCCTATTAGGCACTACTGTAGTAGATAATGACAGTTTCCCATCTCTTTATTTTCTACTCTCCGAGAACTTTATGCAAGTCTGCAGACATTACAAAATGCACTACTAAGTTATATTGAAAAAAATGTTGTATGACAGAACTTTTTAAAAGGATAAAAAAAAGCTTTGACAGTAGACGATATTTTTGCTCTCAGAATACGTGAAATAGCGATATTGTTTATAGTTGATGTAAGCTTATACCTATTTAGGTACTTTCTCAACGGTGAGTCCACTTTTCTGCAAACAGCGTTCATATAATTCGAAGACAGGTCATCATCGTACACTGCGTATTTATCGATATAGAACCTTGGTCACATAACATTACAGATTGGACGAATGCTTAACGCGCAATAATTATTTCGATAATACAAAATTATGAAAGATATAATAAAAATAATATCACGCTTCTTAATTTAATTATCTTAAGAACCTTAAAAAGCCAATTCAGTTTAATCTGTATTTTGATTATAGATCCTGTATGGTTCTTTCCTCTAAAGACCATTTCAGACAGCTATCTACATAGTCTTTACATAATGTGACCAAGATAATGTCTGGACTTTCAAAGAGACTGACCTCTGAGTTTGTTTCGGCCTTTCTTCTCAGAGTAGTCAGACAGGAAACGCCGACCTCATCTAGCTCAAAAAAAAAAATATTATTGACTTGTGAAAATGTTTGTACAAACCTACTTACAGAAATAAAATCATTTATCATTTATTTCAATGGCTACTAGGAAGAAATTCACAAGTATCTCTCGACAGCAAAATTTGAAGCTGGTATGGACCTATGGAATTGAACTTTGGGGAACAGCCAAAAACTCCAATGTAGGGATCCTGCAAAGATACCAAAATAAAGTTCTGAAAACCATAACACAAGCTCCGTGGTTTACCAAAATGTTTGAGCTACAGGACTGCCTCAAAATTATTACTGTAAAGGAAGAGATTGAACACCGAACAAAATTATACAAAATGCGCATTGAAAAGCACATTAACAGCCTGACTTCTGTACTGACTAACCCACTGGAACACCGTCGATTGAAAAGGCACATGACACATGGAACATAGCTTGATCTAGTCAAGCAACAAGAAGAGTGACGGCCCTCACTGGAGGACCGTACTCGAAACGCCAATAAGCACAGACCGTATCTGCTGAAGGCTTTGGAAGCCGATTGCAAGATAATGAGAAAAAAAAACATTTATCAATAATGAACACGTGCAAAGCTCTACATTTCCACACCGCAAAGCAACAACGGTCAGTTGACACACGGCCCCATCACATAGTATCAATAAAATTCAAATGGGCGGGTTTTAAACGGAATTCAAATTGTTGCTCGTTTATGTAAATAACCATTACGCCGCGCGCCGGTCACCGAATGCTAGGTAAGCAGAATGTGCGCTGTTTATTGCATGTTAGGTACTAGCGCACGGTGGCCGTAAATGGGGCGCGTCCACTTTTGTCTACTTTTTTTTCCTTTCCACGTGTAAGCTTTGTAAGCTGTTCTGTACTAAAATATGTGCTGAAATTTCAAATTTAGTTCAAGACATGGTCCTGTACATAAACTTTAATCGGTCAAACACTATTTTACACGAAATGTATGCAAATTGTATAAGAGATTGTTTTGGTTACTGAAAGAAAAGTTGTCCTATTATTTTTGCTATATAATATGCTTCTGTCCGAGCAACGGAAACCTTATGCATAAAACCATCTTGTCGTATCTGTTTTGTATAGCGATGTAACTGAAATCATAATATGGTAGTCATGTCATTATTTCATTCTGCCACGTAGTTAAATTTAAATAACTGCAAAGCTTTTGAATGGCACGTACATGGTTCAATATTGACAATACATTGTTGTTTTTCGTATAATTTAATCGATAGTAAATTGAAGAAGCCGGTCGCAAGCACTACAGCTGAGCATAAGGTCTTGATCGATTCCCAGTTCGGCCTCAGTGATATTGGGTTTTACCATCAGGAATTCTCAGTAGCAGCCCGGAGTCTGAACTTGTGTCTGGCTGATGGCAAAAGACTCGTCCCGTATACGTAGGACCTCTGCACAACCCTTCATTATGTGATGAAGATACCTATGACAATGATGAAAACAGAGTACCCGCAAGATTTGAACTTTTTAGAAGTTCGTGTTAGTCTAATGTGAAATTAGACTAATGTGTCATTAAATATTTAGACACTCGAGCCCACAAAAACTTGGATTTAGTGAAGCTGGCTGAAAATCGACCTACTAACACTGGGTATAAATTTGTAGCGCGTCAGTCATGATAGAAAGCATTAACAGTGTTCTTTTTATCACCAATAACGATTCAGACATCTGTGCTTCATTATTAACAGACAAAAGACGCTTGTCTTTTGTTTGTTATTGATAGAGCAGCGTCGAACAGTCGAGAGCCTTCTCAACTGTTCGACGGACGACAGTAAATACTTCATTATTCTCAATGAAGACGCGATTTTGAGATTATTCAATACTTAAAAAAAAAACAAGCAATCTTAATGTTTTGTTAATGAGGATTACCTTTAGTCGTATTACTTTTGGTAAAAACGATTTATTTACGACTAATGAACTTCCAGTCCATAACTATTTTATTTGCTTCTGTCTTACTGTCGATAACGCAGACTCCAGATTATCTTTTGAGGAGATCTTAATTTGTTACAGGGTTGTTTAATAAGTTATATCATCCCCCTGTAAAGCTTTAGCAGACTTTCCGATTATAACGCGTTTTTATCATCCAGTTTATTTAAACAGCTTATTACAATTCATTGTGGACGGATTGTGTCGGATTATGTGAGGGTTTGGCATTGAGCCAATGTGCTTTCCGATTTTGAGACAAAGACAAATTATTTCACCAAACAAGAACTTCCAAAAATTCTACGAGTAGGAACTTTAGTCACAAGACATATACCGGATGACATTTTTTATCGTCTCGATCTTCATACGGTGTGTTGTGTAACTAGAATAGAAGGCAGGAAGGCTTTCAGATTCATCGCAGGTGACTAAAGGAGCGCGGGACGCGGGCTGACGGGGATGCGTGTGCGGCTCGTGCGCCTGCGAAAGATCAATTTGACCGCTTATAGGCCGGCTTCAAAGGGTAGGACTGCGCTACAAAATTATTGATACATGCCGCGCAATGAGTAGGGTGCGTATGATTTTAGTTTCGATAGATTTTAATAGATTTTTTATTATTATATTTTTCCAAATTTCTGTTTTTGTTGTTCTAGTATGAAAATGTTACTTTAAATGTGTAGTATTTATTGCTAGATCAATTTCATTACATGTTATTAAAAAATAAAAATAATAAAAATTTCTATGCCAAAGGCTTCTACTCCGTTCACCTACTACACCCATTTTTTTTTCAAGACGTTAAAAAAGTCACCTGGTTTATCAGCAGTATTGTAACACAGACACTATCAATTAATGATGGTAAAATTTAATGATCTAATGATCGCTCAATCATTTGATATTAGAGCCCATAAATACATATTATGTAAAGATGTTTCTAATAAGGCAGATAAGGAATAAGTATAACAGGCAAATTCAAGAACTCTCGTATCTAAAAGAAACGGTACATACGTATATTTGTATACGTATATTTGTAATCACTTAACTAAAACTAATTTGTCGATGATTGTTGTACTTTTCCTTCCGAAAAAAATGTCCTATAATTTAGGATATAGTTTAATAAAAGAGGATCTGTTCAAACCACTCACGTATAAACTCAAACAAAAACTTTCTACAGTCGTGTTCTAAGTTCTTTGTCTAACAGTTTGTCTTTTGGCTTTAAGCTTTTGAAGTTTTTCTTTGACCTTGTGAGAGTTCCGTATTATGAACACACATTTCATGTAGTAACTCTTTCAAAGGCAGCAAATTATCAAATCGAATGTAGATCTAACCCAAAAGAACAAATTGGAAGTGACCAAAGGACAGACAGATACACGAATTATGTTATAGGATTCAATTTTTCATATGGAATTACGGAAATCTAAAAACTATCGATCTGTGTGGCTACAGGCTTTTTGCCAATTGTGTGGGCTCGGCTTCCAGGCTAAGTACCTATACTTATCTGCCCTCCACAACCCAGTAACTGGATACCATGACACCCCTTTCTTAAACTGGTTTTCATACTTTTTGGGCTTCTGACTCCCCGTAGTGCCTGTCAAACGAATACACGAATACGAATGACAGCCGGAGCCAATGACTTAACGTGCTTTCCGAGACAGATGGGTGTCGATATACAGGGTGATTGGAAGATAGGTGCAAAGCTTTAAGGCGAAGATATTACAGACAATTTAGAACCATTTAAGCCATGGTTGTCTTAGACGAAGTCTTACCAAATATTTTTAACCAAATTTTTAAGTTTTTTTTCGGAAATTCTCAAAATTTAATGTAAACTGCATAATTATGGCCAAATTGAATGATAAATGAATTCATTTTTTTATTATTTAATTAAAGTAATGTGTAAGCAATCAAACAAAACATGTTTTAGGCTTCTGTGTCATTAGACATTTTTTTTACAGACGTTTAAAGCTCAGAAAAAATAAAAAAATTGTACAATACGTCTTTTAAACCTTATTAAAAAAAAACGGAGGGTGCTTTTTTTGTTCAAACCTTTTTGAAGACATGCTTGATAATCGTTCTTTCATTTGAGGTATCATTTATGCGGATATCTTACAAATTATTGAAATTAGGGCCTACAAACCAATTTGAGGGAGATTTTTTTTTATTTTAGGCAGACTAATTAAAACAACATTTGAATTAAAATTATTTATTTTTCATGTTCAAAATGACGGCCGTGATTCCTAATACAAGCACGGTCCCGTCTTCTAACTTCTGTAGTCGTTATTTCCAACCACGCATCTTCGATGTCTCTGTTGAGGAGGAAACGGCAGAACTGAATTCTTCTTTGAGGATCTTGCTCTACTAGACCTTGCACACTCCTGCCATGGAACGGATACTTATCATTTTGGTGCATTGTATGCCACACCTTCCATTGAGAAATGTTTAAATTTCGAGCTACTGCTCTAGTACTGGTAGAAGGATCCGCTTGAAATGCTGCTAAAATGTCTTCGTCGACGGCAGTTTCGTGTCTGCCCGGGTTGACTCCAGGTTCCACGCGGTGAAACCCATCTTGGGCAAGACGACGAAACGTGTTGTAAAACACTCGGACATTCGGTATCCTGCGATTCGGATAGCGCTCTTGATACATCCGTCGCGCCAAAGATCCATTGCCGTCTGCTCTACCGTACATAAATACGATATCCGCATATTCTTGATTGGGAAAAGAAGCCATAGTCACTTAACAATTAAGAAAAACGGCGTAGGAGCGCACTAAATGTCAACTCAACACAATTAAGTCAAAAATCAACACGTGCAGGAGCGCGAGGCTACGACTGGACACGGTGAAACAAAAAAGTTCAAAACTAACGCAAACAACACGTGCAGGAACGCAAAGGGCTACAACTGAACACGGTAAATTGTGAATCAACACGACAACGTCCATTCACAAGGGCAGTAGTTTGACTAGTAAGTAAAAGATGTAACGGCTTCATCACAGACCGACTGACCCTGACTAAAGAAAAACGACTTTGTTGCCTCAGTAACTAAGCCATTTTGCTGTAAAAACCAACTCTTATCGCTTTTTGCTATTCATTGGGCGTTCTACCTGGAAATGCCGTCGCACCGCGCTCGGTAGCCATTGTTTAGAGAATCCCCTCAATGGGTTCCCCTCAATTGGTTCCATGTGCCAAAAATTCTTAGAATTGAACAATGTTATCATTTCGAGCACATAAAGTATTCTTTTAAGCAAAAATTTTGTGTTTTGTTAGACTGCCTAAAATTTAAAATTTCTCCCTCGAATTGCTTTGTAGGTCCTAATTTCAATAATTTGTAAGATATCCGCATAAATGATACCTCAAAAGAAAGAGCGATTATCAAGCATGTCTTTTAAAAGGTTTGAATAAAAAAGGACCCTCTGTTTTTTTAAATAAGTTTTAAAAGACGTATTGTACAATTTTTTAATTTTTTTCTGAGCTTTAAATATCTGTAAAAAAAATGTCTAATGACACAGAAGCCTAAAATATGTTTTGCTTGGTTGCTTACACATTACTTTAATTAAATAAATAAAAAAATAATTCATTTATCATTCAATTTGGCCATAATTATGCAGTTTACATTAAATTTTGAGAATTTCCGAAAAAAAAACTTAAAAATTTGGTTAAAAAAAATTGGTAAGACTTCGTCTAAGACAACTATGGCTTAAATGGTTCTAAATTGTCTATACTATCTTCACCTTAAAGCTTTGCACCCATCTTCCAATCACCCTGTATGATATAATGGAAGGTTATTCATCCACAAAAAAACCTTGGCAACTGTAGCTTAACCTTTAATCAACTCATGCGGCTGTTATTATTTGGCCAAGTCCCTTTGTGCTAGGATTAATAGATACTGTTTAAAATGAAAATCCCCACTTGGGTAGAAGATTAACACCCTCTATGGCATCCTCTATTTAATTCAATTGCTATTACAGTACAAAAACTGGCAATAGTATTCTAAAGGTCTACGCGGTTGCTACGACGTAGCACTAGTGACGTCATCGCTACGCTTGCTGCGTGATGAAATTTGTATGCGCAAACATTTATTTTGTCTGTGATTGAATAAACATAGTATAATAACAATATTAACCTTCTCATTTTAAACATAAAGGGTTATTTTCAAATAAAGGGAATAAAGACTTTTTTTTAACAAATTATACTAACCACTAGTATCTGACTATAATAATACGCATACACATGCTGTAATATAAACACAATGGTCGAAAACTCATATTCAGCTGCTATAAGATCTTTATTCCATCCATTGTACCTGCAATTGCTTTCCGTGTCAGTAACACTCAGAGTCAATAGACTTGTTACCTTAACCTTGCGCGTAAATCGCGTGCACATAAAATTACGCTGTACTGTATATAACTGTCACACAAAAAGTTCTTGCATCATTTGGACATTTTTTTAAAAGCGGAACATGTTGGCGTCGTCAACGGACGGGAGTCTCCTGGACACACTCCAAGAATCGTAAACTTTATGTATTCTGTGAGGGGTCCCTCTAACCCACATAAACAGCAGCGAATCATATAGATTTGATACTTTTACACATGTGTAACAGAAGAAACATGTGTCTTCGGATATTGTTTGGTTTCGGGTTCACATATTGATGTATTTTCCTGAAACCCTTACTTTTATTGGTACAAAGTTTTTTCTTGTTTGATACGTAAGTTTTCTCGTGGGATAAAGCAGACCTGTCCCAGTAAATCGTTAAATTCCGTTATTTCTGTTTATAGTTAACAAGTAAACAAGGTCGCCTCTCTTGAAAGTTTGTTTTCTTTTAATCGGCTGGATCAGTGGATCCGCTATCAAAGTGTAATCTGTCTTTTCAAGGTGCTGAAGATTATATGGTCTCTCAAAGAACCGCAGGCCATTAGTTTTATAAAAACCGCAGTAAAATCTGGAATGATACTTTCAGAGACCGGTTTTCATCTTAGACAAGTACCCAAAGTCGTAGGGGCTATGATGCGGACAGTGGCAGTATATACCTAGGTATCCTTTTCAAGAGCAATTGTCTTGAATGGCTCATAGATTAGTTATCTACAATATATTAATACGTGAAGCGAAAACTTTGGATCCCTTTTTACGAAAATTGGGCGGACGGAGGAGAATGAAATTTCGCACACATATAGTTTATAAAGAGAAAAAGTAACGAATGCTAATATCTTTATTAAATTATGCGTTAAAAAACATTATTTTCAATAAATAACACGTTACACACACTACTATTCATTACCGTGTATCTAATACACACATGCATAGATATTCTTTAACTTATGGTCCAAATCTGTCTTTAATATTTTGTGCAGTGTTACCAACACCCAGAAATTTTTACCCCTAAAGCTTAAGTTAAAAAGGTCAGTCTGCATGCGCGTATGACAACGATCAGACGCGTTACTGCTTTAACCGCTCGGTGACTCACGCGGAGGACAATGACCTCTAGTACGGTGAAGTGTGTTAATTGTAATATTGTTATTAACGAAGTTTTAGCGTTTTTACGGAATGTACTGGGCTTTATGGATGAACAAAGCATACATCAACTGTGCACTACGGCTTTTACGGCTGACGACATCGTGAAAGCCAAATGTTTGTTATTCGAATCGCTTCCAAATGCGAAAAAAATGCCAGTCAGAAGAAAAGACGGGAAAAAGAAGCTGTCACGAGATCTTGATGACATAATCAGACTCCTGACTACCACGGACGAAGAGCTGATTCCAATATTTGTGGCAAAGGAACTGCATAAACTTCCCCCAGTAACCTTTGATCACGTGGATGTGACGAGGCTCCTGAAAGATATATTGACACTACAAAATCAACTCAGTGCGCTGGAGGAGAGATTTGTGACTACAGAAAGGTTTGACGTGCTTAACCAAGAGATTGAGAACATGAAGCACGCTTCTATACGAGATAATTGGTCATCAAATAATTTTGTGAATAAAAGACGAGGAGCATGTCTACACAATAGCCCCTCTGATAGTGGACCCTCGGGTCTAAATTATATGCCTGCATGTATGATACAAACAGCTGATGAGGTGAACGACCGCACAAAACCGGCAAGTCATTCCCCGATAACAGGAATTGGCGAGGAACGCCCTATCTCTTTCTCGCAGAAACTAAAGAAAGCGACGGATACATGCAGGCACGTGGAGGCGCAGGCGGCGATGCGGGTTTCGAACAGTGCAAGCGAGAGCGGTACTGCGCCGGCTCAAGGACAACGCGAATGTATCGTAAGGAGCGAGAGGCAACATGATAGGCGCGTGGAGGACGAGGCGACCACTGCGGTTTCGAATGAACGAGGAGCCGTACGGGCGTTAGAAGTATCCCCACCCAACGTCAGCAGTGCGCCAGTAACCACAGCAGCGAAACATCGTGCTACGTTTAACTCGACCGTGCCAACATGTCCGCAATTAATTGCGAAGGGTATGACTACATCGGAGTCCAAGTTAAGTAGTGAGCAAGTGGATAGGGAGAAAGAATCAGAGTGGACGCTAGTGCAAAGAAAGGCGTCAAAACAGTATAAATTGATAGGCCAAAGAGGTCGCGCGGTTACGTCGCCAGATGGAAAGTTTAAGGCGGCAGATGTAAAAATACCTCTTTTTATTTCGAATGTTAGTGTTGAAACTAGTGAGGACGATATTATAAGTTATATTAAGGAAAAGACTAATGAAGTTGTGTCGTTAAAAATGATTAATATGAAAACTTCTAGGAAATACAATGCCTTTAAATTATTCGTTTCTAAGAATAAATTAGAATTATTTCTAAATAACGAGTTGTGGCCAGACGGCATAACATTTAGGCGTTTTGTGCGGTTTATGTACCGAAACAAACAGGAACAAGTTAGAGATGTATAAAACCTTTCTTTATGAAGCAAAATAACAACAATCATTGTAAGATCATTACGTTTAACTGTAAGTCTGTTAAACGATCGATAGAAAGTGTTAGAAGGTTATGTAATGAGTGCGATATTGTCTGTCTCCAAGAAACGTGGCTTCTACCCCATGATATTCCTATTTTAAGTACTATATCTGATGAATTTGAGTATACGGGTAAGTCAGCCGTTGACACATCTGCCGGACTACTTACTGGAAGGCCGTATGGGGGAGTAGCCATTCTGTGGAGGAAAGGTGTTTTTGATACAGTGACTGTGTTGGAATGTAACAGCTGTCGCTTGGCGGCCGTCAAAGCTAGCATTGGCGGGCGCTCGATTATAGTAGCTTGTGTTTATATGCCGACTAATTCGCCCGATAACTTGCCCATGTTTACGGAAGTATTAGGTGAGATCAGTGCAGTGGTTGCGAGCGGTGGGGTCGAGAGTGTGTTTGTACTGGGTGATTTTAATGCACATCCTAATGAGTTATTTTTTAGGGAACTTAATAGTTTCTGTGCAGATCAATCATTTATTTGTGCTGATATTGAAAGACTAGGAATAAATTCTAGTAGCTATACTTTTATGAGTGAGGCACATGGATGTAGGAGGTGGCTGGACCACTGTATAGTCTCTCTGTCAGCCTGGGTTTCAGTGAACAAGGTTACCATAAATGAGGACGTATATACGTCAGATCATCTGCCACTTTGCATTGAGTGCAACTTAAATATAATAAGACCAAAGCGGGTAACAAGTCCGACTCCTTGTAGTAAAGTTATTTGGGGGGACAGAAATGACTCGCAAATTGACAGATACCGTGAGCTATGTAACAGTAAGCTGCGTGAAATTGATTTCCCTCCTGATTTTCAAGAGTGTAGCCATAGTTTTTGTAATCAGAGCGAGCATAAACCTGTTTTAGATTTATTGTACAGTCAGATATCATATGCATTATGTGATGCCGCCGAGCAAACATATGAAAGGGTAGGGACTGTTGTTAGAGGTAGGAACCACAAGACATTGTGCGGGTGGAATTACCATGTAAGGGATGCACACCGGGAGGCCAGGCTTAAATTCGAAATGTGGGTTTTGTACAATCGGCCAACTTCTGGAGGTATTTTTGAACAAATGCGAGTGGCCCGTAACATCTTCAAGGCTCGGCTTAAATGGTGTCAAAACAACCAAGACCAAATAAAGATGGATATGATAGCGAAAGCGAGAGAAACAAATAATTTCGCAAAGTTTTGGAAATCCACGAGTAAGCTTGATATTAAGCCTGGCCTCTCTGTGAATGTTGGCGGGAGGAGTGACCCGGGGGAGATTGCAAATATGTTTAAGGAACATTTTACAGTGCAATCTCCTCTAGTTCCCTCAGTTGATGTGATCGGTGCTGAGCCTGACAGTCAGGGAGTGAAGTCATTAATGTTCTTTTCAGCCAGGCAAGTCGCAGCTGTCATTAAAAATATGAGTAGAGGCAAATCTCCCGGACATGACGGGCTCAGTATTGAGCATTTCAAATTTGCTGGGGTTCACCTGCCAAGGGTTCTGTCACTGTTTTATACCATGTGCCTTAGTCACTCTTACTTGCCGGCAGAACTAATGAAAACACTAGTGGTGCCTATAATTAAGAATAGGACGGGTGACATATCTGATAAGTCAAACTATCGACCTATATCTCTCGCAACCACAATGGCAAAAGTACTGGACGGTATGATTGATTCTAGCTTGAAGGAATTTCTATCTGTGCATGACTCACAGTTCGGGTTTCAACCTGGACTGTCAACGGAAAGCGCCATAGTAAGTCTCAAGCATACGGTCCAGTATTACACTGATCGTAAAACGCCGGTATACGCCTGTTTCCTGGATCTCTCCAGAGCCTTCGATCTGGTAAATTATGATGTGCTCTGGAGGGAGCTTGAGGGTAGGAATATACCGGCAGGAGTCCTCAAGATCCTACAGTATTGGTATGGAAACCAAGAAAATGTTGTTAGGTGGTCCAATGCACACTCTGATACATATAGGTTAGAATGCGGTGTGAGGCAGGGTGGTCTGACATCTCCTAGGCTATTTAGCACGTATATAGATGGCCTAATCGTGGACCTCAGCAAGATGAGGGTCGGATGTAGCGTCCATGGTGTGAAAATCAATAGTATCAGCTATGCTGATGACATGGCGCTGCTGGCGCCGACAGCAGGTGCCGTGAATGAAATGCTGAAGGTCTGTCAGGCGTACGCTGCCTCACACGGGCTTGTTTATAATATTAAAAAGTGCGAATACATTGTCTTTAAGGCCGGCGGTGAATGCCCGGATGCTATACCTAACATTACCCTAAACGGCTTGAACGTCAAACGAGTGACAAAATTCAAATATCTCGGGCATTTTCTCACGGACGACCTTAAGGACAATGATGATATTGAAAGGGAGCGCAGGGCATTGGCGGTCCGAGGTAACATGTTGGCCCGAAGATTCGCTCGGTGTAGCAAGCAGGTAAAGATAACACTTTTTAAGGCATATTGCCAGAGCTTTTACACGGGGAATCTTTGGGTCAACTATACCAAAAGGACACTGGATGACCTGCGCGTCCAATATAATAATATTTTTAGGATGCTGTTGGGACTGCCACGGTGGTGCAGCGCTTCTACGATGTTTGCGCAAAACCGAACTGACGGCTTCCACGCCGTCATTCGCAAGAAAACCGCGTCACTGTTGTCTAGGTTGCGCGCGAGTGGCAACAGCATCCTAAAAACTGTGGCGGAGAATATCGAATCATCGATTATTAAAAGTTTTGTGAGAAGGATAATCACCAAACATTAATTTGTGGATATCCTTTTCACAATACTGATTATTCTATGTTATTCTCAATTTTGTTTTAATTACTAACACTAGTGATAAGTTTTAATATTGTTTACTAACACACTGGATCATTGTTGTCTGAAAATAAAGAATATAATAATAATAATAATAAAAAAAACCCCTAAAATTACCACAATTACTAAAAAATTCCCCTAAAAAATTATAATAGAAATAACCTACGAATGTTTAGTAATCATAGACCGGCACACAGTATAGTAATATTACTAGAAGTCGCTAATACTTGTATTGTAATCATAAACACAATGAAAAATATAAGATGGCAAAAAATCCCTAAGAATACCCCTAAAAATGGAACGCCCCTAAAAATCCCAATCCTCTTATTTACCCCCTAAATTTGGGAAAACCTCTAAGTTGGTAAGCCTGATTTTGTGTCTATAGTCTTACTGAATATCAAGTATAACCATAGGTAATAAATGAATTTTATAGATATATAACCTATTTCATTTTTAAAATCTAGGATCATATCGAGAATATTTGTCTTTAATATTATTTGTATTAGCGATGGCAGGAATTTAGTTTAGATTTATAAGAAATATTGTTTGTGGTTTTATGGGGAGTGTTAAGTATGGCATTAGTAAGTTTCCCATACAAAACTTAGTGTCGTGTGCAAATTGTAGAGGTTGTATGCCTCACGATTGTACAGGCTGATCATAGATTGTACAGGCTGGTTATAATTATGACAATTTGAACTGTCATAATTAATTAAAAATAATAGGGAAAATTCTATAAAAACAGAGCTTTCTGTGATAATTCATTCCATATCCAGCAGTTAAGAAGTATTAAGAAAATAAAGAAGAGAGTCCTGAAGAAGTATTTTTTACTCATTACACCTACGTCCTGGTCCTGGCCATCACCATCCTGCCAGCGAACCCTCTCCACAGTAGTACAGCGTCAACAATTTGCCTATAGTGTTACTGAATGTCAAATATGACCATATTATTTTTTTATATTCATTATTATCTATATTTTTTCGTTTAATAATGTATTTCTATTCAAATGAAGTACGGTCAAATTTCGACCAATGGGCGATCACTAGTATTTCCAATTAAGTGATTGCCAAAACTATTAAGGGGTTGATATTTATTATGGCATTGTGTTAAAAAATGATCTCTCAATCGAAAGTCAATGAAAATAATTTGGATTCTCGTTCTGGTAGTTGTGCCCTTTTTTAGTAATAAATTATTTATATACCATAGCAGACGCAAGAGAAATACACCGTAAACTATAATTACTATATAGTAACATGCTGGTTCGTATATTTGGGGAGTTTGCTTACAAAGGATGGAAAGATCGATAAAGATGTGGAAAGAAGACTAAATGGGGGAAATAAAGTAAATGGTGCTTTACATGTGATTGTAACCAACTAGTTGATGTCCGAAAAGGCTCGACTGGCTGTTCACAATGGTGTGCTGGTACCTACGCTTACGTTTGGAAGTGAATGTTGGGTGTGGCAAAAGAAGCGTGAAATTAGAATAAATGCTGTGGAAATGCGTTCCTTGCGAAGCACGTGTGGTGTAACTATGAATGATAAGGCTGAGGAATGATGTGATAAGAGAACGGTGTGGTTTAAAAGAAAATATAGTGACAAAAAATGAAAATGCTTAGATGGTTTGGTCATGTTGAGAGGATGAATGAATACGATTGTCCTAACGCCACAATTGCGGTGGTAAGTCCCCTCTTTGAGGAGTGAATAGAGAGGCGTCACGGCGTCCTCACCTTCCGCCTGACGCAGGTTCTCACCGGGCATGGTTGCTTCGGTGGGTTCCTGTTAAGGATAAAGCGGGAGGATACGCCCGGGTGTTTCCATTGTGAGGATCATCTAGAGGACACGGTGGAGCGTACGGTGGAGGTGTGCCCTGCCTGGGCGCAGCACCGCCGTGTCCTTGTGGAGGCGATCGGCGGCGGCGACCTCTCGCGTCCAGCCCTGGTGAAAGCCATGGTACGAAGCGAGAGGGCATGGGAAGCTGTCACCTCCTTCTGCGAAGCAGTAATGCTCGCGAAGGAGGAGGCGGGGTGCGTGAGGAATTCGCAGTCTCTGCGCCCTCACGTTCCTAGCCGCAGGAGGAGACGCCCCGGGTGTCGGGAGTCGATAGCAGACTCCCGGCCACTATAGGCGCGAGCTTGCGGGTGGTGAGCAATGGGTAGCTCGCCGCCCGGTAAGGACCAAGCTCGGGTCGACGATGCGTAGTGGTCCACGCGCACCTCAAAGAGGTGTCAGCAAAACTGAAGGGGTCTGCTAAGACCGATGCCTGCCAGGGTCGCGCGATTATTCGAAAGAGATACCGTGACCCTGGGCACATGGGAAACTGAAGAAAGACGGGTGGGTTTTAGTCAGTAAAAGCCTGACATGTCCTCCCGCTTCGCCCAGACCGGGAGAAGTCATTTGATGATTTTCCATCCAAAAAAAAAAGGATGAATGAAGGACGGCTAGCAAAAGTATTTCCAGGGCAGATGTGAGTGGACACACCGGGAGGGGACGCCCAAGGAGGACATATATTGAGCACCTTATTGGTGATGTTCTTCGGAAAGGTCAGGTGCGTAGAACTCGCAAACGGCGTGTGTGAATGACCAATTGTATGAAACTAAACGAGGCGAAAGGAGTGTGTAGAGATCGTAGCAGGTGGCGTTCCGGGGTTTCTGCCTACCCCCATGGGAAAAAGGCGTGAGTTTATGTATGTATGGTTATTGGATACCTTTGATCCCTTACAAAATTTGGAAAACGGATGACAAAACTTTGAAAAACATTTGTCTTCCCTGGTAATATTGTCAAGTGATCTCGGGGTCCCGTGTTGTGCCGTATGTAAAGAAAATCACCATCTCATTTCTTCCCGTGGTCGTCGTAAAAGCGACACAGAGACTTAGGTACTAGAGAATGGGCAGCAGCGTTCTCTATGCATTGTACCACTTTACTGCTATCGCCAACCCGCCTGCTAAGAGTGGCGATTATGGCATACCCCCCGACTTGGGGAAGGCATATGACCGTCAGTGGACGTCTTTCGGCTGAAATGATGAAGATAAAAATAAGCAAGCAAGAGCAATAAAGTAAGTAATAAGCATCACCTTTGTACAAATTTTTCTGTTCCTTTCTTGTCTGTTTATATTTGTTGTACATAAATGGTTAAATAAATAAATATATGGCGTAAAACGGATACATTGAAGGAACCTTGTTATCAGTTTGTAACATTGTATGTAGATTAAAATTGTGATAACATAATATTTTCAACAAAAAAATAAAAATTTAAAAAACCCCCGACACAAAAACCTAATTTCCCTTTAAAAATAAAAAAAATAATAAAAAAAAACTCAATCTTAAAGTACCTAAGTAATAATTTAAAAAAAAATACGTTGCGTTGGGGGACCGCTCCAGACCTAACAATTTATTTGCAAAGAAAACTTTTATAAAATTACTTCACAATATTGCATTTAGGATACGACTGTCAACGTCTGCCCTCGCGGAGCGGTCCCCCAACGCGACGTATTTTTTTAAAATTATTAATACATACTTAGGTACTTTAAGATTGAGTTTTTTTTTTATTATTTTTTACTTTTTAAAGGGAAATTAGGTTTTTGTGTCGGGGGTTTTTAAATTTTATTTTTTATTTTATACTTTTTATAGGTACATACTTATTATAATGTGGAATCAAACGAAGCTAAGAAAGAACACTCTCGATTAATTCATCAATATTCTCTTTCAGTGCGCTTTCATTTGAGACCCCAGTCGAGTATATTTGCTGACATTCGGTTACCCTTCCCCACTTTCTCCCCCACAACTTTTAAACGGCTCGACCGAAACATATCTAAGAACAACAGACAGACAGACACACAGACAGACAGACACGTCAAACTTATAACACCCCTCTTTTTGCGTCGGGGGTTAAAAATAGATGCAACCATTACATCACAAAGAACAGGACCTGCTGAATAATTTAACAGATTGTCTGATTTCTACAATGGACAACGCGTGAATCTGGTATTAATTCAGATAATACACGATCATTATTGGAATTAAAGGCTTTTGTGGAATTATGTCGTCCACCCAAATGCTTTGAGTGATATAAATTGAATTTTGAAGTGGAGTGTTTTTATTCCGACATTTGAATGATTACGATAATTGTGGATACGCTGATTGAGATGAAAGTGAAATTAAGTGAGCGTAAACGTTTTTTACTCCATCGTAAAATGAAGGTGAGGTATTGCTGTATATGATGTTCATTAACGAAGTATCACGTTTTATTCCAAATGAAATTTCCATACCAATATATCTTATACCCACATACCTTTATATAGAATATAAGTCTATATGGCACTATAGCGATGTATTGTTAAACTATAATGACTGAATTAAAAAGTAAAGTTATTAAAATAATAATTTATGTAAAAATATAAGTCCTTGTAGAATAACACTGATTTCATTAATTATTTGCAGATCCCAGAACTTACCAACACTCAATAGTCAACGTGTGAAAATCGTCTCTTACACGTTCGAAATTAAACATTTTAACCATAGATGGTACTGGAAAAGTTATTTTAAAAATTTATATAATTTTGCTCCACTAAGCGCGCAGCATGGGAGAGGCCTATGTCCAGCAGTGGACTGCGATAGCCTGAGTTGAGTGATTGATTGATTTAAGGGTGCAGGGCTGCTACGGAAAGTGACGCAAAAAAATTATAATCAGTCATTAGTCCTACTTGATAGTGAGTAAGTCGTTGCCGTGTGCATAATCATTACCTCTGTGTTTAAGATAAATAATAACATTACACAATTATACTAAGCTCCACGTAATAGAAGCACCATCTTCGTCTTATATTTTTCGTCCACGAATAATAATATTAATAATCTTTAAGAAGACTGTATGATGGATGATAATTTGCTATTCCATATTAAAAATATATTCATCGGGAAGCCCTAGTGTATGTGTACGTACGGTCGACTAATCTAAACTCTTTAGTGGTATTTATTTACGTGCACTAGTTGTCGCCTGCGTTCTGTGGAAATCATCTAAATGAGATTCCAATGCACGCCACGTTCCGCCTCAATTCAGTACGCGAATAACTAAATACAACTAATTGGCTAATGACTGGAATTCTGCTAATCCTACTTATTGAATTAGCTAATATCGATGTATAGACAGCTTGATATTTTTCGTTCCTCTATAGATGATACCCACAGTTCGGTAACACCTGCTTTTACCAATTTTTCTCTGTCATTCGCAGGCTGCTTAAAAGGTCTCGAGGGCCATCAAATCAATTCTCGTCCACTTGTTCAATAGTTGCTCATAAATCATATTCAGTAGTTGTAAAAGACTGTGTGTTATAGCTGATACACACATGTATCAAGTATGTCAGTTCTTACATAGATAGGATACTTTACGATTCAGGATATATTGTCAGATTACTACTACAGTGTTCATAAAACGAGATATTATGTAGCGGTTTTTATGCACAGATCTTACTTTTCACCGTCCGCATAACTTATATTTACTAAAAATGTCAACATTTGTTTTGTGATTTTATAAAGTTCACACTTTGCATTATTGTTATCATACTTTTTAATAATAAACTTATTCATGTTATCATTTCACTCACCAACCCTACGGTAGGCGCTTTTTTTTTAGGTAAATGAATCACCATTTAAAATCCAATATTAATCTTTTAAATGGAAAAGTCAGTAATCAATTTTATTATATTCGCCTTCGCCCTTTTCCACGTAATTCCGTCGAAAAGGGCGAAGGTTATTCAATGAAATAAAATGATTGTGATTGAAAAGAATCACTAAATGAAATCGAAGCTTTGAGGAGCACATTTTATTTTCGTTTTCAAGCCGGCTCAAACTTCGCAAATAGATTTATATATACTCGTATATCTCCAAGATTCATTACTTAGGAATATACATAGCGTAAAGTATTTCTTTACACAATTAAACCAAAGATCTTTTAAACGGAATACGAAAGTGAAGTGGAGTAATATAGTGAGTATTTGATAAGTATTAGAAAAAAAAAAAATTGGTCAATTTATATTTTCATATTTTTACCGTTTAGCAGGTAAAGTTCGACGTATTTCTTTACGTTATTTCTCATACTTCCGTAATATCGTGAATCGAGAGTATACGTTAAGTAACGAAGGTACTTATATATTTTTTTTTTACTTTGAAAGATGGCAGCACATTCACAACGCATTTAGCAAAAAACGTTCAATATATCACGCGCTTAGAAGATATTGCACATATTTCCTACAAATCGATAGAAAGGTTGTAAATAGAGAACATTTATGCAGATGTGACTCGCTCACACTCGCTGTTCAGCGCCTCGGTGAGAGTAATGTTGTTTATATGGGCAACTAGGAGATTACCTTATCTTGCGAAAGCTAGAGAGTTTCTGGTGTATGTGCCCACGTCTCGTATAATTTGTCACTTATTATAGAATTACGACTTTCAGCAGCCTTCACTTCATCAGCTGAGAGAAGTGGGTCATTATGTAGTATTAATATCTAGTAATATCAAGGAATCTAAATCACTTTCAACTTTTAAAAGGCTATTAAGCACCATCTGAAAAATGCATAAATTGTAAGTTTTTACCGTTTGTTTATATCTTTATTTTAGTTTATTACCAAGCAAAAGTGTCGCTCATCTTAGTTATTATGTTTTCCTCATAGAAGTGAATAATGGTATTCTTTTTGAGCGAAATACATTTTTTAAACCGTATCTGTAATATCTTAGGACAACCATTGTTATCTGATCCCAAACTAGGCAGAACCTATACTGTGGTAACCAGACAACTGATAGAAATACTTATATATTTCTAAATACATACATATTATAGATAAATTACAGTGTATATCCCAGATAAACGTGTGTTTCGAGCTCACAGCATTTAATGCATCAACTGCACTTAACGGACTTAGTTCACAACGATTACCTATGAGGAAGTTATATGGAACCCCTACTGTAGACAAAACAGTTACATCTTTGTGACAGGGTAACTGATTCACAAAGTGTAATTTAATTGCCCATTGCATGTCATAAGTTGAAGCAAGAACGAAAGTTGTAATATCTAATCAGTTGTTTTAGACGGCGCGGAAGTCCATGTACTAGCTTTACCTGAGGCTTGCTTTACATGGACTTCCGCGCTGTCTAAAACAACTCCTTAGATGTCATCATTAAAAATGACTAATGTATCAACTAAAATATTTTAGTTTTGTCTACAATATTTAAGCAGTTACGCGCACACAACCAATTTTATTTTAGAAGTAAGAGGAGGTTTCCGTCTTACCACCCCAGGGGGCACGGAATGCCATGACTTACCCTTATATCTAACTAGCTTCTGCCCGCGACTTCATCCGCGTTAATTTTCTTGTCCCCCCGACCCTTCCCGTCGCGTCGAATCGCCTACCCGTGCGATTTTACCCGTTTTTGCAACATTTTTCATTACTGCTCCGCCCTTCTTAGTTATAGCGAAATGTTATATATCTTATAACCTTTCTCGATAAATAGGCTATTCAACACAAAAAGAATTTTTCAATTCGTACTAGTAGTTTCTGAGATTAGCGCGTTCAATCAAACAAACAAACAAACTCTTCAGCTTTATAATATTATATAGTAATATAGTATATATAGTATATAGTATAGATTAGTTTTCTCAATATCAATTTAAAATTTGCAGTAACCTCATGTGAAACGTAACAATAGGCTAGAAACATGAAGTTCCTAACCTATGGTAAAGCTCTCATAACACACATTATGCAACATGTCGTTAGCCGTTACTGATCTGCTATAACTGAAATCCTACTAATTTTCAAAGTATTTCAGGGTTAGGCCTTATCGAAGGCATACGTTTAATAAGTCACTGTCTAATATAATGAATAGAAAATATTACGCCTAACATGTTCAACATTCATCTTCGAATAACAAAAGTAGACATTTTAGTGGGAACAGTCCAAATAATAAATGATACCAATATCTAGATGGTCGTAAGCTAAGCTTACGAGGATGAGTCGGCTATTGTAAGCAATGATTTTACTGTTTGATAAAATGTCTCACGGAATAAATTTAGAATGACGTGCATTTCTTGTAAGTCATGTTGTGAATATTGTGATGGTCATCATTTGCATTGTGGCTAGTTTAGCTGCGATACATTTGATACATTGAGCGGAAAAATATTATCAAAGAAATTTTTGCTGTACCATGTACTATCACCTCCTCCTGCTGTGTGATTAATTCATATTTCGTACATACCATAAATTTTACTTAACTATAAAGGGTTGCATCATATTTTGTAACAAATTGCGTGTGAAATGACCTCGATAAAAAGTTTGCATAACAACGAAGTGTTAAGTTGCGAGCTTATCATATTGGCCCGTTCACGTCGTTACACTTGACTATTACGATACTGACCTGGCTTATCATTTCATTTCACACGCAATTTGTTACAAAATATGATGCAACCCTTTATAGTTAACTATACTGTGTAGCTCATAATAAGGGTCCATAATAATTTTGTTCATTTTCACGTAGAATACTCATGTTGTTCTATATAACGCGGAAACCAGCCCTAGTTCAGATAATAATGATACACCTACTGCATATTGTAAAGGCGTAATTACTTAACTAAAAAGCAATTCAAGTTATTAAGATAAGTTTCAGCTTAGCCATTTCTAATGTTTGTGGGTGCTATTAAACTCTATGGAAACATTTGTCAGCTAAACTCAGCGCCCGCCAACTAGCACGTGACCAATAGCTGTACCTACAAGCTATAGACTCATAAACAAAAACATCGCTTGCAATTTGAATTTCTAGAATGTTTACTAAAACAGTGAGGGGCCTTCACATGGGACATTTTCTCTGAAGTGGCATGAAGAAATAAACATTCCTTCACTTCATTTTTTTCCCCGTCTTTTGTCTATTGCCGCAATTTCCGAACACGTGTCCGCGATTTGTTCAAGAGACGTAATTCCTGAATTTTTCATAAGATTTTCTCGGCTTTAGGAAGTAAATAAAGATGTTATTTACTCTAGAGCTGCTTTAGATGAAGCTTCAAAGAATGTTTAACGAATTCACAGTCACCGAAGGCATTTTCAACATTGAACCACGAAGACTGAAATATTGGGTGGAAATATAATTTCAGCTAGACCGTAAATTGTTTGCGCCGTAAATTCATACAAAGTGACTGTGTTTTGTTTTAGTTGATCCCAAATTAACTTGTTGGGTTCATTCTATAGCAATTTTATTATTTTACATAATGTTGTATCAACAACACCCGTTGTTTACTTTTCGGAACATATTCTATTATATTTAACGGTAAGCTTCAAATATATGCAGTTCAATACCAAATTAAAAAATAGCAACTTTACTACAAATCCCTAATTGCCATTCAAAGTTTATTTATTCGTCAATTACTGTCAGATTGGTGTTATCAGCCAGTTCACGTTTAGGTAACCGAAACACAAGCTCCATTATGTTAGAACTATGTAGATAAAAAATATATCTGTGTTTGTTTAACTTTGTTTATCTATAGAGTTGTCAGGTAGGGCTTACCATTATTACTTATCGCGTTGTCCATTTGCATTAATTTTAATACTTAACTTTATTTACGTACAGATAATATATACCATCAAATTTTATTTTAAAAGCCCTTTAATCTCATCTAGAAAAAAATGCGTTTGGATAACAATTTTATTCTTTCTCATCTTTACATTAATCAACTACGTTGAAAAAAGTATTTTGTTTCCTTTCGGCCTTGTTAATAGTAGGTATTATTAGGGTTTGGTTCATTTTTTTTTTTTTGTAATTTGCAGTTTTTGTTACTTTTATTTTACGACACTTTTAGTTTATATTCCATTACGTGTATGAAAGTTGTAGTTCCACACAAATAGGTCCTATGTACATTTATCATACTATATTCGTACTTTACATGTTTAAAGTTAGAGTAACTACTATAACCCTGTATGGTAATGAAATTCTAAAACTTTCAAAACAATTAAAATATTTAGCTTCAGTTACTTCTGCACGTTCCGTAACTAAACTATTCGTTCACAACAATTAAAACAAAACTGAATTCACTATTACTGCGATGGCTGGTTTGGAAGCTTTATTTATGTCTACCTATTCCTTTTGTAAATATAAATCGTCACCACTTTCGTTTAATCTCCGTCTATAGTAGGTGTATAATACAACTAAGGTTGGACTTTTAATCCTATTCAGTAACTTGATAGTGCAACGTAAAATAATGATACCTTTCTAAAACTAATTAATAGTGTTGGTGGTGAATGATTTTGCGTAAAGAATGAATGATAAAAATGGTTTAAATTAAATAAATTTTACAAAATTGTTTTTAGGATGTGGAATATAAGAATAATTAATCATCTATACTAATATTATAAAGCTGAAGAGTTTGTTTGTTTGTATGTTTGTTTGTTTGATTGAACGCGCTAATTTCAGGAACTACTGATCCGAATTGAAAAATTATTTTTGTGTAGGACAGCCTACATATCGAAAAAGGCTATAGGCTATATAACATCACGGTACAACGAAGAGGAGCGGAGCAGTAATGAAAAATGTTGCAAAAACGGGGAAAATCGCACGGGTAGGCGATTCGACGCGACGGGAATGGTCGGGGGAAAAAGAAATTTAACGCGGACGAAGTCGCGGGTAGAGGCTAGTGTTTAATAACAGTTATTTCTTTTTTTATTTTCTTCTGATAGACATAAAACTAAATATAAAAATCGACATGATTTTTATATTTACTTTTGTTCCTTTAGTAATTTTACTTTTTATACTATAGTCATTTTATTTCCTCTGGCAGCCATAGACTATATATATATATATATATATATATATAGATATAGTATTCATCGTGTTTTAAGACAAGTTATTAAATTTAAATTACAAAGTTTGCATGTAAGTACAGACGCTAGCACATCAAAGTACCCGAAACTGCCAAATTTTCCCAATCATTCTTAAACCTAATACTTTAGCGTTAAAGTTAAAAACCTATTAAATAAATTTGACAGATTGTAGTTGCTTCAAGTGCTGGCGTCTGTACATTATTTCAAGTTAATTTAATTTCATTCATTCTTGCATCACCTCACTATATTTTTTTTGTCAAAACCTGGTATCCCTCCAACTGTCAAGTCCAACCTTAGTCACTAACTGAGCAAAGTATGACTGAAATTTAAGATCTCTACAAACGTATCGTTCAAAGTATTGAACAAGCGCTATTATATTCGCTTGTATTCAATATGTAAAGAAGTGTTTTTAATAAAATTCTATTTGACTCTGGAGCGATTCTGTGGATCTAATTACAAAAAGTGGAACAAAATGTTAGCCTGATTTCCTATATGATTTGCTACCAGATTTTCTTCTCCAAGAGGACAACTTGATCGCTGGTCCTCTTACTGTATCAATTGTTGCGCAAATTTGAGTCTGTTAAAACGAACAAAGAGTTAAAATCTAGTGGAGTGTCGAAGCATTCAATAGCGTATGTTTAGATGTGCTGGATGTGATAGGATGTGGTCTATGGAATAGATATGAAATAATTATTTCTCATCATTTACTTCATCCCACTAAATTATTCTAAGAAGCATTTAACAAAACTTATGCTTCCTGCAATATCTTCGGGTTAGACAAACAGGTCGTAGTTGGGCACATGTGACTGTATTACCAACGATTGTTGGAACTACCCCGAGGGATGCGGGTGAGGAAGTATTCTTTACAAATATGTTTAAATTAAAGCCCAGTAGTTCTGACCCAAACACGGCAATAAAGTTACGAAGGAGAGAACGGTACGTCAATAGGGTTTTCTTGGGGAACTTAGTTTATAATATGCAATTGCTACTTAGATTTTGATCCTTTAGAGATTTTACCGCAAATATTTTAACATTTGTAACTAACATGTTCTATCTAGACACGCGGTAGCGTGTCAAGCCAAGTTCAAGTAACAGAACTGGCGAGCAGCACCGTGAGTAATATTACACGAACCATTTGGAGCCACTTTTTGACCACCTCATAACTCAAAAACTGTTTCATATCAACGTGTCAAATTTGGCTCATATAGTGAAACTTGTAAGATACATAATTATGTGCTCCAAATTTCATAAACACATCTCAAACGGTTATTTAGATATTAACGTCCAAAAATCGTCATTTTTATCACTGACTTACCTATAGATCAAAACTCTAACCCAGTTCCAGATGATCTAGAAAGTTCAAATTTAGCATATAGATAGGTAATTAGGTGAATACCAAGGAATAAATCAGAAACTGGTAAATTTTTATCATTTTTTTATAATTTTTCACTTAATTGATTCTATTAGGGACACTTATTACAAAAACCATTTGGTATTAATTTTTATTAAAGTTTGAAATATTTTAGGGAATAAAACCACTAAAATACGGGCACCATCTTTATTAGCAGAGCAGACAACCGAACACTGACACATTCAATAAATAGACAATATTTTGCTATATTACCACGAAGTCTCAACACAGCCCCTCAATTTATAGAATTTTAAATTTACAGAGATGTAATAATAACATTCATAAATTGCTCAAACAAAAACAATATAACTTAAATAATAATTCTAACAAATAACTAAAAACTAACTCTTTGAAGTACAAGTACAATAATTCTGTACCATTTTGTTAATAATGTTAATATCATCTTTAAACATAAATAAATCAAAGTTGTACAGACACATTTATAACTCGAGAAACAAACATTTAAATTAAATTCAATTTGTTACAAAAATAAACATGTTTATTAATAGGTAGCGATTTTGTAAAAATATCTGAAATGTTTTCATTTGTAGGTACATATGAGATAAATATAATTTTCTTATTAAATAAATCTTTTATGTAGTGGTATTTAATTTCAATATGTTTAGATGCTTTGATATTAATTTGATTCTGAATTAATTTGATAGTGCTCTGATTATCAATTAACAAATAAGCCGAAATTGTTATATTATTTGTGAAATCAGAGAGTATGCCCTTGATGTAAATAAGTTCACTCACAGTATTAGCTCCTGCTACATACTCAGCCTCAGCTGTTGATAGAGCGGTACACGTCTGCTTTCTAGAAAACCAACTTATTAAGTTTTCACCTTGAAATATAGCACACCCACTTGTGCTTTTACGATCGGTTCTGTCAGCAGCCCAGTCAACATCTGAATAAGCCTTAAGTTTTGTGAGATCGCCTGTCTTTCTATATAACAGCCCCTGATCTGATGTTCGTTTTAGGTAACGTAATATTCTCTTACCAGCTGACCATAACTCCTGTGTAGGCTTGTCTAAAAATCTACTTAAGTAAGATACAGCATAAGTAATGTCCGGTTGACTATTCATTGCAATGTACAATAAGGAGCCTATTAATTCTTTAAAGGGTACGTCAATTACTTCCGATGGTAATCCAATATTTGCATTGACGTTAACTTCCATTGGCGTCTTGCATGTTTTGCAATCTTGCATATTAAATTTTTGTAAAAGTCGTTTAATCATTTCACTTTGTCTTAATTCCAATGTATCCTTTTTCTTAGTAACTTCTAATCCTAAGTACTGATGTACTTCTCCTAAATTCTTAACTTTGAATTCTTTTTCTAAAGCCTTTATTATCTCATTGTCTTCTCCCATATGTAAAATATCATCAACATACAGTAATATCCAAGTCTTTCTTTTTCCATATAAACATGAATCATGTTTTGATTGTATGAATCCTTTCTTAGTTATGAAATCATGAAATCTTTGGTTCCAACACTTTGGTGCTTCTTTTAATCCATATAGGGCTTTCTTAAGTTTTAAAACTTTTCCTTCGCTAACTTTTATTCCTTTAGGACATTTAATATATACATCAACATCCAAGTTACCATTTAAAAATGCTGTTGGCACATCAAGTTGCATTAATTTCAAGTCTTGTTGAACTGCCAAGCTCATCATTAATCTGATAGTTGAAAGTTTTGCTACTGGAGAATAATTATTATCATTACTCTGTTGTTGAAAGCCTCTTGCTACTAATCTTGCTTTCTTAGTACCATCTTGCTTTGTTCTGAAGATCCATTTTGTATCTATTGCTTTACTTCCTCTAGGTAAAACAGCTTCTTCCCATGTCTGTAATTTTATCTGAGAGTTTAACTCCTTTTGTACTGCATTTTCCCAATCTTTATTTTGTATTGCGTCTTCATATTCTTGTGGATCCCCTGATAATAAACAGTATGCAGTATACAACTCAAAGTTTTCAACTAACCTTTTTGGCTTTTGTACTTTTCTTCCTGACCTTGTCGTATAATCTTGTATTTCTTGAGTATTCTCTTCATTTTCATTTTCTTGATCTATTTCTTCACTGTTCTCATCATCTAATTTATCTTTCTTCGTATCATATTTATCCTTCTTGGTTTCATCTTGTTCTAATTCATCTTCAAAGTATTCTTCCAAGTGTTTATCATAATTTTCTTTGTTTCTATTCTTCTCTTCTTTGTATTTTATTTGAGTCTCGTCAAATCTGACGTCTCGAGATATTATTATATTATTGGTTTCAGGATCCCATAAACGATATCCATTTAAGTTATAACCTACAAATCTCATTTATTTTGCTCTTTGCAATAGCTTGTCCTGTTTTGGTAAAATATGTACCCTTGTCTCTGCAAAATTTATAAAGTTTTTCATTTTTGAACTCACCACCATTATCACTTCTAATCTTTTTGACTTTATTACCTGTTTGTCTTTCCATTCTATTAATGTATTCAATAAGTCTATCAGTAGCTTCGCTTTTTCTTTTTAATAAGTATACCTCACAAAAATGTGTATAATCATCTATGATTGTATGATAATATATCTCACCTTTAGGTGTTGGTGTAGTTACTGGACCTGATATGTCTGTGTGTATTATCTCACCTATATAATACGACCGAGGTTTTATAGTGGAATAAAAGGGTAATCGTGTTGATTTACCTAGTACGCAGGGTTCACATTGTTTATCACTGTATGGCAGATTCATAATTCTGAGCATCTTTTTGTTTGCATGGCCTAACCTCTGATGCCACAGATCTCTTGAAATAAAACATTTTTCATTTATTAAACTTGCATCTATAACATATAACCTACCTATATTTTTCCCTATGACTTCACAGTTTGAGTTACAGATTAATACATAGTTTTTATAGAATTCTACTTTAAAACCTTTTTCTAATAGTTTTTTAACTGATAATAAATTATGTGACAGTCCAGAAACAATCAACCCTTCTATTTCAATTTGCATGTTATCATATTTCAAATTCAATTTACCTTTCATATTACTTTTTAAATATTGACCATTTGCTACATAAATTTTTACCTCTTTTTCTAAGTTTTGTACATCTGTCATAATTGGTACATGACAAGACCTGATCAAATGTTCGGTAGCACCTGAATTAACAACTAATTGAACACAATCACTTACATTATTGACTGAGTCACCTGCACTATAGGCTGTGAATGCAACTACATCTTGCTCATTTTGCTCATCTTCCATCTGTGCCATTCTTCCAGAATGTGATGAAGTCCCATTGTATCTTGAACTCGAACCTCGACCTCTGCTTGTGTACCTCGTACCTCTGAAATAACTTCGTTGACCTCGTTGTCCTCTATCATTTTGATGACCTCTGTAGCTTGTTTGTTTGCTTCTACATTGATATGCTTTGTGACCATCCATGCCACATTTAAAACATGTAAGGAAGCTGTGAGCATCCTTTGACTCTACCACATTGTTTTTATTCTTTAGTTCTGCATCTAACAATTTACTTTTGACATATTCCGTTGTAAGTTCCACATTGGTGGTTTCTAAAGCGGCAATTGTTGTATTATAACTTTCGGGCATAGTTAGTAGTAAGTGACAAACTTTGTCTGCTTCTTGTAGTGCGCTTCCAGTCTCTTCCAGTTGTCTTATCAATATGTCAAAATTATTGAAGTGGTCACTTAATTCAGTACTGGTATCACATTTCAGGGTTAATAATTGCTTCCTGATGTATAAAGCTGATAATGTACTTTTTCTTTTAAATACTTTTCTTAGATTATCAATCATGTCTATTGCACTTGTTGCATTCCTTATATATTCTAACCCCTTTATTCATAAACGTTGTTTAAAGTTACGTAGTGATTAGCTGCTGTTTAACCATACATTTTTGACGTTTAAACGTCTCTTAACTTTAATCATCGTTTATGAATAAAGGTGTCTATGTTTGTCTGTTATGCTGCAGAATATTAGACTTCTTGCTTTCGCATCCTTCATTTTGAAATCTTCCGTCTTTTTAATCTCCTCTTTTGTGCCCTCTTCTATTGCTATTTTGCAATCTTTTTCTTCGAGTATACACGATATTCTAAATAACCAATTACTGAAATTTGTTCCAGTAAATTGTGGAAGCAATTTTTTCGTTATTTCATCCGCCATCTTTTCTTCACTTTTCTTCCCTAATTTTTCAATATTCAATTTATAACTTTATACCTCGCAATGTTCTACTTATTCTCCATTTTCCATTATTCCATCATTTGCGCATTTGCACATTAGCGCAGTGGAAGCGTATTAAAGTTTGAAATATTTTAGGGCCTAAAACCACTAAAATACGGGCACCATCTTTATTAGCAGAGCAGACAACCGAACACTGACACATTCAATAAATAGACAATATTTTGCTATATTACCACGAAGTCTCAACAATTTTGTTATAAATTTGCTATAAATAAGTACCTACTAATAATTTATGTACAAAAAGTAATGATATCCCATCAAAAACATAAATGTGAAATGAGAGCCAAGTTCATGCTGTTGGCTTGCTAGTTTTTACCAGCAAGCCCAATTTTCGAAATAATAAAATAAGAACCGACAAGTAACAGGTAGAACAGGTACAAGGCTATAATATAATTCGTATATGAAAACTAGCCAAGTCAGACCTTAGGCTACAATATATTATCCTAAGTTATAAGAAGAAATGATATTTTATGTAGTTACAAATAAATTTCAGGACTGACCATTGCACTTGGCATCCATTTAGATCTCACTTCTTTTGTCGTTGAAGTCAACAACCAAGGCATATATTGAACTTGGCTCTCATTTCACATTTATGTTTTTGATGGGTTACAATATTAGGAAATAAGCGACTGCGAAAATGTCAGCTATTATCCAAAAATCTACAACTTAAACATCCAAAATGTTCACTGACACATACAGCAATTGTTTCAAGGTTATGTCCACCCAGCAGGCTGGCATCATCAGAGGTGAAGCTGATCACCATAAAAAACATTCTTAGCTAAACTCTCCTCTCTTAATACATCAATATCTATAAACCTGAATTTACTCCAATTGGAAAAATAGTTGATTAGTTTGTTAAATATTTTGCATTGGATTCGAACTGCCTGATGCCTAATAACACAATTTTATTAACTAATTAATTCCGGTGGCACTGGTCTCAGTATATATGCAAAGCAAATTTCATAATATTTCTTTGTATATTTTGCACCTGCCCTAAATGAGTAATTTTTAGATTCGACTCACGTAGCGCTATCCTGAGTAACAACCGCGTGATAAAACATTTATATACAAAACAAATATCACACTCGCACTAAAATAACATCGTTTAGCGGTTATGAACCATCCCTTTGAATTTGATGCGATACAGAAATTTGATGTTCATTACACGACGAATATGTATTAAGCAATATTCACCAATATTAAAGACGTAGCTACGTAGGAAGGAGTTACTTTAACACACAAAATCAAAAATAACTTTAATTTCGGAAGTCGGTGGCAAAATAATCTTAAATACAGATCCTAAGACAACGACTTTCGAAATTAAAGTTATTTTTGATTTTGTAGTGTTTTTTTTAAGGAAGTCGGTTGTTATTTTCTTTTTTATATACTAATCAATTAATGTGAGATGTAACGTCGTTATCTAGACACGCGGCAGCGTGTCAAGGCAAGTTCAAGTAACAGAACTGGCGAGCAGCACCGTGTGTAATAGGAGCCATATAGGAGTTATAGCCTTCGCAAGTTTTAAACCTGTTACTTGTCCGTTCTTATTTTATTATTCCGAAAATTTGGCTTGCTGGTAGAAACTAGCCATCGAACATAATAACTCGTATATGAGAACTAGCCAAGTCAGGACTGACCATTGAACTTGGCACCCATTTAGATCTCACTTCTTTTGTCGTTGAAGTCAACAACCAAGGCATATATCATAATATTGAACTTGGCTCTCATTTCACATTTATGTTTTTGATGGGATACTGAATTAAGTTGAAATATCGGACACTCTCATCTTTGACTCACAAAGTGGAAATGGAACGCAAATTCGAATTGAAACAGCAACGGTAAATGATAACCCGTCAATGAGCATCGTATCACGTGACTCGATGTCCTGTAATAGTATACCTATAACCGACATCGACGTCGATACGAAACATCTACGGTGATATTGGTGCTTTGATACTCATCGCACTGCGTGTAAATATGTCATTAGAATAGGGGAATAGCGTGTATCGCATTGGATACTTATATATGTAGGAAACAAGAACGGATTAGGACATGACAACGAGCAGTGTAAAGGTGGCGGTTCGCGCATCGACAGAGATATGTCTCAGTCTACGCTGGTGTACTATGAGCCGGGACCGAGACGAAAACTAAAGACTTTTCAATCACTAACAGTGTCGGCGATTCGGTCGTTGCAGTCGCGATCGGCCACCTTAACACGTACCTTTTTACCCATTTTTGCAATCGACTTCTGTTTACTAACCAGAGATAGTATTTTTTTCAGCAAAAGTCGTTTGCAGAAAGTCTCAAATAATAAGTAATATATTTTCAAAATAATCTGCACCAAATCAAAAAGATTTAATTACATTAAAACCAAAAGCTGACGCGTACTGTCCCCAGTTTTGCTTGAAATGGTTGTTGTGCATCTCAACTACTGGTCTTTTAGGAAATTCAATATTCTGATAATATAATAACATTTTACGAGATTATCCATCGATTTTTCAACAGAAACTACAGTAATAACCTTCTGTAAATAAGTATCACATACTATTAAGACTATTTTTTTTTTTTATTTCATTAAAAATATTGGCCACTTGTTGTTAAAAAGTATTGAAATGACATTAAGTTTTTTTATTTACTTTTCTTTACATAACAAATGCCAATTGACATTGTTTATGATATTTGCCAGCATGTTATTTAAATATATAACTGAAATCTTTTTACAATATTAGAGTTATAATAACGCTCGGGAAAAAATACCTAAACATTCAGTGTAACGAATCATGAAATGAAGAACCATAAAAACTGTATGCTTTGCATTGCATATCAAAAGCCTCAGCGGTTCGATGTCCCGTGTGTACGAATATAATGAGCCGATTCAATTCAACCGTAAACACAATGATTTCACAAGGAATTCTGTTTTATATCATATCTTGTTGGAATGAAACCTGTAAGGCGAATAAATTAAACTGAAAATAAATATTATCGTAGCGTCGTGCCGACACACTGGGGGCGGAATGCAATACAGACTGATAGTTGATTGAAGCATTATGCAGCAGCAAGGGTTATCGCGTAAAATAATCTTTGGTATATATTATATTTTTTGTTATGAATTGTATTGATGGAAGTGGGTTATACGTATATTTTTAAAATTTTTAACCATTGACATTCCAATTCGTTTAATATTATCATGAAACACCAACGAACGAGTACCTATATGAATTTTAAATAGTAATTGGAAATCCAGAAGCTTCGCATTGAAACAATGTCATACTATTTTCTTGATCAATGAGAGCTCTTTTCTTTCTACATATTATACAGGGTGTTAGATGCATAATGTGCCAAATTGAAATGGTCGACTGGGGGTCATCTGCTATCCTTTCAGACCCCTAAACAATTCTCATGCCCTGTGGATTTTTTTTATCGACTTTTATTGTGTTATTTTTAAAAATTACCCAAATTTTACAATCAAATACAAATTTAAAAAAAATTATAAGTCGTGGACTCTGAATTTTAATTTTATTTAGATCTGTGTTGTATTAAAGTACTTTTAAATTCAAAGTTAGTGACATTAGCCATCTATTTTTTTTGTTAATTTATTTGCAACGTTTTGGACTTCAATTAAAGATATCCATGTTACAGCTCTTTACATGGCAATAAAAAAAACCAAAAGCGAGCGGGATCTTCCAACTCCCTCAAAATTTTTCTAGTCTATCTTCTTGCTAGTGATGTGCCACATGCCATAAAAATCTTTTTACAACTTTGTGAATTCGCTAGAATTGTGAATCGAGTCACAAAATACTAAATTCCAAATTCTTAAGAAAAAAAGTCTTTTTGCATAATTGTTATTTGAGAAACAGGTAATATTTGTTTTCATACTCTCGCGAAGTAAAATCTATATCCAAACACCCTGTATAATTTATTATCGTAATAACATACATGCCACGCTATCTTGCATATAGGTAAGCCGTACGGTACAATCGTTATACCGGATGACATTTTTTACCGTCTCGACCTTCATATGGTGTGTTGTGTAACTAGAATAGAAGGCAGGAAGGCCTTCAGATTCATTGCAGGTGACTAATGTAGCGCGGGACGCGGGCGGACGGGGATGCGTGTGCGGCTCGTGCGTCTGCGAAAGATCAATGAGGCCGCCTATCAGCCGGCTTCAAAGGGTAGGACCGCGCTACGAAATCATTGATACATGCCGCGCATTGAGTCAAACTCAAATCATACGCACCCTGCGTATGATTTGAGTTTCAATAGAGTGTAATTGTTTTTTATTTTTTTCAAATTTCTGTTTTTGTTGTTCTAGTATGAAAATGTTACTTTAAATGTGTAGTAGGTACTTATTGCTAGGTCAATTTTATTACATGTTATTCAAAAATAAAAATTTCTATGCCAAAGGCTTCTACTTCGTTCACCTATTACCTACACCCATTTTTTTCAAGACGTTAAAAGTATCACCCGGTATAGGTAATCCTTTTTATCATAATTATGGGAAATATTCATTGATTAATAAGCTGTCGCGTTTATTTTATTGTCTTACATACTGGATTTCTGCAGCTTTTTTTATCATTGGGAAATCATTAAATGACGTCTCCCGCTCTGTCCAGAGCGGGAGGGCGTGTCAGACTTTTTCAACTGTGCATTCTGCTTAATTCAAACACAGGTCCAGCAAAACGTAGCCCATATAGTTCTCACTACGCAAAGCGACTCGCTTGCAGAGTAAGCAGGCTGTAGTGGCAGTGGGCTGGCCATGTCTGTCGAAGGACCGATGGCCAATGGAGCAGACGAGGCCTGGAGTGGAGACCGCGTATCGGCAAGCGTAGTGTGGGACGCCCCCACCTTGTTGGACCGGCGACCTCAAAAAGGTGGCTGGGACAGGCTGGATGCGGAAGGCGGAGGACAGGATAATGTGGCGTAGCATGGGATAGGCCTATGTCCAGTAGTGGACTGCGATAGGCTGAGTTGATTTAATGCGACTCGCTGTCACAAAAGACGCGCTACACACCGCTAAGAGAACACAATTAACACGATGAAAATGTAATTAAAGTAAAATGCTGCTGTTTCAAATATACGAGGTTTGAATTGTAGGAATTAAATTTTAAGGAATATTCTATTTATGTTTAACCTGCAGACTTTAGCAAAGTCAATTTATAAGTTCATTAACATGTAACTGAACGGAGGCTGGAATAAATAACTTAAATTGAAAGTATACTCACTGAATTTCAGTTACTTGATTTGATTACGAATAAAATAACTGGTTTCATTGAGCAGTTTAAAAACAAGTTTTGTAAGAACGTCTTAAATCTGAGAGCGTTTAAAGTGTTAATTAAATCGTTATTTATAAATTGTTTCGTAAAATACATAAATATAATATACATAAATAAGTAAGCAGCAACAATTTAAGTTTGCAGTAGATATTTGAAATTAATTTAATAAATGGACGAATTTAAATAAATATTCCAAACATCCATCGGTTTCTTACTAAACTTCAACTAACGACCCTAGTTAATCTCTACTACAGATAGTACTACGGTAGCAAAGGAGAACGAGTTAACTGCACTTTTTCAAAAATAACTGTTTTACATAATTCTACTCAGAATTCTTTATTTTGTCGTAAAATTTTTTTCATTGAATCTCAATTTTTACTGATATTAAGTCACGTATGTAAAGACAACTGCAGCATTTTTCTCATTGTCGAAGTACCGTATTTTGGGACAAAATAAATGTAAAGTAATATTGACAATTTCATTGGTAATGCCCTATTAACTAAATGATGTACAAAATAAAAATATAGCTTTGTTCTTCTATTAATTGGGATAATAGAAGAACAAAGCTATATTTTTATTTTAGTTTAGTTTAGTTTTGAGCTCAAGTCGATCTCTCTGAAAAAAAAGATTTTGTAGAGAACCGTATACATATACTTTGACCGTCGAGTAGAAAGATTTCTACTGTCTTTAGCATGGCGATTACAAAATGAAATTGTCTTCACTACCATAGGCAACTATCAGTTGTCAGTGTGATTTTGACAGTTTGGGATATGAAAAGTTCTTCTAAAATAGACTTCATATAAAAAAACCTAGACAAAGATAGTTAAAAATGAAAGACAAAATGACAGATTGTAGAAGGATTCCTACGGTGCGATGTCAAAAATGGAGAAACACATAACTTTAGTTTTATTTTCGAGTTTCGGTATAATAAATTCATTGTGAGCCTTTGATATTTATCATCTGCTCCAGCTTACAAGCTCAGTAACAATCGATGGATATTTCGGAAAAATAATTTATTATGAGATCATGATGTTGATCCATTTGCTTAAAGTGAAATATCCAACGAAAGTTATAACATTATGACCAACGTTGAGCGCTGCGCTCATTATCAATATCTTCACTTTCAATTTGTATCATCATCACCAGCTGACAGCAAAGAGAGACGATCGAGTCGATTGAATTGGAAAAGCCTATGCTTTTCCAATTCAATCGACTCGATTCTTGGCAACACTCATAGTTGCTTGCCGCCAGACTAGGGGGGCTAGTCTGATGGCGTGCAATCTAGCAGCATAAATCATCCGTCTAGCCATTTCCCAATTATATTGGGACTGGCTACTTTTCTACCTGGATGTAGCTGAATACCAGTATTTTACATCGAGCGACTATCTATGTGCCTTCACAACCCAGTTACTAGGTATTATGATACCCCATGGTAAAGCAGGTTGTCAGACTTTCGGCATTTTGGCAACGACTACCAAAGGTTTACTAATGACAGCTGGGACCAACGGCTTACGTGCTTTCCGAAGAGGTCTTGGTATGTATCGATAGTTACCCATACTTGGACCAATCCTGGCCAGCGTAGTACCCTGATAGACCGACCCATGCAGAAATTACTTACACAAAGTATAGCGCCTGACTGAGTTCGAACTCACGACAACTCGTAAGTCGGGGCCGATACCACTGGGTCACCACTGCTCTTGAAAATAGTATTTAAGCATATTGTTACTTTTTTTACTATTTTGTAACTAATTACACGCCTCACAAAGTTATGATACTTAAACAAAAATTTAGATCTGCCTGAAATTGCGGTTCGTTACATGAATGTAATATCTTCTTCTAGTTAGCAATCTCCCGCAGCGTTGAACGAACAGGACAATTAAAGAAAAAAGTACGGATCTATAGTTACTTGGGCCTCGTAACACAGCCCTTTTATGAGGACTGAATAACAAATTACCTCATATAATGTAATCCAATATGTCTGATATTAACAAAGAACCTCGCGTACGCCAGTTGCGGTAGCCATTTGATACATTTAAGATTTATGGAATCACCTTTAGTAAAAATTACCTTATTACCTAGTTTGAACCATAAATGTACGAAATAAGGTATCATTTCATGTATCGTAGGTCTCATTAATAATGACCAAGGACCGCTTGTCTAACATAATCAAGCACATAATGAGTGGAGCGAATGGAAGTAACTATTTTCATCTTGGGTAGGTATTGCAAAACAGTATCTTAATTGTAGTAGTTTAGCTACCCAAGAATTTCATTATGTAGATATTTTACTGCACTTTCATCGGACATTCAGCTTGACGATGAATACAAACTTATGTAACTTTATTAGAGTTATATCATTCCCTCAGGTTGAAGAAATTCTGGCGAAACTCTAAACAAATCGCGTCAACCTTGCTCTTAAAACTACTAAGGTAATTTTTCGCTATTTAAACAATCCAACATTTGATTAACTATTGCGGTAACATTTAAATGCTTGATCAAAAAAAAAAATAACAGGTATTCTTTACGTCATGAAAACAACCAAACATATAATAACGCTCCACTATCTTAAGCGTATACAGTTTTATGTACCTATAAATAAAGTGGTTAGAGTCTAAGTTGGCGTTTATCAGCACCACACATTCCCATTTCCTATTACATTTACCTGAGCTACTATCTCATTCAAAACACCTACATATCTTATTTATAACTAACCCAAACTGCTCAGTATTCTCCTGTACAATATATTCGCTGTTCGTCGAGATTACAGATATACCAGTAAGAGACTGAACACGCAAGGTTAGCTCCAACCACAATGTTAATAATCGCAAAGTATTCATTACCCTGGAGGATTACCAAGATAAAGGGACGCCGGACGGTCAGAGATGTTCAGAATATATTATCATTAAAAACTTGGTTATGCCGATAAACATTCTTTGGATTTTAGTAAAATTTGATTTATTGCCTTAGTATTAAACTATCCCGTTGTGTTCTACGAGTTCCTCAAAGAGATGTCCGCATTATTAAAGGGGTCCGCTTAATCCGATGCCTGCCAGTGTCGTGGATTTGTTCGAAAAAATTAACTGTGGCCCTGATATAGGTAACTGAGGAACACGGGTGGGTTTTAGTCAGTAAAAGTCTAACACGCCCTTCCGCTCCACCCACAGCGGGAGACGTCATTTGACGATTTCCCACCCACAAAAAGGTATACAATCAGTGATTACGCAGTTAAATAAATTACTGGACGACAGTTCTATAACTTAAATCTTAATTATTAATAACCATATTGATAAATCTATACATCTATACATACTGTTCGGGTCAATCACCGAACAATAATGAACATGTCAGCGTAATTGCGACACCGCGCTGTATGCCTTGAATATTTTATGTATAATTATTAATCTAAGTAAAACAGTCAGTACGTTTCGGACAGCATATCGGGCGCGACTCAATCTCATCCTATTCACCACATTAGTTTTAAATTGTTATCCCATTTGTATTACTGAAATATCTTTATAACCTTCAATCTTAGTTTATCTCAATCTCACCCCAACCCCGAACACATACATACATACAAATAAATAAAATTGGAGTGTCTGTTTTTAATATTAAAATAACCGCTTTTTTACTAAGTTTTTAGGGTTCCGTTGCCAAATGGCAAAAAACGGAACCCTTATAGATTCGTCATGTCTGTCTGTCTGTCTGTCTGTCTGTCTGTCTGTCCGTCCGTATGTCACAGCCATTTTATTCCGAAACTATAAGAGCTATGCTGTTGAAACTTGGTAAGTAGGTGTATTCTGTGAACCGCATTAAGATTTTCACACTAAAATAGAAAAAAAACAATAAATTTTGGGGTTCCCCATACATAGAACTGAAACTCAAAAATGTTTTTTTTCATCAAACCCATACGTGTGGGGTATCTATGAATAGGTCTTCAAAAATGGTAATGAGGTTTCTATTATCATTTTTTTCTAAACTGAATAGTTTGCGCGAGAGACACTTCCAAAGTGGTAAAATGTGTGTCCCCCCCCCCCCGTAACTTCTAAAATAAGAGAATGACAAAACTAAAAAAAATATATGATGTACATTACCATGTAAACTACCAACGAAAATTGGTTTGAACGAGATCGAGTGAGTAGTTTTTTTTTAAAACGTCATAAATCGTAAACCGCAATTTACCATACATTCAATCAACTGAAATATAAAAATTAAAAAATATATATATTTTTAAACCGAAAATACCTACAGGTTTGTACGGAACCCTCGGTGCGCGAGTCCGACTCGCACTTGGCCGGTTTTTTTTTACTAAGTTTATATGGATGTATACACGGTACATATACCATTTTTTACAATTTTTGTCTGTCTGTCTGTCCGTCTGTCTGTCTGTTTGTTTGTTCTGGCTAATCTCTGAAATGGATGGACCGATTTTGACGGGACTTTTATTGGCAGGTAGCTGATGTAATAAGGAGTAACTTAGGCTACTTTTATTTTAGAAAAGATATTTTATTTTAGAAAAATACCTGCGTTAATTTCCGACATTCACACATAGGCGAAACCGTGGGTAAAAGCTAGTAAATAATATATTTCCTCGTTAAATGCGATCACAGCGGTTCATTAATTAATCTTTCAGTCACGCTGATCTACATAATTATGTAAATGGTAATTACAACGTGAATATTGGAATCTCTTTGGCTTCGTGTTTAATAAGGGAAAGGAATGTTTATCCACGTATGGTTTTCGATGGTATTAGTAGAAGTGTTGAACCACTAAAAATTAATATGTTTACAAAACCACTAACCATACCTGTAAATGTCTGATTCAATCTATACATTTATACAAATAAATAAAACTGAAGTGTCTGTTTGTGTTAATTTGTTTGTTTGTGTCTGTTTGTGTAGCTTTTCACTAAATGCATATGATTATAAATAAGGTACTTATACCAAAAAATCATTTTTTAAAACTTTTGTCTGTCTGTCTGTTTGTTCCGACTAATCTCTGAAATGGCAGGACCGATTTTGACGGGACATTTATTAGCAGGTAGCTGATGTAATAAGGAGTAACTTAGGCTACTTTTATTTTAGAAAAATCTTTAATTTTAGAAAAATACCTGCGTTAATTTTCGACATCCACGCGGGCGAAGTCGCGGGCCAAAGCTAGTATATTATAATAAATCTCAAAACTGCACGCGAAGCTTACATCGGCGACACTTGCAGCGAAGTTTTGTAATTCTTTGCAGGCCTTAACATGCAACACCAATTGCAGTTAGTTTCAAAATTACATTTTAAAGCAATCATAGATGTATATATATTGGAAACGTCATGTGTACGGGATGTCAATTGACAACAAAACGCAAACGTGAAGTTCTCTATACAAAACTACCTTTTGGAAGGAGTAACTAGAATCTATTCTATTTCCTTGTACATTTGACGCTATCAAGTTGTTTTTTATGTGGCTGTTTGAAATAAATGACTTCGAGAATTCATATTAAAAAACAACCCCTCCATGTTATAAAAAGCTCGGAGGCGCACCATCATTATCTTCACCTAAATCATACCGTGTCATTACCACTGGCTAGCTAGTACGTACATTTCGTTAGCGATACAGAATAGACGAACTTTTTTGGAAGAAAAAAGTGCCTACACTGTAAGTATACGAATAAGGCAAAGAGTACGTAGTATAAGTCGGTACAAAGAGAATTAAGTATTGATGCGTGAATTGGAGCTTGGAGTGCCTATAGACGATTTGTGAGCGTAACTGCCAGTAAAAAATATTTACGAGGACTCTTGATACGAACTGAATATTCAGCAGGTTTGAAGATTTTCCTTTGAAAAGGAAATTAATCTGGTGCCATTTTTAGGGTTCCGTTGCCAAATGGCAAAAAACGGAACCCTTATAGTTTGTCATGTCTGTCTCTCTGTCTGTCCGTCTGTCTGTCTGTCTGTCTGTCTGTCCATCCGTATGTCACAGCCACTTTTCTCCGAAACTATAAGAGCTACGCTGTTGAAACTTGGTAAGTAGATGTATTCTGTGAACCGCATCAAGATTTTTACACTAAAAAAGAAAAAAAAATTGGGGATCCCCATGCTTAGAAATGAATCTCAAAATTTTTTTTTTCATCAAACCCATACGTGTGGGGTATTTATGAATAAGGTCTTTAAAAATGGTATTGAGGTTTATAACATTATTTTTTTCTAAACTGAATAGTTTGCGCGAGAGACATTTCCAAAGTGGTAAAATGTGTGTCCCCCCTCCCGTAACTTCTAAAATAAGAGAATGATAAAACTAGAAAAATATACGATGTAGGTACATAACCATATAAACTTCCACCGAAAATTGGTTCGAACGAGATCCAGTAAGTAGTTTTTTTTTAATACGTCATAAATCTTAAACCGCAATTTACCTTTCATTCAATCATACCAAATATAAAAATTAAAAAAAAACATTTAATTTCATAAGCATAAACCTTATACATAAACCGAGGATACCTACAGGTTTGTACGGAATAGGTCTTCAAAATGGTATTGAGGTTTCATTTTTAGGGTTCCGTTGCCAAATGGCAAAAAACGGAACCCTTATAGATTCGTCATGTCTGTCTGTCTGTCTGTCTGTCTGTCTGTCTGTCTGTCTGTCTGTCTGTCCGTCCGTATGTCACAGCCATTTTATTCCGGAACTATAAGAGCTATGCTGTTGAAACTTGGTAAGTAGATGTATTCTGTAAACCGCATTAAGATTTTCAAACTAAAATATAAAAAAAACAATAAATTTTGGGGTTCCCCATACATAGAACTGAAACTCAAAAATGTTTTTTTTCATCAAACCCATACGTGTGGGATATCTATGAATAGGTCTTCAAAAATGGTAATGAGGTTTCTATTATCATTTTTTTCTAAACTGAATAGTTTGCGCAAGAGACACTTCCAAAGTGGTAAAATGTGTGTCCCCCCCCCCCGTAACTTCTAAACTAAGAGAATGATAAAACTAAAAAAAATATATAATGTACATTGCCATGTAAACTACCACCGAAAATTGGTTTGAACGAGATCGAGTGAGTAGTTTTTTTTTAAAACGTCATAAATCGTAAACCGCAATTTACCTTACATTCAATCAACTGAAATATAAAAATTAAAAAAAAATATTTTTAAACCGAGAATACCTACAGGTTTGTACGGAACCCTCGGTGCACGAGTCCGACTCGCACTTGGCCGGTTTTTTTTTCTAAACTGAATAGTTTGCGCGAGAGACGCTTCCAAAGTGGTGAAATGAGTCCCCCCCCCGTAACTTCTAAAATAAGAGAATGATAAAACTCAAAAAAATATGTGATGTACATAACCATGTAAACTTCCACCGAAAATTGGTTTGAACGAGATCCAGTAAGTAGTTTTTTTTTAATACGTCATAAATCTTAAACCGCAATTTACCTTTCATTCAATTAATACAAATATAAAAATTAAAAAAAAAAAACATTTAATTTCATAAGCATAAACCATATACATAAACCGAGGATACCTACAGGTTTGTACGGAACCCTCAGTGCGCGAGTCCGACTCGCACTTGGCCGGTTTTTTGCTATATATAAAGTTTTATAAGTGACTCACGTACTCCTGAGTTTGGGTTCTACTTGTTTTTAAACATAGCCCTATAAAATGCTATGAAATATCCGAATAATTTTAAAAGATGTCTCTGTGTGTATTTTTTAATGTAATGTAGATACAAAAATCACAAGTAGTACGTTACATACGGATGGTAATTGAGGTTCCTAGTGATGTCATTCACCACATACATAACAACAGTTAGGGCAAATACAAGTACAATAATACATTTTTGTACTTAATCCTCAATTTTTAGTTGAGTAGAGCCGTTAAGTAGTAGCAAATTTGATTTGATTTTACAACAAAATGTATATATAAAACCGGCCAAGTGCAAGTCGGACTCGCGCACCTAGGGTTCCGTACAAACCTGTAGGTATCCTCGGTTTATACATAAGGTTTATGTTGATGACATTAAATGTTTTTTTTTTTTAATTTATACATTTGAGTCGATTGAATTAAAGGTAAATTGCGGTTTACGATTTATGACGCATAAAAAAAACTACTTACTGGATCTCGTTCGAACGAATTTTCGGTGGAAGTTTATATGGTTATGTACGTCGTATATTTTTTAGTTTTATCATTCTCTTATTTTAGAAGTTACGGGAGGGGGACACACATTTTACCACTTTGGAAATGTCTCTCGCGCAAACTATTCAGTTTAGAAAAAAAATGATGTTAGAAACCTCAATACCATTTTTAAAGACCTATTCATAAATACCCCACACGTATGGGTTTGATGAAAACATTTTTTTTGAGTTTCAGTACTGAGTATGGGGAACCCCAAAATTTATTGTTTTTTTTTTTTTCTATTTAAGTATGAAAATCTTGATGCGGTTCACAGAATACATCTACTTACCAAGTTTCAACAACATAGCTCTTATAGTTTCGGAGAAAAGTGGCTGTGATATACACGGACAGATAGACAGACAGACAGACAGACATGACGAATCTATAAGGGTTCCATTTTTTGCCATTTGGCAACGGAACCCTAAAAATGAATCCCTATTTCACTTGGTCACGCCATCACGCGTGAACGGCTGGACCGATTTCACTTTTTTAGGGTTCCGTAAAACGGAACCCTTATAGATTCGTCATGTCTGTCTGTCTGTCTGTCTGTCCGTCCGTCCGTATGTCACAGCCACTTATTTCCGAAACTATAAGATCTATGCTGTTGAAACTTGGTAAGTAGATGTATTCTGTGAACCGCATTAAGATTTTTACACTAAAATAGAAAAAAAACAATAAATTTTGGGGTTCCCCATACATAGAACTGAAACTCAAAAATGTTTTTTTTCATCAAACCCATACGTGTGGGGTATCTATGAATAGGTCTTCAAAAATGGTAATGAGGTTTCTAAAATATTTTTTTTCTAAACTGAATAGTTTGCGCGAGAGACACTTCCAAAGTGGTAAAATGTGTGTCCCCCCTCGTAACTTCTAAAATAAGAGAATGATAAAACTAGAAAAATATACGATGTAGGTACATAACCATATAAACTTCCACCGAAAATTGGTTCGAACGAGATCGAGTGAGTAGTTTTTTTTTTAAACGTCATAAATCGTAAACCGCAATTTACCTTACATTCAATCAACTAAAATATAAAAATTCAAAAAAAAAACATTTATTTTTAAACCGAGAATACCTACAGGTTTGTACGGAACCCTTGGTGCGCGAGTCCGACTCGCACTTGGCCGGTTTTTTTTTTTTGTATTTGTTATTGTCAGGAGAAGGTTCTTATGAAAGAAAAAAATTAAAAGGTAAAAAAAAAGTGAAGTCGGTCCAGCCGTTCACGCGTGATGGCGTGACCAAGGGATATAGGGATTCATTTTTATATATATATAGATACCATTTGGAATTATGTAAATAGTTATCGTTAAGACAGGACAACGTCTGTCGGGTCAACTAGTTATTATATAAAAACTAGAAAAGCAGAAATTGTATGGCGCTTATAAAAAAAAACCGAAGTAAGTATTCCTGCACGTTCAGGTCCACAAAAGTGACCTTTGAAGACAAATTAAATCACGTGGGTGCCATCTGAACTTATTTTTATTTAAACTCACGATGTGTTCAGAGAATAAAGGATATTAAACTCAACGTGTTAGTAGCTAACGTTATAATAATGTAACAGAACGTTACGAGTTACATTTCTACTGCCACGGTGGTCTAGTGACCGTAAGCACTACTGCTGAGGATAAGGTCCCGGGTTCGACTCCCAGATTGGGCAAAGTGTTATTGGGTTTCTCCATTGGGAATTTCTTAGTAGAAGTCCAGAGTTTGGATTTATGCCCGGTTAATGGCAATAGGCTTTCCCGCAACAATTTGAGCCTTTAAACATAACAGGCAAAATGTGAATTAATTTTTTAGTATTAGAAAATGATCTTAAAATAAAATTGTATAATTCCGATTATTACAATTTAAAACAAAGTAGAGTTTTATGTTTCTATTCGTTATACAATATGTATGTAAAGCTATCGAAGTGTAAACATCTCGCAAAAGGAACCCTCTAGAGATGCCCTCAGCTGGAAGTATAATGGATCACTTTCTATCTCAAGGGACGCTATGTCATGTGAACAAGTGTGTGTGGGTGATCGGGTTAACTGTAATGATGTATGATCAACAGAAGCACTTAATAAATATTGTACAAATAGTATCTATACTATGAACTGTTTTAAAGTGAAAACAATGTTATTTTAACTTCACTACAGCTTAAAGCCAAAGGCGACGCCAAATTGAAACTTTTGTCGAAAAATGTCATCATGCATTTCTACCGTCTATAAAATAAGGGCATTATTGGGAATATCAAAACAAACACTAAACAAAACAAAATGTATTGTGTCTGCTAAACTACTGACAAAAAGAACTACCTATTCAGAGTTACACTTTATTAAACTCTTTCGTTCTGTTTGAAAGAATTGTTTAAAAGATGTAACACTTCAACCGGTAGGTAACAGATAATTTCAAGACGGAAGAATGCAGAGTAAACTGTTGTTGATGTCATTTCATTGCACACTTGTAGTATCACTTGCTCATCATCTCGAATTCATATTCAAAAAAGAAACTGAGAGGGATCATACATTTTGAAATGATTTCCGTTTCTTGTATTTATTGTTCTATGCCTCATCCGTTCACCTTTTTACTAAACGTGGTAAGCGACGTGTGTCGCGTCGCGCGTCGGTGACGTGTCAATACCGCTGTTTCACGTTCCATGCTGAAGGGATCGCTTACAGTTACCTCGCGTCGGGTATGTCGCGATATTTACATATATCACACCTTTCTGCGGATGAATTTTTGTCAGTTAGACCTCTCAATTGTGCCAGATATGATCAATAGAGTTTTATATCTGCTGAGAAATACATCTTTACTTACTGTAATCTAGGGAGATTAGAACAAGCAAGTACTTGATGCACAATATCGCTGCTTAAATTCAAAAGGGCCACAAGTCGAATTGTCACTATTTTACAGGAGAGCCCGTCAAAGTTTTGATATCGGTTTTTATTTATTATGTTGCGTACCGTTTATTATCTGTGCGACTAACGGAATGCGCGTGTAACGAAGTGACATCTGACATGACAGTTTTGACGTTTGACACTTTCTCTTGGAATTTGGTGGGAAAAAAAGGGAACACGTCGCCGCTTGAGTCTCGCGATCTTTTTGTAAAGTAATCCCTTAACCGGTCGTTTTTGGTGGACAATGGACCATGACCCAGTTGTTTGAGTTAATAACCCCTATCTTGGTGTAATAACACGGGTTTTGGACATATTTTGGAGAAATAGTTTGAAGGTCATTCAAGTGACGCTATTGGGGAACGAGTGATTTGAAGACCGCATGCTGTGATTGCCTCAAGCCTAAGTTGAAGCGGAATCTTGCCAGAAGAATACTCGTAACGTCACCACACAATACAGATACACTCACTTACATACACAGATCCAGGTAACCGGTAAAGCAGGTGGTCGTCGCCCATCAGGTGAGTTCCTTTGTTCGTTTTATTGTAGTTAAGTTACTTGCAATTGTTCTCTTTTGTTGTATGGTAAGTGTTTGATTTGATTGTCTGCTCCGCGTACGGCGGACATTACGCTAGCCACTCTTGTCTCTAGAGCCCCACGGTTATCACACTTCCACTGCGCATTTAAAACCGTATTGTGGGCCTAGTCTGGCAGCGTACATTTTGGTATGCAGAGGCGTGGTTTTAACCTACAAAACCACCAAATTGGTAATTTTACAGTAGGCTAATTACTTGGCAGTCTCTATAAGGGAAGTAGTAATTCGCTGTAAATATTTGTTATCGGTAATTAATTGTTTGTTTGAAATAATTTGGAATTTATTGAGTCGAGTAACTCATATTGCCGGGGGTCAACCAGGTTTGCATATATGCTTCAGAGTTGGTTAGATTGAGCTATGCTATAACCTCTTGTTGTTGTTATTTGACCTCTGTTGTATTGAATGTCAGGAAGACATTAAAATATTGAGTTTGTACCATTGATATGGTTATTTGTGAAAATGAATATTTGAAAAATTATTGGCATTTTTGAGTATTACCATTGTTTTGAGTTGGAATAAAGGATTATTATTGTTGTACCATTAACAAAGTGGTTTGTGAACTTAACATTTGGAATTGGATTGGAATTTGAATATTTGAATTGAATTGTGAAATAGAATTTTGAACGTTGATATTGGGTTTGAATTAAAATAAAAGTTTATTGTTGAATTGAATTGAAACCAATTTAATGTTATTTCTTGAGTTGCTGATTAGTCAGTTTGGTAGTTTGATTGTAGTTATTTTGTAATATATTGTTTGAACTTTGTTACTTAATTATTTTGTTTGGTATATTGAATTGTATTGTTTGTGCAATGGCATACAAAGCGGTGAGAGAGGCAATCAGTGGATTGACCACACAGCTGCGGTGGTTCGCTTCAGCTGCAGCGACCGCTGAGCGCCAGGATCTTGAGGGGATCACTCTTGCTCGGTTCGAGCAGTTGAACGTGAGACTCGGCAACGTTGATGCTCTGCTTACCCGCTACAACCAGTACATTTGTGAAGTGGATTTGGAAGTGCTGGATCAGGCAGCACGTGACAAGGTCCTTGCTGACTACGACCAGATCTTGGACCTGGGGGATGTCATCGGTCAACGTGCTCGGGAAATATTGGAGAGCCGGACACCTGTCCAGGTCAAACCGGAGACCTCGGTTGTTTCAGGTCCCGGACTATTGAGTAGACTGCCTAATTTGGAACTGCCACATTTTGACGGTCGTCTGGACCACTGGTTAAGTTTCCAAAACCTGTTTGAAAGTTTGGTTGATGCACGCTCGGACCTCAGACCCGCCCAAAAGTTGGCCTATTTGTTGTCTGTCTTGGAAGGTGAGGCCCGAGCCTTGGTGCAGCATCTGTCTTTGACTGACTCAGCCTACCCTACCGCTGTGGAGTTACTCACCCGGCGGTACCAAAATAAACGTTGTTTGGCTGACGTTCACATTGAATTGATTTTGGGGTTACCGGTCATTACTGGATTGTCAGCATTGCGTACTGACCTGTTGAACCCGTTGGTGGCAGCGACCAACGCTTTAAAGCAATTGGACTTGCCGGTGGACCAATGGTCTTACTTTTTGGTACATGTTGTGCTGCAACGGCTTCCTGCCGATTTGAGGGCTCGTTTCGAGCAAAAGTATGGTGGGGATAGTGTCACACATCTCCCCCCATTTGATGACCTCGTCCAATTTTTGGAGGATGAGTGTCGGTTTGTGGACAACTCTGGCGTTGCCACTGAGTCATGCCAGCCGTCTTCCCGGCCACGAGACCAGGGACGGACTAGGGCTCGCGGGCCTGTTGATGGTCGCCCCGCCGCTCGTTTTGCTGGCACCCAGAGTCGTCCTGGTTGTGAGTTTTGTAGGGACACGGGGCATGGCATGGCAACTTGCGCGGCCTTTTTGAAGTTGCACGTGAGTGCCCGCCGCCGAATTGCCAAAGCACGCCGCATGTGCTTCTCTTGTTTGGGGGCTCACTTCCATAGGGACTGCCCCAACCCCCGCCCTTGTAGAATTTGTAGGGGGTCCCATTTGGACATATTGTGCGCTAACGCGAACCACGCTGGCAGACCAGCCTCTGATGAAGGTTCGCGTACGGGGGGGTACCATGGAGTTGGTCACCGGGCTTCTGCCTCGCCGGTTCAGAACCGGGGAGAGGCCTGCAATTTTGAGCACCGCACTCCACCCCCCGCGCAAGTTGAACGGGAGCCGCGCGACCGCCATTTGGTCTCCCCGCGTAAAGGTGATTACGCAGTTGTTGCTGGGCAGCGCTGGCCAGACCAGCATCGCCTTCCCTCCCCTCCATTGGCGGAACGTCCCCGGTTGGAGTCACGCCCCCCGCCATTCAGGCATCCGGTGGGATATGCCCTTCCAGCGATGGCGCGTGGCTCGGGACACCGCGCGTACGAGGAATTTGAATTGCATCCTCGTCGGGAAAGACTTGGGTCTGGGTGTGGCGATCGGTCGCCGCCCAGGCATTGTTAGGACATTGGCGCCTGCCCCGCTAAGGTACCTCTCAGATCGACACGGTTTTGTTGCCAACGGCATCGGTCAGGTCTGGGGGCCCACGGGGGACTCTGTTGTGGTCCGTGTCATTATGGACATGGGAGCCCAGGGTTGCCTTTTGTCTATTGTTTTGTTGTTTTGTTTGTATTGTTTTGGGCAAAATTGTTTTCTTGAGCGCCTTTGGACTGCGGGACTTGGCTGGGACGAGCCAATTCGGGAAACCCTGTTGGAAGTTGGCTCCAATTTGTATCCGCACTCCCTGCAGTCAACGAGGTCGTGTTACCCCGCGCTATCCTCCCCCCTGGGAGCTACTCTGCTACCCTTGTTTGGTATGCGTCTCCGCACGGTTATGCAGCTGTTGTTTGTCTGCGCACCGTCTGCGCACAGGCCAGGTGAATTTGTCACTGGTCTTGGCCAAGAGCAAGGTGGCCCCCCTCCGGATAGCACTGACCATCCGTAAGTTAGAATTGTCAGGGGCGGCGCGTCTTGTGCGTCTATTGAACCACGTTGCTCACACTTTGGGTGGAACTGTGGACATTCGGGCTTCTTACGCCTGGACGGACAGTCAAATTGTTTTGTGTTGGTTGAAGACGTCCGTCCACTCTTTGGAGGTCTTTGTTGCGTACCGAGTGTCCCAGATTCAAAAATTTGATACGCCTTTGATTTGGAGGCCCTTGCCTGGAGATTTGAACCCAGGCGCCGTGGCCTCACGTAGGTGCATGGCACCCCGCCTGTTTGCTTACCCCCTATGGTGGGGACCAGACTGGCTGACTCATCCCGAGGATGATTGGCCTCGATCGCCAGTCTTGATGTCGGGTCCTTTGCCCGGGCTCAAGGTGCTCGCTGTTGGAACAAAGGACCCTGAGTTTGTTGAGTCGATTTGGCTCTCTCGACAAATTGTTGGATTGTTTTTTTGTTGTTGAATTGTTGGTGACTGATCGTCACATTAAGAACTCGCATGCCGGTTGCAATGCGCTGTTGGCCATTCTGCAGCGAGAGTTTTGGATATTGTCGGGAGCCATTAGTAAATTGAACCCCTTTTTGGACGATACGGGTCTCTTGCGTGTTGGGGGACGGTTGAGGCACTTAGCCTTCCTTATGAGGTCCGTCACCCCCTTTTGTTGCCTAAGGAGGGCCATTTGGTTAAATTGTTGTTGTTGTTGTTTGGTTGTTTTGTTGTTTGTTGTTTGTTGTTGTTTGACCCGCCAGCCTGCCCCCATTGGGGGGGTATTTGAGGCCGCGGTGAAAGCGGCACAGGGACTCTGGCGCAGATTGTTGGGGGACACCGTTCTCACCTTTAAGGAGTTAGCTACGGTATTTTGCCGCTTTGAAGCTGTATTGAACTCGCGTCCATTGTGCCCGCTGTCTACGGACCCGAACGTCTTGGAGGCCCTGACCCCGGGCCATTTTTTGATTTGACAGCCACTTGTCGCCCTGCCGGAGCACCCTTTTGTCGATGTGAGCCAAAATTGGCTATCGCGGTTTCAGTTGGTGCAGCAGCTCGCTCAGAGTTTTGGAAGCGTTGGAGCTTGGAGTATTTGCACATCCTCCAGCAGCGCGTCAGGTGGACTGATAAAACGCAACCTTGTCGGGATTGCCAAGTGATTAGCGGACGGGAAGGCCCGTCCGGGGGGGGTAGATGTTGCGTACCGTTTATTATCTGTGCGACTAACGGAATGCGCGTGTAACGAAGTGACATCTGACATGACAGTTTTGACGTTTGACACTTTCTCTTGGAATTTGGTGGGAAAAAAAGGGAACACGTCGCCGCTTGAGTCTCGCGATCTTTTTGTAAAGTAATCCCTTAACCGGTCGTTTTTGGTGGACAATGGACCATGACCCAGTTGTTTGAGTTAATAACCCCTATCTTGGTGTAATAACACGGGTTTTGGACATATTTTGGAGAAATAGTTTGAAGGTCATTCAAGTGACGCTATTGGGGAACGAGTGATTTGAAGACCGCATGCTGTGATTGCCTCAAGCCTAAGTTGAAGCGGAATCTTGCCAGAAGAATACTCGTAACGTCACCACACAATACAGATACACTCACTTACATACACAGATCCAGGTAACCGGTAAAGCAGGTGGTCGTCGCCCATCAGGTGAGTTCCTTTGTTCGTTTTATTGTAGTTAAGTTACTTGCAATTGTTCTCTTTTGTTGTATGGTAAGTGTTTGATTTGATTGTCTGCTCCGCGTACGGCGGACATTACGCTAGCCACTCTTGTCTCTAGAGCCCCACGGTTATCACACTTCCACTGCGCATTTAAAACCGTATTGTGGGCCTAGTCTGGCAACGTACATATTATTTTTATTAATCTACGTTGTATATCTATGTGTTATATATCATCAGATGTATATTTTAAGCCTCTATTTGTCTGTAATTTGATATTTCCTATAAGTTTTACCCAGTTTATAAAAACATCACATAAGTCCCTTTTGATTATAAAAAACATACATAATGTTAATGAATTTTGAAAATCAGTGAGCAAAGAGTCTGCTACATGTTTTTTCGAATCCACAGAGTCATAGTGAATCGAATGGGTGCAATGAGAACCGCGTGCAAATGACTTAGTAGAGCTTTTTTTTAACATTTTTACAACTCCGTCCCATGATAATGCACAGTCCTGAATGTCTACCTCTTCGATTTTCTTTGTTTCCAAGATGATTGTGACCATGAACTCTAGAGGCATACATGTGCAAATGATTTAATACCCCAATTTTTTTAGGCAACTTCAATCCGCTATAACGCGAAAGCGCAGCGACATAGGACCTTAATTGATTGGACCAAATCGATTCGTAATTCGATGTGCAAATCATATACCGAAATGCTCGCCAGCTCCCTAACTATAAGACTATAGACACAAAATAATGACAGATATTCTCGATTGGACCATAAACAAAAGAGTATCTATGCATGTGTGTATTAGATACACGGTAATGAATAGTAGTGTGTGTAACGTGTTATCTATATATTAATACGTGAAGCGAAAACTTTGGATCCCTTTTTACGGAAATTGGGCGGACGGAGGAGTATGAAATTTCGCACACTTATAGTTTATAAAGAAAGAAGAAGTGACGAATGCTAATATTTTTTTTAAATTATGCGTAAAAATATATTATTTTCATTAAATATAATATATAGATATTATTTTGACAACCCGTTAGGGCCTGACTAGGTACACTTATTCGTATGCGTTACGATTGCTCCACCACTTTATCCAAACAGAAAAAAAAAATCACCAAAAAATCTGTCGAAATTTGTCAAAATCGAGGGGCATAAACCAAAAATTTGTGAAAGTAGAAATAAAGAATTTATAAGGGGTTTAAGTTGGCCGCGCGAACATAACGTATAGGAATGTGCGGCCATGTAGATCTCAGCATCTACTTGGGTTAGAGATCTAATTCTTTTTGTCAATTGAAAACTGAATTTGTCAAAAAAAAAAAAAACCGAAAAATAAATTAAGCGCTCTTAACTCCACAACGAAAACGTGGCTGCGCAGTCGAAACGTTACTTTTATCGCTGATATCTCATTATCTATAATGGCTAGGATTTCGGTGTGAACATCCATTAATACAGCTATTAACCTCATTAGGAGGACGTATCGTTTCCCCTTAGAACAGTTTTCAACGCGTGTAATCTGAAGTATGATATTCTCTCATACAATGTTCGAGCAGGGTAACCATAATTTAGATCTGATTTCGGAATATCTCTAGCTGAAGATTAGCAATTATATTGGAAAACATCTAGCTCAATCAGCAAAATCTATTACAATATTATTAAATTATTATTTTTTCAAACTTGTATATTTCATCCTGTCCTCCGCCTTCCGCATCCAGTCTGTCCCAGCCACCTTTTTGTGGTGCAGCATGGGCCTCTCCCATATGTCCAGCAGTGGTCTGCTATAGGCTGAGTTGATTGATTGATTATATATTTCAATACTTACAATTAGATTGAATGTTTAGTCATCATAGCTTGAAAAATTTTGCACCGTGTCATACATTTTTTTTTTACTTTTTATTTTTGTTTGTAAAATTATTCACTAAGTCAGATAAGGTGAGTTATTTCGATATAATTTAAATGTTGATAAAATAGAAATGTGGCTACTTAATGAATATTAGTTTAAATTTTCGTAAGCTACAGAATTGTTATGTGGAAGTGATATCGCAAAATTACGCAAGCTCTAATGATTTAACATATCTTATTATTGTAATATACAAGTTTTGTTTAATTTAGTAATGATACATTTTGCTGATTGATGTTGACCAATATAATTGCTAATCTTCAGCTAGAGATACTCCGAAATCAGATCTAAATTATGGTTACCCTGCTCGAACATTGTATGAGAGAATATCATACTTCAGATTACACGCGTTGAAAACTGTTCTAAGGGGAAACGATACGTACTCCTAATGAGGTTAATAGCTGTATTAATGGATTTTCACACCGAAGTCCTAGCCATTATAGATAATGAGATATCAGAGATAAAATTAACGTTTCGACTGCGCAGCCACGTTTTCGTTGTGGACTGATTTCGTCTATTTAACTGAACTTTACTAGTATTTATTGCTTTCGTTAGTTTGGACAAATTAGGACCTTTCTTCTTGAAACAGTTTTACTGTATGAATCTTAAAGCTTAAATAAATAATCAACAATAAAGAAACAGCGACAAGAGCATGATTGCGGAGCCGTAACTTCCAAGGTGAATATTTCGTTGAATATTTATCGAGAGCGCTTAATTTTTTTTCGAAATTTTGTGACAAATTCAGTTGAATATAATTTATTTATTTATTTCCAAAAACAAGATTACAGACTTAAATTAACAGTTTCACAAAATGGTTCACAACTAGTGGTGGTAGGAAGTAAATAAAAATTGAATTTTCTATGCTGTAGAAATCTGTAGACAATTGGTGAGCCCTGCCTCTTAAACTAGGGTTACCTGTATCTTAAGAGACAGTGTTCGGCTATAGGGTTGATACAGTAAGATTTATACAACTCGTGGGTTGTGTCGATCTACCAAAAGATTATAAAAATTTGGTTACATAAAAATTTGGTTATGTTTTTGGTAAGTTTTCAATTGATAAAAAGAATTAGATCTCTAACCCACTTAGTTGCTGAGATCTACATGGCCGCACATTCCTATACGTTATGTTCGCGCGGCCAACTTAAAACCCTTATAAATTCTTTATTTCTACTTTCACAAATTTTTGGTTTATGCCCCTCGATTTTGACAAATTCCGAAAAATCTTTTGGCGAAGTTTCCTTCTGTTTGGATAATCTGGCGGAGCAATCGTAACGCACACCAATTATTTAGCTCAATTCTTACGCTCCCAAGTAGTTATAAAGGCCGATATTGTTGCGTATTTCTGAGGTAAAGTTTGGGCTCTTTTAGGTCATGGCATATTCTTAAGTTTAGTCTAGAACACTATAATAGGCAGCTTACTTAGTCTTAAGTTTATTCTAGAACACTATAGGCGGTTCACTCAATGTCTGACACTGTGTGTGAACATTTAGACACTCGGTGTCGCAAGGTGTGGGTATTCGTTGAGTTTATGAGCGCATACACGCCCTGTGCTGGCTTTAGATGTCGAACTCCGATTCTACGGCACTAGTAAATAATGCACTTTATTCACCCGGGTTTCCGTAGGATCCTAACCTATGTGTTAATCCAGGTCATGGTCTATTTATGAGCCAAGTTTCACCACTGTAATTCGTATAACCATCCATTCTCACAAACTTTCACAATAAATAATAGCACAGTGTTACAATCGATAAGTAGTATTTTAGTATCGTAACTATTTTATTTTTTTAAATAAAGGTATTCAGGTATTTTCAACCACTGTTTCTCAAACGCTTATCCTTCCATTTGCTCGATTTGGGAAAGACGCCAAACTTGTCGTTCGTTGATGTTGTGTCATAATAAACTGGCTTCCTCCATGTCTGCCCCCTAGGCTCAACTAACTACCTATCTAACTATCTCCATATTTTTCATCACAATTGACCAGCGGTTTGGCCGTGAAGGTGTTACAGACAAAGTTACTTTCGTATTCATAATATTAGTATGGCTAATTCTTCTATAAAAGTGATAAAGCTAATATAATAATTAAAACTGTTAATTGAAATTATATACTTCTCATTGTTATATTCTTAAGAATTTTTCTTTTACTATTATTGGTAATAATTTAATTTAGGGCCGTCACCCACTGGCAGCGTGGCACGATAAGGGATTTCAGTAAGCACAAATGATTTGAGATCTTATTTTATAATGGTCAGCGTTCACAATTCGGGATGTCACGACATACCAGAACGTGCCGTGCAGCCACTGAGTTCCGAGCCTTTTAAAGCCCAGGCAAATTATACTAATCTAGGGAAAAGCTTACTGATGTTTGGCGGCAGCATTTCATTTTGCGTGGCAGCCATTCGTTTTGGTAACGGTATAATGAATCTGTTACAAAAGCCATTAAAAATAAAAGCGTGTAATCTGAAGAGGCTCTCCTTGGGCAGCTGGATCAAGGGCTTGATTCAGAAAGTGGTACTTCTGGGGCTCGTATTGTTAGGAGGTTCCTCTCTCTGGAGCCCAGATCGCCAGTAGCTTAGGCCTTGTTCCCGATACCGGTGGGCTACTATTTTTTTATATTTTTAAATGTTTTGTTTATACTAATATTTAAAAATGTAATTTATATGTAATTTTCAATGGAATAAAAATAAAGCGTGTAAAATATAAATATTACCTACTTTTTTTGTAATCTACTGTATAGTTAGGTTTTAAAAAAAATGTTGTAAGAATATTTTAATTTAGAGTAAGTATTTTTTCAAGTTTTCTATTATATTAATGTTTAAAAATAAAAATATCAAGATTATTATACCGTGTTTTTTTTTTGATATTTCTCCCGCGGTTTCACACGTTCCCGTTTCGGCATATATTTTTACTTAAAAAAAAAAATTACCGTCCTCATTTGGAAATGTCCCCGCCAAAATATTTTGATATGGGGGGGGGGGCATATTAAAATATGATAGTTAATTCGTTTTCGCCTCTGCGTGAACTGAAAGCGTAACAAATAAACAAACTCACTTTCGCATTTTATGCGGCTTCACCCGAACTGTGGCCTATATCCTTTGCTGTACTCCTGACCACGTGTTATTAGGAATGCAATCCGGACCGTTTTACTCGACTACCAAATCCGGATTTGAAAATTGAATTCGGATTTTTAATAAGACATTGTAATTCGGGGGCTACATTATCATGCGAATATTCATGTCGAAGTGTATCAAAATCAAAAGTCATTTATTCAAACTAGGCTGAGAGTCAGCACTTTTTGAACGTCAATGTTACATAAAACAGTCCCCCAAAACGCCCGTCCTTCATCACTTCCTAGTGCTTTAGCTGCGAAGAAGTGGCGCAACTGTGAACGGTTTGTCCACGTATTTATTACAGAAGGTAGCTCTTCGTATGAAATAAAACACCAGATGCACTTTTTGACCAACGTCTCTTCATTTTTTTCCTTAATCGATCTTCATCTTTTATATTTTTCACAGATTAACAATAATTATAAAGGCGAGGATACACACGTTCTTTAACATCCTCCACACCCAGAAGACAAATCTAACTATGTGTATCCGACTTTCCATTTACATTCAAAATAGCCTGATACAACTACTAAATTATTTTCTATGTATCAAGAAAAACATTGTGAACTTACTACACATCATTAGGAAGTAATAATTAAAATAAATGAACATCAATATCAAATTCCACATTAATAACAGTATTCCACCTTTAACAATTACACAACATAATATTACACATAGATGAACATATATATATTTGCTTTTGATTGGTCACAGACTGACACCATGACATAAATTACAAATCATATGACCTACATACTCAAAACAAAACCAAATTAAACTTCTCTTTGTTTTATATTAATTGAATTCAATATTATCATAATATCTTAAAACAAAATATAAATTTTAACATTGGATGATTGACAAAGAGCAATCCGACCAATACATTTACTCATTTAAAAGGCATTTAGTATCCATAAATTATATATTATATCTACTTGGCATTCTGAGAACCCTGCCTGTACGAGTAGTCCTTTGTGTACTTGCCTTGCTTGTCGGAATTTCCTGAGCTTCATCCTTGGGTACTTGTGTACTACTTGGGTTAGTAACAATTTTAAATTTCTTACCAATAGGATCCTTGTTACACTTATCCTGCGGTCCCTCCACCTCTGAGGAAGAAATTTCTAGTCTATATAAACGTTGAATAGGTCTGGTCTTGTATCCAGAAGATGTTTTTACCTTTGCAGCTCTGCTGATCCCATCTTTTCCAATAAAAGTTTCTATAACAAGTCCTAATGACCAATTTACCCTTTTATCTTCTCCTTCAACTAAAACTACATCTCCTACTTTTAAACTTTCGTGTTTATGATCTCCTCTCTGTGTCAATGAAGTTAAGTATTCATTTCTAAAACGTTGACGAAAATCGTTCCTTAGTTTCTGTAGGTACCTTAATCGTTTGTTTAGGCTTGTTGCATCAATGTGATCCAGATCGGTCACGTCCGATTGAGGTAAAGCTTGTAAGAAACATGACGGTGTGAGGGGTTCTAGCGAGTTGCCACTGTCGTCTTCGACATAAGTGAGTGGTCTGTTATTGATGATAGCCTCGCAATCACAGAGTATAGTTTCCATTTCTTCATATGAAACTGTTGAACTACCAAGAACACGTCTTAATATTCCTTTCATTGTTTTGATTAGGCGTTCGAAAAATCCACCCCACCAGGCTGCCGTAGCGACATTCAATTTCCATTTTAAGCGCTGTATAGTTGATTGTCGTTGTACTTCATTCCAATCTACATCATGTAACAAGTTTTTTGCTCCTGTGAAATTCGTACCGTTATCAGATATCATTATTCTCACACGTCCTCGACGAGCTATAAAACGACGCAACGTTCTAAGGAAAGCCTCTGTTGACAAGGATTGTGTAAGCTCTAAATGTACTGCGCGGTAAACGGCGCATGTATAAAGTACGATCCAACATTTTTTACCATCTAACAGATATAGTGGACCTGCCAGATCTACTCCTGTCACCTCGAAGGGGGCGTTTAACTGGAGACGTTCTATAGGTAGCGGCGCTGTCGGTGCTTGTGTTGGCTTTGATCTGTGTCTTCAAATTATTCTGTGAGACATTTTGTAGAGTTGCAACAGAGTCACTCGTTTCAACTTTTGGGTATGTCTTATGTTCACCCTTTGTCTGGGACTTTGCACATGTTTTATCAGAAGATATCCCAGTGCATAAAACAGGAGAATGTCTTTGCCCACACACATAGCATTTGATGAAACATTCACATACTTTCGCATGATGTCCAACTCTAAGACATAAGACACAGGCTTTTTTCTTTTTTAAATGTTCTCGTCTCTCTTCAATAGACATTTTTGATATTTTATAGCACTCGATGCTTGAGTGATCCTTTTCACACCAGATACATTTTTTATCAGGTCGCTCTTTTCGAGTTGGTTCAGTGTTTACCATAAAACATCCCGCAGTTGATTTGAGAGACTTACCTGTCTCCGTGTCAAATGTTGATTTAGCCATGCTTATTCTTTGTTCACTCTCCACTTCTTTCTTTAGAAATTCCAATAATGAGCTGAGTACATCATCCATTTTCTCTGGTCTCGCTCTTTCCCATGCTTTGAGGGTATCTATTGGCAACGCTGACTCCACCATTGGTAGAAGAAATGCAGAGAATTTGTCTTTCGCAACTCCTAATATATCTAAAGCTCTCAGTTGAGCATTGAGTTTGTCATATAATGAGATTAGGTCATTATTCGATTCTTTGTTTAATATTAATGCTAATAACTCTCTCACATAGACTTGAATTAATAAATCTTCTCGAGCATATCGTGCTTTGAGCTCTTCAAGACATTGTTTATAGCTTGTATTTGCCAACGGAAAACTATCCACAAATGACTTTACATCGGTTCCTTCTTCCATCGCTTGTGACAGATATAGGTATTTGTCGATTTCGTCAATTTCTGGGTTGTTATCAACTTTTTGGAATGAGCCCCAGAAGGTCAACCAATTTTTTATATTTCCGTTGAAAGTTTTAAATTGTAGACGTGGTAATTTCACCTCGCGATCCTTGTTTGTGAATCTTGGAGACGATTTTATCGCCGAAATCGATTCGAATCGCGTTTGTAGGAGCATCCATCTTTTTTCATATTTTGAGACGTCATTAAATTCTTCATCGAGATCTTTTTCTGTCCAATCACTTGAACTCAATAATATTTGTTGAATCTCGTTATCTAACGTGCTCAAATTTTTGTGGCATTCTTCCATATATTTGTAGCAAGACTTCGCCTCGATTTCATTGAAATCTTTTGCGTCCAGCACAGTTTCGAATGCATTCGCAGACTTTGTAAAATGCCGACGCAAGACGGAGCGTACCTTAATTTTTGAATCCATTTTCACGGTCGCCAGATTGTGAACGGTTTGTCCACGTATTTATTACAGAAGGTAGCTCTTCGTATGAAATAAAACACCAGATGCACTTTTTGACCAACGTCTCTTCATTTTTTTCCTTAATCGATCTTCATCTTTTATATTTTTCACAGATTAACAATAATTATAAAGGCGAGGATACACACGTTCTTTAACAGCAACAAACTCCCCAGCAGGTCTGTTGAATCACATGAAACTGTATCCAGAGAACAAGACTCGTTCGATCAGGAAATGAATTTTCGAGAGAGATTAGCATTTAAGTTAAATAAAATCGATAAGGCTGGAGAAGAAAATGTGCTCATTGGCCGAAAGCCTGAAACTGTTCTTCCCAGTTTAGTGCGAGTGGAGATGGCATTATTCGAGGGTAGTGGTTCACGAGGATGATACTTGGAGGCCGCTTACAAGCATCTTCAGTGGATTCCCCCTACAAGTGTCGAATCAGAGCGTGCTTTTTACGCAGCAGGAAGAATGAGTAAACGAATTCGCAGCAGGTTAAACGACAGCACTTTAGGTGCCTTATTATTTTTGAGGTCACATTTTATGTTAACAAAAATAAGTCTTTTTTGCTATTAAATTAATGTTGATTAAAGTGTATATATATATATATATACAACAACATACAACAACAACAACAACAACATACACATAGATAACAAAAGTAACATACAAAACATACACTCACTGAACACCACTCGTCACTGAACTCCTAAACGGCTGGACCGATTTGAATGATTTTTTGTATGCGTTTGGGTGGCACTTTGGATGGTTTAGATTCACTATTGGACCTATTGGTGGCGTTGCTATCGATTTCTATGCAACAGGATAACGTCTGTACGGTCAGCTAGTAATATTATAAAACTGTAGAGCTTGTTTGTTTGGTTGAACGCGGTAATCTTAGGAACTACTACTGGTTGGAATTGAAAAAATTTTTTGGTGTTGGGTAGCCCATTTATCGAGAAAGGCTATATAACATCACGCTACGACCAAAGGGTACGGCGCAGTAATGAAAATTGTTGCAGAACCGGGGAAAATGTATTCCTCTTGAGAGCTTCCGTTGCATGCGTTGCGGAAACGGTTAAAGTTACGCGACCAATCATTTACGACGGAATTGGTGCTCATAAAAACTTCTTAAAGTGCTCTCACGGCCAAGCGATCCGATTCGACGGGGTGCGAGGGGGCGGGAGCAAGAAATTTTACGTGAACGAAGTCGAGGGCAGAAGTTAGTTAACTAATATGGGTAGATTTATTTATTTTCATGAAAATATCATAAAATGCGGATAATCCGGAAGGACCAAAAATCCGGATTTTAAAACAGAACGGAATTGCATTCCCTACTTGTTACATGTAAAATTTCAAAGAATGATATATTTATTTATTGATTATTTATATATGCTTTGCTTTGCTTTTTTTTATATATTCTCATTTATTAAATACTAGCTTTTGCCTGCGACTTCGTCCGCATAAATGTTGGATATCGCGCACACAGATGAAGTCGCGGAATAAAAGTAGCCTATGTCCTTTCTTGGGGTTCAAACTTGTCCGTATAAAATTTCATCAAATCGGTTCAGTGAATTAGTCGTGAAAGCGTAACAGACTAGATAGAGTTACTTTATAATTTTAGATTTAGAAATAATAATATATCGAACGAAGTAACGATAATAATAGATTAGAACTTTATTTGAATATTCGTAACCTTTGAAATCGTATCTTATTACTAGCGCAATAAGGTTGAACTTGCATGTAAAAGCAAATTTCGGTAGGTATGGGTAATTCCGTTACTAAGTTCAACCTTATAGTAATAAGATCGTTTCGCGGACGAAACGTTTAATCTCAGAAACGGTGGCGGACTGACAAGAGGCTTTTTGTAGGTATAATTAATTGGCTAAACTTCAAACACCTTCATGATGGGTTAAGTATTCACATATTTTTCAAAACTTCAAGCCGATTGTGTTATGATTTTTCAGCATTAAATTTCGTAAAAATAGTTAGAAGAACAATCAACTCAGCCTATCGTAGTCCCCTGCTGGACATAGGCGCTTCAGACTGCGCCACATCACGCTGTCCTCCGCTTTCCGCATCCAGTCTGTCCCAGAAAACTTTTAAGGTCGTCAGTCTATCTAGCTGGAGGGCGTCCAACACTACGCTTGCCGATACGCAGTCTCCATTGTAGGACTCGTCTGCTCCTCCAGACATCAGTCCTTCGACAAACATGGCCAGCCCACTACCACTCCAGCTTACTTACTGTGCAGGCTATGTCGGTTGGGCACGCCACAATTGCGGCGGTAAGTCCCCTCTTTGAGGAGTGGATAGAGAGGCGTCACGGCGTCCTCACCTTCCGCCTGACGCAGGTTCTCACCGGGCATGGGTGCTTCGGTGGGTTCCTGTTCAGGATAAAGCGGGAGGATACGTCCAGGTGTTTCCATTGCGAGGATCGTCTGGAGGACACGGTGGAGCATACGGTGGAGGTGTGCCCAGCCTGGGCGGAGCACCGCCGTGTCCTCGTGGAGGCGATCGGCGGCGGCGACCTCTCGCGTCCGGCCCTGGTGCGAGCCATGGTACGGAGCGAGAGGGAATGGGAAGCCGTCACCTCCTTCTGCGAAGCAGTAATGCTCGCGAAGGAGGAGGCGGGGCGCGTGAGGGAGTGGCAGTCTCTGCGCCCTCACGTCCCTAGCCGCCGCAGGAGGAGACGCCCCGGGCGTCGGGAGTCGATTGCGGACTCCCGGCCACCGTAGGCGTGAGCTTGCGGGTGGCGAGCAATGGGTAGCTCGCCGCCCGGTAAGGACCAAGCTCGGGTCGACGGCGCGCAGTGTTCCACGCGCGCCTCAAAGAGATGTCAGCAGCAGTGTAGGGGTCTACTAGGACCGATGCCTGCCGGGGTCGCGTGATTGTTCGAAAGAGATACCGTGACCCTGGCACATGGGCAACTGATGGAACACGGGTGGGTTTTAGTCAGTAAAAGTCTGACACGCCCTCCCGCTCCGCCCAGAGCGGGAGAAGTCATTTGATGATTTCCCATCCTGAAAAAAAAAAAAAAAGGCTATGTTGGTAACTCCGGTTATTTTCAGATAATTCAGTATATAACTTCATTCAGAAAAGCAGGGAACGCACGAAAACAGGTAACTGCTAGCCCGCCAGTAGATGACAAAACCCGGAAAAGGTAACGAAATCCTGCTTGAAATTAAAAAAAATGTCATCCGATTATACCTACCTATCTACTTACCAATATTTATCGAGAGCGTGAAATTTCGCTAATTTGATTAGCGAAATTTCACGCTCTCGCACCGTGCCTAACTACCTGTTTAAATGTATGAGTAGGTAATACCTACTTAATACTTACGGGTTATTTTCCAACAAATTTGTAAAAATGGAGGATTAAGTAAAAGATCATTTAAATTAAAAACAGGATTATATGCTGTCATTGGTATTTTAGACATTACGCGGTCCGCTTGTTTTATTATCATGCTATTATTTAGATTAATTGATTCAAGTTTTCACCCGCGTCGCTATTTCATATCGCATAAGTATCTAATTCTACACCACGATACGCATACGCACACACCTTCACGTACGCACACACTCTCACGTACGCACACACCCTCATGTACGCACTGCAACACGAAACATTACGAGCAGGAACTGACAAAAAGCTTTATATCTCTTTCGCACGATTCTCGCTGTTGTTGCTCATAAAGCGTTCAAGGTCAACATGGGTAGTCTGATGTGCTGTTGTCTGTACATTATTATCTCTAAGGTTGTCATATCACATCCTTGTTTGCACGTCACCAGTTTATGTACACCTACTATCGCTCATCCCACACTACTAAGTGGGCGCTTCTTCTATGTGCTGTGAGCGGTGGTCGGCCACTCGGCTCGGCGTCCTGTTGAGTAGGAAGTCTAGGTCATGTAATATCTTGTGTAGCATTTTGTCAGTGTGTGTATGTGTGCTATGAGTAGTTGATGTGTCGTGTGCGTCTGTGTTGACTAGTTGCATGTGTGTTTGGTTGTGCTCGTCACTACACTCGCGATGAATGGACGGCAAGGAGCTGCTGCTCGACAACTGCGGCACGCGCTTCTTGAGACAACTCTTGATCGGACGAGCCGACACGTCGGGCGTCGACTTACAGATTGTACAGCCCTGGGAAATGATGATAAGATTAGATTTTGTGTCAATATTTTAAATGAATTTGCATGGATTTGAACTTGTGCTATGTAAATATATACCTTGGGCGTGTCAGTACTGTCCCTGTAAGTGCTCCTGTCTATATCGAGTGGCGGTGCGTGCATCGCGGGCAGCACGCGCAGCTCTACACAAACGCGCGACACGTGCGACTGTGTGCACGGGTGTACACCGTCACCGTTTGCGGGAGACACAATGTAACCATGCTGTATGATGCCAAGCATAACGGAGGCGCTCTAGAGTCTAAAGTTTTGTGAGGTATGTTACAAGAAACCGAAAAGCGTTGGAAATTCATATTACAGGTCACCAGATGGGGCCTACTAATGACCCAAGTTCATAGAGCTTCCTCAAACTACTAAAAATAAAGAAAATCATATCATATATATATGTAACCGTGTATATAGCGTGTACCTGTGGGTATCAGGTCGCACAGAGCGCGCGTATGAATGCGCGGAGACTGCAGCTTATGCTTGTACCCCACGCACCGCACTATATCCGCCACACACGCGCCGCTCGACTGTCGTCTACAAAGGAATATGTCAGATATCATGTAGAACGTATTTCGTATCCCGTTTGAATAATAGTGACTCAGTGTAAAAACTGTACCTCAGTCCTCACCTGTACATTGCGTTCGGGCTCTCTAATGTCGGCGCTTGCTATTAGGTGTTAGCGGGTGACACATGAGGCGACGAGCACTCCACCTCACGAGCCTGCTTTATGTACACTACAACAATATGATGGCAACAGCTTATTATTTGTTTATCCTCGCATTGGAATACCATACAGCTATTACAGTAACGGCGCAAAAATGACTTCATGTGCTACTGCTTTTGAGTAAGTATCTACACACCACTTACGAGAAGCAAGCCTAATGGATAGATAACTTCAATGAAACCCTCATTCCGGCAAAAAGGTAGTCTGTCTTATAAAACTAAATATACAGTATAATTGCTGGTGTTTGCTCAGTTTTGTGGTGAAAATACAAGCATTCTGATCCACGTATTTAAGTCAAAAATGAGTTGGCCATGTCTATGTTTTGGAAAAACGAGGAAGACGGACCAGAATAAAAAAATATATTTTTGGTCTTCTTTGTTGGGGTAGAATCTAGAACAACGGAATCATGGCAACATATTATGTGTCAAAAAAAGCATTTCACTCACGACTGTGTGATGCGTCTCCTTTGGGTGGGTCTTGCCAGTCGCTGTGTGAGGAGAGCGTGAGCAGGCGTCGCGCTGCCTGCAGACACTCGTCATCCATGATCACGTAGCACATCAGCATCGCTAAGCCCTAGACAAGCAATGAGATATTTTAGCCGAGTTCAATAGACAATTTCATTAAGAATTAATGTCAATGTCATTCAGATGAATGAACTCACATTTTCCAGCGCGGCGGCGGCTAGTACTATAACGTGCGTGATGCTGGTCTCTCCAGGTTGTATGTATGTCACTCTGGTCGCTTGCGTCGCGCATGTAGTGACCAACAGCACCAGCGAATGCCGCACTATTCGTGCTCGCTCATGCACGAGCTCTTGTCTCCCCGGCTTGTGCTCGCATCCTCGCCCCCTAAGCGCGAGCACGAGTGCAAGCGCGAGCGCGGCTAGTAGCACTTGCCCTGCTACACACACGGTGTTGGCGGCCGCGCCCAGCTGCAGCGGTGCACCGCCCCACAGTCGAGCTGTCAGCCAGCATAGTATGCATACTCCTGCAAGCAATTCACGTGAGTTTCGCGACACGCCTGGCTCTCTCCTGTTCACACACCAAACCGTCTGCTCCTACACGTACCACACAATAATCCGACGGAGGGCACCCGCGTGGCTGTGGCAGCCAGTTCGGCATGCAGCAGTAGCGGAGCAGCGCATAGTGCGGCGCAGCTCGCCATCCAGCACAGCGCCACCGCCCAGCCCACACCGCCCGGGCATGCTACTTCCTGCCCGACAAAGCATCACTTTACTTATTGTCTGAACCTTTTACACAGTTCTCCAGTTATTAAATCTCACCTGCCTCGTGTCACATTCGAGTAGAGCCAACATAACTGCAGAGTGGAAGCCCGCAGTGGCAGCTTTGAGCAGCACTGGCAGCCTGGCTTTACTACCAGCTACCAGACCGAGGACCTGCAGTAGTGCCGCCACAAGACACATTGCACCTCCAAAGCTCACTATGATCTTCACTATGCCTCGTAAGTCATTTTCTGTACCTGTCTGAAAAAAACATTTTTGAATGCCTAAAGAATAAGTTGTCTTGTCGATTGACTGGCCTGTTAGTCTAGTGGTTAGTGACCCTGACTGCTAAGACTGAGGTCGTGGGTTCGATTCCCACCCAGAAAAAATCTTTGTGTGATGAGCACAATCATTTGTTCAGTGTCAGGGTGTAATTTATCTATAATATGTATGTTTTTAGAAATATACAAGTATATTTATCAGTTGTCTGATCACCATAGTACAGGCTCTGCCTAGTTTCGGATCGGATAACGTGTGTCGGTTGTCCTAAGATATTAAGATATTATTATTAGTCTCATACAAAACACCCAATCGTTATCACTCTTTTCTCTCTTCTCGGGTTTCTCGGCCATGCCACGGTCGCGAGATTTGTTCGAATGTACCGTGACCCTGGCACATGGTTAACTGAAGGAACACGGTTAGGTTTTAGTCAGTAAAAGTCTGAAACGCCCTTCCGCTCCACCCAGAGCGGGAGATGTTATTTGATGATATCCCACCCACAAAAAAAGGGTTTCTCAGTGCAACACACTAAAAGTCGTGGCAGAGACCTAAATTAAAATAAACAGTTTTGAAAAATTTAATGAATTCTTGAAAGTTAACACGATTCAATGTAATTTAAACAGTAGAAAATTTCTCACCTTTAGCAAAAATGCCATTTGCCAGTAAAGTTATAGTCAGTCGAAATACCATTTTATGGATATTCGTCACAGTTCAGGTATTACTTTGGGTAATATACCTCATTAACTTCTAAAATATGCATTACATTCTAGTATTTATCGACATACCTACTAGTTACTGACGTTGCCAGGTGGCGTCTAAGTGTTCATTTGGTAAAGGACCATGAATTGTGTTGCGTGTCAGTAAAATAGATTTCCATACTTTGTGTATACCTTAAGTTTAGCGAGTTGACCGTTATTACTGTATGAAAAAATATGTAAATATTTGTCATAATTAATTTTGCAAAATAAAAATCAAACTCCTCAGAAACTAACTAATAAAATGAGATTAAAAACAACCCCTACATTAGTAAAACAAAGTAACATTTCTGGTCAATTTTGGAACACATATCGGTAACAGCTGCAGATTCATTACCAGTATTTTTTTACAGTTCTGTGTTGTTAGAATAAAAAGGATAAAATCAACTTAATTTCTTAAATTTTTCATCAGAGGGCTATTTATATTTCCAAAATAAAACAACTAGGATATACAACTAAATAGTACTCACAAATATCTCCTTGTGGACAAAGAAGAGTGCGATGGTCGCCAGTCCCCTACAGCGGCACGCAACGTGTGTGCGCTCTGGTACACGCATCTCACATGCCTGCGTGCTCCACACGCGTGGCGCCGACCGCGAACGACCTCCACACGCGAGCTGAGGTGCTGAGATGAAACAACTGCGTCAGCAAGCATACAATCTAGATGACATCGCTGTGTAGTAGGGTGGAGTGAAATTTTTATTTTTCGATTTTCAGTATGGCATACCCGCAAAAAGCTGCGTGATAGGCACAATAAGCAAAATCGAAAATATTTTTTGTGTAGGTTTATATTTAAAGGTGCCCCCGATAGGACTAAGTTTTGAATAAAAATTCGAAACTTGTCAGTTTTCGATAGTGCAAAACCAAATGCTAAACTTTACAACAAAACGTAGAAATTGTTTTTCTTTTGTTTCTGAATGCACCCAATCATTAATTAATAAATAAGTCAACCTTTATTGAATTACCCTTTCAGTCATAAGTAAGCATTCTTAGGAGAAACTACTTTTCATTGTATTAATCGTATCAAGAACAAATACAGAATGTTGTTGAGCTACCATCTAAATAGATGCGCATAAATCTCCCATCTATGGCTCTTGCCTGCGAACGTACTGGAGTTTATGACAGGTCTGCCGCTATTATAGCTTCTGCTGTCCTGAAAGATGATGGCATTATTACATCAAGTGACCAGTGTGATAGATCGTTAGAAGGTTTGATGGGAAAGAGCAAAGAAAAGAGCTGTTTTACAAGAATTGAGCCGCAATAAACCTATACCTGGTTTTTACTTTGACGGTAGAAAAGATAAAACTTTGATAACAGTCAAAAAAGGAGATAAATGGCAAAACGGCAAATAGAAGATCATTACGTTATTGTGTCGGAACCAGGGAGCGTTTTCTTTGGTCATATCACGGTGCAGATAGGATCGGCTAGGACAATCAAAGAAAGTATTATAAAATATTTAAATGATAACTCGGTTGACTTGAGTGCTTTGTCAGTAGTGGACTGTGATGGGACAGTTGTAAATACTGGATCTAAAGGCGGCGTCATTAGCCTGCTAGAGGTAGAGATAAAAAAACCGCCACTACGACACCTTTTGATACATTTGAGCGGTTAAACTATGGGACCTCGATGTTTTTCAGGGCTAATTCGATCTGAACTGCAACAATGTGAAAAAAGCCAGTTGTGAAATTTGCCGTTATACCCACGCCACTTCCTGTTATTACTAAAGATTTAAGCTCCGATCAAACATAGCTATTTAAGATAATGACTGCTATTAGCACTGGTATTTTCCCTTCTGACCTGAGAGAACCCGGTCTACTCAACCATTCCAGGTGGCTAACGACTGCGAACAGGATCTTACGATTATATGTCACAAAGACTGATCCGGAAGAGAATCTACTTATTTAGCCAATTTCGTGATGAAAGTTTATGGAGTGAATGTGGTTTCAAATCAATGCAATCCTTCGTATTTAAATGGAGCACAGCACTTGTGGTTGACGATGAATTATAGTCGCTATTTAAACGACAATTTGACAAAAGTGAGTGATCCAGTCATACAAAGAAATGGATATTTTGGCCATCTAAAAAATTTCCTTTTATCTATGCTTGCAGATGACAACCAAGTGATACGGGAACTGGCAAGCCGACGTATTCTGTAAGCAAGGTCAGAGAAAGTCATAGGAATCCGAAAATTTAAAGTTCCATCATTTAATTTCGATACTCCCCATTATACTGACATTATTACATGGCACGATAGTCAGATGACTGTTACTGAGCGGCCTTTAACTAAGAGTTTATCTGCTGAAGCCTTGAAAGAAACTGTAGAAAATGGCCTTGAAACGAAAGAGAATAAAGCAGTCTTTCCTTGTCATACTCAAGCCGTGGAGAGTTGCATCACACTCGTAACTGAAGCTTCAGGTGCTGTATGTGGAGAAGAAAAATGTAATGGTTATATCAGGGTTAGACTGTCATCACGTCAGATGATGCCTTTTTATAACACTAAACGTGATTTTTCTACTTGATGGGCTATTTTGTAACATTTTTTTTCCATAAATATTTAATTAATATTAATCGCATTTTATCATAAAATTCTTGTATTATTTTGGTTTTAAGAGGTTTTGGGGGACCATAAACTCCAAACTTTTATATATTTTTTTTATTATTACATAAAATTGTAGGTTTCAAGCAACACAAAAATACTATTCCCTATAGATTACGAAGGTTTATATACATCTGAATGAGGCTGTCAAAAATGAACGAAATTTTACTTTTTTCAAGATTCTTTCGTGCTGGGGCAACTCGAATCATTATAATACATAAATGACATTTAACATACTTTATAAACTCATCCATAGGCAGCTTTTTACGGCTATGCTATTACAAAAAAAAACTAAAAAAAATTCTCCATATAATTTCACTCCACCCTACTGTGTAGCGTTGTGTTTGACTGGTTTATTACTCACCAATAGCGGTATAATTCTTGGAGTGCGCAAACAGCAGTGTGACAGTGTGAGGGAGCGAGGGATCAACACCCGCGCCACTCACAGACACCTGCACCTGTTGTGATGCTACTGTGTACTCTGTCGCGCGGCCAGACCTGGAACAGTTGCCGCTACAACTACCGTGTAGGGGGAAAGTAAAATAATAGATAAATAAAATAACAAAACGAAACAAACAAAATAAAACTGGAAATAAACTAAAGATCTAAAACTTGAAATAAACTAAAGATCTACCACGTTACGCTGCGAATTGTAATGGAGGCTATAATCAGTTTTAAAGATAATAATAAACTGCTAAGGACGAAGTTATCTAGACGAAAAACGACGAGTACTTGCACAGGCATAACCAAGTAGCCAGGGTTATTTACCAGCGACTTGCTTTGCAATATAAACTAATGGATTCTGAGGTACCATATCACAAGAATATGCCCCACCCAGTTATAGAAAATGACCATGTCACATTGTACTGGGATCGGTCTACCATTACAGTCATGACTATATTCACCAGTAAGCCTGATATAGTGGTGATAGATAGGTTAGTGCGCCGCACAATGATAGTCGATGTTACCATTCCACATGACGGCAACCTAGTGAAAGCTGAGAAAGAGAAATAGATTCAATATCCCGACTTATCACACGAAGTTGCCATGTGGAATTTTGAATCGGCTGTCATTGTGCCGATTGCCGCATTGGTCAATGGGCTGATGGTGAAAAGCCTCGATCAACATTTTTCGGGGCTTCGGCTAGGCGGTTAGGTTAGGCTTCAGAAGGCAGATCTCCTCGATACGGTTCGCATCGTGGGGAGGTTCCTGTCTCTGGAGCCCTAACCAATAGTAGCTTGAACCCTGCTCCTAATACCGGTGGACCACTTTTTTATATTTTTTGTAAATTACTCTGTATTTTTAATGTTAATAATATGTTTGAAAATAAATAAACGAAATAATAAATTGCTATAAAATATTATAACAAAAAATACATAATCATGTTATTCATAAAGGTAGAGTGTACTGAAGGTAGGCTGTAATTTAATTCACTACTTACTGCAGTGTACCTACTTATTGCGTAATCAGTCTAATGGTCCCACTACTGGGACTAAGGCGTACTTTCTGCGAGAGTGAGCAGGCCGTATTCCACCAGACGGGCCCTGTGCAGGTTGGTAGATGTCACGTGTCGAATTTCTGGTTCTAAGACATGCTGGTGTGCTCACGATATTTTCCTCCACCATTTTGAGAGCAGTGATGATTAAATAATTTACACAAAGTAAAGGGCCTGTCTGGATACGCACCCACAACCTAAAACTCGTCAGCCATTACCTCGAGGGTACGCAATTTAAATTATTTCAAACAATTTATGTTTGTTTCGGGAGTGTTTATTTGTACTCGTATGCCCGCGTTCTGTTCAACACACATTGATGGGAATGGGATCAGTAGCCGCACAGACTTGACGCCGCGCCGCTTGGCTGATGTCTGTAAAAACAATACGTGAAAATTACGCCATAATTTACGGTAGACGAACAAATTTTATTTTCATTAATTTTACACCGTTCTCCATTTGTTTCCATTCCTCGCCGGAACTTGGTAAAGCGAACATTTTTATTCAATACGCGTGTATACTTTATGTGTATGATCATTTTTTGCAGAGAGACTGTTTGTATTCTAGTGCGCATTCGATGTTTGGTGGGAAACAAAACTATAAAGGTTTGTATTTTCGGGTTGTAGTGGTTATTTCAGACTGTTTCGTATTATATTCTTCGTATTTCTGTGGTAGATATTCTTTATAATATTGCTTGACTTTTTAACATCATCAAAAATATTCGTGTACTTGCATAAAGAATCTTGTCCTCTAGCCCTATAAAATAAAAATCTTCTTTCATATTACAAAGTAACGAACCAAGCCGTGGAAGAGATTGGATTTCCATATAGCTGCAACATCAGCATCCTGTTTCAGTCGAGTCCAACGATAGTTATAGATGTCATTTTTTGCTGCAGGCTCCACAGAATGCGGTTGACATAATTTATGTATAGCCGACTATTTGTTGTTTTTTTTTTAGAAAAAAAAAATTCGTTAGGCTAAAACGGAACATTCAGTTAGATGTACGTTCCAAATTGAGAAGATTGATTTGGTTGTTTGGCATAATACATAAATTACAACCAAGATAAGGTAAGAATAATTATTCTACCATATTTTCCCTATGATCAGAAATTAATCAGCATTTATAGGTTAGTAAAATCCATAACAGTATTTATTAAAAAGAAAAACATAATGTCACACCTTCTTCCCCGTGGAAAAGGCAGAAACTATGGAACGCAATATTAAATAGATAGTGGAAAGGACTTTACAAAGGGGCTTGGGCCGTCTTGGGTAACAACATTATAAGAACAAAAGTCTTTGATCCACCCACAAAATCTTCAGTGGCTTGGAAACCATCTGCGATCTACGGAATAATCGACCCCTTAACGTTTCTGATCTGGGATCTGGGGCACAGTTTCGCTTATTTAGTAAAAATAGAATTCTAATTTCCCAACATCAAAGGTAAAGTTATATTTTTCATGTGTATGTATGCATCTTCGTTAATAAGTAATGTCTTATAAAACGAAATCGGCTTTAAAAAATATATAATTGTTTTCTAATACGAATAGAAAACTTCATTATGGTATCTCTAGCATAATTATTTCACAGAATAAATTATCTAAAGGTCCTTTATATATATTATGCTACAAAACAGAATCTAAGTTTTCCTAGCCAATTCATGAGTTTTAAATGAGAAACCCGACATTAAAAGATCTTTAGCGGTCGGAACGTTATTTGAAATTGGTTTTTCGATGTTATATGTATTTTAGTTATGGCCAAGGGTAATCGAAAAGCTCTCACACACAACGAAGCCTTAATTTATTACTATCTCCTCCTTTTCCCAACACTACTGCATGGGCCTTAGTAGCCTGAAATAAAGGATTGTATTGTATTGTATTGTAATACCGCGCCTCACTGAATTAATAGCTCAATTACTGAGCTCTTTTCTTTTGGTCTCGAATTAAAAATCCACTTGCAACTGGATAACCCAATAGGCATAGTCGCGTACAAGAATGCCAGACAATACTCCAAAAGGTTAAAAATTAGTACAAATATAGGCAGAGCGTACTTTTGCGTAACCAACAAAACCAATAACCGAAGCACAATAGACCGACGGTAAAGGAAATAATGGAAATCATCAATTGAGACTGCAACATTTCACTCCCTTTGTTGAGCTAGACGGACTAGAATGCATCCAATACCAAATTCAAACCTCGCTAAATAATGTAAGCCTCCAAATAAACGAAACAAGGATGAAAATTCAAATTGGAGAGGGGGTCTCTAATTAGAATTTATATTTTCATTTCGTTAGGACAACCACAGGATTTGCTACCTGGCACACATTTGCAGACGCTCTGAACCACACCTGTTACAAGTAGCAAAGCAGTACAGGGCCAGACTTAAGAAGGTCGGATGACCTATTTACACATGGAATGACAACCTAAAACAGGACATGAAATACTTCGACAAGGAACTCCAGTTTTGAAGGGACACGGTTTTTTTTTTTTTCAGGATTGGAAATCATCATATGACTTCTCCCGCTCTGGGCGGAGCGGGAGGGCGTGTCAGACTTTTACTGACTAAAACCCACCCGAGTTCCATCAGTTGCCCATGTGCCAGGGTCACGGTATCTCTTTCGAACAATCACGCGACCCCGGCAGGCATCGGTCCTAGTAGACCCCTACACTGCTGCTGACATCTCTTTGAGGCGCGCGTGGAACACTGCGCGCCGTCGACCCGAGCTTAGTTCTTACCGGGCGGCGAGCTACCCATTGCTCGCCACCCGTAAGCTCGCGCCTACGGTGGCCGGGAGTCCGCTATTGACTCCCGACGCCCGGGGCGTCTCCTCCTGCAGCGGCTAGGGACGTGAGGGCGCAGAGACTGCCACTCCCTCACGCGCCCCGCCTCCGCCTTCGCGAGCATTACTGCTTCGCAGAAGGAGGTGACGGCTTCCCATTCCCTCTCGCTCCGTACCATGGCTTGCACCAGGGCCGGACGCGAGAGGTCGCCGCCGCCAATCGCCTCCACATGGACACGGCGGTGCTCCGCCCAGGCAGGGCGGAGCTCGTAAACAAACTCGGAAACAAACAAAATAAAACTGGAAATAAACTAAAGATCTAAAACTTGAAATAAACTAAAGATCTACCACGTTACGCTGCGAATTGTAATGGAGGCTATAATCAGTTTTAAAGATAATAATAAACTGCTAAGGACGAAGTTATCTAGACGAAAAACGACGAGTACTTGCACAGGCATAACCAAGTAGCCAGGGTTATTTACCAGCGACTTGCTTTGCAATATAAACTAATGGATTCTGAGGTACCATATCACAAGAATATGCCCCACCCAGTTATAGAAAATGACCATGTCACATTGTACTGGGATCGGTCTACCATTACAGTCATGACTATATTCACCAGTAAGCCTGATATAGTGGTGATAGATAGGTTAGTGCGCCGCACAATGATAGTCGATGTTACCATTCCACATGACGGCAACCTAGTGAAAGCTGAGAAAGAGAAATAGATTCAATATCCCGACTTATCACACGAAGTTGCCATGTGGAATTTTGAATCGGCTGTCATTGTGCCGATTGCCGCATTGGTCAATGGGCTGATGGTGAAAAGCCTCGATCAACATTTTTCGGGGCTTCGGCTAGGCGGTTAGGTTAGGCTTCAGAAGGCAGATCTCCTCGATACGGTTCGCATCGTGGGGAGGTTCCTGTCTCTGGAGCCCTAACCAATAGTAGCTTGAACCCTGCTCCTAATACCGGTGGACCACTTTTTTATATTTTTTGTAAATTACTCTGTATTTTTAATGTTAATAATATGTTTGAAAATAAATAAACGAAATAATAAATTGCTATAAAATATTATAACAAAAAATACATAATCATGTTATTCATAAAGGTAGAGTGTACTGAAGGTAGGCTGTAATTTAATTCACTACTTACTGCAGTGTACCTACTTATTGCGTAATCAGTCTAATGGTCCCACTACTGGGACTAAGGCGTACTTTCTGCGAGAGTGAGCAGGCCGTATTCCACCAGACGGGCCCTGTGCAGGTTGGTAGATGTCACGTGTCGAATTTCTGGTTCTAAGACATGCTGGTGTGCTCACGATATTTTCCTCCACCATTTTGAGAGCAGTGATGATTAAATAATTTACACAAAGTAAAGGGCCTGTCTGGATACGCACCCACAACCTAAAACTCGTCAGCCATTACCTCGAGGGTACGCAATTTAAATTATTTCAAACAATTTATGTTTGTTTCGGGAGTGTTTATTTGTACTCGTATGCCCGCGTTCTGTTCAACACACATTGATGGGAATGGGATCAGTAGCCGCACAGACTTGACGCCGCGCCGCTTGGCTGATGTCTGTAAAAACAATACGTGAAAATTACGCCATAATTTACGGTAGACGAACAAATTTTATTTTCATTAATTTTACACCGTTCTCCATTTGTTTCCATTCCTCGCCGGAACTTGGTAAAGCGAACATTTTTATTCAATACGCGTGTATACTTTATGTGTATGATCATTTTTTGCAGAGAGACTGTTTGTATTCTAGTGCGCATTCGATGTTTGGTGGGAAACAAAACTATAAAGGTTTGTATTTTCGGGTTGTAGTGGTTATTTCAGACTGTTTCGTATTATATTCTTCGTATTTCTGTGGTAGATATTCTTTATAATATTGCTTGACTTTTTAACATCATCAAAAATATTCGTGTACTTGCATAAAGAATCTTGTCCTCTAGCCCTATAAAATAAAAATCTTCTTTCATATTACAAAGTAACGAACCAAGCCGTGGAAGAGATTGGATTTCCATATAGCTGCAACATCAGCATCCTGTTTCAGTCGAGTCCAACGATAGTTATAGATGTCATTTTTTGCTGCAGGCTCCACAGAATGCGGTTGACATAATTTATGTATAGCCGACTATTTGTTGTTTTTTTTTTAGAAAAAAAAAATTCGTTAGGCTAAAACGGAACATTCAGTTAGATGTACGTTCCAAATTGAGAAGATTGATTTGGTTGTTTGGCATAATACATAAATTACAACCAAGATAAGGTAAGAATAATTATTCTACCATATTTTCCCTATGATCAGAAATTAATCAGCATTTATAGGTTAGTAAAATCCATAACAGTATTTATTAAAAAGAAAAACATAATGTCACACCTTCTTCCCCGTGGAAAAGGCAGAAACTATGGAACGCAATATTAAATAGATAGTGGAAAGGACTTTACAAAGGGGCTTGGGCCGTCTTGGGTAACAACATTATAAGAACAAAAGTCTTTGATCCACCCACAAAATCTTCAGTGGCTTGGAAACCATCTGCGATCTACGGAATAATCGACCCCTTAACGTTTCTGATCTGGGATCTGGGGCACAGTTTCGCTTATTTAGTAAAAATAGAATTCTAATTTCCCAACATCAAAGGTAAAGTTATATTTTTCATGTGTATGTATGCATCTTCGTTAATAAGTAATGTCTTATAAAACGAAATCGGCTTTAAAAAATATATAATTGTTTTCTAATACGAATAGAAAACTTCATTATGGTATCTCTAGCATAATTATTTCACAGAATAAATTATCTAAAGGTCCTTTATATATATTATGCTACAAAACAGAATCTAAGTTTTCCTAGCCAATTCATGAGTTTTAAATGAGAAACCCGACATTAAAAGATCTTTAGCGGTCGGAACGTTATTTGAAATTGGTTTTTCGATGTTATATGTATTTTAGTTATGGCCAAGGGTAATCGAAAAGCTCTCACACACAACGAAGCCTTAATTTATTACTATCTCCTCCTTTTCCCAACACTACTGCATGGGCCTTAGTAGCCTGAAATAAAGGATTGTATTGTATTGTATTGTAATACCGCGCCTCACTGAATTAATAGCCCAGTTACTGAGCTCTTTTCTTTTGGTCTCGAATTAAAAATCCACTTTCGTATTCAGTAGATGATCGCTTGTAACTCGATCCTTGTTTTCATCTAGTCTAGTGTACTCGATGAAACTGTTTTGACATTCAAATAAGCGATCGAGAGTCGCAATCTGTATGTTGACATCTCAATACTTGAGGCAATCACTGTTTAGTTTGCGTTTAGACGATTTGATGTGTAGGTATTTTTTTTGAATCTTTATCATAATGGCAACATTTTGATTTAAAATCACATGTTAATAACAATATGTTTATGCATAGGCTTGTCGAGTGCTTTAACTATTTTATTTCTAAAACCTTCGAAAAGCTTTAGTATGCTTAAGACCGTTAATATATTAGGTAATGTGATGCCGTTCCCAGTATACATTCAAACATTCAATCAAATAATATCTAATAGCTTGGTTACAGATAGTTAGTATAGCTAGTAAGATATGCAAAACCCATAGTCGGCTCATTAGTACTATTTATATTTAGTTAGTTCGAAAAAATCACTTCTTCAGTTTCCCGTGCTCGAATTTATTGATAGTTCCAAAATACGCTTATGCCAGTGCTTTCATTAACTGTCGTATTTTTGTCTCCACATTGTATGGTTCATGTTTATGAGTAAATTACTTGTGACGGTTGGTACTGTACATTCAATAAATACAATACAACATTTATTTCATTTCATCTGAAGAAACCACAATATTGAGGGTAATAAAGAACTGGAAGCTAATAAATTACCACCACCTTTTAGTTCTTTATACTCTCTTAATATGTTTACTTCCAATCTCCTACGACTTATTTACTTCAGGGTTTGAAATGTATTGCCATCTACATAAGTATACCAAATTATCAAAATAGTCCAAATAGTAATCTTTACATAGTATAAAATGAAGTTGCTTCCGCTGTCTGTTCGCTTAGATCTTTTAAACTACTCAACGGATTTTAACGCGGTTTTCATCAATAGACAGAGAGGAAGGTTTATTTGTATAGTGTTAACGCGGGCGAAGCTGCTGGCAAAAGCTAGTTTTCAATAAAATAGCACAATTATGAAGTCATTGACTAATGAACATGGTAACAAGCAATAACTGACTATTAGAATTCAGTAACGTACTGTGATATCGACGTAGCAGTTCGTAGCATTTCGTAGCAAAGCACGGCGGCGTAGGGGTTCATAGCACATCGTACCGCATTTTGCATACAAATCGACAATAATGAGCTTCCTATGAATAGTAAACCAATTGTCTTAATCGGAAGGATTGCCGACATTATCAATCTATCGTTATTTTGCATTGTAAAGTTCTGATACAAACAAGATTTTTAACAGTCTCTACAAATAAAACGGGTACACTACATAAATACGACAAACTTTATTCCGTCAGCCACAAATATGAATTTCAAAATACCGATTTTCATAATTCCGAATGGTTCAAAATTCAAACCACCTGCTCCTCAGCTCGCGGGCCGCCACAAAGGAGACGGATACGCTTCCATACAATGTTGGGCCTGGATGTAAAAGGATCAAAATGGTGTCAATAGATAGGTACTACATTATTAAACAATCACTGAAAATTTTGTACATTTTGGCAATCTGAGAACAGAGTTAAAATAGATTTACGTAAAGTGAGGTTATGTAACAATCTACACTTAAAACCTGATTTTTGAAGTGTGATTGGTATCCATACATCCACATCGCAGACAAACAATACGGTGGCCAAGCTGTCTAAGTGTCTAGGTTCACCAAGAGGTGGTCTTTGAGCCAAGATCCAGCAAGCTTGGCAAACATGGTCACTGGAGTTTACCTGAAAGATGTAAAGTGTTTAGTAACATGATCACTTTAAAAAAATGTCAGTTCAGTAATAACTTAGTTCAACGTAACGTATCTTCATAGGCCTTTTAAATGTTTAACTATGTATAGTTTATTATTTTGGTAGTATAATGGTGAAAGAAAACGCTGTAAAGACTACAAGCCAGCGTGGTAGACGTTGGTGAACTAATAAATAGGAAGTGAGTAAGTACTTACAGATTGTGGTGCACGCCATTGACGAATCACTGCTAAAATCATTTCGTCATCTAAAGCTCGACGACCTATTGTATTACAGCGATTAGTCACTATGCCACAATTTACGCAACGATCCATGGATTCAATTCTCAATCGGTAGGCCGTTCGTGAAATCCAAAATATAATAACAAGTCCAAGTCAAACGTTTAAGCAGGGTTCTCAGTGTCCGGTATGGTAGCAAAGCAAAGGTTGTACAACGAGGTAGATCAGAAGTCCGTAGAATGAAGGCAGGGGTCGAGGAAAATATCAATAAAACTATGAGAGGAAACACACTCAAAACGTATACACAACGCAAACGATACGAAACAAGTGAGTTGACCATGCTTACATGACACTGACGTGTTATGTAGGCATGGTCCGATATATCAAAAACGAATTCAAAATCCGATTTCATACAAAAATCGATTCGTATCGATTTCTCAAACTTGAAGATTGGATTTCAAAAATCTACCTAGCCGAACCAAACGCTAACGATCTACCACCAAACGAATCGACAATAAAATCACTGGATCTTATCACCAAACGAAATCCAAACGCAAACTGGATTTTGTTAGAAATTCGCTTTCTCTCTTTCTAACTAAACGTAACTTAGCGGAGTAAAAAAGATAGCGTGAATTTTGTGATTTAGATTTCGGCTTTCGGAAATCTAACGGACATTATAATGCGATCAATACAATCTTTACTGTATTTCAATTTCCAGATTATACGTTGATGTATTTTGGTTTATGGTTAAAGGTTTCTTGAGCGAGGCTTGGCGCTATGGAAATCAGATTTCTATTAACGGATTTTGAAATCGATTTTGAAATCTGATCGGATAAATATCAGTTAGCGCTCAAAACCAAAAACGCCCATGCCTAGTGTCATGTCATGCATATCATGTCAAAGTTAGCACATACTAAAAATACAATAATCGATTGGTAAACGTAGATCAATTTATTTTAATTATGTAGATATTCAATCGGTTTTAGCTGTTCAATACGTTAATTCTAATACATTTAATTCAATTAATCATCGGGTGAAGGCATTTTCTTAAATAGTATACACCCTGTCACGTTAATCGATTATATTTTAATCTGTATTCCAATTACTTCGTAACCTTAACATCATTTCTGATTTCTCATTTTCCAGATTGTAAATTGAGTTAATTTTTCAGATTAATCCAATAGAAAAATATAACCTTTTTTTTAAACTATATCTCTACTTATTACAATTTGGCCCAGAAATGCCCGTCTCCTTTGGAGACAGAATGTTCAAAACCACCTAGAGACCTCAAATATTAACCAAATTAAACCATTTTTACACAAAAATGTTTGAAATTAAATTCCAAAGACACTCACGAAGCTCGATTTGCGAAATAAGATTGTATTTTTTAATAAAAAAAATGCATATGAATTGAATATAAACAATGTTTTTTTTTTTTTATATTTTGACTGATTTTATATTATAATCTAGTGATCATGAGATTTTTTCCTGATACGAAATAAACAATGAATATAATGAGGGTTAATCGTGGTGCAAATCGTTTATTTGTACAATATTTTGCAAAATTAATTAATTTAAACAATTTGATTAAACAAATTTTTGCAAGATTATATTTTGTTTTAAAGTTTGTTTAAATTTAAGGGTTTTTTTATTTTATTATTAATTCATTTATTTCAGACATAGTCCATAATTATAAGTTATAAATCCATTAAAATTAATAAAATCCAATTCAATAAAAAACATAACATAAAAAAAAAAAAATAATCACCAATAAATAAAATTACATTTACACATAAAAATTACAATTAAATTAATTGAAATTAGAAATATAAATTAAAATAAAATAACACACATTAAAAACAATCAATTATAAAATTAGACATACACAATTAATTTACAAACGCATGTCAAATAATACGAGGAGAAGCGCTAAGATGAAGCTGCATCCACCTCTGTATCAGGGACAGGTCCCACCGCTCGGACAACACCCTCAGGAGACTGTTTGAGCTGCTTCGCAGGCGATTTAGAAGTGAAGCGCTCCTCTTCCTTATGATCGCGAAAAAATCATCGGTCCGGGCCTCCGCAAACATGGTCGAAGCACTACAGAACCGCGGAAGCCCCAACAGTATCCTGAAGGCGTTGTTGTACTGCACGCGCAGTGCGCTGTACGCCCGCTGCGTAAAGTTGGTCCACAGGCTGCACGTGTAAAATGACTGGCAATATGCCTTAAATAAGGTCACCTTCACAGGTACTGTACATCGCGCAAACCTGCGAGCCAACATATTACACCGGACAGACAGCGCCCTGCGCTCCCTCTCGATGTCCAGGTTGTCACACAAGTCGTCAGAGACCCAGTGGCCCAAGTACTTGAAATGTTGCACCCTTTTTAAAGGAATGCCGCAAAGAGTGACAGGAGGTACGGATGAGTAACATTTGGTACCGGCTTTGAAGATTATAAATTCACTCTTTTTGGCATTGTACCTGAGCCCATGGGCCTCCGTGTATGACTCACAAATGCGTAAAAGTTTGCGTAATGCACCGATCGATGGGCTCAGCAAAACCATATCATCCGCGTAACTAATGTTGTTCATACATACTCCGTCTATGGAACATCCGATATTGGTGTTGCTGAGCTCACCGATCAGCTGGTTCATGTACAGGTTAAAGAGGCGAGGCGAGGATAAACCCCCTTGTCTCACTCCGCAATCCAACCCATACACGTCCGACTGCGCACCCGCCCATCTAACAGTATTCTGCTGCTTACTGTACCAGTACCGGAGCAAAGTCACTATCTCATGTGGCACATCTGTGTCACACTGTAGCTTCTGCCACAGCTTGTCATAACACACCAGATCAAAAGCCTTCGAAAGATCTAAGAAGCATGCGTATACTGGTGTGTTTCTGTCCGTATAGTACTCGACAGTTTGCTTGAGACAGAGGATAGCACTCTCAGTTGACAAACCGGGTCTGAACCCAAACTGAGCGTCATGCAAGTGGAGGTGCTTCTCCAACTGTTGGTCAAGCAAACTATCCAGCACCTTGGCTATGACAGTCGCAAGTGAGATTGGTCTGTAATTAGACAGATCCGATGAGTCACCCGTCCTGTCCTTAACAATTGGCACTACGACTGTGTGCATTAAATCATCGGGTAAATAACTATGACTAACACACAAGCAGTAGCATATTTTATGCGCAAAAATAAAATATGCTACTAATGTTTAGAAACAATTTTAATTAATAAATTGTTGAATAATGGGTTAAAGAATAGGGTAAAACTCGCTTTACCTTGGTTTTAGTGGGTTATGAAGTTTTTAGATTTAAGGATTATTAGAAATCCGGCTTCGTCAGTCTCTTTAGAATTTAATTACAAACATTTCTGTCCAAAAATTGTCTCATTTGGTTTATTTTTGCGATCTCTAGGTGGTTTTGAACAAAAAATTGGCTCTATCCCCAATGTGCGCCCCACCCCTCCGCGCCTACGCGGGCTTAAATTACACTTTAGGGTAGGGCAGACAAGATTGCGTGAAGTCGGTTTTGCAGCGATTCGTTTCTGTCACAAAATTTTGTAGCATAACATGTTGACTGTAAGTTTATTCGAAGTATTGAAAATCGGAATGTCGTTTTAGAACCCTTCGAGCATTTGATTCTTCGAATGTATGAAAATCGGCAAAACTAACAAATCGCATTTACGACTTTCGGTAAAATAAATTTCAGAGACAATTTTAGACATTATAATTCTTAGGTATTATGAAATTCGGACTTCTGAAAATCGGAATATCGAAATTTGGAATAAAATATTTCGGAGTAATTGGGTGTTCCCCTTCCTCTTACATAGAGAATTGCAAGCATACGGGGTACCAATAAATGAAGCACTCAGACAAACTAAGAAATGACCTACTTTGAATGTATTATCCCTAGCATACCCTCGTTATGCAGCCGTCAAGCTGTTAGGTGGACCTGCGAGACGCCATACACAAAAATAAATAAAATAATAAGAGATGTAAGCTATGTGTGATTTTGTGAATGACCAGCGGGCTGGCCTATTTTTCAGCTAAAAAATTAAGATTGCCGCCAAGCAACAGTGCTGCCAGCCTTTCAGGTACCTTTCCTGTTGATAACCATGCAAATGTTTTTTTTTTTTTTTTGATGATCTATTATTATTTTCTTATTTATATTACTACTTGGACATAATATTTTTTTAAAGAGTTTGGGCTTCAATCTAGTGTTTGACTCATTGGTTATCTTGTGATAATTTTAGGTCACACAGCTAGCTCTACTTCAAACCTTATAAAAAACAAAACGGTTTATTCGATTTCTGGTTTGCACTAAATTCATGTGAATGTTTACAAATCCGATTAAAATTAGAATGTCACTCGTTGTGACGATTGTGACAGTCAATATTTCAACACGAAATATGACCGCCACGTTTGATTTTCCAATCACCTGCAATTGTTCAACTGAATGATCGGCCGGACACACTCCATCATGGAATGCTATAGGTTGCCCGTCTGTCCATAACTTCAGAATTTAAGAGTGGGCTCATGTTTGTTTTAAAAAATGAACTTGTATGATAAAATGTATGTTAATTTGAGCGGCGGAAAGGTTCCTAATCGCTGTAATGTATAATTTAGGTTCAAAAACATTATGATTTTAATTTTAAACTACACAGCGTTTGCCCGCGGCTTCATCCGTATGGATGTTGGAAAATATCCCAGGGGGAATTATTACCGGGACTAAAAGTACTCCATGTAAAATAAATATTTCTGTATATGTATGTATACCCAGGTTTTAAAATATCTATGTGCTAAACGTCCCAACCCATTCAGTCGTTAAAGCGCCAATCACAAACCTTTACTCACCCAGACATATAGAAAAACCGGCCAAGTGCGAGTCGGACTCGCACACCGAGGGTTCCTGTAGGTATCCTCGGTTTATGTATAAGGTATAACTCCGTCATATATAAACGGATTTGCAAAATTCTTTTTTTGTTCGAAAGCAGTTTATTCCGAAATGGTCCCATATAAATTTCATGTAGATCTGATGATGAGTTCCGGAGACAGACACCGGAACTCTTTAAAAAAAAAATGACGGCAATTCAATCGCGATTTTTGCTATCGTATTAATATGCATTGTTTGTTTGGAATTCGTGTGGGGTAGATACCAAAACTAAAAATTTAAAAATAAAAACTTTTTTACAAAAAAAAAAACAACCGACTTCCTTAAAAACACTACAAAGTGAAAAATAACTTTAATTTCGGAAGTCGGTGGCAAAAACCTTAAATACAAATCCTAAGACACCGACTGCCGAAATTAAAGTTATTTTTCACTTTGTAGTGTTTTTAAGGAAGTCGGTTGTTTTTTTTGTAAAAAAGTTTTTATAATTTTTATATTTGAGTTGATTGAATGAAAGGTAATATGCGGTTTACGATTTATGACGTATTAAAAAAAAACTACTTACTGGATCTCGTTCAAACCAATTTTTGGTGGAAGTTTACATGGTTATAATACATTATATATTTTTTTGAGTTTTATCATTCTCTTATTTTAGAAGTTACGGGGGGGGGGGAAGGACACACATTTTACCATTTTGGAAGCGTCTCTCGCGCAAACTATTCAGTTTAGAAAAAAATGGTATTAGAAACCTCAATACCATTTTTAAAGACCTATCCATAGATATCCCACACGTATGGGTTTGATGAAAAAGAAATTGAGTTTCAGTTCTAAGTATGGGGAACCCCAAAATTTTTTTTTTCTATTTTAGTGTAAAAATCTTGATGCGGTTTACAGAATACATCTACTTACCAATTTTCAACAGCGTAGCTCTTATAGTTTCGGAGAAAAGTGGCTGTGACATACGGACGGACAGACAGACAGACAGACAGACAGACAGACGGACAGACAGACATGACGAATCTATAAGGGTTCCGTTTTTTGCCATTTGGCAACGGAACCCCAAAAATGAACTTGTATGATAAAATATATGCTAATTTGAGCGGCGGGAAGGTTCCTAATCGCTTTAATGTATAATGTAGTTTCAAAAATAATATGACTTAAATTTTAAACTACACTGCGTTTGCCCGCGGCTTTGTCCGCGGGATATTTTCCAACATCCATACGGATGTTGGAAAATATCCCATGGGAAATTATTACCGGAACTAAAAGTACTCTATGTAAAATAAATATCTCTGTCTATGTATGTATACCCAGGTTATAAAATATCTATGTGCAAAACATCCCAACCCGTTCAGTCGTTAAAGCGCCGATCACAAACCTTTAACCACCCAGACATACAGAAAAAGTGACAAAATCCTGCATTACTATTTTATGTTACGTATACACTACAGGTATGTGAATATAATTGTAAAATGTAATTGTGCATAAAAATAGCTACCTTACAAGGCCAGCAGCTTTAAATATAAATTCGTTCGCGGTCCGACCCTTAAGGAAATGTGAACGCATATATTACATACAGTTCTTCCCAAAAAAGGTTTATGTTAAAAAAAAGTCACTCGTGGATCATCCTTTATCTCAGAGAAGCTCTCTTCCAGTTCAAATTATAGCAAGGCTCCTAAATTCCATAAATTCCTTCTGTAGGGCCTACCCTACAGAAGGAATTTACAATATCACTTTAACTAGAATTCATATTAAACTTAAACCGGTACGACGCTATAATTTTACAAGCGTATATTATGTTGTGTATGAAATCAAGTAGGCTGTCTATGTGTTTAAGGCCCAGAATGCCCACTTGTCAAATTGGCAACAGATTTTTTAACGAACTCAATCTCAAAATGGCTTATTCTGTAAATGGCTTGTCCTCAAAATGGCGTAATGGATTCTAATGTGTTCCATTTAGAACCAGAATCATTTATTTGTGAAACATAGGTTACAGGTCAAGGTGTTCATAATTAAATGATGCACTATGTTTTGCCATTGATGACATACAAAAATATCAGTGAAGATTATCATAAAATTAAAAATAAAGGCAGACCAAATTCACTATACAAAACAAAAAATAACCAGAGAATAAAATACATGTACAGTTGTTACAGTGATTTATCATTTAGGTAATCATCTAGGGCATAGTAACATTTCTCCACCAGTAATTTAGAAAAACAATTTTTGAATTAGACAAGACAAATATACAATATGTGTTCAGGACTGAGTTTTGAATGCAATAACACCAATGTACACCACAGGCGCAGTAATACGCCGTGATATTTTAGTCGTCTTACAAAGGTTGTCCACTCAATGTATCCGACATAATATACACTTAGGCGTGATTTAAAAAAATATACTATTAATTGAGATAATAGATACTGAGAAAAATAAATAATGCATTAGAATTATAATAATTTACTTTTATTCCAGACATACGTACATACTTTTTTTTACAAAGAACAGAGCTAGTAGGGTTGCTAGTAGTACACAAAAAAAGTAAAAAGGTGTTAGTAATTTGTTAGTAAACCAAACAAGTAATACAATTTTGTTATTCAAATGTTCATTTTTTTCTTCTTATAGATGTGTGCAATGGATACATGAAGTGGGCTGCCGTTGTAAGACGATAAAAATGTCACGGTGTATAAACGATATAAATCTAATAACTATTAAATTGATTAAGCTGACGGTTAAAGTAATAGGAGTGTATCGCAGTTGGGACAGTGTCCGTTCTTCTCCATAGGTACCTACTACGCTTTAGAATGGGCAACTATTTTTACATTTCTAACTAACTGACTCCTCGACTGTTAGGAAATGTGTGTAATTGTAAGAAATGCTTTGATTTTGAGATTGTCGAGACCTTAAACACAGATATGCCGATTTCGACTGAATCGTTTACAAACAAAATTTTTGCCTTTGTAGTATTGTTCTGATCAACAAACTTGAGAATCATTCAACCACAACAATGCTATTAACTATTAGAGCTTCGGTTGATCCCTTCTGTTAGACAAAGTCATGATACCCGCGAACTGTTAATTATGATAAATAGCACTCATGGGGTAAAGTTACATAAATGGATACCTACCTACTTGAAGAGGTAGACTAAATGAAGGAGACATACTCATAATCCATCTTTATGATACAAAGAAAGAGAAAGGCATATTCTGCGCTTAATTATCACAATCACTCTCCGCAGTAGGTTACAAAACAAAGCTAGGATAGACCCATATCAACTGCCTCTGTCTGCCGCCACATACAACTGACAAACGACTGTGTAATATAGCTTTGGTTTCTCAAGAACAATCCTTAGTATAAGTATATACTTTTCCGTAGCTTTGAACTGTAGCTACGCTCCTGTTAAGAATATAGTATTTATTTTATATAAAGCATACAAATGTGTAAAATCCGTTTACCAAGTGTAAGGCTGTAAATCAATACTAGTTTTACCAAATGAAATGTGGAGCCACGTTTTGATCAATTATGTTTTTTTTTATTATATTGGTTTTATTTTTAAACAATCTAACAGTTATTAACTTTGATTTTGCTGCAAATCTATTATTTATTGCAAGTTCAATAACATTTGGATAAAATGAGAACGTTTATTAAATACTAGCTTTTGCCAGCGGCTTCGCCCGCGTGGAGGTCGGAAATTATCCCGCGGGAACATACTGCCGGGATAAAAAGTATCCTATGTCCTTTCTCAGGCTCTAAACTATCTGTGTGCCAAATTTCATTCAAATCGCTTCAGTAGTTTTAGCAGGAAAGCGAGACAGACAGACAGACCGACAGACAGACAGAGATACTTTTGCATTTATAATATTAGTTTAGATTTAGATTAAACAACAAAAAATTTAAATACATTTTCGGAGGAACCAATTTATATGGTTAGATAGTGAATATTTTTCCAGTAAACGAAATTCTGAAACGTATAAATTCAGCGAGTTACATGACAGACGTAAGATACATAATATGAGATTGTAGGTAGGTATGAGTACATACGCACACCAACACTGATATATCTACTAAGGCTTTTGACGTTGATTTTGGTTTAGCCGGGAGCGGTGGTGTGAGGAGTCCATTTTGCTGTGCATTTAAAAAAATGTGCAATTGAATGCAATTTGACTTTTATTTCACGTGGAATGATTCGGTTCACCTCTCATTTCTTATTACACATTGTCACATTATGTACCATCATATTTTGATAAAATAGATGACTCATTCGTCAACTCGCGTGCAATTAACTCGCTCGCTCGAGTGAGTTGGCACATTCCGATTTTAATTATTTTTGCTGTCGTCAACTCGCGACTAGAGCGAAAAATGGTACAGTCATCTATAAAAGTGTTATAATAAATTCAATATAGAAACCTACTTAATAAGTATAAGGCGTTGTACGATTTGAATTTGAAATAAAAGAAATGTAGTTTTTTAATAGATGTGATGTATTTATAATTTACAACACATGCCAAACATAAAAAACTGCTCATATTTATGTTACCTACATTTTGAAGATTATCAACAATAGCAAATTTTTTAAAGATTTTTTTCCTCAAGATTTTGCTTAATAAACTAGTATGTAAAATGACTTAAACTAAACAAATATAACAAAGTAAAATCAACAATATCAAAAAAATACGAGCATACCATTTGGCAAGTTATTACTTAATACTACTATAAACAATCATAGTCTTAGGAACTATATAAATTAAATGTTAAATTTATAAAACACTTTTGTAGACGACTGTAAATTTTCGCTCAGTCGCGAGTTGACGACAACAAAAAACGAGAAAATCGGAATGTGCCAACTCGCTCGACCGAGCGAGTTAATTGCGCGCGAGTTGACGAATGAGTCGTCTGGGTGCCCTAAGTTATGAGCTCGCTTAATAGTGCTTTTGACTGATGCTTTATTGCAGTTAAAACTACTTTTGACGAAGAGCATCAGTCAAAAGTACTTTTAAACGCGCAGTCAAAAGTATTAATAACCAATAATTTTCAGTCAAAACCACTTTTGACCAACCTGTTCAGTCAAAAGTACTTTTGACTGATTTTGCTAGTCAATAGTACTTTTGACTGGTTAAGAGTTTTGACTGCAACATATATAAAGATAACATAGTTTATTTGTTTGTTTAAACGCGCTCATCTTTGGAACTACCAGTTGGATTTGAAAAAATCTTTTTGCATTTTTCAGCCAAATTCATAAAAAAGGTAGGTTTTTAACATCACGCTAGGACCTTTAACAGTCGGTCAAAAAAGACAAAAGTCATAAAGAACGCTAAGCGAAGCTAGTTTTAAATAAAGTTCATGTTTTGGTGCAGATTAGAAGACTCAAAGTTATTAAGTGAATGTTAATTTTGGAAAAAGAGATTGCAAGGCAGGTTATCTCTATCTAGATAACCAGGTTATAACCTTATAGGTCGTTTTAAAATGTAAGAAGCACAACAGAAGCAACATGTTTAAAAAAAATCATTATCTGTATATAAGAATAAAGTTCGATTCCGGTTAGATACGAAATACTTAAAAAGCCCTTTTAACAATTTATATAAAAACATACTAACTGGCGATAGACGTGAAAGAAACATTACTAACTTCATTTTGCCTTTCATTGTACGTCCTATGTTTGGTCATCATTACCTTTACCGCTTTTGGGATAAGGAGGGATATTTCATGGCTATCCTTTTTTTGTTGTGGGTCGGAAATCATCACAGGACTTCTCCTGTGTCTGGGCGGAGCGGGAGAGCGTGTTGGACTTTTACCAATTAAAACCCACCCGTTTTCCTTCAGTTGCCTGTGCCAGGGCCATTGTAACACTCGTTCGGCCAAGTCCGCAATGGAATGGCAGGGAATTATCCTAGAAGTATGTTTCCTTACAGTCATAACCTAGCTCTTGTACGAGATAATTGCTGTGTCTTCTGTATTACGATACAAGTCGCAAGCAGCAATTTTATTAAAGGTTTCGGTATGTATTGTGTAAATGGAACTTCCTAACGCTGCACGAACGGAAATGTAAAGCTGTCATATATTTTATAATTGTACCAACAATAGTATATTGCTTAGCAAAGCTGAAGCAGTGGCTTCCTATTGTCGGATAAATCGGACACTTCAGGGCAACGAAAGTGAATAGTCGTGTTTTGATGAATTGTTGACCCAGTAGCAGACCCGTATTGACATATTATTCCTACCTCACCATTTTTTTTTGTGCGCGGGAAATCATCAAATGACGTCCCCCGCTCCGGGCGGGGCGGGAGGGCGTGCCAGACTTTTACTGACTTAAACCCACCCGTGTTTCTTCAGTTGCCTGTATGCCAAGACCACAGTAACTCTTTTGAACAAATCTCGCGACCCTGGCAGGCATTGGTCCTAGTGGACCCCTTCAGTTTTGCTGACATCTCTTTGAGGTGCGCGTGGAACACAACGCGCTGTCGACACGGGCCTGGTCCGTACTGGGCGACGAGCTACCCATTGCTCAGCGCCCGCAAGCCCATGCCCTCGGTGGCCGGGAGTCCGCGACTGACTCCCGACACCCGGGGCGTCTCCTCCTGTGGCGGCTAAGGGCGTGAGAGCACAGAGACTGCCTCTCCCTCACGCGCTACGCTTCATTTTTACGTGAGCATTACTGCTTCACAGAAAGAGGTGACGGTTTTCCATGCCCTCACGCTCCGTACCGTGGCCTGTAACAGGGCGGACAGCGAGAGGTCGCCGCCGCCGATCACCTCCACGAGGACACGGGTGGTGCTCCGCCCAGGCAGGACACACCTCCACCGTATGCTCCACCGTGTCCTCCAGACGATCCTCGCAATGGAAACACCCGGCCGTTTCCTCCCGCCTTATTTGGAACAGGAACCTCCCGAAGCACCCGTATCCGGTGAGGACCTGCGTAAGGCGGAAGGTGAAGACGCCGTGGCGCCTCTCTAACCACTCCTGAAAGAGGGGACTTACCGCCACAATTATGGCGTTACCTCACCTAGAAGATATAAGTTATATAAACACAGGAGGAGTTACAATTAAAATATACTTTTATTTGGTTGTAGAATTAGCATGACCCGAGGAAAATCCCCCATTTTTAGTGCACTTAATATTGTAATCGTACCAGGAAAGGGTCCATTATAGACGAAGCGCGGCGTATAGTTATTTAAGTGCACCATGCAGACTCGTGTAGAAGACGGACGGCCAAAATATAAAAGTATAGGATTGTTAATTAACTCTGTAAATATGAAGAGTCTAATTACTACACCAGACACGGCATTTGTACATACCGTTCCAGAGAGGAAGATCATAATAAAATAAGAGCAAGTTCGGAGCGCGTAGTACTCACATCCAGCGTTCGTGTATTGTGTATGAACGTATACAATGCAAACGAAGTATGTTAGGATCATAGCAGGTGGCGTACTGCAACTTCTACCTACCTCAAACAACACCTAAACATTCATTCGCTATAACCCTAACTTCCTTTGAATTTACCGACACGTTTTCAAGCTTTACACTTCCAAATTAACTTCTTAGCAATTACGTAGAGAGAATCTTGAGTGAATTACTAAATTGATATTAATTATCTTTGGAGTTCTGTGTTGCTATGATATTCAACGTATAAATAAGCCATATTACGCGCAATTAATAAATTAATATCACAAGATGATTAATGATTGATGATTTAATCTAAAAATTATAAAAGCGACAGGGCTCGAAATGGTGGTGAGGCACAAGTATTTCTGAAAGCATAGCGTCTAATTAGAGAAATAAAAGGTACTGCTTTACTTGTCAACTTGCGAGTAGTATTTAGTGTTGGGTCTCAGATCTGGATTATAAATGCTCTGCTTAGAATAATCTGCAGTGTAGGTAATGGAATTGATTCAAATTGAAAATAGGGTATTTTACTAAAACATTTTATTTTTAGTCAATTATGTAATCTAATAACATTAATCACGCGAGGTAACCCTCATTTTCCTAAGGGTAAATCCCAAAGCTCATGAATAATCAAAGGATGTCCCTAAAATTGTTCAATGGGAGCATTTTTATAGATTGAAACCAAATTTTAAAAAAAATCTTCGCTTGAGAATTTTTTTTAAGGTTAACCCTACTAACTAAACTCTGATATGTATGTATGTATTTATCTATATATATAAAAATGAATCCCTATTTCCCTTGGTCACGCCATCACGCGTGAACGGCTGGACCGATTTCACATTTTTTTTTTTATTGTGTTTGTTAATGTCAGGAGAAGGTTCTTACGAAAGAAAAAAATTAAAAAATTGCGCGGATAATTAGAAAATTTAAGAACACTTAAAGTCACCTAACATGGGTGTTTGATAGCTAGAAAACGCTTTATGTCTTCGAAGTACCAGGTTGGCATAACTTGGTAGGACCTCAACTAACATGGGCTTTATGTCTTCGAAGTACCAGGTTGGCATAACTTGGTAGGAGCTCACCTAACATGGGTGTGTGGTAGCTAGAAAACGCTTTATGCCTTCAAAGTACCAGTTTGTCATAACTTGGTTTAACATGGGTTTATGGTACTTGGTGCTCTTTGCTTTGTGTTGGTGGGATCTGATAAGTTAACACAACATATATTGATTCTGAGGCGGTACGAAGTTCGCTGGGTCAGCTAGTATATATGTTCATATGTTACTTTTAACTCCTAAACTTTCGTCGTATTTTAAGAAACGAAGCATCGCCGGAAGCTTCACGTTGTATGGGAAACTCAACATCAACTGAAACGATTTTGTTTTATTCGTATTTTGGGTGTATACTTATAGATAACTAATATGTTTTCCAAAAGTGACGTGTCCTGTCCTGTGGGAATATTGGTTTTTTTCCTGTGCACACACCACACTTCACTACATAACACACTGATACCGTCATTCAGTTTACAATCCGAATAAGAGTAGGTACCAGGGCAAAAAATGAAAGAACCTGCTCCAAAAACGAAATGGTTCTAAAATCCGCGAAACATTCACTTTAACTTTCAAACGACATCTAAAATTAATTCGGTTTTTTCTTTTTCCCCTCTAACAACCGTTTACTGTTTGTAAAGTTGCGTAAACAATCTAATGAATGTTTATGCAAAGCCATCAGCAGCAACAAATTTAATCTTCAGATGGCCATTACGAGTAATTGAAAAATATAGGAAAACTTGAAAATCCCCAATATGCTTTCTGAACAATAATTTCGTGACCTTTAACGTATTTTCATGGAAGTAGTCTCTTTTAAGTAAGTAGCAAAAATCTGGCAGTTTCGGAAATGTTTGGGCTCACAGCCTAATAAATTAAAGTTAAGTTCTAATGTATTGCGGGCAACGAAAATGTTGGTTTGATAATGCTAGCATAATTAGCTTACAAAATAAATAACGTAAAAGGCTTTTGTTCATCTTATACATTTCATGAATTTTGGTTAAGTAAGCCAACAAACAAATAAAAAATTACAGCGGCTCGAACGATGTAAGAAAATGGCGTTGACCTCGTAATAGTTCGGTTGTACCTAGCATTAATCAAAAGGCTCTCACGCACAACCCATTCTCCCCATAACTTGTTATCTTTTCCTCCACCCTACAACACCACACAATCTTTCCTCACTGGCTCAATGGTCCTATTACTGTGCTCTTATCTTTTGCTCTTGACTTTAGTCTCGTAACTATAATCCAGTCTCGTATTCAGTAGATGATCGATTTTGACTCTATCCCTGTTTTCATTTGGTCTAGTAACTCGATGGTACTGTTTTGACATTCAAATTAGAGATCGCGAGACAGGAATCTGTTTATTTGTGGTCTCAACATTTGAGAAAACAACCGTTTAGATTGTAACTGTAAGCTTCTGAATAGGGGTAACGGGGAGCGGAGAATGAGTTTAAACTCATTTTCGCCGTGAACGGCAGGGGTGGGTCGCCAGCTTATGTGTACGTTCTCGAGATTTGTATATACTGGTAAGTTCAATAAATAGAAATGAACTTTCATTGATACTTTTGTTTCATTATTTCAATGAAATAAAAGTATCTATGAAAGTTGGTCTGTCTATGCAATCCGTTGAAGAAACAATAATTCTGGAATTTTGTAATTCGAACTGAACGTTAATGAAATAACAGTTAACTGTAAGTCAGATTTCAGATGATAAATACAAAAGCCATCAAGGGAGAGCAGAACTGAAATTTACGATGAGACACTAAGAAAATGTTCAGGAAAGTTATTGAAAATATCGATAACTGTGTCAATATAATGTGCCGTTTTAAATTTTGGTTATTAGAGCGATAGTTTTTGTTGTGTTAGTCTTGTAAAACGTAGTGACTTGCGGAACTAAGTTATCATTATATTTTCCACATTTAAATAATATTAAGAACAAAGTTAGCTAATGTATAACAAATTAACGTATTTACGAGCAATTTAATTGGCTTACACAATTTATAGTATTTTACAACGACTATCGTCGTAGAGGTTCGTAGCAGTTCGTAGCATTTCGTAGCAAGACGTGGCGGCGCGGCGTAGCGGTTTGTAGCACATGTGCTTCAATTGCGATTAAACGAATTCCCGTAATTGGAGATTACCGTAATCACCAATGTATCGTTTTTATGCGTTTAATTATCCAGCAAAAATACATAGCTACACTTTTTACAAACTTGCATGGCAACGCAAAATTTTAATGTAAAGTTTTCAAACTGCATCCCTTTTAGATAAATTACCTACTTTAAAAAAACACTTGCCACTTGCTCTCAAAAAAAAAACATTGAAATGCCATTAGCTTTTCTATTCATTCCTTTTTCTTTACTTTTTACTACAAATTTTGTCCACATCATCAACATAGATAAATTTAAAAAAAAACAATTGTTAGAAGTATGTACTCAAACTGCAATGTTGCCTCAGGGACGCACGATGCAGTGCTCCCTGAAAATCGCTTCCTATAAAGAGTCATGAAACTTGTCGTGTAAATTTTCAACATTTTAGTTTGAGAATATCTGTGTCTGGGGAGCTTTGATGTTCGGCGCTTTGGAGAACAGCTTATTCACGCCAATTTGATACACTTTTATATAAGTAAGTAGTTGTCACTCGGATTTATTAGCTCGGATATACTGGCTAATACCCTGGAGGAATAAAATGGGTAAATCCTACCTTCTCGCTGCCGTTGTGTAAGTAAGTACGATCCGGGGCGATAGAATAAAAGTCACTGGTAGATGTTGTGGGTAACTTATAATAACTCCAAGACGGTACACAGATATAATCGAGGCACAAGAAAAACGAAGGATTGAGAAGCACAGATAGTTTAAGAGTATATATATATATATATATATATATATATATATATAGTCACTCCGATCACAAGAACTGTTGACGAAAGCCAATGCACATTAGTTCAGGATAGCACGGAAAGATTAACATCACTTTTAGGCAAGCAGAACATTTCTTCTAGCATAAACGATAAGTGGGTATAAGCAGAATAGTAAGCAAGCGAGTAGCGAGTGCTCCGCGTCGAGAATAGGTCAAGACTGGTGTGTCGGTGCGCGCGCGCCTGAGGCCGGCGTACAACGTAGATCTATAGAATATTTAGTTATAGCGCTATATAGAATTGCGCTTTTCCACTGAGCCACAGCGGCCGAAGTTCCGACACAAAATGTAAATATGTAAATAATAAATAATGTATCATTGTGCTTAATATGTGTAATTATGTAAATATATTTATAAATAATATGTATATGTGTATATGCCGCTACATCACTCCCCCCCAGAGGCCTGGTTAAGGACGATAATAATCCGGGAACCTTACCACGCGACCGGAACGGGTTATCTTGGTGGTACGACGTGACCTGTGATTGAAATTACTTGAGGAAGGCAGTTTTGGATCATTTGGTTCATTTTCTTTTTCTGCCAGCATATATGCAGGTTTGAGGCGGTCAATGGAGACCGTTACTTCCCTGCCTTTAACCTTCAATTTGAATACTTTGTCACTTCGTTCAATAATTTGATGTGGACCGGTGTATGCCGATGAGTTAAGGAACGATGTGATGCGTCTTCTCTTAAAAATGCATAGTCGCATGTGCTTAGGTCTTTGTATATGAAAACTTTATTGTCACCGTGGCGTGATGTCGGCACTGGCTGTAGTCTTTGAGCTATAGCACGTAGTCGTGCTGTAAAATCGGTCACGTCACTAGTGCTATTAGCTGCTTGCTCTAGAAATTCGCCAGGCAGCCTCAGTGGCTTACCATATACTAAATCAGCCGGTGACGCTTGTAAATCGTCCTTGTACGCGCTACGAACGCCAAGTAATACTAAGGGTAGAACCTCAGTCCAGTTTTCATTTGCGTGGCATACTATAGATGCTTTCAGGTGTCGATGAAAACGTTCCACGATTCCGTTGCTTGCCGGATGGTACGGTGTGGTTCTATGATGACGGAACCCGGCTATTTTGCCCAAGTATTGGGGTGGACTCAAATTGGCGTCCTCGGTCTGTTAAAATATCTGTTGGGCTGCCGAACCTAAATATCCAGCCATGCAACAAGGCTTTGCCTACCGTCTCAGCTGTGATGTCGGTTATCGGTATTGCCTCCGGCCATCGTGTGAATCGGTCAATGGCCGTCAAACAGTATCGATAACCTTGTGAAATGGGGAGGGGGCCAATCAGATCGATGTGAATATGTCTGAACCGAGAGCGTGGCAATTTGTAGGTACCTAATGGTGCTGATACGTGCCGATTTACTTTGGCTCGCTGACATGCAAAACAAGATATGGACCACTCCCTGCAGTCTTTCCTAACCCTTGGCCAAACAAACCAATCCGCAACTAACTTAGAGGTCGCGTTTGCGCCAGGATGACTTAGCGAGTGAAGACTGTCAAACACTTGTTTTCGTAAGGCTTGTGGTACGAAAGGCCTAGCGGTTCGTGTATTGACGTCACAGTACATTGAAACCTCTGTGCCTGGGACTTTAAACTTTTCTAGCCTAAGGGATGACGTTGAGTTGAGGAATTCTGACAGCTCCGTGTCCGACTCTTGAGCCTCAGCGAGAGTTTCATGGGTTACTGGTGCTTGTAGTTCATCTATCCGTGACAAGGTGTCAGCAACCACATTATCCTTACCAGAAATGTGGCGGATGTCTGTTGTGAACTGTGATATGAAGTCTAGATATCTATATTGGCGTGGCGAACAGTTATTTTTCCTTTCATGGAAAGCAAAACTGATTGGTTTGTGGTCAGTATAGATAGCGAAATTTCTAGCTTCGAGCATGTGTCGGAAATGTTTCACTGCTTCATAAATTGCCAGTAATTCTCTGTCATAAGGAGAATATTTTTGCTGGGCGGTGTTCAATTTTCGAGAAAAGAATGCGAGTGGCTGCCAGTGGCCATCCTTGTGTTGTTGCAACATGGCACCCATAGCTAAATCTGATGCATCCGTCACCAATCCCATTTTGGCCAGACAATCTGGATGGGCTAATAGAGTTGCATTTGACAGACTCTCTTTGCATTGTTCTAGGGCCTTAAGGGCGTCTCCTGTTACAATGATTGGAGTCGATCCCTTCACTGCTCCCATCAGCAAAGCATTAAGTGGGGCTTGAATACGGGCGGCTTCGGGTACGAACGTCTGTAGAAGTTTATCATGCCCAAAAACCTTCTAAGCTCACGTATATTTTTAGGGGCTGGATAGTCGCGAATAACTTGTACTTTTTCTGGCAATGGCTTGGTTCCTTTTTCTGATATTGTATATCCCAAAAAGTTTACCTGTGGCGCACCGAAAACACATTTCGCATTATTAATCACCATACCGTATACCTTCATTCTGGTGAATAACTGTCTCAGATGTTCCTTGTGGAGTGTTTCATTCTTACTGTACACTAAGAAATCATCGAGATACGTGTAGCAAAAATCAAGCCCACGCGTCATTTCATTTACAAACCGCTGGAAAGTTTGACCCGCGTTTCGCAGACCAAACGTCATATATGGAAATTCAAACATTCCGAACGGTGTCGTGAATGCGGTCTTGGGTATATCATCCGGATTGACTGGAATCTGGTTATATGCTTTAACCAGGTCGATTTTTGTGAAAATAGTACATCCGGATATGCTGTGCGCGAAGTCTTGTATGTGTCTGATGGGATAACAATCGGGAACGGTGCGGGCATTGAGTCTTTTATAGACTCCGCAGGGCCGCCAGCCATTATCTTTTTTTGGTGCCAAGTGTAACGGAGATGCCCAAGGGCTTTCTGAAGGTCGGGCTGTGCCATTGGCTAACATTGCGTCGAATTCTTGCTTCGCAGTTTTATGCTTATCTGGAGCCAGGCGGCGGGGAGTGCATGAAATCGGAGGGCCTGGTGTAGTGCGTATGTGGTGAACTATGTTTCGCTGTGTGCCAGGTGGCTTGGTGATCTCTGGAAACTCTTATTTAGTTTCGAACATGTAACGCCTCGTGATGTGATTAATATTTTTAACACACTCAAGTCAAAAAACACTGGTGATTACTGGGGCATCTCTGTTAAACTGTTAAGTAATATAATAGATATCGTAGCCCCCTATCTGGCTGTAACTTTTAATAAATGTGTTGATTTGGGATCTTTTCCTGACCTCATGAAGAGCAGTAAAGTCATACCATTATTTAAAACAGGTAATAAAAATAACGTTGGCAATTTTAGGCCCTTTTCTATCTTACCTGCATTTAGTAAAATATTTGAAAAGTTAATACTCAGGCAGTTGCTAAGACATTTTAATTTAAATAGCCTCCTTCATAATGAGCAATATGGCTTTACAAAAGGTCGTTCGACAACAGATGCGGGTGTTGCTCTGCTGAAACATATTTTCAACGCATGGGAGAACTCGCAAAATGCTATCGGAGTTTTCTGTGATCTCTCCAAAGCTTTTGATTGCGTTCACCATGACACACTTTTGCGTAAACTACGTCATTACGGTGTTCAAAACGAAGCTCTCAGTGTCATAAGTTCTTATTTGCAAAATAGGCACCAATGTGTAGATGTCAATGGTGTAAAATCTTCCGGGCTACTAGTTGAGTTAGGTGTACCTCAAGGATCAATACTGGGTCCATTCTTATTCTTAGTGTATATTAATGACTTACCATTTTATTTAAAGAATATCTGTGACATTGTACTATTTGCTGATGATACCTCACTTATCTTTAAAGTAGACAGAAATAGACAAGATTTTGACGACGTAAATAGTGCGCTCTCAATGGCTACGGAATGGTTTACCACAAATAACCTAGTTCTCAATGCTAAGAAAACGAAATGTATAAAGTTCGCCTTACCGAATGTTAGGAATCTGGGACCCAATGTCGTTTTAGATAATGAGGTGCTTGAAACTGTACACTCGGCGGTTTTTCTGGGCATAACAGTAGACGCCAAACTTCAATGGGGAGCACATATATCAAGCCTAGCGGGAAGGCTCAGTTCGGCCGCCTACGCAGTAAGGAAAGTTAGACAGTATACGGACGTTGATACAGCTCGATTAGTCTATTTTAGTTATTTTCATAGCATAATGTCCTACGGCATTCTGCTGTGGGGCAAAGCCGCGGACATTCAAAATATTTTTGTTCTTCAAAAACGAGCTGTTCGAGCGATTTACCAACTAGGTGCTAGAGTTTCTCTGAGAGATTTGTTTAAAGATATTGGTATTCTTACGGTGGCATCACAATTCATCTTCGCCAACATCTTATATATTAGGCAAAATATACACCTGTACACTAAAAACAGTGATATTCATAATATTAATACTAGAAATAAGGACAAACTACGTGCTCCCTTTCACCGGCTTCATAAGGTTCATAATTCTTTTGTTGGTCTTGGTATTACCTTTTATAACAAGCTTCCCTCTGCTTTACTAGATTTGCAGTTTAATGAGTTTAAAGCTAAAGTAAAATCCAACCTTTGTTCAAAGGCATACTATTCTATCAACGACTACTTAAACGATAAGAATAGTTGGTCGCTGTGATTAACTCAAGACAAACTCAAGACAATGTTTATGTTCTTTCAATCCAGAATTAGCTTTCCTACTGACAGCTTATATGGGTAGTTCATATAATTGTTTTTTTATTTATTTTTTTATTTAACAGATTTTGTTAATTTATTTATTTATTTTTATTTTCTTTTAATTTCATTTATTGTGGACATAATCTACTCATTCCAATGATTATAAATGAGTTGTATTGCAACATGTAGTTAGCTAGCGACCTCGTCAGCTGTTCATAATATTCTTGCCTGACAAACCGGCAGCAAGTTCGTCATGCTCCCTTAGATGTCACTGCTTGCGGTAGCGTCGGGGGTCGGGTTACCACCTTCCCTCAAATATGGCGAGGGGGGTAATGGCTGACCTTTGCGTTATGCTCGTGAACGGGTGCGGCTTGTGGTGACTGGTCGTCTTGCTGACCATGGTTTTTGTTATTGTTATTTGTATTAACTGTTATTTTATTCTACTCCGGAGGTGCTAGTTTAACTATTGTAACTTCAACTTAGCTATATGCATCAATGTATGTATATGGATCATTTTGCATCGTTGAACATGTAAGCGGGCACGCCCTTTATGCCTGGAGGCTTTATTTAGTTTTTAAGTTTTGTTTACGTTTTTGTTTTATTATTTCAGCTTGACTTTAGTATTCAATTTTTTTTTGTTGGTATATTGGCGTGTGCTAGCTGACATATGGCAAATAATGTATGTTTTGTTTTATAATATTAATTACTTACACAATATTGTATAGAATCAAGTTCTTCTAACTTAACAGACAGCTGTGCTGCTGGGGAGTTTGTTCCGCCACTTCTTCTTCCCAGCTACAGCACTAGGAAGTGTCGAAGGGTGGGCGTTTTGGGGGGACTGTCTTTTGTAACTTTGACGTTCAAAAAGTGCTGACTCTCAGCCTAGTTTGAATAAATGACTTTTGATTTTGATTTTGATTTTCTTCTAATATTTTATGATAAACGGTTTCACCAGTCATGACCTTTACAGAGTGAATACTATCTGATGTATGGACTAGTGAAGCTATAGTTGAACAGGTTGTAACATTGTCTAATAACCGCTGATTACGGCAATCGACTACGAGATTGTAAAACGAGAGAAAATCTACTCCAATTATTGGTTTAGTTACATCTGCGACTACCAAATTCCACCCGAAGTCCCTTCTAAGCCGTAAGTTTAAATTATAGTACGCATAACCGTAGGTCGAAATAGGCGTGCCGTTGGCTGCGAAGAGTTGGTAGTTGGTGCTGGTGCGCCGCTCACGTAGCATCTTCCGAGGAAATACGCAGAGGTCGCTACCGGTATCGACCAGGAACTGTACTTTAGTTCTTCTGTCGGTAACAAACAGGCGACCGGAGCTAGGGCAGTCGTTTGTCGCCATCAGCGACGGCCCGTCGAGTTTTCCGCCTTATAATCGCATGGGGGAATGCATGTCTTTGCTTTGCTGCCAAACTTGTAATGGTACCAGCATACCGGGAATTTCCTGTAGTTTCATTCTGAACGTTTGGATGACGAACGGGTGTGCCTTGTGTCTCTTTCCCTGGAACGTGGCTGTCGGTTTCCAATGGCCAACGCGTTCACTTCTTTCCGAAGCTCCACCAGTTCTTTAGCCAACACCTCTAATATTTGAGGGTTCGCACTGGTTGATGCGACTTGGGACGAGGGAGTAGTAATATCCTTGATTCTGTCTGCTATGTCCGCTAAAGCTTCCAGTGATACGGAGGTCTGTGCCGCCATGACTGTCTGTATGTTAGCTGGTAGACGGTTGGTCCAGATGGATTTAATAAAGTCCTCTGGGACATTAGTTCCTGCTAAACTCTGAAGGTGCCTCAGAAATTGGGAAGGCTTGCGATCGCCAAGCTCTTCGTGAATTAAAAGAAGGTTGACCTTCTTTTCATTCGACGAACTGAGTCGTTTAATAAGCTCGCATTTAAGCTTCTGATATTTGTCAGTCGCTGGTGGTTGCACTATTATGTCTTTAACTTCCTTCGCGTACTGTGGTTCTAACTGTCCGATGACGTAATGAGACTTCGTCGTGTCCATAGTAATGTTCGCAATGGCAAATGGCCCTACCATATTGCGAACCATATTTCGGGTTCATCAGGCCAGAATGGTGGTATGCGAACAGCAACTCTGCAAATTTCTGTCGACACGTCCGAAGCGACAGTGGAAACACGCATTTCGGTACGCTCGGTAGGTGGTTTGCTACTAGTGGACTGTGAACCTTCCGCCATATTCTGGTTTTTTTTTTAATATATCGCTTTGCATGTGATCTGTGGTATTATTTATCTTGCGGTTACTTATGCGGGGTCACCAATGTAGGAATAAAATGGGTAAATCCTACCTTCTCGCTGCCGTTGTTCCTTCCTCGTGTAAGTAGGTACGATCCGGGGCGATAGAATAAAAGTCGGTGGTAGAATATGTTGTGGGTAACTTATAATAACTCCAAGACGGTACACAGATATAATCGAGGCACAAGAAAAACGAAGGATTGAGAAGCACAGATAGTTTAAGAGTATATATATATATATAGTCACTCCGATCACAAGAACTGTTGTCGAAAGCCAATGCACATTAGTTCAGGATAGCACGGAAAGATTAACATCACTTTTAGGCAAGCAGAACATTTCTTCTAGCATAAACGATAAGTGGGTATAAGCAGAATAGTAAGCAAGCGGTAGCGAGTGCTCCGCGTCGAGAATAGGTCAAGACTGGTGTGTCGGTGCGCGCGCGCCTGAGGCCGGCGTACAACGAAGATCTATAGAATATTTAGTTATAGGGCTATATAGAATTGCGCTTTTCCACTGAGCTACAGCGGCCGAAGTTCCGACACAAAATGTAAATATGTAAATTATAAATAATGTATCATTGTGCTTACTATGTGTAATTATGTAAATATGTATAAATAATATGTATACGTGTATATGCCGCTACAACCCTTTAAAGTTACTTCACCTCTTTGGTTACTTTTATTGAAGCCTTTTTCGCTGGTAAGGCCTTAATAAAAGTAATAAGTTTGTTACAAGTATTTCTCCGAAGCTTCTTGATCTGTATTGTCGTAATTAATGTTTCCTCCCATTGACGAAGTGGTTCCTTGTAGGGATTCGCTACAACTATTTTTTATTTTAACCCTATGTATCACAGTTTACATCCTTTTTTTTAACAAATATGAGATTTTTGGGTTTGTTTAGAAAAAAAATCTGATTGTATTTATCTTGTACCTTCATCCTGTTTAGTATCTTAACCCATTAACGCCAAGGTGATCAGAATTTTTACCAACTTTGCAACGTGTTTATTTATTATGTTATCGGACCAAAAAACTAATGCAATATCTCTATTCCTTATTTGATGTTCTTTCAGAATCTGAGCTCAAAATTTCGATTAGACACCGAGAAAAAAAATACGGCCGATTAAAACATAAAAAACGGGAAAATTAAAAAAAAAAAATCGCATTTTTTTTCTCAATGATACCGCAAAGGTATCAACTGTTTACTATGATGAGAGGTGATTATGGCACTCGAACATTAAGATGAATTTTTTTCAGAAAATTTCATCGACGCATTTTTTCAAAATGGCGGCGAAAATGAAAAATCTTAATCTATCGTTTTCTTAAAAAGTATAAACTTAAGAAAAAAATTTTGAAGAAAGTCTTTAAATTAGTCAAAGAACACTCTCAATTTTTTTTAACTTTTTCAGGTATTTTTGAAAAATTTGATTTTTTGAAAATTTTTCGAAAATCAAAAATTGTCTTCAAAAATTCTGATATCATATGAGAGTGGTTTCAGTCCCCCAAACCACAGTTTTTAAATGTAAGCTCTAGTTTAGTTTAGAAAATAAATAATTCCATCATCAGCTCACCTTTATGATATGATGATTCCTAATCGCAATTTTATATATCTATAGCTATGTATATAGTCCTCCAGACGGTATTTCGGCCATCTCAACGGAGACTAGCCATCGGCGCGGGAGATATTATTGTGCCCAAGCGTGTGCGCAGACACGGGGGCACTCACTCTTCCTTCATTCTCATAGGTAGTCTGATGGGACGACAATCCGACTCAACCGGAGAGAGATCAGGCGTACGACCAACAGCTTAACGTGCTTCCCCAGGCCCGGGGGACCGGGCCCGGGGGCCCGCCAACTCCCAAACTCCGGGCTGTTACTAAGAAACTTCTAATGGAAAAAGCCAATAACACTTTGCCCGACCTGGGAATCGAACCCAGGACCCCACGCTCAGCAGTCGTGCTTGCGACCACGAGACCAAAGAGGCAGTCATAAGCTATGAAAAGTAAACAGAAACACTATTCGTGCCCGCAATTTTCGAAGGTTTCTCTCAATTTCTCTCAATGATGAATGATGTAGGCCGTCCTTAATACCAGCAGTTATTCAATAACTCTTATTTCTATTATTTACAGTTGTTTTAAATAGGAAGCATTTTGTTACATTGAACATCAGTCTCAATACATATCATATCCCTTATTGATTGTGTCGTCAAAATGATAATTTTTCCCTCACATTTCGGACTGGACTGGACATTTAATTAGACGAGTGCGCGTGTATCAAAGACAATAACTGTTGCTCGTGACATGGATTGTTGATGCTTTCGTGTTTAGCCAAGGTGCCAATTCGAAATTATAAATTGAAACGCATGAAAAGTGATTATTGTTATTTTAAATTTAACTATTATTTTTCTCCACTTTCCTTACTATCACGTCTTTTTTGCTTAACAACCTATAGATAAACCTGAATTTAAACGATCATTTTTGTTAGCACATTTTGTTTCTTCGCTAAATTAGTGATAGTATTCATCTTTGTTCACACGCTTGCTTCGGCGCCCGGGAGCCGTCTGAGAAGAAAACTTGGTGATGCGACAACATAGTGATTGAAATAAATGTGTCATTACATTCTATATAAAATTTCTGTTTTTATGTAATTTCTTTTTTTAATAGCTTATTTCGTTCAGTTCATCCAGATGCACATATTATACAGACTGTAAGGGTAAACACCGTTGTCACTTAACCCAAGGGTAATTTGACTTAAATATAAAATAACAGAGCGAGTTAAAAAAATAAAAAATAAAAATTCCTAAAAAGGTTTAGAACAGATTTTATCCCAGGCCGCCCGCAAATTCATGGATATGCGCATCAGTGACGTAATCACTACAACGATCGCCAGCCGTTCCGTCCACACAACACATAAAATAATACACATTACCTGTGATGTAACTTTCCCATCATATGGCTTAGGACAGCCACAAATACCTACCGTGACGAGTCTAAATGTAAATTTGATTCGAAATGGCTTTGGATTCTAAATGATTTGAAAACATTTTGTTTTTAATAAACCAAACCATTGGGTAGGTACTTTTGGCGTATTTAAAAAGTTAATCACAATTTTATGTACAGTTTAATTAAAAATTAAATTAAATTTACACTGACTGAATAAAATATCAACACTTACCGACTTACATTAACCTCAACACGTGTTCAAAATGGGTTCCCCGTCCAACATTCTGTTGTTATCGAGGTTATTGATAAGCCACTGCGAAAATGCGCCCCGTTCAGATTATTACCCGCAATGGCGTAAAGCCGAACCATTTCGGTTCACTGTTCATTTGTGTAAGACATTGTAACACAATTCACGCGCGAGAAATGAGCGACGGACGCTAAGACGCGGCGTTACGTGCGATCGCTAGCGAGACTGCCAGCTGACTGACTGCGGGGTCGCGACCCGTGTCGGCGTCGCGTCGTGCAGTTCGCACGCGGTGTAGGTGTAGTTCCCGAAGTTTGTTGCCCTCGCGCATAGGGTGAAATATTCTTGTGGAAAAATGCAGATTTTCTTTAAAAAAAAAAGTTGTTTTTTTTTTCATTGATTTTACGTTCTATTAACGAAACCAAATCACTGGTTTCAAGGATAACGGTGTTTACACTAACACCCAGTATATTGTTAAAAACCATTCTTCTACATTTATCTACAGTAACAATTTTTTTTTTGATAGTTGACAGCTTTAAGTGAAATGGGGCATTGCTATATGCTATATAAAAATACTAGCTGACTGTACAGACGTTGTCCTGTTTCCTAGAACTCGATAGCAGCGCCACTTACCGGGTCCAATAGTGAATCTAAACCATCCAGGGTGCCACCCAAACGCATACAAAAAAAATCATTTAAATCGGTCCAGCCGTTTAGGAGGAGTTCAGTGACATACACACGTACAGTAGAATTATATATATAAAGATATCATAGATATGAAAAAATTATAAAATTGTTCATTTTCTTCATGTATCTAAATGCTATACTTTCTTATTCAAAGTGTACATGATGACAGAAAGGTAATTTGTCCAAATGGATGACTAATACAGATATGGGAATTAATGAATGACTTAATATTATGGATAACGATTGTCAACCAGCATGACGCATCGGCCTCTATATTAAGGCTGTCAGGTGAATAAGCTCAGATATCCCATTATTGCGTTTGATATGAAATGATAAATGCTGTGTGTGGAACGCGAAACGCAATTTATTCATAAGGCAATATAATAAAAGACCAGTTCGTCGAAGATAAGATGGAAAGGAATGATTTTAAGTGTTGGAAACACTCACACAATTCATATTGAACAAAGAACTGGGCTATGTTTCATTCATTCCTCTGCCATAAGGGCAGGAGAATGAATGAAACAAACCTAATTTATTTGGGGTCGGCGCAACATGTCTTTTTCTTCCACGCTTCTCTATTACTCGTAGAGATGCAAAGGACTCGAGTCTTCGAGTCCTAATTTTAAAGACTCGACTCAATTATGCAAGACTCAGTGTTCTCAAAAGGCTCGGAGTCTACAGATAAGCACTCGAGTCTTAAAAACAACTCAAGTCTTAAAAAGGACTCGAGTCTTAAAAAGGGCTCGAGTCTTAAAAAGGACTCGAGTCTTAAAATGAACCCGAGTCTTTAAGAAAAACTCGGAGCATGAAGATGAAACTTATACCTCATCATTCGAAAAGACTCGAAAGAAGGCAATAAATTCAAATGAATGGTTATGATGTAACTTTGCGTACAAAAGAATCTGACATACTCATACTCAATACTTTCCTCAAGACATTTTCCTGATTCCTCCGTAGTATCACGTGACCATACCATGACAGCCGATTCCCACACAACTTTTCAGTTATTGGTGCCACTTTCAGACTTCCTCTTATGTACTCATTTCTTATTCTATCCATTCGTGTAATACCAAACATTCTTCTTAAAAACCTCATGAAAAATAGAATTAGAGAGATTTTTCTTTTTGTTCAAATATCTACCTAATTGCAACAAGTCATCGAGAAAAACTAGCAAAGGGTATAGCGGGATAAGCATGGTCAAATGACCCCTTCTCTAGACCTTGGGACTTATTTACGTTGTTTATTTGGTGAGTGGAACTGTGCAATAATATACCATTTTTACCCCTTTACCATTAATATTTTTAAAGATAATCACAAAAATATTGATAACTGAGGGATCGGAAAAAAATTTTTTTTTCACGAGTTCTACTGGATTAAATCGAATTTGGTCAAATGGAATGTGTAGAAGGAAAAAAGTATTTTTTTTTTTTTTTTGAGATTTTTCGAGATATAGGAAGTATTGAAAAAATTGGAGGTTTTAATAAAAAATGGTATTTCCCACAGTTCTGTTAGAGTGACACCTCTATAAAAAATGTCAATAATGATTTATTAAACCTAGTTACATATTATTCAATCCACATTTAAATCAAAACAATCGAACACTTCGAAAAAAATTTTGTGTGAAAGTCGTCATTCAAAATCCACAGCTTGGTATCGTTTAATTTACATACATATAACACTTATGTCGTAATATCTTCCACGGAACATGTGAATTCTTCTATTTTACGCAGATCATGTAGCCATCATCACTAGTCATCGTCACTATCTTGGTTAATTACTAGGTACTGGAATTTGGTCCGTGGCAAATCTATACTTATCTAATATATAAAATTCTCGTGTCACAGTTTTCGTTGCCATACTCCTCCGAAACGGCCTGACCGATTTTGATTAAATTTTTTGTACTTATCCGGTATCTATGAAAATCGGCCAACATCTATTTTTCATCCCCCTAAATGTTAGGGGTAGTCCACCCCTAATTTTTATTTTTTAGACAAAAATTTTAATTTCTATTTTTTTATGATACAACATACAAAAATACATACAATCCTCAATTTTCATTCTTCTACGATCAACTCTTATTTTTTAATAGCCATTTTAGTCATTTAATCATTTTTCCTCTCCGGTCGAAAACTGATCAATCGTCATTTAATTAGTTATCCCCGCCTAGGAAATTATTTATATGGCAAAACAACGTTTGCCGGGTCAGCTAGTATACTTATAATATTATAAAGCTGAAGAGTTTGTTTGTTTAGATAAAAACATGATCAATCGTTTTGCTTGAATATAATTATGTGGTTGCAGAACATAAATATATTGAGTGTTACAGGAAATATGTACATGAGGTTGCCTCACTAAAAACTTGTCGTGTCTATAGCTTTCAATAACTTATTAAATTATTCAGTAAACCTTAAGTTAAAAACGTTTTGAGCTAAAACTATTATCGGCTTGTAATTAACGGCCGATGCCGATATGTATATTATGAATAATAATAATAAAACATTTATTTTCAGGTTACAAAGACCCATAGACATATACCTTATAAACTAACATACATAAAACTTGTGTATAACTCGTGTTAGTAATAATATCTTAAACTACGTTAGTAGCACTTCACTTTACGAGCTAGTCCATGAGCTGTCCATATTGATGCCATACATCATGTGACGTCAACCCTGTAGTGTCTGCCAGAGTCGCGAGATTTGTTCGAAAGAGGTACCGTGGCCCTGGCATATAGGCAACTGAATGAACACGGGTGGGTTTTAGTCAGTAAAAGTCTGATAAGTCCTTCCGCTCCGCCCTATGCAGGAGACGTCATTTGATGATTTTCCACCCACAAAAAACAAAGCCTGTAGTGTTGACTAAAAGGCTCCAGTAAGTACTTATTTGTGTCTCTTTTTTGCTTTCTATAAGGTGTATCTACATAACACACAAAATATTTTCAGCCGACGAAAAAAAAAAACGGAGGAGGTTCTCAATTCAACGCGTATATTTTTTTTTTACGTATGACTACGCATAACTTTTTACACAGTTGTTCGATTGTGACAATTATTTTTCTATTGGAAAGAGTATACTCCCAAGGTGGTCTCATATAAATATGGAAAACAAAATCGAACCCTAAGGGTCGGAAAACAGGGGATGATTGATTGTTCACTCACTGATTGTAATGTATAACCACGCATAACTTTATACAGAGTAGTCCAATTTTGATAATTCTTTTTTTGTTGGATAGGGTATACATTGCCAAGTATTATTAGTACATTAAAGTCACAAAAAATTATAAAATAAAAACTTTTTAACAAATCAATGAACAAAGATCACTCAAAGCGCCGACTCATAATTTTAAGATTTATTATTTTATGCTTTTCAGTTTTTTCGGCGGTTTAATTTTATGTTAAAAAGTTTTTATAAGAGGTACACCTGTAGGTGGTAAAGAAGCTACAGCAATGAAAAAAAAAATTTCTAAATGCATTTTTTTCAAAATTTAATATTTATAATTTATTTGGCGCACATAAGAAATACTGGCTCCTTCTTATTTTTTACAGCCCGAGACACCGCGGCCATGCTCGTGCCGTCCGGTCACTGCCCTCGCAGCGACAGGCGGGCCATTCATAGAATTTGGAGTAAAGTTTTTATGCAAAACGTCTCAAGCAGTTTTAAAATTATAATAATTACGAAAATTCAAAAACGCTTAGATACAAATTTTCTTTTTACTTCTATAGCTTCTTTACCACCTACAGGTGTACCTCTTAAAATATTTCGTGTATGTGTGTTTTTCGTGTGTTTCCTTATATTTATTCTGGCAGGGAACATTTTCCTTTAAGACTCGTATGAGAATGAAAAGCTGTATTTATCAGAAAGGACAAAAAGATTAACGAACTATTATTATACCGCGCTAACATTTTGCACAACTTAATTGGACTTACGATTTCGTAGTTTGCTATGATAGTTCCCTCATGCTTAAATTGTCGTATAGACATTTTTATTTATTCATAAAGGAATATCCTATAGTAATCTTATATACTAAAATGTAAATGAACATAATTGTGTTCCTTTATTGACTTTTCATAAGGTGTTGTTTGAAAATATGTATGAGTTTAAAATTACAAAGTATATATTATGGACTAATTTATAACACATTTTGGCAGCTGCCCTGTTAACGTTAGCTGGGAAATACCAGCCAGTCACGGTTGGGCGAAGGTGAACTAGAATTCCGTCAGCGATATAGGCAGCGATTGGGTATGTACAACGACCAGTGAACAGACCGAAAAAATATAAATACACACGGGGAATATCCTTAACATTATTACTTATTCATACTACACATCATTGGCTGTTTATGTGTGCATAAATGGTTAAATAAATCATATTCATATTTGATTACATCTAACTCATATTTCATTACTATTAATTATTAATTCTTGTTTCTTATTTGTTTTTATTTTTTCAGAATTAGTTGTAATACTTTTTGCTGTGCCCTACAGGGTCCGTAATTGTATATTAGCATTAAGCCATTTGACTGAATTTTTAACATAATAGAATGCAAATAAAGATATGAATAATATCTTCTCCCTAAGGTGCATAGCCGAAAAACATCTGACAAAGCACAAGAAAGTCTACTTTGTTTTCGTTGACTTGGAGAAGGCCGATCTATGACAGTGTGTGTAGAGAAGAACTGTGGTCAGCACCATTCATGTTCGGTGTGGACTAGCGCTTGCTACGGGCATTGAAATCTTTATAGTTATTCCAGTGCTTGTGTTAGGATAATTGAAGCATATACGAACTGGTTCTACATCTCGAGGAATGTTAGACAGGGCTCTATAGCGTCACTTTGGCTGTTCAAATTGTACATGGATAGTTGTCTGACAGATTTGAAAGGGGCTGAGTGACAATGAGTGAGTTGCCTGTCAAATGCTTTCTCTACGCAGATGATCACGAGAACTTGATCATCTGCGTAGAGAAAGCATTTATCAAGGGTTAGTAGAAACTTGCATCGTCAGCAAAACAGTTGCAGACATACAAAAAGGGGGTAAATATGTGGGGGTGAAACCTCAACAATTTGTTTGTTGGTGTGCTGTTCGATATGGTCTCGCTCATTAAAAGTTAGATTCGTTGCATGTAGCTGCGGAGCATGTTGAATTTGTTAAAAGCTACCTATCTGCCGTTGTGCTATTGGATTTAAAATTGTTAAGTGTGGTGCAAAATGTGTTTATTTTAGAATTAAACAGACTTCTTTGTTGTTGTCGTGACGTTGAGATCTACAAGTTTTGAATTCAGCTACACTGTTATTGACTAAACTGATCTACTTAAATTTGTATGGTTTTTTCGTCAAAAGTTTATACACTATTCTACGTTGTGTCTGACCAAGATTAAGTTTGGACTTTAAAGGAGAGTTTGACCCTTAAGTTTAGTCAGATAGTAAATGTCAACTTCTTCTAGCTTATTTTTAATAATATAACATGTCAAAGTGATTCCTATATTCTATTTACAAAATAAACATTTTTTTCATATCATTTAATTTCTTACTAGTTGTGACTGTAATCACACTTAAAAGTACTTCTTGCAAAAGCACAAACAGAACCAAGAATTGAGAAACCAACATATCTAACAACAATAAAAACTGAGCACATCAAATCTATTTTTATAAATTCGACGAATAATGTACTACACAAAACCGGTGTCTACGAAATAGTGCTTCGATAAAATAGTCCATATTCATCTGTGTTCACGCCAAGGAACTTAAATCCAACCAAAATATAAGCAGCCATAATATAATATTTCCGTACACAACCATGTTCGAGTTGCCTCTGACATTCGAGTAGATACTGTATGAGATTAGAATAAAGGACTAATCTCATAGAACATCAACTCTATAAACTCTGTAAGCTCGAACGCCAGAGGCAACTCAAACTACACAGCATTAAAATATAATGTGAGCAGTATTCCATATGCAATTTGGAAAATGTACGCATACACAAGTTGTTATATACATATGAATCCAGTTTTCATTGTGCTTACATTATTATTTTTCCTTTCTATCAAGAAAGGATGTCTTGAAACATAGCCACTTCATCTATTGTTGAAAAATCTGGTGCGATTAATTCATCAGTTTGCAATATCGGTAAGCAATATGTATCGGTAAATACTTGCTTCTATACTTCTCTCTCCGTATAAATTGTAGATACTGTCATGAATAGCCCCAAATGATATTAATATGCTAATGTTATGCTCGAAAAACTGCGTCAATGGTGTGGTACTTTAAGTGTCATACTTGCATAAAAGGCTACCTAACTAATGACTGTATCGGAATACTGTCTGTAGTGTCTTAAAATTTTTGATTTTAGGACATGTTGTTTTTTCCTTCACAGTTTTTTAGAGCAGTGGTGTGTGTAAACTATACAAAGTATAGCGCTGACAGGCGCTATGCTTTGTGTGGTCATGGGTTCGAATCAACGACCTGAAAATTCAAAAGTCACCGCCAATACCACCGAATAATGCAAAATTATCGTCAAATTGATAATGTCGACAAGGTGAAGGGAATTAGTTAACCCTGCTAAAGCAATTAGTTTTTAAAGTTTGTTTACATAAATAGGGAGTTTTATGAATACCTACATTACGTTTGTTAACGAAAGAAATTAAGTTTTATTTGGATGCGTAGAAGTGATAGAGTGACCAAGATATTTATTCTGCAGTAGTAAAAAGATTACGTAATACATATACATACATATTTTCTAAAATCATATTTTTCATTTTTGTCGGTATTCAGAGCTGAACAAACCAATTCATTTCCCTCTGAGGACCAAAGTATTCTTATAAGAAAACTTTCTACAAGTTTCAAAGTTACGCATTTGCGGTTCTGGTCCTAAATCCTCAAAATTTATGTATATGAGTAACATTTGTTGTTTGTAGGTCACAAGACCAACATACATGTTATGTGAAACAAAGGAAGTAAGTTTTATATTTCAAAAGGTACAACAATGGGTAAACTGATCACGATTATCTACCTGAAGAACTATTTAATTAATACTGTTACGAGCTGGGGTTCAGGATAAACTAATTAAAACCAATATTACCGAAACATACAAAAAAAAACTGTTTAATTAAATAAACAAAAATATCGTAATAATCAAAACGTCAAACAGAATTACTTCTTTTGCTTGTACTGTATCGCTTGAAACGTATTCGATAGCTTCCGTAATCGAACTGAACTGTCAGTCCGACAATCCGCTATTTGTATCCCGAGCAGAACATTCGCGAGTATTCGACACTTTGCCACAATTCCAGGTAGCGTAGAAGCTTTGAGACATTACGAGAGCCAATTGTTTACTGTTTAATCCCGCTATTCGACAATAAATGGCGGTGGTGTCTGCGTACAATTGTTCGTGTAGTACTTGCTACTTGGTAACAGATGGCGTTAGCATGTCCTTTTTAGTAGTTTCGAACACTGTCCTATCTTTAAATGGGAGTTAGCGTGACGTTTCTAGACTTTTCGATCTACGTAACAATACTAATATATAATAATCTAACTAATTATTTGTAAGTTCATAAATGGAATCTTTAGGCTTTCAAGAGCCTGAATAACAAAGCAAGTATTTGTTTAGTTGTTCACTCCGCATAAAGGTCCACTTGGTGCACTTCATTCCGTTTTAAGAAAGCTATAGATGGCATAAAATCGAACATTTCTACCAATTCACGATTCCGAGTGTCGCATCAATATTCAGTGGATGTTAGAAGGTACAGTCAATGTTTGAATAAACGCTATTTGGTAGCTTTTGGTCAACATCACTGTTTACAACATACAAGCCTTTAAATATGCCACATCAAACTCTATTTGCTTTACAAATAGAGTTTAAACTAACATTCTACTACAAACCATTAGTCTATAAACAAACATATTTCGGGTACATCTCATTGCCAAGTCAGACCAAAATCACAAACATTTTAGGAGATACTTTTCACACTGTGCTATTGGCAGATAATGCTAGAAAATTGTTGTGTTACACGGAGATAGTGATTTTGTATTACAACCACGTTAATTATTCATTAATATATTTTGAATAATAAGGAGATGGGTCACCTCAGTTAAGATCTTATAAATCTATAGGTGTCATGAATATTGAATTGACCCCTTTCTTTTGAACGTAACAACAGCTTTAACTCAATAGAAACCTTGATTAATTGGATATTTAAGGTTGAGAAAACCATATATCTACTAGCCGATTACAGTAAAGTAAACAATCTTGAGAATCTATATTTCATCGAATGAAGTAACGCTTGAAACCTGGGTAGAGATTGGATTTTCGTATTAATGCAACATTCAACGTTCAGTCGACTCCAATAACGTGGTTTTAGATTTCATTTTTTGTTGCAGGCATATGACTCACATAATTTGCGTACAGTCAGCCTCAAACAGACAAGAGTGATTGTTACCCAATGTGTCATATGTATTGTGAGTAAATATTGACAAAGTTTCATGGAATACAAATTGTAGACAACTGTTCTATCGTGAAATGTAGTTTGTCAATACACTTGATATTGACTAAATAAAGGTTTTCCGGCTAAAAGTTACATTTTAATTTATTGGGAGAACCATATACCTTGGGCTGGTAAAAGTTATATAAATAGTTCACAAAATAAATTATTTACCTCACCTACCCCCCCCCCCCCCCCTACCTTTTTTATTTGCTTATTTACCTTATTTAGTTTATAAATTTAAGCTTAATTTAAGGTTTCGATTGAGTTAAAGCTGTTGTTGTAAGCTAAGTTCTTCCAACAACTTCATGAATTTTAAGTCAGAAACCCAATAAAAAATAAACCCTCAGCGCCCAAAATGATGTAAGAAAATAGCTTTTAGGTAGTAATAGTTTGGTGGTAATCGTTAATCGAAAGGCTCTCACGCACAGCAACGCTTTCCCATAGCTTGTTATCTCATCCTCTATCTAACACCACCGTAAAATACCGTCTATCACTGACGCAATAGCCCAATTACTGCGCACTTTTGTTTTGCTCTCGATTTAAAAGTCCACTCTCGTATTCAGTAGCTGATCGTTTGTGAGTCGATTCCTGTTTCCATACTTGATGATACTCGAGTAGGTTTGACATTCAGATTAGAGATCGCAAGCTGCAATCTGTTTATCCGTCGTCAGAACACTGAAGTTGTTGTGTTGGTGTTTCCTCAAAGCAACGTGGAGCGGAGTTCAATTCTGAACCTTATTTTAATAGTAACCGTTTTTCAGATTGGACGAGCAATTTTCTTTTCTATCATTATTGCGGTATGTACTACTAAATTGGTAGCAAGTATGAACAAATGGACTGTGACTGCAACTGCTGTGTCATAATCACCACATTCCATAATTGTGTAAACTTCTTACGTGTACTTTTAATCCCTTACGACTATCCAATATCATCTGAGGATTGCCAACTTTCGAAATAACTTACAAAAAAATAATACAATAATGATAAAAATATTTCCTATGTTGTCGAATTTATCTGAAATTGGCATAGTTGCGAGGTGAAATTTTACTGGATCTTAGTATTTTAGTATCTTACCTGCGACTATCGACGTAGTGGCTAGCAGCATTTTGTAGCAAGACGTGGCGTAGCGGTTCGTAGCATGTCTTAGCACGTCGTAGCGGTTCGTAGCACGTCGTCTCTGACTGCATAATTATATCGTAATGATTTTCCTATTATTGATCGTAATAAACCAAATGTCGTAACTGGAGGTATCACCGACATTCTCAATGTATCGCTATTCTAATACAGACAATCTATTATAACATTCTCTATAATAAAAACAATTAAAGTTTACGGAATTGAATATCCAGCTCGTTTTATTGTATTTAACAATTTTAACTCGTTATACGGTATTTATAAATTTAAATAAATTAAATTTTACCAGGGCTTGTGGCTAGGTTACAAAAACTGCACGGGTCGATCGATCTGGGTTAAGCTACGCTTGCCGCGGTTGCTCCGTGGATGGTTGACCATCTTTACGTACCAAGACCCTTCCATGCCTCGGAAAGCATGTTAAGCTATTGGTCCCGGCTGTCTTTCGTAGATCTTAGACCATCGTTACGGGTCGTCAGAAGCCCGGAAGTCTTACAACCAGTCTTACCAAGGGGTATCGTATTACCCAGACTGACTGCCTATTTGACCTCCACAACCCAGTAAGGGTTGTGGAGGTCAAATAGGCAGTCACTCCATATAAAATACTGGTACTCAGCTGCATCTGATTAGACTATTAGTATTTATAAAGATCAAGGTTAACCTTTCTTACCTTAATTGTTTTATGCATACCAATTAATACGTTAATAAACGAGACATTTAAATACACTAAGAAGTCGTCTTCGTTGAAATTATGTCACATGAAAGTCTCACCATCTAACTAATTTATCAAATAACTACCGACTTGTTTATCAAAGCTGTGCACACATTGAAACGTGATCCCATAAGTTGTGAAATACTTATAGTATAACTAGCTTTTGCCCGCGACTTCGTCCGCGTCAAATTTTCGCTCTCCTTCCCGTCGCAACGAATCGCCTACCAGTTTTAGTCCATTTTTCGTTTGCTGCTGCGCTTCATTTGAACCTTAGCGTGATGTTATATAGCCTTCCTCGATAAATAGGCTACCCAACACAAACACATTTTTTCAATTCGGACCATTAGTTCCTGAGATTAGCGCTTCGATAAACTCTTCAGCTTTATGCCTATGTAACGGAAACTTTGAACATGATTTTGTCTCCCTTTCGATTATGATGGGACTCCCTTTTTCGCACTTAGACCCTCATTCGGGTGGGTCCCCGAATGTGGGTCTTTTTTATATTTATTTTATTCTGACTAACAAAGCCAGTCTAGCTTCGCCTAAAAGCGCAGAAGCTTCCTGGGAGCATCAGAGGCTTTCCGAAGCGATCTCATTGTTCCGTAGATTGGACTGCAGATTGGAGTCAGCACTTTTCGAATGACAAAATTACATAAGACAGTTCCCAAAATGCCCGCCCTTCACCACTTCCTAGTGCTTTAGTTGGGAAGAAGACAGTCCCCCGGTAAGTTGGGAAGAAAAACTGACGCAACAAACTCTTCAGCAGCTCAACTGTCTCTTCACTTAGAAGAGCTTGATCATCATAATGAGCCTATATTGTTCCCACTGCTGGGACATAGGCCTCCTCCTGGTGACAGGGAGTGAGCCGTAATATACCACACGGGCCCAGTGCGGGTTCATAGATGTCACATGTCTTCAAATTTTTGGTTCTAGGACATGGCGGTTTCCTTACGATGTTTCAAGAACTTGATAAAATATAATACTAATAGCTGACCCGGCGAACTTCATACCGCCATATTTTATTTCTCTAATCGCAACTGAGGAAATAAAACCCTTCCGGTAAAATCGAATTAGCTAAATTGAAAATAAAACTGGAGTACTCAATTGAAAAATTCATATTGTCGTACAAAATGCGTAGGGTGCTTATTATAATTACTACAGGTATACTAAACTATCGTTAAAATATTTACAGCAATGCAAATCAAACCCCCCACGCTTTTTGTACAACAATATGAATTTTTAAATTGAGTACTCCAGTTTTATTTTTAAATTTTTAGTTCAGTTAGTTTCAAAAGCGTGTTTTTTAGATTTTTCAAACTATAATTTATTAAATGTAGATTTTATTTTTCTTATCTTTAACTATTCTTTATAAACAATGATTTCTTTACAAAATACATGAAGAAAATAAAATAAAATGCAAGCAAAAATACTTACATGTGTATAAAGTTATGATTTTGCATTGATTGCAGAGGTTATATACTTGGTAAATGCACAGGTATATTTACGTAGAGACTGACGCAGAGAGTAGTGAGATTTACGCACTGAGATTTTACTGTGACTATCACTTTCCGGCAGATAGTATTAATTCACTCGTTTAAAAAGGAACTGTACTGCGGTGACACTCGGCGTCAGTATTTATACCTGAACATTGAATTTTCCGAACGTTCTAGTTCGCATTTGAAACTTTGGTTAAAATTTGGCGCTAAGACTTTAATAATTCTCTAACAAAAATAGTACAATTTTTTTTGTTATTAATGGTAATAATATTGTAACATAATACGCAGTATAATTATAAAAATATCAGTCACAAACCATTAAAATAATACGGTTATATCGTGAACATAAATAAATATTACGTGAAATAAAGTAATAGAATTTATATTCTAAGAAACAGAACACAGCGCCATCTATTGGGTGTATTTGTTACCTAGATGTCAAACAATATTGAAGAATTTTATTGATGTATCAACGTACACCGCCATCTATGAGAACTTCATAAAACTATGTTTAGTTTTAGGAAGTTCTCATAGATGGCGGTAAATAAACAGTTGCTTAAGAAACAATTAATTGATAAATTTTATTCGTTTACATTCACGGCATAAGCGAATAATTGAGATGATAACTATCCTACCCAGTAAGTTAGACCAAAATACGGGTACATGTGAAATTTGATTGAAATCGGTTCAGTAGTTTTGGAGTTTATTGGCAACATACATCGTGACACAAGATTTTTATATATATAAGATTAGAATAGAATGGTCTGTTAGTCAAGTGGTTAGTGACCCTGACTGCTAAGACTGAGGTCGTGGGTTCGATTCCCACCCAGGACAAATCTTTGTGTGATGAGCACAATCATTTGTTCTGTGTCTGGGTTTAATTTATAATATTATGTATGTATTTAGAAATATATAAGTATGTTTATCAGTTGTCTGGTTGCCATAGTACAGGCTCTGCCTACTTTGGGATCAGATAACGTTGTGTTGGTTATCCCAAGATATTATTATTATTTATATCTGTTAAAATATGTCGGGGACCCTGGGATCCCGGTCCTTTGGAAGGCGTAAGAGGGGCCGAAGCCAACCCGCAGAGGCCCCTTAGACAATTTTAAATGACGAGGGGGCACCAACCGACGATTATCCCTGTATGCACCTATGCAAGTGCACCCAAGGACAATCCCCGGTTGGAGCAGGAATATGGAAACAAAAAAAAAATCGGCTATAGGTGGCTACAGTGGATTGGTAACTGCAACTATGGCAGAACTATGGCCCCTGCCTGATCAACTTTTTGGATACACGGATAAAATGGCAGGGGGTGACTTGCACACTCAATAATGGGCCCCCTAGAAACGTCGCTAGCACATAGTGACATAGCGATAAGGGAGCAACAGTTCCTGAGGTGCTTGAGAAGTGGAGAGGTATTCCACAGCTTTCAGAACAATCCCAGAGCCCGGAAAATGGTCAAGATCCCTACGAGCACGTACTGGAATACTTTCTTTCCCCGAGCATGTTTGCTCTTGCGAATCTCCACTCAAGCCAGCCAATAAAGGCAAGAATGAGGTGGGAGCTCTGAACCTCCTCAGTGTTCACTCCAGCCGGCCAATAAAGGCAAGCCAGAGATGAGGAACAAGAATTCTCCCGGGAGATAGGGTCCGTGGGGTCGCTACTGCTCAACAGCACGCCTCATGCTGCCCTGCGGGTTTATTATTATGATTATTAATGTTAATATATACTCCAGAAGTCTAGAGTTCTGGAATCAATTTTCAGAATGTTCACGTATAAAATCCTACTTAAGTCAAATATCACTTTCTTGGTTCAAAGTTAAAGGAACACACAGTCTTAAAACGCGTTACACAATATAAAACGCACATGATTTACGCAATCACACACCGCTGTAGGTTACAAAAAAAGCTAAGATAGATCCACGTCAACCGTCCATCTGCTGTCAATAATTTCAATGTCAATTCAATTTAAATTTCAATTCAATTTCTGAAACAATTTACATTGTGTTTGAAAACATACATAATAAATAAAAATAAAACAAACTCATTAAAATTATAGACTAACACAAAACAATAAAATCATTAATATTATAATTTAAAAAAAATCAATACAACAAAAAATTAAATGTCAATATAGCTGCTATTACATACTAAGTCTCCAGTCTCACATTAACTAATATAAAAAATTAAAACGTGGATAAGTCATCGTCTATCGAATACAAACATTTCTCCAATAGGAACACTTTGAGTCTTGACTTAAATGAACTCTTGTAAATTAAAGTTTTAAGTCCAATGGCAACCTGTTAAAAATCCGCACTGCTTGATATTGAGGACTATGTTGAACAATGTTAAGTTGGGGTTTTATTTTATTTTCAAAATCTTTCCTGCGCGTACTCTCAACTGTCTCTCCTCATCTGTTTCATAATTATGCAGGTATTTTTTGAAATTTACCAACAATACTAAAACATAGAGGCTGGGCACGGTAAGAATTTTAATAGTAAATTTATAAAATGTGGCCTACAGCTCTCTATTTGTGATATCCGAACAATGGTTCATATTGCTCTCTTTTGAAGTACAAAGGCTCTCTGGCAGTTATATTTAAAACTATTTCCCCAAAACTGTACACTAATCTCAACCTTGATTCTATTAGAGCATAGAAAGATTTAAGATGTTTAATGTCAATTTCATCCCTAAGACTGCGTAAGGTATAACACGCTGAGGAAATATACGAATCAATTGCTTGCAATTCCCTTTTCTAATTTAAATATTTGTCAAAGTATACCCCTAGAAACTTTACCTCACTAACTTTGTCAATTTTAACCTCATTAAGTGCGATCGTCATTTTGTCTTTATTACGAGCTGTTGTACTGAATAACATTATTTTAGTTTTTCGGTGTTAATTATTAGCTTATTATTGTACTTTCAAACCAAGAATTAAAAATTGTTAACACTGGATTAACCTTAGCGGAAAGCTCTTGTATGTCGTTAGCTTCAACTATTGTGTTGGAGTCATCTGCAAACACTGTCAGCTATTTGTCAGAAAATATTTTATTTATGTAATTAATTAAGTCATTTGTGAATAATATAAACAAAATAGGCCCCACAATCAATCCTTGGGGCACGCCTGCTACTATATCTTGAATAGAAGATTTATTGCAATTGCCATTACCATTCGCTTGCATATTAACATCCACATACATTTTCCTGTTACTCAATTATGAAGAGATAAGTTGTAAAGTTTTGCCTCTCACCCCATAATGCTCAAATTTTGCAATGAGTAATTTGTGGTCAATTTTATCAAAGGCTGAGCTTAAATCAAGGAAAATGCCAGCTACCCTCTTTTTCCAATTCAATTTCCGAATTATACCATCCACTAATGTACATATAGCGTCCCCTGTACCGACATTTTTTTGGTATCCAAATTGTCTCAAGTGCAAAACCTTATTTAAATTTAGATGATAAGTCTACTCTTAATAGTTTTTTCAAAAATTTTGGAAAGGATGAGCAGCAACAAAATTGGTCTATAGTTTTTTGGATCTGTTTTAGAGTCTTTTTTGTGGAGTGGGATAATTTTTGCTATTTTTAACTGATCCGGAAAGATACCGTCTGAAATGCATTTATTGTAAAAAATTGTCAAAGATCAATAATGTGATAGTCATGTGTAGATTTATCCACGTAGTGATTGAATGAGATGAAAGTTATGTTGAATGATTTTCCCTTCAACATAACTTGCATAAGATTCAATTATGGTATGTATGATTAAATAACTCCAGTAACTACTCATTTCTATCGATCAATATCTTAACTGGAACGTGTAGAAATGCTTGTTTATGGTTATTAATGAATACCACGTGGCATTTAACCTGTATTTGCAAACACTAAGCCACCGCAATATTTCTTTGCTGTTTTTTTTTTAAATAAATTTTGAAGTTTATCGTATCAATCGTATCTGCATGTGTGTGTGTGTGTGTGTGATTTATGTGAAAAATAATTAAACACCCACGATTGGCACGTGACTTCGACTTTGAAAATAAAAACTTCAGTACCACAATTAATTAAATTGAGTGACTGATGAATCTCCCAAATAATTAAATGTTATCTTAATCACCACTGTTTAATTATTCGACACGAAAGAAAGAAAGAAATAATTATTTTCTGCATTAACACAACAGACTTTATCAACGCTTTAGTTTCTTGCGCGCTTCCTAACTCCAATGCCACCAGCTCTTCTTCCTACTAATAATATAAAGAAGTTACACAATGATGCAAACCTGCTACCAACATACGGTGCTCCCAGTGGGAGAGAAAATTCAGAAACTTTATTCCACGTTCTTCTGAAATCTTTTAATTAAATGTAATGTCAGCGCGAAGTATTCGCACGGTCCCTGTTTCTATCGCAAGCTCTTGTCATCGATGTGTAGAAAGAGTATCAACACTTTGGGTCCCTTATGTAGTAAGTAGGCCAATATTTTAAATCAAATTTATAAATAAATTTGATATTTGAAAGAGTACGCAAAAGTCTGTCATTATGGTTAACTTGTTACCTCTAGGAAAAGAAGTTTAGGTACTATACGTATTGAGTCAACTATAGAGTTTACTATCAATCAGAATGTAGCGGCATCTACGCCACCACATGCAATCTACGTATCACACTAACATCACGCAAAAGCCTGTATCAAGCAAGAAGAATTTACCACGTAATTAGCATGTAAACAACGTCCCGACATCAATCGTCGGGCAGTAGCCCACTAGACCCGATACCCGTTGAGAATCCTCTCTTTTCTACGGAGGTTGAGTGAACTTTACACCCTGTTTCTCATACCTCCTAACAGAATATTGAAAAAAACAACGCCTACGCCTAGATACCTATTTCATACACGGTGAAAGGTATAAAAATAGCACAACATTAAAATCAATGTTTACTTTGGAAGTATTGATGTAAAAACAGTTACAGGCGCTCAACACAATGGACAACGCACTTTCATGGTATTATTTTTACATAAATAGTGAAAAATGCAATAACAGACTGGTCCCGAAACTATCGACTATCACAAGATTTGTTAGCTCATCGAGAGACGCGAATGACAAGGGAACTGCGATATAAAAATTTAACTCATTGTTTCACAGTAATATAAATATATTGTTGTATTAAACACGTGCCTTTATTGAGATTATCTGGAATATAACACTACACACATGGTCAACATACACCAAGGGAGTGAAGATAATGTAGGTAGAACTGTGGTGACAGAACCATATTCTATTTAAGAAAGTTTGAAATGATGTCTGACTTAAGAGGATCAAAAAGTTGCATAAGATTTAATATAATACGTGTTTGCTATAAAATATCAGTATGTGGATCTAGGCACGAGCTAGCTTCCAGGTGGTGAAAATTACCAACGCAGCAAGTAAATTTTGTGTCGACAGCGGAAAACAAACAAAGTTTTCTTTTGTTAATGGTTTCGTAAATTTTCCATTTCAGGACTTTTTAAATAGTAAGTTACAAAAGTGCTGTACGTACCTTCTTTCTCAATAAAGTTTAAGTAGGACCAGATGAATATATTCAAAACACATTTCATCTGTTACCATTATGGAAGAAATTAAATCACCTTTCACAAAAATTCGTTTTTTTAAGGTTCATTTTGTGCGTCCCCAAATCAATTTTGCCATGTTTATATAAGAAAATTTGCATACTTGTGTGTGCTGTTCTTGATTTTTGTACGAGGCAAATTATGTAAAAATCTTCAGAAGGTACGTAGTACGCCGCCTGTTTCTTTTTACAACTCGATACATTTTATCAAAGCTAAAGTTAATATTCTTATTACACGCTTTCAATCGTTACCTTCTATGAATATTAGATGCTGTAAAAGTAATATGTGTATTCGACCTTCGACGGTAATCTGAGAGCTCTTAAAGCTTTTGTAGTACCTAATTTTTTACTTAAGAATTTCGGAGTCAAAGGTTTGTGGGGCTTCGGTTTTTTGTTGTTAATTGCTGAGGTCAAAGATCTGTTATATTCTTAGCAGAATATTGTTTTAAGGTTTTTCAAGTTAATGTTAACTCTGCATAGTAAAGGAATAGATGGGGAGGGAGTTTTACAAAAAGCCCCAGATTTTCAATCTAGGTTAATAAGGACACTAAGATCACCTACTGGGGTAAAACCATTAAATACAAAGTTATAAACTCGAAAAGATGAAGACATATTATTTGTGACGATATTAATATTTTTCACACTACATAAACCTGTCTAGACCATTTCTGACACATGTGACAGATCTTTAGATTTATCAGTATTTCATCCACACAAAGGGTATGTATAAATATATAAATACCGTGAGTTACACAACGCGTGGTAGCGAAAAGTGATACGTTCAGCGTGTGACGTCAAATAACAATATTTATTCTTGCTGAGTCGCCACATGTCACATATACGTTTAAAGGATATGGTTATATGAGATAAACGGAGGTTAAATGGAACACAAAGCAAATATACTGCCACGTAGGGCCAAAACTGTCACGCTTTCGCCATCTTATTATCGAGTAGCGGAACTATTATATTTGGAATTACCCGAAGGTAGGTAATACTAAAAGTATGAATTAGAACTACCTATAAACGCCACGCTGCCGCCATCTATTTTATTTTGTTTTATTTATTTATTTGGGATCTGCAACAAAAGATGTACACAATACATTGACATAGTTTTTTTTTCTGTATTTGTAATCATTTGAATAAACTTAATTTTTGGGGTAAATTGGTCTAAATTTATTTATCCCCAACCTCGATTCATAACAATACAAAATGTATGTTTCAATGTAATGTAAGAGTTTATTTGGGGTTTCGACTTACAAACGTTCCTTAAATGTTCAGATTTATAGGACATCACTTCACAATAGTACGAGGGAAGACAAAGATTTTGCAAGTTTCTGGAGATGGTTTAGAATTCTGTAAGGGACTCTAAAACGAATAATGCTTTTAGAATTTGAAACACATATACTCGTATGGTTAAAAAGTCAATAGTTTTCTTGCCAAGCCTCTCATTGCAGTCATTTAGAATGAAACTAATGTGGAAGCCACTCAAGACAATGTTTTTGATAACGACACTTTATACCCCACTGCCTGTATCCGTATTTTTGACCGCACGATTTTGGACACTTGCCAAAGATGGAAACCGGTTCCTAAAAGAGTCGTTACATTTTTATTACGGTTTCTCTAACATTAATTGCCTAAAAGGTTCTTTGAGAGACATTAGCTACATGGATATGAGAACCCGAACCCGAACCCTCACAGTAATACAAAAAACTCCCGTTACACATTGAATTTATTATTATTCGTTGCTCGTTGTGTGTTAGATAGACCTCTTTTTTGTGGGTCAGTTATCAAATGACGTCTTCCGCTCTTGGGTGGAGCGGAAGGGCATGTCAGACTTTTACTGACTAAATCCCACCCGTGTTCCTTCAGTTGCCCATGTGCCAGGGCCACGGTGTCTCTTTCGAACAAATCTCACGACCCTGGCAGGCACCGGTCCTAGCAGACCCCTTCAGTAGGTACTGCTGACATCTCTTTGAGGCGCGCGTGGAGCACTACGCGCCGTCGACACGGGCCTGGTCCTTACCGGGCGGCGAGCTACCCATTGCTTGCCGCCACCAAGCCAACGCCTACGGTGGCCGGGAGTCCGCTATCGACTCCCGACGCCCGGCGCGTTTCCTCCTGCGGCGGCTAGGGACGTAAGGGCGCAGAGACTGCTACTCTCTCACACGCCCCGCCTCCTCCTACGCGAGCGTTACTGCTTCGCAGAAGGAGGTGACAGCTTCCCATGCCCTCTCGCTCCGTACCAAGGCTCGCACCAGGGCCGGACGCGAGAGGTCGCCGACGCCGATCACCTCCACGAGGACACAGCGGTGCTCCACCCAGGCAGGCACACCTCCACCATATACTCCACCGTATTCTCCAGACGATCCTCGCAATGGAAACACCGGGGCGTTTCCTCCCTCTTTATCTTGAACAAGAACCCTCCGAAGCACCCATAGCCGGTGAGAACCTGCGTCAGGCGGAAGTTGAGGATGCCGTGGCGCCTCTCTATCCACTTCTCAAAGAAGGGACTTACCGCCGCAATTGTAGCGTGCCCAGTTCTTAAGCACTTCAGTTAGCTAAACAGGTCAATTGTACTACTAAGTAATAACCTAAATACGACAAAACTAAATATCTCTTTATACAATGTGATTGGAAAAATAGTTATTGTCTTCGTTTTTAAGGGGGGCATTCACGTTGCAACGGTCGCTAATACGGTCGATCGGACTGTCGCAACGACAGTTCGATTACCACACATGCGTTGCGACTCAGTCGCACTGAAGGGTATACAAAAAAAAATCCCTTTGGAATGAAGACCGTAAGTTGGCGATTTTTGTGGTAACATATTTTTAAGTGGCTGCTGGGTAATATTCTTTAGCTTTTTTTTTTCTAGCTCTTCATAAGCTAAATTTCTGAGCTGTTTATTTTGATAGGCCGAACTTTTGGCAGACCACAAACACGAATAACGTTCATATAGTGACAGAAACTCGATAATAAACTTCTTTTCATTTTTTCCTCCATGTTTACACCTTCACAATAGCACGTTCATTTAAGGACTGATTAGCTTGGTCGAACGGACCGTCTCAAACATCAACACTCACGTTGCGACAGGTATGGTCTTGTCGCAAGGTTTAATGACTACTTCAACGGACCTGCGACATGACCTTGGTCGTACAGTCTGCTTAACGACAAAACCATTCATGATCGAACTTGTCTCATACGACCGAAGTTCGTGCGACGGTCCGTGCGACCGTTACAACGTGAATGCCCCCTTAAAGTTCTGTCTATATCGCGTAAGTGGGAGGTCCTATTAAGCCCACTATCGGCGAAAAACACAATAGAAGAGCAATATACAGGTTCAATAACATCACGCTTAAAGAGCACTTCACTTTTACTATAAGTAGGTACCCCTCTAAAAACTAAACGTGACAACATTCCGAAATATTGAGTAGACTATTATTGGATTTATATTTTACTTACTTGTTCTAATAAACAAACAAGTTCTGCCTATACCAGGTTTCTAAGAATTCTGTGCTGTGATTTTTCAAGTACTAACTTGGGACTTTACTGAAAAGTCCCTTCAATGCATATTAAATTGTATTTCGTATTTGAAACCTTTCTACACAATTATGAAGCGATAACGTATAAGGAATATGGAGTATCAAAGAAATCACAAATATACACGAGTTACACACACGTACGTAAGTAGCCTATTATAGAACAAACATTTCGTTTCCAAGAAAAATTGCTTGGAAAAGTTACCTGGAAAATTCTGATATAACTGAAACTGCTTTTTGCTATAGGATTTTATATGAATTTGTGAAATATGGACGGTGTTGTCGAGCCGACTAATATCTTAATCATTATTATTGATTTTTGGAAACAGGCAAAAGTGCAGCAACACTTTTATTTAAAACATTTGTATTTATAAAAAAAAAACTCCTTCTCTACTAAAGAGAAGTAAGAAAGAGGTTGTATATAGGAATATGTACAACAAAACCGATTGTGGTTGTGCTAATGAACGTCAATGTGTGCGCTACGTACGCGCGGTAATGATTAACTCACGAGTGGTGACGACCATTTTTATGGCCTTCTAATGTTAATGTTTGTATTTAATAGTCTGTTCCTTCGATTGCGGACTCCCGCCACCGTAGGCGCGAGCTTGTGGGTGGCGAGCAATGGGTAGCTCGCCGCCCGGTAAGGACCAAGCTCGGGTCGACGGCGCGCAGTGTTCCACGCGCGCCTCAAAGAGATGTCAGCAGCAGTGTAGGGGTCTACTAGGACCGATGCCTGCCGGGGTCGCGTGATTGTTCGAAAGAGATACCGTGACCCTGGCACATGGGCAACTGATGGAACACGGGTGGGTTTTAGTCAGTAAAAGTCTGACACGCCCTCCCGCTCCGCCCAGAGCGGGAGAAGTCATTTGATGATTTCCCATCCTGAAAAAAAAAATAGTCTGTTCCTTTGCAATGTGTAGTGTATATACAATTTTTAGAAAATAATAAAATATCAAAGCGTTTAAAGCAATATAACTGCAGTGGCTTCCGCCCCTTTATTAAACTTATGCTGAAACACTACTATTTTCCTTTTTAACAGAGTTTCATAAGTAAAACTCTGAATAACTTCTTGTTCGTCTAGTAGTTATTTTTTTATTTAGAGAGTTATTTAAACTGGCCGTTTCTTGAGACCAACCTCTCCGGCTCAAATGCAGCCCAATCATACAACGACGATAGCTTGAAGAATACTATGAAATGAGCTTGAAAAAAAATTCATTAAGTGATAAAAACGCGTAATATCAAAATTTCCACTACGATTATTCTGGACCATAACGATTTGTATAAAATGCTATAGAAAAATAAGGCATCGTAAAAAGATAATCTGAAGTCTGAGATGTCACATTTTGATGTACATAAGTTTGCGTGAGATAATGTGAGAATGGAGAAATAATATAAGAACAGAAAAAAAACAAGAATACTAAAAACAATAGACGATAATAACAGAGTATGGAGTGGTCTCGTCAATTTATCTGAACGCACAAATGCATCATGGGTTTAATAAGCAAGGTTGAATATTGGATTATATATTTGTCCGTTCTGGCGCTACGCGACCGACGAATGACGATACGCGATGTATCTTCCGTGAAATTTACAACTCACCAAAGTTACTGATTGATACTGAAAGTTGAAAGTAGGTTCTTCTATTTTAGATTTAAATCACATTCGTCATTAACATCACATATTTACCTTCGAATCTAGGAAGTAAAGCTATCAAACTGCTTCAGTACATTTCAAACGACATCGACAGAATGATATCATTTTCACAAGACGTCGAAGTTTGCAAACAACATGGATATTACTAACTCTCCAATCCTCTCGTCCCTCGTCTTGTCTCGTCTCTCCTCTCTTCTTCCCACTCTCCCATCTGCCATCTGACTGCCATCCTTCCGTCCTCACCTTCGAGGTCCAGCTACGTTCCAATCCAAATCCACCCGACCTTTGCTCGAGCCAGCTGCGACGCAGAGCCTGTTGCGATATTTTTTTTTTCCATAAATAATAATTTGTCATCGCGATCCGATCCTGCTGCCTTCTACGAGCAATGACTTAAGCCGAAGTCCGTACCCTAAAGGGGATGCCCATAGCGAGTAGTCGTTCTAGTTTTTAGTTTTAAAGCCCTGACTGGAAGCTTTAATTTATTAAGGTAGCCAGTACAAGTCCAGTTAAGTAGCCGCCAACAGTATAGACTGTCCTGCGAGATGACAATCCAAAAAAAAATGCGAAGGGGAGCTTTATTTTGTTTTCTTGCTCAACTGGCGTGATTGTGGCCAAAAACCAGTGCCCACCGCTGTCTTGCTTTTTCAGAAATATGACAATTCTACAATGACAGGTTGCGGCTTATATTTTGAATCTAAATATTAAAATAGTACTATTGTGTAGACTAGACTAGACAAAACCTTGGAACGAGTTACGAACGTTCTACTGAATACGAGAGTGGATATCAAAAGCAAAAAAACAGCGCTATAATTGGAAAATTCAGTGAGGGATGATATTATATGGAGTATTGGGTAGAGTAAGAGACAGCAAGGTGTGTGCTATGGAAAGAAAGGCTTTGTTGTGTGTGGCTTTCGATTAACACTTACTATAACCGAACCTTTCCCGCGTAAAAGCCATTTTCCGAGAACGTTCCGGCTGCTCAAGATTTATTTTTCATTGGGGGTTCTCATTTGTAATTCATGAATTTATTGGGAAAATCTTCCACTTTGTAAAAGATGAACAAGGAACATTCTGGTAATTTATTTTGTGAACCAGTTCTACTAGCATTAGCAGACCAATGTTATCGTGTTCCGCAATAAATTATAATATAGGTTCTATACCAAAAACAATTCTTGAATTCTAGGTTAATTGCTTTAACAGAATTTCATCAAAATAAGTAAAAAGTTACGAAACTATTCTTCAGAAGACCACAGAATGTTTCCAGACCACTGAAGATTATGTGGGCGGATCAAAGTCCAAGTATACACATAGTTACCTACTTGAAATGTAGCTTGTTGGTTGAGTTAACGCTGTCCTGACCTACTTACGATTTTCCGGTTTATGTCATTTATTTCAAATTGCCTACTATTTTACTTTGTATCTACGACGCCTGATGTCTAAGAACTTCTTATGTTTCAAGGAAACAGAAATAGGACAACGCAGTAAACAACAATTTTGACGTTAGGAGTACGTAAGACTCGCAGATGGCGTTCTATAGTTTCTGCCTATCCTCATGGCAAGGAGTCGTGAGTTTATGTGTGTATTTTCATCATTCAGGAATTTAAATGACAAGAAGGCAGTATACAAGTACAAAGTGATCCCATATTTTTACATTTAACCAAAGCTGGGCAACGACTTTTTAATAATTAATCGAAACAGTTCACTAAGCACCATAAATTTCATAGAATGTAACGGACCATAAACTATCATTATCTAGTGTTTGACGCATCGCCAGCCTTTCTACTCAGACACCTCCTTCAGGGCGCCCAGAGGAAGCGTGTGCACATAGATTTACAATTAGTACTCTCGCTAATAGTGCTGTGAAAGAAAATGTGGAAATAAATGACCGTGAGAACTCATGTAAGTAGATCGAAAGAAAAGTAGAGACAATAATAAGTTAAAATGTAACAATCATATTTTGCACATTTCCATTTCCGATTGGACCTCTGTTAATCATAAAATGCATAAAACTGTGAACGTTTCGTACATTCAACTATATCACGGGCAACAGTTGACGCCGTTGTCAAACATGTCACTTTTCATCATTTCCGATTAATTGAATGTGCAGCCCGGATCGAATCAGCGGCGGCGACTCTCGCGTCCGGCTCTGGTACAGGCCATGGTACGGAGCGAGAGGGAATGGGAAGCTGTCACCTCTTTTTGCGAAGCAGTAATGCTCGCAAAAGAGGAGGTGAAGTGCGTGAGGGAGAGGTAATCTATGCGACATCACGCCCATAGCCGCCGCAGGAGGAGACGCTCCGGGTGTCGGGAGTCAATTGCGGACTCCCGGCCACCGTAGGAGCGAGATTGCCGGCGGCGAACACTGGGTACTCGCCGCCCGGTAAGGACCAGGCTCGATTAGATGGCGTGTTGTGTTCTACGCGCGCCTCAAAGATATGTCAGCAGTATTAAGGGGTTCGCTAGGACCGATGCCTGCCAGGGTTGCGAGATTTGGTCGAAAGAATTACCGTGGCCCTGGCATATAGACAACTGATGGAACACGAGTGGGTTTTAGTCAGTAAAAGCCTGACACGCCCTCGCGCTTCGCCCAGAGCGGGAGACGTCACTTGATGACCTCCCAGATACGAAAAAAAGCCCGGATCGAATGATAAGTAGCCATAATGAATGATGCAACTAGTAAGGGTAATTTATTGCAGTAGCTAAAGTTGAAATGGAAAAAATAGTAAATGGGTCTTATAAAACAATTGTGAATATAGGAAGCGTGCATTATTGAATAACTTGTAATGGAAGTGGTTTCTCGCTACTTACTCCATCGAAAGTTGACTAAGTTGACACCGAGTTGAAATCACTAGGTAATGGCCAAGTTTTTAGTAGCAAGTAAAATTTTAATTCTCAATTTTTATTTTTATTGTAAGTGCTTCTACCAGACACACGCTGACATTTTTTTTATTTATTCTTTATTAGCCGTTGATGTCCCAATGCTGGGCGAGGCCTCCCTACTCTCTTTCCACGTCTCTCTGTCCAGAGCTGCGACGGACCAATCTTTATTAAAAGAGTCCAGCTCATCCCGACATACTAACACTTACCTATTTATTAATCAGACGACATCTTAAAATAAATTTGACGTTTCTTGGTAGAAACGTCTTAGTTTATCCAAGTATTTTCTCCTTTTACGGTAAAAGAAATTCAATTATTTTCGTCTAATCACTTTACGATGGTATTTCAAATTATTTCTACTTTTGTTTCAAAAACGTTAACTAGCTCCTGCCCGCGACTTTGTTCGCGTGGAAGTCGTAAGATATAGTGTGCATGTGCTAGGCAGCTTCATTTGTGACTTCAGCAAGCGTCGTCTCTAATAAAGCTAGACGCAAAGAGAAAGCAACTTATTGAGGTTTTGAATATCATAACAACTAAAACATAAACTCTATGTAAGAACAAAGAATTTTAAACCGATGGGAATTCCAACATGTTTTTTGCATACGGCTATGCATATTGCTTTCTTTTGAATAGTATAAATTGTATTTGACAGCCCCAAACCCTCATTCTTATTTCAAGTTAGCAAGAGAACTTCGCAATTCAAACTAGCTGGAAACGGACAACGTATTTCCTTGAGTTGCGAATAAATATTTCGCGATATTATAATGTCTCGTGGAAATGAGAATTCAGACCGACGCCGCGACGATGTCGTTATCATTCTTTGCAGGGTGTTTTAAAATTAAATTCATGCAAAATTTTAAAGTATTACCAAATTCTTATGAATGTTCTTAGTTGAAGCCATTTAAAAATGAAGGAATAAATTAAAAATAAATCAACGAATAACTTTCTTGTTACTATCTAGTTACAACTTCATCATACTGGAATTCACAAAAGTAAGTACAGATGCGGAAATTCAGCAAAATTATAACAAAATACGAATTACGAATTCCGTGAAGTACCTAGTCATTAAATAAGTTATTTTATCTGCCCTTTTTTGGTGGGAAATCTTCAAATGACTTCTTCTGTTCTGGGCAGAGCGGCAGGCCGTGTCAGACATTTACTGACTAAAATCCATCCGTGTTCCTTCTGTTGCCCAGGACCACGGTATTTCGAACAAATCCGCGACTCTTTCTGTTACCTAAACTTAGTCTCCCGTACAATACCCGAGTTTTCTCATTGGTATAGATACTTAGACTCTCTAAATACTACTAAACCAGAAATAAACAAGTAACGTAAAAGTACGGTTGTTGAGTGGTTAAATAGTATCAGAATAAAAACGTACAATGTGAGCTCTTTCAATAATAGGAATTTTCTTTCCTAGGGAGCCGTAAGAAGTTCCTACGTGCTCAGTTAGCAGTTTGTTAGGTATTCATGTTTGACCAATTTGCGACAGCGAGACGTTACGGTGAAGATTATTTTTTAATAATTGTGTTTCTTTAATACGATCGTAATTACCTCCGATGTTATAACCAGGAAAAACATATCTTCCGTCACATATTGCGGGAGCTATAGGCGAATTTTTCTTTCACAAATCGAGCGTTCGCGTTCGCGGTTGTGTAAGTGAGAAATATTACTGACTTTTTGTGTTGCCTATGCGTAATACATTTGCTGAAAGGCGACTGCCCACGCCACTATACTGGAATAAAATCAGTCGGTTCTCTGTATTGATAGCCGTGTTTGACCGTCCACAGCTTTCTTAGGAAACCTAATCTTAACTGGTGGTATTTCAGTTAGCCGTGTGACGTATTCCGTAGTAAGTGCTTTTCGCGTAACCAGCCTTAATGCTATAAGTAATAATGCTTTAAGTGTCAAGAGCGCCTTGTTTTAAAAGAACAATGATTATGTCAAGTGTCAGCGCGTTAAGTTGCGAACGCTAAATTTCGCTACGCATGGGGGAGGGAAATCTCACCCTGATTTCCACTTTACAGCATCAAACCTTTAGTGCCGCCGCGTCTGTCGTAGTGAGTGGACGTTTTCTCTGTGTCGGTTATTCTCGATTGTGATTACGATGTCGAGCGTGGTGCTTAGATAAAAGTGAAAATAGTTAGTGAAACACTAGGATGTTCTTTTATCATCAGGAGTAAACATCAGTGGCGCTTGAAATGTGAGTAGTATTGATGTAAATAAGTCGCTTATTATATATATATATATATATATATATTATATATATTAATAAGCTGTAAGTGAGTAACTCGTAAAAGTGATTTAAAACGGTTTGGTATTCCAATACCGCAGAGATTTGTTCCCATAGATGTTAATAAATGAGTTTTGATATTGCGAATGTCTCACTGAATTTCACATTGCATAAATAATAGATAGCTAAGCCATTTTCATTGAGGTTGGCTTTGTATAAGACTCCCAAATTATTTATTTATAAGCCCCAGGATTGAAAATATGTAACGTTTACTAAGGGTTAGTACATTTTTTGTACGGCAATTTTTTACTGTTACAACACATACATCGTAAGTCCGTAGTCAATTAACTAAATGACGCGTCAGTAACAACCCTGTACCTATATAATAGGTACCGATGAAAATGCCGTTTTGTATGAAAAAAATTAAACGATTTTTTTTCATGTATTTTTTATTTGTATTAATCGAAATAATCACCCATGCAATCAATGCATCTTTGCCAACACAGTGGCAGTTTATTGATGCCCTTCTTAAAAAAATCAGCTAGACGGGAGGCAACAAATTCTTCAAAGGCATTTTGTACTGCCTCTCGGGTATTTAATTTTTTTCCCTCCAAGAAGTTATCCAAATTCTGGAAAAAGTAGTAGTCTGTAGGCGCAAGGTCTGGTGAGTAGGGCGGATGACGGAGAGCTTCCAACCCCAGTTCTTGCAACTTGGAGACCGTTTGCTGTGCAGTATGAGGTCGCACGTTGTCTTGCAGGAGCAGCGGAGACGAGCGATTGACCAATGCTGGTTGGAGATGTGCCAGCTTCTCCATCATTGAGTTCAGTTCTTCACAGTACACATCTGCAGTAATGCTAACCCCGTTTGGTAAGAAGCTGTGACGAATCACACCGGCGCTAGACTACCAAACAGTGACCATCACTTTTCTAGGGGTAAGTTTTCGTTTAGGGCATTGTTTAGGTGCTGAACCAGGATCCAACCAACTTGCTGAGCGCTTGCGGTTATGACGTAGGTTTATGACGACGGTTGACAGTTCGAGCACTCTGCTACCCTCGCACCGGTTATGCCCTATGAGTCCACATTAACACGAATAGATTAACCTGTGTTCCTTCGTAATCCTAATTAAGGTAGGATTAAACTGTTAAACAACTGTTACTATATAACTGTTAATATATGTGGCATTTGTGAGCTTGATTGCATAGGCAAAGAAGTACATACAGTAGTCGAAAAGGGACGTTTAATCAAAATCGAAAGTAGATAAATAATTTATCTCGACAATATATGATCACGTCGTGTTTCGCCGAATGGTTGGGTAGAGGTGATCCATAGTACACTCAAATTTCGCCAGTTATGTTAAGCAGGTTATTGTGTTGTTGTATATTATTCTGTTTTATTTATGTTCATACAAAATTGTGTTGTTAAACGAAGTAACTTTTAGTCCCCCCAATTGCCGTGTAGGAATACTCGAGATAACATTCTTGCAGTGTACTTCCCAGGCATTTATAAAGAGGAGTTTACCTATTTTCCCGCTCTTCTTCAGTTACGCAATGTCGCTAATAAATAAAAATGCATATAATTTCAAAACACTTGTAGAGAATGAAATAAACAATGTAATAGTGTCGGCTAACATTTAAAACTCTTTTGTTTTGCTGTACACTTGAGTGTCTCCTCAGCGTTTTCTGAACGATAAACCTAAACAACGGCTAGATTGTACTCGTTCACTCCAACTCTTATAAAGGATTTTCTTTATTATATGCCGTGAGAAAAACACCGCTAAACGTTGTTACTGGAACCTGTTTTGTGCACTCATAATATAAGCAGGGTGACACTATCGCAGAAAACAATTGCTGGATCTTTCTCTTTTGTAGTTACTCCCTGAGTGCAAAACTATGACGAAATGCACTAAATAGTGCATTTTATAATAGCCAGCAACCCGCAAATTTGCGAGCAAATTATATAATTAGCTCGCAAATTTTCGATTTTCATGTGAAATGTTTTGTGCTATTTTCGATAACTGGACTTTCAGAGTGCGTGAAATAGTGAGATTGTTTGTAATTAAAGTTTGCCGTCAAATATAATATAATCATGTGTTTGCAGTTCGTGGCCTGGAAAAATAAAAAGACCTTCAGTTCAGTTCAGCTCTGTGTCTATTGTTATTTCTGATGTTGTTTTATTTGATTAAAAATGGGTAACGTAAGTTTTAACAACACAGAACTCACAAAATTTAACTATTGTATTTAAACTATGATGAATTATTTAGAGTATGAAAAGAAATACAAGGCACCAAACAACAATGCTTTTCAAAATGATATGAGCTAAAGCTCTCGTTATACATAGTTAAACATAAGGTATCAGTAGCGGTCTCATTAGGTACTCGGTATCAACAAAATTATATTGTGCGTGTTTTGTAACGATATGCAAATTGTTGCTCGTTCACGTCACGATCACCCCGGACACCTAGTGCTGGGTAAGCAGAATGTGCGCCGTTTATAACATATTACTGGCGCACGGTGGCCGTATACGGGACGCGTCCATTGTCAATTTTTAGGGTTCCGTTGCCAAATGGCAAAAAACGGAACCCTTATAGATTCGTCATGTCTGTCTGTCTGTCTGTCGGTCTGTCTGTCTGTCTGTCTGTCTGTCTGTCTGTCTGTCCGTGTATGTCACAGCCACTTTTCTCCGAAACTATAAGAGATATCTTGTTGAAACTTGGTAAGTAGATGTATTATGTATACCGCATTAAGATTTTTACACAATAATAGAAAAAAAACAATAAATTTTGGGGTTCCCCATACATAGAACTGTAACTCAAAAAATTTTTTTTCATCAAACCTATACGTGTAGGGTATCTATGAATAGGTCTTCAAAAATGGTATTGAGGTTTTTAACATCATTTCTTTCTAAACTGAATAGTTTGCGCGAGAGACACTTCCAAAGTGGTAAAATGTGCCCCCCCCCCCCCCCCCCCCGTAACTTCTAAAGTAAGAGAATGATAAAACTAAAAAAAATATATGATGTACATAACTAAGTAAACTTCCAACGAAAATTGGTTTGAACGAAATCCAGTAAGTAGTTTTTTTATTACGGCATAAATCGTAAATCGCAATTTACCTTCCATTCAATCAACTCAAATATAAAAAAAAAACATTTAATTTCATAAACATAAACCTTACGCATAAACCGAGGATACCTACAGGTTTGTACGGAACCCTCGGTGCGCGAGTCCGACTCGCACTTGGCCGGTTTTTTTAATTAACTTTCCACGTGTAAGCTTTATTGGCTATAATGTATTGTAAGATGATATGTAAGTTCAGATTCAACTTAATTTTAAAACGTGGGCCTGTTTTATAGTCCTTACTACAAATATACGTTCACATAATTTTAGCCGTAACCCGTGATAGCTTAGTCTCAAAGAACATTATTTTATAAATCAAAATTCCGAGTAAAATACAAGTAAAAACTTAATAAAGTTAGAAAAAATCCAAAATCTATATATTAATACGTGAAGCGAAAACTTTGGATCCCTTTTTACGAAAATTGGGCGGACGGCGGAGTATGAAATTTAGCACACTTATAGTTTATACAGAGAAGAAGTGACGAATGCTATTTTTTTTTAAATTATGCGTTAAAATACATTATTTTCAATAAATAACACGTTACACACACTACTGTTCATTACCGTGTATCTAATACACACATGCATAGATATTCTTTTGTTTATGATCCAAATCTGTCTTTATTATTTTGTGCAGTGTTACCAACACCCAGAAATATTTACCCCTAAAGCTTAATTTAAAAACGCCTAAAATTGCCACAATTACTAAAAAAATCCGCTAAAAATTATAATGAAAATAACCAACGAATGTTCAGTAGTCATAGACCGGCACAAAGTAGTAATATTTTTGTGTATATTTATTACGCGACATTAGTTAATCATTCACTCTGCATTCTTAGTATCAAGGAACCGTACTAGAAGTCGCTAATACTTTTATTGTAATCAAAAACACAATGAGAAATGTAAGATGGCAAAAAATCCCTAAGAATACCCCTAAAAATGGAACGCCCCTAAAAAATCTCAATCCTCTTATTTAACCCCTAAATTTGGGAAAACCCCTAAGTTGGTAAGCCTGATTTTGTGTCTATAGCAAGGAACTTAAGGGGTCGGGTATAAGTTCCTTGGTCTATAGTCTTACTCAATGTCAAGTATAGCCACAGGTAATAAATTAATTTTATAGATATATAACCTATTTCATTTTTAAAATCTATGTTTATATTGAAAATATTTTTGTCTTTAATATTATTTGTATTAGCGATGATTGGAATTTAGTTTAGATTTATAAGAAATATTTTTTGTGGTTTTATGGGGAGTGTCAAGTATGGCATTAGTAGGTTTCCCATACAAAACTTAGTGTCGTGTGCAAACTGTAGAGGTTATATGCCTCACGATTGTACAGGCTGGTCATAGATTGTACAGGCTGGTTATAATTATGACATTTTGAACTGTCATAATTAATTAAAAATAATAGGGAAAATTCTATAAAAACAGAGCTTTCTGTGATAATTCATTCCATGTCCAGCAGTTAAGAAGTATTAAGAAAATAAAGAAGAGAGTCCTGAAGAAGTATTCTTTACTCATGACACCTACGTCCTGGTCCTGGCCATCACCACCCCCCCCCCCCCCAGCGAATCCTCTCCACAGTAGTACAGAGTCAACAATTTGTCTATAGTGTTACTGAATGTCAAATATAACCATATTATTTTTTTATATTTATTATTATATACATATTTTTTCATTTAATAATGTATTTCTATTCAAATGCAGTACGGTCGAATTTCGACCAATGGGCGATCACTAGTAGAGAATAATAGCTTTTACCAGTGATTTTGCCCAAGTGAATTTCGGAAATCATTCACGAGAACAACTACCGGGATACAAATCCTATGTTAATCCAGTTTATAAAGTATCTGTGCGCCAAGTTTTATACAAATCCGCCGTGCCGTTTTTCGTGATTGAGTAACAAACATCCAAACATCAAGCTTTCTCATTTATAATATTATAGTAGGATTATATCTGTTCTATAACTCCATCCAATTGATCTCAGAACTGAAAGTTTGCCCATGAAACAGTTCGAAAATCCAGAACAGTGATTGCGATAGAAAATTCTATAAAACTGGAGCTCAGTAACAACATTAAATTACTTTCATCTAAATAGCAGTGATGCTATATGAATTTCTGTTGTTTGCATTGGAGGAAAACTTGGTTTAGATGGATGTAATTTTACAAATGTTTCTTTTTTTTTACAAAGCAGTGATGGCCCAGTGTTAATAGCAGCTACTTACGAGTTGTAGGTCATAGGTTCAAAACCGGACCGAAGCTTTACATAGTGCAAATTATTTAATCACCACTGCTCTCTTAAGAACGGTGAAGGAAAACATCGTGAAGAAAACCGCCATGTCCTAGAACTAAAAAATCCGAGGAAATGTGACATTCACCAACACTTAGCCCGGGTGGATTGTGACCTACCCCTTCTCACAGGCCTCCTGCCTGTGGCAGCAGTGAGAATATCAAAGACTGGATGGGATAGTAAATGTAATTTTTTTTACCCAAATAGCTATTTGTTTAGTAACATATCTTTATTCTTGCTCAGTACTGTAAGGTTATTAACGACTGTAGAGAAGCATTCGTCATCACATTGGCTTCGGTTCAGTGCCACGTAATAGATCGGCATTGGTCGAATAAATTGGCGTCCACGAATTTACAGTCGACATGGCAAACAGTACGGTACGTTTTGAATGTAAAAAACAGGGCAAAGATAAATTATAAGGGATATAAACATACAACTGTAGTGTTAAGTATTCACATGTTTAGAGGCTCTTTTTTGTTTTTTTTTTGTTTTAAGGTAATGGAGAGCTAAGCTTATTTTGAGTAAACTATTTCATCACCACTGCTCACGGTGCAGAAAATCATTGTGAGGAAATTGGCATGTCCTAGAATAAAAAAACTGCGAGGCAATGTGACATTTATCAACCCGCTCTGGGCCCACTTGTAATCCTACGGATCTCCTATCGGTGAGAAGCCACTCTTTCTCACTCAGAGGAGGCCTGTGCCCCAACAGTGGGAACGTTGATGGCTGATTTTGGATTATGATTATCGACTAATTTTGCTTTATTGAAGATTCATAAATGTGCTACAATGGTTGTAGCACATTTATGAATCTCGGTCCTATAAAAATATAGGTAAGTTCGTGGAATTTCGTTGCACAGTTCCCACTAGATTACTTAAAGTGTTCAGGGTGTATTAGTTCTGTTCAACTCGACTGCAGAATTCAGTTTGGTGCACTACAAGATGAATTTAATCCATATCCGTCGCGATCCATTTCACAATTGACAGTTCAATTGTAAAATGGATCGAATTAACTGGATATAATTCTTATTTTCGTAACAAGAATCATATCCAAAAATTTCAACTCGAATAGCCCGTTAACATTTCAATAATTGTGAAATGGATCGCAGCGGTTACGGAGTAAACTGGTTCAAGTTTAAAATTGAGTTTATTTTAAATTATATTCAGATATAATATGAATTTAAAGTAAAATGATCCCCATTTGGTTTGAATGGGTGGTTTCTGATCTACTTTTCATCGTCAAAATAAATGATAAAGATTTAAAATGACTAAAGAGATTTAATATCTAAATACCCATAATTAAATCGAAATAAGAGCACTCTCGAATTAATCAAATCAAATCCAGCGGTTTATTTAAACGGGAATTTACATTGATGATGTTCACGAATATATCACTTTAATGCATTGATTGATTCCCACAGAGGATTTTCAATTTAACCTAATAACAACTGTGTTTGGTAACGGATTATATCTAATATCCTAAACCTTATATCTATAATTTAAAACGTAGGAATATGAGGACCCGCCAAGTACTCCATTTGTAAAAAAAAGAAACTTATTTGCAAACCATATTTTAAACCATCGCTCTCTCGTTTCATTCAGCGCATCTCTCATGATATTCATACAATATAACTACGGTAGAAGCCCCAATAAATAATAATAATAATAATAATATTCCACAACTATCACACAACGCCATCTAGTCCCAAGCTAAGCAGAGCTTGTGTTAATGAAGAAATGCTTCACTAATTAAATTACTGGAACTAAGAATGTAGAACGAGACGAGTGAGGTGCCTGCCGGGGTCGCGTGATTGTTCGAAAGAGAAACCGTGACCTTGGCACATGGGCAACTGATGGAACACGGGTGGGTTTTAGTCAGTAAAAGTCTGACACGCCCTCCCGCTCCGCCCAGAGCGGGAGAAGTCATTTGATGATATCCCATCCTGAAAAAAAAAAGACGAGTGAGGTCGGGTAGTAACGATGTGTATGACGTATTACAATGGTACTACAGTTGCTTAGCTACTTTTAAAATTTCTTAACGAAGAAGAATTCGGAAGACTGACCACCTGTGAATATATTTTTTACTAGCTTTTGGTCGCGGCTTCGCCCGCGTGAATGTCGGAAATTAACGCAGGTATTTTTCTAAATAGAAAGAATTTTTCTAAAAGAGAAGAAGCCTGAGTTACTCCTTGTTACATCAGCTATCTGCTAGTGAAAGTCCCGTCAAAATCAGTCAAGCCGTTTCAGAGATTAGCCGGAACAAACAGACAGACAGAGACAGACCGACAAAAAATGTAAAAAATGTTGTTTTGGTATATGTACCTTGTATGCATCCATATACACTTAGTAAAAAGTGGTTATCTTAATATTACAAACAGACACTCCAATTTTATTTATTTTTATGTAGTATGTATGTATGTATGTATGTATATGTATGTATGTATGTATAGAAGATGTATAGATTATCTTAATATTACAAACAGACACTCCAATTTTATTTATTTGTATAGATGACTCTAAAGGATCAAATTCTGGGAAGTGTGTGCTATCACGCTGTACTGTGTGTTACTCTCAAACTCAAACAGTTATTGTATCGATCCGACAAATTGATGAATAGTAGAATATGTAGGTTTTGGCAATAAACCACCGACTCCTGGACCAACTCCAAGAATTAAAAACTTGACACATAAAGATTACGTGGGGCAGATAGACCCTCACAGATCGGTTCGTCTGACCCACGTAAATAGTAATGAATATTATAGTTTTGATATTTATGTACTGTGTCTATGAAAAGTATTTTAGTGTGTTGTGGTACTAAGGGTTGACGTATTGATGTAAGTCCTCAAGACGGAAGGATCTCGGGGACTTACATCAATACGTAAACCATATATTTGATTGATGGTTGTGTTTTACCAAACGTGTGTCAAATGTTTTAAATGTGTCTATTAACAGATACATTAAAAATAGTTATATTTTATTTTAGACTAGCACTTCGCTCGCGACTTCGTCCGCGTGACTCACAGGAACTGTGCATTTTTTCGGGATAAAAGTAGCCTGTGTTACTCAGCGATAACGCAGCTATGGGTGAGTGAATTTTTAAAATCAATGCTGTAGTTTTTGAGTTTATGAATTACAAATTTTGGTTGGTATTTCTATCAACTTTTATAATGTAAAAAGTGGTTATTGTGACATAACGATAATAGTTGGACATATAGTTTTGCGAAGTTTTTTGTAATTATTGATATTTTCTTTAATATTGTAGGACATACTTTTGTTCTATCATCAATAGTTTTCGCAGAGCATGCGACGAAAGAGGTTTTATGGCATTTGTTTTAGACGTTGGGTTACGTTACTAAAGTTTTAATAAGGATTCCTAATCTTTTTTAGCAATAAATATAGCCTATGTTACTCAAGGTGAATGTAGCTTTCTAATGGTGGAAGAATTTTTGAAATCTGCACAGTAGTTTTTGAGTTTATTCATTACAAACATACACACACACACACAAAAATACAAATCTTTCCTCTTTATAATGTTAGTGTAGACTAGCTTTTGTCCGCGGCTTCGACCGCGTGGATGTCGAAAATTTCTACAATAAAATAATTATTCTAAAATAAAAGTAGCCTAAGTTACTCCTTATTACATCAGCTATCTGCTAATAAAAGTCCCAGCAAAATCGGTCCAGCCATTTCAGACATTAGCCGGAACAAACAGACAGACAGACAAAATTAAAAAAATGATTTTTTGGTGTAACTACCGTATTTACTTTCATATGCATTTAGTGAAAAGCTGTTAATTTGAAATTACAAACAGACACTTTAGTTTTATTTATTTGTATGTATGTATGTAAGATGATTAGCTCGATCATTTATGCTTTCAAAGTAGAATCGTTATTTTAAGATTCCTAAGAGTATCCCGTTGCTCAAAGCATCCTGTAAATGATTGGTTTTATAGAAGTTGCAGTAATAAAATAAAAAAATACATCGATAATACAGACAGTGACAGTGGGGTGTAGGTTATTAAAACTATCTAGAGTGAAGTTTTTTAAAGATAATTTTGAAAACAAAGGACCGGATTGTATTAGGAGTTGACATTTATAAATATATAGATATCTTCTGTAGAAAATACTTGGGTCGCTCCAGTTTACGTTTTGTCAGTAGTTAAAGTAGTTTAGCTATCATTAATTGGTGAAGTGGGTACAAGTAAAACACCATCATCTACAGTACCATCAATAGTTACAAAGACAAATTGAGCAAACTGTACAGTTCTTTATGGAATTTGTTAAGCTGAGCTTTGCCCGCTTTTTTTTTCTGGATGGGAAATCATCAAATGACTTCTCCCGCTCTGGGCGGAGCGGGAGGGCGTGTCAGACTTTTACTGACTAAAACTCACTTGTGTTCCATCAGTTGCCCGTGTGCCGGGGTCACGGTATCTCGCTTGAACAATCTCGCGACCCCGGCAGGGCTCGCGACCCCGGCAGGAGCTTTGCCCGCTGGCTTGGCTTGTCTTTTCTCATAATATTGTGAAGTGTGTAAAAAACAAATTATGTTTATGTTAATTAGAAGTGAGTTTCAAATGGTACCTACTTTTCAAAACAAATGAAACTTTTTTGACGATACATCACAGAAAAATAATAACAGAGCCTGCTGAATAATTTGACAAATTGTTTGTTTCAAACAATAGATTTCATCAAGTCTGGAATTTATTTTACACAATACACGATTATTATTTGAATGAAAGGCTTTTTTTGTTTCCAACATTTGAATGATTGAATTGTTAACACGCTGATTTAGATGAAAAATAAATCGGACTGTGCGACTTTTTCACTGAGTCTGAAATGAGGGCGAAGCAATTTTGCCTTTGATGTTCAATAACAAATTGCCACATTTTATTTCGGTTGGAATAAATTACAGAATTATAGTGCATATCTACCTCATTTTTATTAATCATTATTCGATATGTCCCTGTATCGATGTTAATTAATGTTGTATTCTACGTTTAACGTTTGCTTAAGGCGATTATTTTTGGAACGTAAAGAGAAGATATTCTTACAAAAATAATTCAAGAACCTGAGTACTAAGCCCCAAAAGCGAACGCGTATACATTTATCTCTTACACATACCAAATAAAACTGTTGAAGTGAAAATGATCCCGGAGAAATCGAGAAACGTGCCTAGATTCGCGATAAAAACAAACATTGGTCTCCCATGTTGCTGCAATATGAGGCTGATACAAAACATGACGAGGACAATTGATACTCAATCATCTGTTGGTACACTTTCTTACTTACTGCCGTGTTACATACACGTACATACTCGTAATCACTACTTCCGAGTTAAAAAAAAGTTTAAAATTACATTACCCCGTGCATTATAAGTATTGGCTTCAAGAGGTTATGTAATATATAGCTTCTGCCCGCTACTTCGTCCGCGTTAAATTTCTTGTTTCCCCGACCCTTCCCGTCGCGTCGAATCGCCTACCCGTGCGATTTTCCCCGTTTTTGCAACATTTTTCATTACTGCTCCGTTCCTCTTGGTTGTAGCGTGATGTTATATAGCCTTCCTCGTTAAATAGGCCACCCAACACAAAAATATTTTTTCAATTCGGACCATTACATCCTGAGATTAGCGCGTTCAATCAAACAAACAAACAAACTCTTCAGCTTTTTTAATATTAATTAATAATTAATAGTATAGATTATGTACTCATAGTCTTTTAGTGGGCAATGTAATGGGCTGATTGTTTTGATCAGGTATTAATAATATGTCCGTCACGCAGTCCTAGTGTGCAATTTTAGTTATTGATTGCGCGTTCTAGTGATAACAATTTTCGTGCTCTCAACTCTTTTTCTTTAATTCAATTCAATTCAATTCATTTATTTATTGTAAAACATAGGTGTGTACATTATTAGTTCTTATTTGGTAAACATTGCGGGCGCTATGTTTTGCCTCTAGGGCGTACAAAAATAGTCAAACATGCAATAAAATAGTCATACATGCAATATAATTAAACAAGAAATTAATTTAGACACATGAACCACAAATAAACAAGTAAATTAATTAGATCGCATCAAGAATTTTCAATCACACTGAACAATGTCAATTACATTAATTATGTGCATTGAGAAAAAAACAATTAAAATAATGAAAATAAAAAATAAATGTTCGCACTTATTGTGTTAAAAATGAAAATTGTCAGCACTTACTTTTCTAAAGAATCTCAAGGAATTTGAACGATGTCATAAATTAAATTGTCAATATGGAAGATAATATCATAACATAAGAAATGTCAGAAATTTTATAACAGCATGTCATTCAAATATTCGGTGACTGAATAATAGCATTTTTCTGTTAAAAAAATCTTTAATTTTGTTTTAAAGTTCTGCAAATTTTCATTCTTAATGCTATCAGGAATTTTATTGTATATAACCGGACCCATGCCTAAAATACTTTTCCTTGCTAGTGCTGTTTTGTGTTTACTTGTACACAACATGGTTTTGTATTGGGATCTAAGTTGAGTGGTTCGTTTTCTAGTGTCTACTATCGCAGGAAACAATTTTAAGTTTAGTTTGACAAACACTGCTACTTCAAGTATATATAGGCACGGGAAAGTCAAGATTTTTAATGATTTGATTCTTCCATACTATTAGTCGTCATCTAGGTAATCACTCCCTTTCTAGTCCTGTTAACTTTCACTCTTTTATTTTTCGTTTCTTTAGTCTTCCTGCACTCTTAAAGTCATGTACAGTCATACTCAGCACTTTTCTCACGATATTTTCTTATTCCTCCTCATTTCATGCCCACACCATGACAGCATGTTCATCAGCATTCGTCATGTTTGCCATGTTCCAGCTAGGCTATACTATCCACAAAATTCTATAATATTACCGTGAATTATGGTTTTGGTGGTCTTGAAGACTATATTAGCTTTCCATAAAACCAAGAGTGAATATCTCTTTCTAATATTTCTTTATATGTTCCCTCAATATTTGTGTAAATACAATATTTCTCCAATAAGAATTTCATTTTAGTAAAACGTCAGAACTTCGAAATCTTCCTACTCATTACGGATATCAAAAGCTATAAACTCGGAAAACTAGTTGCTTGTCAACAACAACAACTTGTCAGCAACTACTTTTCCGAGTGTTTAATTTAACGAAACCTCACAAATGAGAGGGCGCTCACAATACTCGTAAATAACTGGATAACACTTATATTTGGAAATTTATGAATACTTTAGGACTTAACGACAACCCTGCGAACGAACTATTATGTCTGTTTTAAACATAAAGGTCAGATAGGAATTCGCTTTATGCTGGCCACCAATTGAAACTTTAATAAATTGTGAACTCTGCGGGATAGTCGTGCAGTGTTGGTTTCGATTTACAATCGTATTTCTGTTTTCAACAGATGTAAAGTTCTACCCTTACATTATTCTTGCTTTTCAAGTTGACTTTACTTTTGTATTGCTGTACCAAATGATCTCCGTCAGGGCTTAAGCCATTGGTATATTAAAAAAATTAACGAAGGGACATAGAAGTTCATCTTTGCACTATGGTTTCGGTTCATTCTCTTAAATTACTTTCGGGACAAAGGTCACAATAAAATAATGTTAGATGTTTAAACTTTTCTTCTTAATGTCAATAAGGTCAATTACTTTCTAAACAAATGATTGGATAACAATGCTGGAATGCAATTAAAATTTCGTGAAGGTTTTGTTTTATCTCTGGGTTAGTATCGGATTTTATACATATTTTTTTGGTCAAGTTTAGCTCAGGGAATATGCAGATACCATATTTCATCAAGAAGCAGATTAAAACACATTAAAAGAAGTTAAACAGAATACAATTTCCTTCAGAAGCATTTTTTCAAAATCATGTTTATTTTAAGACTATTCATTATAGTCGCATGTATTCGGGTTCAAATATTTACAGTCGTTTAAAAGTTTGTTATTGTGTGGTAATTTACACTTAATTTTATAGTTGAGTACCCAAACCACAAATTGGGCTTGCTTGCATTACCGTGAAGTATTACTAAATAAACTATGAAACCTGAAAGTGTTAGTTGGTCGCTACTTTACTAGGACTGGAAAATTAGTTCAGTAGTTCACTTTATATTCAAAAGGTAAACGGTGAAGTGAAAAGTTGCGACCCGTTTACGCTACACTTGACTGCTTATTGCGGCTTACTGCTTGCGGCTATTGACTTATTGGTTTACTGTAATGCAACATTACTCACACTAAGTGGATAATTATGGTAGATACCTTTTTAATTTTTCACTCTCGTTGAGGACAACGCTGGCGCTGGCGCTGGCGCTCGCTGGTTCGTATTATTTACTCCAGAGCCACTAAAGCTGAATCTTCAAAGAATATTTTAAGAATTTACAGTTTTCTAATCCTACAACGACTGAAATATTGTGTGGAAAAATAATTTCACGACTTACCTGCGGAAATATTTTTGCCGTATAATCGTACATTATGGTTATATTTTGTTTAAGTTGATCAAAATTTAACATTGGTACATTCATCATCAACACCGAGTCATTTAATCGTTGTGAGGTCATTTTATATAACAATGAAAATTCATGTTTATATGTGAATTAAATATTCATAATGTGATCGGTACTTTTCATCATACATCTATATAACTATTTAGACAATTCAAAGTCCTGAGTGACTAACTGACTGAGTAACTGATATGTTATATCAACGCACAGCATAAATCGCTGCTCCTAGAGACATGCAATTTAGAGGGTTTGTTCTTTGTAAAGAGTAGGTAACCACTAAGAAAGGGTTTTTTGAAATTCCATCCCTAAGAGGGTGAAATGGGGGGTTACATTTTATGTGAAACTTTTTATTTCCTGGGTCGGATAAGACAAAGCAAGCAGTGCGATAAGATATTCTTTACCTGGATTAACATATAGCGTACTTTTAATCTCGGTAGTACGTTCCTGTGGGATATTTTTCGACATCCACGCGGGCAAAGCCGCGGGCAGAAGCTAGTCTTACATAAAGAGCGTAAGATTTGCATAATAATTATGTAAAAATATTCCACTGCTTAAATTTTGTAGCCACATCAATTTGAACCTTATATCCCAAAATGGATCGTTTTGAAATACTGAACTACAAGCCAAAATCATTTATACATTTTTTTAAATTCATGTATTTTGCCGCAATATCACTTTGCGATAACTTTAAAATACTACAAAATAGATGATGAGTGTAATCAACTTCATTCATTCTTTAACATTAGTTGTTGTTGTATCTCTTTCTGAAAAATTACGTATGCAAAACTGTTTTATCTTTGTTCCAAGTGTCTTCCAAATAAATCAAATGTGTTGTAAAAAGACAACATTTTTCTCTCGGTCCCAATTAGTAGTATTATTAGGGTTCGGGATGAAAGTTGTTTTAAGAGTTTAAGTGAGTTTTATTTTACGATACTTTTAGTTTTACTTTCGTTACGTGTCCGAAAGGAGAGCCGAATATCTGTTTTCGAGGAAAATGGAACACAACATAGTACCTACGTATAAGATCTAGGTATTTCGTACTCCCTAGCCCTAAGCTAGATGGAGCCATCTTTGTAGGGTGGCTGGTAGCAACTGGACAAGAGTTGCCGAGAATCAAGTTGAATAGCAAGCAATTGGAGCGGTTTGTGTCTAGTAGTAGACTGCTATAGGGTGGTGATGACGACGAGGCACGTGGTACCAAGGTATAGTAATATCTGTAAAATGTTTTTTTTAATACTTAATTAAATATTCAGCTTCGGTTCGTTTTGCAGGTTCTGCAACTAAGCTTTGGCAAAAATATTCGTTTACATTAATTGAAACTAAACTAACTCCGGTGTAACGATAATGGTTGACCTGATTTTGGCTTAGTTTGTCGACTTATTTAAGTGAACCTATATATTAAAAATTTACCCGTTAAATACAGCTCAATCAAATTCTCATTTCAGAAAAGTTTGAATTAACCTTTTAAAAATAATACAATACCCTGTACTTTTTGAATACGCCTGTCGTGTTTCTATTTCATTTGTAAAGAGGTATTTAAATAGTAGTCATGTATCACAAAAGGTTGTTCAATGAGACTGAGGTTACTCAATTGCTACTCTGATTTAAATTTTATGGACGTTAACTTTAAAGTTATTAACTTTAAGCTTATCTCCATGCGACGTTCCGGTTTTATCCAAATTCAGGCTGCACTCTACAAATACTCATCTAAACTCCACTCGATTAGCTAATGTACAGTATTAGTTCAGAGCAGGAGTCTCCAACTCACATAACCGACTTCCGAAAATACCATATCTCTTATCTTTAAACGAGCAATTCTTGTATATATATATATATATATATATATATATATATATATATATATATATATATATATGTATATATATAATCTGAATCTCTGAAACGGCTCCAACGATTTTCATGAAATTTAGTATACAGGGGTTTTTGGTGGCGATAAATCGATCTAGCTAGGATTCATTTTTATAAAATGACGTTTTATTCGTGTTTTCAATGACCAACTTTTCGATAATTAACTTGAACATAAACTTATTATTTTAAACACAATTTACCAAAAATACCTAGCAAAGCTCGGTCAACCAGATATTATCCATACTAATATTATAAAGCTGCAGAGTTTGTCTGTTGTTTGGTTGAACGCGGTAATCTCAGAAACTACGAAATCGAATTAAAAAAATATATATATTGAGTAGCCTATTTTTTGAGAAAGGTTATAGGGTATATATTATCACGCTACGCTTAAAAAGAGAGTAGCAATGAAAAATGGATGAAAACTGGCAGGCAATTCGATGCGACGGGAAGGCCGGTCGCATCGAATTGCCTGCCAGTGGAGAAAAAATTAGACGCGAACGACATCGCAGGCAGAAGTTAGTAACATATAAATTCATACTTCAAGTTAAGTAAAGTTTTACATTTAGAAGTACTTCAAAATATGAAGTTTTGTTCGTGAATATTAACCGTAACCAAAGTCGTAGGTTTTCTAATTACAACTTACATATTTTACAAGACAAACAACAAACTGAAGGTTACAGTCGACAAACGATTGAAACTGAGGTGATTTAATTAAATCCCGAAGTTCTGCGACAACATCTGACCCTGATTTATTAGCTCGCTACGTGAAATATTCAGCGAATTAATACCAGTGAAACGATTTCCTTTTGGCTTTACTCAGCTGTAGAACTTTAACAGAACTTAATATCTTATATTATGATACTGAATTCATATTCCATTAACAATTAATGTAACATGTGTGTAACAATCAATTGTCTGGGAAACCTTTTACACATTTCAATTGTTTACCGATCAAGAACCAATTTAATTAGTGATTGTCTCATCAATCACCAGCCAGGTAATGATTAGTCAGTTCCCGTGATCATTTCTGATGACCAAATCATAATCTATATTTGATTGAATCCCTAGAGAAATATAAGTACTGGCAAAAGCAATAAAATGTGTGACATAAACTGTAGAAACTCATAAATGCGAAGAGGTTTTGCGTTATTTATCTTAATTTTAACTGGCCACAAAAACTTGCTTGCACCGGAAATATGTTACAGCAATATATTCCCAGTAATTACATATCTAGCATCAGGGTAGAATCATGATAGTTTTGAATGTTCTTTTACTCTTGATTTTCTTACACGTTAGAAGCATATCGAGCTCCTAGGCTCGTAGCTTCTTACCAAAGCTACAAAACGTACTACCATCTAAGTATGATGCATTCACATAAACTTGTTAATATTTAATTAATAATCATCATCAAATTTTCCACTCTATTGAACATCAAATACAAGGTTGTTAATTGTTTCGTATTTTTTAAAAATTGATGTGTTTCTAGAGAAAATATGGAAAGTAATTCCAACTTTGAAACGGCGATAATTATCATAACGTTGAAAGCATTGTTAGCTTACCAGCAGGCACCCAAAAATTCTTGGTGACTTTTTGTGTCACGTAAATACTTCGTTGATTAACTAAAATACATTTTAATAACTAAAATATACGAAAGTTCAGCTGTTTATCCTGTATGAGTGTAGATATTTGTCAGAAATGTATAATGTTTACTTTGCCATTACGTAGAATTTATGTATTGTTTGCCTAAGTTATATTAAAACATCAAAACTTATCTGAGAAATCAGCATCTAATAGAAAAAGTTTTGTAATAGTTCAAGATCTGTGATAAAAATAATTGAATATGGCACTTGGTAACCACAAAAGTTCAAATAACCGACAAGTAGCTAAACAAACATAGAACAAACAATATACTGAGACCAGTGACCACAACCTATAGATTTGTGACACACACATATCTTACGAATATGAAATTTCTCTCACTCACTTTTCAAAAATAATAGACTTTTGTCCTCGTGCATGCTTCTGTTTAACTCTATAACCACTATGTATCTAACATGACCGAAGCTTTTCTATAAAGTATATTGAAATCCTCAAATGTTTGTTGTTTCTCTCTCTGACTTTCTGTTACCGTGCCGGTATTGCTGTACAGATTCAATTAGAGAACTTAGTTTTAGAATAATAGCTGTTAACTTTGTCTATATTATTTTTAGAATGTTGAGCACACGGAAAGTGTTATTTGGTTTTTCTATTATGTTTCCTCAGTAACTGCCCGGAACTTTTGAAGTGGGTGGTGTGATATCCCCCAAAAAGCACATTAAGCTTTTGGTCCTGTGCCTAACGTCTCTTCACTCGTGACGAATTTATTGTTCCATCGGATTATGGAAGTGAAAGAAGAGTGGGTGCGTTTGTGTTTGCAAATACGCTTGTGCATTGTAATTTGTCCCGCATCGGTGGGTAATCTTATCTGATATTGACCGCCATGGCCGAAGTTGGATAAACATATTCAGTAATTCCTCAACATATAACAGTATATGTTGAGGAATTACTGAACATTTTTATTCTATACATTTCACTGGACAATAATTAAGTTTTTAAGTTGAAAAGTCGACATATTATACTGAATCGGAGTATCGTAAATAATGACTCGCATCTCATAGCAATAATTTAATTATTCAAATCATGCACTTGAATTAATTGATCTTTGAAAACCTGTTATACAATATGGAAACCACATATATGCAATATCTATATATATAAAATTCAAAGTCCTGAGTGACTGACTGACTGACTGACTGACTGACTGACTGATATATCAACGTACAGCCTAAACCGCTGCTCCTAGAGACATGAAATTTGGAGGGTGTGTTCTTTGTAAAGAGTAAATATCCACTAAGAAAGGGTTTTTTGAAATTCTACCCCTAAGAGGGTGAAATGGGGGGTTGAAGTTTCTATGAAACTTTTTATTCTCTGGGTCGATTGACACAAAAATTGGTAAACATACTCTTCAAGTATAATTATGAGACACGTGTATCATAGTTTTTCCAAAATCATCCCTTTACTGAGTCAAATAGGGCTTCGAATATCCTACGTGGCGTAGTAGACGGACGCATGGCGTGCGGGGCAGCCCGGGGAGCGCATTGTTGTCACCGGTGTCCAATCTCAACCAAGGTAACGGGGATGTATCAAATATGTAACTGATATTAATATGAACTAATATTTGCAAGTAATAAGTAAGTACATGTAAAAACGCGTTTGTTTCTGTATTAAATAAAATTAAATAACTACAGTGACTATTGTTAAATACATACGTATGCAACTTTATAAGTAAAACGAATTGGGCACATACATCTGTACGTTCAGTGAGTAATAATGCGACTTTAGTTTATACATTAAAGTAAAACATAACTACCAAGCCACAATCATCAATGAAATTCTCTTGAGATCGTTCGAAGGAGTTGAAAATCATTATAAATCAGTGGACTCCAGTGATAAACCACGGTGACGCCATACATTACCGGGTTGAGTTTCTTAACACATTGAAGCCTCCAGGTCTAAAAACTGATATATTAAAATTTAGAGTTGGCGTCCCAGTATGTTGCTGCGTAATCTAAACCCGCCAAAAATATGCAATGACACCAGGCTGCGAGTGAAAATATTGCAACGAAATGTTATCGAGGCAACTATACGGACAGGTTGTTCCAGAGAGAAGTCTGTGTTTATTCCGAGGATTTTTTTTTCGATAGGAAATCATCAAATGACTTCTCCCGCTATTGGGCGGAGCGGAAGGGCGTGTCAGACTTTTCCTGACTAAAACCCACCCGTGTTCCTTCAGTTGCCCATGTGCCAGGGTCACGGTATCTCTTTCGAACAATCTCGCGACCCTGGCAGGCATCGGTCCTAGCAGACCCCTTCAATGGTGCTGACATCTCTCTGAGGCGTGCGTGGAACACTACGTGCCGTCGACTCGAGCCTGGTCCTTACCGGGCGGCAAGCTATCCATTGCTTGCCGCCCGCAAGTTCGCGCCTACGGTGGCCGGGAGTCTTCTTTTGACTCCCGACGCCCGGGGCGTCTCCTCCTGCGGCGGCTAGGGACGTGAGTGCTCAGAGCCTGCCACTCCCTCACGCACCTCACCTCCTCCTTCGCGAGCATTACTGCTTCGCAGAAGGAGGTGACGGCTTCCCATGTCCTCTCGCTCCGTACCATGGCTCGCACCAGGGCCGGACGCGAGAGGTCGCCGCCGCCGATCACCTCCACGAGGACACGGCGGTGCTCCGCCCAGGCAGGGCACACCTTCACCGTGTTCTCCAGATGATCTTTGCAATGGAAACACCCGGGCGTTTCCTCCCGCTTTATCCTGAACAGGAATCCACCGAAGCACCCATGCCCGCTGAGAACCTGCGTCAGGCGGAAGGTGAGGACGCCGTGGTGCCTCTCTATCCACTCCTCAAAGAGGAGACTTACCGCGTCAATTGTGGCTTGCCCAGCGCTGGGTTGCGACAATCGTACCCGTCATGTCGCCATGAGATCACACCAGAGCTCTTTCCACCGTGCCGCGATTTGTCGCGGCAGCGGAGTTTCGCCCCGGCGTTTCACCCCGGCGTTTCGCCTCCTCGCGCCACTACCACACTGCTTTTCACACGGTCAGGTGCAGACCAGTGGCCTGGTGATTCTAGCAGCTGAAGTAAAAACAAAAAATATTTTTTACAAAGAAATACTGCGGTAGGCATAGTATTTCGTTGTAAACGATATTAATTGATTATTATCCACTTTTGGTTGTCTCCTGAATAAATCTTTTCACACACGCTTTGAGTTTTGTTTAAACTATACTACTCTCATCCCAGAGATTAGTTAAGTTGTACGAAGAACTTCATCCTATTTGTTTGGGATATTGTCAGTTTGTATATTAAATTGAGAGGTGGTGAGAGCGTGGATGTTTGTTTTGAAAAAAAAAAAATAATGCCGCGGGCAGAAGCTATACATAATAAACCAATGAAATAAACACAGGCAACACAATTCTGTTGTAATTATATTACATGCATATTGCATACGTGTCGAATTCATAAAGATGATGCTATACGCTATCCTATGGAGCTCTTAAATTTATTTAATCCATCTGGTGTCCATCTCACACTTATCCTCAAAGTGGGTGCTCCAGAAATGCTATCACGAAATCTCAATCCGGCCAAGTTGTGCAATGGGACCAGGTCACGTGTGAAAACCTCACATCAAAACGTGGTAGAGGTTCTGCCATTGTATTTACTGGCTGTGCTCAAGGTGAATCAGTGTACTATATACCGCAGATACCACTAATGCCGTCGGAGTACCCATTCGAGTTTAAAAGGCTGCAGTCCCCTTACGGTATGTTTTGCAATGACGATTAATAAGTCTCGGGGACAGTCACTTAAAACAGCGGGATATCATCTTAGAGGGGACTGCTTCTCGCACAGCTAGGTTTACGTGGCCTTCTCGAGAGTGAGCTCATCTAGCAGCCTGGTTGTATTAGCACCTGAAGGCAGAGCCTATAAAGTAGATATAAAGAGATACTTTGCGTATAAACTAAAAAATAAATAGTCTTTAACCCTTGTGAACAGCAATGTAAGTAAAATCGTCATTTGAATAGTTTAGGTAAAAATATTTTCAAAATTCCCAGGGAATAAAGAATATTTTCGCTTTAAAGTTGCCTTCACATTTGGCATGCAAGTAGGTAATTTGCCGTTTAGTTATATATTCCGTCAATATTGTTATGTTTTAGAAATACTTATCCTACAACAATCATTATCAATCCGAACGCTGCTCCTTATATAACACAAAGCAAGCAGTGCAATAACCCATTGTTTACCTGGATAAACACAAAGGGTACTTAAAATCACGGTAATACGTTCCTGTGGGATATTTTTCGACATCCACGCGGGCGAAGCCGCGGGCAGAAGCTAGTAAATATATAAAATTCAAAGTCCTGAGTGACTGACTGACTGACTGACTGATATATCAACGTACAGCCTAAACCGCTGCTCCTAGAGACATGAAATTTGGAGGGTGTGTTCTTTGTAAAGAGTAAATATCCACTAAGAAAGGGTTTTTTGAAATTCTACCCCTAAGAGGGTGAAATGGGGGGTTGAAGTTTCTATGAAACTTTTTATTCTCTGGGTCGATTGACACAAAAATTGGTAAACATACTCTTCAAGTATAATTATGAGACGCGTGTATCATAGTTTTTCCAAAATCATCCCTTTACTGAGTCAAATAGGGCTTCGAATATCCTACGTGGCGTAGTAGACGGACGCATGGCGTGCGGGGCAGCCCGGGGAGCGCATTGTTGTCACCGGTGTCCAATCTCAACCAAGGTAACGGGGATGTAACTGATATTAATATGAACTAATATTTGCAAGTAATAAGTAAGTACATGTAAAAACGCGTTTGTTTCTGTATTAAATAAAATTAAATAACTACAGTGACTATTGTTAAATACATACGTATGCAACTTTATAAGTAAAACGAATTGGGCACATACATCTGTACGTTCAGTGAGTAATAATGCGACTTTAGTTTATACATTAAAGTAAAACATAACTACCAAGCCACAATCATCAATGAAATTCTCTTGAGATCGTTCGAAGGAGTTGAAAATCATTATAAATCAATCAGTGGACTCCAGTGATAAACCACGGTGACGCCATACATTACCGGGTTGAGTTTCTTAACACATTGAAGCCTCCAGGTCTAAAAACTGATATATTAAAATTTAGAGTTGGCGTCCCAGTATGTTGCTGCGTAATCTAAACCCGCCAAAAATATGCAATGACACCAGGCTGCGAGTGAAAATATTGCAACGAAATGTTATCGAGGCAACTATACGGACAGGTTGTTCCAGAGAGAAGTCTGTGTTTATTCCGAGGATTTTTTTTTTCGATAGGAAATCATCAAATGACTTCTCCCGCTATTGGGCGGAGCGGGAGGGCGTGTCAGACTTTTCCTGACTAAAACCCACCCGTGTTCCTTCAGTTGCCCATGTGCCAGGGTCACGGTATCTCTTTCGAACAATCTCGCGACCCTGGCAGGCATCGGTCCTAGCAGACCCCTTCAATGGTGCTGACATCTCTCTGAGGCATGCGTGGAACACTACGTGCCGTCGACTCGAGCCTGGTCCTTACCGGGCGGCAAGCTATCCATTGCTTGCCGCCCGCAAGTTCGCGCCTACGGTGGCCGGGAGTCTTCTTTTGACTCCCGACGCCCGGGGCGTCTCCTCCTGCGGCGGCTAGGGACGTGAGGGCTCAGAGCCTGCCACTCCCTCACGCACCTCACCTCCTCCTTCGCGAGCATTACTGCTTCGCAGAAGGAGGTGACGGCTTTCCATGTCCTCTCGCTCCGTACCATGGCTCGCACCAGGGCCGGACGCGAGAGGTCGCCGCCGCCGATCACCTCCACGAGGACACGGCGGTGCTCCGCCCAGGCAGGGCACACCTTCACCGTGTTCTCCAGACGATCTTTGCAATGGAAACACCCGGGCGTTTCCTCCCGCTTTATCCTGAACAGGAATCCACCGAAGCACCCATGCCCGCTGAGAACCTGCGTCAGGCGGAAGTTGAGGATGCCGTGGTGCCTCTCTATCCACTCCTCAAAGAGGAGACTTACCGCCGCAATTGTGGCTTGCCCAGCGCTGGGTTGCGACAATCGTACCCGTCATGTCGCCATGAGATCACACCAGAGCTCTTTCCACCGTGCCGCGATTTGTCGCGGCAGCGGAGTTTCGCCCCGGCGTTTCACCCCGGCGTTTCGCCTCCTCGCGCCACTACCACACTGCTTTTCACACGGTCTGGTGCAGACCAGTGGCCTGGTGATTCTAGCAGCTGAAGTAAAAACAAAAAATATTTTTTACAAAGAAATACTGCGGTAGGCATAGTATTTCGTTGTAAACGATATTAATTGATTATTATCCACTTTTGGTTGTCTCCTGAATAAATCTTTTCACACACGCTTTGAGTTTTTTTTAAACTATACTACTCTCATCCCAGAGATTAGTTAAGTTGTACGAAGAACTTCGTCCTATTTGTTTGGGATATTGTCAGTTTGTATATTAAATTGAGAGGTGGTGAGAGCGTGGATGTTTGTTTTGAAAAAAAAAAAATAATGCCGCGGGCAGAAGCTATACATAATAAACCAATGAAATAAACACAGGCAACAAAATTCTGTTGTAATTATATTACTTGCATATTGCATACGTGTCGAATTCATAAAGATGATGCTATACGCTATCCTATGGAGCTCTTAAATTTATTTAATCCATCTGGTGTCCATTTCACACTTATCCTCAAAGTGGGTGCTCCAGAAATGCTATCACGAAATCTCAATCCGGCCAAGTTGTGCAATGGGACCAGGTCACGTGTGAAAACCTCACATCAAAACGTGGTAGAGGTTCCGCCATTGTATTTACTGGCTGTGCTCAAGGTGAATCGGTGTACTATATACCGCAGATACCACTAATGCCGTCGGAGTACCCATTCGAGTTTAAAAGGCTGCAGTCCCCTTACGGTATGTTTTGCAATGACGATTAATAAGTCTCGGGGACAGTCACTTAAAACAGCGGGATATCATCTTAGAGGGGACTGCTTCTCGCACAGCCAGGTTTACGTGGCCTTCTCGAGAGTGAGCTCATCTAGCAGCCTGGTTGTATTAGCACCTGAAGGCAGAGCCTCTAAAGTAGATATAAAGAGATACTTTGCGTATAAACTAAAAAATAAATAGTCTTTAACCCCTGTGAACAGCAATGTAAGTAAAATCGTCATTTGAATAGTTTAGGTAAAAATATTTTCAAAATTCCCAGGGAATAAAGAATATTTTCGCTTTAAAGTTGCCTTCACATTTGGCATGCAAGTAGGTAATTTGCCGTTTAGTTATATATTCCGTCAATATTGTTATGTTTTAGAAATACTTATCCTACAACAATCATTATCAATCCGAACGCTGCTCCTTATATAACACAAAGCAAGCAGTGCAATAACCCATTGTTTACCTGGATAAACACAAAGGGTACTTAAAATCACGGTAATACGTTCCTGTGGGATATTTTTCGACAACCACGCGGGCGAAGCCGCGGGCAGAAGCTAGTATGCAATAAATTAAACCACATACTTGTTATCGCCTTTTCTGACGATACACAAAAAAATGGATGAAATCGGTCCAGTAATTAGGTAAAAAACTAGAGTTCTAATTCTGATCAAATTTGAACACTCTGTAGAATTGGAACACTAGGTCAATGATTCAATGAACTTGAATCCTTGAACATTGAAAAGCGACGTTGCCATACAGTGCAAACTATCACGACGCTGTTACGTATTCTACTTACCTATTTGCCTAAAATGTAAAATCGGTACACCTACCGACAAGCTAGAATTTAAAAAAATTGTTTATTTCAATTAAAAAAGAAAAAAATATTAAAATGTAATACATTTTATTTCAACGTTCGAGTGCGCAAACTAAGTGTGTATGGAGGCCGCGGACAGCATCGCCCGACTCCCCGCGTGATATCCGCCGCTGCCGCACAGTGGGGCCAAATGGGTTTTTTTGTTTCAAAAAGGGCTGGAGGTCACAGTTTTAAACCAATTACAACGATTTTTTTTTAAACACTTAGAAATGAATTCCAAAGAGAATGTCGGAGCCTGATTAAAGAAAAAAAAATTACTCTATGAATGACATAACCTTAAATGCTCAATTTTTTTTTCTCATTGTTGGTGTAGAAAGCGTCCAATAACGTCGAAAGTTACTGAAAACCGTAGGAAAATAGTTGTAAGAATTACGAGCCATATTTCAGGGGCCATAGTTTCAGAGATTTTACATGAGAAAAAATATTTGAGCATTTAAGGTTACTTATGTCATTAATAAGGTATTTTTTTTTTAATCAGGCTCCGAAATTGTCTTTGGAAATCATTTCTGGGTGTTTTAAAAATAACCAATTACAATTGGTTTAAAATTGTGACCTCTAGCCTTTTTTGAAACAAAACAACTCATTTGGCCCCACTGTGCGCCGTTGCTCTACGCAAATACATTCGTTTCTTGAAATATATGGAATTTAACCACTTGACAGTCCGGCCGCGCGAAAAAATATACCGTCAACAGTCCGCGCCCGCGGGACACGATTCAGTCGCATATCGCCGGGCGCCATCGCGACATAGAAATGTTTATATCTCGCAAACTATATAAGCATTGTCAAAATAAAAGCTACGATCGGAAAGCTGATTTAATAAAGAATTTGGGAATGATAAGAATACGAGCCAAAATGTATAAAATAATATGGTATTTTTAACTTGAATCAACCATTCTGACTATTTTTTATAAACAAATATTATATTTATGATGACTACTACAAATATATCGTAAAGTCTATAATTAAACTATTTTAGTGAAAACTAGACTAATTCTTCTATCTGGAGGTGCCAAAATCATTGTTTCGGTAATAATTTAAAGTCAAAACTATCCAAACAAAAGACACCGTCGACCCAAACTTTTATCGGGGATCGTAAATCGATCGTGCTTAAAATCTAATATACTCGTTCAAAAATGATGCAATCTGCTATGAATGTAAAATATTTGTTTAACTGCATTGTAATAAATAAATAACACTTCAAATAATCTTATTTTGTGAGTTGTGAAGTAATTTTACACACGAATGTCGCCCATGGGAAACATCAGTTTGTTTATAATTTTCCAATCAACTTATTACGATAGTTAATTATTTGTTGTTATAATCTTACAACATTAACACAAAGCCCAAATCTTAAAGATCATTTTAGTATATAATTAAGTACTTACGACACGATAAATATCCAAAAATCGACACAAACACTTCGCACACACAACAACACGACAGCCGCGTACCAAGACTGACGTTCCGGCGCTTTTTTCGCTACAACTTTCACAAGAAGTATAGTATTGTTCACACACAAGCATTCCGTGGTTTGTTGGAGTGACATAATAATAGAGGTTTTGTTCAATTTGTTCTCATAGTATCGACAAATCGGAAAAATCGGGACAGTGCCGTGAAATTTGAAACTGGCAACTAAAGTGGCCACGGACTGCTGAGAGTAGTTTCACTTTGGCAACTATAGTGGCCAAGGACTGTCAAGTGGTTAATACTATGATGGTTCGGCCTACTCCCTCTCACAGACAGGAAACCTGTGCAGTTAATGTGTGCAGGAAACGTTAGGCTGATTATTAAATTTAATATTTATGTTGTATTTTTTCGATACATGAATACTTGAAATTACTGTTATAAAATACTGGCATTCAGCTGCATCCGGTTAGACTGGAAGCTGATTAGTACTTGGAAATTAGCAATTTCCTTTTGACCTGCCACGGCCGAAATTTTGTTTTGCAATTTAGACAAACATAACCTATCATCACTGGCACGCGCTAACATTTCCTGCGCGTGTACGTAGGCAGCGGTGTCTTTGGCGGTATCTTGCAACAGACGGCTCGAGACATGCGGTGTTTTTCAAAGGCGGCGGTTATTGTGAACGAATTTTGCGGGTAAGGTTTTAACACCTGTTATTGACTATCTATATATATAAAATTCAAAGTCCTGAGTGACTGACTGACTGACTGACTGACTGATATATCAACGTACAGCCTAAACCGCTGGTCCTAGAGACATGAAATTTGGAGGGTGTGTTCTTTGTAAAGAGTAAATATCCACTAAGAAAGGGTTTTTTGAAATTCTACCCCTAAGAGGGTGAAATGGGGGGTTGAAGTTTCTATGAAACTTTTTATTCTCTGGGTCGATTGACACAAAAATTGGTAAACATACTCTTCAAGTATAATTATGAGACGCGTGTATCATAGTTTTTCCAAAATCATCCCTTTACTGAGTCAAATAGGGCTTCGAATATCCTACGTGGCGTAGTAGACGGACGCATGGCGTGCGGGGCAGCCCGGGGAGCGCATTGTTGTCACCGGTGTCCAATCTCAACCAAGGTAACGGGGATGTAACTGATATTAATATGAACTAATATTTGCAAGTAATAAGTAAGTACATGTAAAAACGCGTTTGTTTCTGTATTAAATAAAATTAAATAACTACAGTGACTATTGTTAAATACATACGTATGCAACTTTATAAGTAAAACGAATTGGGCACATACATCTGTACGTTCAGTGAGTAATAATGCGACTTTAGTTTATACATTAAAGTAAAACATAACTACCAAGCCACAATCATCAATGAAATTCTCTTGAGATCGTTCGAAGGAGTTGAAAATCATTATAAATCAATCAGTGGACTCCAGTGATAAACCACGGTGACGCCATACATTACCGGGTTGAGTTTCTTAACACATTGAAGCCTCCAGGTCTAAAAACTGATATATTAAAATTTAGAGTTGGCGTCCCAGTATGTTGCTGCGTAATCTAAACCCGCCAAAAATATGCAATGACACCAGGCTGCGAGTGAAAATATTGCAACGAAATGTTATCGAGGCAACTATACGGACAGGTTGTTCCAGAGAGAAGTCTGTGTTTATTCCGAGGATTTTTTTTTCGATAGGAAATCATCAAATGACTTCTCCCGCTATTGGGCGGAGCGGGAGGGCGTGTCAGACTTTTCCTGACTAAAACCCACCCGTGTTCCTTCAGTTGCCCATGTGCCAGGGTCACGGTATCTCTTTCGAACAATCTCGCGACCCTGGCAGGCATCGGTCCTAGCAGACCCCTTCAATGGTGCTGACATCTCTCTGAGGCGTGCGTGGAACACTACGTGCCGTCGACTTGAGCCTGGTCCTTACCGGGCGGCAAGCTATCCATTGCTTGCCGCCCGCAAGTTCGCGCCTACGGTGGCCGGGAGTCTTCTTTTGACTCCCGACGCCCGGGGCGTCTCCTCCTGCGGCGGCTAGGGACGTGAGGGCTCAGAGCCTGCCACTCCCTCACGCACCTCACCTCCTCCTTCGCGAGCATTACTGCTTCGCAGAAGGAGGTGACGGCTTTCCATGTCCTCTCGCTCCGTACCATGGCTCGCACCAGGGCCGGACGCGAGAGGTCGCCGCCGCCAATCACCTCCACGAGGACACGGCGGTGCTCCGCCCAGGCAGGGCACACCTTCACCGTGTTCTCCAGACGATCTTTGCAATGGAAACACCCGGGCGTTTCCTCCCGCTTTATCCTGAACAGGAATCCACCGAAGCACCCATGCCCGCTGAGAACCTGCGTCAGGCGGAAGTTGAGGATGCCGTGGTGCCTCTCTATCCACTCCTCAAAGAGGAGACTTACCGCCGCAATTGTGGCTTGCCCAGCGCTGGGTTGCGACAATCGTACCCGTCATGTCGCCATGAGATCACACCAGAGCTCTTTCCACCGTGCCGCGATTTGTCGCGGCAGCGGAGTTTCGCCCCGGCGTTTCACCCCGGCGTTTCGCCTCCTCGCGCCACTACCACACTGCTTTTCACACGGTCTGGTGCAGACCAGTGGCCTGGTGATTCTAGCAGCTGAAGTAAAAACAAAAAATATTTTTTACAAAGAAATACTGCGGTAGGCATAGTATTTCGTTGTAAACGATATTAATTGATTATTATCCACTTTTGGTTGTCTCCTGAATAAATCTTTTCACACACGCTTTGAGTTTTTTTTAAACTATACTACTCTCATCCCAGAGATTAGTTAAGTTGTACGAAGAACTTCATCCTATTTGTTTGGGATATTGTCAGTTTGTATATTAAATTGAGAGGTGGTGAGAGCGTGGATGTTTGTTTTGAAAAAAAAAAAATAATGCCGCGGGCAGAAGCTATACATAATAAACCAATGAAATAAACACAGGCAACAAAATTCTGTTGTAATTATATTACATGCATATTGCATACGTGTCGAATTCATAAAGATGATGCTATACGCTATCCTATGGAGCTCTTAAATTTATTTAATCCATCTGGTGTCCATCTCACACTTATCCTCAAAGTGGGTGCTCCAGAAATGCTATCACGATATCTCAATCCGGCCAAGTTGTGCAATGGGACCAGGTCACGTGTGAAAACCTCACATCAAAACGTGGTAGAGGTTCCGCCATTGTATTTACTGGCTGTGCTCAAGGTGAATCGGTGTACTATATACCGCAGATACCACTAATGCCGTCGGAGTACCCATTCGAGTTTAAAAGGCTGCAGTCCCCTTACGGTATGTTTTGCAATGACGATTAATAAGTCTCGGGGACAGTCACTTAAAACAGCGGGATATCATCTTAGAGGGGACTGCTTCTCGCACAGCCAGGTTTACGGGGCCTTCTCGAGAGTGAGCTCATCTAGCAGCCTGGTTGTATTAGCACCTGAAGGCAGAGCCACTAAAGTAAATATAAAGAGATACTTTGCGTATAAACTAAAAAATAAATAGTCTTTAACCCCTGTGAACAGCAATGTAAGTAAAATCGTCATTTGAATAGTTTAGGTAAAAATATTTTCAAAATTCCCAGGGAATAAAGAATATTTTCGCTTTAAAGTTGCCTTCACATTTGGCATGCAAGTAGGTAATTTGCCGTTTAGTTATATATTCCGTCAATATTGTTATGTTTTAGAAATACTTATCCTACAACAATCATTATCAATCCGAACGCTGCTCCTTATATAACACAAAGCAAGCAGTGCAATAACCCATTGTTTACCTGGATAAACACAAAGGGTACTTAAAATCACGGTAATACGTTCCTGTGGGATATTTTTCGACAACCACGCGGGCGAAGCCGCGGGCAGAAGCTAGTATTAAATAAAACACCAAAAATTAAAAAAGTGAAATTTTCAAACAAAATAAATATCAAAATAAATTCTATAAAACTAAACCCTCTGTTTAGAAAACGTACCTTGATCTCAGGAAGAGCGGCAACTGCGCACGCGGGTGACATCAAATGGCGGCTTTTTTGTCAGCGCTGGCGTTTGATCGTTTGTCAATGTTCGATGAAATCAAAATTCACTTAGTTCATTTTTACCGCCACGTTTTTATTTCGCGATAACTGAACTGAACTAACTAAATTAACTATTGCACATTAGTAAAAAAAAGTAAACTTAAATTTTCAAATTTTCAAAATTTTCACCACGTTTCTGAATGCACAAGTTACATCGCCGCACAATGTTGTCCCGAAGCCTGCTCTACAAATTTCGTTCAGGATCTAGAGCCATGGCTTTTAATTTGTCAAAGGCAGCGGCAATACGATTGCGCAGTTCATCTTCGGTTTCGGAGACCCGCGAGTAAACTTCACTTTTAATAAAGCCCCATAAAAAGAAGTCTAGAGGAGTGAGGGCGGGCGACCGAGCTGGCCACCTGTGGGGGCCATAGCGCCCAATCCATTGTTTGCCGAACATGGTGTTAAGCCGCTCTCTCGCGACGAGTACGGAGTGTGGAGGAGCTCCGTCTAACCGGAACCATATCCGCCTGAAAGTTACCACAGGCAATCTTTCCAAATATCGTGCTATGGGGCCGTTAAGAAGATCTAGAAACTTCTGTGCATTCAGGTTTCCGTTGATAAAAACAGAACCGAATATTTGATCCCGTGAATGCGGCAGGCATTCACGGGATCAAATATTCGGTTCAAACATTAACGGAAAAACGGTACTGATGAGCTGATTCTCTAAATAAATGGGGATTCGTATGGCTACAGTGACGCATGGTTTGTCGGTTCCACATGCCGTTCCGAGTAAACGTGCTTCATCTGTCCAAAACACATCTGATAAAAAATTTTGGTCTTGAGAGATTTTTTCAAGTACCCAGCGGCAATAAAACTCTCTAATCGGCTTATCACGGGGCAGCAGCGCCTGAACCTTTGCATTTTACCGTCCATAAGGACGTATTTTGTTCCTTTTCAGTATTTGATGTATTGTTCTATGGCTCACTCTAAACACACGCCCAGCTTGTCTAAGGCTGCAAGTTGGGTTCCGATCGAAATGGTCTAAGACTCGTTGTTCAAAAGAGGATGGAACGTGACGCGGAGCAACTCCTTCATGAGTGTTCGGCACTATGTGTTGATACTACCAAAACACTAAAATACAAGCATTTTTGTGTTATTCGATTGTTTTAATATTTTTAACGATTAACAAATTATTGATTGGATTAAGTATTAAAAAAGTTTTAGTAATTTTAACGATTGGACTTAAGAAACTACCGTTTTGTGAGTGATTTCCTGACTAGCAAACGTGTAAGTAGGTATGATTTTTTTTAATAGGTTGCTTCTACGTAACTTATAAAATTGTTATTGTTTACTTCTACTTCATTAATTTTATCTCTAAATCTACTGAATATTTAACAAGAACTTACACAACACACTTAAATAAAGAAGCTGTATAGCTATACATACTTAGGGCATAGTGTTTTTAGAATTATCACAAGAGCACGATAATTCTAATTAAAACACTACGCCCTAAGTATTTAAAGCTAACAGTTTTTTTTTTTTTTGTTTATCGATAATTATTCCCTAACTAGCTTCTGCCCGCGGCTTCGCCCGCGTGGATGTCGAAAAATATCCCACAGGAACGTATTACCGTGATTTTAAGTACCCTTTGTGTTTATCCAGGTAAACAATGGGTTATTGCACTGCTTGCTTTGTGTTATATAAGGAGCAGCGTTCGGATTGATAATGATTGTTGTAGGATAAGTATTTCTAAAACATAACAATATTGACGGAATATATAACTAAACGGCAAATTACCTACTTGCATGCCAAATGTGAAGGCAACTTTAAAGCGAAAATATTCTTTATTCCCTGGGAATTTTGAAAATATTTTTACCTAAACTATTCAAATGACGATTTTACTTACATTGCTGTTCACAAGGGTTAAAGACTATTTATTTTTTAGTTTATACGCAAAGTAATAGTTAAGTGACTGTCCCCGAGACTTATTAATCGTCATTGCAAAACATACCGTAAGGGGACTGCAGCCTTTTAAACTCGAATGGGTACTCCGACGGCATTAGTGGTATCTGCGGTATATAGTACACTGATTCACCTTGAGCACAGCCAGTAAATACAATGGCGGAACCTCTACCACGTTTTGATGTGAGGTTTTCACACGTGACCTGGTCCCATTGCACAACTTGGCCGGATTGAGATTTCGTGATAGCATTTCTGGAGCACCCACTTTGAGGATAAGTGTGAGATGGACACCAGATGGATTAAATAAATTTAAGAGCTCCATAGGATAGCGTATAGCATCATCTTTATGAATTCGACACGTATGCAATATGCATGTAATATAATTACAACAGAATTGTGTTGCCTGTGTTTATTTCATTGGTTTATTATGTATAGCTTCTGCCCGCGGCATTATTTTTTTTTTTTCAAAACATACATCCACGCTCTCACCACCTCTCAATTTAATATACAAACTGACAATATCCCAAACAAATAGGACGAAGTTCTTCGTACAACTTAACTAATCTCTGGGATGAGAGTAGTATAGTTTAAAAAAAACTCAAAGCGTGTGTGAAAAGATTTATTCAGGAGACAACCAAAAGTGGATAATAATCAATTAATATCGTTTACAACGAAATACTATGCCTACCGCAGTATTTCTTTGTAAAAAATATTTTTTGTTTTTACTTCAGCTGCTAGAATCACCAGGCCACTGGTCTGCACCTGACCGTGTGAAAAGCAGTGTGGTAGTGGCGCGAGGAGGCGAAACGCCGGGGTGAAACGCCGGGGCGAAACTCCGCTGCCGCGACAAATCGCGGCACGGTGGAAAGAGCTCTGGTGTGATCTCATGGCGACATGACGGGTACGATTGTCGCAACCCAGCGCTGGGCAAGCCACAATTGACGCGGTAAGTCTCCTCTTTGAGGAGTGGATAGAGAGGCACCACGGCGTCCTCACCTTCCGCCTGACGCAGGTTCTCAGCGGGCATGGGTGCTTCGGTGGATTCCTGTTCAGGATAAAGCGGGAGGAAACGCCCGGGTGTTTCCATTGCAAAGATCATCTGGAGAACACGGTGAAGGTGTGCCCTGCCTGGGCGGAGCACCGCCGTGTCCTCGTGGAGGTGATCGGCGGCGGCGACCTCTCGCGTCCGGCCCTGGTGCGAGCCATGGTACGGAGCGAGAGGACATGGGAAGCCGTCACCTCCTTCTGCGAAGCAGTAATGCTCGCGAAGGAGGTGGTGAGGTGCGTGAGGGAGTGGCAGGCTCTGAGCACTCACGTCCCTAGCCGCCGCAGGAGGAGACGCCCCGGGCGTCGGGAGTCAAAAGAAGACTCCCGGCCACCGTAGGCGCGAACTTGCGGGCGGCAAGCAATGGATAGCTTGCCGCCCGGTAAGGACTAGGCTCGAGTCGACGGCACGTAGTGTTCCACGCACGCCTCAGAGAGATGTCAGCACCATTGAAGGGGTCTGCTAGGACCGATGCCTGCCAGGGTCGCGAGATTGTTCGAAAGAGATACCGTGACCCTGGCACATGGGCAACTGAAGGAACACGGGTGGGTTTTAGTCAGGAAAAGTCTGACACGCCCTTCCGCTCCGCCCAATAGCGGGAGAAGTCATTTGATGATTTCCTATCGAAAAAAAAATCCTCGGTATAAACACAGACTTCTCTCTGGAACAACCTGTCCGTATAGTTGCCTCGATAACATTTCGTTGCAATATTTTCACTCGCAGCCTGGTGTCATTGCATATTTTTGGCGGGTTTAGATTACGCAGCAACATACTGGGACGCCAACTCTAAATTTTAATATATCAGTTTTTAGACCTGGAGGCTTCAATGTGTTAAGAAACTCAACCCGGTAATGTATGGCGTCACCGTGGTTTATCACTGGAGTCCACTGATTTATAATGATTTTCAACTCCTTCGAACGATCTCAAGAGAATTTCATTGATGATTGTGGCTTGGTAGTTATGTTTTACTTTAATGTATAAACTAAAGTCGCATTATTACTCACTGAACGTACAGATGTATGTGCCCAATTCGTTTTACTTATAAAGTTGCATACGTATGTATTTAACAATAGTCACTGTAGTTATTTAATTTTATTTAATACAGAAACAAACGCGTTTTTACATGTACTTACTTATTACTTGCAAATATTAGTTCATATTAATATCAGTTACATATTTGATACATCCCCGTTACCTTGGTTGAGATTGGACACCGGTGACAACAATGCGCTCCCCGGGCTGCCCCGCACGCCATGCGTCCGTCTACTACGCCACGTAGGATATTCGAAGCCCTATTTGACTCAGTAAAGGGATGATTTTGGAAAAACTATGATACACGTGTCTCATAATTATACTTGAAGAGTATGTTTACCAATTTTTGTGTCAATCGACCCAGAGAATAAAAAGTTTCATAGAAACTTCAACCCCCCATTTCACCCTCTTAGGGGTAGAATTTCAAAAATCCCTTTCTTAGTGGATATTTACTCTTTACAAAGAACACACCCTCCAAATTTCATGTCTCTAGGAGCAGCGGTTTAGGCTGTACGTTGATATATCAGTCAGTCAGTCAGTCAGTCAGTCAGTCAGTCACTCAGGACTTTGAATTTTATATATATAGACTAGCTTCTGCCCGCGGCTTCGCCCGCGTGGATGTCGAAAAATATCCCACAGGAACGTATTACCGTGATTTTAAGTACCCTTTGTGTTTATCCAGGTAAACAATGGGTTATTGCACTGCTTGCTTTGTGTTATATAAGGAGCAGCGTTCGGATTGATAATGATTGTTGTAGGATAAGTATTTCTAAAACATAACAATATTGACGGAATATATAACTAAACGGCAAATTACCTACTTGCATGCCAAATGTGAAGGCAACTTTAAAGCGAAAATATTCTTTATTCCCTGGGAATTTTGAAAATATTTTTACCTAAACTATTCAAATGACGATTTTACTTACATTGCTGTTCACAAGGGTTAAAGACTATTTATTTTTTAGTTTATACGCAAAGTATCTCTTTATATCTACTTTAGAGGCTCTGCCTTCAGGTGCTAATACAACCAGGCTGCTAGATGAGCTCACTCTCGAGAAGGCCACGTAAACCTGGCTGTGCGAGAAGCAGTCCCCTCTAAGATGATATCCCGCTGTTTTAAGTGACTGTCCCCGAGACTTATTAATCGTCATTGCAAAACATACCGTAAGGGGACTGCAGCCTTTTAAACTCGAATGGGTACTCCGACGGCATTAGTGGTATCTGCGGTATATAGTACACTGATTCACCTTGAGCACAGCCAGTAAATACAATGGCGGAACCTCTACCACGTTTTGATGTGAGGTTTTCACACGTGACCTGGTCCCATTGCACAACTTGGCCGGATTGAGATTTCGTGATAGCATTTCTGGAGCACCCACTTTGAGGATAAGTGTGAGATGGACACCAGATGGATTAAATAAATTTAAGAGCTCCATAGGATAGCGTATAGCATCATCTTTATGAATTCGACACGTATGCAATATGCATGTAATATAATTACAACAGAATTGTGTTGCCTGTGTTTATTTCATTGGTTTATTATGTATAGCTTCTGCCCGCGGCATTATTTTTTTTTTTTCAAAACATACATCCACGCTCTCACCACCTCTCAATTTAATATACAAACTGACAATATCCCAAACAAATAGGACGAAGTTCTTCGTACAACTTAACTAATCTCTGGGATGAGAGTAGTATAGTTTAAAAAAAACTCAAAGCGTGTGTGAAAAGATTTATTCAGGAGACAACCAAAAGTGGATAATAATCAATTAATATCGTTTACAACGAAATACTATGCCTACCGCAGTATTTCTTTGTAAAAAATATTTTTTGTTTTTACTTCAGCTGCTAGAATCACCAGGCCACTGGTCTGCACCTGACCGTGTGAAAAGCAGTGTGGTAGTGGCGCGAGGAGGCGAAACGCCGGGGTGAAACGCCGGGGCGAAACTCCGCTGCCGCGACAAATCGCGGCACGGTGGAAAGAGCTCTGGTGTGATCTCATGGCGACATGACGGGTACGATTGTCGCAACCCAGCGCTGGGCAAGCCACAATTGACGCGGTAAGTCTCCTCTTTGAGGAGTGGATAGAGAGGCACCACGGCGTCCTCACCTTCCGCCTGACGCAGGTTCTCAGCGGGCATGGGTGCTTCGGTGGATTCCTGTTCAGGATAAAGCGGGAGGAAACGCCCGGGTGTTTCCATTGCAAAGATCATCTGGAGAACACGGTGAAGGTGTGCCCTGCCTGGGCGGAGCACCGCCGTGTCCTCGTGGAGGTGATCGGCGGCGGCGACCTCTCGCGTCCGGCCCTGGTGCGAGCCATGGTACGGAGCGAGAGGACATGGGAAGCCGTCACCTCCTTCTGCGAAGCAGTAATGCTCGCGAAGGAGGTGGTGAGGTGCGTGAGGGAGTGGCAGGCTCTGAGCACTCACGTCCCTAGCCGCCGCAGGAGGAGACGCCCCGGGCGTCGGGAGTCAAAAGAAGACTCCCGGCCACCGTAGGCGCGAACTTGCGGGCGGCAAGCAATGGATAGCTTGCCGCCCGGTAAGGACTAGGCTCGAGTCGACGGCACGTAGTGTTCCACGCACGCCTCAGAGAGATGTCAGCACCATTGAAGGGGTCTGCTAGGACCGATGCCTGCCAGGGTCGCGAGATTGTTCGAAAGAGATACCGTGACCCTGGCACATGGGCAACTGAAGGAACACGGGTGGGTTTTAGTCAGGAAAAGTCTGACACGCCCTTCCGCTCCGCCCAATAGCGGGAGAAGTCATTTGATGATTTCCTATCGAAAAAAAAATCCTCGGTATAAACACAGACTTCTCTCTGGAACAACCTGTCCGTATAGTTGCCTCGATAACATTTCGTTGCAATATTTTCACTCGCAGCCTGGTGTCATTGCATATTTTTGGCGGGTTTAGATTACGCAGCAACATACTGGGACGCCAACTCTAAATTTTAATATATCAGTTTTTAGACCTGGAGGCTTCAATGTGTTAAGAAACTCAACCCGGTAATGTATGGCGTCACCGTGGTTTATCACTGGAGTCCACTGATTTATAATGATTTTCAACTCCTTCGAACGATCTCAAGAGAATTTCATTGATGATTGTGGCTTGGTAGTTATGTTTTACTTTAATGTATAAACTAAAGTCGCATTATTACTCACTGAACGTACAGATGTATGTGCCCAATTCGTTTTACTTATAAAGTTGCATACGTATGTATTTAACAATAGTCACTGTAGTTATTTAATTTTATTTAATACAGAAACAAACGCGTTTTTACATGTACTTACTTATTACTTGCAAATATTAGTTCATATTAATATCAGTTACATATTTGATACATCCCCGTTACCTTGGTTGAGATTGGACACCGGTGACAACAATGCGCTCCCCGGGCTGCCCCGCACGCCATGCGTCCGTCTACTACGCCACGTAGGATATTCGAAGCCCTATTTGACTCAGTAAAGGGATGATTTTGGAAAAACTATGATACACGTGTCTCATAATTATACTTGAAGAGTATGTTTACCAATTTTTGTGTCAATCGACCCAGAGAATAAAAAGTTTCATAGAAACTTCAACCCCCCATTTCACCCTCTTAGGGGTAGAATTTCAAAAAACCCTTTCTTAGTGGATATTTACTCTTTACAAAGAACACACCCTCCAAATTTCATGTCTCTAGGAGCAGCGGTTTAGGCTGTACGTTGATATATCAGTCAGTCAGTCAGTCAGTCAGTCAGTCACTCAGGACTTTGAATTTTATATATAGAATAGATTTAATTTTGTTATACTTCTGTGGACTAGTATTACTTGTGGTTTCGTTTATTGCATATATGTGGTTTCCATACTGTATAGTATGATAGATGATTAATTTTGCATCAAATTAATTCAATTCCAACAGTTTACAATTTAATTCAATTCCTCAAAGGATATTACCAGATCAAGTGTTAATTAGTACACGTTAATGTTCTTGGATTAGCAACAATCAGACGCCGATCTGATTATAATCATGTTTATTATTACTACCATTGTTTACTATGCTATCTATAACACCACAGTCCTCAGGATTATGCCTACATTGTGGTAAACAACATTGTTTACGTAAACACACTATCGTTTTTTACATAATTAAACTAGTAGATGTTTTCATAAGAAAACAAGGCGAGTGTCGAGTTTGAACAACTAAGGAGCTCTTGGGAACTCATCTCCACTTGGTCCAATAGTGAAGATATAACACAGACATTAAATAACAGTTCGGTAATGTTTAGCAATAGATCAAGTAATCTATATATATAAAAATGAATTCCTATTTCCCTTGGTCACGCCATCAAGCGTGAATGGCTGGACCGATATCACTTTTTTTGTTGTTTTTGTTATTGTCAGGAGAAGGTTCTTATGAAAGAAAAAATTTAAAAAAGTGAAAAAAAAAGTGAAATCGGTCTAGCAAGGAAAATAGGGATTCATTTTTATAAATATAGATACCAATTCGAATTAAATAGTTATCGCTGAGACATGACAACGTCTATCGGGTCAGCTAGTATTAAATAAAAGCAAATGGGAATGCTGTAGATTTGACAATTTAGACTCGTTGCAATTAAAGTATTTTATGATTTTTTTTCTTTACATGTACATAAAAGCAAAATTTAAGTGAAACGTATCGTCACGACCAAAATAATCGCTTTGCCCCGAACAACATAGCAACATTTGAAACACTTTGGAATCATCCCGAATCGTTCATTTAGGAAAAGTCTGATTAATTCAAGATGCATCACTTGGCACGTTTCTCTATACACCGTGACATTTTAGTCGTCTTAAAAAGGTTGTCCACTCAATGTATCCGACATAATACACGTGGCTCTAGGCGAGCTTAAAATTTCTTACCATTAATTAAGATAATAGGTACCAAGAAAAATTAGTAATGCATTAGAATTATGAAACATCATTTTAATAATGTTTAAGCATCAGACGGTAGAGAACATAATTATCTACCCAGCGCACGAGTCGACTAGATCATCCATCTCCATTTTCCAGTCATTAGATACATGGGCTGCCGTTGTAAGATGAGTATACTGTCACGGTGTATACATCGACAGTCCATATTAATATACAGTCTCTCTGAGCGACCAAGCGCGAGTTTCATTTCCGGCCAATTGTGAACAATTGGCTGGTAGCGTGGTTCTGATTAATGCTCGATCAAATTTTGTGCACGGATCGGAAGCTATTTGGTTGAGTTCATGTTGAAATATTAATATTTCATTTTGTAAATAAATACCGGTACGATTTTAAGTATTATTTGTGCTATAAGACAATGATGATCCAGTCAACTCATAAGAAAGAAAGAAAGAAGAAAGAAAGAAATCATTTATTTGCCATGAATGTGGGTACAAAATAGGATGTTAACATTGTAAAAACAGTTCCAGCACACTCTACCTTACGGCATACAAAAGTAAAAACAATTATACAAATAAAATAAAAATAAACTAAAATTAAATTCTAAACAAAATAAAAACACATAAAATGGACAATTTCTATAAACATTAGATTTTTATATTGTGATCTAACAGATCCGGATCGTGTTCTTATATCGTCCATTAGGGTAAAGAGGTGTATGTTTGTTCTAACAAAAATTGCTACTTCAAATATATACAAAGACGGAAAGGTGAGCAATTTTAGGGACTTGAACACAGGTGCACAACTGTCGGTATTTTTAAGATTACTCATTGATCGTAAGCAACGTTTTTGGGCTTTAAATATTCTCTCCCTATCAGTACAGTTACCCCAGAATATAACTCCGAATCTCAAAACTGACGCAACTAGTCCGTGATAAGCTTGCAGTACGGTGTGAGTGCTTACTTTTTTTGCCAGGTTATAAAGTACGTACGCTGACTTGCTTAACCTCTTACATACATCCTCTGCATGTGGTTTCCAGGTCAGTTTGTTATCGATTCGAATACCAAGGAATTTCGTAACATTTGTAGATTCTACTTTTTGTCCCTCAAATTCAACATTGTAATTTTCAGCTCCTAGTCGCTGGTGAAAATGCATAACTTTTGTTTTCTCGACGTTTATAATTAGATTATTTCTATTAAGTCAGTTTATTATGTTTTTCAATGTATTATTAATATCGGTTTCGTAATTATTTTTATCGCCGCATTTTACTATTGCCGTACTGTCGTCTGCAAATAATACCATAGGTTGTTGTATTTGGCGAGGCAAGTCATTAATATACAAGAGAAACAATAAAGGTCCAAGGACACTACCTTGCGGTACGCCATATTTGACTTCTCTGGAGCCGGATAGGTATTTATATTCTTTTTTTAGTTTTCATACATATCCTTGATATTTCTGTGTATTGCTGTCTATTAGTTAGGTATGACTTAATTAGATTTAAGACATTTCCTCTAATGCCGTACGCGTAGAGTTTATTTATAAGAGCGTCTTGGTTTACGTAATCGAATGCTTTCGTCATATCAGTATATATGGCGCATACAGGCTTTTTGTGGTCTACACTTGGCATTACGTTGTTCAGTAGGTCGTATATTGCCATACTGATATTTTGATTTTTTCTGAACCCCTTTTGTTCGTCACATAAGATTTTATTTATAGTTAAGAACTTATAGATTGTCTCGTATATAATTTTTTCAAGAACTTTGGAAAACACTGGAATTAAAGCCACTGGCCTATAATTAGCCATGTCTTCTTTGCTATTTTTTTATGAAGTGGTTTTATGATTACTTTTTAAAGACTGTTGGGAAAACTACCTGAGCTAATAATCGTATTCATTATGTGACTTAGAGGTACAGCAATTATATCAGACACAAATTTGACTACCGAAGTTGATACGCCGTCATAGCCGTGACTTTTTTTATTTTTTAATATCCTTATTGCTCTAGCTATATCCTGTGGAACTACTGGCGGCATGAACATAGAGTTCGGGTTATTGGCTATAGTATTGAAATTATCTGATTCTGTTTTTCAATTTGATACATCTATTACTTGGTCTACAAAGAAATTATTGAAAGATTCAGCAATTTCTTGGGGGTCTTTAATTATAGGATTCTGTGTGTTTATTTGTAAAATCGGATCCTTAGTGAATTCAGTATTGTTAATAATTTTCCACGCTGCTTTGGTTTTATTCACAGAGTTATTTATAATATAGTTATTTTGAGCTTTTGGGTGAGTCTAATAATTTTTTTGAGTTTTTGTGAATAAGTTTTGAAAACATATTTATTTTTACGCGTAGTAGATAATCTGTACTTCCACAGTAAATTTATTTGTTTCCGACTGCAAATTCTTATACCCCTAGATACCCACTTAATCTTTCTGTCTGGTTTAACAATAACCCATTTCATCGGAAAGCAAAGATTGTACAATAAACAAAAAATATCTATGAAGTTATCATAAGCTTCATTAGCGTCTTCGGTACTAAATACGTCTGAGAAAGTTAGACACTGTAGATAACTTTTAAATTTTATTAAATTTTCCCTTATAATGGCACGTTTTTCTATGCGCCAAGAATTAATAATAAATGATTTTTTAACTGGGATTTTCAGTAGTTGAGCTGTATGGTCGGAAAGAGCAAGGTCTATAATCTCGCAATTACATTTCTGCTTTGAATTATGAGCTATGTTATCTAGGCAAGTCTTGCTCATTAATCGTGTTGGTTGATGTATTTCCAGTTTAAGATTGTAATTGAGAAGTAAAGATTCAAAGTCCAAAGTAAATCTATTTCTTTTAATAATGTCTATGTTAAAGTCCCCACACAAACCCACCTTTTTATTGATATTAGTGCACAATGTCTTTAATAGAGAATCCAGGATATCATAGAAGAGACTAATGTTAGACATACTGGGCGGACGATATATGCATAAAATTATTATCTTATGTTTAACTAGCTTCTGCCCGCGGCTTCGCCCGCGTGGATGTCGAAAAATATCCCACAGGAACGTATTACCGTGATTTTAAGTACCCTTTGTGTTTATCCAGGTTGCACTGCTTGCTTTGTGTTATATAAGGAGCAGCGTTCGGATTGATAATGATTGTTGTAGGATAAGTATTTCTAAAACATAACAATATTGACGGAATATATAACTAAACGGCAAATTACCTACTTGCATGCCAAATGTGAAGGCAACTTTAAAGCGAAAATATTCTTTATTCCCTGGGAATTTTGAAAATATTTTTACCTAAACTATTCAAATGACGATTTTACTTACATTGCTGTTCACAGGGGTTAAAGACTATTTATTTTTTAGTTTATACGCAAAGTATCTCTTTATATCTACTTTAGAGGCTCTGCCTTCAGGTGCTAATACAACCAGGCTGCTAGATGATCTCACTCTCGAGAAGGCCACTAAACCTGGCTGTGCGAGAAGCAGTCCCCTCTAAGATGATATCCCGCTGTTTTAAGTGACTGTCCCCGAGATTTATTAATCGTCATTGCAAAACATACCGTAAGGGGACTGCAGCCTTTTAAACTCGAATGGGTACTCCGACGGCATTAGTGGTATCCGCGGTATATAGTACACCGATTCACCTTGAGCACAGCCAGTAAATACAATGGCGGAACCTCTACCACGTTTTGATGTGAGGTTTTCACACGTGACCTGGTCCCATTGCACAACTTGGCCGGATTGAGATTTCGTGATAGCATTTCTGAAGCACCCACTTTGAGGATAAGTGTGAGATGGACACCAGATGGATTAAATAAATTTAAGAGCTCCATAGGATAGCGTATAGCATCATCTTTATGAATTCGACACGTATGCAATATGCATGTAATATAATTACAACAGAATTTTGTTGCCTGTGTTTATTTCATTGGTTTATTTTGTATAGCTTCTGCCCGCGGCATTATTTTTTTTTTTTTCAAAACAAACATCCATGCTCTCACCACCTCTCAATTTAATATACAAACTGATGTGACTGTACCACAATTACCCCAGGCTGATAAAATTTTCGTTTTTCCTAATTACGTTAATATTAGTATTTAAGTCGGTCCCCCCCAGGGGGTCCCCAGGGGGGAGGGCGGCACCCCACCCCGTACCGCCCTGTAGAGCTCGTCACCTGACCTGGTCACTCTCCCACCGACAGAGATAAAATGAATTCCAAATATGAGGAAGTCCAATTCCTTGTCACATCTAAGGAGCAAGGAAAGGATTGAAAGAAATAGTAAATAAAACTTAGGAATTCATACTAATAGAAATACATTGGATGTGGTTCTAGAAAGCTAATAAACAAGGGAGAGGGAAGCTAAGTGTATTTTTTATATAAATGTATTAGTAACCTATACGCTAGCGTAACAGGTATTAGGTCAACGGTAACTCACACGATACCTCACTTCAACACTTGCAGTACTCAGGGCAACACTTCCACAAAGTGACGCAAGCGGCTTTTCAGCGGCTGTACGTCGTACTTGTTCATATGGAACAAGGTCCCTAGCAGTTCTTTCGAACTTAAAAACGTGACGTGGCGGCTTTTCAGCGGCCCTATGTCGACATCATGCTCTAGGAGACATGGTCCCTATCAGTCCGTAGACTGAATATGTGATAGATGTAGCCACCCAAACCCCTGGAAGTTCACCCGTTGTACAACAAGCATATCTGTACGACACGTGCTACTGTTAGTCTGACCGAATTATCGAACTGAGATTAAGAATGCAAACATTCAAGAATTTTAGATAATAGCTATAAAAAAGACATTGAGTTGAGAATTATGACTCAAGAATCTTTTGATAGAGTTGTGGAGCAACTCTCTTGTAGACCTAAAGACAGCCCCGAAGAGCCTACCCTTCACCATTTCCTATTTAGTCATAATGACTTTAATAACCCTACCAACCTAAGGTAACTATTATAATGAATGTCTCATTCAGTCGAACCTCAAGCACACTCACACGTACTTCAATGAATACTAAATTATTCGTATCTGGACTTCAAGCCGAATACATTCAACTTATCTAATTATAATTGCTCTCTTACAATACCTCACTTGAACATAACATGGCCTCTTGGTTTATACCAAGTCTCCTCTCTCACAGGTGAGTGCTTCTGCAATCGTCATGCTAAAGTAAATGATCACTAATGAATCCTCTGCGATAACACCAACCTACTTTGTATAACTCACTGTATACAATCACCCTGCCAGAAGCATAAAATGAATAGTTCAAAGTTACGCTGAATGCACTATTATTAAATATAAAAGGTAACACTTACCAAATAACTCCTTGGAGGGAATTATATTACTTACGAAATACTATGTGTATTGCTAGCCACCTTAACACCATTCCTCACAGTTCACACGTCTCCTAACTTCCGACTCTCTAAGATTCACGCGCCTTTCATTAACTCTAGTGTAATATAGCTTAGTCTAAACTATAAACCTATCAAATATTTAACGTAATAATAACACTCTCGCTATCACGACCCTTCCACACAGACATAGTCACACTCTCTATTATAAGTTCTAACTCTCTCAGCCTAGCCTAAATCGACCGCCTCTCTTGGTGCCCTAAAGCCAACTCCCAACCTCCACACATCTTTCTCCCATCCCAAATTCACCACGAGCCTGAGAACCCTCGCAATTCCCATACTTTTGTAGAATCACTTTACGACCGTTTTTGCGTGAAATTTCTCAATTGTTTTAAAAACTATCGTTTGGGTTCAAGTTATGACAACCAGATGTGAGACTGTCCGTCGCCTTTTATCTATCTACCCTTAGTTCTGAGAATTTGTACCAATTAAGGGGCTTCAAATATTACTTTCGACTGATTGTTGGCACTTTGCTGCTCGTAAAATATAAATGAATGGCTTTGTAAGTAGTTCGATATTGTTTTGGGATTTTAAAGAAATATATTACTTCGTTATTTATTACGGTAACGTGTCGAGCTGTCAGGCCATTAAGTTAAGATTTAATGTGCTTCCTCCTAAGAGGCACGTTATCGTGTCACAATTTTAGAAGAAATATAATAATTTATTTTAAATAGGTGACATACCGTCACACTGACAATATCCCAAACAAATAGGACGAAGTTCTTCGTACAACTTAACTAATCTCTGGGATGAGAGTAGTATAGTTTAAAAAAAACTCAAAGCGTGTGTGAAAAGATTTATTCAGGAGACAACGAAAAGTGGATAATAATCAATTAATATCGTTTACAACGAAATACTATGCCTACCGCAGTATTTCTTTGTAAACAATATTTTTTGTTTTTACTTCAGCTGCTAGAATCACCAGGCCACTGGTCTCCACCAGACCATGTGAAAAGCAGTGTGGTAGTGGCGCGAGGAGGCGAAACGCCGGGGTGAAACGCCGGGGCGAAACTCCGCTGCCGCGACAAATCGCGGCACGGTGGAAAGAGCTCTGGTGTGATCTCATGGCGACATGACGGGTACGATTGTCGCAACCCAGCGCTGGGCAAGCCACAATTGACGCGGTAAGTCTCCTCTTTGAGGAGTGGATAGAGAGGCACCACGGCGTCCTCACCTTCCGCCTGACGCAGGTTCTCAGCGGGCATGGGTGCTTCGGTGGATTCCTATTCAGGATAAAGCGGGAGGAAACGCCCGGGTGTTTCCATTGCAAAGATCGTCTGGAGAACACGGTGAAGGTGTGCCCTGCCTGGGCGGAGCACCGCCGTGTCCTCGTGGAGGTGATCGGCGGCGGCGACCTCTCGCGTCCAGCCCTGGTGCGAGCCATGGTACGGAGCGAGAGGACATGGGAAGCCGTCACCTCCTTCTGTGAAGCAGTAATGCTCGCGAAGGAGGAGGTGAGGTGCGTGAGGGAGTGGCAGGCTCTGAGCCCTCACATCCCTAGCCGCCGCAGGAGGAGACGCCCCGGGCGTCGGGAGTCAAAAGAAGACTCCCGGCCACCGTAGGCGCGAACTTGCGGGCGGCAAGCAATGGATAGCTTGCCGCCCGGTAAGGACCAGGCTCGAGTCGACGGCACGTAGTGTTCCACGCACGCCTCAGAGAGATGTCAGCACCATTGAAGGGGTCTGCTAGGACCGATGCCTGCCAGGGTCGCGAGATTGTTCGAAAGAGATACCGTGACCCTGGCACATGGGCAACTGAAGGAACACGGGTGGGTTTTAGTCAGGAAAAGTCTGACACGCCCTCCCGCTCCGCCCAATAGCGGGAGAAGTCATTTGATGATTTCCTATCGAAAAAAAAATCCTCGGAATAAACACAGACTTCTCTCTGGAACAACCTGTCCGTATAGTTGCCTCGATAACATTTCGTTGCAATATTTTCACTCGCAGCCTGGTGTCATTGCATATTTTTGGCGGGTTTAGATTACGCAGCAACATACTGGGACGCCAACTCTAAATTTTAATATATCAGTTTTTAGACCTGGAGGCTTCAATGTGTTAAGAAACTCAACCCGGTAATGTATGGCGTCACCGTGGTTTATCACTGGAGTCCACTGATTTATAATGATTTTCAACTCCTTCGAACGATCTCAAGAGAATTTCATTGATGATTGTGGCTTGGTAGTTATGTTTAACTTTAATGTATAAACTAAAGTCGCATTATTACTCACTGAACGTACAGATGTATGTGCCCAATTCGTTTTACTTATAAAGTTGCATACGTATGTATTTAACAATAGTCACTGTAGTTATTTAATTTTATTTAATACAGAAACAAACGCGTTTTTACATGTACTTACTTATTACTTGCAAATATTAGTTCATATTAATATCAGTTACATCCCCGTTACCTTGGTTGAGATTGGACACCGGTGACAACAATGCGCTCCCCGGGCTGCCCCGCACCCCATGCGTCCGTCTACTACGCCACGTAGGATATTCGAAGCCCTATTTGACTCAGTAAAGGGATGATTTTGGAAAAACTATGATACACGCGTCTCATAATTATACTTGAAGAGTATGTTTACCAATTTTTATGTCAATCGACCCAGAGAATAAAAAGTTTCATAGAAACTTCAACCCCCCATTTCACCCTCTTAGGGGTAGAATTTCAAAAAACCCTTTCTTAGTGGATATTTACTCTTTACAAAGAACACACCCTCCAAATTTCATGTCTCTAGGACCAGCGGTTTAGGCTGTACGTTGATATATCAGTCAGTCAGTCAGTCACTCAGGACTTTGAATTTTATATATATAGATAGATTAGTTCTAACGCACAACATTCTATAACCCCCGTCACTGACATGCTTGATATGTTTTTTAATTCTTTGTATTCATAGTTATTCTTAATTAGGATGCAAGAACCTCCACGTTTTTGTGTTTTTCTTGCATAACACGCAGCTATCTTAAAGTTAGGTATGTTAATTAAGTTTTCGTGACCAGCTATTACAAAATGTTCCGTTATACAGATCACATCTATATCTATTTCCTTTTGTAACAATTCTTGGATATGTACTGTTAATAAATCTGATTTATTGAGAAGACCAGCTATATTTTGATGCAAAAGGTGTATGTGATTATAAAAGAAAAAACTCATTCGCGTGAACTGTAGAGGCGTTGAGTGGAGATTCTCCAAGTTCCGCATCAACTGAGCGGTTCATACTTCCGTTATCACAATATACAAATTCGTTTATGTTTTTTTTTTTTTTTTTTTTTTTCAGGATGGGAAATCATCAAATGACTTCTCCCGCTCTGGGCGGAGCGGGAGGGCGTGTCAGACTTTTACTGACTAAAACCCACCCGTGTTCCATCAGTTGCCCATGTGCCAGGGTCACGGTATCTCTTTCGAACAATCACGCGACCCCGGCAGGCATCGGTCCTAGTAGACCCTACACTGCTGCTGACATCTCTTTGAGGCGCGCGTGGAACACTGCGCGCCGTCGACCCGAGCTTGGTTCTTACCGGGCGGCGAGCACCCATTGCTCGCCACCCGCAAGCTCGCGCCTACGGTGGCCGGGAGTCCGCAATCGATTCGTTTATCATTAAGCTAAGATTTACAAATATATTTGACATGCCGCGATTGTTCACCGATCCACTTCTTTTCCAAAACATTTTGAAATCATAAGAAAGATAATAGTTTGAATCGAACAAGAATGCAAAGTTATGAGTACATGCATCTAGGTATAACAGGCTATTAAATGTCTCTATTCTTCCGTTGAACATCGTTGAGTAGTCGTTTAATTTGAATGTAGGTGCGCAAATTACAACATTTGTGTGCTGTATTTAAAAAAAAAAAATTCAAAGTCATAAATTGACTTATGTATTTTAAGTCGTAGGTTTGAACCCAGGCAGGTGCCTTAATAAGGCAAAAATAATTGCAATTGCAATGATTATTTATAAAACTCGATCTTCGGTGTACAAAACTGCAGTCCACCCAGCTCTAATTTACGGTGCCGAATGCTGGTCAATCAAAAAGACTCATGTCCAAAGAGCACACACCACTGAGATGAGGATGCTGGGATGAGCAGGAGGGGTCACTCTTAAGGACAGAGTAAGGAACGAGCATATTCCAGGAAGTTTTAAGATCCGCTGAGATGGTATGGCCATGTAATGAGAAGACAAAAGGAACATATGACTAAGCAAGTCCTCGAGATGAACACAGGTCCAAAGAAGTGAGGTAGAACCTTTCTCACTTGGATGTCTGTAGTCAACAATGACCTGAAGCAAGCCCAAGTGAATGACGCGACGAGCCAGAATAAGAATAAGTCTAATAATGCAGGGCCATGTCTGGAAAGGCATTTTAAAGAAAGAGCCATGGCAGCTTTGAGCTAACCTGTCCCAACAGACAACATATAGGTATGTATGTATGTACCAGTCATCGTGCAGCTCAACCGTTTTTCAGGGAACTAAACGACCCGTCACAAGATGCTACCACACACGCATATACAACATACTCAGAACCGCCAGACTGTTATAAAGTCATTTATTCAATCTCAGCCTGCATGGTAGTCACATTCTTTGTCAGTTTTCCTTTTGAATGTCATCGGAAATAATGTCCTGTAAATCAGTGAATTTAAAATGTTAATATTATTCTAACATTGGGAGGAAAAATGAACAAGCTTCTAGAACCAAAAGTTGTGACATTTACCAACCCTCACAGCTCATTCCTAGGGCAATTTTGTTTTAATTATTTCACTTGCGCTCTTCGGTAAATAAGTGTCACGCTTCATAAAACAGTTGATCGCTCTGAAGCAAAAAATCAGTTTAAAAAAGAGGGAGAGAAAAGATTCGCAATAATTGAGTAGCCATATTCCGCGTTTGTTTCCATGTTGTCCCTTTATTTTCGTATCTTATATATATAAAAATCAATGCCACTGTTCGTTGTAACTGAACTCCTCCTAAACGGCTGGACCGATTTGAATGATTTTTTTGTATGCGTTTGAGTGGCACCCTGGGTGGTTTAGATTCACTGTTGAACCCGGTAGGTGGCGCTACTATCGAGTTATAGGAAGCAGGACAACGTCTGTATTGTCAGCTAGTTTGTTATGAAAATATTGTGTTCAAATTTTTCAACATAATACGTATATATGCCATACACACATAGCGGAAATTTAAAAGCAGAGAGCTAAACCGATTTATTTGAAATGTATCTCAGATCTAAATGATTAATGAGGTAAATAAATAAGTAACATGCTGCACGAAACCTTTTGGAAGCAAAGGAAATATTATGCGCGAAGTCGGGTTGCTACGACGTAGCATAGCGTAGCGTACCCACTTAGTTGCGGCGTAGCCAACTTGCTACGCTCAATGCTACGATTTTACGTTCTATTAACTAAAACACATTTTTGAGGAACTTACTATCATACGGGCTAGTGTCCGCAACTATAGGTAAAAGCGCAAATTTTGCGTATAAAAAAAACGTATACATAACCATAATAATATGATGTAAAATGCCTCGCTGCACACGAAACTACAATAATTCTAATCTAATTAACAAGATCCAATAAATCAAGAGAGAACCACTAAAGAATTAAACTATTGCTTGTACCTTAATAAGCTAAAGTTTCATTTACAGTCTCCGGGGTATTGGAACTGTAAATCAATAAACTACTAAAGTTAAACTCAAGTTTTTTCTGTCACTACAGTCTTCTATGGCATGAAGAGATTTATGAACAATTAATTATGATTCTAATAATTTGTAATCTTATCACATCGAACGAACTTATACGGTGAAAAAGTGCCTGTGTTATTGAGCAAGTCACCCCAAATGGTAACACATTAATTAATTATCACATGACTGAATGTAAATATTCTTATTTATGACCGACATAGACGTAGCGATTTGCGACTGACGAGTTGAACTTGCTGAGAGTCTCAAGCTTGTTACATACTAGTGATGTTTCGGATCGATAAAAATGTATATCCGCGGGTACAGATCCGAATACGGATAATTGGTGTCAAGATCCGCGATATGGATACGGATCTAAACTTTCTTACTCAATCAGTGTCGATGCGCGTGGCCTTGGTATCATAGTTGACCCCACTTGACGCTTTGCTTCACAGGACATGATTCGAATTGGATTGTGCGGGTCTTTCTTTGCATGGAATTTAATAGTTTTTTATCACAACCTAATCATCTATAATAAAGAATGTGATCTATATATTGAAAATTAATGAGGTAAACGATCCGTAAAATATCCGGCAAAAAGTAACGGATACGGAATATCCGCCAATTCGGATACGGATATGCGGCTCATCACTAGTACATACGCATACCGAAGAGTTATATCTGGTTGCCGTGTCACAGACTTTGGGTAAATACTTCATCCATGTATATTGTATTGATTAAACAAGATTGCGGAGTAAATTACGATCTGCCAACAGAATTTCCATTGAAAAAAGTATCGAGTACTGTTTTTGCCCAGCCTTGTTAGATTTACATTAAATATAGTGGCCCCTTGCTCTAAAAAATATTGAAATGCCATTTAGTATTTTCTTTTTATTTATTTTTCATTTCTAATTAAACGGCAATGCACATTCTAAAATTAAAAATGCCAGGATGATATTTGATTGAAACTTTTCAAATTGAAATTATAATAATGTTGGGTAAGACATATCTAAACAAATTTTTTGTGCAACATTGTGCAATGAATCATAAAAGCAGAATACAATAAGAATTTTATAATCATCTGCAATCAAATCGAAATTAATACAATAATATCTTATGGTATCACATAAAAACATTATCTTTTAATTTCAAGGATCAAATCATGGTTATAAAATATATTTAAGAGAGCAATACTGCTCTCTTAAATATAATTTAAATTCATAATAACGTGAAAACTTTCTTATTTATTAGCTTCTCTGTCATTAGCATTACTCACCTAAATAAGACTAAAAAGGAAATTTTACCTATAATTAAATTGTAATAAATATCAAACCCTGAAACAAGATTTATGATATGTTAAATAATAAGAAGTTAGTGCTTTTGTCGCAGTTTTTAGACTTATCGTGAAAAATGAAATAGGTTTTGGGTTTGTTAAACAACAATAATAGATAAAATCATACAAGGTTGCAGTGACATTGAACAAAAAAACCTACTACAAAATGAGGTCAACAATTTATTAAATTAAATTGAGGCCACGATTACGCTGAAACTATGCATAAATAAAGGGATCTCACGGTCGAGTAACATTAGCATATCAAAAACTGCATTGTCCGGTCTCGGGACAAAGCGAAAGAATGCAGAGAAAATCACCGACGCAAAACTGTGACATCATACTGTGGTTTAAGTACTCTTTAGAAGGCGGGAGGAAAAGTCGCTTAGTATAACTGCGGATGTAAAGCGACAAGATTTAAAACTCATAACACGTTATTTTCCTTTAGTTAGATAACGTTTCATTTAGATCCGTTGTCTTAGTTTGTGAGGTTGTGTGGTGCTGACTTTGTTAACTGGAGATTTATACGTAGAGAATTTCATTGTATGTTGCAATGTTTCGTTTAGAACAAAATTATTTTAGATAGGTTTATTTTAGTGATTTACGCTGTATATTTGCACGTTCAATAGTTTAACTTTCAACGTCCAAATAATAATAAAAAACAATCTGCCTTTTCTAAACTATGTTGGATACAGTTTTCAGTCCAACGGAATGCATGCTAAATGCCACATTTTTACATTGAACGACTGGTAAGCAAAGATTCACAAAAGACAGCTGACACAACGTACTTTTCGAGGCACGTTCTTACTTAGCCACAAGCCTTCTCCCAAAAAAATTGAAAACAAAGTCCGAATCTGTAACTTAGTCCCTATGGGCTGCTAAAATTATGCTGTATTTAGTTTCGATACTACACAAGTCACACGCTAAAATATATGCTACAATTGGAACGGATCGTGAAATAAAATAAACTGGCCATTAAGATAAATTATAATAATACTTATTGATTTTGCATTAGATTTATGTACATCAGTCATATCAAAAAGTTACAAAAAATAGTTTTCCTACTAGGTATACTACAGTGTTCTCATTAATAAAATAAAATTAGTAATAAATTGCAACAACTCTTGTCTTTCTAATTTCTACGTTACTTGATACTTGGTACGGAGCGAGAGGGCATGGGAAGCCGTCACCTCCTTCTGCGAAGCAGTAATGCTCGCAAAGGAGGAGGCGGGGCGCGTGAGGAAGTGGCAGTCTCTGCGCCTTCACGTCCCTAGCCGCCACAGGAGAAGACGCCCCGGGCGTCGGGAGTCGATTGCGGACTCCCGGCCACCGTAGGCGCGAGCGTGCGGGCGGCGAGCAATGGGTAGCTCACCGCCCGGTAAGGACCAAGCTCGGGTCGACGGCGCGTAGTGTTCCACGCGCGCCTCAAAGAGATGACAGCAGCAATGAAGGGGTCTACTAGGACCGATGCCTGCCGGGGTCGCTTGATTGTTCGAAAGAGATACCGTGACCCTGGCACATGGGCAACTGATGGAACACGGGTGGGTTTTAGTCAGTAAAAGTCTGACATGCCCTCCCGCCCCAGCGGGAGAAGTCATTTGATGATTTCACATCCAGAAAAAAAAATAACTTTTATTGTTCTGATTGACATAACATCACGCCTTGTTTCCCCGAAGGGTTAGGCAGAGGTGTACCTATTGTACACCCACATTTCGCCTGTTATGTTTTAAGTTCCATGTAATAGGGGGCGAGCCTATTGACACTATATTATTACTATTGGTCTGATTGAATCAGTTGAAAAAGTTGTTTTAATTGAATCCAAAATGAACATATTGCTGCTATGTTATAACTTAAATACATGACAGAGATTCACATAATAAGTAATATTTTAGTTGATTCTGTGAACTGGAATCTTTAATCTTATTATTTTTTATATATATGTCGGAGGAAGTCATGATTCGAGTTGATTGTTGTTTGCATGTATAATGCTCAATATTATTTGTTTACATTTTAATTACTTTTAAAAATCCTAATTTATTTTATTTGATCACTTAAATTTTCCTGTAATTTAAAAACCTTACAATTTATTAAAAGTCATGAATATTGTTATTTACATGACGACCAATCAGAGCAGAGCGCGTGCCTCGAGCGGGGTCGAGGCGCCATCTTGATTTTGCAAGGGAAACCTCCCTTGCAAAATCAAGATGGTTTTTGGTTACACAGTTTAAAAGTGATAGCGACTGATCGAGTTGGATCGTTGAGTGTAAAATTATAAGATTGAAGTAAGATCGGTGCCCTGAACCCGCTGCTCAGTCTTAGCTGTTAATTTTATTTCGCAATAGCGTGTTGTGTTAAAATATTGTTTAATCTAAATTAAAACAGTGTGAAACAGTGATCATTGTGTTTTGTGCTCGCATTTTACCCTAATGACGCCCACTAAGCCCGCAACTACTAATGACCATATCAACGAGAACAATCCTTCTCCGACATATATATATATTTTTTTAATAGATACCCTACATAATTAAACTGAATACGCTTTTAAACAAAATTTCCTTAATGTGTCTATGTAGGTTGATACTATAATTATTTATTTATCACTTATTCCCATAAAATAGCCAATAATAAAAACGAAAAGCCGCACTTACTATTTTTTCAGCTGTAGGTACCAAGAAACTTTGAAGGTTTATTTTCAATTTCGAGAACAACTTTACTGTTGTTTTAGTTTCAGGTACATATTTAAATAGGAGTCGAGAACCAGAACTTCAAAAGTGACCAGGCTAGAGTTCAACAATGCTTCATACCATATAATTATTCTAGACCTACTTCTGTTAATTAAGAAGCGATAAATATAAGTTTTAAGTACCGTTCCTTTGAAAGTACTGTAAAATAAAAGACAATTTCATATATATTTTGTTATATTTACTCGATTAATTCAAAGTACTACTGTATAAATAGTAGGTATCATTATAAAATAACATAATTTAACATTTTCCAACATAAATATTCAAGTAAATATCATCCAAAATAAATGTCAAAATATTCAACTTACTCAGTAAAGGGCGATGATCACTCTACAAACGTCGAACACAAACTGAGCTCGAAAAGGTTTTTTTTTTTTGTGGGGCATCTCCTAGTTAATCCTGAAAAGATTCTTACTACTTAAACGGATTGTGACCCGGCGAGTTCTAAAAAGTTACCTTTTTAGGCCTCCAGCCGGGGCTTATTATACTAAAAACTAAAGCGAAAGCTCTAAGGGTTACCCCGAGGGGGGTACGAACCTCGGCTTAGGCAATCACTGGTAGGGGGACAGCAAGGGACTGGCTGGATCTGGGTTAAATTATTTAGGGACTAATTTAAAGCTAACGGCACAGCATCGCGGGCTGGCTCTTGCAAGGGTCGGGAGGGACTGTTAAGTCGGGGTCGCGACGACGGACCTCGGCGGCATGGTTGGTACGGTTTGTGTTTGTGTGCTGGTCTAGCTGTACGGGTCTCAGCTCGAAAAGATGGCGGCATGCTCTTTTATAAATTTAAGGTGGGTATGACGCCATGTTTGCGAGCTTGACAGTTAGAACTAATTTAATATTGTTTTGCAGCCAAATTACGATTTTAGTTCAGCAATAATTCTTTAAATATTAAATAACAAATAATGGGATTTATAATGACACATTTTGAGGCATAAAATAACACGTGCTTACAGTACAGTACCGAGAACTGCGTAAACTGCGACATAGAGCCGCTTGTGTTTGAGGTTTTACTGAGCGGTACCTAATTACTGATGTAGCATAACAACACACAAATCTCACAAATTAGATAATTATTCTTTCTTGCTCGTAAAGCTGATGTAATTCCACCGGTTTTAAATATGTAAAATCATAAAAAAACGCGTGTGTTATCAAAGCAAATAGTTAAGTTATAGTCCATACAAATTCCATAACAGTATTATTTGCCATTTCAAATATGGAACTAATCGCCGCCGCACGACTCCAGCTAGTGAGCAGTGCGCTATTGCTATTCAAATTTCGAACTAATCGCCGCGCGGCGCCAGTCAGTAGACAGCGCTAGCGCCCTGTTAAAATGGCGGGAAAGCAACAGTGTGCATTCACAGATTGAGTTTATTTAACATAATGTTTTTTTTTTCTGTTTCCTTGCAAATGTGTTAAAAAACGTCGTACGATATAGGTACGTGCGTATTGGTTATAACATGCTCGGCTCAATTACGCCCTCGCCTTCGGCTCGGGATGAAATTCCGCCTCGCATGTTAGAACCACCATAACGCACTAATATCGTAATGTACTATTGTGAAACTATATTGATAAGAAGTTTTAGGTGATAATAACTATCCGTGTTCCTTCAGTTGCCTATGCCAGCGCCACGGTAACCTATAAGCCTATTGCTTACCACACACACCTTCGGTGGCTGGGAGTCCGCAATGGACGTCCCAATAACCCGGGGCGTCTCCTCCTGTGGTAGCTAGGGGTGTGAGGGCGCAGAGACTGCTTCTCCCTCACGCGCTCCGCTCTCCTTCTCGAGCATTACAGCTTCGCAGAAGAAGGTGATGGCTTTCCATGCCCTTTCGCTCCGTACCATAGTCCGGCCCTGGTGTAGGCCATCACCAGGGTCTACCTACTTACATACACCAGGGCCGGACGCGAGACGTTGCTGCCGCCGATCGCCTCCACGACACTGCGGTGCTCCATCCAGGCAGGGCAGACCTCCACCATATGGCCTATTCGTGCCTACGACTCGTTTCGATGTGACGCCAATTGTGGAAGTCCTATGTCCAGCAGTGGACGATTTTCGGCTGACATTCTATTCAGTTTATTCATCATTATGAATAGACTTACTCTTACTAGTATCGATGGTATGAATAGTGAAATGTCTCCGATGTTTCCCGCAGCGTAATGAAGCTTTCCTTCAACTGCACATATAGAGACCGTTGATGAACTACTAAATAAAAGAAATGTGGTAGTGCATAACACCGGAGTGTTAATAAGTCTTCCTAATTAATTTGATCATGTTTATTAGTCGTCCATTCATTTTCCTCAACTACCCGGAATTCTGCTGACCGACCTGCACGCCCTTATCTCAGTGACAATATAGAGCTAATCAAATTGTCAGAGCCGGAGTGCGTAATCAGAGAGACCATAAAATTAAGGACATTCATTATATCAACGTTAGGGAGAGGCGCAATGGATGCCCATCGTAATATAGAACGTCGTCGTATACGTACGGTAGCGGTCGCTTTTTGGAGACGGTAGTTTTATCGTGTTTGAAGAGGCACGTTCAAGACAAGGAAGTTTGGCAATTATTCCTTCTGCACATGTGGTTTCCCTGGTAGCTCATTACAGAATGACTGGATGTATTTTCCAAATGATGATGTACATTTTTCATTCAAGATTTTTTTTAAATATATTCTTCTACGCTTGGGTCTACCGCGATGCCTTATGGCGTTTTCGGGGACCCATGTTGTGGTGATCTTTGCCCACATTGCATCCGACATACAACAAACGTCTCCGGCCCAGTTGGCTGCTTTTTGGGTGACGTTGACGATTTTTGTTTTAGAGCGCAGTATCGTGTTCCTTATTCGATCGGTAAGTTTAACTCCGAAGATACTACGCTCCATCGCTCGCTGGCAAACCTCGAGCCTGGTCCTCTGCTGAACTGTCAAAGACCTGAGCGCCGTATGTAAGGATAGGAAGAATGCACATGTCCATTAATTTGCATTTATGGCAAATTGGAAGATTTCCTTTCATAAGGGCTTTCATCGACCAATAGCTCTTCCAGGCGTTTTCAGTGCGGCGGGAAACTTCTTTTTCTTGTCTCGCCTGGAAGGAGACTATTTGGCCGAGGTAGATATATTCTGGAACATATGCAATCTCCACCCCCTCCACATACTGTTTTAGTTTGGCGCTATAGGTCATGAGTTTGGTCTTAGACATGTTCATACGAAGACCAATTTCGAGGCTTGCCTTGTTTAAGTCATTAAGCATTTCGCATTTCGCAAGAAATTAACTAATCAGAATATATTTAAAATAGTTATTATATATAGTGTTTGTACAAATGTATATTAAATCATTTTTCATTGACGCCTCTTAATTCTAATGGGGAATCAAATTCAAGCGAAAATCTGATTGAATCGAACTGAATGAACCCTTGCCGTTGTCAGAACAACAATATTTTCTTCAGAAATTATCTACGATATAAGGCATTTTGTTGACGGCTGTTTCACACGCCTTAAGTAATTCAACAAAAGATGAAGACGAGTTTTTATAATTTTCATAACAGTATGCCTGGCAGCGGCCGTATTTTGCTTCACATATACAAGATTTATCGTCTCGACATCGAAAAATTTGCTCTACGACGTGCCTGCTCGTGACTTAAAATGTTGTCACCACTTACCGTATTAGTTTTAAAAATTAAAATTAAAAATTGTTTATTTTGTAAACATATTCAAATAAACCTGTTAGTGATTGGAGCCTCCTTTTCAGCAAACAATGCCTGTATTAGGAGACTCCGCTCTTCCATATCAAGGTAAGTACAAAATATACAAATTAAAAGTTGATGTTAAACAATAATTATACAAGTGCGTGTGTGTGTTTGTGTGTGTGCGCGTGTGCGTGTGCGTGTGTGTGTGTGTGTGTTTATGAGAGTGGGTTTGTATATGATCGTGTGTGTGTGAGTAAGTGAGGATGTGTGTTGAGAGAAACGAGTGAGTTAACTTATTGCTTGCAGTAGTGCCTCAGTATCTTCATAGGGAAGTGGTTTTATCCAATTTGTTAAGACTTTTTTACATACATGTGCTGGTTTAGTGTATATGTATATCTCCTTGTTCACCCTATTATATAATTGAGCAGAACGTATGTTGTATTGTATGGCAGCAAACTTTGTTCTTGTTTGTGAGATATGAGCAATCATGTCCTTTCGTCTTTTAGATATTATGTTTGCATCGTAAGGAAGTGTCTTGTGCTTTTTTAAGACCGTATGCGTAATGTACAGTTTTCTAACAGAAAGTAGGCCACTAATCTGGTAAAGACTCTCAGTAGGATATCTTATCTTTTTAAAGTACATAATTTTTATTAGTGCTCGTTGTCCTCTCTCAACGTCTATAAATCTCGACTTAGCCGCACCGCCCCATATGGGGATACAGTAAACTATAACTGATTGCACAAGTGCTACATAAACTTCGTTAAGGAGGTTTCTATGAGGCCCTACTTTTTTATTTATATTTGTAGGGATGACATGTCGTAATGTTTTAAATATCCATCCCAGTTTCCTAACTCTTCCCGTCACATGCTCAAGATGAGCGTACCATGATAATTTTTGGTCAATCATGACGCCTAAATATTTGGTCTGTGAAACTTTACTAATTGTAGGGCACCCACAGTTATTTTTTGGAACTTTATCACATGAGTGTACTTTGATGTTAAAAGCATCGTTTGGTTGTGAACGATTCGATATGGTAAAGCAAATGAAGTTAGTTTTTACAGTATTTAGTGTGAAAAGGTTATCGTTGAGCCAGTTGGATATTTTGACCATGCCCATCTCTGCCTTAAGTTTAACATCGGACCAGTCATTTCCACAAAAAACAACAGCTGTATCATCGGCGTAAGACAGAATGTCTGCATTGTTGACTTTTAAGTTGCAGAGATCGTTAATATATATTAAAAATAAGGTAGGGCCCAGTACGCTACCCTGGGGCACGCCGAATGATACGTCTGCATCATCACTGATATAAGTGCCTACCTTAACCCTCTGCTTTCTATTAGACAGGTAATCTTTGAGAAAATTGAGCGGGGTTCCTCTTATTCCGGCTCTTTTTAGCTTGGCCACAAGGGTTGGAACAGAAACGGTGTCAAAGGCCTTTTTCAGATCCAGAAATACCATCAGGCATTTCCTTCCTGCATCGAGATGCTCGGTAACTAATGAGCTGAGGGCAGCAACTGCGTCTTCAGTTGATAATCCCTGCCTAAATCCAAATTGTGTAGGTGATATTATTTTAAATTTATTTAAGTAGTTTATGAGTCTCGTATTAGTTAGTTTTTCTATAATCTTAGACAGGGCTGGTAGGACTGAAATAGGTCGGTAGTTATTGACATCATCTCTGCTCCCTCCCTTGTGTACCGGTGTAATAATGGATTTTTTCAATGAGTCTGGGAAAGTGCCATTTTTAAAACAAAGGTTAGCCAGATGAGTAATGATGGGAACCACATCTTTGCAAACATATTTTAAGAAACTAGTAGAGATACTGTCCCATCCAGGGGCACTGTTTTGGTATTGTATTTTGTGTTATAGAGCCATAAAAAACTATTCGAATGCACGAACTATTTCAAGTGTACTAACACTAGTAAAAATATACTAATTTGTTATGAAAATTACGTTTTTCTAGATATTAATTTAACTAATATAAGTCAACGTCATGGGCATGGCTACCAAAGATTCATGATTCTCTTGAACACTTTGGAATTTAGATTTTTTGCATCTGGTAGGCTTTTCGTCGGACAGACATTGATCGAAATAGCGGCCACTGTCCGAACGACTGACTATTTATCACGAATACATATGAATAAATTAGTGTGTTCGTTACAAAATAAATGGATGAAACATTTTAAATTTATCAAAAGAACAAACACCTTTAATGAATAACGGTTGCATGAATTGTATTAAGAAACATTTTTCTATAAGAACAATATATGAATTGGCGATACTAAGTCTTTTTTAATTGTCGATTCATCATCATCATTTCAGCCGAAAGACGTCCACTGCTGGACATCGGCCTCCCCCAAGCACCGCCACTTCAACCTGTTCTGTGCCTCTCGCATCCAACGTATTCCTGCGGCCTTCACCAGGTCATCGGTCCATCTTGTGGGAGGCCTTTCAACGCTACGTGTTCCAGTACGCGGTCGCCACTCCAGAACCTTTCGACCCCATCGGCCATCTGTTCTGCGAGCAATGTGCCCTGCCCACTGCCACTTAAGTTTGGCAATTCTTCGGGCTATGTCGGTAACCTTGGTTTTCTTACGGATCTCATCATTTCTGATTCGATCACGGAGGGAAACTCCAAGCATAGCCCTCTCCATTGCTCTTTGGATGACTTTGAGCCTTCTTATGAGGCCCATTGTGAGCGACTACGTCTCAGTACCATATGTCATCACTGGCAACACGCTGTCGATTGGTAGTCCGAAATACATACTCGTAGTTATTGTAAAATCAGATAAGCTCCTGCAAAGTTTTCCTTGCATTATGTAAGGAATCTTTGCAGTGAATAAACCTTAAATCCTTATTTAGGACTACATTTTAATATAAAAATGTATTTTTAATAAGCAGAAACATAATTGATTATCGTGAAACCGTCAGTCTTTTGCATACGATATTTTAAGCACTTGTACAAGTTATACCCACAACAAAAAAGTGAATGTAATTTTCTTTACATGAATAGTCTAAATAGAGTCAGTTTATAGCCATCTGTTCAGTCGCATATTTTATTCTTACTCAGTACAGTGAGAACACTACTAACGACTGTACAATAGCATTTGTCTTCACATTGGCTTCGGTTCACTGCCGCGTGACTGATCGCCATTGGTTGGATACATTGCTTTTCACGAATGTACAGTTGACATGCCAAACAGTACGGCACGACTTGTATGTAGCAAACAGGGCAATAATGAAATATACGTTGTTCTCTCATATAAAAGCAACATGAAAAATGCACCCAGGATTTTGTAATTACTGGATTAAAAAGAGAGCCCTTGGAGTTTCTTGCCCGTTCTTCTTCATGCAGATCTAAATTTTTGAATGGGGAACTAGTTTCATCTTTCGGACTAGCTGACCGACTCCTCGACAGTTTAAAAGTGCCTTTACATGGTTTAATTTAAATAAAAGTTTTGAGTTTAAGTTTATACCGGGAAAAATCCGTGGTAGTTTATAGTATTCGTATGTTCTTATATGTTTGTTTATGGTAACGATGTAAGAAACCGTTCTTTAGTTCAAGTAGATACCAGAGAAAACATTGCGGTTCGTTGGTAAGTGCATCACTTGAGAACGGTACAATTGAGTTGACAATTTTTTGTCTGAAATGTTCTTAATAGTCCGAATTTGAGAGAAATATTGGAAGAGATTCCAGGGAAATTATAATTTTTGTATGAACTATTTTTTGGACAGAACAACATTTGTCGGATCAGCTAGTAACGAATAAAATGATTGTGCGGTTTTAGTTGCTGAATTTCTTCATAATTACTGAACATGTTAGCAAAACTAACATCTTTGGTGCCACCTGCGAAGTATTCCCTAAAGCAGTTTAGTACAGCTATAAAGCGAGATGCATTACTAGCTGGTTTCATCAGAAATCTTTGAAGTTGGATTGCGACTGGTGGTGAAAAATAAAATCTAAACGAAAAGCTGAAAAGCCTGAAAATAGAAAAATGCATGTAGATAGACAATAACAAGCTAACCTGTTAGTTTTACTTTCATGTTTCATAAAATATTCGGTTATGTTGTAAAAATATTGTGTGCTAAAAGCTCCATATTCGATACTCCGTTAGAACTAAAACTGTTTCCAGGAAAATATTCCTCACAGTTCAACAGACCGGAAAAATTAGGAAGTACGTGTACGTTTATGTACGTAAATTTGTAAAAATGTCTACTCAACAACGTGAACACCCCAATGAACGTTGTTGAACTGTTATAATGAATGCCATTCCTACTGTCAGTGTGTTACAAAATTACCCCGCTGTTTGTATGAAGTTGAAAGGGGTACATTTTTCGTTAAATAAGACTGTTTGAAAAACAAATTGATTGGCTTGCTCTGAACCTTATGTCAATATAAGTGTAGGGCCATAGGACGTAGCATAAAACGAGTTTTATTTGATCTCTACGGGTTTGATAGTACACAGACACAATTTCAGTCATATATAAATTGAATTAGTTTTTGTTTAGTTACAGTCTGAAGTTAGCTGTTATCAAACCTATCCCCCCCTCTTATTCAGTTTTACATTTACCTGAGCCTTTATCGCAGATATAACACTTACATTTTCAGTTTATATCCGCTCAGCGTCTTCTTGTATAATATATTCGGTTGTCATCGAAATAACCGATATAATTGGCTTAGAGCTAAAGGCTAGGAGGCTAAGCACACAAGGTTACCTCACACCACAATGTTAAAAATTCCACAGTATTCGTTATTCACAATTTAGGGAACTACTTAAACTTATGTGGCTGAATGTTCAGAGTATAAAACAAGAAATTTACATAATCATTAATTATGGTGATTGAGTTTCAAAATCAAAAGTCATTTATTCAAACTAGGCCGAGAGTCAGCTGTTTTTGAAAGTCAAAGTTACAAAAGACAGTCTCCCAAAACCCCCCCTTCACCACTTCCTAGTACTTTAGCTGGGAAGAAGATTTCATTTTGATGTATTATTTTCACTTGAGTAAAGTTTATGATAATGCATTTTTATTGCTTTGTCAAAAATGTCAACTACAGCACACAGGAGTTATGCTTATTTCAGAACATTTATGCTGCCATGAAAAGGCCTTCCTCTGCTTCAAAAAGCCTTCGGATTATATTAATTAGAGATTATTATCGAATATATTTTCATTCGTAATTGTATACGGTATGCTATGTATCTACTTTTCTGACTTATGTATGTAATAAAGTTATTATTGAATCTACTTAATTACTGTAATAAGTATCTAACGTTCTTTTGTGTTGTCTTAATTATTGAAAGCTCTACTTATTCAGACCTAATTAAAACGATTTCTCGTAGGAGTACTTTACAGGTGTTCATTAATTAATTTTTCAATAACGCTGGTCTTTGTAATTGATAATTACAACGTTGATATTGAAACCTCCCGGGCTTCGCACGCTTTCATGTTCTAATGAGACAACCTCTTGAAAATCGGTGTAATGTGTCTGATGAAATTGATATACAAGCGTTGAGCCACTTCAAATACTTAGGTTGAATGTATGCCAATGCTGAATAATCTTGAAACCAGTCAATATAAACCACTTGCTGCCAACATCTGATATCACTGAATAAGCCTCACAACTGCGTGCCGCGCTCGCAGTGGATATCGCAACTCTCTACAGACATAATATGCGGCACCAATGACGGAATAATTACTGAATTAATTTATATCTTGCAATTCAATATTTAAGCAGTTTTATTTGAGAGTTGCGTTATGAATGCTTTGAACCACATATGCTTTGTTCGTTCGTTAAAATGAAATTTCCCTGCTATTTATCACTAGTTTCTACCACAGACATTGTATACGTGAATTTTCTTGTTGTAACATAAAATGTATCCCAAAAAATGTTTTCTCTTAGCGTTCTTTCCCTCTTTTTTTACTCGAATGCTTAGGGTTGTAGCATAATTTTAAATAGCCTGTGACTTGCCTCGGGAATCAAGCTATCAAATCACATCTAGCGGGTAGTTCCAGAGATTACTTCCTACATCCATAGTGAAGTAGGAAGTAATCTTGGTCAAGATATTTAATAGGTACGTCTTTTAATATTAGTATAGATCGGGTAATACATTCTTTGATCAGATTTGGCCCCATAATCAATATCTTTTATTTGACATACATATCAAACGCAGTGTTTATAGTAGTAGACTTCCACGTTTTAAGGAAGTAGAATGAGGCATATCATCATTAACCTCATTGAAATCATTCCATGCATCCGAATATCTGACGATCTAGAACAGACAAACGACGACGAAAAAGTACCAAGCACCTGAAATAAGACGAACCAAAGAGTGCGAAAAAGTCAATGTGTAGCGAATTAAATATTAAATATTGATGATCAAACTGCGCACTACGCTGAGGGTATAAACGACTTCTGAGCAGTACTACCAGTAAAATATGACGAGGGTTTTTGATACAAGCTGAATATTTAATAGGTCTATTGGTAAACCTATATACCCATATTTTATTTCGAACTTAATCTTAAGATATTTCACGGTTATAAAGTTTTATAAGCAACTTACGCTACGGTACGTGCTCTTCAGTTTGGGTGTTACCCTTATATGAACCTAGTATATTATGTTCCGGTGAACGCTTTCACCCATAGCCATATAAAATGCCATAAAAATGCGTAGATATTTCAAAAGCGTGCTCCATACTTTTCCACACAAGGCAGTTTTTTCCTTTTGTGTAACGTATAAATCCCATCGCAGTACCCCTACAGACGGATGCTCATTGTGGCACCTTCATCCTGTAGAGCGACGTCAACCGCCATAATCATTAACTCGAGCTATAGTTTGTTCATCTGGGCAACGTTTAAATTTATGAGGATAAAAATCTTTCACCAGAAACAGAAAGCTTTCAGGAATTCCATGGTGCTGTATTTGTAAATTGTGGTGCGATCATTGTGGATAGCTGAGTCCTAATTGAAAGCAATTGTTGCGCGATTAAATGATTGCCGCGCTCTTTTATAAGAGAATACCTAGGTATAGGAGTTAATTAAGTCGAATTTATAAGTTAAAAATGTACCTATACAAACGCTAAGCCGCGTTAGGAAGCTGGTTACGAATGTGACTTACCTACTTGCACGACCCATCAAGTCACGTTTTACGTCATAATTCAAACATACGATTGCATCTATTGCTTACTCGTGTGATAGTCACTTATGGTTAGGACACCCGGGACGAGTTAAATCACGCCAATGTAATCCTATGATTTATTGAAACTCCCGATGGATTCATAGAAGAGAGGATTTATGGAGGCTTTAAATTAGGAATTAGCATTATGATTTGCAAAATCTAATGTTGTTGTGAATTATTGTTACAATTCTGTTTAAAGAAAGGATAATTATTATGCAGCTATTGGAGATACTACGTGAGAAATGCCGTTCAAGACACATAATATGGACGAGACGTATCGTTTAAATTGTGCTTTGTGATACAAACCTTTGTTCAAAATGATGTTGCTACGTTAACTAATATATGCCTCGAAGTTAAATCTCTATCTGTATGTTTGCAAAGGTATTGACGGGTAAACATCTCGTACAAAACCCTCTATAGATGCCATCAGATGGAAGAAGAATGGATCACTTTACATCTCAAGGGATGCGAACAGAGAGAAAAGGTATTCGGGTTAACTGTAACGTATAAGCAACGGAGTATTGAAAAAGTATTGTAACTACATAAGAAATTGTGAAAAACTGGGTATTTTCATGTAATTTAATGCGTGAAGCTGTGCTTGGAATCTCTATGCATCTTACAAAGAAAAGCATGGATAAATCCAAATTAAATATTCTCTAAAAACGGCGGCCGCTAATATGTGCAAGAAGCAGAACATGACTTGCACCTTTTCACCCTAGACCCCTTGATACGAACGCCTCTTTCCATTCATCCAGAATTCAATTGAAATTTTGCCAGTTCAAAGAATGGCTCTGCACCTGCGTTTTCTGATATTGCTTTAGCTTAATTTTAAATGTTTTGTACAAATAAGAATAATAAATGGAGAAGTATTTCTATCGCAAAATGTGTACGTTACGCGTTCATTTTATGAAATTGTTGTTCAGATCAGCTGGTCATCAACACATAAATTCACGCTTTTTTCCCATGGGGTAGGCAGAAACTACAGAACGCCACCTGCTATGATCTTCACATACTCTTTTTGCTTCGATTATTTTCATACATCTACGGTGACGGTGATGCTCGTCACACACCAAGTCATTTGTTTCCACGGGGCGAAATGCGAGCGGCGGATGTCCTAAAAAAATATGTTTGGTAATTTTTTATGTATATTTCGAAAAACTCTGAAAATACTATGTTTTTATTTCTTACTAGTATCAATTTCCTTGTTTCTTTTATTCAGAGAATAAGTAAAGTACCTAAGAACTTTCCTCTGCTGTTTTTCGTGATAAATATCTGAGTTAAGTTTCTAAGACTTCTATTCCCGACATCTGAGTATAATAGCTCTTCTTTTTTATAAGCATCAATATTTACTGGAACAAACTCCTGATGGGTTACCGGTTTTATTGTTCTTGATGATAAATTAACTTGCTGGTTATTTCTTCGAGACGAAATAGCAAACTTTTCTGTTTTTCTTTTCTTTAATAAAGTTAGAAACAAGATCCACAATTTCCACTACTAACGCATAACATGAAGTAAATAATATTACATTAAAAGAGATAAACCAGTGGGACATTAAAAATCCAACAATTTTGCCACTAATCCAGTACCTACGCTCGTAATGTGCAGTTACAATTGAAATTAATTATACTTATACTACACATGAAACTTATTTATATACCAACACGACGATATTTTTAATGTTGTAACGATGTACTTTTCCATTAAATAATAGCCCGTGTTAATATCATGTTAATTTATTGTCATCCCAGAAATTAAGGGTATCTATCTGATATAAACTGATAGATACTTTATTTATAATGGTAACTGATGAAGATAAAACCATCAAATATTCATGTTTTATTGCAGGTTCAGTAGACTGCTCCCAACAGCTAATATTAACAATTGAATCAAATACCATAAATGAGCCTGTCACATACAAATACAAGGTAACACATAAACTGCGGGATAACGTCATAGTTAAGTGGAGCACCCGCCATTTACATATTCACTCACAATTTAATAGCAGATGATATGACCAAGGACGCAAGAAAGCGTTAGATATGGCAATATGTTAGGTACTCACGCGAGAGTTTTGAAGATCGTCATGATTTAAAATTTCTAAGGAAAATAGCAACTGAATTTCATCCCACGTCACTTTGAAGTCGAGTCGCTTTGACATGAAATAGTTCCATGTTCATTTTCGAAGCAGTGAAACTTATTATGAACTATGTTTTTCTATATAGCGTCTCAGTTTCTAAAAAGGTATATCCATGCTTTTATAATCTCTAACGTGATGATATTCGCGGCCATAGGCTTCATAGGCAATCTTAATATTAACTTAGGCTTTGTTAATATATATCTCTCTAATATATAGTCTCTTCCAAATAACCTTATGTAGACAGCATAGATTAACCGCCTTTCATGCTTCCGTTTGTACGTGTGCGTGACATGCGTGAGATGATGTGACACGAAAGAATCGGAGATTGGCGCGACGTTGATGCTTTTACTTTTGCTTTTGCAATGCCAAATCCAGATTCAAAAACTTCACATTACTTAAACCAAATAAATTATTATGATTCATGACAAGATGATAGCGAATGCTCTTTATTCATTATCCTAAAGTATTCGTCTCTCACATTCGTTACAGCTCATTCACACATTATTTTTATTAAGATGCCTTATTTACAGCAACGCGCCAGAAATTTTTGCTATATAAATTGTCACAGATACTAACCAACAAACCCCCAGTTCGCAGCCAGTAGACCCAGTGTTTGTCGATAAGGTAAACGCGGAAGTCGAACGCAAAGCCTCACTCCCGCCCGTTGAAGACCCTGACGATCCCCTGTACCCGTACCACTCCTGACAAGGTGCACGAGATCATCAAGGGTCTGAAACCTCGTAGAGCCCCCGGATCAGACGGCATCACCAACAGAGTGATCAAGCTGTTCCCCGCTCACCTGATTATGCTCATGACTACCATCTTCAATGGTGCCCTGAGTAATAATATTTTCCCCCAAGCGTGGAAGGAAGCCACCATCATTGGCATTCCTAAGCCCGGTAAGCCCAAAACCGTGCCAACGAGTTATCACCCAATTAGTTTGCTCAAAGTCCTCGGCAAAATCTATGACAAACTTATTTATAAGCGACTCAGGGATTATGCCGAGACAAAGGGCCTTATCCCCAACGAGCAGTTTGGTTTTCGAACCCAACACTCGTGTGTCCATCAGGTACACCGCATCGTTGAGCAAATCAATGCTGGTTTTCAGCGTGGTATGTTCACGGGCGCTGTATACTTCGACATAGCGAAAGCTTTCGACAAAGTCTGGCACAACGGCTTATTATATAAGCTGTACCAACTTGGAGTGCCAGACCGTCTCGTGCTCATCTTACGAGACTTTCTTGCGAACCGTACCTTTCGCTACCGCATCGAAGGGGCACTTTCCTCCCCTCACCCGATCCGTGCAGGAGTCCCTCAAGGCTCTGTACTAGCTCGCCTCATTTTCACGCTGTTCACTAGCGATATCCCCAGAAGTAAGAAGGCACGGTTAGGTCTGTTCGCAGACGACACTGCCATCTTCTTCTCTTGATTTAGTGACAAAGCGCTGGTTCGCTACCTCCAAACCGCAGTCATCGAGCTCGGCGAATGGTTTAGGAAGTGGCGAATCGAAGTCAATCCCGACAAAAGTCAGGCGGTCTTTTACACCCGACCGCGATGAAACCACCCCCCTCCCCGACCCATCTCTATGTTCGGCAAGCAGATCCCTTGGGAGAAGCGAGCCAAATATCTAGGCGTCATCCTCGACGAACACCTCACCTTTTCGGAGCACATAAAGCAGGCCTGCTCGCGGGCCGCTTTCGCTCTCGGTAGGCTCCATTGCGTCCTGAACAAGCGGAGTAAAATGTCTCTTCAGTGTAAGAAGCGTCTTTACACCGCTTGTATCAGGCCCATCATGATATATGCAAGCCCAGTCTTTGCACATGCTAAACCCCGTTTCATCCATAGGATGCAGACCCTCCAGAACCGTTTTCTCCGTCAAGCCACAGGCGCACCTTGGTTTGTTCGGAATATCAACCTCCACTTAGATATGAACTATGCTACACTTTGCTATACTACACTTTGATATGACTATCCAACAATTCATGAAACGCGTTTCAAAGCGTTTCTTCGACAGGGCCGCATCCCACCGCAAACCTCTGGTTGTAGCGGCAGCCACTTACACCCCCTCCCATATCAGTAAATCCGCCGTCCGCGGCACGCACTATCCGATCCTGACAATCCCACTACCCTCCTCCAGGAGAGTCAAAAAGAGACCAGTACAGTGAGCAAACAACACAGACACAAACCGTACCGACCTCGCCGCCGAGGCCCCCTCGGTAACTCTTAGAGCTTTCGCTTTAGTTTTTAAGTATAATAAGCCCCGGCTGGAGGCCTAAAAGGTAACTTTATAGAACTCGCCGGGCTACAATCCGTTTAAGTAGTAAAAATCTTTCAGTTTAACTATGAGATGCCAGACAAAAACAAAAAAAAAAAAAATAACCACCATACCGAAAAAGATAGTTTGTTTGATAACAAAGCTTAGTAACATTCTATAGCAGCTACAGTAAGCTGAAATAAAAAATATGTAAATCTATCAAACTAATAACATGTTCAAATCGTATAATAAACGTATAATTAACTTGAAAGTTATATTATAAGTAACAAGGTACTTCCTAAGCAAAGCTTCTAAAAAAACAAAACTTCTTTAACTGCGGATGGTTCCACTGGAAATTTGTTCTCTTCTCCAAATTTTCAGTTCCATTTACTTGAACAGTCGGAGTTTATTCGGGTAACGTCCCTGAGACAAATGTGCTCAAGTTTGCTGAATCTTACAACTAAAACTTAGAACAACAATATAGATGCATTTTTTGGTAGTTTGATGCTGATCAAACACCCAATTACATCTCAGGGACTGTTTCTGAACGTTCATAAAATACAGAAAACCCTAAGTAATAACGGATGGTCTGCCTAATAAACCTGTGCTTTGAGATATTAAGTGTTATTTTATCATTCTTGTTCCTCTTTTTTCTTGGTCGTACTTTTCCTGATGTTAAAGCTTTTTCTGTTACTTACCTACTTACAGCATTGACTTAATTCAAATAGAATTGAACTGAAATATTTAATGTAGAATATTGTTGATTTCCAGTTATTTTTTATGCCTACGGGAATAGGCACATAGCAAAGCCTTTGCCAATGAGAAACTGTGCCAGATTTGTACGACAAAAGGCAAAAGCAGTCTAGCCTACATAACAACAAGCTGAATATCTTAAGCATACGTTAGATACAATCAATATTCCTGTAACGCAGCATAGAAATACGGCTTCTTATATTCCGGGAGCTTAAATTGAATTTTTCGTCTGTCTGTCATAGTGGTTGAAAATATTTCGCGTTCACCGCTGCACGCTGCGCCGAAGTCAACCTATCGCTGGAATATATTACGAACGTGCTTAAGATACATCCGCACGTTAATACTTAATTTTTTAACCGACTTCAAAAATGGAGGAGGTTATCAATTCGACTGTATTTATTTTTTGTAGAAATACGCGTGATTGTTTACCGCATAACATCTATGTTGTATATGACCTGGCGTGTTTGCTAGTTGATGAAGCTGTGTGTATATTAGAACTGACAGTAAAAGTCAAAAGACGAACCAAAATTGTCTTTTAAAACGTTTGTGCAATGACAACAACGATCGTCAATGAATTGTCTTATATAATTTCATAAATGACCAACGACCATTTTAGACAGAATTTTTACCACGAAGCGGGCAATTAAAGTAACGAAGACACATCCAATAAATGAATTCAAATTACTCTCTATTCTATATGACCTTTTCAAGAAACATAATTAGCATATTAATTGGTTTGTCTTGTTCTAGGCTCGCGATGCAGCGCCTACTCAGCATCACTCTTCTCTGCATCGCCGCAGAGCACGCGCACGCGCAATTGCGTGACATGGAGCACCAGGGACCACATTCCTGCGGCGGAAACTTGAAGGCTCCCGTGGGCACTATAACGACACCAAACTTCCCCAACCCTTTCCCCGTCCCGATAAAGTGTAAATGGATAATAGAACACGACATAGTAAACGGGACTATATCGATATACTTCACTCAGCAGTATACTACCAGTGGGCTGACGTTCACTGAGTACATGTACTATGACGAGTCTTACAAGTTGGGCGAAAGGAGAGCGCTCACCGTCACCGACGAGAATATCACCAAGATCAAGTGGCTTCAGGTAAGATTAAATTAAAAAGTGAATTTTGAGAATTCCCCATTTGTGGATGAAGTACGTTAGTTTTGATACTTTCAATGTTATTTTTTTTTTAGCGTAAACTGGGCAAGTCTTTTTTGTCTTGTCTTTGATGTGTGAAAACCATTTTTCTATTCAGGAATCTAATTTTTGTTAGAGTCATTTAGTTATTTTTGTAAGACACATTAGAATATGTGAAAAAATTCACGATAGTAGGATACATAAAGAAGTTAAAAGAAAATCAGTCAAATCTGTGTAAGCTTCACGAGTTATGGAGTTATAGGTGGACAAGCTTACGCTTGCAGTGGGAATGTATGGGAAGATATCTTTTTAAACTACACTGATATGTTTATTCTTATTATAAACTATCTCGAACTACGGAACCCGTCATTCTGCGTGGTCCAACACGCACTTGGGCGATTTTGTATATTTTTGACTTTCAGTAAAACTTTGAGATTCAATGCTACTGGACTCATATAATAAGACAAACCTTACACCACTTCGAAGTATTTGTCACCTTTCACACCCAAGTAAAACACGTTTTGTTTATATTGTAAAAATGTTTCACTAAACGCCGACCGTTTGACTAATTGCCCCTATACGGTTCTCTTTTGTTGTAAAATTTACCTTCACGTTGCTCTGTTTGTAACAAGCGAGTCTGTGTGGGAACAACAAAATGAGAGTGAATTTACTAACTTTGGGAGAGTCTAACGGTTTGCTGTTAGGGGCTGAGGAAATGAGATAACAAAAAGAAAACTAATTCAAACACACAACGTTGCGTGGATATACAAAACAAACTGACTAATCGCAAAATCTTATGTTGTGTCATATGTTGCGTCTGACTCTTACTTTCGTCAATTGGAATAACACCACACACACTCCACCACCACCACTCCATCACTTTCTGTCCACTTTTTTGCACTTTGAGCAAAAAACATGATTACAAGCATTAGCTATCAAATCACTGTACAAATAACCTCAATGTCCACGTGAAAACGGAACATATAATAAAATTCGATAAAATTGTACACAGCTATTCCTTTGCGTATAAACAAGATTTGATAACAGACCTTTAAAAAAAGTGAAGTAAAATACCGTCAAAGAACATACAAATAGTGACATTGTATCAGCCAGCTATATTGAACAAACTGAATAGAGGTAGATGGTTTGATGTGAAGGCACTTAATCTTTTCTTCTTGCACCCTTATTGCGTGACACACTGTTAATAAGTATCTATAAAATTTGAAGTTTACCAAAAATTATTAAAATAATATATTATTTGAAGGTTATATGCTAATCCATTGCTTCATAATTATTTCGAAAAACTTCTCTGCCCAACAACATAAATAACGAATAAATGTAGTTGAACTGTCGAAATAAAAGCTATTTCTACTATTCGGTTCTTACGCATTTACCTCGCTAGTTAACATTTCAGAGAAAAAGCTTCCAGTTAAAAAACGATGACGGTTCGATTGTTCACATACAAATAGCTTCACGCATGACGTCAGTAAGTAGGCAGGTCGGCTAGGTTGCGAGTGCGGGCACTCACAACTTTCGCGGCGCAACTCTACAAAACGAGAAAAGTTTCGAATGGCGTTATTAGCTGTGTTTGTGTATAACTTAACAAACATTACTAACACTTTACCCTTTATAAGTATTCATTTAATGGCTCAACTTGTTTTAATAGTGCGTAAATTTTCTGTTTCGTAACTTTTGTGGTGATGACATAAATAAAAATAGTTTGTTTTTACTGTTGTATGAAATTGCTTTAATACGGTTACTTGACGTAAGGTGTCATTTTACTAAACAATTAAGTATTTTTTCACGGTTTTCTGCCTTTCGCAGATATGTTTTAGTTTCAGGTAGGGGGTAAACCTATTGGTAACGAATAATAGACCACCTAAAACAGTCACCGGACTTTTACTGCAACGTTCTTTACGGAAAATCCTTTCGTTCAAATACCTGATACAAAAACGTGTTTTAGTTTAATTTTGATCATTAAAATCTACTTAATTTATGGAGAAAATTACAAATCATGATCCTATTCGTTTATAACGCCAGCAGAATACATCGTCACGTAAGCGAAGCCGCGGCAACAGTTTGTATTCAATATTGCCGTTAAGGATCCTGTAGAAGTATCATATTCCACGAAATTAAAGACAAAGAAGCCCAATTCTTGCGTAACCCTATTACCTACACTTTCCTGAACTCGATTACTTTATTTTGTCTCAAACAAGGACCATTCTGAACACACAGCTACAATCTCTTACAAATTAAATTAACCTTGAAATACAAGAAAGATTTTACTCCAGATTCTATGAGTTTTTCCATTGTAGCGTGGGTGAGACAGGGGTCGAGCGGCTGCGACCTTCGTCAGTTGACTGGTGAGATATCGACTGTAAGGGAAACATTTCGTGGACGAAAGTAAGGCTTAACTTAAAATAGTGGTTGTCACGGTTTAGTTTGATTTTAATACTGCAGAAATGGCAGCGAAGTGAAAAGGGATTCTGAAAAAAAAACTAACTGATTTTGTGTTAAGCGACTAGGTTCCATCGTTGCACCGTACAAGATCGTTATCATATCCCTATTATAACTTTGTATAACTTTTGCCATGATAACAACACCACACCAACACACCACACAAGAGAGGGCGGGCTCTCTTGTTGCTTACGTCAATAAAATGTAACAAAGTTAAATGTTGTTCCTTTGTTGCTGTGTAAAATTTTGGAACGCTTTTTCAATAAAAGTTCCTAGTATAAAAAATGGGCGTTTAATCCGAAAGCGATGTTTAACCCCTCACTCGTAGCGCCTCTTGTTTTAAACAAAATCTTTGATGAAAGTAAACAGTTTTAAAAGTACCTTTGTATGTATCTATGGTTTTGGATTCATTTTCTCTGCATAGGCTTTATATGATTCATACAATTATTTTTGTAAGATGATGACCGTAGCTACCATGGCGGTGTAACTATATTTTTCGCCAGTTTTGTCATCAGACATTGTGCTGAGCTGAGGCCTTTTTCGCATTACTAGCATATTGTTTTTGATCTTTATTGTAATAAGTTAAAAGTTACGTTTAAAATTGTTAGTTCAAAATATTGTGATTCGGGGTGTTTAATGCCTATTTACTTAATTTCAGTAGGCACAGAAAAACTGTTAACGAAAACAGAGAGTCGTTTAATAATATCTCTGTGTAAGCTGTACCTACTGCTTATCCATTAAATAAAAAAAATATTGTATCTACGATTAGGTATCACAGTTAACACGTTATTCATTCACATGTAACCACTCTACCACAAAACCATAACGTGAACTTTCAATTACACAAAACCATAATTTTATTCCAAACAAAAATAGGGCCTTAATTTATTTAATATTGTAGAATACTGTTAAAATTAAACAAGTCGCAGTTTGTTCTCATAAAATATTGTTATGCTGTTGTCGGTTGGTGAAACTGACAATTAAATGCTCAGCGAAACGCGAGGCAGGTTCACAGCTACGCTTCGGCTGCATTGTGTACTCTAGTAAAATATATTTTATATCAGCTTATAAATCAATCTCACATCAATCATATTGGGGTCATTCTACAGGTTACATTTTTAAAATGGCAAAAATAAAAATCGGGGTTTTTAAGGTTTTTAATGATCTTTTATTAGAAAATACTATAAGAAACGATATGGAGTGAAAGATACAAATAACAAGTTCTGTTTAATATGTAAATTTCAGAAAAATAAGAAAAATAATATCACCGAATTGACTCATGTGTTCACAGAAATGCTGAAAGTGATAATAAAACAGCCACCTAATCAGATACATTAAATTTTAGGCAATTAACATTATTGACCTATTATTAGAAGTCGCATTAATAAATCAAAACAAAAAAATACCATATGAAATGATTAAAAATAAAAATAAAATCTTTGATCACCGAAATGACACAACGGTAACTGTCATTTCTGTGATTTCAATCAAAAATATTTTCAGAATCACTGCTGGAGTCATTGTACAACGACCACATTGCTTTTCGAGCATCACGGGCAATCTCGGTCGGCATAATATTTATTTTCCTTGTTCGCAGCCCTAATTTCGTCGGAACTATCAGAATAAATATCATCAACACTTAATTTAGAGCATGACGGTGTAGGTGTCCCATTTTCAGTATTGCTTGAAATGAATTTGTTGGTGATTGCTATTTTCCCCAAGTTAAAATTAACACAAGTGGTGGTCGGAGAGCATGTCAAACAACTAAGTCGCCTAGCTTGAAGAACTTCCCTGAATGAAGAGTTTTAAATACAGACTTAACTAAAAAATGTATGTTAGCATGACTTGCACAAAGACATGTATCTCTATTTTTAACTGAAGGCGAAATTATCTAAATTGGCCGATACACAACAAAAGAAACTGTAACTAATCCTTATTTTAGATTTTTCTTTAAACTGTTTGTATAGGTTATGCATAATATCATTCAACAAACGAATTTGCATCTTTTGTTTTTTACGCGTGATGGTTTCCTTCTTTCCGGATGTGAGTCTGCTAAATTCGTCTTGTCCAAAAAAATATTTTATCACTTCTTTTACTCTGGCAAATTCTAAATAATATTGCTTTACATTTTCCGTATTTTGTAGGCTTGTTCTGGGCTTCATTCAGTCTTCTAAATCTCATTTTGTACTTAGATATGACATTTTCGAGTTGATGAAGCTTTTCCTTGAGTATTCTATTTTCAGCACGTACAATATTCCTATTTCTTGTAGCTACATTTCTTCTAAGCCCCCTGAGTGAAGAAGTAGGACTCGATGGTGGTGTATTTTCGGTAAGCATGACTTCAACTCTTTTTTGCATAGCCTTTTTTGTCCTATATTTTTTAGAATTCTCTTTCCAGTATTTTCTTATTTGTCTTTGTTTTCTAGGGGATGGATCCCTTATGGTCTTAATTAAACCTTTTTCATTCTTCATGTGGTATCTTTTCCTGTCTTTTTTATGTACCTCTTCCAAGGCCGCAGGATTTTCTTTCAGCTTTTCTCGGTGTCGTCACATACTGAGTTTTATTTGCTCTCTTCGTCTAGCTTTCTTTTCCGCGATCATTTCTTTTCGAGGTTTTGCCATTTTTTCCCGTCCCAACATGCAAAAAAATAAAAACTATCACCCATAGCAATAACAATCCACAAACATAAGCAAATAAGATACAAATTAGTTGCACACAAGATACGAAACAATGACACGTCATTACCGTGAATTATATCAATTCCGTGAACATTATCTATTCTAAAGAAATAGTAAGGTCTTGAATATAATGTGCACCACATACAGACAGTTAAAACAGCTCATAGTAGCTTTTTATGAACATCTCAATACTCAATTATTGCAAATTCAAGCTTTAACTTCATTTCCGTGAAACCAGTCAATTCCGTGAACACTAAGTTCACGGAATTGATGATCACAGGATTGACGAACCGTACCTAAACTTATTGCAAATGGACGTTAAACAAGTTACTTTGCAAATTATAACCTCAACTAATATTAGTCTCCATGCTGTAAATTATATGCATTATTTGAAAAAGAAACATAATTACTTACCAAGAATCTCTCTTAACCGAATTGATGATACAAACTGACCGAAATCCGTAGAATACTTTGTTTTTCACAATTATAATTCGGACAAGCCACACTCCTTGTATGTTAATCGCACACGACTGATTTGACAGATCTAGCAGTGTTGCTAGTTAATAAAATAAATAGTTTGGTAGTTTTGGGATTTTTTAATATCGAAAAAGTGGTTCACGGAATTGATATTACTATTGTAACTTCAACTTAGCTATATGCATCAATGTATGTATATGGATCATTTTGCATCGTTGAACGTGTAAGTGGGCACGCCCTTTATGCCTGGAGGCTTTATTTAGTTTTTAAGTTCTGTCTACGTTTTTGTTTTATTACTTCAGCTTGACTTTAGTTTTCAATGTTTTTGTTGGTATATTGGCGTGTGCTAGCTGACATATGTCGAATAATGCATGTTTTGTTTTATAATATTAATTACTTACGCAATATTGTATAGACTCAAGTTCTTCTAACTTAACAGACAGCTGTGCTGCTGGGGAGTTTGTTCCGCCACTTCTTCTTCCCAGCTAAAGCACTAGGAAGTGTCGAGGGGCGGGCGTTTTGGGGGGACTGTCTTTTGTAACTTTGACGTTCAAAAAGTGCTGACTCTCAGCCTAGTTTGAATAAATGACTTTTGATTTTGATTTTGATGACTATTTTCAAAACAGTGGTATAATGGCTACAAATCAGAAAATAAAACATTTAAAAATATATTCGTGCATTCTATAATGAATTGGAATGTTTATAAACTAATTTTAATACATTTATTTGATAAATACTGCTGCATTTAATTTAATTTTGGTTTATGTGACTGACCATGGTCACATAACAGCTCACGGAGTATGATTTCGACAACTATAAAACATTTTTTCTGGAATTTATTAACAGATAATGTTATAAATTAATTTGTTTCTAAAAAGAAGGTACAATTATGAAGTTTTTTGGCCATAAAATCTTTTAATATCCCTATTTCTTCTATAAATATTAAAAAATAACAGATTTTTAGTACTCGGTAAATTGACCCATTGATGAAAGTTTATTTGTGATCATTGTAGTGTTTGCCTGATTTAGATTTATTTATAGAATAATTTGCTAGTATCCCGTGAAACCGTAACACAAATAAACCATTTTCATAAATGAAAGAGGAACGTAGGTTAATGGGCTTCACATAATAATTTTCATGCATGTCACAGTCAATAGCCCTTCAACCACATACATTAATAGCTCGGCTCATCATAATGTACGTTGGATAGTAGGTAATAAAGCTTGATCGGAACTATACGTTATTACGACCAATACACACAATAAAAATACAATATTCGAAAAATAAAATACCTGTAGGTACTGTGAGAACCTGAGGTTTTCGGTACCGTGATCGAATAATCAAAAATGCTTTTCATGGAAACTTCGATTATTCCACGCTTTCGTGTACAATACCGTGTCTGCCATGCAAGTCAGAAATAGAAAACATAATTATCCTAATATATTTCAAGGCTTATTCTATATCAGCTTGATAGATCAATGTCGGTGATGTGATTTAAATTAATTTATAGTCAACCTGTAAAACGTAAGATCATCTTGCTCAGACCACCTTTACAGTACCTACCTGAATGTCATGAGTGTATCATTCTTAAGACTAATTTCAGCATTTAAGCCCCAGTACCTGGATACATTTTGTTAATTTACTTCCAAGAAAAAGATAAGTTTATGTTTAAGTTGATTATCGATAAAGTTGGTTATTGAAAACACGTATAAAACGACATTTTCTAAAAATGAAATCTAGCTAGATCGATTTACTGCCCTTGAAACCCCCTGTATACAAAATTTCATAAAAATCGTTGGAGCCGTTTCCGAGATTCGGTTTATATTTATATATATACGAGAATTGCTCGTTTAAAGATATAAGATATACTCTGAAATTTATATTCTGAACCGCCATATTTCTACCATAAAAAGGGGTACTAAACTCATTAACTTATCAATTTCTGCTATCGGGAAAACAATGGAAATGATCTCATTGCTTACAGAACCCGCGTCGGAGAATAATGAAGCAGATAAACCGGTATATCCTTATCACTCCTGAAGTCTTTGTGAACGATGCCGAGATAACGAATGGACTTGACGATTTTGTGATTATGTTGTGTGTTTGTTGATTTTCTATTTTGGGTTCCTAAAAATACAAACTAACAGTAACTACAACCAACCTGGGAGTAATGCTTGCTGGCGCGGAATATCTTGCTAAGCTCGCTCGGTTCACGCGCTGTTGCTTACATTCTAAGCTAATCTTGCATCATTACAAAGTCAAGATCGATATATTTGAAAAAAACATTTTTTTTCTTAATTAGGAGGTCAATAAGATTGCTTAATCTAAGCAATATTATCGTTAAATATTTTCTTACGATAGTATTATGGTCATCCTTGGTGTCTTGAGAAGACAGAAAAGTAAAATGTATAAATATGAATATTTAAATTCTGTAAATTTTCCGTCCACGATATCGTAACGAGAAGAATTATAAAGCCGCGCTATATTTTTGATGACGTCATTATTTGATTGACTGACCTGACCACACATAAAATGCATTCAAAGATTAATATTAAAAGCTGTACCAGTACCGGCTTATCGCTCAAATTATTATTATGATATACGTCTTTTGATGAATATTTTGAATAAATCAATAAATCATAGGTAGGCGAGCTTTTTATTATGGAATAGAGTACTACAATTTCTTATCCCTTAAGTAGAACGTAGGCAAAACCTATATGAAATATAACATTGAGAAATTAGATTTCTTAAAGGGCCGCACCTTTTAAGCCAGAACCGTGTCAAAATGGAAAACCTTTTAAAAAGAATCCTGGAAAAGCAGGTAAAAAGCCGATACAGTGAGGACAACTAAAAAAAATTGCCATCAATAAAAAAATGGAATAATAAAAAACCGTACTTTGCGAAGGTGAAAGGTTTGCTCTATAAAAATAACACATACATTGGAAATTCAACTTTACTATGGAAGTAAATTTTCAGCATAAAAGTTTATTTTATAATAAATGGTAAATACAGATTGATCTCAAAAAGAATGCAGCATTTGTCAGCTCTTCTAAATGGGTCGAGTATGACGAGGGTACCGAGATAAAATATTTCTTATTGTTTGTCGCATTGCAATAAAACATATATTATTACCTATATCAAGCACGTGATTCTGTATGGAGTTACTAACAGAACAGTTTTCGGGAAAGTCTGCTAAGGAATAACTGATATTTGAACTCTTTTATTTTAATAATTCCTCACAAGTTTTGTGTTATTATCATACGCACAAACTCAAAGCATTTATTTAAGTTAAATCAAAGACAGGTCACTTTTAAAATGTCACGGAGCCTGTCAAGCATAAAATGTAGTGTAGTATGTATAGATGACTATGGAGAAGAACGGCTCTTTTTAATAGTAACCATCCCTCATGTCGCATTTCTAAACAGAGTTCCTTGAGGAAATAAATAGTTCAACTTGAAGTCTTATCAATATTGTTGGGCTAAAGTTTATCTAAGTCAGTAACTAAGTAGAAAAGTACATTAAACACATAACGTCATATGGACTGAATGTCGATGGAAACTTACACAAAATTTAGTACACAAATGTCATTTTATCTTCCATTCAGACTTTCATTACATTCAAATCCTGAACTACTAGATATGATGTGAAAACTTATGTACTAAAGCAAACTCCAAGACGGATGACTAATCCACTAAACTTTTCAAAGAACCATTCATTGCCAAATTGTGAATATAATTCTAAATGTTACGAGGACATAATTTGTGTTACTACTTATGGATGTGTGTATATAAACTAATCAGAGTCTAACAGTATTGAATTAATCTAAAACAAAATATGATAAACATTGATGTGCAATTGAAACTTAGATATTAATCGAAACGCTCAGACAATTTATATTTATATACCTAAGTAAGGAATGCTTCTTGTGTCCAAAACAGATTATAAAAATTTAGCACTAATTATACTTATTACACCCGCAAGTGTAATATTTAATTGTGCTGGTTTTTTTACATTCTTCGTACGAAAACAAATTTTAATATAGCACGAATATAGCAATGTTGTGCTCATTTCATGTGAAGTCCAAGTTATATTGCATTTGCTTTTTGATATAAATTCATGTATTACCTCACGTCCAGAAATGAATGAATTCCGGAATGTAAGATTCCTCACGCCATCGCTCCTGGCTGAACTGATATTATACTATGACATATTTTATGAGTGTAGACTGCGTTCGAGCTCATAGCGGGTTTTCATGTTCCCAATGAAAAACTTAAGCTTTTCAACATTCTATTTTTAATTGAAACTTTAAAAATATTCACCTTTTTTTGTCTCTAAAATTAAGTAATATGTATGTATTAATTTAAATTTCTAGTACATTAACGATTCTTGGGATCAATACCGCTCTTAAATCTCATAATAATGATTTAAATCTAATAATATTGTAGCACTGGAATTTTTCAACCAATTTAATCTTATGGTTAGAAAACATTAGGTATTCACTTTATCAACAAAACAAACACCCTTTTTTTTTCAGGATGGGAAATCATCAAATGACTTCTCCCGCTCTGGGCGGAGCGGGAGGGCGTGTCAGACTTTTACTGACTAAAACCCACCTGTGTTCCTTCAGTTGCCCATGTGCGAGGGTCACGGTATCTCTTGCGAACAATCACGCGACCCCGGCAAACAAACACCCTTAAATATACAGTTCAATTCGGATATTTGTTACCCAAAACTCTTCCAAAGTTGAACTTACCTACTTTACCATTTTGTCCCTCTGTTACCCAATTAAGGGTGTCCACCCGTCAACATTACATATACCTTCGCCCTGAAAGCCACAATCGAGCTTTATTTATGGTAAATTGGTCGGACACCTCAACATTGTGTGTTTAACAGATTGAATAGTGGAAAGAATGAGGTTTTTCTCACGTGATTTATGCAATTGGATTACTGGATAGTAGTGCAAACAAATGAGTGTTGTTGTTATTTTGTATGGTCGTTCGTTTTTTTAACCTATATACTACTATATATCATAAAGCTGAAGAGTTCGTTTGTTTGAACGCGCTAATCTCTGAAACAAATGATCAGATATTGAACATTATTCTGGCATAAGATGGTATTTATTTAAAATTTCGTACATAACAACCTAACAGTTATAATGCGCCACTACGATGTTACTATTAAACAGATTAAAAAAACCTGCTTAAATTTACAAAGTACACAAGAAATTGGTCTCTTAATTTTTTTAATGCACTTCAATGCTACTTCTATGAACATCTCGTCGTATTCTAAAAGTTTTTTCACTGTTTGAGGAAAGACCCAAGATTACGGTAGGACTTAACGCAAATATCTAAGATGTACTCACGAAACATCAATTCCTGCACCATCTCCACTTCCAGGTCCCGCACATGCGTAAGAGCGTATGCGCGAGTATACCTCATTAAACCGCATTTGGATATATTAAAAACTTACTCGTATTTTATGCGCTCCACTACACTACCCTATCAACATCTACTTAAAGCCGTTCACAGTCCGAAGTATATGCTACCGACAGGAATAACTTAGGTTCGTCCGCGAATAGCATACAGTTCACCACCTTTACGCCTTCAGGAAGATAATTGACCATCAGAATGAATCCTAATGGATCAATGTTGCTTCCCTGAGTCACCCTCGAAAACGTGAAATAAGGTTTGAAGACAAATCCACCATATACGACGGTATATTTTAACTTATTTTCACCAAATAAAAATGTTGATTAAGAAAAAGACCTTCTTTCAAAGCCCGAATTAGATTTTGCTACTCAGTGGACTGCGGCAAACGGAATCCAGATAACAGAATTAACACTGAATACTACTCTCGACTCAGCATATAAAGCGGTCCTTTTATTCCTCAAATTCGGTTATTTTATTTCAATGATATTAAGGTTCTGAGCTACAATAATTACAGAAAAATCTGGTTTTCTAATGATTTTCAATTCATAATTGGGTGAAAAGCAAAGTCGGCGAGGTTTTACACATTAGAATTTTGATAATTTAATAGACACCAAACCTTGTTTCTCTCCTATTAATTCCAGTAAAGTTATTTTAAAAGTTAATTGGGCCGTCTCAAACATTGACACGCTGAAACTCTTAAAAAGTTGAAGAGAGAGTTAGAGTTGTCGCGACTTAATATTAGACATATAATGCCCCGCTATTTCATGGCCATAGTAAAAAAAATCAGAAGGTATTTATGATAGTAAAACTGTGTTTAATAGGAACGCTTTATTACGTTACCCCTAAACTTTTACGAAATGGTTAACTGTAGCACAAGCCACCGCGGGGAATTTATACCTTTATAACAAGTCACTGCAATAAAATTAAACCATTTAAGGTGCCACTGGCTCTTATATTAACCACTCAACTTTCTTCCAATTCAAGTAAAAGCTACGAGTGTAAATAGAAAATAGCGCTATATTTTGAAGAAGAATCTCAGTAAAGTGAGTTAGCTAAAAGATCAAAGGCAATGCTTTATACTGAACTATTTCTGTTCCCAATTCTAAAAAAAAATGTTCTTATTTTTTAACAATGTAGCTCCGAACTTGCTCATATTTTATTATTACTCATAAACATCACCACATTATAAATGCCGTGGTACGGTTAATAATTATAAGAGTGTTCATATTTATAGAGTTAAAGAACAGATTCTAATATAATCTGTTTTCTCTGTACGGTGCGCTTAACTAAGTAGCTAGGTACCTCATTTAGGTAGTACTTACACTGCCCCTGTAATTAAGCGTTCCTTTGTGTGAAATGCTATTATTTGCACAGATGAATGAGGCCTTTCCTCACTCAAGTTAACGCTGCAAATAAAAAAGTATACTTGAACTGGCATGTTAACACTTCTCTCGTTCTGAATCTAAACCTTCATCTCCTAGGTGAGGCAAGAATAACATGTTATCATTTGTCTGCTATAAGTGTCACAGCTATTCATCAAATTGTGAGTTTCACTTACATTGCCTTGAAGTATCAGTATCGAGGACACGCCCGTGATGAATGTGAAATTTATATTAAAGGGAGCTATTGCTGCAACTAAGTTTAGTAAGTTGTTGCTCAAATTTGTCTGTGGTCTGGTTCTCAGTATTTGTGTACATATTAAATAAATGAAATATACTCGCTTCGCTTGCAATTCTATACACACAGTGTCATAAATCGGAGAGGCGATCGGCGGCGGCGACCTCTCGCGTCCGGCCCTGGTGCGAGCCATGGTACGGATGCGAGAGGGCATGGGAAGCCGTCACCTACTTCTGCAAAGCAGTAATGCTCGCGAAGGAGGAGGCGGGGCGCGTGATGGAGTGGCAGTCTCTGCTCCCTCATGTCTCTAACCGCCGCAGGAGGCAACGCCCCGGGCGTTGAGAGTCAATAGCGGACTCCCGGCCACCGTAGGCGCGTGCTTGCGGGCGGCGAGCAATGGGTAGATCGCCGCCCGGTAAGGACCAGGCTCGGGTCGACGGCGCGTAGTGTTTCCACGCGCGCCGTATTGCTAAACTAAGCAGCGACGGTCTTCTTAAAGAGATGTCAGCAGTAATAAAAGGGTCTGCTAGGACCGATGCCTGCCAGGGTTGCGAAATTGTTCGAAAGAGACACCGTGACCCTGGCGCATGGGCAACTGAAGGAACACGGGTGGGTTTTAGTCAGTAAACCATTTTGTCACAAATTGACGGTTACTGATTTTTTTTGCTCTCTGTATTGTGTCGTGTCATCTGACATCTATTTAAGCAACACTTTTCTTGCACAGTGACGGCTGTCATAAAAGTCATGGTAGCGGCTAAAATGTAAGACGGAGCTCCAGAACAGACCGGGATATTCTTTATATAAAACGTACTAATTTACTTTCTTAAATAACGTTTCAGTGACGATTCTCCAGTACATTACAGAGCGCTTTGAGGGGTGTTCTTCTAGGAAATCGCAGCTTTATTGGACATTATTATTTCGTTGGGTCACCGCCGCAAACACATTTCATGTCGTGACACGAAAAGTGACAAAAGTTACTTTGCCGTTCGAAAATGAACCAGTTTCATTGTGGGAAATATTTATCTGATCCATTATTGCTCGCTCCTTCCCCTTAACCTGTTAAATAATAAACATGCGTCAACCTATACTCTCTCCTGGTTATAAAGGGTTTTAATAACATATTATGTTCAGTCCCGTTTATTACTCTATACGCCTAACGGAACGCGCCCGAACGGAGTGACATCTCACTTGTCAGTTTGACTTTGACACTTGACACTTTTGATTTGGCGCTTGAAAAAATGGAGCACGTCGCCGTGTTGAATTCCGCGACCTTTTTGTAAATAAATCCTTTTAAATCGATCCGTTTGTGACAACTAGTCGTGATCCAATTGCTTTGATTGTTAATAACCCCAATTTGACGTAATAATACGGGTTAAGTTTGTTGAAACTGAAACTTTGAAGTGAAAGTGATCTTGAAGCCGCGTGCCATGAAAACATCTGGCGGATTGTTGCGGATTGTTCCTGAGAATACTTACTCATAACGTACATAATACACTCACTTACATACATAACTCCAGGTAGGCACCAGAGCAGGTGTTCGTCTACCACAGGTAAGTTCTTTTGTTGTATTGTAATTGTTTGATTTGATTCTTCTGCTCCGCGTACGGCGGACTAGTTTCGCTAGCCACTTCTTGTCTTCTGGACCCCACCATCATAACTTCCACTGCGCTATTGAAATGCTATTGTAGGGGTCTAGCCTGGGGTCTTACACAGGGGAGAGTGTATATCTTATAAAGTATTAATCTGCCAACGTCGCGAGATTTCTTCGAAAGATATACAGTGGCCCTGGCATATAGGCAACTGAAGGGACATGGGTGGGCCCATGTTCCTTCAGTTTCCCATCTATATAAAATCTGATTAGAAGTCAATGTGATAATTAAATTGTAAAGCCTGAAAACCAACAAGAATCGTAGCCAAAAGCCATGAAAATACATTCTTACTACGAAAATATGCGAAAAAAAAACGAATCTTTATTAGTTTTTTGCAAAAACAATTAACCTATTAATGACTTTGGAAGGGCAACTTGTAGATTTCAAGAAAAGAAGAAGAAGAAAGAAGTTGCCTATTTTGCACAGTCAAAAAGTGGTTCAAAGAGAATAACGTGGTGACTAATGCTGACAAGGGCAATATCAAAATCTCGACAGTTTGACATCCGCAACAGTACGAAACGAAGTATCTCTATGTACCTCGGTTTAGAAAACGAAAAATCCTTCCCTCATCATTCTCTTTCCTTAAGCGATCGTATTCAGACTTCCTGTCGTAAGAAGGCTTTTGTAGCTTATTCCACTCTGCCAGAATATTTCCGCCAAACAGTGTATCTAAAATTGTATTCTGAAAAATAATTAAAACGAATTTAAAGCTGAAACACATCTGCCTATAAAACCAGTGCAACATTTGTGCGTTGAATTCCAAATACACTGAACAACACAAAACCTTTTCACGTATTTAAATAGAGAGCGAAATAGAAACCCGCGGAGCGCGCAAATTGATCAACCGACAGTTGGTACAAATATTAAACAAAAAAAGAATGGTGTTGAAATCTTTTAAAGGACTGCATTTGAATAAAATCGCAGTTGACTGAAAAGAGTGTAGCTTAATGAGATGGTATAGGTTTAGCATTCTTACGAACATTGCTTATAGCAGCAGGTTAATCTTTTGTGCTCAAACAATGGACAAAGAAGCCATTGACAAAGGCTCGGAGACGATATCTTTAGGTCGTTATGAACATGTTTCCGGAAGGCCGCACTGCCCGAAATAGGCAATTAACGTAAACCATCCTAAATGTTACGGTTACCAGAGCAGTCGAGCTTTCATGAACCACTAGTGATTTAGTTGACGTATAATTTCCATGTTTGATGGTGAGTTACAAGATAGATGATATAGTCCTTAGCTAGAATATCGATGGGTCCTATGTATAAGGGCCAATGTGTAAATTGACAACTTTTGATTTGATATATTTTTTACATGCGTCTACTGATGTTTGTAAAACTTTGCATAGTTACAATGACACATATGTTCGTTATTATAGCTACATAGATTTATTTGAATAAATATTAGTTTTTTTAATTAGTGTAGATATGCTTATATGGGAGCGTCCAAGCCAAGCGGGCCACTCGGCGCTGGCAGCGGCTTTTTTGTATAAATCACGTTCTGTTCAACTCGCTCACAAGCTTTGGGAAATAGCTAAAAAAAATTTGAAATACATAATTCGATAAACTTTAAGGTGTTCTTTTGAATGGTGCTATTCGTTTTTACCAAAATAGTTTTCTTTTTAGTGAAAACTGAGTTTCAATTTGAAGTTAGATTGCCTCGAAAAATGTATTTTTTTTTCTCACATCGTTTGAAAGTTTAACCCTTCAACAACATCTCTGTAAAATTTCAAGTTGGGAAGTGCAACGGTTTGCAAATGACAAGCAAATCAAGTCCGCGACGTCGAGTGATGCGATGTTTTTCACCACCCACTTACAACGATCGTCGTCTGCAATACAGTGCAGCAGGCGCACGGCCGCGCAAAACGACGCGGCGACGACTTGATTTGCTTGTCATATGCAAACCGTTGCCCTTCCCAACTTTAAATTTTACAGAGATGTTTTTGAAGGGTTAAACTTTAGACGGATGTGAAAAAAATAATTAAAAAAAAATACATTTTTCGAGGCAATCTAACTCCAAATTGAAACTCAATTTTCACTAAAAAGAAAATTATTTTGGTAAAAAAAATAGCACCATTCAAAAGAACAGCTTAAAATCTATCGAATTATGTATTTCATTTATTTTTTTGCTATTTCCCAAAGCTTGTGAGCGAGTTGAACAGAACGTGTTTTATGCAAAAAACCCGCTGCCAGCGCCGAGTGGCCCGCTTGGCTTGGACGCTCCCATATACGTAATATTTTTAATTTTTAGTATACTGAAAATAACTAGTAAAAACGTCAAAGTGTCACTTTGGACCATTTACTTGGCATATGCTAACTTTGAAAAATACGTGTATTTTAAAGTTTTGAGTAATCCATATTTATAAAAAATATTGAAAAAAATGAATTATTTAAACAAACAATAAAAATAAAATTATCTTACTTGGTGACGGTAATATATTGTACTTAACCTTCAGTTAGGTCACGAAAGTAAAAAGAAATAAAACAATTTAACTTCTTTTTGTTTTTCTAAAGAACCATCAGACTTTCTGTAATGGAAAAGGAATCAAATAATTTATACATCTACTACTACTTTTTTCTTTTTTCATTTCTCATGCTCTAAGACTCTTTATGTTTAATAAGTTTTATTAAAAAATAATTATTATAATTTTTTAAATTTTATTTTAAACTTAAGTTTAAAATAATATTTAAATAATAACTACCTAACTTAAGTTACCAACCTAGGTCTAATGTGTTTTCGGGTGGTTTTTAACATTCCCCGAAATTGCATTGGATCTAAGTTGGTAGTCAAAGTTTAAAATAATGTTTTTTTTTTAAATAACATTAATAATAAACATTTTCAAAAATAAAACACAGTCACTCATTGTCATCATCATCACTAGTAAGTGATTAAATTCATTAGATGCTAACAAATTTTCTTAATACTCATGATAAACTGGTGCAATAATATTTTTGCGGCATAAATTCAATATTTTTTTTTTGGATGGATGTATTGGTAACAACTGATAGTAACATAGTCCTAAGGGTATTTCCGTAGATCTATAAGCCGTTTGTCTTCTTGTTCTAACAGAAAGATCAGAAATGTTAATGTGGTTTTCGAAAGCATCTTCAGATAGATGCAATTTGTAAAATAAAAAGTATGGTTCATGTTTACTGACACGAATTTGTTTGATTTTAGACCAAGATACTTTTTGTTCCTCTGAATTTTTAGTTCAGTTAAAACAAGAACTCGCTTGGATCTTTTTGAAGTCGAAAACCATATTTTGAGATACATCTATAACATTATAAGGAGCTCCTTTTACTTTAGCCCATCTAATACGTACGCCTATATAAGTCACGTAAAAATCAATGTTATTAACATACGACAATACTGTAAAATAACTGAAAACTTACAAATCTCGGTGTGTGTATTTTCGTCGTTTTTAGGGTTCCGTTGCCAAATGGCAAAAAACGGAACCCTTATAGATTCGTCATGTCTGTCTGTCTGTCTGTCTGTCTGTCTGTCTGTCTGTCTGTCCGTCCGTATGTCACAGCCATTTTATTCCGAAACTATAAGAGCTATGCTGTTGAAACTTGGTAAGTAGGTGTATTCTGTGAACCGCATTAAGATTTTCACACTAAAATAGAAAAAAAACAATAAATTTTGGGGTTCCCCATACATAGAACTGAAACTCAAAAACGTTTTTTTTTCATCAAACCCATACGTGTGGGGTATCTACGAATAGGTCTTCAAAAATGGTAATGAGGTTTCTATTATCATTTTTTTCTAAACTGAATAGTTTGCGCGAGAGACACTTCCAAAGTGGTAAAATGTGTGTCCCCCCCCCGTAACTTCTAAAATAAGAGAATGACAAAACTAAAAAAAATATATGATGTACATTACCATGTAAACTACCAACGAAAATTGGTTTGAACGAGATCGAGTGAGTAGTTTTTTTTTAAAACGTCATAAATCGTAAACCGCAATTTACCTTACATTCAATCAACTGAAATATAAAAATTAAACAATATATATATTTTTAAACCGAAAATACCTACAGATTTGTACAGAACCCTCGCTGCGCGAGTCTGACTCGCACTTGGCCGGTTTTATAACCTAGTTCATAACTCGAGTCACTATTATTTACATGACCAATTGCTAAATTGACTAAAATTCGACTTCTAATAAACTTAGAATGATATTTGGATGTCATGTTTCACTTACAAGGAGAGGTCACACTGTGTGGGTCACCGATATGGCCGATCCTCCGCCTATGTAAAGAGGTTCACTAGTGTAGTAAATTCCTAAAGCCCTGAGGTGCAACACTCAGAAATAGAGGAGAAATTATTTCCCAAAGTTAGTTTCCCTTAGGCTTACCATTTGTATGAGTCCCAAAAACTCAAAGTTTTCTTGGCGAAGTAAGCAGCGTATTTATTTTATCATAAAAAAAATATTTTTTACCATTATTCGCCGTGTATATTTTTTGTAACGTTTTTATTCAAAAAAAAATTTTTCTTCCCAACATAATTCAATACCTGAAGTTTCGAGCAATAAATCAAAATGGCACAAACGCCTAGATATCCTTTAAACATTTCATCTATCGAAATAACAGTACTTTCGAACTATTCTCCTTTCTGTTTCGGCAACATAACGACACTTGGTGACGTTTAGCTTGATGACTTTTACTAACATTTGTTGACACCCCCTATTATACCTGAAGGACCAGGTTATAAAGATGGGATAGCATAGAGCCTTCGGGGAAGGAAGGAGGTAGGGATGTAACTTGGTGCTTATGAAATCGAATTTTTAATAATCGATTTTTTGTTGCTGCTAAATAATAAATAATCTTTATTACATAAGAAAAGGATAGTTACAATTATGTAAAGTCTCTGACACGAAATAATCGATTTCTTCGTAAAAAACGATTTTTTAGAGGATTAAATTTAACAGCTTGAAACTACAAAAAATCAACTTTATGAAAATTGAACCACTTTTTGGTCTTTTACTTGACATTGTGATACACCAACGCTGCTTACTCAAATTCTGCAATCATATTTTGTAGCAGATGCCAGTTAAAATTTATGCTTTATGTTTTTATGATAATTATCATCCAAAAAATGTGCAGCTGAATCAAATAATTAATAAAATAACTGTTCTATCTCCAAATGTCTATTGCATTTTACTATTAAAAAACCGGCCAAGTGCAAGTTGTACTCACGCACCGAAGGTTCCGTACAAACCTGTAGGTATTCTGGGTTTATGCAGAAGGTTCATGTTTATGAAAATAAATGTTTTTTTTAAATTTTTATATTTGAGTTGATTGAATGAAACGTAAATTGCGGTTTACGATTTATGACGTATTAAAAAAAATATACTTACTAGATCTCGTTCAAACCAATTTTCGGTGGAAGTTTACATGGTTATGTACATCATATATTTTTTTTAGTTTTATCAGTCTCTTATTTTAGAAGTTACGGGAGGGGGGACACATATTTTACCACTTTGGAAGTGTCTCTAGCGCAAACTATTCAGTTTAGAAAAAAGATATTAGAAAACCTCAATACCATTTTTGAAGATCTATTCATAAATACCCCACACGTATGGGTTTGATGAAAAAACATTTTTTGGGTTTCAGTTCTAAGTATGGGGAACCCCAAAATGTATTTATTGTTCTTTTTCTATTTTAGTGTGAAAATCTTAATGCGGTTCACAGAATACATCTACTTACCAAGTTTTAACAGCATAGCTCTTATAGTTTCGGAAAAAAGACATACGGACTGTTGGCTGTGACATACGGACGGACAGACAGACAGACAGACAGACAGACAGACGGACAGACATGACGAATCTATAAGGGTTCCGTTTTTTGCCATTTGGCAACGGAACCCTAAAAAGCGTAGGTCTGTAAGAATATTATTTTATAACGCGAATACTGGTAGCGAATGAATATTTTTTATGAAAAGAGACAGAAAAATAAATATGCCGCTTACTTTGCCAAGATAACTTTGATAAGTTTGAGTTTTTGGGACTCATACTAATGGTCAGCCCATTAGTATGAGTCCCAAAAATTCAAACTTTGGGAAATAATTTCTCCTTTATTTCCGAGTGTTAAACGCATTATTTGTGGCTTAATTCAGAAATCTAGGCAATGATTCCTTTTCTAATTGTTAGTGATGTATATTAGTAATATAATAGTAGTAAAACAGTAAAATGTAGTGTAATTATAGGTTTATATTTGTATGTAAATAGAGTATAAGATATAATGGGTTTGACGTATCCGTGCGGATAAAAATCCCTTATTAATAAAGTATAAAAAAAAAAGTTTGAGTTTTTGGGACTCATACTAATGGTCAGCCCATTAGTATGAGTCCCAAAAATTCAAACTTTGGGAAATAATTTCTCCTTTATTTCCGAGTGTTGCACCTTAGGGCTTAAGGAATTTACTACATGAACCTCTTTACATAGGCGGAGGATCAGCCAAATCGGTGATCCACATTACATCTATAACTAATTATAATATTATTAAAAAATAGGTTATTATCATAGAGCGACATCGTTCCGTTTGACGTAAAAGTGCTCAACTAACTGATTGGCCGCTAACGTAAACAAAGACGACCGACGGGATTTCCCCGCGTACAAGTCTCGAATAACCGTTTGGCCTTTATACGTTTAAAATTGTGCCACATAGGCCTTTTTACTGCAGTGACAAATAGTATTTTCACCTATAAATGTGTATTTTTTTTAAATGCACGTTATACCTTAGTAAAAGGAAGCATTTAACACAAAAAACCAAAAATACTCAAATTTTTGCATTGGCCTATATACGTAGGACCCATCGATATACTTTTTGTCGTATTAAAATAATAATTGTGAGGTAGATTGTGAAGTGAATCTTTTCGAAGAGTGAACGAATAACACTAAATTATTCAACAAGTTTAAGACTTCAATGACGCTCAAGTGCCATTAGTTGGACTACAACTATAAAATAGACACTTAACTATGCCACCAAAGCCCCAGGTGCCCCAGCCGTAAATACGACATTCAGATATTCTCATTGCAGTACAAACTTTACGCCGTCGTGACAGATATTAAAGTACTTGACGACGCGACGCTGATAAAGAGATTTAGCATAGAGGTTTCTTTAGTAAGTAAGTACGACATTCGAGTTTCAGAAGCAAGATTTATCGGTTAGATCACTTAGATAAAACCAATTCTATTGCAATGCTCGAATAAATTGCATTTACTTTGGGTTGGTATACACTGAAACATTAAAAAACACGCGTTTATTAACTAAGAATTTGATCTCACTCCATTTTTTTTCTACGGAGAACTTGTTTGTATTTTATGGAGGCTAGTTGTTGATTTATTTTTAGATGACATTCAATTGTATAAATGCCATCAATATCTAATCTGTCGGCGATAAATTTTGTAAATCCCCCAGAACTGCCGTTTCGATTTAATGATTCAAAGTACAACTTAAAAATTACAAGGTGCATTTTCTAAATGAGAAGAAACACATGGAGGTACACCTCTGCCTAACCCTTCGGGAAACAAGGCGTGATGATGATGTTATGTTATGTGTTACATGCAAACCGTCTTAAACTGTAAACTACAATAACAACGGTCTTATCTGATGCATACTGGGCAGTAAATATTATAAATGTCTGTATTGACGGTTGTTCGATAACATTTATCAACAGTGCGGCAGTTTAAAGCCTACCCTTTCAATAGATGTCATCAGAGCAATCGATTGTTCATCTGACCCAACAGACTTCGGTAGCAGGCCCACCTTAAAATGAGTTTTATCTTTCTCACGTAGAGCACAAATTTCCATGAATCAAGCGGCAATATTGGCTACTGCTACTTAATTCAACTCAAACTCAATATACGTATATCCAGAACAGTGACACCAGAGTTGTATACAGCTACGTTTATTTTAACTACAAATGAATTCTTTTTCGTCTCTTTAATAGAACAGAAATTACGAAATGCTTATACTTCAAAATTCTGCAATGGTTTCCCTAGTACGAACTCCAGTCTATCACAAAGGAGCTTTTTTTTACATTTACGGACGATGACTAGTCCTAACATGTTAATTCAAAGTCAACCTTTGTGAAGAGAGAAATAAACTTGTATTGTACGAGTACTGTTACGGTAAACAGTATATAATAGTGTTTACCGTAACAGTACCTACTCGTATTTTCACTCCTGGGCAGTCCTGGGTCGGTATTAATACATGTTTTACACGGTTTATTTGTTGTCACACTATACAAAACTATTGATATTAAGCGACAAACGTCAGGTAGTCATCAAAATTCAATTTTTCTTACATTTTTCTATAGTTCGCTCATATAACCTCATCTCATAATTTTTCATTAAAAATAGCCATTGAATGAAATTACACGAAAATAAAGGGTTATATTGATGACCATAATCCTGTAAAATCATATTTGTTACGGTCGCGAATCATATTGTAATCATCAGACAACCTGACACTAACTTAAAAGTTGCAAAAACAACGTAAGGGGATTTGATTTTCGTGGACTACCTCAGAAAGAAAGCAAAAACAAAATGGTTATTTGAGACACGCGCAGGAAATATAAACAAAGAAATACTATCCGCCTTAAATAGCTTTGAGTAGCTGTAAGAGTTTTCTTAACATTTCGCAATACAAGCCATAAAGAGAAAACTTTTCCTTCCGACTTAGCTAATACCGCCGGTCGACAGCTCCCGACTAACAAGTTTCTGACTAATTGATGCGAGGGGTTAAGGAATGCACGGAATTCTCACACTAACGTTCTTTAAACAAGCATATTTAAACATTCAGCAGCAGTTCTTTTAACATTTACCGCATTAAAAGCACTAGCCTAAATCACTAATGCAATGCTAGTTGGCTGGTCTTGTAAAAATTATGCTTGTCGCACTTAGGAGCGGCGCCAAAATGATACAGGCGCAGCTACTCGTATTTGATGCCAAATTTAATCAGCCTGACCTAAAGTGGTATTATAATATGATATAATATTACATGTTTATATTATAATATATCCTTTTTTTGGGTGGGAAATCATCAAATAACGTCTCCCGCTCTTGGGCGGAGCGGGAGGGCGTGTCAGACTTTTACTGATCAAAACCCACCCGTGTTCCTTCAGTTGCCCGTGTTCCAGGGTCACGGTATCTCTTTCAAACAATCTCGTGACCCTGGCAGTTATTATATATCCTTGCGATATAAAATTTTAAAATAATTATGATGTAATTTATCTTTACGTTATGTTTTATTGGAGTGGGTCATGGGTCTGGTTAAGTTAGGTTTTATAATAGTACATTATGGTACAAGTGTGTAATGTTGGTGATTACCGCTGAGGCGCCATTGAGACCCGAGCCGTCAGGTGAGGGTCTTAAGAGAGCCGAGGACGGTAATCATCAATACACACGTGTATCATACGACGTTTTTCAACACACTTGCGAGGAAAAAACAAATAACAGCAACAAATGCGATACAAACAAAATATGAAAATTAGGGGAAAATTGGGAAATGGCGCGCAATTTTTTTTTTTTTGCACGCGCCAAATGTAAGTTGATTGATTACAGCCATACAGCCTACTTCAAAATGATAATTTTTGTGATAAAATACAAATATTTTATAAGAAATTATTGTGAATTATAAATAATTTGATAATAATAAATGTTTTTTCGTCTTAATTAGGGACACATTTATTTATTTCAAAAATGTAAATAGATTTTCGGTGGCATAAAACCTCTTTGTTGTTACAAAAAAAAAAAAAAAACTGTATTAGCCGGTTAAATTGAAAATGCTCTGTTTACTCGCATATAATTTGCAGTTAGGTACTAACTTAACTTTGTAGGGATCATTCTATTATGCACTAGTGTGTAATATTATTATGCACGTGTATGTTATAGTTCGGTTTATGGCCCTAAGAACGATATAATAAGGCTCACTTTACGAGCAAGTGTGTTGAAATAATTATTTACCACACAGCAACAAATGCGATACAAACAAAATATGAAAATTAGGGGAAAATTGGGAAATGGCGCGCAATTTTTTTTTTTTGCACGCGCCAAATGTAAGTTGATTGATTACAGCCATACAGCCTACTTCAAAATGATAATTTTTATGATAAAATGCAAATATTTTATAAGAAATTATTGTGAATTATAAATAATTTGATAATAATAAATGTTTTTTCGTCTTAATTAGGGACACATTTATTTATTTCAAAAATGTAAATAGATTTTCGGTGGCATAAAACCTCTTTGTTGTTACAAAAAAAAAAAAAAACTGTATTACCCGGTTAAATTGAAAATGCTCTGTTTACTCGCATATAATTTGCAGTTAGGTACTAACTTAACTTTGTAGGGATCATTCTATTATGCACTAGTGTGTAATATTATTATGCACGTGTATGTTATAGTTCGGTTTATGGCCCTAAGAACGATATAATAAGGCTCACTTTACGAGCAAGTGTGTTGAAAAATAAATTATAGTTTAATTTACTTTTTGTGTTCCGGGAAATAAAATCCCGGGAAATACATTTAAATGAAAATGTCGTCTTTCAAGAAAAATCGCTATTAAAACTGGCTGGAAACTGAAAGCAGGTAGTATAAGGGTGGAGCCGCGGGTGAGGCTGCGGGTTAAAGCTATTACTACCATAAGTCACTAATGAACAAATAAGGTTACAGGCCAAGAAACCCACAAAAAAATGTAAACTATTAATTCATGAAATCAGTCCTTGTTGAAAATCGTTTACGGAATTAGTTCCTCAATTACATTCCAAAAACCTCTTAGACTTTGTTCCAAGAATCAAGACGGTAACACTATTCCTTAACGTTTAAAGAGTTTAGCTTAAATAAACTTTTATTTTGTAAAGCTTTTTATGGGCGCTCAGTTTTATCCCTATTTTTAAACAATCTGTGCGCTGGGAGTTTTTTAACGACTCAGCACTCGACCGGGTGACGATAGAATGGATAAATACTCGCAAGTAGTAAAAAACTGGTGCTTCTGAGAAATTTTTTCAAGAATTGTTAATAACGATTTGGATATGAAATTATATAGAAACTGCTAAGAAGTTAAACGTTAAGCTATTATGGAAACTGAAGTCACTCTAGGGTACGACACATTTGCGCTACGACATCATAGCTCTCGTAACGTTCGCGTAGGCGTACTACGGCGTAGCAACGGTACATATACATTATGTAAGTACTCGATCAATCTATAATAATTAACAATATAAACGTTAAGGCCGCTCGTGAGCATATTAACTCGTCAGTCCCACCCGTCGACTCGTTACTTAATGATTCAAATTTTTGTGTGTAGTCCCTGCTTATTATTCAACAAGTTCTACTGTTTGAGTAGTAGGTATGTTGTTTTATTATTTAAGACATAAAGAGCATGGGCCTTTATGAGACTAACCTACAATACTTAAGATAGACATACATACATAGGTCGAATCACGAAACAAACACACTTTTCATCTTCCCCTTGCACTGCCTTTAAGTGTTTATAAATTAGCATTTCTGTTTACCATACTCAAGTTGCTCAAAGTTAAAAACATGTATGTAGTTATAAAAGCTATTCCGTGGCAAATGTCGTCTCTTTGATCTCCAACCGCCTCGAGCAACTCAGAGCCGCTCACACTAGCGTCACCGACATACTGCACACGCTGTACCTAGTGGGATTCGGAAGTGTTTAATATACGCTTTAGCTAAAAGTAGTATAGTTCAACTACACTGCTTCTTTAAAACACTTTGTAAAAAATTCAAGCCCTTTGTAAAAAAATGTGTATTACTAACAATGAAACATTAAACATTTCGCGTCTCCTTGTACTAAATGCTAACTCACTTAGCATAAGTATACACATAGTTAACTTTAAAAAAATCCCACAGCTGGGACATAGGCAACCTCTCCGAGAGAAGGAGATTCTAAATTAGATATGAAAAATGTTTCAACAATGGGGTCACGGCCTCGCTCCGTATTAAAGCATTAAAGTCAGCTCTCTGTCTTCGTAAAAGATCCTCCGGAATGACTGTTTCCTCAGGTACAATCTTTTCTTCAGTGATGGGAGTCAACTGTGAGAGTATAAACTGAACTAAGTACTAAACTTAGAGAGAGAAGTATAGTTGTGTTTCATTACATAACCTGTTGGCAATGAGAAACATACTGACCTATGCAGCTTTTTGTTTTATAGTACTTGAGAACTTCGTGTAGTTTTTAATGTCTGCGTTAAAACAGAACCGAATTATAGTTTTGTTGGAATTTAATCAATTAGCAATTGCATGCCAGGCAGAACAAAACTAGACAATCCGACATTTTTATTAAAATTATATTGGTCCCAATTTCCTGTCATTTCCATATCGCTGCAAAAAAATCTAAATCCTATTGCAGTTAGTTCGAAGTTTCTGGTTCGATCCTCAATATAAGGCGATAAGTTTGGCGCACATCCAACCACTGACATAGACATAAAACTTACATATGAGCTCAGGCTTCTATTCTCGTCCACATTAATAACTTGGACAGTAACAGTAATATTCTTACAGTACAGTCCGCAGCGTGTGTTTGGAATAACAAGCGCTTTTTGAACTCTTAGTAGCATAGTTAAATCGTTATGTTGTGCTATATCGAAGGAATAAAATCAAGTTCACTATCAAAGTTGTTTTACTTCAATAACATACATCGAACGGCATTGAAACCTTTGAATATGATTATCGAAAACGCTAAAGATTGCCCATTGGCACTTATTATTTCACTTTATCTACGTTAAAGAATATGCACACAAAGTTCTAGTTCCTTTTTGAGCTCCAGAAAGTATTATTATTAAATTATCTGTGTCATCTTGAGCCAGTAATCATGTGAGTTAAAGGTTTCATTTCTAAAAATTACTATTGAATTGCTCTTGGGCAAAACGGTAAAACGGCAGTCATTTAGTTTAAATGGACGTCATTTTAATTTAATTATACCCAATTATTACAAACTAACTGCTCGAATCGGATCAGTATTGGTAAATTAATACTCATGGATCGTCCTCCTTTATACACAAACTCCGATAATTAATCAACAGATTGCGAGTAAATAGAAATTTCCTTCGCGAGCAACCTCTGAATTAATTCAATCAGATTAGGGTCACAACTTAACTAAATACCTGCCCTTGAAAGAGGTCTTTTCGGTAACTATCTTTTTGTAAAGCAGTTTTGAGTTTCTTTATTTGTTACCGATATAATATTGTTTTTTTTTTGCAACAGGACATAACTATTTAATGGAAAGTTTCACGTCGTAGAAGTAAAACACAGCGAGATAAAAGTGAAATGAACTTGGTTAGATACTAGAATGCTGCAGTAACGTATCAACATTCACCTGGATATGTTACAATTTTATCCGAATGAAATGTTTTCTTTACAGTGTGTTTTGCTGAGTATCTTGTTGTATCATCGTCTACCCTTTAAGTAACAAATTATGATAGAAGCAAATTGCTACGTTCTTGCTCTATCTTGAACAAACCGTCCTCATGTTGTCGGGTGCACTCTGCAGTACTAAGTTTATCTGTTATTACGTAATCTTCTGTCCCAGCTCAAGGTGTTACAACCCCGCTGTTGGTATGACTATTACACAGCAGACATTACACGTGTTAAGCCTGTGAAAGTTTCCATAGTTAGGTGGAATATTTGCGCATGCATAATTGCACGGTATTGATTTTATCGACCGCAAAAATAAGTTTAAGTGTATTTGATTTCTCGAAAAAAATATATGAAAACCAAAGTTTTTTCTGCAATTATAACCAAAAACGTTTCAATCCCTCTTTTTCCTTTTAGCTACGGAACCCCCAACTTGAAGGCACGAAAAGTTTCATAACATAAAAAATTGGTGTTCATTCTTTCCGTTTTTTAGCTTACCTATTCCAAAAAGAGTCTAAATTGTTGGAAAAGAGCATTATAACTGTGATACTAACATTAGGTATGATACTAACTGTGATACTATATTAGTATCATAGTCAGTAAAAGTCTGACACGCCCTTCCGCTCCACACAGAGCGGGAGACGTAATTTGAAGATTTCGCACCCAGAAAAAAAAAGGCACAAATACAATATTGAAACAAAGTCATAGCTTAGGGGCCGTTCAAGTATTACGTAAGCACATTTATTACAATTTTTTACTCCCCCATCCCCCTAGTCATCAAAAGTAAGCAAAGCTCTTACCCCCCCTCCCCATGCTTACGTAAACATTGTTATATGCATTGTTATTTTAATGTACTCTGTTTTTTTTATTGATTCATGAGCAGCAGTTATAATTATAGAAATATAAAAATAGATTTAGGATAGGGGACTTTAACGCATATAATATTAATTTGAAATACGAGTAAAGTAAGAAAATATTGAGTATGAATGTCAATGGCTTTAAGATAGAGGGAGACCTAAGAAACGCTGGATGAACTGTGTGAATATGATCTCAATATATGAGCCAAATTTGACACGTTTATGTGAAATAGTTTTTGAGTTATAAGGGGCTCAAAAGTGGCTCCAAAAGTTCGTGTAATATTACACACGGTGCTGCTCGCCAGTTCTGTTACTTGAACTTGACTTGACACGCTACCGCGTGTCTAGGTAGAAAGGGAGTGATTACTGAGATGACGACTAGAAGTGTGGAAGAAAAAGACATGTTGCGCCGACCCCAAATAAATTGGAATAAGGGCGGGAGAATGATGAATAGAGCTCTCGGTTCTAAGCCTAAACGTCTACATTATTTATGTGAATCCCCGAAAATGCGTTTCATTTTCACACAAAGACAATGTGTCGGTTGCCATAAGTGTTAAAAAGTGAATAACTACTGCTTACGTAATCACCATCTAGACTCCCCCACCCCCCATGTCATCAAAAATAAGCAAATCAAAGACCCCCCCGCCCCCCTGTAGTGCTTACGTAATACTTGAACGACCCCTTATAATTATGGGGATGAAAAGTCCAAAATGTTTGCTTCACCAAAATATATCTGAAGAATTGATTACACTATTTCAGCAGGTTGTAAAGTTAGGTTTTATTTTTAGGTCCAGAGCCCAGTGCTGGTGGTGGAGCTAAGCCTGGACAGACTCGAGGGCACACAGCTCAGGGCGCTGGGTCTGCTGTCCGTGTACGGGTTCAACATCACGTATGAGGTGCGAAGAGCAGCGCAGTCACCGGGACCCACTTCATGCAGCGCCATTGAGTGCAGACTGCTGGGGCACTGCTACGCCAGTTGGGATTATCAGTGAGTATTAATAAACTACATAATAGAATACAGAAACTCAGTTAACGATCAATAAAATTATTTTCCTATACCACGAGTCAATAACAAGCTTTAATACAACGCAAGCATGAAAGCATAACACTTCACGACTAAATATACTGAGCGTCGTTCACTGGTAACAAATTATGATGTACCTTTTGACAGAACCTACTTGTGGATATTTCCACACCATTATTTACAAAAAATATTGCTTACTCCAAAATATTTTCGGCTTCGCAGGGAGTTTTACTGCTCGTGTTTTGAGGGTTACACCGGAGCAGATTGCGGAGAGGGTCCACTGTGTCCAAAGACATCCAATATATTGTGTAAGAACGGCGGCACATGCAGGTTAGTGAACTTATGACCGCTTGCCATCGTTTTGTTCACATTGTAAACGGAGACGTTTTCTCATTAAAAAAACCTATTTACTTTTGCGTAGTACAATCTAACCTTCAATAATAAAATCTTAAGTTTTTTGAAGTAGAAAATGAGTAGAAAACACATTTCTTGTAAGCTACAGTTTTCTGGTTTTAGATTGCCATAGACTGAGTCACATCTGTACGTGCCATTTGGTCCGGTCCCATTTAGCTGTTGAAACCATTCCCGTTTTTGTGTCAATTATCTCAACGACATCGGTTTTTGTTGTGGAATAAAAAGAGGTCATACTTAAGTAAGGTTACAAACTAAGGTAACGTAACTTATTAGATTTTTGACACATTTGTTAATGTATACAAAAGTTTTATAAATATCTACTTTCTGCAAGAAGATTATAGGAAGAACCAACGTCTACTTGATAAAGATGGATATGTATCATAAATCAACAGTTAGGCGTAACTTATCCAACCATAATGTACAATGTACAAGTTGTATGTATGGCAATAGACAGATGGGCCCGGCCGCCGTCAGCTGTATCTGTGCGCCGGGCTACACGGGCGAGCTGTGTGAAGCGCAGCTAGCACCACCCGGTGAGAAATAATTTTATAAGTTGTAGTTTTTCTTTTTTGTTGTAAAAATAGCACTGCCTTCTAAAATACTATGTTACTGTTATTACAAGTTATAATAATATGCACGTTACTATTATTAGTGTGGATTTTGTTTCAGAGTGCGGTATAGAAGAATGTGCAGAAGTTTGTAGTAAGGAAGGAACTTCTTGTGACTGTAACCCGAAGGAAACAGACGTGTGTGAGTGTTAACATTAATTGAGAGTGGTAGGAAGTGGTGATAAATATGCTTGAGAGTGTACCAAGGGAATGATACACAACAGAAAATGAGCGTTTGATTACTTACTGCATCGTTGATACTTAACCTTGAGTAATACAATTAATATGTAAGATATTTAAAGAAACTCAGCAATCGTATATTTAAAAAAGTCGATGACTTGTAGTGTCCTCAATTAAAAAAAAAAACAAAGTAATGAAGTCAGGAAGCGAAATAAACCCTTAGTACGACATACATACATACTTCAAGGAAGGTCATCAGTTTTTAATAATAACTAAACCACATGCAGTCTCTACCGCATTCATTTTATATTTTCAAAATGTTTATTTGTTTAATAATATAGGAAAATAACTAAATTAGCGCAATTCAAATTGTCATTCAGCGGTAGAAGTTCAATGCGCTCTTAAGTAAGTTTCTCGAACGAAAATTATCGCTTAATGAATGTGTCAAAATTTTAAATGCCCTTAAAATATTGTGATTGAATGATTCAACAGCCAAATACTTGTTTTTATAGCATCAGCACGATTTGAAACAAGACTGGAAGTAGTGGATCAAGCAGGTGTAAACATATCTCAAGTAGATGTCATAAAACAGGTATTTCTCGATAAATAAATCCACAGAATAATTATACCACAGGGAAGATTTATTTTAAACAACTTGCTTACCCCTTTCAGTTAACAAGCTATTTAAAGGCTTCAAACATTACATTGGAAGATGAAATAGAAGTTCTAAACATAAGGTAATTTTCTCTTAACTGAAAAACTTACTGAGTGTCTCGTGATGGTGTATGTAAGGTTTGTGTATATGTCAGTGCGGTATCAACGGGCGGCGCGCGCGTGGTATGGGTGCGCGTGTGGGGTGTGCGGCGCGAGGCGGGCGCATTGCGCGCGGCTCTGGCGCGCATGCGCACAAACCACGTGCGACTGCGCACCAACACTCTGCACTTCTACATGCAGCCTGCACTTAGCTTGCAGGTGAGTACATTCCAATAATCTAAAATCTTAGCTTTATTATTCCTACGTATGCATCAGCAAAAGAAGAAAAAAAATGGCTCTAATTCGATTTTGGAAACTGGTTGAAGTTTCGAGAAAAATCCTAGTACGAAAATTTTAATTAATTCATACGATTTGTATAGAAAATATCTCTATTTGTTCATATGGGCTTAATACAATATATTGTTCTGTTTGAGTAATCCGGATTGTCCAATCCGAAAATTTGGAGAAACTGCACACGGGACACATGGTCTAAATGGGACGACCAACCATGATGGACGTTATGTTTAGTTAATCAAACATGATATTAATTAAATACTTTTAAATTATTATGTGATTTGAATGTAAGGAGCATCATTACTGATCAAAACTGGCAATGATCTAAGTATTTTCTTACTGACCTGAGAAAAAGAAAACCAACAACAAATGAATACAAATTTTAGGAAATATCTTGAAACAGTGGCCAGGTGTTATGGAGTCAAAAGTTGATGAAGTAATTACTTCTGTAAAAAACTTCTTATTCCAGCGGCGGGTGATGAATAACTTAATTCCGTGTAAATTTTACAGATTTTTCCAATATTGGTAATCTGTAAAACTTCCGTGAGGTGACGGACGTAAAGAATAGCAACATCCCATCTCTTCCCGTGGGTGTCGGAAAAGGCGACTAAAGGATTTACTAGAGAAAGGACAGCAGCGTTATTTATACATTTTACAAACATACTGCGATCGTTAATCCCACCTGCCAAGCGTGGCGATTCTAGCAAACTCCGGACTCTTGCCTTTGACTACAGAACCAAAATGATCGTTCATTAAGCTAAAGTTTAATTATGTGCTGACCTCGGGTTTTTGAAACCAACCTAAATTGTGGCTTTAGGCGCTACCGTCACCTAACATAGGCACTATGCTAGGTGACTCGACTTTCCGACTCGCTACAGGTCTGCGTCTGAGTGCTCTTTGCGTGGCTCCGCATCGGTGTCAGTGCGGTGAAGCAGTTGATCGCCTCGGACACCACAACCTTGCCTGCAGCAAGAGCGCTGGTTGGCTGGCACGGCATGCCAGCATTAATGACATCATCCGTCGGGCTCTTGCCACCGCTGGGGTGCCAGCTGTCTTAGAACCCAATGGCTTGGCACGCGACGATGGGAAGAGGCCAGATGGAATGACCATAATGCCTTGGAAGTTGGGTAGGCCTTTGGTGTGGGATGCTACCTGTGTCTTCACCCTCGCGCCATCCCATCTTCTAAGCACGGCAGGCTGTGCTGGGGCGGCTGCTGCAGGTGCAGAAAATCTCAAACGGCGCAAATATAACAACTTTATTGGGAGTTATATTTTTGAGCCGTTTGGGGTTGAAACACTAGGGCCGTGTGGTTTGAGTGCTCATCGAGTATTTCGGGACATCGCCAAGCGGTTGGTTGACTCTTCATGTGACCAAAGTGCTGGCCTATTTTTAGGTCAAAGAATCAGCATTGCCATCCAACGTGGCAACGCTGCCGGCCTTCTGGGCACTTTTCCCACCGACAGTCATACGGACGAATTCTTTGATGCCCAGTGAGCTCTTCCCATTTTTTTTTTTACCTTTGTTTAATTGTATATAATATATTTATTTTAGGGTTAGTTTGTGGATTATTCGAGTATTTAAGTCAGAAGATATATAAAAAATTTGGTGTACCTAAACTTGATATATTTTTAGAAAGGGCACATTCAGACTTCTTTATCCCTCTTACGTGTATTATAGCTGCGTCAGCCTCAGCTGCGGCGGCGAGCGTTACAACCACCTGCTTCTCAGCTCGGGGGCCGCCTCGACCCACCGCGCCTACGTGATTCTAAATTATACTCTAGGGGTAGGGCAGACAAGACTACGTGGAGTCGGATTTACAGCGATTCGTTTCTGTCGCAAAAACCTAACGTGTAGCAATTTTTTACCACTAACAATTTTATTATTAATAAATAGCTTTTGCCCGCGTGGATGTCGGAAATTAACGCAGGTACCTATTTTTCTAAAATAAAAGTAGCCTAAGTTACTCCTTGCTACATCAGCTATCTGTCAGTGAACGTCCCGTCAAAATCGGTCCAGCCATTTCAGGGATTAGCCGAAACAAACAGACAGACAGACAGACAAATGTTGTAAAAAATGTTGTTTTGGTATATGTACCGTGTATACATCCACATACACTTAGGAAAAAGTGGTTATTTTAATATTAAAAACAGACACTCCAATTTTATTTATTTGTATAGAATAGATAGAAGATGTATAGATGAACATTCGGCAATATACACTTTATATAATAAAAAATACTTAGGACATATGACTTTATAACATGCACAATTAGGAGATTTAATAATTATAGTATTTGATATTATGACAGAATAGTTTTAGAAGCAAAGATCATTATCTATACTATATACAATCTATTCTTATAATATTATAAAGCTGAAGAGTTTGTTTGTTTGTATGTTTGATTGAACGCGATAATCTCAGGAGCTACTGGTCCGAATTGAAAAATATTTTTGTGTTGGGTAGCCTATTTATCGAGAAAGGCTATAGGTTATATAACATTACGCTACAACTAAGAGGAGCGGAGCAGTAATGAAATATGTTGCAAAAACGGGGAAAATCGCACGGGTAGGTGATTCGACGCGACTGGAAGGATCGGGGAAACAAGAAATTTAACGCGGACAAAGTCGCGAGTGTAAAATAAAATTTAGATTTTTTGAATATTATGGTTACTGACGTTTATGGTTAAGGAGGTAAGTTATGGTAAATGATTTTCGGACTAACAATTTTAGGAGAAGAAAGGGAGTGCCCCTACTAAGTTATGACAACCTGGTAATTAGGCATAACGCACACACAAAATGTATGAGAAAATGAATTATTATTTATTTATTTATTTAACCATTTATGCACACATATAAATAGACAAAAAGAAAGGAACAGATCTCGGATCTCGGATCTTTTGTTTTTCGTTTTTTTTTGGTACTGTAGTTAAACTTTAATTTTCTTGTGGTCCCAACTTACTACGGCAAAATAAGTATTGTTTTTTAGGTGGAATCCGGGACCGCGGTCCCGGTCCCGAAAGCCCCATGACCCATATAGGGTGGCAGGGATATTGACGTACAAACTATTATCATAAATATTCAGAACATGATTCTAGACGTAGAATCGTTTCGTCTGTTATTTATAAAATATTATTATATTGTAAATAACTAACGAATAATTTTCTACGTACACCATTTCTGACTGAACCATGGTAAAAGGTGAAACGTAGATGTCTCTGCCAACCTGTATCATATTTAATACTTACACGTTATAATAGGTACAGACATCTAATAGCATGAGCTATTTAAATCGTCCTGGATGAATATGTACTATTAATTTATATAAGCGTTTGGTTCCGCCTATAACGACATTTAGCTTAGGTCCAGAGGGCCTATTCTCTAAGCACGAAATCCGTAGTTTTGACCGAATTCACAAGTGGTTCCTACCCCGTATCACCTACGGACATAAGATTAGTTCGGGGCCAACCTAAGCATAAAGACCCTATGTATGTGCCATGTATCCATGTGTATCAGCCGTTCTAACAAGTTAATTAATCAAGAGTGGAATTCATTCCGAAGTATCGAACTACTCCTGGATGGGCTCATATCTTCGTTGACGGATTTAGATTATTTTGGCTCCCAGCACACATGCTACCAGATAACACTCGTTAACCTCAGCTCAGCTTTTTCTTTATCATAGGTAGTCATTGTTAGGAACACCCAAATATCATTTCATTCTAATACATCTGATAAAACGCGATTCATCCATTTCACTAGAACAAAATCGAGCGGAACTCATTATTTTTAAACGAAAACTAAAATGAAGTCTCATAACGTTATGATCGGCTCCTTTAAAGGGATATTTATTGAGATTGGATTTTACCCAGAGCCTATGAGAAATGGATATTACACGAATATTGAAGTATTATTTACACATTTACTTTTCAAACTGTCTGTTCATCGCTGTCAGACAGTGATTCCATTTACTTTCGGGCTAACTTTGCTAGGACATTTTCAAGTGATAACCTTTTGCAGGCTCTGGTTGTGAACCAACGTTCAGAAATATGGGAGGGGTCAGAGTTCATATTGACATGTATGGCGTTTGGATCGCCGAACATCACCTTCACATGGTACAAAGACGGTGTCAAGATAAACTTTAATGGTACCAAAAGGTAAGTGGAACGTTAAATGTGTGCGAGATTTTGTAGTTAAGTAATTTTAACCTTTAAAAACTAACCAAGCAGATACACGTGGCCATAACGGACATTTGTCAATAGCCTGGTGTCAAGACCGGCCAGTGAGTAAGCTTGTGCAGTACCGGCACTAAACGAGCGCCCATCCAATTACCGGCGATTATTATTTAACCGCACCGATATATCAGCCTAACGAAACTTCCAACGCTCGTTTTCTGGTGTTTTATTTTGTTCAGACATTCAGTGGAAATGAGTTGGATTTAAAAACTTTATTTTAGGCTCACAAATTATTCATTATACTTTGAAAAACGAAACGTCAGTACATTGGCAGACAGTAGGCAATGCCATTAGCAGATCATTAAATTTTCAGAGACATTTGGACGCGTTTCGTGTCAGAAGACGCCCTCGGTCGACGCATGTCAGTATTAGGTATATCAGAAGCGAAGAGACCCGACGGCGGCAAGTGGTCCTGTGCAGCAGATGATGCTGGCAGGAGACGATGTCGAGCGCTGAGGCTGACGGTACTGAGACCGCCCGATGTACGCCTCGTGCCTTCCACAATCACTGTCAATAAGGTGATACAATCTAGACCGGAGGTAAAGTAAATTCTTAAGTTGTTCTGGCATTATAACAGGCGACAAAAAATTTGCGTCAGGGTGACAACGTGAGTCTAACATGTCTGGCGGGAGCGGAGCGGGTGCACGGCGCGCTCGGGTTCAGTTGGGCGAGGGAGAGGACGCTGTTACCGATGACACCGGGCAGAGAGGTCTGGGAGGATCTGTATCCTGTTGGGAGTGTACTCAAGCTTTATAATGTACAGGTATATTATGCACTTTTTTGCGTGGAATACATTTATAATACCAAAATATAAGACAATCTTGCATTTTTATACTATTTAACAAATCTTCTGGATTTTTAAATAGAAATCTAGCGAGTTCCGATGTCAAGTATCATCAGTAACTGGCACCAACGCCAAAGGCGTGACCATGTGGGCTCTTGGACCTGACAACGAAGCCTGCGAGAGTAACACCTCTCATGGCTTGAGGTGGCCGCAGACTGCACCTGGAGCGCATGCAACAGCCGCCTGTCTACCTGGTCACAGCGGCGAGACAACAAGGTATGTAGAAAATATTGATTATACTAAAATAAATAGATGAATAAAATAAAACATCGTTTCTCTATCATATAATGAAAGTTTATGTAGGTACCTTATTTGTAGGTTTTGTGAGCCGAAAATCGGACAACGTGGCGTCAAGTGGATGTTACCAGATTTCTCTGGTTGTGTGGCAGACTCACTCAGGGATATTTATGAGCAGGTAAATAAAAACAATACGCAAGTGTTATGATGATTTTGTTAAACTAACAGTCAGGTTGTTTTCAGTTTACTCTGATATCGCTGGGCTACTCTTGGCACGCTGTGTCGGAAGTGTCGCAACAGTACGGCGCAGTGCTGCGCTCTCTGCCGACACACCCGGGCGAAGGCGAGACTCCTCTCACACATGCAGCACACATGCTGCACTACCTAATGTCCGCTGCAGCTCAGCCAGTCGATAGGTACAACAGCACGGAACATCTGCTGCATATCTATGATCATCTGCTTACGCAGCGTGATGCTTTTCTGGATGAAGAGGCAAGTAGTTGCTTTAAAATTTAGAATGAAGTTAAAGATATTCAATTTCAGTAGTTAAGTAGGTGTTACATTAATAGACCATACTATTTCTAACAGAAAATCTTTGATCTTCAAAACGCGGTGGTTGACACAGCGGGCATGAGATGTGACTTACACAAGCGCTACCACGAGTTCACCATCACAACAAAACCAGTACACGACGACGACGCAACGCACTTCAAGCTTCAGCCAGCACAAGTGGGGATCGAGAAATGGCTCGTGACGTCAGCAGTAGTGGAGCTGCCGAATAGAACTGGCATTTCTTCCTTGGTCACCGTGTTGTATCATAATCTGGGAGCAAGGTTGCCATCGTTGAGAACATACGTCGAGTATAAGTAAGGATAACAAATGACAATGCCAGATCCTGCCCCACCCTTCACTACCGTACCGGAAATGTAACTAAATCAAAATCATCACAAGAAATTATGACCCTTTGTTGCTTAACTATTATTCTGTTACACTTGCGGATAATAAGTTAGCGATAAAAAGGAATTTAAAAACCCTAGACGTATTTCCTGTTTTAAACGCGACCATCTGCGTTACTTAGTACGCACACACGCGGAACAAAAACAGTTATTTAATTTAAAAAATAATATCTATTAATTTACTATATACGGATTTTAATATGTATTTGGTTAAATTACACACAGTTAATGAAAATAATCTTTGTGAATACCTATATAATATTATTATGAATATATATTCTAATAAATGTTTCGCATTTGAGCACTAGTAGGTTAAGGTGTAATGAAACATTTTAGACGAGCTAATGGTAATGTCAAAAAGCTAGTGGTGGGTCGTTGTCGAATTTTTGATGGACGAAACGCAACCGTTTTTCCGACGACGAAAACGGTTGCAGAAAACGGTTGCAGAAAACGGTTGCAGAAAACGGTTGTCGTTGCAACTGGTTTGAAGAGCCGTTCAATCAATAAAATCAATGCGTTCTCGACCGTATTTTCTTAGCAGTAAAATAAAAAATCGCATCAAGTAATTCGAAGACTGGTTTGTGTAACGAAAACTATTTGGATCCAAAACGTAAAAATAGTTTCATCGTCGTAGTCGCCGCAGAACATAAAACGGTCTTTGGAACGGACTAAGGACGACGACGCGTGTGATAGTTGAATCAATGGGTTCTCGACCGTATTTTCTTAGCTGTAAAATAAATAATCGCATCTAGTAATTCGAAGACTGGTTTGTGCAACGAATACTGTTTGGACCCAGGACGTAAAAACGGTTTCATCGTTGCAAAACATAAAACGGCTTCGGAAACGGTTCGTTGTCGTAACACCCACCACTACAAAAGTCATTCTTTGACTTTTTGACATTAGCTCTGTCCTGTTTGCCGTGGCATTACCTACTGTTTGTATTTTACGCTCCCTAATCTCAACGTGATCAATATTATTGCTGTTATAAATTATCCCGACGACTTTTGCTCTTGTACACGGACTCGATCTCGCCTATTCGCCGACTTTTTACTATTTGCCACAGATTCTGATTATAATGGAAGCAATCCATTTTGAACAATGTCGAGATGTCGAGGTGCATAAATGGTCTTTTGTGCGTCGACAGGATGCTAAGATATGTTGTTGCAACATGGATATTGTTGTAACAGGTATGTAAATACTACGGTATTTATTGCTCGGATTTGACCGTAGTGAAAACGCCTAAATAATAAGCATTGTAGATTTAAACAGACACAGCAAGTTCTAAAGGCATTTAGACATAATTAGGATATCTCTAATAAAGCAGCAATAGAATGCTACATTTTTCATGCTTGTAAACAAACTTTTATTTTATGGGTCAAGGCTCTATAGAGTTTCTGGCATTGTCCTTTATATAGATACTAGCTTCTGCCCGAGACTTCGTCCTCGTCAAATATTTGCTCCCCTGACCCTTCCCGTCGCATCGCAGCCTGCCAGTTTTCGTCCATTTTTTTATTTTTTCCTTCCTACTCGTTAGTTATAGCGGCAACTGTTCCAGGTCCGGTCGCGTGACAGAGTACACAGTAGCATCACAACAGGTGCAGGTGTCTGTCAGTGGCATAGGAGTTGATCCCACGCTTTCTCACACTGTCACTCTGATGTTCACACATTCCCAGAATTACAGCGCTATTGGTAAGTAAGACACCAGAACAATGCCTGATAACTACGTCATCTAAAATGTATGTTTGCTCACGTAGTTGTTTTTTGTGTCAGCACCACACCTCGCGTGTAGTGGTCGTTCGCGCTCTTTCCCACATGTGTGGAAAACGCAAGCGTGTGAACTGCGCGTACTGGAGCGCACACACGTCGCTTGCCGCTGTCGAGGAGTCGCCACCATCGCACTCTTCACTGTGGACCGGGAGGCATTCGTGAGTACTTTAAGAGAAGTAATGTAATATGAGGCCATATAATTCGATAAGCACTCAAGAACGATTTTTCAGACAGGTACAGAGAATGATTTACGCGGTATTGTGAAGATCTCAGTGAGCCTCGGAGGTGCGATGTGTCTTGTGGCAGCAATATTGCAGCTCCTCGGCCTGGTAGTTGGTAGAAAGACCAGGCTACCGATGCTACTCAAAGCGGCCACTGCGGGATTTCATTTTTCAGCTATGTTTGCTCTACTTGAATGTGATACGAGGCAGGTGAGTTATAATAACCAGAGTCCTGTGGAGCTGCATCAGATAATAAGTAAGTGAAGTTTTCTGATATGTCGGACAGGTTGTAGCATGTCCTGGCGGCGTGGGCTGGATGGTGGTACTGTGCTGGATGGCGGGTTGCGCCGCGTTGTGTGCTGCGCTGCTGCTGCTGCATGCCGAGCTGGCTGCCACAGCCGCTCGCGCGCCCTCCGTCGGACTACTGTGCGGTACGTGTAGAAGCAGACGGATTGGTGGAGAAGGAGCAGGAGGTCCGGGCATGTCACCATACTCACGTAAACTGGTTGCAGGTGTGTGCACACTATGCTGGCTATCAGCTCGACTGTGGGGCGGAGCGCCGCTACAGCTGGGATCGGCTGCCAACGCCGTGTGTTCTTCAGGCCAAGCGCTACTAGCCGCGCTCACTCTTGCTCTTGCGCTTGCGCACAGCGGGCGAGCACGTCAACTTAAGCCCGGAACACAAGAGCACGTGCGCGAGCAAGCACGAGTAGTGAGGCACACGCTAATACTACTGAGCACTACGTGTGCGACGCAAGCGGCCGGAGTGTCGTACCTGCAGCCCGGAGACACCAGCATGACGCACGTTGTAGTACTGGCCGCCACCGCGCTGGTTAATGTGAGTCAACGTAACTCAATTAAAATTAAAATAAAACTATTTTATTTCAGACCAACTTAGGAACTGGTATTAGAAAATTTATTATTATTGTCGATAGACTAGTGGACTTCAAACTCTCCCATTTCCCTCCAGGGTATAGCGATGCTAGTGTGCTATGTAATCATGGATGAGGAGTGTCTACAGGCAGTGCGACGCCTACTCACGCTTTCCTCACACAGCGAGTGGCAGGACCCACCCGAGGGAGATGCCTCACATAGTCGTAAGTGAGATTCTTCTTTTTGACACATATATTGCATTTTTTTTGTTTCATTGAATGATTTGTGACTATTTGACTACTAAAGAATAGTTTCAATAAGACCATAGTTTGTAGAAAATTCAACCCAAAGCATGGCCCAACTTTTCCATTCAATACCGACAGTTTTCACCAAAAAGCCAACTAGTTGCGTTGTGATGAATTTGCCAACTACTTTCGTCTGTTCTAGGTTATCATTCGAGAATAAGGGCATGGGCTTTATTAAACAATAGTTGACCCAACAGACATTGTCCTGTTAAAATTTCAAAATGGTCTAGAAATCACACAAAAGCCTCACAAATGCCTTAGATGAAACATTTATTTCGGGCATTATTTCCAATATTTTCGTCCTTAAAAAACTTGTTCTGACTAATAAAAAACATTTTGAAAAATTACCAATTAGTCCAGTCGTACTCAAGTGACGTGCGTACACAACATCATTTAATTTATTTTTAATATAATTAGTGAACACTCGATTCTTATGAAGTTATTTTTGTTTAAGTTATCTCTACTTATTCCTAATTCCAACAACAAAAGTAGTCATTCGGTACTTATAAACAAAAAAAAAGTTTTTGTGTTATTATACAGCAACTTAAAACAAAATGTAACATATTTTCAACCGACGAAAAAAACGGAGAAGGTTCTCAATTCAACGCGTATATATTTTTTTTTGTACGACCACGCATTTAACATCGTGGTCCGATTGTGATAGTTATTCTTCTATTGGAAAGGGTACACTCCGAAAATGGTCCCATATAAACCTTAAGGGTCAGAAAACAGGGGACGATTGATTGTGCATTCACTGATTATAATAATGTATAACCACGCGTAACTTTGTACAGAGTAGTCCGATTTTATTAATTCTTTTTTTATTGAATAGAGTATACCTTGTCAAGTGGTATTAGTACATTAAAACTACAAAAAATTATAAAATAAAAACTTTTTAACAAAAAAAATAAACCGTCGAAAAGCATAAATAATAAACCTTAAAATTTTAAATTAAAAATATCAGTGAACAAAGATCACTCAAAGCGCCGACTCTTAATTTTAAGGTTTTATTATTATTTTATGGTTCCGGCGGTTTATTTTTTTATTTAATTTTTTTTCGAATCTTAAATTTTAGGACAGACAATTCTGTAATCTAAACCTCTCATTAAAGGTTTGTTCTTTTATGGCTTGCTTGTCATGAATGTTATAGCAGTATCAAGTTACTTCTAAGCTGTTATCATCGTTCTGTCGTAGTATACATTAAGCAAGCTCGCGAGGTGGAGTGCTCCTCGTCTCATGTGTCGCCCGCTAGCAACTACTGGCAAGCGCCGACGTTAGAGAGACCGAACTCCATGTACAGGTGAGGCCTGAGGTATAACTAAAATTATTTTATTCAGACGGGATCGTGAGTTTATTCCGTGTTCTGGAAGTAACTTCTTCATAAAATCTAACATGTTCCCTGTTGCTGCAGGCGTCAGTCGACCGGCACGTGTGTGGCGGATATAGTGCGCTGCGTGGAGAACAAGCACCACCAGCTGTCGCCGCACACACACACTCGCGCAATGTGCGACCTCATACCCACAGGTAGTGTGAATACTATGTGAATACTTTTTGTAGTAGACTAGGTAGGTACTAAGGATGACTGGATTTTGGGTATTTTGAGAAATCTCAAGGGATTATTGGGCTATTATTGTAGACTACATCTGGGCTCTGTAATTTACCCTCTAGATCGTTTTAAGTGACTTGCATTGTATTATTATTGTACCTTAGAGAACACACCATATAGCACGATTAAACATGTGAATTCCTGCAGACGGTGACGGTCTTCACCCAAGCACACAGACACACGTGTCACACATGTGTGTGGAGCGGCGCTTGATGTCCGCGACACACGTGTCACCACACAATACAGAAATGCGCACCTACAAGGGCGGCACCGACACTCCCAAGGTAAGTCAAATTTTACAGACATTTATTTACTTAAAATTTCAACTGGAACTCCAATCTTGTCATGATTTCCCAGGAGAGCTGTACAATCTGCAGTAAGTCAACACCTGACGTCTTGGCTCGACCGATCAAGAGCTGTCTCGAGAAGTGCGTGCCACAGTTGTTGAGCAGCAGCTCGCTGCCGTCCATTCACCGCGAGTGCAGCGACGGCCACAACCACCCACACTTACAAAAAGTCAACATACACTCCCGCGACTCAACGAGTATTCAGTCCACACAAACACAAACTGACAAAGTGTTGCACAAGATATCACATGACCTAGACTTCCTACTCAACAGGACACCGAGCCGAGCCCCCGACCTTTGCTCACAGCATAAAGAAGAAGCGCCAACTTAGTTGAATGGTATAAGTGATAGTTGGTAAACTAGTGACATGGAAACAGGGATTTGTTCGGTGACAAGCTCAAAGATAATAATGTACATAAATATTGTTTAACAGATTGTATAGTTACTAAGGATAGATTTTACAACTTTTTAATCTATTGTATATTCGTAAAAATAATGAACAATTTATGAAAGAAAAAAACAGTTATGATACAGTAAACTCTCGTTCTTCACACGTTAGATGTAACTTGTTAATTAATTTACCTATTAAAAGGTAAGATAATCATCGTCATTGATTTCAGTCGACAGACTTCCACTGTTGGGCATTGGCTGCCATCAATAAATGATTATTATATTTTTTCATTTTCCGATAATGTTGTTTTATTTATTATTATTCATTTACTAGCGTCCCGCCCCGGCTTCAAAAGTATTATGACTTCGCGAACCATCAAAATATATTTATTATAGTTTTGTCTAACTTTAGAGTATTATACACGTAAACCAGAGTAATTGAATAAATGTAGAGTTGTGAAGGAGCAGTGGTAGGCAGTTCTAATTGTATTGTCATGACTTACCACGAAAGATTCTAGGGTTCGCTTTGGAGCTCTGAGTTAAGACTGGAATCCTAAGTGCAGCGATTGATTCAAAACGAAAACATCTTTATTCTGTGGAGAAAGATTTCGCCAACCTTACGAGGTAATAAAAATCGACGAGCGTTGCGATGACGTGCTGCCATTACTGCCACAGATATTGCAAAACAGCGATTGGCCGAGTCTTATACAATACGTAAAAAATCAAATATTTTGGACATGCCTAAAAAATGTAAAATAAGAATAGCTACTTTGTATATTATATACTTACATAATTATTATTACGTAATGTTGTTTTTTCTATTCAATTTCTTATTTTACTTTAGTGGTTCCTCTTATTCCACTAAAACTCCTCTATTAAATTGAGTCGATTCATTATTTTCTTTATCGACAGCAACTAAAACCGCGAAAAAGTAGGAACTCTCTGGATGAATCGCACTTTAGTAGAAACAAAAGTTTATTTGTGGTAATAGTTACAAATATTACCCTTGCTTGATAATTTGAAGATCCAAATTCAAATCGCATTTATACGGGTCTACGGGTCATGATGAAATCTTGGCCTGGCCTTTCATATTATATCGGTAGATATAGTTTGATACGTTAGATGTGACTAATAGTGGCTTGTGTGAGTAATGTAAAAAAGATGGTTGAGTCGTTAACAGAATGTTTTTACCCCATCACATAATGTAGCAATACCGTTGGACAAAATTGACTGTTGAAAATGGTTAGAAGTATGATTAATGCGTTTCATTGCCAAAAAATCTTCTGTGAGTGATGAAGGATGAAATTGAAAGACATTTAGGATCACAACGATGATGTTTTAATGGTTTCTTTGGTATATTGGATGACAAACACAAATGAGACAACAATTAAATAGTGTCTACAAAACTTTAATGGAGCAATATTTTGTAATAGAGAAAACAATAATTTACCTAAAAATTTTCATTCTAAGTCAAGACTACGCTTCCTTTGAGCATTTTCCAGTTCGCTTCTTGTACTCGTATCTCAAAGTAATACCTTGGAATCCTGCCGGGGTCACGTGATTGTTCGAAAGAGATACCGTGACCCTGGCATATGGGCAACTGATGGAACACGGGTGGGTTTTAGTCAGTAAAAGTCTGACACGCCCTCCCGCTCCGCCCAGAGCGGGAGAAGTAATTTGATGATTTCCCATCTTGAAAAAAAAAAAAAAATACCTTGGTATTAGAGAAAACAGTGCAGTAGGCGTAATAAGTGCCAAGTAAATATTCTAATTAGAGTGTTGGAGCGTGGCAGAGTTTCACACAAAAAGCTCGACTAAAACCTAGATAATGTTATGTGCCAACTGCGAGACTTTGTACATGGGGGAACACTTAGAATGTCTGTATTAAATTAAAATTAAAAAAAATTAAATTAAAATTTATTGAAACAAAAACTCAATTTACAAAAACACTGTGTTCGATAACAACTGCATTAGTATAAACTGTGTCGCAGTCATTAACGCCCACCTCCACATAGTAGGGGCAAATACAAAATACAAAATAGACAAGTAAAAATGAAAAACTTAAAATAATGGAAATTAAAACGTAAAATTAAAATTAAAATAAATTAGAACTTAAAATTAAAACATAACAATATTTTCCCTGAGTAATTCTCTGTGAGTTTGAATGGATGTGTGTGTGTGTGTGTGTGTGTGTGTGTGTGTGAGCAAACATCTCGAGTTTAGTCGAAATAAAGCACGTATCCTGCAATAATTTCAAGACCTTGTCTGCTCTTGACTTGTGCAAACAAGAAGCAATTATTTCTGTTTAGAGAATGTAAAAATTATATGATTGCTATCAAGACAAATTATCTTTCAGATACCTGTGACCTATGTCAACACGGCACTTATCATGTAGGCTTTACCTGAGTACACTTGAAGAAAGGATCACTTTATAGGGGATATACAATATGAGTGAGAAAAATATTGAAAGAACTACAATTAACTATCGATAGTGCTAATAATGCAAAATGAAATTATCCCTGTGTATAGAGTTTACCGGTAGTGTTTCCGCGCCGTGTAAATAATTTGTGTCCTGAATTACAATTGTAAGAAGTGGAAAAACTTTTCCTAACTATATTGGGATCACCTTCTCAGCCCAGTAACTGAGTAATACGATACCCCTTGGTAAGCCTGGTTGTCAGACTTTCAGGCTCCTGACGACACGTAATCGCTGTCAAATATCCACGAATGACTACCTGAACCAATAGTTTAACGCACTTTCCTAAGCATGGGGAAAACATGGAATGGAAAGAAGTACTAATGAGCTTAATATTCATGGTCATCTGGCAGACTCTATCAGACTATCCTGGACACTGAACGTTTATTTACGCTTTTCCACCCACGATACTATAGGTCCCAACAAATACGTGTATAAATGTGAGTAAATATTTTACCCTGGATATTTCGGTTAATTGAATAGGTCTGGAACAACATAAAATATATTCTGTTTTAATGTAATGAAGCTCTGTATAGGTATCAATGTGAATCACTGTTTGTAAACACTGCACTGATGTTGTATTGTATTTCGTAGAGAATGGTAAAGGGAATTCAATGGAGTTCCTCATACCACAATGTTAGTTGTTTACATGCTTGTTCACATCTCAAGAGCCCTAACTAACTGAAGGACGATGTCCCGCAGACTGTGGCAAATATGAGTGTTGAATAGACACAATAAGCCCCATCTTACGAATATAGCTAGAACTGTGGTAGAACTAGTGAGATGGAACCTATTGTAAGACCTAGATAAATATTTGTCTGTAAAAGCAAGCTTGTTTATTTGATACTGTTCGTTTGTTTCATTAACATCTATCAGATAGGTCACTTTTAGATCGAAGTGTTTTAAATTAACGGATTTATTGATTTGGGCAAATTCTTAGCATCTTACCTATTGACATAGCTCCTCATATACGTACTTCACATGACCTTTTGGTGTATGATGACGGCCAACGGTCTCTCACTGGGTAAGGCTTTATGTAGGTATTTACATTACCGCGAAGTAAAAAATGTTTTGCCTCCGAAATCTTAATAAAGTTAGAAAATACCAAGTATATGTGAAGCTTGCTTAGATAAGCAGAGAAGTTCTAGAGAAGAGAAAATAAATTAAATAAAAAGACATAAGAAGATGCTTACAACTGAGTTCTTCTCTCATTTAAGTTACTTAGTTACTTGCGTGTTATCTCAATGTCAAATTGCTTTTAATTATAGTGCATTTTTCAGCCATAAATAAATACGAAAACCGTGTGATTGCACTAAAAATATCGCAAATTGTTTCTCAAGTCTTGCATAGAATGAAATGTTTCAAGCTAATTTTGCAAGGAAGCTGTAGGTAATAGTGTTAGCGAACAGTTAAACGCTTTTGTTTAGCGCTACTTAGGAGTGTCTCGTCAGCGTTTTCTTAATAAACTTAAAAACTTCAACAAGGCGTGCATTAGTCTCGGTAACTTCAACTCTTACAAACGATTGGTAAAATGTGCCGTTAGAAGAACACTGCTAAGGGTCGCTAATGGAGCCTGTTTGTACACAGGTCCACTCCATTAGGCAGAGTAGCACTAGTGAAAAAAAAAATCATCTTTTGCGCCTATTTGTTATTTAATAATGCCAAGGTGACAGCCACAACAAGTTGCATCACAAAATTAGCTCAACGAAGTTTTTTGTGCAGCGGAAATTTAATTATTGTTGATATTTGAAACTGTATTGTGCCAGTTACGCTTACTGGGCTTTCAGAACACGTAAAATAGTGAGATTGTGAACAGTATTTGAAGTTGGCCTTTTATTGTAAATTATGTTCAAAACACTCTGGTATTATTAAGTATTAAGTTTACCGCAATATTGAGGGTTTTTTTTCAGGATGGGAATTCATCAAATGACTTCTCCCGCTCTGGGCGGAGCGGGAGGGCGTGTCAGACTTTTACTGACTAAAACCCACGCGTTTTCCTTCAGTTACCCATGTGACAGGGCCACGGTATCTCGTTTGAACAATCTCGCGACTCTGGCGGACATCGGCCCTAGCGGACCCCTTCAGTATTGCTGACATCTTTTGAGGCGCGCGTGGAACACTACGCGAGCGCTACGGTGGCCGAGAGTCCGCTATCGACTCCCGACGCCCGGGGCGTCTCCTCCTGCGGTGGCTAGGGACATGAGGTCGCAGAGACTGCCACTCCCTCACGCATCCCCGCCTCTTCCTTTGCATTACTGCTTCGCATAAGGAAGTGACGGCTTCCCATGCCCTCTCGGTCCGTACCATGACTCGCACCAGGGCCTGACGCGAGAGGTCGCTGCCGCCGATCGCCTCCACGAGGACACGGTGGTGCTCCGCCCAGGCAGGGCACACCTACACCGTATGCTCCACCATATCCTCCAGAAGATCCTCGCAATGGAAACACCCGGGCGTTTCCTCCCGCTTTATCCTGAACAGGAACCCACCGACGCACCCATGCCCGGTGAGAACCTGCGTCAGGCGGAAGGTGAAGACGCCGTGGCGCCTCTCTATCCACTCCTCAAAGAGGGGCCTTACCGCCGCAATTGTGGCGTTTCGAGCGTTGGGTTGCAATAATCGTACCCGCCATGTCGCCATGAGTACCGGGCATGAGTACAGGATAGGAAATCAAGATATTGACCTCAATATCTTGATTTCCTATCCTGTTTTAAACAATAAATAAAGTGAAGTTTGACGATAGAGAGAACTTACCTCATTTAACATGAAACATTGAAATTTCACTCAAACTGTGTTACTTTTGAAAATGACACGCGCGTTAATTGTTCTTATTTTCCATACTAAAATAGCTATTAATTGTGACGGATAAAATTCGACCACATTACATGGTATCAAATTTGAATGAGCGGTTTTTGTAACGATATGCAAATTGCAGCTTGTTTACGTTACCATTTTTTTTCATTTGATGATTTCCCATGCAAAAAAAAAGAGGTAACTTGTTTATTATAGAAATACCGACATTATCGCGAAATGACGTAGTTACGAGCGGAGATTGTGAATATGTTCAACCATGTGTCTTAAAACTTCAGGTTTTAAATCCTATTGATTACAGATCTGGCAATTCAAAGTTAAGATACAAGGCAGTTTTTAAATCTAGACTAGTCATCCTTGCCTAGGTGGTGTCAAGGTTTAAAGGTTATTCTATAATAACATTTGTTACCTGGAGAGATTTCTTTGGATTTACAAACGTTCCATGAAAATTTCGTTTCTTCGTGTAACTCTTAACTTAATAAGATTGAGTCAACACGAGCGTCAATCAGACAAAGCGTGAAATCAATTCAAAATTGACCCATTTGATTCCATTAAAAGTTCCAAGAACAATGAGAAACGTTATTAGTAAATTATTTCTGTAACATTTAAGTACTTCTACTGACTTTCCGCAAATTTTTTATGTCAGAGATGATCTTTATGTGGCTCTACAGACTGATATTTACACTTATCAGCTATTATTATAACAGTATTTAGAGGATATTTAATGATCGGTTGTAAGTTCCAGTCCGTATGAGACAAAAACCAATGAGGAATTGGATATAAGTTTTATCTACAATACCACTAAAATTCAATTCATGTTGACAAATCCTTAAATACAACAGACAAGCCAACACTAAAGTACAAATGTTTTATTACAAGTATCTCTATAAAATGGTTTCAGCATGTTTGAGCTGCTTGATGTTGAAACACTAGGATCGCAGGGTCGGGTGGGTTGCTCTATCCTTCACGTGACAAACGGGCTGACCTATATTTTCTAAGCCAAAGCATCAGCATTGCTATCCAACGTGACAATGCTACAAGCCTTGTTTGCCCAATGATCTTTTTCTACGTCTGTATTGTTCAGAAGAGAACTAACTGTTAAAATTAAATAACGTTTATAAACGCAGTCGTAGATAGAAGGATGTTAATCGACGTTGTAGAACACTAGTACTGAACACACATTCGCTAAATGTGCATTTACAAGATTACAGACGAAAGTTTTGCCTGTAGTTGAGATGTGGTTTAGTGATGGGAAATACAATTGCCAGTGTGGCTTAAAAACTTCAACCGATATTCGCAAACGTTATTTGCACAAATGGTAGGTACTAAAGTAGTAAAATAACTTTTAGATCTGTATTTTGAGCGTTACGTTAGCATTGGACGTTATAGCACAAAAAAACTTTTTTTGTGCTATACCATGTCACGTTTATACCGTGGTCCGACGAATTTAACAATATATATTGGATTCTTTAAGTCGCCTCTTTGCTTCTCTATTTAAGTTAACATCAATTTTAAAGCGTGAACGGTTCCCACTAGATTACTGCACGTGTACAGGGTTTATTTGTTATGTTTGACTCGACTAAAGTATTAATTTTGGTTCACCTTAAGATAACTTAGGACTAAATTCCCAACGAATAATAAACCAACCAAAGAAAAACAAAACAAATAAGGGCTTATTATGAAAATGTACAAATTAAAACACAAACTCTATATAGCTACCTTATTATTCTACTTAGCGCTGTCTTTGCTCTGAGGCATCCAATTTTCTTAAAACAAAAATTAGGGTTGTAATATCTACACGCAGCTCGGTACGACATCGTCAAGCCACGCTGTTGATACGTCTGGAGAATCGTCTCCTACTAATGACTAAATTAACTTTACCTTGTCGTATTCATGTCTTAATGAATCTACATTAAGACACCTGACATCACTGTTTAACGTGGATTTGTTACTTAATATATTATCGGGACAAATTGCTTAAGTTATTGCTTCGGTAGGTTTTTAGAGTTAAAAGTGATTAAATGTGTTATTTTCTGTTAAATCTTGCTTTTTTTCATAATAGTACGTTAATCGTATTTTGTGGCTTTGTATTGTTTGGCAAGTGATTCTTCTTTCAAGGCAATTAGGATTCAATATTGTTTATCGATAGTGAATAAATGTCTTAATAAACGTAGCTTATGATAAGTTTTAAAGTTGATTGTAGACTGATTGATTTTTCAATCAATACTGGCAAAAATTGAGCATTTTCGCAAACATGTTTGTTTTTTCAAAGTACTAGAAAAGAACATCTATCCATCATTATGGTACTATTATAGAAGGATTTTGCATTTCCTGAGTTTTAGCATGTACTTTTACTGCCAATCTATTGTGGAGTGAGTCTAATTCGGCAATGTATTGGAACAAGAATTCACATTAAAGTTCATTACGTTCACAATCCATTACATAAAGTCAAACAAGCACTTTATGTATCCCACCACCCAATTATACAAAGATGCAAACGTACTTACCGTTAGGCAGCTGTTTGTATTAAGGTCTGTACTAAAACAACACTCCAAAGTCCCTTTACCAGACCCAACACGCCGTAAGAAAAAGCCTCTTCTTCTCACGGTAACTCATAGGACTACTTTTGCTAGGCGCCAGCATTATGTTCTAGGCTCACACTTATACACAATATTAAATAAAAACATAAACATTATTAATTTAGATAGATATAGGGTGAAAACTAAAATTGAGGAGTGGTTAAAAGTTCAATCTTATGAGGCAACTGAAAGTTTGCTTACCTGGATCTCTTAAATCACATCATATCATCCAATATACACTCCACTCCATACCACTCACAGTCCCTCACCACAACATACGCGCCTCACACCGCAGCACATTCACCCTCACCCCTCCCCATCACACACAAACACACACAAAACACTTGCACATCACACTACACCCCACACAAATACACTACACACGCATACTCAACTAAGTTAGTTATAGTTATATTTCATTTTGTATTCCTTTTACTTTGTAATTATATATATTTCTGTGTTTAAGTAACAGCCTGTAATGCTCAAAAACCGATCGACCTCTATTATATAGCGAAGACACTGCCTCCTAAGATACAGGATCTTCCTAGTTTAGGAGACAGGGCTCAAATTTTTGTATTTGACTGTATTTTTAACGAATATGTGTGTGCAAATCTGTGTCAAATGTTCTTTGCCAATAAATAAATAAATAAATAAATATTATTATTACATTTTACGTTCGTATAAATTTTTTAAATGTGTATTTTTTTAATAATACGAAGGAATTACTGACATTCGCGCGCAAAGCGCCCATTTAAGCCGTCAGCCTTTTTATTAGCGCCGAAAGTTCGTTGCGCTCTTAATTTTCTATCGGATTTCTATAATTTATTCAATTCAAGAAGCCATTTGCGAAATATTAAATTGATCTTTTAGCAATATTTACATGGCAAAGTTGACCTACTGAGTAGCTGCAAATTAATGTTTGAAAAACCTGTATTTGAGCACGTATTCAGGTGGTTGCTTTATGATGAAAGCTATGGATGCACTGCATATAGTTTATAGCTGCAATTCTATCATAGAAGATGTGACTATTTATTACAGAGGTGTACCTCTCACACTATTACTTGATTAGACAATTTCTACTTACCCATACAACATAACACTCGAGTCGTACACAGAAAGCGTGTCACATTTGCTTAGATATTCTCTACTTATAGCCTTCCATCGATTTTTGTGAAATACGTGCAAAATCTGCTAGCTCGTGATAAATTGAACGTCTTATGCTGAATGTGTTGTGCATGTTCTGCCATCTAAGATACTAACATAAGGCCCTTTTTTTGGTTGGGAAATCATCAAATGACTTCTCCCGCTCTGGGCGGAGCGGGAGGGCGTGTCAGACTTTTACTAACTAAAACCCACCCGTGTTCCTTCAGTTACACATATGCCAGGGCCACGATATCTCGTTTGAAAAATCTCGCGACCCTGGCAGGCATCGGTCCTAGCAGACCTCTTCTGTACTGCTGATATCTCTTTGAGGCGCGCGTGGAACACTACTGGCCGTGGATACGGGCCTGGTCCTTACCGGGCGGCAAGCTACCCATTGCTTACCACCCGCAATTTCGCGCCTACGATGGCCAAGAGTCCGCTTTCGACTCCCGACGCCCGGGGCGTCTTCTCCTGCGGCGGCTAGGGATGTGAGGTCACAGAGACTGTCATTCCCTCACGCGCCCGCCTCCTCCTTCGCATTACTGCTTCGCAGAAGGAGGTGACGGCGTTCCATGCCCTCTCGCTCCGTACCATGGCTCGCACCAGGGTTGGACGCAAGAGGTCGCCGCCGCCGATCACCTCCACGAGGACACGGCGGTGCTCCACCCAGGCAGGACACACCTCCACCGTATGCTCCACCGTGTTCTCCAGACGATCCTCGCAATGGAATCACTCGGGCGTTTCCTCCCACTTTATCCTGAACAGGAACCCCCCGAAGCAACATAAGGCTTTAGATATCAATTCAAACATTATAACCGCGATTGATGATGTAGCAGCTCATACCTACCTCTGCTATAAGATACTCAAAAGGAGCGCATACATCCATCCGCTACCGCGCGCCCGCGCAAACTAGTCAATGAAACTAGCCAAGGTAAAAGGAATGTGGACTATATCATCGCGCTCGCTCCCCGAAGGGAGCACGGCACAGCCTACCGTCGTTAGTCGATTATTTTAGTTATAAGTTTTATTAATGTACCCTTTAATTATGAATTATTGTAAAGAATATTGCGATATAAGTAGTGGATCCCAATAAATTACACAGATAATTATTCGCCTTCTTATTCTCAACAACTAAAACCTCTAAAATGATAACGAATTGTTGATAAATTAAAAAAGTGACTATCGCAGCAACAACTACAAACAGTGATATAACTTACGTTTTTTGAACTGTACCAACCATTATTGTGCAGGATATGAGGAAACAGTAAAACAGTTTTGTACCCTTTTTAATTTACGAGTCACAATAAATCCAAATCGCTCTTAGTAGGTTCCTTCAGAAGATGTTCAGCTCACTTCAGAAAATGGGGGCTATTAAATAATGAATCGGATCAAGCATAGCAGAGATTTTCAGTGATACATCTGCAATTTTTTATAAACGTATTGTGTAGTTTTAAGATACATTCAAATACATTAATCAAGAAGGAGGTAGCACGTGTATTAGGCTCAGTAAAAAAGGTTATTCATTTTAGAAAAATAAAATGAACGAATTCCGCTAAACTACAAAACATAAGGAAATGACAATGGTATATGCAAATATACATTACATCGTAAAAATGTTCTGAGTGGCATCATCAACCAGGGAAAAACAAAGGAATACAGAATGAACGGTACGGTAGGAGTATGGAATGAACGCCAACAAACACGTGACCGCATTGATTTCCTCCTAAAAAATCGCTTTTAGTGTAAAGTATTACGTGTAGAAATACTACATTAAAATTATACATATCAACTTCAACTAAATTCAATCGAAAACTTACATTCGAAGGCTATTACTAGCTTTCCTTGGAAATAAAAAGCGAGTAACTGTTACTAAAACATTTCCTGTTATCTTCGCTCTTCGTTTGAGTAAATATTTCTCCAACAAGGTTTTCATTTCAACAAAGCTGTAAAAAGTTTATAATCTTCCAATTGACTACGGATTTTCGTGGCTAACATAATTCCGCCGAGTAGTTGCTTAACCTCTTGGTTTTGTGTACCAGCAGCTAACGAGACCTTACTAATGGAAGAGCGCTCGCAATACTCGTAAATAACTGAATAACACTTATAGTTATGAACACTTTAGAACTCAGGACAACCCCGCCTGTACGAGCTATTATGTCTGTTTCAAACATAAGGGTCAGCTAGGAATTTGTTATATTGTGGTCACCAATTGAAACTTTGATCAACTGTGAAGTTTGTGTGACAGTTGCGCGTTTGAGGTTCAATCCTTGAGATTGTATTTCTGTTTACGACAGAAGTGAATTTATACCATAACATTATTTTCACTTTTCAGTTTTGAATTTATTTTTTTCTGCTGTACCCGTATCATTCTAAACACAGGACAAACGTGTGAAGGGACATTGATCTGCCGGGGTCGCGTGATTGTTCGAAAGAGATACCGTGACCCTGGCACATGGGCAACTGATGGAACACGGGTGGGTTTTAGTCAGTAAAAGTCTGACACGCCCTCCCGCTCCGCCCAGAGCGGGAGAAGTCATTTGATGACTTCCCATCCTGAAAAAAAAAGCTCCATATTAAACAGGCAGGTCTAGAGTAAATAAAAAGCTTTATTTACTTTCCAAAGCTAAATAAGTCTTGTAAAATATTTGTTTCCTAGCGGAAGAGACGTTGGAAGTAAAAGAATAAGTGATGCGAAGTCTATCAAGCCTATTGATTCTTGAGAGAGAAAATGTCTCTGCTGATGATTACTTTCTGCTTTGCGGAATATTCTAGAAATTTAAGCTTCAAGTGATGTTTCTGTTTAAAATTTATAGCTTGTACAGCTAGTTGGCAGGCGCTGAGTATGAGCTGAAACATATCACAAATGGCTTAATTATAAAACAAGGTATAAACTATCAAGCCGTTTCAAAATTTTGAACTTGCTTCCGACAATGATACAGTTATATTCACAAAAACTCTCTGGGCGGAGCGGGAGGGCGTGTCAGACTTTTACTGACTAAAACCCACCCGTGTTCCATCAGTTGCCCATGTGCCATGGTCACGGCATCTCTTTCGAACAATCACGCAACCCCGGCAGGCATCGGTCCTAGCAGACCCCTTCACTGTTGCTGACATCTCTTTGAGGCGCGCGTGGAACACTACGCGCCGTCGACTCGAGCTTGGTCCTTACCGGGCGGCAAGCTACCCATTGCTCGCCGCCCGCAAGCTCGCGCTTACGGTGGCCGGGAGTCCGCAATCGACTCCCGACGCCCGGGGCGTCTCCTCCTGCGGTGGCTGGGGACGTGAGGGCGCAGACACTGCCACACCCTCACGCGCCCTGTCTCCTCCTTCACGAGCAATACTGCTTTGCAGAAGGAGGTGACGGCTTACTATGCCCTCTCGCTCCGTACCATGGCTCGCACCAGGGACGGACGCGAGAGGTCGCTGCCGCCAATCGCCTCCACGACGACACGGCGGTTCTCCGCCCAGGCGGGGCATACTTCCACAGTATGCTCCACCGTGTCCTCTAGACGATCCTCACAATGGAAACACCCGGGCGTATCCTCCCGCTTTATCCTGAACACGAACCCACCGAGGCACCCATGCCCGGTGAGAACCTGCGTCAGACGGAAGGTGAGGACGCCGTGGCGCCTCCCTATCCACTCCTCAAAGAGGGGACTTATCGCCGCAATTGTGGTGTGCCCAGCGCTGGGTTGCGACAATCGTACCCGCCATGTCGCCATGAGATCCTGCCGGAGCTCTGTCCGCCGTGCCGCGATTTGTCGCGGCAGCGGAGTTTCGCCCCGGCGTTTCGCCTCCTCGCGCCACTCCCACATGTGCGCGAGGACCTTTGCCTCCAGATCCCATGGCGGCACTCCGCCTCGCCGCCTCGCACGAGACCGGGCGGTATCCTCGGATTAACCGAATGGCCATGACCCTCTGGGCTGTACTCAACCGGCGCGCTGGGCGCAGCCTCAATGAGGGCGCTCACACCGGTGCCCCGTAGATGGCCATGGATCGCACGACCCCCGTGTAGAGACTCCGGCAGGAGGCGTTTGGAGCCCCCAGATTGGGCAGGAGCCGCTTTAATGCAGCCCCAGCCCGCTCCAGTCTGGGGGCCAAACGTCGGAAATGCTCAACGAAGTTCCACCGGCTGTCGAGGACAAGTCCCAGGTACTTCATCGTTGACTCGACGCCGATTTGAACCTCTCCCACCATGAGTTGGGAACCCGAAGGTGGCGCGTTCCGAGGACCATGAAAACCCATGGCCTCGGACGTGTGCAGGGCCACCTCGAGTCCCAATTGCCGGATCTTTTTGACGATTATCGCAACCCCGCGTGTCATTAAGTCGGCCGCCACCTCGTACGACCTCCCCTGCGCCAGGACCAGCGTGTCTTCAGCGTAGCAAACTACGCTGACGCCGTTAGGGAGGCCGGCGCGCAGCACCCAGTGGTACCCGATGTCCCACAGATGTGGCCCCAGGACCGATCCCTGTGGTACACCACACGATATCTCTCGTCGGTTCCACTTTCTCTGGTGACCGGGGTAGATGACGGCCCTATCCGTCAGGTAAGCCTCGACCACGCGACAGAGGTAGGTCGGCACCCGGTGATACCGGAGTGCCTCCCTGTTGCAACTTAAAGACAGGGTATTGAAGGCATTGGCGATGTTTAGAGACACCGCCAAGACGACCCCACCCCGGGCCACTGCATCCCCCGTCGTGAGGGCTCGCACGCGCATGATGGCGTCCACCGTAGAGCGCCCCTTGCGGAAGCCGTACTGGCCGTCCGACAAGTCCGGCCCCTCCCACACCAACCACCCAACGAGGCGGTCTGCAATGAGTCTTTCAAAGAGCTTGCCCACCTCATCTAGCAGCACGATGGGCTGGTAAGCGGATGGCGATTCCGCAGGGCGATAGACTATGGCTCAAGTGGTTATTTGAAGGCGGGAATACAAGGCGCTTACTACTATTGCGAACACAGCACGACGAGATTTGAATCTCATAACACAAGGTATTCATGTTTCTACTGTCTTTGTGTACATTTCATTGCGTGATATGAACTTTGTTAGCTGAAAAAGGACAAAGTCACCTTTTAAAGTCATATCATTGACTGAAATCAAAACAACCAGTACGACATCTTTACTGTAAAATCTAGAAACTTTCTGTTACTTCCACAACAAGTGAACCAATTTAGTTTCAGCCTGTTTTATGCGCCCGTAAGTTAATTGAAATCCTAGTACTAATTGCAATTAAAAGCTCATTAATTTTAATTTAATTTTAATTGTATGAACACAGGTAATGGTAACACATACGCCACCACTATAAATAGTAGAAACAGGTTGTTCAATATGGCTCTAAGCAACACTTTATTATTCGTCTGCTTTAGTTTACAAGCTCAGCAGCGATCGGTGGATGTTAAGAATTCAAGCCATGCTATTCCGAAATATCCTTACGCTAAAGATGAAGTACCCAAAGATAGCTATGATATTCTGACCAACTTCAATTTACATTATCGAACAAATTCAACAGTTTAAGCACAATTGACAGTAATACAACAAAGTCTCCAAACGAAAGCAGCGGTATGGATAGTTAGAAGTCAGGCTTTCAAGGATTTTTGGATATTCATACGCTAATCTTCATTTATAGCTTGTGTGTAAATATTTTAAGCGCACCTGTGTTATGATTTCTGAAGTGTTTTATTTCCAAAAGAACTGTTCGTTTCCCGCGACCTAATATAACTATCGACCGAATTAATTTAACTGATTTGCCTAATGGCCGGTGCTCGATTCAACCATGAGAAAAAAGAAAACGAAACGAACGAACCAAGGACGGATAACCGAATCCTATAATGACATATTTAACGTTTTATTTCATGTTTATCAAAACAATTTATTGTAATTTGAAGTCTGCGAATGAACCTGCCGGGGTCGCGTGATTGTTCGAAAGAGATACCGTGACCCTGGCACATGGGCAACTGATGGAACACGGGTGGGTTTTAGTCAGTAAAAGTCTGACACGCCCTCCCGCTCCGCCCAGAGCGGGAGAAGTCATTTGATGATTTCCAATCCTGAAAAAAAAAAGACTGCGAATGAAACTCAAACATTGAAAATAACGTACTATACTGCAGGTGTACAGGTCACGTACGTACCTATCACGTAGCGACGTGCCTAATCATATTACTGCATTATTCAGTTTGGTTAGCTTACCGTCCCTTCAGAGCATTTAAGCATTTATAAATGACGAAATTGCGGCGATTTTTGTAGAAATGAAGTGAATTTCTAAAAAAATAACCGCAAGATCCTACAAGTTATACTATTTTGAGAAGAATGGTCAAACTGTCATACTTCTTAGGTTCTACTAACATGCTTCGCATATTTACGGTAAACAGTACTTTGAATCTGCCTCAAATTGTGGTTCGTAACATGCACATTATTCCATAACATACTACTGATGTTACTAAATTATATTGGCTACGATGAAACTTCATTACAAATATAATTACATATGCAGATTCAGTTACTGATTTCCCCTGTCATGACACAAATGGCACGATCAATATAAACTGAGACGCCTGGTGCTACTAGAAAAGTATTCACTTAATCAGTTTAGTGCAGCTATAAAGCTTGATGCATTAGTCGCTGGTTTGATTTGCTCGCAAAAACGCTGAAGATAGACAGTGAATGATTTGTAAAAAGAAAATCAGTTGATGTCGTTTTTGTCGTTGGAAACAAAGACAAAGACTTTCCAGTAATGACAAGCAATTTGACCAGAGCCTTTAATATACTAAACCTTTTGTAACAGCGTGGTCTATAAAAAATACCTTATCCAATACTGTTTAATACGCTTGATACTAGCTAAGACAGTGGAGCGCACGAGACACGCCAGCGTGACACATTCGTCACACCAGACACTTATTTATTCTTGACGTGATTGATGGAATAATCATTTAGATCCTACTATAGTTTGAACGATGCTTACCATACATTGGGGACTTAATTGATATGTTGGAGGTCTAATTAATTATATAATTAGATTAAACTTCGTAACTGTACGCCTGTTTAACTGTGCCTGTGTTTTAAAATATGTTAGTTCCTGCCTCTGATACTTTGTGTCGCCATTTTGGCAGATTATCACATGTTTTACTTACTATGTTAAGTACACCTGTTTTTTATGACTACATAGTATTAAACTAAGTAGCTTCCCGCTGTCTGTCCCTATGTATGCTTAGAACTTTAAAACTGCGCAACGGATTTTGATGCGGTTTTTAATAGATAGAATGATTCAAGAGAAAGGTTTATACATATAATTTGCGGGCAAAGCCACTGGTAAAAGCTAGTTTAATACAAACTATAAAAATCTTGTTTATTATTTAAGCTCGAAAAGTTTCAGTTCGGCACTCATAAGGCACCTATGCCTCATACTTCTCAAGATTCCCATATTATAAAAACCTCGGGTGTCATTACCACTATCTAGCGAGTTTACACATATCAATAATGCTAATAATGCTATTTTTGCTATTTCGCAAAAAGCTAGTTGCTAAAGCTTAACAAAAAAGTAGAGTTTAAAAAAATCGGCATTGATGCCCCAATTGAAGCTTGGAGAGCCTAAAGACGATTTCTGAGTGGAACTGCCCGTAAAAAAGATTTACGACGCTTCTTGATACGAGTTGAATATTTAGCAGGCTGTTGAATTTTCTTTTGGCTCCCAACTGAACTGGAAACGATCTTAAAGAGTTTTATAAGCGACTTCCGTGCTCATGAGAACGTGATGAGTGAGTAACGTGATGTGAAGGTAACTCTCAATATCCTCACATCACGTTACTATATCCGAGTGAATGCTTTACCCCAAAACCATATAAAATGCGATAAAATTCCATATATTTTTAAAAGCGGGCTCGTCCTTTTTCTATACAACGTAGTTTTTCTTTTCCATTGTGTGACGTATAAAAAACTCAGCACAAATGAAAACGGTACAGGCGGATGCTCATTTTAGTGCATCTCGTGACGTCATCCGGTATGCATACATATCTGTACATGGGTATCAACCTAAATACAAAATATATTATTGTACTTTTGAATATCAGAAAAATGCTTATCAAGCGCATTCGGCGGTTCCATTTTGAGCCTTTAGTAGCAGAATAAAAATCATGGAACAATATTTTACCGGAAATAGTAAAGCAGAAAGGGTATAGCAGGTTAAGTATTGAAAATGTGCCCCCAGAGCCAAATGTAATGAATATGATATTGTTAAGTACGCTGCTCATTTGCATCACTATTACTATTTATGTAGTTTTTGACTGCCTAGCTCTAACCGTCATTGAGTAACCTTGGAAAATGTCCTAATATCAGACAATTTTTTAAACTTTTCGTTCTCTAAAACTAATAGAGCTAGGAATGTGATTCCAAAGCCAAACTGTAGACAACAATAAGACAAATAAATAAATAAATAAATAAATATCTCAGGACAACCAACACATCATTATCTGATCCCAAACTAGGCAGAGCCTGTACTATGGTAACCAGACAACTGATAAATATTCTTATATATTTCTAAATACATACATATTATAGATAAATTACACCCAGACACAGAACAAATGAATATGCTCATTACACAAACATTTGTCCTGGGTGGGAATCGAACCCACAACCTCAGTCTTAGCAGTCAGGGTCACTAACCACTAGACTAACAGGCCAGCAAATGTTATGTATATCGATCTTACTTAGTTTGCTAAAAATAAATAATTTTTTTAATGAAATAATTTTTCTTTGGCTATTATTAGTAAGTTCTAACAGAGTGACCACTTTAAATATAATCTCAGAAATAGTACTTAGTATATTGATTTTACTGTTACAAGTTTCATCGAAATCCTCCACCTGCAACATATTAAAAAAAAAAAGAAAATGTTGCTCAGGTCCCTATTTGTGACACTACACATACAATTTTTAAATGATATGTTTAATAATAATAATACATAATAAGAAAAAGTTATTCTCCATCCACTCTGCTAACCCCGTAAGGGTTTGGCGTGCAGTTAAGTACGCAAATCGAATTCAAAGTATGGCAGATCCAAGTGTATTTTTATTCAAGACCCTTAATATAGACTGTGCCTGTATACTTCGTGGCACACTTATTTAACACCGATTGATATACCCTTCTCACTATTTCGCATTGGCAGGAGAACACACAAGAGCAAGAAGAGTATATCAAACAGTGTTCAAGATGTTTGCCGGGACCTATACATTGTTACGTAAACGTTAAAAACGTAAGTACAGAAATGATAGATTTTCATTCACTTATAACTGTCTATAAAACATGTAAAATCTGTTTACGGATATTTTGCACTGTACATACTTCATGCATGTTATTTAAAAACGTTTGTGGAAGCTTGGATTCCCTGTGTTCGATTCAAATGTTACCGCAAAGCGAGTTCAAACAAGCTTGTGAATCGCTTAACAATACTTTATTTTTCTACAAAGTTAATGTTTTGTCTATTCATTTTAAGTGTGTACAGTGCAAAATATCCGTAAACAGATTTGACATATTTTGTAGAGAGTTATAATCGAATGAAAAATCTATCATTCCTATACTTCCGTTTTTAACGTTTACGTAACACTGTATAGGTCAAACATCTTGAACACTGTTTGATATACTCTTCTCGCTCTTGGGTGTTCTCCCGCCCATGCGGAAGAGCGAGAAGGGTATATCAATCGGTGTTAAATAAGTGTACCACGAAGTATACAGGCACAGTCTGTGTTAAGGGTCTTGAATAAAAATACACTTGGATCTACATACTTTGAATTGGATTTGCGAATTTAACTGTACGCCAAACTCTTACGGGGTTAGTAGAATGGATGGAGAATAACTTTTTCTTATTATGTATTATTATTATTAAACATATCATTTAAAAATTGTATGTGTAGTGTCACAAATAGGGACCTGAGCAACATTTTCTTTTTTTTGAAGATGTTGCAGGTGGAGGATTTCGATGAAACTTGTAACAGTAAAATCAACATACTAAGTACTATTTCTGAGATTTTTTTTAAAGTGGTCACTCTGTTAAAACTTACTAATAATAGCCAAAGAAAAATTACTTCATTAAAAAGAATATTTATTTTTAGCAAACTAAGTAAGATCGATATACATAATATTTGTCATAATGTTGTCTACAGTTTGGCTTTGGAATCACATTCCTAGCTTTATTAGTTTTGGAGAACGAAAAGTTTAAAAAATTGTCTGTTATTAGGACATTTCCCAAGGTTACTCAATGACAGTTAGAGCTAGGCAGTCAAAAACTACATAAATGGTAATGCAAATGAGCAGCGTACTTAAAAATATCATATTCATTACATTTGGCTCTGGGGGCACATTTTCAATACTTAACCTGCTATGCCCTTTATAGACCAGCCGGCGTAGCATGACCAATTCTATATCTATTCTACCAAGAACAAAAAAAGTTCCTTATGTATTTTAATTCTGTAAAAATGTTTCTATCTCATCAGAAAATGGTCATAATACTTGACATCGTACTCTTGTCGACTGAAGAAAAACATCTTTTTTTTTTAGTTTTACTCAATTTTTCTACGATACAATCTATCATTTTGTCTTCTCTTCCGTCGACACATTCCGTTTCTAGGCGGTCATGCTACGCGTGCAGGTGCACAAAGGCGACTTTTGTGGACGGGTTAAATCAAGTATACGCAATTCGAACGTTTTTTTATTGTATCTTGGTAGATTCAGAGAAATAGGGTATAGAATCATACATTTTGGAGCATAAAGTTATAAGATAAAATAAAATTGAGCACATGCAAAAATTGAGTTATTTATCTGTCTCATGTCATATTCCTTACATGAGACACAAAGCTGAAAAAAGGCAAAATATTGTGTAGTGTGATAGTGAAAGAACTTATTGCCACATGAATAGTTGAGTTATACATAACTTAAAATATTATAATTAAAACGCACTTCGGGGTAAGCGGAAAAGCTGCGATTGCTTTTTATTATTAGACTACTATACGTATATAAAGATTTAACAAAGATTCCAGAATTAAGGCTTATACCTGGGCTTTTTGTATAAACCTCGATTTTGAAATCTCTATTTGCATTTTTTATGTAAAGCTAATGTTAAATATCCTACGCAAATTTCTCTAGAGATACCCTCAGATGGAAGAAGAATGGATAGTTTTACATCTCAAGGGATGTTGTGTGATTTGAACACAGAGAAAGGGTGATCAAGTTAACTGCAATGAATGGAGGTATAAACAACTGAATGAGTTTTTGTTTTCAAACAATATAGTGGGCAGTGATATTATAATGTAAAGATACGTCACGTTCATACTGATCGGCGATCATAAATCGTTCCGTTGCTAGTACAAATGTATTTATTATTTATTTATATATGCTTTATTGTACACCAGAAAATACATTACAACAAGAATATTTAACAAAAAAAAAAACATACAATGGGCGGCCTTATCGCTTTCTGCGATCTCTTCCAGACTTACCTACAGAGGTTTAGTAATTGTCAACAACGACTGCAATAGATAATACGGAACGTATAATACAGAAAGAGATAGCTATCTGTAGTGTGTTGCGCTTTAAGTACACTAGTGAATCATAGAGTATGCGGATTTGAGTAGAAGAGACATTGATTATGTCCTCATTAAGAAGCCTGGGCGCCCAGCGGACTCTCCGTCCGCTCCATCGTGCTGCTCGACGAGGTGGCTCTTTCAAGCTCTTTGAAAGAGTGATTGCAGACCGCCTCGTCGGGTGGCTGATGCGGGAGGGGCCGGACTTGTCGGACAGCCAGTACGGCTTCCGCAAGGGGCGCTCTACGGTGGACGCCATCATGCGCGTGCGAGCCCTCACAACGGGGGATGCAGTGGCCCGGGGTGGGGTCGTCTTGGCGGTGTCTCTAGACATCGCCAATGCCTTCAACACCCTGCCCTGGAGTTGCATTAGGGAGGCACTCCGGTATCACCGGATGCCGACCTACCTCTGTCGTGTGGTCGAGGCCTATCTGACGGATAGGGCCGTCATCTACCCCGGTCACGAGGGAGAATGGAACCAGCGAGAGATGTCGTGCGGTGTCCCACAGGGATCGGTCCTGGGGCCGCATCTGTGGGACATTGGTTACGACTGGGTGCTGCGCGCCGACCTCCCTAGCAGCGTCAGCGTAGTTTGCTACGCTGACGACACGCTGGTCCTTGCGCAGGGGAGGTCGTACGAGGCGGCGGCCGAAATTATGATACGCGGGGTTGCAACAATCGTCGATAGGATCCGGCAATTGGGACTCGAGGTGGCCTTACACAAGTCCGAGGCCATGGGTTTTTATGGTCCTCGGAACGCGCCACCTGCGGGTTCCAAACTCACGGTAGGAGGGGTTCACATCAGCGTCGAGTCGACGATGAAGTACCTGGGACTTGTCCTCGACAGCCGGTGGAACTTCGTTGAGCATTTCCGACGTTTGGCTCCCAGACTGTAGCGGGCTGGTGCTGCATTAAAGTGGCTCCTGCCCAATCTGGGGGGTCCAAACGGAGGCTTTACACGGGGGTCGTGCGGTCCATGGCCCTCTAAAGGGCACCGGTGTAGGCGCCCTCATTGAGGCTGCGCCCAGCGCGCCGGTTGAGTGCAGCCCAGAGGGTCATGGCCATCCGGCTAATCTGAAGATACCGCACGATCTCGTGCGAGGTGGCGAGCCTCCTTGCCGGAGTGCCGCCATGGGATCTGGAGGCAAAGGTCCTCGCGCACATGTGGGAGTGGCGCGAGGAGGCGAAACGCCAGGGCGAAACTCCGCTGCCGCGACAAATCGCGGCACGGCGGACAGAGCTCCGGTGTGATCTCATGGCGACATGGCGGGTACGATTGTCGCAACCCAGTGCTGGGCATGCCACAATTGCGGCGGTAAGTCCCCTGTTTGAGGAGTGGATAGAGAGGCGCCACGGCGTCCTCACCTTCCGCCTGACGCAGGTTCTCACCGGGCGTGGGTGCTTCGGTGGGTTCCTGTTCAGGATAAAGCGGGAGGATACGTCCAGGTGTTTCCATTGCGAGGATCGTCTGGAGGACACGGTGGAGGTGTGCCCTGCCTGGGCGGAGCACCGCCGTGTGCTCGTGGAGGCGATCGGCGGCGGCGACCTCTCGCGTCCGGCCCTGGTGCGAGCCATGGTACGGAGTGAGAGTGAATGGGAAGCCGTCACCTCCTTCTGCGAAGCAGTAATGCTCGCGAAGGAGAAGACGGGGCGCGTGAGGGAGTGGCAGTCTCTGCGCCCTCACGTCCCTAGCCGCCGCAGGAGGAGACGCCCCGGGCGTCGGGAGTCGATTGCGGACTCTCGGCCACCGTAGGCGCGAGCTTGCGGGTGGCGAGCAATGGGTAGCTCGCCGCCTGGTAAAGACCAAGCTCAGGTCGACGGCGCGCAGTGTTCCACGCGCGCCTCAAAGAGATGTCAGCAGCAGTGTAGGGGTCTACTAGGACCGATGCCTGCCGGGGTCGCGTGATTGTTCGAAAGTGATACCGTGACCCTAGCACATGGGCAACTGATGGAACACGGGTGGGTTTTAGTCAGTAAAAGTCTGACACACCCTCCCGCTCCGCCCAGAGCGGGAGAAGTCATTTGATGATTTCCCATCTTGAAAAAAAAAAAAAAGACATTGATTATAACTGGGAATACTACACTGATAATAAACAAAAAACACAATTGTTATCTATTTATTCACAAATTATAAACAATTTTGAAGTCTGCAGACCGGTTTTCGATAATGTATGTACCTACTCAGTGAGTATAAGATATTGTACTTCTTTTTGTAGGAATCCAGTCATATTGACTTCTTTTCCCTTGAACTATGCTGATCCATTTACTTTTTGTGTAATCATCACTCGGAAATCTGACAAATAATAAAAGATGTTGAGAAAATAAATATTTGATTACATATATTTTAATTTACTAATAAAAATAATAACCCGTTATCATTAATCAAATTCTCATTTATAAAACGTTGAAAGCTACAACTTATTATGATTACCATAATATTATTGTTAGAAAGACACTCACTAAATAACAACAAAACTCACGTTACGCATTCAAGTGGCTAACGAATGCTATGAATTGTACCTACGATTTCACTTCTGGTTAATTTAATCTATGATGCATGCTATTTGACCTTGTCGCGCTGCAGTTGCCATCATATTCTCTATCTTTTTCGAACCACAATGTTAATAAATCGAAATTTGTTTCTAAATGTGAAATATAATCGTCATATTTATACAAATATTCATTATTTTACTACATTTACACACGGACACGCTTTGCTTCGCTCGCTGCTATTAGCCGACTAAATCAAATCACACCAATTGTTGTGATTTGTCGACAATAATTTTCGCACGCTAATGCCCTATCTATGTATTTTTGTACATAATATCATTGATGGTGGGTGTAAAAAAGGTCTAAGAGGACATTTTTCGTCTCTCATAATAACATGTCTATCAGATACATAACCACTCAATCGACGTGAGTATTCAATTGAATCATATAAAAACAAACAAACCCTGCATTTATTAAATAGAATACTAGGAAAATAATATTACTCGAAAATTTTCCATGTAAATTGTAATGTCAGTCGGTGAAACTGACAATTGAATACTCCATGATACGTGAAACAGTTTCACAGCTACGCTTCAGCAACGTTGCCCAGTGTATGATTCACATTAATTATGACAGTTCAATTATCGTATTTCACTAAAAGTTTATTAACAACTATCTTCTGCCTATTACTTTGCCCACGTGTAATTTGTTGTTCTCCAACCGACCCGTTGCATTACGATGCCTGCCCGCGTTATTCGATTATTACTAAGTTTTTACTACGCGAACTTTGTAAAAATAACATGGGAATACCCGTTTAAAATACGTTTTAATTTATTTTAATATAATATTCTCAGTATTTGTAAAGGTAACAAAAACAAAACAGACAGTTCAGTAAACATCCTTGAATTTATTTCCTCACATTTCACGTTTATAGCTCGAGTTACGAATTATAAATCAGTATTATACTAATATTTTCGGGAGCGCACACAATGAAACACCAAGTTAACGAACCAACTGTTTATTAGCGGCCTACCCGCAACTTATAAATATTACACAGATACCACACGTCCCCTCTTAAAAAAAACGATTACATATCAAGTACATCTGAATATAATAAAAAAAATAGCGGGAAAAACGGTCTAACAGACAGAGTACTTACATTGTTAATATTGAAATGTAAATATAGGATAGTAAAAAAACATTGGTTTAAATAAATCAGCAAAATCCATTGATAGCTTAAGTATTTAACAAATAGATGTAAAATACATATATACTATACACGTATTAATATTTGTACTTCTTTTTAATTAATGTACAAGCGCGCTGTTGACGGTTACTTGACTTCTCAGGAGTCTCGCTATTGCCTAACAGCTGACCTGGTTTCGGTATTTCTATTTCTTGATTTGAAGCTTGAGACGCATCAGAAATATCTTTTTGAGATTTTATAAGTTCCGTTGAACTACTATCCTGACCATTAGTATCATCAATTATATTATCCTCATTTTCAAAATGGTCTGAAACATCAGGCGTAAACACGGAATGCCGTTTAGAGGTGCGAGACGTCCCTACGGGTAACAATTGATCAATGTGTCTTTTCCACTCTTTACCGTCTGCATTACGCACTCGATAGGTTAGCGGTGCCTCTCTCGCGGTGACCACGGCCGGCGCCCACTTGTCAGCGCGCGCGCGGTAGTCTCGCGCTAGCACATGGTCGCCGGGCTCGGCGTGGCGCTCGGTGCCCGGGCTGTGGCGCGCGGCGCGGGCCGCCGCCTGCTCGCTGGCGCGCTCAGCGCTCGGCCGCAGCACGTCCAACCTACCGCGGAGCCGCCTGCCCAGCAACGCGACAGCAGGCGCGACGCCTGTTATCGTGTGTTCACAATTACGATATTGAAATAAAAAATTTGTGACTGCTGTATCAACATCGATGTTCTCGTGCACAGCTTTTTTCATTGCGCGCTTTACTAGTTTCACCGCGTTCTCGGCCGCTCCGTTACCCGCCGGTCTATAGGGACTAGTAATAGTGTGGGTGACAAAATTTCTTGTAAAAAAATTTGCTAGTTCTGCCGATCCAAAAGGCGGGCCGCCATCGCTCACAACCTGTGAGGGTAGACCGAAACGAGCGAATAATTCCCTAAGTTTACCTATCGTCGCCGTGACGGTAGTGCCTGACATTTTCTGCACCTCGATCCACTTACTATGAGCGTCCACGGTGACGAGATAATGTTTTCCCTGAAATTCACCGAAATCGATATGTAGTCTTTGCCAGGGTCGGGCAGGGAACTCCCACGGATGTAGTAGGGACCGTGGAGGTGCATCACGCTGCTGGCGACAAGCACTACAATTTCTCGCGAGAGTCTCAATTTCTACATCTAGTGTTGGCCAATAAACATAACTTCTTGCTATATTTTTCATTTTAACCACCCCTAGATGCCCTTCATGTAATTCGGATAGAACTGGTTTTCTCAATGGTTCCGGCACGATTACCCGGTGATTATATAAAATACAACCGCGATCCAACACTAAACTATCTTTTCGGTTGAAATAAGGCTTTTCAAGCTCGGCAGTTATTTTTGTTGGCCAGCCAGTGATAAGATATTTTTGTATTTTATTTAAAACGTTGTCTTTTTGTGTCCATGAAACCACCTCTTTTGCACTGATCGGGATTGATTCCTCGACATAATTTACATATGATACCGAACCCAGGTCATCACAATATTTCCGTTCATATGGCAGCGGCAGTCGCGACAGTGCATCTACATTGCAGTTATCACTTGATTTAACAAACTCAATCTCAAAATCATAAGACGCCAGCCTGGTGGCATATCTTTGTAGTCTACTGGCTGCTGTTTGCGGTAAACCATATTTCGATCCAAAAATAAAAGTTAAAGGTTTATGATCCGTTTTAATAATAAAATGACGACCATAAATATACTGGTGGTGCTTGATCACGCCAGCAATAATCGCGAGGGCCTCCTTGTCCAGCTGACTATACGACCGTTCGGCTGCATTTAATGTCCGCGACGCGAAACAAATTGGGCGCTCGTCGCCGTTAGGAAAACGATGTGACAGAACACTGCCGATACCATATGAACTGCTATCCACGGCTAATACTAACGGCAGTTTTGGATCATAGTGTACCAACACCTTGCTGCTAAGAATAGCCGCTTTTATATCTTGGAATGCCTTAACACAATCTGCTGACCAGACCCAGGCACTTTCTTTACGCAATAAACTATGTAAAGGATGTAAAATAGTACTCAGATGCGGTATGAACTTGGCATAATAATTTATCATACCAAGGAATGATCTGAGCTGAGTTAAATCTTCTGGAGGTGGTGCATCCACGATCGCTTTTATTTTGTTTGAATCTGGATGCAAACCCTGCTTATCGATAATAAAACCTAAATAAGTTATGCTTTCTTTCATAAAACTACACTTATTTAGTTTAATTCGCAAACCAACCTCACGTAAGCGTGAAAACACAGCCCTTAAATTAGCAATATGTTCTGACCTGGAGGCGCCTGTGATCGCTACGTCATCCAAAAATACTGCAGTTCCCTTCAAGCCCCTTAGTGTTTCTTCCATAAACTTTTGGAATTTTTCTGGAATACATGTCAAACCGAAAGGAGTACGAAGGTAAATAAAAGTACCTACATGCGTTGTTATTGCAGTACACGCCCGCGAATTCTCATCCAAATATAATTGTTGGTACGCGTTGGTTAGGTCGATTTTTGAATACAGTTCGCCACCACATAAGAAGATGCGCGCTCTTGTTTCAAGCGGATGCGTCACAACGTCGCGTCACTGCTGTCTGTGGAAGCCTGTAATCAGGCCAAGTAAGCTTTCTGGCAGACAATAAGCTACCAATATCTTACAGCGCCTGCGCACTTGAGGATTTGACGTCTACGTCATCGTACGAAGTTCATCATCATCATCATCATCATTTCAGCCGTACGACGTCCACTGCTGGACTTAGGCCTCCCCCAATTTGGGGCTTTGCCATAATCGCCACGCTTGGCAGGCGGGTTGGCGATCGCAGTATGGTGGTAAATGCATAGAGAACGCTGCTGCCCATTCTCTAGTAAGTCCCTTAGTCGCCTTTTAAGACACCCACGGGAAGAAATGGGGTGGTGTTATTCTTTACGTCCGGCACCACACGGTACACGAAGTTCGTGTGGCTATATTTTGGCAAAACATCGAACTTCCTTACATCTTTACACACTTAGAAAAAGAATGCAATGGGCGCGATGCTCAAACAGTCTCTATTTGTAGCTAAAACTATTACTGTCGAAGTTTGCTATGAGCATGTGATATAATTTTAATAATTGCTTTTCATTTAAAAGCTAAATATGTTAAGTATGCAGATAAACTTACTACATTTATAAACCATTTTATAGGAAATTTATTTGTTCCTGGATCCCGAAATTCTAAGAATATTTTTTAAATTTTCAGGATCGTTCTGTAGTAAGTAGGTAAAAACATTTATAAAATCAATCTCTGAAAGGGTGCGGATAAGCCTGTCAGTGAGGTAAACCTTTTGCCCTCGAAAGGTTAAGTGCCGTGCCTACGAAGTAAATAAAGAATTTACATTTTTTTTTTCAGGATGGGAAATCATCAAATGACTTCTCCCGCTCTGGGCGGAGCGGGAGGGCGTGTCAGACTTTTACTAACTAAAACCCACCCGTGTTCCATCAGTTGCCCATGTGCCAGGGTCACGGTATCTCTTTCGAACAATCACGCGACCCCGGCAGAGAATTTACCATCAACCAGAATAACGTAATATTAAGTAAATAATACCACCCCATTTCTTCCCGTGGCTGTCGTAAGAGGTGACTAAGGAGTTTACTAGAGAATGGGCAGCAGCGTTCTCTATGCATTTTACCACCATACTGCGATCGCCAACCCGCTTGCGAAGCGTGGCGATTATCAAATCTCCCTAAATCGGGGGAGGCTTATGTCCAGTAGTGGACGTCTTTCGGCTGAAATGATGATGATGATGATGATGAAGTAAATGGAAGCTTTTAAAAGGCGAAAGGTTCCTGTATACAAATAGCACCGAAGAACAACCAATCCAGGAAGGATTGGTTGTTCTATTATTCTTTTTGTTGGTTATTCAACTGTAAGTTTTCAGAAAAACTGTTATTCAAAGTAGACTCGACGAAACATCGCATTTTCATGGTTTATCAATATACAAATAATGAATGTCATTGTTACAGACTGGTCCCTAGACTATCACTAAATTTGCCAGCTCATCGCGAAGGGACGCGGATGACAAGGGTATTGCGTAAATAAATATTTTTCTTATTTGAAACACATGTCGGTATGCTGCCCTGGTAATCGATATAGCAGTAAGTCAAAAAAGGCAGTTTCGAGAAAACGGCGCCCAAATATTTTGGTTACAATTTTAGCGTTTGTGATAAAAGTATACACTCGATTTTTATGTTGTATATGTCAAAAGAAAGGGAAAAATATGTTTTTTTTACAGTAGAATAATATTGTTTTAACATGTTTATCAGAATTATCGTAAAACATAACAGACCGTGTCTTCATTACTATACTCTTAACTAATTTAAATTAATATTTAGGTAAGAGGGCAGTAACTGCCATTGATACTGCTCTCTTGCTTAGTATTATTTCATACCACTCTGTTGCATACAGAACTTAAAATAATAAATTTAAATTTTATCTTAAAACTGCAGTAAGGGAGCGTCATACTGCCCTTTACTTTAGATCTTGAAAATGATTTAGGCTACTTCACTATGGATCGTTACTGCTTTTTAAAGTAGTATTTTAAATTAGGTATTATCAGGATTTCATGAGCAGTAAGTCTACGAATAGTGGGAAAATAAGAAAAAAAAACAAAAATCGTTTTATTCATTAAAAATAATCAAGAGAACAATCTTAGTTCTTTGAATTTGGATTAACGCTATTATACCAATTATAAACAAAAAGCTTCTTTAGAAACTATTTTTCAAAAGTTAAGACTTAATCAGACAGATCAAATATCACATATTGGTTACCTGGTTTCAGCACAAAATTATTCTTACAATCTAACTTACGACTAACTTCCGTTTTAATTAGATAACATAATCAATGAGATCAACAATCTTAGTTATAATTATTTGGCATGATACTTATAAAATAAAATGAAATAAAAAACGAAAGTAGCTAACTTCAAAGAGCTTAGAAACATAAAATAACTTCCAAAAAATAAAAAAAATACAAAAATTTAAACACGTAAACATGTATTATAATTTAAAATACGTCTTCCAGTTTTATATTTGTTTCATTTTCTCCAACTTCGTCCTCGATTGCCAAATTTTCAACATTATTTACAAATAAATTTTCCTAAACAATCTCTACGATTAGCAGCAGGTATTAAAGCAGGTTTGGAATTATCTGCTTTTTCCTTTCGTCAGTAATTCCTCTTTCACGAATCCTTGAATCAGGACGTGGTATGTTTTTTTTTTAATTTTATGATTTTCACCTGCAAAAAGCTAAAGGGTTGGATACAGCTTTATAGCAAATCTTGAAGTGGAGATCAAAAATACCTCTGATAACTTGTACAGCAACTATGTCTTGGTGTGATGGTGTTTACTACCGGTAAAAATTCTATATTTTCCAAGTAATTTTAATCGTTTTGTTGCTCTTTTTAAAACATATTGTGCTTGTTTGTGGTGTGCAAATGCATTTCCATCGTTCTCATCGTATCGATGAGAACGATGGAAATGCATTTGTACTTTTTGTTATTTCTATGCTATCATCGGACGATGGAGAAGAAATAGGTGGCACGTAGTCCTTATCACAGACTGAGTCATCAGAATCCTCATAAAAGCTGTTATCATTTTCTGAATCTGGTATGCTTTCCTGGCAGGCTAAGTTATGAGTAGGTTCATTATTTAATACGGGTTAATTTTTTTTTTCGCCTGTCTTCAATATTGTTTTCGGACGAAAAAAATTAGGTTCAGATTCAGAGCGAAATGGCCGAATATTTTGATCATTATTTGTACCTAGGTAGCACAGTAGCAACTACTTACTGCTTTACTGATTTGCAAGACTATATTATTATTTTATCTTATGCCATGTTATATAAGCAGTAAGGGTAGGTACTGTGTTTTTATTTGTATATTTAGGAGACATTCATTATAATAAAATTAATATCTTAATAGTGCAGTACAGCTCTATACTGTACGTCTTACTAGTAAATTCATTTGATACATTGGTTCAAACAAACGAAAAGAGCAGTATGTCAGAGATTTACTGCTTTTTTGTTAAGGAATTTGTTAATACAAAGAAAAAGGGTAGTATGTCAATGAAATACTGCTCTTTTACGTAGTAACTAGATTTATCGTACCGTTCTTACTGCTCTTTATCAAATAATAAAATGCATTTCTAATTTACGTAGAAATATAAAACCTAGATAGGAAGAAAGCTCGTTTGACGTACATTCCAAATCAATAATAAAAAACAAATGGCCTCCTTCGACTTACTGCCCTCTCGATTTCCAGGGCAGTATGGAGATAAACAGAACTATACTTTTCGCATCTGTATTTGGAAACTGACTTAGATCTGAAGAAATAATAATTCCAATGGTCTGTGAGATCTCAAGTTTTGTGTTAATCATGAACACAGAATTCTCACTCGATGCCATATTTTTGAATAAAGTTCTACGACAAAGTTATGCCTACAACTCGAAGTCCCAGCAAAGTATCAACATTATCGGAGCGAAGTTTGTACCGATAAGTTAGTAATTCAGTAGAGAAGTACATTCAACACATTTCATATGGAATGTATACTGACTGAAACTTATTCAAGTTTAGTTCACGAAATATTGTTTGAAATCACATTCAGACCTTCTAATCCCGAACTACTTTAATATCGACGGTTGAAAGGCTATTTGATCTAAGCGACATTTGCTGAAAGTTGCAGGAGAGTGATTCAAAGGTTTATTTTACAAAAAAAAAACGTTATAAAAGAACTAGTGAGTGGATTTTGGTAAATATAATATAGTTTTTCCAAAATCCACTCACTAGTCCTTTTATAATGATTTTTTTATTCGAAAAATAAAACTTTGAATCACTCTCCTGCAACTTTCAGCAAATGTCGCTTAGATCAAATAGCCTTTCAACCGTCGATACGAAAACTTGGGCACTAAAACACACTCCAAGACGGATTGCTAATTCGCTACATCTTTCAAAGTACTTTTTACATACAATTTCACAACTTGACCATTTTTCCAGTTATCTTCAAGTCCCATGTAACCAAAGAACATATAAAATATGTAACCTATCACACAGACAAAAATGCGAAAAAGTAATTCTATCGAGTTAAATGAACTTAGAGTATGATGACATTAACATATTATAATGCACGAGTGTTTGCGTAGACACAAGTGCACTCTACCTTCCCTCACAGACATAATTCGATGCAACGGTAATCCAACACGGCTAAAGAGTGATCTGGTGCAGGACCAAAGGCTTACTGTGTTTTCTAAGGCACGGCGGTATTACTCCTCCTACTTTTAAACTCCAGGCGGTTACAAAGAAATAATTACTTTGGGAAAACCCAATAACACTTTACAGGGGGTAAAGTGTTATTTATAGAACTATCGACTCCATATTCCGCAGTCGCAAGACCTTACCACAAGACCAGCGGAACAGTTCAAAGCTTTGAAGTACAGACGCCACCAGGTCAAGCTACCCGAAACTATCAATTTTTCCCAATGAACATTGAACCTCATGCTCTAGAAATAAAGTCGAAAATCTATCAAATAAATCTGACAGATTGTAGTAGCTTGATGTGTTGGCGTCTGTACATTGGTATGTATTTCAAACCTGGAACTCTAGAGGACGTTGTGGTTAAAGAATCTTTATTTACCCAAAAGAAATTTACTACAAATTTCACTTAATGAGAAATATTTAAACTATATAAATATAATTACATTGGTGAGCGGAGTTAGTATGATATGCACAAATATTAAACGAAGATAGAAGTGTTTTAACGTAGATAACAATACATTGAAGGTAGCAGTAAAAGGTTCATGCGAAAGAAAAATCAAATTTTGTGGGTAAATTTAAAACCGTACTTAAATTTTGTCAATTATAAAAGATTTTAGTTTATTTTTAAATATTTGTAAACTTTTAGAGGTTTTTATTTCTTGTGGTAGTTTGTTAAACATCTGGGCCCCTTCGTATGTTATATTTTTCTTTCCGTAATTGCTACGTGTTCTCGCCAGACAGATATCATTAGCGCTACGGAGAGGTCTTAATCCTTGTTCGGTATTAGTTTTAAAAATTAGTTCCGAGTGTAGTTTTTAATGTTTAATTTTTTTTATTAAGATGCATGTACTGTAGTAATAAATTTGCTTTATATTCATTAATTTGGTATCGGAATAAATTTTGTTTGTGGGTGTGAGAAAGTCATAATGAAATAAGATTTTTATTAGCTTATTTTGTATTCTTTGGATGCAGTTTAAGTTAGTTTTAGCTGCGCTACCCCATATTTCTATAAGATAATCTAAATGTGATTTGACCAGAGAATGATAGATATTCAGTCTAACCTGTCGTGGTAAACATCGAACAATACTGTAATGATGATAATGTAGATCTTACTTTATTTATATGCGACTTCCATGTTAATCCACTATCCTAAATTAGCCCTAAGTATTTCTCTTTGATTGATTCCTTTAGTGGAATGCTATTAATGTATAGCTTGGGATAGCCTTGTATTTTTTTGTTTTTTGCCTTAAATATAATATAACTCGTCTTTAAAATATTTATTGTGAGTAAATTATACTGGAACCAATCGTGTTATTTGTCTAAATCCTTTTGTGCAAAGGCCATCATTTCGCTTATGGAGGAACCATAATAAAATATACATGTGTCATCTGCATATAGACTGATTTCGCCATTTAAAGACACCTGACATATGTCATTTACGTAGATTAAAAATAGCAAAGGCCCAATATAGGCTGGGTAGTACTTTGATATTTACCTATTTTTACGACTTGAAAGCGGTTCGATAGATATGATTCTAAAATTTTGAGCGCATTATCGGTGATTCCAATATGTTTCAATTTCTTTAGAAGGAGGGAATGACTCACGGTATCGAAGGCTTTTTTGAGGTCTATGAATAGGCCTAGGCCTAATTGTTTTCTATCAATGTGCATTCTGATTTTGGTTACAAGGTCTACAGTAGCGGATAAAGTATTTGATTTTGAACAAAAGCCGTATTGTCAATCAAAAAGGAAATTTGTTTTGCTTAAGTAGCTACTTAATCGATCATAGACAATTCGCTCAAAAACTTTAGAAATTACAGGTAACACTGACACCGGCCTGTAGTTACTAGGATCTGTCTTTGTTCCTGATTTATATATGGGAGTGACTTTTGCTATTTTGAGCTCGTCTGGAAAGTGGCCTGCGCGTAGACAGTCATTTATAATTGTAGTTAAGCCTGGGATGAGAAATTCTTTTAAACATTTTACTACTTTTGTACTGATTTTGTCTATACCTATACTGCAATTTGAGTCTAGGGCATTTATTATTTTAGCGACTTCTTCCTCAGTACATGGTGTCAAGTTATGTAATTTATCTTCTTCATCTGACTTGCCATATTGGTAAAAATTATTAGTATGATATTTTGGGGGAATTTGCATTGCTAATTGGGGACCTATTGTGGCAAAAAAATTATTAAACTGCTCACATATTTCGTCACCTTCAGTAACTAAACCTGCGATCGTCATTAATTTTGGAGGACTAGGGTCTGGTTTAACTGTATTTTTGCATAAGGTATTAATAAGCTTCCACATTTGTTTAGGATAGTTATTTAGCTTTTTAAATGCTTGATAGTAATAGTCTTTTTTTGTTTTAGCAATTAATGCAATAGTTTCATTTCTGTGTTTTTTGAACTAGATTTTTCGGATTCTTTTTTAATTCTCTCCAATATTGATTTCTTGTGTTTATTTTAGTCAATATAGTCTTATGAATCCAGTCGTCTTGTGGTAAATTTTGAATTTTGATTTTTTGTGTCGTGTTTGCCTTTATTAAGGTTTTGATAGTTTGTTCTATCGTGTTGTAATCGTGGCTTTCTTTTGTAAATGAGTATTTCGCTAGCTCGTAAAGTTTTTCGTAGTTAATGCTATCGAATTGTAATTTGGCTGGTGGTTCAGGCTTATGGTTTTTTAACCCTAGAATTATTTTTTGATGGTCAGAAATCGCCGAATCCATCACTGCCACGTTAAATTTTTTGTCTTTGAGGTTTGTTATAATATGATCTAAAATGCTGTTTGTGGTGGCTGTTGTTCGAGTTGAATATGTGATGTCTATCTTGTTCATAATGTAATATCCGCATTCTTGTATAATTTCTCTATATTTTTCAGTGGATTTATCGTTTGTTAATAGGTTTATGTTGAAGTCACCAAATATAAGAGCCCGACTCCTCTGTTGTAGTTGAATTTCAAATTCATCTAGGAAATGTGTTGTATTTGTGTCTCCGTATCCCAATCCCAATCCAATATCCATATTATACTTTTCTGTATGTATCCATAGAAAGTTATTTCCGTTAATATATGTTTCTTGACTCAAGGAGTGTTTGATGTTATTGTGAATGTATCTCGACACTCCTCCACCTTTTTTATTTGTTCTAATATTGTAATAATGTAAATAGTTCGGAATTTCCATAGGAGTTCAAGCTGAGTCTTCGACACAGCCGGACGTGTTTGCGCGCGCGCAACAGATGTGGTATTTTACCCGCCTGACTTCGAAATCGAACCGAGTTATTGTGTGTGTGCTTCTATGTCGGAACTTGTAATCGGGTGCCTATACAACGTGTAACATAATTAAAGCAAGGGCCTCATACACCCTAATTAGAGTTTTGAGTGAACTAGAGTATTGAGGAAAAAAATCGTGTGCGTACACTAGCATTGTTTTATGCATTTGAATCTGAGCCCTACTGCCTTGCGATAGGATTGAATTCTCTCTGGCTCAATCGGCAGACTTGCGTCCATTCTAATTACGTTACACCTTGTATAAAACAAGCAAGCAAAAGTGTCACTGTGCGGTCCTGACTGCATTAGAATCTGCCTGCCAGAAGAAGACTGGCCCTGATGAACCCGGTGAGCCCGTTCCTAATATTTCAGGGATTTTTGTTTAATAAACTGCGTAAGACCAGCTTGGTTCGCCGCGCGCGGGAACCCAAAATCGTCATCACACGAGCAAGCGTTGTGTGAAGGATTGCGTTCACACTAACTACTTAACAGACCTTTTCTTGCTATCATTCTAGAACAGAATACGATACCTACTAAGACGCCACAACTAAAGATGCTATAATTGTAACAAAGTAACGAATTTTTAAATTGCTAAAAGCTTGCTATGTTGTATAGCAAGCTTTTAGCAATTTAAAAATTCGTTTGAATCGGTTACACGTGAGGCGAAAAGTTCAAAAAGTTATAAAAAAGGGTACCTGAGCCAGACCCTCAATTTTTAAGTTGAATGCACGTCTTGTTACTCAGATAAACAAAAGAAATAAAAAAAAGGTCAAACCCATAAATTGACTCACTACAAGTGTAGCCAGCTTGAGCGTCCGACTTGCACGTGTCTTTGACTTGCCCCACAAACAAAAGTATTTACAATGGTCATAATTGTACCCATTTCAAAAGACGGGAACTGTCTGTTTGGAGCGATGCTCACCAAATTAATTACCTGATGGGCCTAACATTTGATCATAGGAATGTTCCTCAAGACTTCACCGCATACGTCTTGGAACATCGCCATGATGATAGAATTCACCTAGCACTTCTAAATAATATAAAATAATATACAGGAATTTCTCCCCAACAGCATTCTTTCCCAGGAACAAAGGATTACAAAATCCATAACTGCGCAATTTAACGAAACATTCTGGGGTGGCGAAGGTATAATTTTCGCCGCGTCCGAATTCTACCTCGTGAACGTGCATGGGCACATAAACAATAGAAACACACAGGTATATTCACCGATCGGCGAACCAGCTCCCGCTAACATACATATCCTCTTATTGAACCGGCACTATGATAGCTGGGTCCTGACAAACGACAAAAAATGCAATAACAACCGGATAATCCCAACGCAAGGTCTAACCAGCGTCAAAGCACAACGACATACCAAACCGTTTAGTAACAGGTACAACACACGAGAAGAGCAAGAAAAACCCACAAAACCCCAGCTACAAACGGAGCTGCTCGTAAAAAGCCAAGTAGGTAACTCATTAACACCATGCGAACAACAAGAATCAACACCACTTACACCGCTATCAGATGTAATCGCGGACGACACGGGATACAGTATACTGAGAAACCGCACCTCTACCACAATTAAGTACACTTGCACAGACCTGCGCATAGCAACTTGGAACGTTCACGGCGCCTCGAAACTAGGAAAAAGAAATCAAATTGACGCCGAACTGTCACGCAGGGGCACTCACATAGCTAACCTACAGGAAACAGGGATAAACGCAGGAACACTTAGCTCCGCACATTACGACGGGTTCCTCTCAGGAACTGCGGATAACGCACACCGGGGCCTAGCAATTTTATTAAGAAAATATGCCCAAATAGAATTAGTCAACAGTAAAAAGGACACCGACGTGATGTCAGCTACTCTTGATGTTGGCATGGGAAATGGCAAACCAACTCCTCTGTACATAATTAACTCACAAATCAACAGCTGTTTCGCGAAAGCAACCAGATCATTCACAGGCTTATTAAACTTGATTAGACAAAAACCAAGGAAATGTATTCGGACAAGGAAGTGTACAAGGAAATGCTCTATTCATTCTATAGGAAAAACAAACAGCAAACGAAACGCCGAAATAGAACCGCGTTCATACCGATGTCCAAATGGGAGAAAATACTAAAACTCTGAGGGCCTTCCCATGCCAACGGTAAACATAACAAAACCGATAACAGAAGCAAAAGGCGAAGAACCGACGGTGGCCGAAATAATAGGAATCATCAACAAAATGCGAAACGGGTCGGCCCCCGGAACGGATCAAGTAGTAATCGAGCTTTACAAAGCGATGCCCCAACCATTACAGGAAGCCGTAACTAAACACATAGTTAAAGCCTGGTCAGAGAACACAGTACCGGACACGTGGCTCGAGACCGTACAGGTACCAATTCCAAAAAAAAAAATCCTACAGATGTGAACGACTATCGCCGCATAATGATTTGCAACACGGGCTATAGAATTTACGCTACATACTTACTTAAAAAACTTGACGACATAATAACGGAACTAGGCAGTTACCAAGCGGCTTTCTGGAACAATAGATCAACAGATGACCACATTTTTACGCTCAAAAGGGTTCTAGACGAGGAATGGCGTGCAGGTAAACGAACGTACGTTCTCGCCCTCGACATAGAAAAAGAATTTGACAACATTGACCTGAAGGCATTAAGAGACATATTATTACAACGAACCAACAAATCGATGACCAACAGGATAATCACGGCATGCTTGAATGAAAGAACATGCATCAAATGGTGCGGCCAGCAAAGCAGCTGGATTATCAAAGGAAAGGGAGTTAAACAAGGTTGCCCCCTGTCCCCCCGCCTTTTTACATTGGTCATCGATGAAGTTCTAAGAACCCTCGAAGAGGAAACTCAGTTAATCAAACTAGATCAGGACCGCGAAATCTCCCTCCCCCTAGTCTTATCATTTGCGGACGACCTTATTCTCATTACAGATGAGCTAGAAGGACTAGAACGCATCTTATACCACATAAAACCCTTACTTAATAGTGTAGGTCTTCAAACAAAAACAAAAATTATAATTAGGGACCCCATAAAAACACAAAAAACGACCCACGTGACTCTCAACGGAATAAATATACCAACAGCAGATGAAATCAAATACCTAGGCACTTACATAACGTCCGCATTAAGCAGAAAAAACTCAATTAGAAAACGATGCCAACAAGCCACGAGAAATGCTAAATCATTACTACCATTCATATTGAACTCAAAAATGGACTGGAAACTAACTACACTTATGTATCGAATGATTATCGTACCTTGTATGATATATGGCTTAAAAGTATCAGCACTCACAAAGGCGAACCGTTCAAGACTGAGAAGATATGAAAGAGTTATCATGAGAGACTTGATCAACCATGCTAGGAACAAACCGAGACTTAAGAAAAGCATCAAATCTTAGACGGTAAAACTATAACAAAACGCATCAAGAACCACAGGATGTGCTACCTGGCACATGGAATAACAACCTAAAACAGGACATGAAATACTTCAACAAGGAATCCAGTTTTGGAGGGACACGGCTGGAGACAGAAATAAGATCAAGAAAGTGGCTAGTGATATCTACAAAAAAAACAAACTGATAGCAGTGAGAACTCGGAAGACGACCAAGAAAACAACAACACGGAACATAGCGAAGCCTTGACATAGAAAAGAGCCAAGCAAACGGTTAACCCCACCAAAAGATGCATCGGTGAAGCTCGACCTGGATCAACATGCCGGCGACGACGCGAAAAGATGCCCTCCTATAGACAAGTATCACCCTTCTCTCCACTAGTCCAATGCTTACTTAAGGCTGCATAGTCGGTAGGCTCGTAATCCTTTCCTATCCTATGGGCACGTCTTCCCTACCATTACCGCGCCCCCCGGTCTACTTCTTGATATGCAATGGCCCATGTAGCACCATGAAATATGAGGCTTCAAAGGCTAGTGCAAATCTTGAGGTTCATTCGATTAATCGAGTCTGGTCAAACCACGCTGGGATCGGTGCAATTCATTTCATTTCATTTCAATGTAAATAGTTCGGAATTTCCATAGTAGTTGCTTCTTCTTCAGATTTAATCCAGGTTTCAGTCAAAAGTACAGCATGTATTTCCACACTGAACGATTTTAAGACGCATTTAAGTTCATCCAATTTACCAGGCTTTACAATACTTCTAATGTTACAGTAGAAAAAATTAAAGGAACATCTTTCCATCTCCAGATCATCATAATTCTGTAATATTTGATATGTAATCTTGTCTTTGCTCTTAGTATTAATAGACTGTGTTAGATCTCTTAGTTTTTTGTAACTGTGACTATTTTCGGAACGCCTTTAATGTATTTTATTTTGAGATTATTTTCTCCGAGGTTTTGCCTATTTAAAAGTTCGTTCCGTAATTGTTTCATGCGTGCTTGTTGAGTAGGGGTTTTGTCTGAGAATATTTTAATTTGTACATCTTGTATTTTGCCTCTATTCTGGAGGATCTCTTTAGGTTCTGCTGCTGAATTAAAGCATACTTTCAGGGCGCGGTTTAAACCCAGGTTATGTTTTCCAAGTCTCATAACTTTTATGGGCTACGGTTCAGTTTTCATTACAGATTTTAGTATATTAATACATGCCCTATTATCGTATGCCTGCCTTTCTTCAAATTCCTTGTCCTTGTTTCTATGATACCAGTAATAATGACATTTTTTTTCTCTTTTTGTGCGTTCTCGAGTCTCCTGAAGAAGACTTTCTTCCGATTGAACTATATCAGTTGAAGTATGTGAAACCGTTTCCCTTTTTAACTGTATGAGATCATTCTGCAAACTTTTAATTTTGTCATCGGTCTCAAAACTTTTGCTTTTTAATTCAGAAACCTCACTGATATTTTTTTTGTGCTCCAAAACAAGGTGGTCAATAGTGGCTTGAACGTTGTCCACTTTTGACTTGATTTGGGATATGTCTTCACGTAAAATATGAATTTAATATTATGTTAACGTTTATCTTAAAATAATTGCAAAATAAAATATGGTGAAAAAAAGTTTTTTAAAGCTCATCGAGACTTTTGACAGTTGCCCACGTTTACCCCTCCTTCACACTTAATGTTAAATATCTGGTTGACCGAGCTTTGCTCGGTATTTTTTGGTAAATTGTGTTTAAAATAATAAGTTTATGTTCAGGTTGATTATCTACAAAGTTGGTAATTGAAAACACGAATAAAATGACATTTTATAAAAATGAATCCTAGCTAGATCGATTTATCGCCCCCGAAACCCCCTGTACACTAAATTTCATGAAAATCGTTGGAGCCGTTTCCGAGATTCAGATTATATATATCCATAATATACAAGAATTGCTCGTTTAAAGGTATAAGATTTGTAGCTTAGCTATCCATAAATATAATCAAATAAAAAAAGCTGCGGATATTTGCGATTTTCGGCTTCTGACTTTTATCACATTTTTACTAATTGTAAAAATGTGATAAAAGTCAGAAGCCGGAAAACTGCTCGCTATCTATTGCGGTTTGAAATGTTGCTTTTACATCAATAGTTTGCGGTAAGTTTTGCAATTTGCCATTGATATTAGGGCGTTTATCTTTTTGCACTCATGTTGCGTGTGAAAATGTTAATCAACAAGATGTACACTACCCTTTTCAACCGACGAAAAAAAACGGAGTAGGTTCTCAATTCGACGCGTATATTTTTTTTTTTTTTTTTTATGTATGATCACGCATAACTTTTTACACAGTGGTCCGATTGCGACAATTCTTCTTTTATTGGAAAGGGTATACTTCCAAGGTGGTTCCATATAAATTTGGAAAACAAAATCGAACCCTAAGGGTTGGAAAACAGGGGATGAATGATTGTTCACTCACTGATTGTAACGTATAAACACGCATAACTTGTTACATAGTGGTCCGATTGTGACAATTCTTCTTTTATTGGAAAGGGTATACTCCCAAGGTGGTCTCATATAAATTTGGAAAACAAAATCGAACCCTAAGGGTTGGAAAACAGGGGATGATTGATTGTTCACTCACTGATTGTAACGTATAAACACGCATAACTTTGTACAGAGTAGTCCGATTTTGATCATTCTTTTATTGTTGGATAGGGTATACCTTGCCAAGTATTATTAGTACATTAAAGCCACAAAAAATCATAAAATAAAAACTTTTTAACAAAAAATACAACCGCCGAAAAACTGAAAAGCATAAAATAATAAACCTTAAAATTTTGAGTCGGCGCTGAAAAATCAATGAACAAGGAACACTCAAAGCGCCGACTCATAATTTTAAGGTTTATTATTTTATGCTTTTCAGTTTTTCGGCGGTTTAATTTTTTGTTAAAAAGTTTTTATATTTCATATAGAGTATATAAACAATTGTTTCATTTCATTGTAAATAACAAAATAGTGGTGAATTAACAGAAGTGTAATTGTTAGGAATACAATATAACTACGTGTTTTATTGACTCTTCAAAATGTCTACTTTCAAGTGTTCTAACGTAAAATAATACTTTCGTATATCGAAGGAGGAAAATCACTGGAGGCATTATCAACAGTTAAAAAAAAAATATCATGTATCTGAAGACAACTTATGTTTCATCTACTTTCTATTGGTCAACTTTCGGAAGATGCACAAGAATCTCGTAATAATATTATAAAAAACTAGCTTCTGCTTGTGAATTCGTATGCGAAAAATTTTCGCTCCCCTTCCCGTCGCATCGAATTGCATGCCAGTTTTCGTCCATTTATCGTTTGCTGCTCCGCTCCTTTTGATTGAAGCGTAATGTTATATAGCCTATAGCCCTTCTCAATAAATGGGCTCTACACAAAAATAATTTTTCAATTACGACCAGTAGTTCCTGAGATTAGCGCGTTCAAACAAACAAACTCTTCAGCTTTAAAATATTAGTGTTGATTAGTATTGATTTCGTATACATCATGCTTTAAAATGCTCAAGATTCGCTACAAACGAGGATGTATTTCATACTCTTCTTTATACTTCAGATCCTTACATGACCAGCATTAGAAAACCGTATACTAAAAACGTGAAGGAACTTGATGAAGACACCTTAGATCTTTTGAAAGTGAACGAATTAATTTTAGATCTCGAAGTTCATCAAGTATAAATAACATAACATTCAGTAAACATTACAATTAATTACTTAATCTGTCTTCGATTTTAATCACAACATTTTTTTTTTCAAAAAAATATTTTTTTATTTAAATTGATTTGTATTTTGATGTATATGATTTTTGGTTTTTTGTAAACATTAAAATAATAGTATTCATTGTTAAAAAATAAATATAGGACATTTTTGATAATTTCGAAATTGTTTTATTTTTTAATGTATGGTTTTAAATTGAAACATAATAGATTATATTCCATTTGAAGCCACATATACTATTCTATATTCGTGCAAAATTTTAGAACATAATATTCAGAAATAAAAAATTTAATGATTTTAATCAGAAACAGACCTTTATTTTCCATAGTGCGCTGCCGCGTCTACGAACGGCTACGTTGATGATCGTTGCTTGATACATTAAATTCTAAAAGCCTGTTAAATTGCTCGTAAATAGGTTAATTTGAGAATATTACCTAATTTTGTTCCTAATGATATTTAAATGTGGAAAATATACTTACACTTTCGTTTCCACACTTCGTTTTACAAGACTTTCACACCAAAAGCCATTACTCTATTTTTTTTTTAACTGCGCAGTATATTGACACAGTTCGTGATATTTTCAATAATTTTCTTGTAAGTTTCCCAAGTTTCTCATGGTAAATTTTAGTTCTGCTGGTCTTCAGCTTGTATAATTAACAACTGAAAACTGACTTACAGTAGGCTATTATTTCACTCACTTTTAATACATATACATAACTTTTCTTATTGTTTCTTCAACAGATTATTTCAATGAAATAAAGTATACTGTGTAAACCTAGGGAACGTACATAAATCCTCATTTAGTATATTGGCGACAAAACATTGAGGTTGAATGATTATTATGAGGTTTATAATAATATAGTTTAGAATATTATTAATGTATGATTCACCGTTATGGTGAAAAACAATATGGTCATACACAGACACGAGAGGCGACGTAGATTTATAATATTTACAGAAAAAGAACATTTTTTTTTCCCCTGTGGCAACACTACAGCTAACAGCTGATTTAAATTTGTCCTAGTAATTTTAATCTTAATTATTAGTTTTTCATTGTTTATATGGCCTATTTCCAATTACTCATCTAGTACATAGAATAATAAAGTGTATTTCGTGTTAGATTCACATAACAAGTGTGCAATAAGTTTAAATATTTCAAAGTGAATCGGTGACAGTTGCCGGCAGAGGTGAACTTTTGCATTGTCATCTTAATATCAGGTACAATACTTTGTATTTTACATGCTATTAGTTTGTTTACGTACTCTTTTTTTACCAACTTTTCCGTTGTTCACTTTTAATACGATTACTAATGTCAGTGACCTTTGTACGTAAACATAACCTTACCTTGGTTTGGTGACAGAACTCCTTCTTTACATCTAAATTTCATTATCACTTAAACTAATCTTCCTATAGACTACTGGCACCATCTTCTCTCTTTCAATTTCTTGTCGGTTCCTTATTCTTTATAATCATGATTATGACTCGCAGCGCCCGTGCTCGCCTTGAAGAGTTCAAACTCAAACAGGCTTTGAGCGAATTACAGGCGTCAAAGGAGCTCTGTGACCAACTGAATAAGGAAATGGATGACAATGAGAAGGTGCTCTTCAATGCCCATGATAATAATAGGAAATTAAAAATTGAAATGGCTCAGATATACACTCAAAACACTGATGCCATAGAAGAACGCGACAGACTTCAGCTTGTTGTGGACGGATTCAGCCAGTGTAGCATAGAGTATGAACAATCTCTTAATCACAAACATTTATTACAACAACAGCTACATGAGGCACAAAGTCAAATTTCAGAACTACAGACCATAAACTCTAATATCACCGCCTCGCTGAATCAGAGTCTATTCGATGAGCTGATGCCTGTTGCCCCCTCAACGGTTTCCGCTATCAATCCCTCTTGCACCATAGATTTGATAGGTCATGATAATTCAAAGTCATGCAACTCAGTGAGGGTAGTCACTAGTAAAACCAAACTTAAAAAGTACATAAAAGTGAATAAATACATTGTTAAAACCAAAAAGTTGGTTAAAAAACATCAGTTCTTTATTAAAAATGTTAAACTTAATAGAGAAAGACTAAACTTACTCAAAATATTAGATATGTATTCTTCTAATTTGGAAGAAAGTAACAGGAGGGACAGCATTGACACAGAGCACTTACAATCTGAACTTGATCTACAGGAAAAACTAAGTTCAATGACTAACAAATATAATACCTCAGAAGATCTCATGAGGGAATATGTGTTGGCAATGAATGAGCTGGTAAACTCGCAAACAACCAACTGTGGGCAATGTCAAAAATCATCAAATTTACCTACACCAGACCATTCATTGACAACTTGCAATACCACCCCATTGCAACCCTGTGTTTTTTTTTTTTTTGGGATGGGAAATCATCAAATGACTTCTCCCGCTCTGGGCGGAGCGGGAGGGCGTGTCAGACTTTTACTGACTAAAACCCACCCGTGTTCCATCAGTTGCCCATGTGCCGGGGTCACGGTATCTCTTTCGAACAATCACGCCACCCCGGCAGGCATCGGTCCTATTAGACCCCTACGCTGCTGCTGACATCTCTTTGAGGCGCGCGTGGAACACTGCGCGCCGTCGACCCGAGCTTGGTCCTTACCGGGCGGCGAGCTACCCATTGCTCGCCACCCGCAAGCTCGCGCCTACGGTAGCCGGGAGTCCGCAATCGACTCCCGACGCCCGGGGCGTCTCCTCCTGCGGCGGCTAGGGACGTGAGGGCGCAGAGACTGCCACTCCCTCACGCGTCCCGCCTCCTCCTTCGCGAGCATTACTGCTTCGCAGAAAGAGGTGACGGCTTTCCATTCCCTCTCGCTCCGTATCATGGCTCGCACCAGGGCCGGACGCGAGAGATCGCCGCCGCCGATCGCCTCCACGAGGACACGGCGGTGCTCCGCCCAGGCAGGGCACACCTCCACCGTATGCTCCACCGTGTCCTCCAGACGATCCTCGCAATGGAAACACCCGGACGTATCCTCCCGCTTTATCCTGAACAGGAACCCACCGAAGCACCCATGCCCGGTGAGAACCTGCGTCAGGCGGAAGGTGAGGACGCCGTGGCGCCTCTCTATCCACTCCTCAAAGAGGGGACTTACCACCGCAATTGTGGCGTGCCCTGCGCTGGGTTGCGACAATCGTACCCACCATGTCGCCATGAGATCACACCGGAGCTCTGTCCGCCGAGCCGCGATTTGTCGCGGCAGCGGAGTTTCGCCCTGGCGTTTCGCCTCCTCGCGCCACTCCCACATGTGCGCGAGGACCTTTGCCTCCAGATCCCATGGCGGCACTCCGGCAAGGAGGCTCGCCGCCTCGCACGAGATCGTGCGGTATCCTCGGATTAACCGGATAGCCATGACCCTCTGGGCCGCATTGCAACCCTGTGTTGATTTTGCATTTCCTGTTACTAATAGTTCCAATAAACAGTGTAAGCAAATTGTAAAAAGTGATGTAGTGTTATTTTGCGATGAAATTGGAAAAGAATTAGGCAACTTGTTGACAGATGAATGTCCAGGTCTATCTATAATAAATTACTGTATGCCTTGTACATTATACCTGTATGGTTGTTCCTTATTTAATATTATGAAGGAAATTATTAAATGTAATTTTACCCAGGAGACCACATTATTAATTTTTATGGGTAATAGGGGAAATGTGAACAAAGGGGAATTGCTCCAATACTTTCAAACATTGAGTAATCTTAGTTTAAGAAAGATTGTATTATTTACATTTCCCTACAGTAACAGCTTGCCACAGGAGGAAAATAGGTTAAGATTTGAAATCAACATGACATTGCACAATTTGACATTTAATAATAATTTGTTTCATTTAGTTGATACTAACAATTATGTTAGTAATAATTGGTACTTGACAAAAGACAGATATAATAGTGTTATGTACTATCTTTCTAACTATTATAAAAGACAGATAGCTGTGTCGCTATCATATTTTTTTCTATTTCAGCCAAGAATTTGGCTATTAACCCCCTTCCTTTTGAGCAATGCAATGGCATGTTGAACAATTCTGCTAATAATTTGGTAATAATTGATAACATTGATTTTAATTTAAATTAGAAATTAAGACAATAGAGGCAACCTCTTGCACAAATGTATGTATGGCAAATGTATGTGTAAAAGACTTACATAGTATCAACCTGGTGCATCAAAACATTCAAGGATTTTTGAACAAAGATTTAGAAGTAGATTTATCCCTTAATTGTAAAAATATAGATATTCTTTGTATTACAGAACACTGGCTTAAAAGCCACCAGTTCATGTTCAATTTTAATTAATCACCAGGTTGGTAGTTCGTTCAACAGAGTAAATGCTATACATGGTGGCTCACTAATTTTAGTAAATAACCAACTTAAATTTAAAGACCGTAAGGATATTGTGAGCCTCTCCGTTGAGCGAACAGTAGAAATTGCCTGTATAGAATTGGAGCAGTTTATTGTATTAAGTGTGTACAGACCACCATCAGGATTGTATGACTGCTTTGAAAAGGTCATGGATGAAGTATTACACAAGATTAGTAACTCAAACAAGTCTATTATTGCTTGCGGGGATTTTAATGTTAATTTATTAGAAAACTCAGGTTCTTGTAGTAAATTAATAAGTCTATTCCTACAATCTTGTAAACCTATTTATGGATCCCACAAGAATAACCCCTACTAGTGCCACATGCCTTGATAATATTTATACTGATGTTATACCAAGCCACAAAGAAATTATTAATTTACTAGATTGTGATCATTGCGGGCAACATATTACTTTTCAAAATCAAAATAAAAAACTGAGTAAAAGAGATATCACTGTTAACCCCAAAACTGCAGTTCGCCTAGAAGCCTTTAAAGGCAAACTAGTTCAGAAATTGCCACTTTTATCTATTAATGGTGGTCCCAATCATCTATATGATGAGTTTTTTAAGACATATTGTAATGACTTTAATTCGACTTTTATTCCCCGGACTATCTCAGTTAACAGTAACGTATCTTTCAGGGGATGGGGATTGGGCGACCATTGGTATTCATAAAAGTAGAACACGGCTTTATGAGCTGTACAATGAAAGGGCTTTTGTCAACACTGCTGAATTTAATTTGTATGTTAGAAATTATTCGAAATTATTTAAAAAAGTCTGTTGGATGGCCAAGTCGCGTTATTTGAGTTCTAAGATTAAAAATAGTAGTAATGTTATTAAAACGACTTGGAATATTATTAATAGTGAAACGGGAAGGTCTAGTAAACGAAATAATGACTACAGCCTGTCTATCAACGACAACATAATAAAATCAGACTCACAAGTCGCTGCGGCTTTTGAAAATTTCTTTTCAGATATTCCTGTTTCAACTACAAAATCCCTAAACTCATCACCTTCTGTTGCTGAGTCTTTGCTTATTGAAAATGTTAATGTTTGCGATTCGGAATTTCATTTTGAACATATTACTTGTAAAGATATAATTAAAACCTTCCACACTTTAAATGTAAAAAAGACTGCAGATCTGTGGGGTAATTCTGTAGAAGTCGCCAAGTCTATTATTGATATTGTAGCACCTACTTTAGCCCTTATATTTAATAATTGTATTGAGTGTGGGGAGTTTCCTGATCTTATGAAGAATAGTAAAATAATACCTTTATTTAAATCTGGTAGTACATCAGACCCCACTAACTATAGACCTATTTCAGTACTACCTACGTTTAGTAAATTTTTTGAGAAATTAATTTTAGATCAGTTGCAACGATTTTTTAATAAACATAAATTATTACATACCAAACAGTTCGGTTTTACAAGGGGTCGTTCAACTACCGATGCCGGTGTTGAACTCCTAGGACATATTTATAATGCATAGGAAGATAAATGCGATGCTTTGGGCATCTTTTGTGATTTATCTAAAGCATTCGATTGCGTTCTTCATGAAACTTTAATCAGGAAACTCCGCCACTACGGGATCCGGAACAGAGCTCTGGATCTTCTTACTTCATATTTGAGTAATAGGATTCAGAGTGTCGATTTCAATGGAAAAAGGTCTCCCGGATCTATCGTAACAATGGGAGTCCCACAGGGCTCAATTCTTGGTCCTTTTTTGTTTCTTATTTATATTAATGACTTGCCTTACCTTATAAAAGATAATCATAATATAGTTTTGTTTGCGGATGATACTTCACTTTTGTTTAAACTTGCACGTCAGCAAGTGGATACTGACGATGTTAATAGCGCGATCTCAAAAGTAGTTCACTGGTTCAATGTAACTAATTTGCTTCTTAATGAAAAAAAAACCAAATGCATTAAGTTTACGCTACCTCACGTTAGGCAAGTGAAAACGAATGTGTTGGTGAAGGGCGAAGAATTGAATCCTGAAGATAGCACTGTATTCTTGGGCCTAACTTTGGATACTAAGCTTCAGTGGGGCCCGCATATAGATAAATTGTCGAAAAAGCTAAGCTCCGCTGCATACGCTGTTAGAAAAATTCGGAATTTAACTGACATAGAGACAGCCCGTTTAGTGTATTTTGCCTACTTTCATAGTGTAATGTCGTACGGTATTCTGTTGTGGGGAAATGCCGCCGACATTCAGACTATCTTTGTCTTGCAGAAAAGGGCTGTTCGATCAATTTATAAATTAAGCCCGAGACACTCACTCAGAGAGAAATTTAAAGAAATTAATATAATGACTGTGCCTTCACAGTATATTTTTGAAAATCTTTTATATGCCCATAAGAATATTAAATTGTTTAAAAAATTCAGTGATATCCATAATATCAATACTAGGAATAAACACAAATTTATTGTACCTTCAACAAGGCTCAAGAAAATAGGTGGCTCATTCAGATGTCAATGTATACGCTTTTATAATAAACTTCCAAGCCATGTTCAAGATCTAAGTCTCAATAAATTTAAATCATTCATTAAACGTAAGTTGTGCCAGAAAGCCTTTTACACTGCTAAAGATTATATTGAGGACAAAAAAGCTTGGGATTAAGCTGCTCCAATTTTTAATTTTTATTTTTAAATTATTATTGTACTGAATGGTATTTTTTATTTTTATTATTAATTACTTTCCTTTTTTTATTATTTTTTTATTGGGAATATACACTTTGATATTTTGATTATTGCTTATACACTTTGACATTTGATTATTGTTTACACTATGACATGAATATATACTTTCAGAAGTATAATATTATTATTATTATTTAAGTGATTTTGAATGTGAGGACTATGTAGGTGATGTTTTTTTTTTTATATCTCTCTTACTCATTCCATTTTAATGATAATCTGGCAGTTTGAGTACTTAATGCGGCCTACCAAAATGTCCATTCTTTGGTATTGTTCGTCGAATCTTTGTGCTCCTTATGTTCTGAGTTGAGCTGCAAGATTACTGACAAATGCGTGCATTGACTGGACAGGTCCACTCAATCTGTATGGTTCTTTCCTCAAAAGACCATTTCAGACACCACCATGTACATGGTCCTCAAATGATCAGACCGGGACTATTTCCTGATTTTATATACACATTGACATTGATGAATTTTACTTATACAATGACATTAATATTTACTTTTAAGTATTATATTGTTTTAATTACCTATTGTAAATGTGAAGACGAAATGGGTGTTCTTTTTTTTTGGTTTCCTTTTCTTCTAATTTAATTTTGTACATTGTCTGGCAGTTTGAGTAATTTGTGCGACCTTCACAAATGTCCTTTCTTTGGTATTGTCCGTCGAATCATTGACCTCCTTAAGTTCTGAGTGGGGCTGCATGATTACTGACAAATGCGTGCACTGATTGGACAGGTCCACTCAAGCTGTGTGTTCTTTCCTTAAAAGACCACTTCAGACACCAATCCACATGGTCTTCACATGATCTGATCAAGATTATGTCTGGACTTTAAAAGAGACTGTGACCTCTGAGTTTGTTTCGGCGTTTCTTCTCAGAGTAGTCAGATAGGAAATGCCGAACTCATCTAGGTTAAAAAAAAAAATTGATTGACGTGTAAAAGTGTTTGTACAAACCTACTTGCAAAAATAAAGTCATTTATCATTTATCATACAACTTGTAATTGAGTTGAAGATCAAACTCCACTCCCCGTTCGACTCAGCAAATATCAAGGAGCCCTTTTCAGAAACTCACAATCTAAGCAGTTGTTATCTCAAATGTTGAAACGACGGTTTAACAGATAGCAGTTTCGCGATCTCTCATCTGAATAGCAAAACAGTACCATCGAGTTACTACGCTAGATGAAAACAGGGATTTAGAAAAATCGATCATCTACTGAATATGACACTGGATTATAAAATCGACAGCAAAAGAAAAGAGTGCGTACTAGGGCCAGTGAGGGACAATTATTGTGCGGTAGTGTTGGGTGAAGGAAAAGATAACAAGGTATTGGTAGCTAGGATTAGTTGTGCGTGAGAGCATTTCGATGAAAGCTAGGTGGAACTGAACTATTACGACGAAAACGGCATTTTCTTACATCGAGTGGCTCATCCAAAATTCATGAACTTGCTATGAACATTTCGCTTCCATTGCGTATAAGATGAACGAAAATCTTTTAGTTTATTTATTTTTTAAGCTAATTATGCTAGCATTATCAAACCACGATTTTCGTTGCCCGCAATAAATTAGAATTTAACTTTAATTAATTAGGCTGTGAGCCAAAAAAAAATTCCGAAACTGCCAGATTTTTTGCTAAAAGTGACTACTTCCATAAAAATACGTTAAAGGTCACAAAATTATTGTTCAGAGGCATCTTGGTGATTTTCAAGTTTTTCTATATTGTTCAGTTACTTGTAATGGTCGGCCGTCTGAAGATTAAATTTGTTCCTGCTGATGGCTTTACTTAAAAATTCATTACATTGTTTACTCAACTTTACAAACAATAAACGGCTGGGCGGCCTCTAATGAGGGGAAAACGAAAAAATCGAATTCATTTTAGATATCGTTTGAAAGTTAAAGTGGTTTTTTCTCGGATTTTAGAAGCATTTCGTTTCTTCCTTTTTCGGCCTGGTACCTTCAATCGGATTGTGAATTGGATTAACGTATTAGTGTGTTGTGTAGTGAATTATGGTGTGTGCACAGTAAAAAAATATTCACACAGGACAGGACAGGTTCCTTTTGAAAACATATTATTTATCTACGATTATACGTATATACCCAAGTAGGTAGGTCTGTTCAGTTTATGGCTTGAATTTATTTAGGTGGACTGGTTAATTTTCAACCACTCTATGGCCACATGACAAAATGTTAAAAGGGTTTTATGATACTAAATTTGCGTTTAATACCAAGGGACGCTTTATTACCATAAAAAAGAGATAAAATGAAATTACTTGTTGAGGTTTCCCAAATTTTTAACCTAAAATGGGTAACTGCGGTTCAACTCCAAGTGCGGAGTTTAGCCCTTTAAAAATGTTAATTTACCAAGAACCGGTCAGAGGCCACACCAGTTTCTTCCATGTCAACCAAAAACAACGAGTGTGGAAAAGAAAACAATATGTTGAAGAAGCCTATCAGATAAGTGAGTTAGCTAAAAGACAAAAGGTAAGCGCTTTAACTTGAAATAATTAAACCCTTTCTACTCCAAATTACAGAAAAAAAATCGTGTCTTTCAAATAGTGAAGGTTGAGCTCCGAACTTGCTTATAATTTATTATGATCTTCCATGCTGGAGCAGAATCTCATTAAATCTGCCGTGTCTGGTGAAATAAATAGGACTGTTCATATCCTAGAGTAGGTTAAGAATCCTAAACTTATATTAACTTTCTTCTGTACACTTTACTTACTATACACAACGCTACTGTGTGCTGTTGCTGATGTTAAGTGCATTAATTACTCTAAAAATTGAGCTTTTCCGCGGGTATGCTAATTCTATAAACAAAGTTTCAATTGTAAGTCTAACACTTCTCTGTTTCTAAATTTTCATCTCCTATGTGAGGTAGGATAAACATGTCATCACTTGTCCATTACAGGCGTCACAAAAATTTCTCAAAACGCAAGTTACACTTGCATTGCGATTTTGATTCTGAAGTGTCGGCGTCAAGAAGGAGCCAGTGATGTAACTTAGTTAAGCAATGTACTGCACAAATACTGGAACCTTTCGATCCTAATTTATGTACTTGTTATAAAATATACGAACTTCGCTAGCGATTCCGTCCACGCAGTATTAGACCACGTTTGAACGGACGTAAATAAATTGCGGCGAGATTTTATCGCGCACTGAATTATCAACTCTCGGTATTGAACAGAACAACACTGTGCATCCCAACGTGTCGGAAAACTCATGGTTCAAAAAAATCATTAGAATAAATGGTGCTAAACAGTGCACAAAAACATCCCATGGCGATATTTTACGTCCTCGGGAACGTGGACATAGGAAAATTGCATTTACACTAGTACATACTGAAACTTGGGCCAGCTGTACGACCCGTGCCACTACGGCTCAGTGGTAACGGCTTCGACTTACATATTACAGGTTGTAGATTCGAACCCAGACAGGCGCTGTACTTCTTGTAAATTCTTTAATCACCACTGCTCTCAGAACAGTTTAAAAAAAACATGATGAGAAAACTGGCAAGTCCTAGAACCAAAAATTCTAAGTCATGTGACATCTACCAACCCGCACTGGGCCTGCGTGATGGATTATGGAAAAGTCTTTCTCTTTTTTGTAATAAGTTTTTATTTTTTACTTTTTAGTGTTGGTCGATACCCCGCGCTAATCTAATCGCGTTATTCGTTCATTTGTCGCGCAAAAACTTTATGCAAATTTAAGACTTATATGGTTTTCACAATGGGGTCCCCATTGTCCTAATTGAACCAAATTAAAATAAAACCATTCGGGAAGCACCAGCTTTCAAATAAAAAAAAAAATCATTAAAATCGGTTCACCCAGTTAAAAGATATGAGGTAACAAACATAAAAAAAATACAGTCGAATTGATAACCTCCTCCTTTTTCTGAAGTCGGTTAAAAATTATTTCCATTAATTATATTTGCGCTTCACACCATTTTTTTTATAAACACGATCAAATGATTCTCTTATCACAATTAACGTTAATTTGGCACTTAGCGAAGAATTAAATGGTAACATAATATGTCCACTGAAAAAGATGAGGCTGACTTTTAATTCGATATAAGATAATTAAATATTTTTTGGTAAGTACTTTGTAATTGTTCCACGTTTGAGCACCACTAACTATACCTCCGTTAGTGGTGCTCAAAAGTGGAACACAATAAAAAACCGAATAGCCATATCATGAAATCATTCAGATTTACTTGACTACGCTATGATAAAAATTGGAGGCTTATAAATATTTCAGTGATATAAATATACCTCTAGGGGCCTTTGGCCAACTTTTCATCCTGTATACAGATGTCAAGCTGATACACAAAGCTGACCCCAAAACGTTAACCAAATAATAGACTTTCAGCACAAAATATAAAACGCTACAAAATTATTTGCTATAAACCAACAAATTACAAAACAACACCACCACCGTAGCGTCAGCGAGTTAGTTATGACAACGTAAATAAGTAGGATGTCAGCGTTCTCCGGGTATACTGTCAGCATGATTCTACTATCGTTGGCAATTATGTTTTACACAATTAGAGAGAGGAGATTAGAAGTGAGAGTCTGATGATTTGTTGGCACTTGATGGAGCCATTGTTATAGATGGAGCTATTGTTATAGATGACAGGATTTACTTATTTGTATGGATCAAAGGGAAAGATTAAAGAATGTACATTTTGGCTGAAACGGTTAGATAAACATATACCTACACGATACTAATATACATACATATATGAGTAGACAAGCGTACACAAATATTTATATAACTTCATGTACATAATATGTCATGTCTATTTACCATTACTCTAATCTCAAGCAGCATCTACTTTACAAACTCTGTGAGCTCGTAACACAATGTTACGCCTAAAGCAACATTAACATACGGAAATACATAAATATAACACAACTCCTTACTGAAGATGAATGTGGTTTTTGTTGCTAAAAGTTTTCATACTGGTGTTGTGTTTGAATAAATTGTAATATTTAGATTTTGGAAAATGCGCAACTATAAAAAAAAGATAAACTATTTTGCGGTTTTTCTTTTAGCTATTTACTTGGACCCGGCTTGCCCTCTATTGTATGGGACTTACAGTTAACTGTTGAAATATGATGTTCTATTAGTAAACCTCTACCTAACCCTTCGGGCATAACAGGCGTGATGTTAGATATATCATTTAAATAAGACGATTACTGAAAATGCAAACGAGATGGATTCCTTAAATTAATAAAACATTCTCTCACCGTCGCTCCTCTGCGAGCAAATACTCAGCATTACTTAGCAATCATTGGCAGTCAGTGATGTTCGATAAATATCTCATGGGTCACGGGCGTATTACAATCTTAAACTGAGAATGTTTATGTTAACATTTTAAAGTTCTTTTTAAAGCTGTTATGTCAACCGAAGCATTTCACACAATAAAGTCCTGTAAACGGAACCGTAATCTAGAGATGGCTGGAAAATTTTAAGAAACGAAAATCGTGAAAGGCCTTCGAACAATATGCGTTGTAATCACTTTCTAATATCGTGTAAGCATGAAAATGAGGAGGAGAAAATGATGAAAGTCAAGTAAACAAAAAAAATATTACATCGTGCCCAAAATATGTAAACTCTAGAGGACATGAACTTGTTATGTAGTTATTACTGAGGTATCCCATCCAACCACAGCTTTTTTTGATAGCAAGCATAATGAGATAATCACTACAAATTTGTTCACAGTTATTTTACCTCTGATAGCAGAAACCAAATTGTACCGAGAATAAAAATCATTGTAACATGACAGACTTGTTAGTGGCAACAACCCAAACGCTACCTTATCGTAGCAAGAATAAAGATAACTTAGATTTTGACAGTTACGTAAAATTTAATAGAAGCATAGGAAACAAGCAGTGACATTCTAGATAGAAAAACCAAATAAACAATTTGCTCGACCTGGGAATCGAACCCAAAACCCAATGATCAGCAGTAGTGCTTGCTAGAGCATTGACGTCCAAAGGCAGGAAAACAATAGGAGTTTAATGAAAAATGTAGCCTTTTCTGAAAATAAACAAAGTCACATGATATATGACGTCATACCAGATGTCGGTACCACACTATTCAAAGCATTTGACTTAGAGATAACAATTTTTGAAACAATGTTTTAAAAACGTGTTACTGAAAAAGGTTTTATTGTAAATAAACTGCAGACACAACCGAGGAAAATGAAAATGTAGTGAGGAAATCATATTTATTTCCGTGATCATTAAATTATTCGTGATCGCTAAGCCCGCCAGTTCCACTCGTTACTTTTATTCGTTCGTTTTTATTATGATATATGGGAAATTGTGTTTTAACGCTGCAATTCATTTGTTTTGTTTTTCTTTATTGTTCTTTTTCTGTGTTATTCAATGTAATGGATTGTAATGGAACGTTCTTTGTTCAAATAGCCATTGGCTTTGACAAAAAAATCTGCTGCATACTAAAATGTGTAGTCATCGCCCCCTTCTATGGTTAATATGGATCATCTGGGTGTATATAATCTAAGAAAAAATTATATGTAAGAAACATAATAACTTCCCCATCTAAGTAGTTGACTGACTGCTGGCCGTCATCGAATGATTATTGTATGCGTATCTCGTTTGTCATTTAATATCAAAGTAATAACGGAATACCGGGGTTTATTCACTTGACAGTCTTAGGCGGCCCCTAGACCTACAATAACATTGTACAATACATTTTATTGTACAATAAGATTGAGAGGCGCTTTGAATCCAAACGGTCAAATATATTGCACAATAATACGAACTGCACAATATTTTCATGTTCAATCTGAGAACAGTATTAATCTAGACACGCGGCAGCGTGTCAAGCCAAGTTCAAGTAGCAGAACTGGCGAGCAGCACCGTGTGTTATATTAAACGAACCATTTGGAGCCACTTTTGACCCCCTCATAACTCAAAAACTATTTACATAAACGTGTCAAATTTGGCTCATATAGTGAAACTTGCAAGATACATATGTGCTCCAAATTTCATAAACATATCTCCGACGGTTATTTAGATATTAACGTCCAAAAATCATCATTTTTATCACTGACTGACCTATAATCAAAACTCTAACCCTGTTCCAGATGACCTAGAAAGTTCAAATTTGGCATGCAGATAGGTAATTAGGTGAATACAAAGGAATAAATCAGAAACTGGCAAATTTTTATCATTTTATTATAATTTTTCACTTAATTGATTCTATTAGGAACACTTATAACAAAAACGATTTGGTATTAATTTTGTTATAACTGGTATAAATAAGTATCTACTAATAATTTATGTACAAAAAGTAATGATATCCCATCAAAAACATAAATGTGAAATGAGAGCCAAGTTCAATATTATGATATATGCCTTGGTTGTTGACTTCAACGACAAAAGAAGTGAGATCTAAATGGGTGCCAAGTTCAATGGTCAGTCTTGACTTGGCTAGTTTTCATATAGGAATTATAGCCTTCGCAAGTTTTAAACCTGTTACTTGTCCGTTCTTATTTTATTACTCCGAAAATTTGGCTTGCTGGTAGAAACTAGCCATCGAACATAATAACTCGTATTTGTAGTTTACAACACAAAACTGCACCACTTTCTGCCTTAAAATTCATCACAGTTCGGTTTTTGGAAAATATAACAAAGACCCAAGCGACGCGTCTGATTTCCCGCCAGAAATTCCCGTGTACTCCTCGTTCAACACAAAACACATACTAAAAATATTGCGCAATACTGACCCTACACGATGCAATGGAAAAATATGATGCAATAAAAATTAAACATGCTCAAACTTTCATTCAATTTTTCTTTTTTTTTTAAATTTCACGGTCGAGGGGCCGCCGCAGAGGCTTATACAATATAATGGGTGAAAACAGTACTCCACAATAATCCGTCATCCATTTCTCCCATATATCATCTTCACACATTTTCACCTGTTCCTTTTGCCATTTAAACGTTACATAAGAATACATTTAGAACTACTCATGAAGAAAACGACAAAATGTTTTTCTTTTTATATAAAAAAATCGTCACGTATTTTACGGAACCTAAAGACTAAAAATGACTGAGAATGTGTGTGAGTTCATATAGAATCTACAGATAGACAGTAATAAGCAATTATTTCAGTTATTATCTAGTGTGTGATGCATCCTTCCTTTTCACTTAGCTAACCCCCTTGCGTCTGAACATTCGTATGCACATAGAATTATAATGATTACTTTCGTTAATGTAGAGATGACAGGAAATGTTCATATTGTGGAAATAAAAGTAGAGAATAATAAAAAGCTACTAAAATAATAAAAATCCTATTTCGCGCATTTCAATTCCAATTGGACCTCTGCTAATCACAAAATGCATAAAACAGTAAACGTGCCGTACCATCACATGTGTCACGGGCAACAGTTGACGCCTTTGTCACGCGCGCGCTTTCAATAATTCTCGTCGAACTGAATGTCCAGCGTACAGCATGGTCTGGGATGTGAGTGAAAAATTGATATTATGAACGACCCAACCAGTATGGGATAGGATTTATTGAGATAGATATCAAAATGTACAAGATGGTGAATTGTTGTCATTAAAAACAATCGTGCAAAGGAAATGTGAATTATTGAATAACTTGTGACGGTAATTAACGGTGGCGGTTCCCTATGCGTTTCATCACAAGTTGTCCAAGTAGACACTAAATTAGAAGCGTTAATGGTCAAGTTTTTAGAAGCACTAATTACTCTTATATTATCGTTGTTATTATAAGTGCGTTTCACCAGCCGAATCATAAAATGAATTATCATTTGTGTCAAACTTTTAGACGGCTCTGAAGTGCGTTACTCACTGCGCAATACACGTCACCCCCGCTGACATGTCAATTTTTTAGTGAACAGAAAGCCGCCCTAAGTTCCAAACAGACATAATGTTTGAATCGGGCTATATGCTGTCGATATATTTTAGTTTATTTTGTTTATTTTCAAGTCATAGAAATTTATTCTTGCCTTTTGTTAAATGAAAGTAGTCAACGTCACTAATATCGGTAGAATAACTCAAGGGCTCTATGCCAACTGACAATAGGCCCACTTACAAGGTCCCCTAGATAAGATTTATCGGAGTTCAGTAGGACATAACTAATTCTATTACAAGGCTTGAATTTATAGCAATCATTTTCGTTTGATCTACACTAAACCGTTTAATACCGACCAGTTTAACCAATAACTCGATCGTTCATTTCACATCTCGATTCTCGACTCCATTTCACATCGCGAGAAAGGTTTTGTTAGAATGTTATTGGAGGTTATCCATTCGTTAAAATATCGAAATCAGAAGCCATTCGGTTGACTTCGTCTTAATTGGATCACCAAAAATTTTTTTAATCCCATAGAACTGCCATTTTAATTTCTTTCAAGTTTCAGAATGTTTGAAGTTTGATTCAGTGGTGAAATGCGCAGTAGAAAAATCTTACTAGTGTTGTGTGAACACCTGTATAAAATCCGCGTTACTTTTCTTTCTTCGCTTTTGCCTATATCACAAGTGCAACGCTGATTGCAAATATTATGTTTATCGCACCTGTTCGTATTTTACAAACTTTTATATGCTGAACTTGATCAGCTTACTAAAGAGCTTTTTGGAATTAATACAGTTGAAAACTAATATACTGGAAACCAGATATTACCTATTAAATCAGTCAATACGTAATAGGTACGAGGAAAAAGGTTATTTTTGTGCTAGCTCGTCAATAAAACCTTCCGTTTTTGTATTTTCTCGATTATGATTATTTCTTTCTACAAACAAACTGCGGTAGTGAACGCGTTGTTTTATTTTATGTATTTTGTTTCTTTGCTTTCCTGGATACCATTGTAAATCGATGAAACGGAATTTTGCCACCTCAGAAGATTGAATCAATTCAATAATTTGTGAATTCTTTTTAATTTACCAGACAACTGTTTGTTCTATCAGTTTATTTGTTTCTAAACAGGTCCGTCGCGAGACGTTTAAATGTAATAATTTATTATTTCCCTCGTTAGTTTTTGCTTTCCTTTTCCTCATCAGAGTTTGTCAGCTTTCGAGTTTAGTCTTATATGACATGAAATTAAATTTTAGATTAGAAAACCTAATACCAGCTTTGTTACAATTTGTTTTTGGAGTGATGTAGAATGTTTGTTCTACACATTCTAAAGAAAATTGGTAACTGTTAGGCGAATTCTTTGATATAAAAAGATTACATATACCTAGCAAAAATAGTATGCTTTAACTTAAAAATAAATTGTTTTAGTGGCAGTATTTTATACCAGTGAATTTTAGAGCCTAATACGCTAATGTATGGTCACATACGCACGTTGTATGTATTTACTAACGAACTTTTAAAGAAGATTAAATTGTTCTTGTTGGTAAAGAAAAAACGAACACAATTTTCTACTGGATAATATATAACATTCAGAACCATTTGTTTGTTACCATAACGGTAGAACAAAAGGTACTATAATGGACAGCCTCACAATTTTTATTTCGATCCAGTTATTTTCGGGATAGTCTCGATATTTTCCTTAACCGACGCTGACATATTTATGATAAAGGACTCATAAAGCTCTTCAACTACAGCTTTTGACAAGAAAATAAATTTAACGTCAAAGGAATTGGCAAAACTTCAAATATCTGAAGCCAGTGAATCTTTCAAGATACAAATTAGGCAACTTTTATTTATTTTCATTAGCTTTTCTAAAAACGAGCTATGAATACTAAATTGACTATTGACATCGGTAATTGTATGAACCTAAACGAGGCAAAAGGAGTGTGTAGAGATCGTAGCAGGTGGCGTTACGTGGTTTCTACGTACCCCCATGGGAAAAAGGCGTAATTGTATGTACGTTTGTATCGGTAAGCCTTAACTAGATTAGAAATTGTATAGTGTAATGTTAATTTTGCCTACAGGCGGGGATTTATAAACTTAGATTGATTTAATTCTCCAAGATCTTTATTAGTACATATTGTTCAGAATTACAGTTAACATATGATCTTATTCTATTTGTTCACAAGTCACGATTTGTTTTGTTACACAGGCTAACGCCTTTACAAACATATAAACATGAAATGGCTTACTATTATTATGCAATGAATTGACTTATAGTTATGAATACTTATTATTAAATTAAGAAGTATTGCAAGTTTTAGTAAATAGACCTACATAAATTTAAAATGTTTGAGTTATAAAATGTACGCTTTATTAAAATCTGTTATAATAATATGAGGTAAGTAGCGGGAAGTTCGCAAAAGATCACGCATTCTCCGGCCGTACGAACAGCAACAGCTAGTAAGCGAGCTGTCGTCATGATGCGATAGGGAGGAAATAGTGATGGGGCAGTCGGTATCAATTGTACGTGCGGGCTAAAAGTTAGAGTACGTTTGGTAAGCATGTTCTCGCTTGCTACAAACCCTATCTATTCCTCTCTTGAGAATACAGATGTTGAAGAAACGGAAATCCTGATCATAAGCTGTTGAACTTTTAAAATCTTTTAACCTATCGCGGACTGACACAATTCGGTGAACGTCTGACAAATACCTTGTTTGGATAAGGTTCAGCTCAAGAACCCGTCATCCACGAGCCAGTGGGATGAGTCGATGTGTAAGTTGATACTAAATTATCTACAACTACTATGACTACCGGTCTAGACGTGCTGACTCTGTTTAATTACATAGATGAAATTCGTTATAATTATAGTATAGTTGTGGAAAATTGTTTGCATTTCTGAGAACTGAAATAGATCTCTTGCCCTTGGTCTGTTCTATCTCGTCTTTAATACAGTCCGTATTAAAGCATCGAGAAAATACAGTACTTTAATGGAAAACTGGTCTTGAAACTTTAGACTGTCACAGTACAGTTCGCAACAACGCGAGGCGAGCTAAGATAAATGATATTGACTTAAAGCTACGCTCTACGATCTACTCTGTGAGAATCTATAAATAAGATAAGACAAGTTCAAGAAAAACTGCTCTTTGTGTTCATACAAAGTTCAAAATAATTTGAGTTCGGAATTCAAAATTCGAGGTTAATGCAGGACATGTTTCATGAACCGTTAAAGTAAAGACAATGTATACTGTACACATTTTACGGTAAACTGAGCGAGCTGTCAATAGTGTCAATGACTAGTCTGACAGTCAGTGTTATCCAGGGGTATCGTATTACATAGTAACTGGTTTGTGCAAGTCAGATGGACAGTCGCTCCATGTGTAATACTGATACTCAGCTGCTTCATGTTAGACTGGAAGCCGCCCCCAACACAGTTGGGAAAAGGCTACGGAGATGAGACCAGTGAAGGTTGTGGATTGAATGATGATTAACAAAGACATTACTGTTTCAGGTTATGACTACCATTTAACACTGTTCAGGAATAATGCAGCCTAATAAGACGCTCCGAGTAACTGGTTTCTATTGACAGTAAAATTAAATAAAGTTTAAAGTAAAAGCACATTGCAAATGGTTATAGTTTGCAGGTTGCACTGCCCGTGAAGGATCGATCACCTCATATCTATTCTTCTTACAACGCAAAAACTTCAGGTAAAACCACCACGATATATACATAGTGACAGAGATATATTTAGCACACAATTTTTAATTCAGTTATCACAAAAAAATCAACGGTTTCAAAGTTCAATACATACACTGTCAAAATATATAGAGCAGCAACGCCATTTAAATATTCGACAAAAAATTTCAACGCAAGATATCAAACAAAGGTCATTGCCTATTCCTGGCCCAACCCGAACACGTTTCGAAGGATAATTAAAAAATATATTTTTTTTAAACAGGAATTATCCGTTTAACTTCTATCTCTAACTAAGTCGCCGTCATTATAAGCAATAAATAAGTAATTTAACGTATTATTATCACTGAGAGTTTGACTATCAGGCAAAGTTTAGGGTTGCTAGTATATTGTCAATTTAATTTCGAGTCGTATATTGAATACGTCTAATCGATTACGGATTAATTAATAATTATAAAAATCAATCCGTGTGCTCAAAGGCGTGCATTGTAATCACACGGCACGCCGTCATAATCATGACGGCCATTTTAGTTTCTGTGAACGTAACTAACTAACTCCAGTTTAAGACAAAACAATTATGTTCATAAACATCTCAAACCAGATATCTTATAGTCCAAACATACATAAACATGGAATGGTAATATCATTGTATTGTTTATGGCTTTGCCGTAATTAGATAAAATTAAATAGTTCAAGACCAATAATCGATTCACGTAATCGATTATATTTTAAAATATGGCAGCATTATTCTATGACAGATGATGAAGTTGACATTTGACACCCAGTAAACAAATAGTTAAAGATATAAAATATAGTTTGTGTTCTTTTGTGAGGTTTTTTTATGACAATGGACTCCGATCAATATCTACAGAATGACAATCCTTGCACGAACTTGGATCGTGGCTCCACTTTGAATGACGACCCTAGTGTGAATGTGAAAACTGCTGGCTGCATATGACGACCCTCGCATGCATTTGGACTGCGGGAGTCCCGCTTTTACTAATGATTAATTCGGCGCGAATTCGGACCTGAGTAACTATGCTGTCCCGAACACGTCGCGTGGATTAACCGGCGCAAGCAAGGTTCGCTGTGCGAATTGAATAATGGATATGAGGCACTTACGCTCTCATCAATTCACAAATATATATTGTATAGCAATGGGTTCTTCCACAAGAGGTAAGTATTATATTACTCACCTACATTAAACAATACCTTTAGAAAACTATGATAATAACAATAGCCAGTCCTAATGCAAGCTTATAGTGATTTAACTTCACTACACAATATAAAACAAAGTCACTTCCCTCTGTCTGTCCTTATGTTTAGATCTTTAAAACTACGCAACGAATTTTAATGCAGTTTTTTTTAATAGACAGAGTGATTCAAGAGAAAGGTTTCTACGTATAATAGGCGGGTGAAGCTGCTGGCAAAAGCTAGTATTAAATAAGTAAAAAAAAATATTTTTAAATACCTAAATACTTTTACTTTATTGAGAAAGTAACCAAATCTTACAGCTCATTATCATCTGCCTAGCCTTTTCCCAATTATGTTGGGGTCGGCTTCCAGTCTAACCGGGTGCAGCTGAATATTTTACATGGAGTGACTGCCTATCTGACCTCCACAACCCAGTTACTAGGTAATACAATACCTCTTGATAAGACTGATCTGAATGAAAGTCTGACAGACTTTCGGGGTTCTGACGACCCGTAACGACTGTCTAAGATCTACAAAAGACAGCCGGGACCAACGGCTTAACATGCTTTCTGAGGCACGGAAGGGTCTTGGTTTGTAAAGATGGTCATATACACGTATATGTACTGATGTGACATCAGCATTATTTCATTACATAGCTTTTGTATTGTTGGGGGAGGGGGGGATGTTGTTTGGGACAAATGATAAGTATTGATTGATTAATAAATAAAATATATGGTGCGGTGCAAAAGTAAATATTTGTAAAGGTAAACATTACAAAATGATATATATGTATATTTAATAATGTAATAATATAATAATTTAATTAATTACTTAATAGCTACTTAATGCTTGTGTGTGCATTTATGAATGAACATATGTATGTGTGATGTATGTGTAGTGTGGGGTGTGGTGTATTTGTGTGTATGTGTATGTATGTGTTCGGGTGTATGAATGGGGTTGTGTGACTTTATTTTATTATTTTATACTTTCTAGAAGTTTTTCAGTATTTCCATAATTTTGAGAGAGAAGGAAGTCATTTATGGTAAGTTTTAGTTTACTTATTGGTAAGTGATGTAGCTGAGTATTTTTACTTATTTTGTTATATAAGTATGGACCCATATAGCACGGTTGTCTTCTGAAGAATTCTGTTTTACATGGTTTCAGGTCAAATACTAGGTCGTTTCTGCGTTTGTTTTTCAGTCTTACCGGGTCATACGTTGAGCCTTTGTGGCTTATAAGCAGAACTCTCCTGATATAAAGTTGTCGAACCGTTAATACCATACAATCCTTATATAGCTGCTCCGTTGGATACTGGAAGTTCCTTTTGTGCATTACCTTTAAACTTAGAAGGTGACTATTATTCAAAGGTTAAAATGAGTAAGTAACTTTGAAATGAACAATGACTGTGTTAATACCATTCAAAAGTCATTGTAAGTGTATAAAATAAGTCAGTGCTTGTGAAAAAATTAAAAACTGTTTTATTTCCAAATGGCGACTTATTTTCTGAACTGATAAGTACTAGAAGGTGCTCATAACACCTTATACTATCATTCCTTACACTATTTGTAAGTGTTCACTGTGGGCCACGGTTGTTCTAGTATGTGGGCATTGTCCTTTCAACCAAGTTATAATTTGGGTTCACAGAGGCGGTCCATAATATGCTGTGATAAAAACGTAGCCCATTCGTCCTAATTATCATAAAACAAACATAAAAAGCCATCATTTTGTCACATCTTTAACACCTTGCTATGAATAATTCTGCTTCCTTCGGGTACATAATTTTTTTTCAGGAAGACATAACTTACCGCGGAATTCACCGATTTTTCGCCTGTAACATTCACTTCCTCATGAAGTTTCTTTATTTTTCAGCCTACTTGAATAATTTTATTTTAGCAGAAGCCCAATAGGTACATTTTATGGAGCTTTAGATGAAAAACGCAATATTGAAAATCGACCATTTTATGTATCTGTTAACCCGCTTTGAACATTCGCCGTATTAGGCGTATTGTGGTTTCAACTAGCCTTTTATTCTTTTCATTTTTCAGTTTTAATTTAATCCAGGAAAGCAGTTTAATATACTTGTTAAAAATCGCTTACAAATGGAAGCCGGTTAATGAAACGTTCAATATAAAAATAAACTTATTGCATAATGCATATCTTGAGACTTGAGAGTTTTATCCGGATTTTCAAACAATCTGTGCTCTGGGTATTAACAAACGACTCAGCACTCGAGCGAGCGACGACTGTAAGAAAATGTTCGCAAGAATTTAAAAGCTGTTGTTGCAAAATGTCTTTTGACTTTAATTCGAATATCACATTTGACCAATTCAATAAAGAACAGTTTTGTATAAATCACTAGTTCGACAAAGCTGTTACTATTGCTGCAGCTTTGCACCACCCACGTAACGGCCGCGTAGGTGCACTATGCCGTAGCAATAATGGTTTAGGTCGTAAATGTGAGTTGTCATTTACTAGAGAATTATATGACAATATTAACATACCTAAACCGACGAATCGCCGGGTTCGAGTCTCGTGGGCTTATCGAGAGCCCACGAGACTCGAACCCGGCGATTCGTTATTTTGTTTCAAATGGTTACTCTTTAATTATGTAGCTAATAGTGTGAGTTCCTTCTCCCTTGAGAGTTCCTCTATTATTGAACATATTTATCGTTTTTAATATTACCTAAATTGTTAAATCGTAATGTTCAATATATTAAGAGCATTGGCTGTTCTGAAACTTACCTATCGGGACCTGACTATGTCGAGAAGAATACTATCTAGGTCACTACTTGGATATTAATAACAACAAACAAAAATTATATTTATCTTTCTCTTGCATTAAACTCAAGTATAGTAAGTAATATATCATTTATATAACCATAGTTAAGTAGTTCAACGTAAAAGATGTATGTATGTATGTAGTTATAAAAGTCGTGGCAAGTGTCGTCACTATGATGTGCAGTTGCCTCCAGGGACTCAGAATCACTCATACTCGCGTGACTGAGATGTAGCATAAAGCGAAAACGGGACAAGCTTGGAATAAAAATTCGTGTCTAATAACCTAAATAACATCTTTTAAAACCTTTGAAATCAGGTTCTCCCTTCTTGGAAAATATTTAATACCAACACTGAAAACTTTGCAAAATTGTAACATTTAGCCTCATCTTGTTACGCTGAATTGCGAATTCTATCTTAGATAAGAAAAACGTTGAGCAGTATAATGTGGCACGCTTCGCTCCGTATTGAAGCATCCAGGTCAGGTGTCCGAATTCATGGAAGCTCCTTTAGAAAGGCTGTTGATTTAGGCCCTGTTATTTATAAATTGGAGCAAGTACCTATGTGAACAACAGGTAAGTGTTATTCCTGCATAACCTTTTGGACAAACAAGCATTACTTCGTAGATCAATTTACACATCGTAGGAGTATATAGCTTTCTATTCCAAACGCAACTTACATTCCATCGTACCTTAAACACAGGCTTCAAAATATTCTCCTTTATATTTGCTAGCGCGTTCACGAATACCTCGGTTATAAACTTAGACGTGAAATTAGTGAGAACTTTGTGAGGACTCTACTGCATTAACACAGAACTGAGTTGTAGTTGTGATATTCGGTACGTCAACTTCATATTAAACGTTGTGCTGCCGTGAAAACTATTCATCAACACCATATTCTCTTTTTGTTTACCCTTCTTGTTAATTTCAAGAAATAATACCATCAAAAAGAATCATATCGAAGAGAACGTCACATATTCAGTGTCACATATCTTCATTATTCAACGTCTTATAGCATGTTATTGTTGTGTTCATATACTACCTTGAAGTGTATTGGTAAAACAATATTCCCGTTTCACTCCGTACATAAAAGCACCATTATCTCCTAACTGCTCTGAAAGCATATAAAGAACGCTCGTTAATCATTATCAGATTACATGGCGATAAAGTAACTAGTTTATTTTACCTAGAATATTTTTCTTTGTACAAAAAGGTCTCTCCAGTTTTCCGCACTGCGGAATAGTTACTAAGATAATGATTATGTCAGAACACGATTTATTACAATCCACAACATACAAAGTACGAAAGATAATCACGAAATAACATCTAATCAACGAAATGTGAACACACAATAGGACGGAGATTATGTGCGGGAAAGATTCGTATCGATATCATTAGACTATTTAGACTACTTAAAACTGCTCAGAGCTCGCCCCAGCAGTCAACAACGGCTATAGATAGCCGTTCTTAAGCTTTAGCTCAAACTTTAGCACTTGTAGCAAACCGTTGCTCGAAACCGAGAAAGATGGCGCACCAAAATCTACTTAGCATCTAAATGCTTTAAAACAAATAGTTTTGAAGACCAAAATCCTTAAACCAAAAGCATTAAATACGTTAAAGTATTCATTAACCTCATCCATCCATTTTTTTCTCCTCCATCTGATCATTTCTTCCGTATAAATAAAATGTGTTCTCACACACTACGCGACCAAGACCATGACCATAGTTGAGCATCCAAATAATGTATCATATGATCCTTTAACAGTTTTACCTATACACGATTTTTTGATGACCAAGTAACATTTGTGAGTAATTTACAATTAGGTAGGTATTCCTCATGCTTGAGAACGCAAGCTAGTAAACAGAAGCAACAAGAAGTGATAATAAGGCCAAACAAAGTAAAGTGCCTGTCGAGGTGCGAACCTACGACTAACAACTCGTAAACTTCAGCCGTCACCACTGGGCCACCACGGCTCTTAATCGAGCTAAGGCCATTTTCCATTCAGAGAAGGAATGTGTTTGATTACCACACTGAGTGATCTAGTGGCCCAGTGCGAGCTGTGTGTGTCAGTGAAATTACAAATTTCAGACCGATTTCCAGGTTATTCCTACTAACTACTTCCTGACTTCCTAGTAATCCATCACACGTTAGGCACCCAAGTCGTCAGGGACAGATCACAAGTCACAGAGCGGCTTATTTCCAAGTCACAAGTCACTCTGTATATTAGGTACTTTAAAATTACTTCTAAGTTTTTGAATCTAGACTATTGAGAACGCTACGTCAACATGTATCTAAGATTAAAAAAAATGTGATGAAATTCTAACTTCGGTTATTTGGAGGAATTTCTTTGGATTTGCCAAAGTTCCATGAAAATATCGTATCTGTTGTAACTCGAAAGTTAATAATCCCGCAGATAGAGATAGAGCCAGAGCCCGCACAGTATAAAGAAGTTGAATGGCTTAACTGTGCCACCTGTAATTTTCGATAACTCAGTCATCCCGTTTAGCTCTGATGTTAAGGATCTTGGCCTGCATGTCGACACTTGTCTTGACTGGCGAAAGCAGGTCACAACTGTCAGTAGGAAAGTCACTGGAACGTTGCGGTCACTCTATCGGTTAAAAAACCTTTTCCCATCACACATAAAGGCATTGCTTGTACAGTCCCTAATCTTTCCCATAATTGACTATGGCGATGTGTGTTACTGCGACCTGAATGCAGATCTACTCAATAAACTTGACCGCCTTCTAAATAACTGCATTCGATTCGTTTTCAATCTTCGTAAGTACGATCATGTGTCTGAGCACCTGTTGCTTTTAAAATGGCTACCCATCCGTCAGCGCAGAGAGTTAAGGGCTCTGTTAATGCTGTTTTCTATTCTTGACAAACCCACTTCTCCGTCTTACCTGACTTCCCAGGTTCAATACTTGTGCTCTGCGCATAGTAAAAATCTCCGTTCCACTCACAATCGTCTTCTACGATGTCCTTCTCACCGCTCTGGTTTCATTAAATCTTCTTTCTTTGTCAAGGCGGTCTTTCTATAGAATGCGCTTCCTCTGAATATCAGGTTGGCAACCAGTCGGTTATCGTTTAAAGTGAAGGCACGTGTGCATATTCATAAGAAGTTGGCAGAATCATCCCAGCGCTGATTTGCTGGATTCGTTTTCTCCTCTACCTATCGTTATTTCTCCGGACAATGTTTATTTTCGTAATATATATATATATATATATATATATATATATATATATATATATATATATATATATAAAAAACATACAACAATATTTACATCCAGGAACTCATTTGGCGTCAAGCATGTTGCGCATCATTACGACGTCCATCAGTTCTGCTAACATTTTTTATCATCTGTTGATGAATATTGCTTAGTTTTTTGATTTCGTACTCTATCCTATACTTAATTTTCTTGCTCATTTATTTGCGGCAATATTCTTCTTGTAGTTAGGCCCAAACATTTTTGGACCCCGCACAATAGTGAAGCTTTATTGACCTCCTACGTATATCAATATTATTAATCTATTGCGTGGATATTTTTACGTCCAAATCAGACGGTTGGGATTTCAAAGTGCGACGTTGCCAGCATTATGATTCGTTTATTTATACTTATCTCTTTCTTTCACGGAGTCTCGCAAAACGCATTGTCTATTCTAAGTCAATATTTTTTTAGTTTCACGATTGACCGCTGACTTATTTGGGCTATTCTCATTTTTAACCGACTTCAAAAAAAAGGAGGAGGTTATCAATTCGACTGTATTTTTTATCTTTTTTTTTATTTTTGTTACCTCATAACTTTTGACTGGGTGAACCGATTTTGATGATTATTTTTTGAATGACCAATTAACGAATAACGCGATTAGATTAGTGCAGAGTATCTACCATAACTAAAGAGTTAAAAATAAAAACACACATCCACCTTATGGGTTTTGATTTTAGTAGTCAGATAAAAGTTCTCTATCCTGACTTAAGGAATGAAAGCCTAAATACAGAGACACAGTATTGAAAATTATTCATCGTGTTTTTAACCGACTTCAAAAAAAGGAGGAGGTTATCAATTCGACCGTATATTTTTATGTTTGTTACCCTTTTTTTTTTTTTTTTTTTTTTTTTTCACGATGGGAAATCATCAAATGACTTCTCCCGCTCTGGGCGGAGCGGGAGGGCGTGTCAGACTTTTACTGACTAAAACCCACCCGTGTTCCATCAGTTGCCCATTGTGCCAGGGTCACGGTATCTCTTTCGAACAATCACGCGACCCCGGCAGGCATCGGTCCTAGTAGACCCCTACACTGCTGCTGACATCTCTTTGAGGCGCGCGTGGAACACTGCGCGCCGTCGACCCGAGCTTGGTCCTTACCGGGCGGCGAGCTACCCACTGCTCGCCACCCGCAAGCTCGCGCCTACGGTGGCCGGGAGTCCGCTATTGACTCCCGACGCCCGGGGCGTCTCCTCCTGCGGCGGCTAGGGACGTGAGGGCGCAGAGACTGCCACTCCATCACGCGCCCCGCCTCCTCCTTCGCGAGCATTACTGCTTCGCAGAAGGAGGTGACGGCTTCCCATTCCCTCTCGCTCCGTACCATGGCTCGCACCAGGGCGGGACGCGAGAGGTCGCCGCCGCCGATCGCCTCCACGAGGACACGGCGGTGCTCCGCCCAGGCAGGGCACACCTCCACCGTATGCTCCACCGTGTCCTCCAGACGATCCTCGCAATGGAAACACCCGGACGTATCCTCCCGCTTTATCCTGAACAGGAACCCACCGATGTTTGTTACCCTTCGATCAATAATAGCATTAGATAAAGGATCAGGAACAAAAATAAGGCGCTCAAGTGGCCACGTTTGCACACACTTATACATTTATATTTCTTACTACGAAATATAGAAAAACGTTTCATAATAATAACAACTTCAGTTTATTATAATCCTTAACACTCAAACATAAAGCATAATTACTATTGCAAAATATTCATATTTAAGTCCTTTTGTCATCGGAGAAAGGTAAAGAGCAATAAATTTAAAATGTCCCTTAAAAATCAAAAGTCATTTTTATATAAGTACAAAATTATTTATTCTAAACTGAAACTTAAAGTCTAAGCAATAAGGTTAAAAACAATGTGTTTACAATTTCGTGCTCACTCTATTTTGGAACTAGACGTAGTTCTTGGTATTACATTTCAATGCTCAGAACACAGTACCTATTGAAAGACGTAGAGTTGCAGAATATAATTTTTTAGGTGAAAAGGTACGTTTTGATGGTGGCAAACATTTTTAATCGATTTAAAAAAGTAGTAGGACTAAAATAGTATAATAGTTATTTTATTTAATTAAGTGCGGGTTAAATCAATGTGATCCACCCGTATAAAAAATGGGTGCGTCTACTTTTATGTACCAGTATTTAGAAGTTAAATTTGTATTAAATGAAATTAATATTTCATTTAAATTAAAGTTCAAATATGATTTTTTATAAGGTTTGTATATTTCTTCTCCTCTTTCTTTCGCTACAATAGATACCCATTCTGCACAGCGAAATGGCTCGCTAGGAAATCTACAAACAAAAATAAAATATAAAATTACAATACTAGTTCATGCATTCTCTGTTCCAGAACAGACAATGTTTGTTACAATAGTTGGTGCGTTGTCGCAAACATTGGTCAAACAATCATAATATGTTTTTGCTTACTTAACTTATCATATATCAAAATGTACTGTCCACCCTTAACAAACGTCACGTAAGGCCGCAATACTGTCAAGGGTGTGACGGTACATGAAAATATATGATAAGTTAAAGGAACCTACGAAGACCTACAAGCCTAACAGTCCCTACGACCCTAAGCCCTATAAGCCCTACAGCCCTAACCTACCATATACCTAGTGTGTGATAAATAAATATATAAATAAGTTCAGGATGTCTGCACCATGCGACCTAAGGTTACAGACGGATAGTAGACAGGAATACCAGGTTCGGGAAGGGTACACTCACTGCCAGTCCCGCAGACTCACGAGACTGATCAGAGATGGCTAAAGGTGTCTTGGCCACAGTGAGGGGTAATGAGACAAGAATATAAAATTCAAATCTGATTTATTTACAAAATGTTCTGCTTATATACTACTTATTTCTTAACACACACTATTATACAAAGTCTATGTGTCCTATGCGTGTAAGATGCAACCAAATCATTCTTTTAACTGGGCCGCGCGTCAGCCAGGCCGAGTGCTGAGTCAATGTCCAAAGGTAACATTGAACAAAATGATTTATATTTATAATTTGATTGTTTTTATTTTATGAAACACACTTAAAGATTTAAACTTATGGAAAAAAAGATATTCCTTCCAAAAACTTGGTCCTACAGTGGTTATTTACACAATTTTTGAACGCGTGCTGCGGCATTTTGGACGTCTTATCGTTGGCTATCATTGGACCAAACTAATTTCAAATAAGAGCACAAAAATATTTGTGCTCTTATTTTTCGGGCCGTTTTTGAAGCGCTCATCGGGAATCTAGTACATTTTTGATCGAAGTTGTTACCTCATAATCATAACTTTTGACTGGGTGAACCAATTTTGATGATTCTTTTTTTATTTGAAAGCTGGTGTTTCCCGAATGGTTACATTTTAATTTGGATACTCGGACAGTGGGGTCCATGTGAAAACTATATGTCTTAAATTTGCATTAAGTATTTGTGCGACAAATGAACGAATAACGCGATTAGATTAGTGCGGGGTATCTACCATAACTAAATAGTTACAAATAAAAACTTTTTAGTTATGGTAGATACTTCGCACTAATCTAATCGCGTTATTCGTTCATTTTTGTATACCTATACAAGATGTTACTACTGCTGTGGAATCAATCGTTCTTCCTCATCGTACGAAGGAACCCTAATATTAGCATGAGTTTACTACGGGTTTTTCTAAGTTTAATTTGACTAGATTCAAAGAGTACTATTAACTAGATTTTTCTGATAATATAATATTATTCACAGCCTGTAATCGCCCACTGCTGAGCGTATCTTCGTGGTACTACAAAAGCGTGGCAGCCCCAACAGCATCCTGAATGCATTATTGCACTGGACACGAAGAGCATTAACAGCTTTTTGAGTGAAACTAGTCGAAACGCTACACGAGTAAAAAACTATTAGGTACATCTCACTGATAATGCTCTGCGCTCCCGGTATTCATTGATCCGATCTAGATTGTTCCTCAAATCCTCCGCTACAATACGCATATGACACCACCATTTAAAGTGACAGTAGGGTATCTCTCTGCGCCTTTATTGGCCACCTTAACGATAAGCAACTGACTTTTGTCCGTGTTATATATAAAACCATGCTCCTCAGCGTAACGCTAACAAACTTTATTAAATTTTCTGAGACCTGCCATAGACGGGCTCAGCAGCGCCATGTCATTAGCGTAGCTAATGTTATTAAATGCTAGCCTATCTATGTAGCAGCCAGCATGCAAACTGCTGAGCTCGAGAATAAGCACATTTATATATAAATTAAACAGCTTAATCCACCCTGTCTAACTCCACATTCCATCACGTACTCATCCGACCGTCCATTTGCCCATTTTACACATTTAATTTGATGTGTGTACCAGTTTTTAAAAACACTCATCAATTCACTGGGCACACACAATTTAGACCATAACTTGTCACAAAACACCATGTCAAATACCTTTGACATAGGTATCCAAGAAACAGGCAAAAACAGGAGTCTGATTTCCTGTATAATATTTTACAGTCTTTTTATACATAAAATTGCAGTTTCCGTAGATAAGCCCTCTCTGAACCCATGTTGAACATCACGGAGTTTGACATCATTCTTTAAAAGAGAGAGAGATTGATCTGCAGTTCGCTTTATCTGATATATCACTAGTCTTATTTTTTACATTAGGAACTTCAATAGTTTTCATCATATCCTTTGGCAGATAAGCGTGCGACACACAACAATTATAAAACAAAGCCAGTATCCTGGGCAAATGGATACCAGCGTTCTTTAAGTGTTCCACACTGAGCCCGTCGTGTCCCGGGGATTTTCCGCGCTTCATATGTACCAATACATTCTCTACTTCTTTTGCTGTATAGGTACCTTGAAGAAGGTCGCTCAAGTTCACCGTCGTCTGAGTTATGCAAAAAAGACAGTCTCGCGAGGTCTACAACTCACAGAGCCACTAGTGTACCTGATTATAAGTTATCTGATCGTTGCGAAACCCTTCCAGGGTCCTTATATCTTACGCCGGGGCTTAACTCCACTGCCGCGAGAAATCACGGTACAGCGGACAGAGCTCCGGTGGGATCTCATGGCGTCATGGAGAGTACGATTGTCGCAACCCAGCGCTGGGCACGCCACAATTACGGCGATAAGTCCCCTCTTTGAGGAGTGGCTAGAGAGGCGCCACGGCGCGGCGTCCTCACCTTCCACCTGAGGCAGGGTCACGGTTGTTTCGGGAGGTTCCTGTTCAGGATAAGGCGGGAGGAAACGCCTGGGTGTCACCATTGTGTGGATCACCCGGAGGACAGGGTGGAGCATATGGTAGAGGTCTGCCCGACTTGGGCGGCAGTAATGCTCGCGAAGGAGGAGGCAGAACGCGTGAGAGAGAGACAAATTTCGCGCCCTCATGCCCCTAATCGCCGCAGGAGGAGACGCCCTGGGCATCGGGAATCGCAGGCCGATTTCCGGCCATCGTAGGCGCGGGCTTGCGGTCGGTGAGTAATGGGTAGCTCGCCATCCGATAGGGACCAGACCCGGGTTGACGGTGCGTTGTGTTCCACGTGCACCTCAAAGAGATGTCAGCGGAATTGACCGGGTTCACTAGGGCTGATGCCTGCCAGGGTTGCGAAGAAGTCCGAAAGGGAGATCGTGGCCCCCGGCAACATGGTAACAAAAGGAACACGGGTGGGTTTTAGTCAGTAAGAGTCCGACACGCCCTCCTGCTTCGCCCCGAGCGGGAAAAGTTATTTGATAATTTCCCATCCAAAAAAAAGAAAAAGGTGTCCTTGTATGCTAGGCTTAAGTACTTGGTTGCAAATAAAATGATTTATGATTTATTTATCTGAGACGGCGATGGGTCATACATTCATAATGGGAGCTTATGCATTTAAAGGAAAAGGAAGAAGTGCTATTAGATTCATATATACAGACGTCAAATATCGTACAGTATGAAAAGTATGCATCAAACCGACATCCGTATAAGTGTCGCGTAACTTTGAAGCTATATACGGACGTCAGTTGCCAGTATATACTATTCATGCCGCACCATATTCAACGTCCAATTATTTTTCTAACGTTGTGCCATAGATTCATGTATACGGACGTCAAATATCGTACAGTATGAAAAGTATGCATCAAACCGACATCCGTATAAGTGTCGCGTAGATTTGAAGCTATATACGGACGTCAGTTGACAGTATATACTATTCATGCCGCACCATATTCGACGTCCGATTATTTTTCTAACGTAGTGCCACAGATTCATGTATACGGACGTCAAATATCGTACAGTATGAAAAGTATGCGTCAAACCGACATCCGTATAAGTGTCGCGTAGCTTTGAAGCTATATACGGACGTCAGTTGACAGTATATACTATTCATGCCGCACCATATTCGACGTCCAATTATTTTTCTAACGTAGTGCCACAGATTCATGTATACGGACGTCAAATATCGTACAGTATGAAAAGTATGCGTCAAACCGACATCCGTATAAGTGTCGCGTAGCTTTGAAGCTATATATGGACGTCAGTTGACAGTATATAGTATTCATGCCGCACCATATTCTACGTCCGATTATTTTTCTAACGTAGTGCCATAGATTCATGTATACGGACGTCAAATATCGTACAGTATGAAAAGTATGCGTCAAACTGACATCCGTATATCTGTCGCGCAGCTTTGAAGCCATAAACGAACTTCAGTTGACGGTACATACTATTCATGCCGCACCATATTCGACATCCGTGTATTTTTCTACAGTCGCAAGGAAAAATAATGAAATAAACACACATAAATTTAAGATTACTATTTTATTATAGACAGATGGGTTACCCTATAGGTATGACAGGTGAAAACAATTGAAATAGTTTTCTGTATTTATAAAACTTTAAAAATCAATCCCTAAAAATTACGTAAAATAATTTGTATTATTCAACGTATTAATGACAATTTACTTTTGTGACTTTCAGATCTAACATAATTAATTTTAATAAAATATTAGATATTAGATTGTTGTATTGTTATTAGGTGTGCTAAGCATATTCCGAACGTATAATATAATCAAAATCATATAATCGACTTCAAATAGCTGTATAATTTACGGATGGCCAACACCTGATTTTCACAATTATATATATATATACATATATATATATATATATACATATATATATATATATATACATATATATATATTTACATCCAGGAACTCATTTGGCGTCAAGCATGTTGCGCATCATTACGACGTCCACCAGTTCTGCTAACATTTTCTATCATCTGTTGATGAATATTGCTTAGTTTTTTGATTTCCTACTCCATCCTATACTTAATTTTCTTGCTCATTTATTTGCGGCAATATTCTTCTTATAGTTAGGCCCAAACATTTTTGGACCCCGCACAATAGTGAAGCTTTATTGACCTCCTACGTATATCAATATTATTAATCTATTGCGTGGATATTTTTACGTCCAAATCAGACGGTTGGGATTTCAAAGTGCGACGTTGCCAGCATTATGATTCGTTTATTTATACTTATCTCTTTCTTTCACGGAGTCTCGCAAAACGCATTGTCTATTCTAAGTAAATATTTTTTTAGTTTCACGATTGACCGCTGACTTATTTGGCCTATTCTCATTTTTAACCGACTTCAAAAAAAAAGGAGGAAGTTATCTTTTATATATATTTTTTTATTTTTGTTACCTCATAACTTTTGACTGGGTGAACCGATTTTGATGATTATTTTTTGAATGACAAATGAACGAATAACGCGATTAGATTAGTGCAGAGTATCTACCATAACTAAAGAGTTAATAATAAAAACACACATCCACCTTATGGGTTTGGATTTTAATAGTCAGATAAAAGTTCTCTATCCTGACTTATGGAATGAAAGCCTAAATACAGAGACACAGCATTGAAAATTATTAATCGTGTTTTTAACCGACTTCAAAAAAAGGAGGAGGTTATCAATTCGACCGTATATTTTTATGTTTGTTACCTCATAATCATAACTTTTGACTGGGTGAACCAATTTTGATGATTCTTTTTTTATTTGAAAGCTGGTGTTTCCCGAATGGTTACATTTTAATTTGGATACTCTAGTGGGGTCCATGTGAAAACTATATAAGTCTTAAATTTGCATTAAGTATTTGTGCGACAAATGAACGAATAACGCGATTAGATTAGTACTTTTTAGTTATGGTAGATACTTCGCACTGATCTAATTGCGTTATTCGTTCATTTTTGTATACCTATACAAGATGTTACTACTGCTGTGGAATCAATCGTTCTTCCTCATCGTACGAAGGAACCCTAATATTAGCATGAGTTTACTACGGGTTTTTCTAAGTTTAATTTGACTAAATTCAAAGAGTACTATTAACTAGATTTTTCTGATAATATAATATTATTCACAGCCTGTAATCGCCCACTGCTGAGCGTATCTTCGTGGTACTACAAAAGCGTGGCAGCCCCAACAGCATCCTGAATGCATTGTTGCACTGGACACGAAGAGCATTAACAGCTTTTTGAGTGAAACTAGTCCAAACGCTACACGAGTAAAAAACTATTAGGTACATCTCACTGATAATGCTCTGCGCTCCCGGTATTCATTGATCCGATCTAGATTGTTCCTCAAATCCTCCGCTACAATACGCATATGACACCACCATTTAAAGTGACAGTAGGGTATCTCTCTGCGCCTTTATTGGCCACCTTAACGATAAGCAACTGACTTTTGTCCGTGTTATATCTAAAACCATGCTCCTCAGCGTAACGCTCACAAACTTTATTAAATTTTCTGAGACCTGCCATAGACGGGCTCAGCAGCGCCATGTCATTAGCGTAGCTAATGTTATTAAATGCTAGCCCATCTATGTAGCAGCCAGCATGCAAACTGCTGAGCTCGAGAATAAGCACATTTATATATAAATTAAACAGCTTAATCCACCCTGTCTAACTCCACATTCCATCACGTACTCATCCGACCGTCCATTTGCCCATTTTACACATTTAATTTGATGTGTGTACCAGTTTTTAAAAACACTCATCAATTCACTGGGCACACACAATTTAGACCATAACTTGTCACAAAACACCATGTCAAATGCCTTTGACATAGGTATCCAAGAAACAGGCAAAAACAGGAGTCTGATTTCCTGTATAATATTTTACAGTCTTTATATACATACAATTGCAGTTTCCGTAGATAAGCCCTCTCGGAACCCATGTTGAGCATCATGGAGCTTGACATCATTCTTTAAAAGAGAGAGATTGGTCTGCAGTTCGCTTTATCTGATATATCACTAGTCTTATTTTTTACATTAGGAACTTCAATAGTTTTCATCATATCCTTTGGCAGATAAGCGTGCGACACACAACAATCATAAAACAAAGCCAGTACCCTGGGCAAATGGATATCAGCGTTCTTTAAGTGTTCCACACTGAGCCCGTCGTGTCCCGGGGATTTGCCGCGCTTCATATGTACCAATACATTCTCTACTTCTATTGCTGTATAGGTACCTTGAAGAAGGTCGCTCAAGTTCACCGTCGTCTGAGTTATGCAAAAAAGACAGTCTCGCGAGGTCTACAACTCACAGAGCCACTAGTGTACCTGATTATAAGTTATCTGATCGTTGCGAAACCCTTCCAGGGTCCTTATATCTTACGCCGGGGCTTAACTCCACTGCCGCGAGAAATCACGGTACAGCGGACAGAGCTCCGGTGGGATCTCATGGCGTCATGGAGAGTATGATTGTCGCAACCCAGCGCTGGGCACGCCACAATTACGGCGATAAGTCCCCTCTTTGAGGAGTGGCTAGAGAGGCGCCACGGCGCGGCGTCCTCACCTTCCACCTGACGCAGGGTCACGGTTGTTTCGTGAGGTTCCTGTTCAGGATAAGGCGGGAGGAAACGCCCGGGTGTCACCATTGTGTGGATCAGCCAAAGGACAGGGTGGAGCATATGGTAGAGGTCTGCCCGACTTGGGCGGCAGTAATGCTCGCGAAGGAGGAGGCAGAACGCGTGAGAGAGAGGCAAATTTCGCGCCCTCACGCCCCTAATCGCCGTAGGAGGAGACGCCCTGGGCATCGGGAATCGCAGGCCGATTTCCGGCCATCGTAGGCGCGGGCTTGCGGTCGGTGAGCAATGGGTAGCTCGCCATCCGATAGGGACCAGACCCGGGTTGACGGTGCGTTGTGTTCCACGTGCACCTCAAAGAGATGTCAGCGGAATTGACCGGGTTCACTAGGGCTGATGCCTGCCAGGGTTGCGAAGAAGTCCGAAAGGGAGATCGTGGCCCCCGGCAACATGGTAACAAAAGGAACACGGGTGGGTTTTAGTCAGTAAGAGGAGTCTGACACGCCCTCCTGCTTCGCCCCGAGCGGGAAAAGTTATTTGATAATTTCCCACCCAAAAAAAAGGAAAAAGTGTCCTTGTATGCTAGGCTTAAGTACTTGGTTGCAAATAAAATGATTTATGATTTATTTATCTGAGATGGCGATGGGTCATACATTCATAATGGGAGCTTATGCATTTATAGGAAAAGGAAGAAGTGCTATTAGATTCATATATACAGACGTCAAATATCGTACAGTATGAAAAGTATGCATCAAACCGACATCCGTATAAGTGTCACGTAACTTTGAAGCTATATACGGACGTCAGTTGACAGTATATATGTTATGGACCAAGTGAGAAATTGAGCATTATACATAATGCCCGGTCATTATGAAAAATGCCCAATATGAGAATGCAATATGATAATAATTATTCAAATAATCAAATTGACCGGGCATTATACATATTGTCCATCACCTTTTGGGCAGAGTAATACAAATATATTTAATGGAATAGAATTAAAGCGGCAGTTCAATATTTGAGTTATGGTAGGTAAAAAAAATAAAAACTCATGTTTGCAAACTAGTTTAGCAGTAAAAACTGAGCAGTAAACTAAATAAAAATGAGTCCTAAAATAATTTAAACGGGCAGTTCAATAAATACTGAGCCGTGGAATAGTTGAACTGGGCGGTTAGGCGCGTATAGTTAACAAATCGTAATTGGTTAGTAATAAATTTTATTTTAAGCAGTTCTATAAACGATGAGGCATGCAAGCAAGCATGCAATATGCAGCAGGCAAGATTTCTGTCAAGGCTCCGGCGCTACGGGGCTCCGACGGTCCCACGCGAGCTTATCGTCGCAGATGTGTTTTACGCTCACCACCGCAGCTTCGGCTCGCTGGCCGGCTTCGCCGCCCAGCCTCAGCCGCGGTGGCGAGCGTCAAAACCACCTGCTCCTCAGCTCGCGGGCCGCCTCGCCCCTCCGCGCCTACGCGGTTTTAAATTACACTCTAGGGGTAGGGCAGACAAGACTACGTGCAGTCGGTTTTGCAGCGATTCGTTTCTGTCACTAAATGCAGCACAACATATTGAATTTATAAGACAATACTTGTAAAAATTAAACAGTTCTAAAAATTAATTCCCATATTTAATTACTATTTTTTTATTGTTATTGTCATTTAACTTAAAATAAACTAAATATTAAACCATTTAAATAATTAGACTTATTATTTGGATTAATTATCAAGAAGTTCTACATCAAGAATTCACTAATTTTTGCATTTAAAACTTAAGGAAAGTCATAATGGCGGTCTCTGATTGGTCAAAGCGTGCCACGCCATGCGTGCCTCCCTCCCTGCCCTCACACCGCGTCATATTTAGCTTTATTATCAAATTGCCCAATTATCAAGTAGCAATATAATAATGACCGTGCAATGTGATAAATAATGAAGTTAAAATAGTATTAATCACTTTGCCCGATAGAGCTAGACATTATTCATAATGCTCATACATTATGTATAATGCCCGCATTTATCACCTGGTCCATAACATATACATTCATGCCGCACCATATTCAACGTCCAATTATTTTTCTAACGTTGTGCCATAGATTCATGTATACGGACGTCAAATATCGTACAGTATGAAAAGTATGCATCAAACCGACATCCGTATAAGTCTCGCGTAGCTTTGAAGCTATATACGGACGTCAGTTGACAGTATATACTATTCATGCCGCACCATATTCGACGTCCGATTATTTTTCTAACGTAGTGCCACAAATTCATGTATACGGACGTCAAATATCGTACAGTATGAAAAGTATGCGTCAAACCGACATCCGTATAAGTGTCGCGTAGCTTTGAAGCTATATACGGACGTCAGTTGACAGTATATACTATTCATGCCGCACCATATTCGACGTCCGATTATTTTTCTAACGTAGTGCCATAGATTCATGTATACGGACGTCAAATATCGTACAGTATGAAAAGTATGCGTCAAACCGACATCCGTATAAGTGTCGCGTAGCTTTGAAGCTATATATGGACGTCAGTTGACAGTATATAGTATTCATGCCGCACCATATTCTACGTCCGATTATTTTTCTAACGTAGTGCCATAGATTCATGTATACGGATGTCAAATATCGTACAGTATGAAAAGTATGCGTCAAACTGACATCCGTATATGTGTCGCGCAGCTTTGAAGCCATAAACGAACTTCAGTTGACGGTACATACTATTCATGCCGCACCATATTCGACATCCGTGTATTTTTCTACAGTCGCAAGGAAAAATAATGAAATAAACACACATAAATTTAAGATTACTATTTTATTATAGACAGATGGGTTACCCTATAGGTATGACAGGTGAAAACAATTGAAATAGTTTTCTGTATTTATGAAACTTTAAAAATCAATTTCTAAAAATTACGTAAAATAATTAGTATTATTCAACGTATTAATGACAATTTACTTTTGTGACTTTCAGATCTAACATAATTAATTTTAAGAAAATATTAGATATTAGATTGTTGTATTGTTATTAGGTGTGCTAAGCATATTCCGAACGTATAATATAATCAAAATCATATAATCGACTTCAAATAGCTGTATAATTTCCGTATGGCCAACACCTGATTTTCACAAGTGAGGGCACAATACTTATTTTGCAACCGAGCGTCAAATAAGCAGCGATACGTATGTGACAACTTCGGCAAACTGTGTATAACTGATTTGTTGTTTTCATTTATAAAATATTTCGAACCGTTCAAATACAGTCGGTTTGGCAACGTCGCAATTGGACGCCAAATAATCGGCTTTATCGAAAGTGTCTTAGATGAGTATACGCACTGTCGATATACGCGCTACACGAGCGACGCACCGTTGATGCGGGATTTCGCGGAAGTTTTAGTTATACAAATGCAAGCGCTTCAGTGATTTTTTGCCTTCCGGCAATTTTTGTTGTACAGGTCGCTAGAGCCAAAAGGACCAAAGTAACACTGACTAAAAAAGTGGCGTCCGGTATGCGGACGTCTAAAGCCGGTGGACGCCAGATTAAATGCATTTCGGGCTATGTGGGACGCCATATCATTAGCAGGATAAATATATATATATACATATATATATATATATATGTATATAGGCGAAATGTGGGTGTACTGTAGGTACACCTCTGCCCAACCCTTCGGGGAAACAAGGCGTGATGTTATGTGTTATGTTATATATATATATATATATATATATATATATATATATATATATATTTATCCTGCTAATGATATGGCGTCCCACATAGCCCGAAATGCATTTAATCTGGCGTCCACCGGCTTTAGACGTCCGCATACCGGACGCCACTTTTTTAGTCAGTGTTACTTTGGTCCTTTTGGCTCTAGCGACCTGTACAACAAAAATTGCCGGAAGGCAAAAAATCACTGAAGCGCTTGCATTTGTATAACTAAAACTTCCGCGAAATCCCGCATCAACGGTGCGTCGCTCGTGTAGCGCGTATATCGACAGTGCGTATACTCATCTAAGACACTTTCGATAAAGCCGATTATTTGGCGTCCAATTGCGACGTTGCCAAACCGACTGTATTTGAACGGTTCGAAAGATTTTATAAATGAAAACAACAAATCAGTTATACACAGTTTGCCGAAGTTGCCACATACGTATCGCTGCTTATTTGACGCTCGGTTGCAAAATAAGTATTGTGCCCTCACTTGTGAAAATCAGGTATTGGCCATCCGTAAATTATACAGCTATTTGAAGTCTATTATATGATTTTGATTATATTATACGTTCGGAATATGCTTAGCACACCTAATAAAAATACAGCAATCTAATATTTTCTTAAAATTAATTATGTTAGATCTGAAAGTCACAAAAGTAAATTGTCATTAATACGTTGAATAATACTAATTATTTTACGTAATTTTTAGGGATTGATTTTTAAAGTTTTATAAATACAGAAAACTATTTCAATTGTTTTCACCTGTCATACCTATAGGGTAACCCATCTGTCTATAATAAAATAGTAATCTAAAATTTATGTGTGTTTATTTCATTATTTTTCCTTGCGACTGTAGAAAAATACACGGATGTCGAATATGGTGCGGCATGAATAGTATGTACCGTCAACTGAAGTTCGTTTATGGCTTCAAAGGTGCGCGACACATATACGGATGTCAGTTTGACGCATACTTTTCATACTGTACGATATTTGACGTCCGTATACATGAATCTATGGCACTACGTTAGAAATCTAGTCGGACGTAGAATATGGTGCGGCATGAATACTATATACTGTCAACTGACGTCCATATATAGCTTCAAAGCTACGCGACACTTATACGGATGTCGGTTTGACGCATACTTTTCATACTGTACGATATTTGACGTCCGTATACATGAATCTATGGTACTACGTTAGAAAAATAATCGGACGTCGAATATGGTGCGGCATGAATAGTATATACTGTCAACTGACGTCCGTATATAGCTTCAAAGCTACGCGACACTTATACGGATGTCGGTTTGACGCATACTTTTCATACTGTACGATATTTGACGTCCGTATACATGAATCTGTGGCACTACGTTAGAAAAATAATCGGACGTCGAATATGGTGCGGCATGAATAGTATATACTGTCAACTGACGTCCGTATATAGCTTCAAAGCTACGCGACACTTATACGGATGTCGGTTTGATGCATACTTTTCATACTGTATGATATTTGACGTCCGTATACATGAATCTATGGCACAACGTTAGAAAAATAATTGGACGTTGAATATGGTGCGGCATGAATAGTATATAATGTCAACTGACGTCCGTATATAGCTTCAAAGTTACGCGACACTTATACGGATGTCGGTTTGATGCATACTTTTCATACTGTACGATATTTGACGTCTGTATATATGAATCTAATAGCACTTCTTCCTTTTCCTATAAATGCATAAGCTCCCATTATGAATGTATGACCCATCGCCGTCTCAGATAAATAAATCATAAACGATCTCCCTTTCGGACTTCTTCGCAACCCTGGCAGGCATCAGCCCTAGTGAACCCGGTCAATTCCGCTGACATCTCTTTGAGGTGCACGTGAAACACAACGCACCGTCAACCCGGGTCTGGTCCCTATCGGATGGCGAGCTACCCATTGCTCACCGACCGCAAGCCCGCGCCTACGATGCCCAGGGCGTCTCCTCCTGCGGCGATTAGGGGCGTGAGGGCGCGAAATTTGCCTCTCTCTCACGCGTTCTGCCTCCTCCTTCGCGAGCATTACTGCCGCCCAAGTCGGGCAGACCTCTACCACATGCTCCACCCTGTCCTCCGGGTGATCCACTCAATGGTGACACCCGGGCGTTTCCTCCCACCTTATCCTGAACAGGAACCTCCCGAAACAAACGTGACCCTGCGTCAGGTGGAAGGTGAGGACGCCGCGCCGTGGCGCCTCTATAGCCACTACTCAAAGAGGGGACTTATCGCCGTAATTGTGGCGTGCCCAGCGCTGGATTGCGACAATCGTACTCTCCATGACGCCATGAGATCCCACCGGAGCTCTGTCCGCTGTACCGTGATTTCTCGCGGCAGTGGAGTTAAGCCCCGGCGTAAGATATAAGGACCCTGGAAGGGTTTCGCAACGATCAGATAACTTATAATCAGGTACACTAGTGGCTCTGTGAGTTGTAGACCTCGCGAGACTGTCTTTTTTGCATAACTCAGACGACGGTGAACTTGAGCGACCTTCTTCAAGGTACCTATACAGCAAAAGAAGTAGAGAATGTATTGGTACATATGAAGCGCGGAAAATCCCCGGGACACGACGGGCTCAGTGTGGAACACTTAAAGAACGCTGGTATCCATTTGCCCAGGGTACTGGCTTTGTTTTATAATTGTTGTGTGTCGCACGCTTATCTGCCAAAGGATATGATGAAAACTATTGAAGTTCCTAATGTAAAAAATAAGACTAGTGATATATCAGATAAAGCGAACTGCAGACCAATCTCTCTCTCTTTTAAAGAATGATGTCAAGCTCCATGATGCTCAACATGGGTTCAGAGAGGGCTTATCTACGGAAACTGCAATTTTATGTATAAAAAGACTGTAAAATATTATACAGGAAATCAGACTCCTGTTTTTGCCTGTTTCTTGGATACCTATGTCAAAGGCATTTGACATGGTGTTTTGTGACAAGTTATGGTCTAAATTGTGTGTGCCCAGTGAATTGATGAGTGTTTTTAAAAACTGGTACACACATCAAATTAAATGTGTAAAATGGGCAAATGGACGGTCGGATGAGTACGTGATGGAATGTGGAGTTAGACAGGGTGGATTAAGCTGTTTAATTTATATATAAATGTGCTTATTCTCGAGCTCAGCAGTTTGCATGCTGGCTGCTACATAGATGGGCTAGCATTTAATAACATTAGCTACGCTAATGACATGGCGCTGCTGAGCACGTCTATGGCAGGTCTCAGAAAATTTAATAAAGTTTGTGAACGTTACGCTGAGGAGCATGGTTTTAGATATAACACGGACAAAAGTCAGTTGCTTATCGTTAAGGTGGCCAATAAAGGCGCAGAGAGGTACCCTACTGTCACTTTAAATGGTGGTGTCATATGCGTATTGTAGCGGAGGATTTGAGGAACAATCTAGATCGGATCAATGAATACCGGGAGCGAAGAGCATTATCAGTGAGATGTACCTAATAGTTTTTTACTCGTGTAGCGTTTGGACTAGTTTCACTCAAAAAGCTGTTAATGCTCTTCGTGTCCAGTGCAACAATGCATTCAGGATGCTGTTGCGGCTGCCACGCTTTTGTAGTACCACGAAGATACGCTCAGCAGTGGGCGATTACAGGCTGTGAATAATATTATATTACCAGAAAAATCTAGTTAATAGTACTCTTTGAATCTAGTCAAATTAAACTTAGAAAAACCCGTAGTAAACTCATGCTAATATTAGGGTTCCTTCGTACGATGAGGAAGAACGATTGATTCCACAGCAGTAGTAACATCTTGTATAGGTATACAAAAATGAACGAATAACGCGATTAGATTAGTGCGAAGTATCTACCATAACTAAAAAGTTTTATTTGTAACTATTTAGTTATGGTAGATACCCCGCACTAATCTCATCGCGTTATTCGTTCATTTGTCGCACAAATACTTAATGCAAATTTAAGACTTATATAGTTTTAAAGAGGGGACTTATCGCCGTAATTGTGGCGTGCCCAGCGCTGGATTGCGACAATCGTACTCTCCATGACGCCATGAGATCCCACCGGAGCTCTGTCCGCTGTACCGTGATTTCTCGTGGCAGTGCAGTTAAGCCCCGGCGTAAGATATAAGGACCCTGGAAGGGTTTCGCAACGATCAGATAACTTATAATCAGGTACACTAGTGGCTCTGTGAGTTGTAGACCTCGCGAGACTGTCTTTTTTGCATAACTCAGACGACGGTGAACTTGAGCGACCTTCTTCAAGGTACCTATACAGCAAAAGAAGTAGAGAATGTATTGGTACATATGAAGCGCGGAAAATCCCCGGGACACGACGGGCTCAGTGTGGAACACTTAAAGAACGCTGGTATCCATTTGCCCAGGGTACTGGCTTTGTTTTATAATTGTTGTGTGTCGCACGCTTATCTGCCAAAGGATATGATGAAAACTATTGAAGTTCCTAATGTAAAAAATAAGACTAGTGATATATCAGATAAAGCGAACTGCAGACCAATCTCTCTCTCTTTTAAAGAATGATGTCAAGCTCCATGATGCTCAACATGGGTTCAGAGAGGGCTTATCTACGGAAACTGCAATTTTATGTATAAAAAGACTGTAAAATATTATACAGGAAATCAGACTCCTGTTTTTGCCTGTTTCTTGGATACCTATGTCAAAGGCATTTGACATGGTGTTTTGTGACAAGTTATGGTCTAAATTGTGTGTGCCCAGTGAATTGATGAGTGTTTTTAAAAACTGGTACACACATCAAATTAAATGTGTAAAATGGGCAAATGGACGGTCGGATGAGTACGTGATGGAATGTGGAGTTAGACAGGGTGGATTAAGCTGTTTAATTTATATATAAATGTGCTTATTCTCGAGCTCAGCAGTTTGCATGCTGGCTGCTACATAGATGGGCTAGCATTTAATAACATTAGCTACGCTAATGACATGGCGCTGCTGAGCACGTCTATGGCAGGTCTCAGAAAATTTAATAAAGTTTGTGAACTTTACGCTGAGGAGCATGGTTTTAGATATAACACGGACAAAAGTCAGTTGCTTATCGTTAAGGTGGCCAATAAAGGCGCAGAGAGGTACCCTACTGTCACTTTAAATGGTGGTGTCATATGCGTATTGTAGCGGAGGATTTGAGGAACAATCTAGATCGGATCAATGAATACCGGGAGCGAAGAGCATTATCAGTGAGATGTACCTAATAGTTTTTTACTCGTGTAGCGTTTGGACTAGTTTCACTCAAAAAGCTGTTAATGCTCTTCGTGTCCAGTGCAACAATGCATTCAGGATGCTGTTGCGGCTGCCACGCTTTTGTAGTACCACGAAGATACGCTCAGCAGTGGGCGATTACAGGCTGTGAATAATATTATATTACCAGAAAAATCTAGTTAATAGTACTCTTTGAATCTAGTCAAATTAAACTTAGAAAAACCCGTAGTAAACTCATGCTAATATTAGGGTTCCTTCGTACGATGAGGAAGAACGATTGATTCCACAGCAGTAGTAACATCTTGTATAGGTATACAAAAATGAACGAATAACGCGATTAGATTAGTGCGAAGTATCTACCATAACTAAAAAGTTTTATTTGTAACTATTTAGTTATGGTAGATACCCCGCACTAATCTAATCGCGTTATTCGTTCATTTGTCGCACAAATACTTAATGCAAATTTAAGACTTATATAGTTTTCACATGGACCCCACTGTCGGAGTATCCAAATTAAAATGTAACCATTCGGGAAACACCAGCTTTCAAATAAAAACAGAATAATCAAAATTGGTTCACCCAGTCAAAAGTTATGATTATGAGGTAACAAAGATAAAAATATACGGTCGAATTGATAACCTCCTCCTTTTTTTGAATTCGGTTAAAAACACGATTAATAATTTTCAATACTGTGTCTCTGTATTTAGGCTTTCATTCCATAAGTCAGGATAGAGAACTTTTATCTGACTATTAAAATCAAAACCCATAAGGTGGATGTGTGTTTTTATTTTTAACTCTTTAGTTATGGTAGATACTCTGCACTAATCTAATCGCGTTATTCGTTCATTTTTCATTCAAAAAATAATCATCAAAATCGGTTCACCCAGTCAAAAGTTATGAGGTAACAAAAATAAAAAAAAAATATAAAAAATACAGTCGAATTGATAACCTCCTCCTTTTTTTGAAGTCGGTTAAAAATGAGAATAGCCCAAATAATTCAGCGGTCAACCGTGAAACTAAAAAAATATTTACTTAGAATAGACAATGCGTTTTGCGAGACTCCGTGAAAGAAAGAGATAAGTATAAATAAACGAATCATAATGCTGGCAACGTCGCACTTTGAAATCCCAACCGTCTGATTTGGACGCCAAATGAGTTCCTGGATGTAAATATATATATATGTATCTATGTATATATCTATGTACTAGCTTCTGCCCGCGACTTCGTCCGCGTCAAATTTTTGCTCCCCTGACCCTTCCCGTCGCATCGATTTGCCTGCTTGTTTTCGTCTATTTTTCGTTGCTGCTCGCTCCTTTTGAGTTATAGTGAGTCAACCTTAAAAGATAGACATATGCTCTCGCGGAGTTTTTCTTAGAACTTTTTATAAGGAACAATTCCGTTGTACATGATTTTTGCGTTACTTTAACCGTTTACGCAGCGCACGCAACGGAAACTCTCAAAAGGAATAAATTTTCCCCGTTTTTGCAACATTTTTCATTACTGCTCCGCTCTCCTTAGTTGTAGTGTGATGTTATATAGCCTATAGCCTCTCTCAATAAATAGGCTACTCAACACAAAAAGAATTTTTCAATTCGGACCAGTAGTTTCTGAGATTAGCGCGTTCAATCAAACAAACAATCAAACAAACAAACTCTTCAGCTTCATAATATTATAAGTAATTATAAGTAATAAGTATATAAGTATAGATTTGTATGTACTTTTTTTCCGAATTATCTATCCCTATGTTGCACCTGCCATGTTTTGTCTCTGCATCACCCTAAGGTTGACTGGTAGAAAATGCCTCAGGCATTAAGTCCGCCTTTGTACAGTATTTTTTACTTATGCATAAAGTTTTAATAAATAATAAATAAATAATCACTAGTCCACACGTGCAGAAATAAAAAAAGCGTTTGATGAATTAAAATTTTGTTTCTCAAATTCTGAATCCGCCAAAAGTTCCGAGATCAATGAGAGATGTTATTGTTAAGTATTAGTAAGTTACTTCAGTGACATTAAGAAAGTTTGGCTGATTCATCAAACTTTGAATGTCATAGAATTTTGTGAATTTTAAATAATTAACAGTGTATTATATATTAGTGCCCTTGAACATTTAAATTTCATACAATATTTTTTACCATCACTCCCTCATCTCATTCAGCGCATTTCTTATCATCTTTATAAAATATGCGGAACTACGGGGGAGGCCGCAGTGAAGAAATGCTTCACTAATTGAAATACTGGCAGTATGGATGTGAGCGAGACGAGTGACGTAAACGAAGTGTATGACGTAATACAATGCTATTGAAGTTCCTCAGCAGTTTTGTTTGATATTTTAATGAAGCAAGGAGTTGTTTTTAGCCTCTATCTTGTGAAGTTCTATTTCTGAAAGCGTAATAGAAATAAAACAATTTGTTATAAATAAAACATGTCAATTAGTTGAATTTAATTAAAATTTTGGGTAGGCTTAAATATCTTCCATAGAAAACCTTTTCAATAGTACCCTAGCAATGTAAAACAGTAAAATAAGTATATTAAAAATATTCTCCTACCAGCACTCCAAATAAGAGCAAACCAATTTCAATACGAGTAAAACGTCCACATTTAATGTTCCTACAACAAAAATTAAAGCTCTATGTCACCGCAGGTTTCCAATTTCCATCCATTTCCTTCAACTTAGCGGTGCGGTGGAGGTTCAGATCCTAAACACAAGTAACGGGAACCTTTCATTTGCATTCTTTGTACTTATGGTTACAGTTGACGTTTCATTTCGTTCTTGGAATTTGGGACTACGCTACTGGAAATTTTTATCGAAAACTTTCGACAAAAAATACTAAAAAGTAGCGGGGGATTCGGATTTATATAAAAATTATTGTATCTGCAACCGGCGTGCGGGAGTTGTTATTTGTACCTAACTTTTATTTTTTGCGTCCCAGGCTTTTTCTCAGCCTCTTTTTTATCATGAAAAATTAACTCTTCCGGTCTAAGCAAAGCACCTGCAACAATAACCGTCGAGTCCATAACTGAGCTAAAGGATATTTAGGGAAAGCCCCGCTGTCAGTAACAGGATGGGAAAATATTAAATCAAAATTCGGCAATTGTTTTCCAACATCTGTTTACACGAAACCCATAAGAATATTCCAAAACACAAAAGAATGGATTGTAACCCTTTAATTTTTAACTAGGTTTTACAAAAAACCGTTTTAACATCGAATGGGTCGTGGGACTTTCGGGTAATAGTATTTTAGGACCACAAGTAAAATAAACAAATTATGTCTTGGAAAAGTAAGGTCAACAGAAAAATTTGAAGTTATACAAATAAAATTAATTCAACAATAGCAGCCTTCTATAAGAATTAAACCTAAAAAAGAATACAAAATACTATTAAATGAAAAATAATCTTGAGTGTTTAAATCACATTACCGTCCCCCTAACCATCCACCGAAACGTAACAAAAAACTGTCCGTATTTATGCAAAATGGAACTACGACAAATTTAGTTTTTTTTTTTTTTAAGAGTACTAATTTAAAAAGGGTCTAAATTCTTAGAAAAAAAAAACATGATTTTTCCCTTGGAAACAAGGTAAACTAAAAGCAGAATGGAACCAACAGCAACAATCATTATTACATATAAAGCAAAACCGAACCACAACACAACGGGACTCGATTGTTCAAACAAATAAACGATATTACTACTATGTCATTTTATACAAAACAGATCCACACATACTTGGTACCATTATACATTGCACATATTTCTATTATTAACAATTATTTTTAATACAGCAAATGGAACCAAGTTACGTAGTTTCATTGATATCAATAAATCCCTGGGTTGTGGTTCTTTTTTTTTGTATGAGAAAACCTATCAATTAGTAAATGTTAAAAGGAACCACATGCACATTTTCTTAATTATCTAGTACGTTTAAGAGTATTCAGAGGAAATTTATATACGCATACTTAAATAAGTAATTTATCAATTTTAAATAAAATAAATAGTAATTATACTTCATCTAACAGAGCTGCACATGTTTTATAAATCCTTTGATATCGCAGAATTGCGTTTTTACTGGATGGTTCCTTTTTGCATAAATACGGACAAGTTTAAAAAATCTTCTCTATCGTAATTAGACACGGCAGCAGCGGTCATAATTATTCATCATCATTATAATTTCAGCCGAAAGACGTCCACTGCTGGACATAGGCCTCCCCCAAGCACCGCCACCTCGACCTGTTCTGTGCCTCTCGCATCCAACGCATTCCAGTGGCCTTCACCAGGTCATCGGTCCATCTTGTGGGAGGCCTTCCAACGCTCCGTGTTCCAGTACGCGGTCGCCACTCCAGAACCTTCCGGCCCCGTCGGCCATCTGTTCTGCGAGCAATGTGCCCTGCCTACTACCACTTAAGTTTGGCAATTCTTCTGGCTATGTCGGTAACCTTGATTTTCCTACGGATCTCATGATTTCTGATTCGATCACGTAGGGAAACTCCAAGCATAGCCCTCTCCATTGCTCTTTGGGTGACTTTGAGCCTTCTTATGAGGCCCATTGTGAGCGACCACGTCTCAGTGCCATATGTCATCACTGGCAACACACACTGGTCAAAGACTTTTGTCTTGAGACACGGACACTGTGGTAAGTAGGACGAGAAGATACCGCGTAGCTTCCCGAACGCTGCCCAGCCGAGTCGGATTCGACGATTGACCTCTTTCTCGAAGTTGGACCTACCTAACTGGACAGTCTGTCCTAGGTACACATATTCGTCTACAACTTCGAGTGTAACGCTTCCGATCTTCATTGGAGTGGGTATCACAATGAGCATTAGACATGACCTTTGTCTTGTCCATGTTCATCCTAAGACCCACTCTTTCGGAAGCTCTACTGAGGTCATCGAGCATTGCACTGAGGTCCTCCATAGTCTCAGCCATGACTACTATATCGTCGGCAAATCAAAGGTGAGTGATGTTATCGCCATTGATGTTGATGCCAGCCCCTTTCCAGTCCAGAACCTTGAAGACATCCTCCAGTGCAGCGGTGAACAGTTTTGGAGAGATGACGTCTCCCTGTCTCACCCCTCGCTACAGAAGGATAGATTTAGAGGCTCTGTCCTGGAGCCGGACTGACGTAGTGTAGTGGCGTTTTCACACAAACATTTCAACACTGCGATGCACCGATAGTCAATCTGGCACCGTTAGAGAGACTGCAGTACAGCCCAGATTTCGATCGAATCGAAGAAGGCTCATGAGTTGTTCAATGACTCAGAGCCTGTTTATTATAGTGATAAGATAAATTTTAAATCTAGTTAGGTAATCACTTAAAATTTAAATTGGGACACCTAAAATTAATGTTTATTTTTAAACTTAGTAGGTAGAATGTCTTAAATTCTTGTTCAAGGTTTAGGAGTTGATCAAATACTCAGAGGCTGTATATTATAGTGCTAAGATACATTTTAAATGTACTTAGGTAATTAATTTAAAATTAATATTTAGGACAACCTAAATAAATCTTTATTTTTAACTTAGCCGGTAATTAATTACGCTAGAATGCCTTTCTGCACTGTTTGTAATACATCTGTTGAGCGCAGTCACTGGACAGGTCATCTACGCAGTACCAATCATAAAAATAAAAATATTTCATACGTTTGCGAAGGTGTTGAATTAATTAATTCTGCTTTCCGAAATCGTATAGCTTCTTATAGAATTATTGACACTAGTGAAAATTATTCTTTAGATTCGTTTTTGAGTAATAATCAAGAAAAAATCAAAACATTAATCAACAAATCTCTGAAAGAACATGTATGTCTAAAAATTAATTTTGAATATTTTGCTTTGTTTTTGATGGTTAAAAATGATAGTCAGGAGATGAAATCATTTGCTACAAAGAATTATGTGGTACATCAGAATTATGAATATAATTATGTGATTAAACGAACTTACCTTAAGTGAAGTTCTATCATAATTATACGAAGCTCCTTCTCCGAGACATATTAACGTGTAGTAGCGTGGGATTGTACCAGCGCGGTCACAATTATTACAAAGCTAAAAAAAAAAATATAAAAAAGTGTTCTCTCATCGGGCAACACTGTACTGTCATTTCGTTTAAAGCTAGTTATTGTAAACAACCCTAGGGAAACTTCAGTAGGGATGGGTAGGGAGACCTGTCTCGGAGAAGGAGCTTCGTATAATTATGATAGAACTTCACTTAAGGTAAGTTCGTTTAATCACATAATTATACTTACTCCTTCTCCGAGACATATTAACGTGTAGATGTTTGAAGTCAGTGAGGGTTGTTTATGGGTTAGTAATACTTGGTTATAAAAATAGTAAGGTATTTATTAAAATCACAGAAATTATGTATTACAATAGCAATTCAGTAATATATATATATAAATGTTAAAATTATGAAATTGTGACATCAGCAAAATTAAGTTATATTATTTACGGTGTTACATATAACATCACTGAACACAGATGGTTCTTGAATAACCGGCCTGTTATAATGTCTAGCAAAGGTGGCTGAGTTCTGAGACCACCCAGCTGTCCTTTGTATTTGGTCTATACTGATCCCAGATCTTTTAGCAGCTGACGTAGAAGCATGTCTGGTGCTGTGTGCTGTGAAAGTATTTACATCAATTCCAGACTCATGTAAAGTTATTTTAATCCAGCGGCTTATAGTTTGAGTTGAAGCGCAATGATGTGGCTTTTTAAATGTCAGTATAAGCTTATCAGTACCTCTTCTCAGTGGTTTAGTTCTATTAATATAACATTTAACAGTAGTGACTGGACAAATCTCAATTCTATTTTCAAAGGTTTTAAGGTGTAATAGTGGCTGAAGGCTGCCTGTTTTGGAGGTTTTTATTATGTCTGGGATGTATATCTGAATTCCATCATTCATGATTTTAATATTTTTAGTATTAATTAAAGATAAAGTTTGTACTCTATGCCCTGTAGTAAGGGCAAGAATAGTTACGACTTTTTTTGTTAGTTTTTCTAAACTGATGTCTTCATTAGGGTAAAGATTTGCCAAATATGTTAATACAACTCCAGGGTCCCAAGTAAGATTATACTTTGGGGCAGGTGGTTTCGTACGGTATACTCCTCGCATGAAACGTTTAATCCTTTCGTCTGATCCAATTTTAGAACTAATTAACAGTGAAAGGGCTGATCTGGTAGTATTTATTGTACCATATGAGGCTCCGGATTCAAATGATTCACTTAAAAATTTTAGGATATAGGGAATGGAAGCTTCATAGGTGTCTATGTTGTATTTCTTACAAAATATCCACCATGATTTCATGGATGAGTCATATTGTTTCATGGAACTATTAGACAGTGAATTTAACATAATTTGTAGGGCTGAATTCGGTGTGCCTCTTCTTATGTATGCCTCGCTGAGAGCAGCCCTGCAGCCAGGGTAAGCTGGTGGTGAAGGGGGTGACTTTCTCTGAAAGGAGAGGATAGTAACCCTATATTTGGTTCAAAGATTAATAATCTCTTAGTCAACAATGAATCCAATAGTGGAAACCATGGTTGAGATGGCCAATACGGAAAAACTAAGATACCTGTTGCCTTATCTGTCTTGATTTTATGAAGGCATTTTAATATTAGTGAGAATGGAGGGAATGCATAAAAAAAGTAATTAGACCAGTTAAGAGTGAACGCATCAACTTTGAAAGCTTCAGGATCACATTTCCAGGACACAAACTTTTCACATTTACTGTTTATTCTAGAAGCAAACAAATCTATATCCGGTACCCCCAAACAATTTACTATTTTACTATAAGCCATTTGTGACAGCTCCCATTCAATGTTGATTTTTCTTGATTCTCTGTCGGCTTCATAGTTATCTTTGGTATTAATATAAGATGCATAAATCCAAATATTCCTTTCTTCGCACCATTGCCATATATCTCTAGTAATACTGTTTAGGTGGGGAAACTGAACTCCCCCCATTTTGTTAATATATGCAACTGCAGTAGTATTATCCACTCTTAATAACACCTCACAATTATGCAAATCTTTTGCAAACACTGGAGCCCTAAGAAGGCAGCTTTTAATTCTAAATAATTTATATGGTAGTTCTTTTCTAAATCTGACCATGAACCTGAGGCTTTATTTAGTTCACACACAGCTCCCCAACCAGTAGTTGAGGCATCTGTTAGTATTTCTGTTTTAAATTTATGTTGCTTTATTGGATTATGTTTGTATACATTCTTACTCCACCAGTCTAATTCTGGAGGAACTATACTTTTGAGGGGCATTATTGCATCATAATTATCGTTTGACTGTAACAGACCTAAATATTTCTCTCTCTCCAGAATCTTGGTATATACCCAGCCATATGGAATGGCTGGACAAATTGAGCTTAACGTTCCTAACAATTGAGAGAATTCTCTAATTTGACATTGACTTTTCACTTGATAAGTTTTGATTTTTTCTAATATTGCAATTTGTTTTTGTTGGGGGACCGATAAGGCAAGATTTGTTGATTCTAAAATAAAACCCAAATACTGACATGATTGGCTTGGTTTAAGGTGGCTTTTTTCAAAATTGATGACAAACCCTAATTCTTGTAAAAGATTTACTGCAAATTTTACATTTTCCTCACATTTTCTTTTTGATTTATGAAGATACAAGCTATCGTCTAAATAACATGTCATGATGATGTTATTATTTCTAAGGTTTTAGTAGTTTTGTAAAAACGAATGGTGCTGTACATAAGCCATAAGGTAGAGCATTGAATTCAAATAATTTGTTATCAAAAGTAAACCTTAAGTATTTTTTATACTTATCCGCTATAGGTACTGAAAAATAGGCTTCTTTTAAATCAATTGAGGCCATATGGCAATCTTTTGACATAAGTTTGCAAGCTGTTCTTATATCTTCTAATTTGAAATGTTCTGTGTCTATAAAACAATTGAGTTTTTTCAAATTCAATATAAATCTGTATGAGCCATTAGGCTTGGGAACTAAAAATATGGGTGATGTAAATTGATTAGGACAGAAAGAACACTCTGAGACTGTACCCAAAGTAATTAGTTTATCAATTTCAAGTTTAATTGATTCTTTTTCTTGTTCTGACCAATATTGTAACATATTTTGATAAGGAGGTGGAGTTTCCCTGAATGGAATCTCATAACCTTCAATCCATTTTAGAACTACTGGGTCATTGGTTAGTTTGCACCAGTTGTTCTTAAAATACTTAAGTCTACCTGCATGTACCTGAGGGTCTATCTGCGGAATCTGGGCCTGAAACTGGATGGAGCTGGCTTCTGAGTCTTCCAGCGAGTTTGATCCGGTTGAGGTTGTCGCTGATGTTGATGTTGTTGAAGCTGATGCCCGCCGCGAGCTCGTTGCTGTTGTTGGTACTGCGGCGGGCCTCTCCAGTTTACCTGTTTCTTCTGAGTTCCTAGTTTTACTGTTTTCTTTTCTGTGGTCTTAATCAGGGAGCCTGCTTTTTGGACAGCTTGCGCGGTCCTAATTTTTTCAGCACAGTCTTTTCCGAATAATGTGTCATCTGGTGTTGCTGTCTTTACAGCATCTTGTACCACCTTATTGACGCCAGCCAAAGCAAAAAATCTTCTTGAAGAGGAGTCCTGATAATAAATTTCAGCAGCTAATTTTGCTGCATCACTTATTTCTTCAACAAGGACTTTACTGTTTATATTACCCATCAGTACCTTGCTTAACGACTTTCCTAAACAAGTCATAAGTTTTCCAGTTAGGTTTTGTCTATAGCAGATCCTTTTATCCCTTTTGAGGGTTAGATCTGACAGGGAGGCTGATATCTCAGCATTCATTGAAGGAGCCACTGCCCTTGGGAAATTGATAGGCGTAGGGTATTTTTTGACAATAGCCTCTCGAGGTTCTTTACCAAGACCTGTTTGCGTGATCCTCGTCCAACGGAGTGCTAGTTCGGGTCTGATAGCTTCTCCAACCTCTGTTATGTCTTCGCCTTCAGTTCCCAGGGCTTGTAGGAGCTCATCAGGTAGATTGTCCTCTGAAAAGTTGAACAAAAAGATATAGACATGTCTATCCGCTTAGTGATAGCGCTAAGTCAATAGTATTCCAGTGTGGAAATGAATTTATTGGCATTGTCTACCCGCAGTGTGATAGCGCTTGCCATATATTTTACACAGTGTCCACCCGCATGTGGTGGCGCTTATGTGTTCATAACATGTTATCCCTCTATTGGGATCACCCAGGCGTTTGAAGAAGTGACATCGTAGGTTTACCTACATAGTTAAAATTCGGATAGGTATTTAAACACAATTCATGTTTTACAGACCTGTGTTCAGTTCTTGTTCTAAATCGTTTTGAGCAGGTATATTATGCGCAGGCGGCGACGGTGGTTCAGTCGGTTGAGTAACCACAGGCAGTAGTGTAGGTGGAAAAGGTGATTGAGGCCGCGACGGCGGTGAACATGGCGGCGATGATACTTCTGAGTCCACTTCGACGGGTAACTTTTCCAGTTTCCTTTCCAGTTTTCTTATCTTTCTCTTTATGTGATCCGCGTCTTTATTCTTTCGTTTTCCCATTTTCTTCAAAAGCACGGTCTTATTCAATTTATTCGGAGACAAATTAACAATGACCGCGAAAAAAACCGATGTCAGAAAAGAAAAATTTTAAAATTGAACGAGTTTTAGTCAATGGCAATGACAACCGGAAATAGCCTTTTGATTGACATAAAAGAAAAAAGACAAATAAAATTGTTTTTGGTATCCTCTAATACTAGGAATTCTTCATAGAATTCGTGAACAAATTAGGTCTTACCTTGATGATGCTTCGTCATAATGATCATTCTTCATATTTTCAGTAACTACATACCTTTTTCCTTGTTACACAAAACCAAATGTCAACAAAACTCACCTACCGGCGGCGCCGGCGCGCCGGTATGTACCTGAGTTCACTGCACTTGTTTTTTCACTAACTGATGCACTACACACATCATTTATCATAAATATAATCATGGTAATCGGTTTTAGTACGACTTTATTCATTAATAAATAAGAAAATTTAATAATATTTGTATTTTGTTGAGAGAACGTAGTGACAGCGCTAAGCACAAAAACACGTAATGACAGTACAGTGTTGCCCGATGAGAGAACACTTTTTTATATTTTTTTTTTTAGCTTTGTAATAATTGTGACCGCGCTGGTACAATCCCACGCTACTACACGTTAATATGTCTCGGAGAAGGAGTAAGTATAATTTATTGACATCTCAGGTTAGAAACACGTTGAAAAAAAAATTAGAAGAATTTCAAGATCGTGACAGTGGCTGGACATTTTTAAACAGTTCGCATTTGGAAGTTAATGTTAACAAATATCAACCTTTACGCGGCTCAAGCTTTATCGAGTTGCCAACCGCAGTTAAATCAAAAAAAGCATGTATTAATATTCGCAATAAAGATAATTATTGCTTTTTATGGTCAGTTGTTGCTGCTTTATATCCAGCAAAAACTCATCCTGAAAGAGTATCGTCTTACCCCAATTTTCAAAGTGTGTTAAACACAAAAGACATTCAATTTCCATTGAGTTTCTCAGATATTGCTCGATTCGAATTAAATAATCCTGAAATTTGTATATATATTTATGGCTTAAAAAATAATACCGTGACTGGACCGCTTTATAAACCAAAATTTTTGAAGGAAAAAGTGATTCATTTACTTTACTTAGAAAAAGATGATTTATCACATTATTGTCTCATTACGGATTTACCGCGTCTTGTTAAAAATCAAATAACAAAGCACCACAGTAAATTATACTTTAGTGATGTTTGTTTAATGTTCTTTGATAGTTGTGATAATCTTACTTCACACAGTTGTGGAGGAGTTGCTACTGAACTACCGCCAAAAGGCTCTTTCATTCAGTTTGAACACTATGGCAGAAAGCAATTTGTACCATTTGTTATATACGCCGATTTTGAAACAATGCTAGAGCGGTACGACTCCTGCGACCCAGACCCAACTCAGGCGAGCACCGTTACGAGACAGCGACATGTGCCCATCGCTTTCGCTTATCATATTACGTGCACTCTAGATGAAACCTATAATCGTTATGTCTCGTATCGTGGTTCGGATTGTGTTTCAAAATTTGTGAAGTCTATTTATAAAGATACCAAAAAAGTTTATAGAATTTTAAATAATACCGTTCCCATGATTTACACGAATGAGAATGCTCTCGACTTTGAAAACTCTGATACATGTCATATTTGTGAGAATTTCTTGTTAGGTGATAGGGTACGCGATCATTGTCATTTGACTGGTAAATATCGTGGCGCAGCTCACAGTTACTGTAACCTGCAATATAAAATACCTAAGTTTCTACCTGTATTTTTTCATAACTTATCGGGTTATGATTGCCATCTTTTCATAAAAGAATTAGGTAACGCTCCGGGATCTATTAAAGTCATACCTAAAACAAAAGAAAATTATATTTCTTTCACGAAGTATATTCCGATTTCCGATAATGAAAGCATACAGGTACGATTTGTAGATTCATTCAAGTTTTTAGGAACTAGCTTAGAAAAGTTAGCAAACACAATGAAAAAACAAGACTTCAAGCAATTAAAATCTTATTTTCCTGAAAAAACACAATTTGATCTACTTACCCGTAAAGGAGTGTATCCATACGATTACATGTCGCAATGGAAACATTACGAAGATATATGTTTACCATCTAAAAATCTTTTTCATAACTCCTTGACTAATGAATCAATTAGCGATGAAGACTATAAACACGCTCAGACCATTTGGTCAGTATTTAATATTCAAAATATGGGTATGTACACAGATTTATATCTTAAAACTGACGTTCTTTTGCTAACAGACGTGTTTGAAAGTTTTCGAAAAACTTGTAAACAATACTATAATCTCGATCCTGCGTTTTATCTTACAGCACCAAGTCTATCATTCGATGCAATGCTTTTGAAAACTAGAATTAAATTAGAATTGATAAGTGATGTTCAAATTTTTAGAATGATACAAGAAGGTATTCGTGGAGGTGTTTGTATGTGTTCCAAAAGACATGTCAAAGCCAATCATAAATACTTGGATTCTTACGACTCGTCTCTGCCGAATTCATTTATTATTTATTTAGATTGCAACAATTTATATGGTTATAGCATGTGTCAATATTTGCCTTATTCGGATTTTAGATTCATGAGTAGACAGGAAATAGATGATTTGCAATTGAGCTTAACAGATATAAGCGATACCGCGGAAAACGGCTATATTCTTGAAGTTGATTTATTATATCCTAAAACATTGCACGATGAACATAACGACTTTCCATTTTGTCCAGAAAAATTTGTTGCACCGGGTGGTAAGAATAAAAAATTAATACCGAATTTGTATGACAAATACCACTACGTTATTCATTACGTTCATTTAAAAAAATGTTTACAACATGGATTGGTGTTACGAAGGATTCACCGTGCAATTGTTTTTAAGCAAAGCTGTTTTTTAAAACAGTACATCGATCTTAACACTCAACTACGACAAAAAGCAGAATCAACGTTTGAGCAAGATTTTTTCAAATTATTAAATAATAGTATTTTTGGAAAGACTCTGGAAAATGTTGAACAAAGAGTAGATGTAAAATTAGTTAACAAATGGTGCGATTCAAACAATAAAACGAATAAGACTATTTGTGCTGAGAAATTGATAGCCAGTCCATATTTTCATAGCGCTTCTGTGTTTTCTGATGATCTAGTAGCAATACAAATGAAGCCTTCGCGTGTTATACTTAATAAACCAATATATATAGGGTTCACAGTATTAGAATTATCTAAGACCCATATGTACGATTTTCACTACTCTGTCATGAAACCTTTTTATGGTAAGCGAATTGAATTGTGCTATACTGACACAGATAGCTTAATTTATGATGTACAGAGTAATAACGTTTATAAAGATTTCAAGCTCAATTTTTTAAAATATTTTGATACCTCTAATTATGACATAAACAATGAATTTCACTTGCCCATTAATAATAAGAAGATCCCAGGACTGTTTAAGGACGAAATGGGTGGTAAAGTTATTAAAGAATTCGTAGGACTGCGCTCAAAGCTTTATTGTATTAAAACCTTAAAAAAAAAACAATTAAAAAAGCCAAAGGTATAAAAAAATGTGTAACGAAATATTTAAACATGATTGATTATAAAAATGTTTTGTACAATTGCAATGTCATTCGTAAAAAAAATGTAATGTTTAGGTCAATAAAACATGAAATATTCACTCAGAACGTAAATAAAATAGCACTTTCAAGCAATGATGATAAACGGTTGCTATCATTTGATAAAGTATCTTCTTTAGCTTGGGGTAATGCAAATATATTTATGTAATGTATTACCATACTTAAAAATGTAATTAGGAACCTACAATAGTGACATTTCTATCAAGTAAAAATTGATTGTAAAACATCCTAAATGGAAAGTCAGATAATTTTATAACGTACCTACTATGTTACTTACTAATTTAAAAAGTTTGTTAATATTTAAATATGAAATATAATATTGTCCTGTAATTTAATTCAAATAGTATCGTCTGAAGTTACTTTTGAACCCAGCTATAATATTATAGGTGGTATTATATCTATGTAATTCTAAAATGTATGTATTCTTGGTGTCCATTGTAATTGTTGTTTTTATCTGTATGTACCTACTAAATATATACTTAAATAAATAATATTTTATGATTTTATCTCTGTTTCATTCCCATTCCTGATTGATGACAAAGCATACAGGGCTTACACCATGTTGTGCACGAGGATACAGGTTCCAACTGGATAAAACATGCAATGTTCATTTTTGATGACATAGCACTCATGGCTCGAAGTTCACACGCGCGGTGTAGAATATGACACCGAACAGGTGCTCGTGCACGAGCTCGAACGTGTTGAAACTTGAAATTGAATCACAGCGCTTTAAGGCTTTATGGAGTCTCATTACATATTAACCACGTTCCACAGTCGTATTATTGTGTAGAACATTCATCATTAGACAGTTAGCCGGAGCGGTCATATCACGTCGAATAAGAACGAAACGAATTGTAAGTATTGTAGAACTACCCATATATTTATAACGTTAATTCATCATGTTTTTATGTAATTATAATTAATTATTATTTCGGTTGTTTCAGATCATTGATAATGTGTGATTCTCCCGATATTATCGACTTCTCGCAATACGCGCAAGGTTTTCCGACCCCGAGTTTAAGCTGGCATATCCCAGAACAACAAAGACCTGTTCACAAGGAGCCTAGAGCAAGACAAGACTGCGGACCTGTCAACAAGAAGCCTAGAACAAGACGAGAGTGTGTAAAACAGAAGTCGGCTCTGCCTACCTGTCAATCATTCGTCATAAACAATGAGAAGAAAAAAGGATTACGACTGATCCAGGTACAAGTGTTGGACATCAGTGAACAACAAGAATCTGCAAGTGACAATGATGATGTGGTAATTTTAAGTGCGCAGTATATAGTGACTGAATCGGTGGACCATGTTATGGAGGAAACGCAATCGTTAATTAATAAAATATCAAAAAAACTTTGTGGGGACAGTTGTTATTACTGATGAACTATTAACTGGTGTCATTATTTTGTAAGTATCTACTATATTGTTTAAGTTTTATAGTAATAAGCAATAATAAATTATGTAAGTAATATTATAGTTATCAGACTATATTATTATTAGGTATATATAACATTTATTTGCTTTCTTATTGTTTAGTGTTTAAACATTTGTGGTTTTTATGTTGTGTAAGTTTTGAATGTATACATTTTTAAAATTACAAATATGTAAGTTTTATTATAATTAACTTCTGTATTTTATCCTGTACATACCAAGTCTAAAAAAATATAATAAAGTTAAATAAATATAAAAAGGAAAAATATGTAATGTAGATTTCTTTGATTAATCTAGTTGGGCTACTGTTCAATCATCACAAGTTTTTTAAGTATGTAGGTAACATTAAATAAACTATGTGGGGACAGCTATTATTATTATTATTATTGGGTAGGTAGTTATAATTAGTTTGTAATAATTGTAAATAATGTAAAAGTAAATAAATATAAAATGAAAAAATATGTACTTAATGTAGATTTCTTTGATTAATCTAGTTGGGCTACTGTTCAGTCATCACAAGTTTTTTAAGTTAAGTATGTAAGGTAACATTAAATAAACTATGTGGGGACAGCTATTATTATTATTATTATTGTGTAGGTAGTTATAATTAATTTGTAATAATTGTAAATAATGTAAAAAGTAAATAAAAATATTTTGTAGTTTAAATTATGTTTTATTTTGTATTACTTATAAATACTCGAACTTTAAATTAGCTCTAGTGTAATGATATAAATATAGGTTATTTGCTTTCAGAATGTTTTATTAGAATAATTCGTTTAGAATACCGTAAGTACCTATATTTGAAATAAAATTTAGAAGGATTATCATTTTGCTGCAGCTAATTTAATGTTTGTTATATGGGTCTGATTATATTAAATAAAACACTCTTGAGTACATAGACATTTTTAATTAACTGTTCAACACAATAATAATTAAATAAATAAATTAAATACAGACATATTATTATCAAAATACCATTTTCTAATACACACAGCATTATTCAATGCACAATTAAATTTATGGTTCACACAATTAAAATCAGTTTTATTTTTACAGAACTTTTTTTTTAATGTCGCAAAATTAGGACATCCCTTCTCACCTATGTCAATCACTTCACAGTTTGCACATAACTCTTTAATCCACGTAATCTTTTCCAAACCCTTTGTCATAATTTTTTTATTTTCTAAATATGGTAAAATAACACGTTTAAACTCTTTGTAGTCTATGTAGCCTTCACTCCAGTAAATTCCTCGATTTCTTTCTAACCATCTCACCTGCTTTTTTTCTTCTAGTGTTAGGTAATGGAATGAATATGGTGGTTTCACCAAGAACGTCTGTGTATGATCATGACTCGCAATGGCCAATTCTTTAACAATAAAATGATTTAAAGAATCTTTAAATCCTTGGAGTTCCACTATAAGGGTGTCCGACTTCATGATATCTTCTTAACAATGTTACTTAATGGTTTGTATTCAACAATGCAATCGTTCAGAATGAGACAATATGCTGAAGTTTGATCTGGTATCTCCGAATCACTTTCAATTTCTACTCTCACGTCCACAACTGGCCCTGTCTTTAGATTATCCGCTTGTCTAGAGCAATCAATGACAAACAGCGGTGCTAAATCTCTAAACTGTTTTTCGCTTAATATGGGTTCCGGTCGACGTCCGTAATACGACTGTTGAAATCTGGTGTATTGCTCGTATAATAAACCGATTTTGTTATTAGCAAAACTCGTATTTAGGTTTTCATACGGAAAATAAGTTGAATTGAGATACACTCTAACGTCTCGAACATGACAGTGATCGAATTGAGACATGTCCGAACTTGCATTGCTTTTCCTATTTGTTTGTAACCCGATAATAATGTACCTTGGTTTTTCTATTTGAGATGAAGTTTTGATTGACCAGGTATGTTTTGTAGTTTTAGGTAAAGCTGGATATTTGTACAGATCCCAATTTCTGTATACCATTTGAAGTGATCTATCTTTTTCTAATAGTTTTAACAAAGTTATTTTTTCTTTGTCTGATACTTTAACATGCGGTACGCGCCATATAATTTTGTTGATCTGAACGTCGTCCACTATTTCGCCGGTGTTAAGTTTTACAGCGTTCAAATTAGTATTACTTCGTAACAATATCAGTTCATGTCTGCTATTTATCACAACTTTTTTATAATCTTCAGCAAACCCGAGGATGTTACGTAGTGGAATAGAAACAGAAAATTTTCCACCATTAATATTTTTTATACCGTCGATATTCCAGCCCCAAGCATTAGACATTTTTGATTCACTTTCATTCATTGATATTAATGATTTCATGGTTGTAGTTATACCTGCATTTTTTATTTTATCAATCTCCACTCCATTTAACTCATACCTAATATCTTGAAACAAGTACAGTAGACCATTGTTTGTGAAATTGATACTAGTAGCTTTGTCTTTCGTATCTTTTTTGTTTACGATAACAGTGCCTTCTAAATAGAGTGTGCTAGCTGAAGGAAGTATGTACAAATCCTGTTGGTTGATGGGAATGCGGATTTCATCGTTCCTGTTGAAACTCGTTACGTACGGCTTGTAGGAATGAAATTCGATTCCTTCTATAGTATTATCGTAAGTTGGAGCGGATAAAACGTCTAAGATATTCATTTTAACAATCCGATCGCTCTAAGGAACGCTTTATTGTCTTTAGTTAATTTTATTATCTTCTTAGAGAAAGGTCTTCTTCGATAGGTAGCTCGGGCAGAACTGATATTCTTTACTTGGTGAAACACATTTTTATTGTAGTCAATCATCTTTTTCTTCTAAGATGCAGATATACCTGCACTTTTTCACCACGTAAATTGATTAATCGTTTGTTTATATCTAACAGTCTGATATGTATGCAGCTTATGTTGTTTTGATTGATTGGAAAGTATATTGCGTTCTTCGGGATTTCTATGATCCTGTATCCTGGCGGCACATTAAGTGCAAATTCGTGAATAATATGACTTGGTTCACCGTTCACAAATGAACCGCTTACAATATCACATTCAATCCTGACTACGGTCGTAGGTAGAATGTTGACTGGAGACTGTGACACATGCCATTTATTTGCTGTTAAAATTTGTTTGTTAAACCCTAATAGTCTTCTAAAAGAGTCTCCTTTGATAAAATTAATGTCTTTTGTACAGAATATTGTAGTTTTTAAAGTATTATTATTGCACCGTAGTTTGATCGCTGCATCTTTTATTTCAGATTTTAAATAATCGCTAATATCTTGTAATTCATAAGTACCTTCCGGTACTTCAATAACTTCATTAATGCCATAATAGAACTTATTATTACTTTTGTCAATGTTTGGAATAGAATTAAATGTTGAAAAGTGCAATAAAGCACACTCATACTCTCCGTCTAGTTGTAAAGTATTAGGATAGTATGTAGTTAACACTGACGAGTCTCCAGTTATCGACAAAGTGAGTGACATCTTGCAAATGATTGATATAAAAGAAAAGCATTTATTTTATAATACATTTTTATTCCAAAAAGTCAACAAATAATTTAAACATAAATGACCACAATTGACTGCGTTTAATTTTTGATATCCTGTGTAGTTATATAACACATCACAATTTTTGAAATATTGCATCAATTCCATTGGAGGTTTTAAATTTCCATAGCTATCAAAGTATTCACAGTGATTGTATACTTTAGCATAAGCTACCCAATGCGTTCCTTCGTTCTTAGAATCGTCTAAGTTAACGATACCACATTCAATGTCTTTCGGCTTTGAAGGTAGTCGATCCTTCATGTAGACCCCCCGAAAATATGGAATGTGTCTTGAATACTTTCGGATGTCTACATCAGTTAGAGGGCGATTGGGTAGCATATTTTTCAGTTTTTTGAAGATGTTATAAACAATCCTTTACCACTTTTATACGGTCTAATGTATAAACCCTTACCCAACACTAAAGCCTCCATAGCTTTATTATGTCGCTCTGTTTCTTGCAAATTTTGTTTGCTTGCTTTGTAATCATTAACGGTTTTTGCAATGCCAGCTGCACCACCAGCTAAAGTTCCTAAAGCCGATAAACCAGCGAAAATTGGAATTAAAGGTAGAACTCCTCCAGTCTTTGGTATGGGTATTACTCGGGGTACTCGAATTCGATGGTGAATGTTTGGAAATAACTTTTTTGCGGTTAAGTAAGCTGCTTTTATTAAAGTCTTATTATCTTTGTGTTTGAGTTTCTTAATTTTTGATTTTATTTTCGAAACTAAGCTTTTAAATGTTTTAATGCCTGATCCAGACTTTAGTTTCGCTTTCATAACTTTGCTTACCAACCAGGAGCTTAATTTTTCACCTTTCCCCGCATCTTTTGATTTAAGTCTTTGTTTAGCCATATCAAGTAGTTGTAAATCAGCTTTGTGACGATTTGATACGTCTGTATGGTTTGTATATGCAATGTCGTGTTGCAAGCAAGCTTCGTCTAGCTTATTTACACCTCGATCACCTCGCGCTAAGCGTTTATGAAGTTTGGTTCCTGGTCCACAATAATTGTATCCTGGCAAATGCACTTCGAATGGTAGATTATTAATTATGTTGTTAACTAGTCCACCCCCTTGCATTACTCAAATTAGAATGATATGATTTTGAATGAAAATGGTTTTATAATAGTTAGTTCATTAATGCAGCTTTTTCAATCCAACTGTTTTCTGCACTGCTTAGACCTAACCATTTAACATACAATTTATTTCCTTTCTTTTTCAAAACCTTTTCTATCAAATACACATCAGGATAATTAGATCTTTGCAGTTCTTGTTCGTAAAAAGCTCCTAATATGTTTTGGTTTCGTTGATCTTCTATGTGATATGTCACTGGTAAGGTTTTATGTATCTTTTTTATAATAAATAATTCAGTTGACCAATTAGGAGTGTAACCTTTCTCAAAATTATGTTTGTATTTACTTATACGAACACAATCACCAAATTTGAATTTAGGCTTCCACTGAACCAAATCATGTTTGTTTATTTTTTCTATATTTTCTTTGATAACTTGTTCATTACATTTATTCACATCAACCGGTTTAAATTGAATAGTACGATGTTTGGTGTTGTTATATCTCTTCAATGTGTCTTCCAATGGTAGACCTAGCCACTTATAGTTTCCATTGAGACTAAAATATTTATATAATTTATTTTTTAAAGTTCTTATCAGTCTCTCTACAATTGATGCTTTTTTAGTAGAAAACGATGAGTAATGGTTAATGTTGTGCTTTTTCATAAGCGTTTGAAAAGTGATGTTATAAAATTCGGTTCCCATATCAGTTTGTAAATTAACAGGATCATTACAACTACTAAGCAGTATATGTTCGAATGCACGAGTAACATCAAATTTATTTTTCGATTTTAACGGTTCAGCCCAGGCATACTTTGAGAAACAGTCAATCACCACAAGGATGAAATTATAACCTTTGTTATATTTCCTCAGGTTTTGCATGTCCATCAAGTCTGCTTGCCATAAGTCATGGATTCCTTTCAGAATAACAGAACGACGAGGGAAATTTCTTCGTGTTGCTTTGTGTATTTCATTTACAATTTGCTGTTTTACCATTATGGAGTTTTCTGAAGTAATTTATCTACCTCTGCTTTAGTATAAAACTTATCTTGCAAATGAGTTGAAACCTCAGGTATCTTTGCTTTTAAAGTAGCTTGAACTGTACCCTTTGCATCTTTTATGATTTGAGTACGCAATGTACCAATCAGATTATTAAATTCTTTAAACATATTAGCATTCAACCGATCTACATAATCCTTATTCACAGCCAGATTATTTAATTCTTTTAACGTGTTAGCATTCATTCGATCTACATAATCCTTGTTAACAGCATCGTTTGCTTCTATTGGAGATGTAATTCCTGTCAGTCTTGATGTTTTAAAATCAAAATCTCCGTTTTCTGATTTTAACAATGCATTTTCATTAAAATCAAATAACTCTGATAAACGCATTCTTTTGTGAATGTAGTGTCCGAATTTATCTACGTTCATGTTTAAGGTGTATTTTATCGAGAGGCTGATGACAAAATAAACATATTTTCAAACATTTATTTATTTATAATCTTACATTCACGCAATTCTTCAATTATAGATATAATTTCATTATCTAATCCTGTGTTGCCAGCATCTCTAGATGCAATTAATAATTTCAACCTTTCCACTAGTTCATTAGGATTATCCCAGTACACTAAATCTACGTCTTTTCTCCACTTTTTTAGTAACGGTAGACCCTTTCCCTGAACTGTATTCTTCAGTTTAAAAAGAGGTTTAATAACTTGTAAATATTTTTGTCCTTTATTACTTTTTATTGGCTTACTGGGCTCAAAGTCTCGACGATGTGCATTTGTATCAAGTAGCATCAACTTATAATTTTGCATATCACTATCTGTAACCAAGCTTAAGTCTACATCTTTCTTAAGCAACAACTGTTTTAATCCAGGTGTATTTCGGTATTTACGTCCAGCCACGGTGATGTATTGATCGTTGAGCGTTATGCAAGCAGAACCTAAAAGCAGTTTCCCGCGGTCTGCTCTAACTCCAAATGGAATATCTACCAATGCTTCTGAAGACACTGACCAGGATGACGTATCATAATCTTGGTTACTTTCAACTACTGATTCATAAGAAGAGTCACTGTTGATATCGGATTCATATTTGTCTTCACCGTCATTATTATCATTACTTCCTGCGCAATCAGTTCTTTGTTTCTGCAATTTTTCGTTAACAAACGGAACATCAGCAAAATCATCACTAACACGCAGGAGAGGACTTTGCTTACTAGCATTAGCAATTATGTTGAGAGGTTCTGTTACAGGTTTGAAAACAGATTCCAGTGCTTGTTTATTGTTAATCTCAGTATCTCTCATTTTTCGTACTTTTATCTTTACTGCTTCTGCTGCATCAACAATTTGACGTTTCAATGTTTTTTCCATATTGGTAAAACAGGTTGTAATTGATTAAACGTCGTACAGAGAATAATAATGTCAGACAGGTTATAGCCTTATATAGGTATAAAGTCATGTTCTTAATCAAAGACTACAAACGTGTCAAATTTACTTCTATAACATCCTTTGTTTTTGGAACAATCTTTATTAATTACAACATAATTGAAAGGTATACTCCATATTTTTGAACACATTTCCCGAAATTCAATCCATGTCATGTCAGTGTTGACGTGTTCTTCATACACATGTCTCATATTTCTTTCATCTTGTTTAAAAAGTACGATTAGATTTACGTTGTCTCTTACTAACTGCTTAGGGATTTTACTATACGTCTGATTTAGATAAAAACAATCGATGAACTTGTGTCTCCCCATAGCAAAATAATCACGCATACTATTTTGATTTTCACAAGCAACATCATCAAATACGATTACAGAATTTGGTTTTGCGGTCTGAACTTGTTCATTTTCGTGATATTTCTGAAATGAAATGCCTGGTACACGTTGCAAGACTTTTTCTAAAAACACGTACTTAGGTTGTTGCAAGGTTTTAGAATAAACATAAACATTTTGAAATCTTAAACCATTCTCATGTATAAGAAGACCAATTAATAAATTAGTTTTTCCGCAATTCGATGGCCCACAAATAATACATCGTACCGATTTAGGTAATAATTCTCCATGACGAAAACCAGTCTCCTGAGAATTAACATAAAGTTTGTTTACATGTAACGATTGTGGTTGTTTTACAAATTTCATGATGACTGCTTGAAACGGTTAAATTAATAATGAGTCAATTGTTGTTTTACATTAACCTTTATAACTCATAATCGCTAACTGGAATGAATGTACGAGCAACCTGACCATGGACGTCTTTCAATATAAAATAGTGAGTGTTATGGTAAAATAAGGAAAAGGTAATATTGAGTTTTAGAACTAAAATAGTGGAAAAGACGTTGAACCATAACATTTCATTTATATTATTGGGCATTCTACTTCACCGAGAGTGACGAGGCGAACGGAGTGAGCCGAAGGAACGAAGGTGGAGTAGGATGCCCAATAATATCCTACTGCTATTAATAGGATTATGATAACCTAGAGATATGTAGCTTCTTGGCCAGCTAGACTTAATTAAAACCAAAATAAGAAACAAAAATATTTTTTTGTGTAAATATAGTGGTTGCGCGTCATTAAATGAAAAGAAGTAATAATTGCCCAGGGCAGAATCGTGCGTTGCCCTGGGCAAATACCTGAATAAAGAAATATCGTAAAACGATGTCATAATCATATGGGAGTTGTTCAATAATGACCACCATTTCTGTGTACTTTAATTTTACTGATAGGTAATGTATGTTAAGTTGTTTTATCATTTTTGGACAAAAAACTGTTCGTAAAATGTAGAGATATGATAGACCAAAATAAAATTTGTATTTTTATTAAAATAATTTTAGGTTATTTTATTGACTCCGACGAAGTGTCCTTTAGTTTAAAAATTTTTCGTTAGTCATTTAATTACGCTGTGTAAATAATATATTTATCTTAAAAATTATAATTTATGAAGTTTTAAATATTACTTGACAGTTAAGCTAGAACCATTTAGGTTTTTCTTATATAATTTTGTAATAAATACCCTCTGCGATCGCCAACCTGCCTGCCAAGCGTGGCTATTATGGCAGATCCCCTTAAATTGGGGGAGACGTATTTCTGGGTTGCAGTGGTCGTCATTCGACTGAAATGATGATGGTGATGAATAATTACCCCATCCATCAAAATTAAGAAATGTTCTTCGTGTCAGTGGTTAGGTTCAATGTTGCAATAACATAAAATATTTTCGTTCGTATTTTTCGTGGAGTAAAAATTCTAACACCCCCCACCCCATGGTTTTTTTTACAGTTTCAATAAAAAGTGCTAATGTCTAAATTAACGTGTTATCCAGAAGATTTTGTGAATTGTTTTCGTCAGAATATCTTTTGTCAACCAAGTGGAATCGTACGTTTTCTACGTATTTGCATCAAAACTAACACGATTATAAATTTTTCAGGTTTGACTGAAGTCATATTTTGATTAATCTCTTATGTTTATCTTAAACTTGACGTATCTAATCATTCTTTTTGTTACAGGTATGTAATCAAACCGGAGTTTAATAGCAGAATGGTAATGAGTAGGTAAGTGTTCAATAAAACTCTAAATTACAATATTATTCCGGAAGTAATTATGTTAATCAAAAAACAATTAATTGTCTGTGGTAAGTGCCGTTCCTTTGAAAGTTTCGTAACGAGAACTTTATCAACTGCAACCTGGAGTTGCTTCTATTAAATTGACTTTGTGTTTGAGTTTCTGCTGAGGGGTAATTAATGACGGAGCACAACAAACACATCTTATAGTTAACAAAACTGTGAAATTATTTTGATGAGAAGTTTCACCCGTTGAATGCCGCTAATTACAGACACAATTAAAAACCATTGTTTCTCTACCAAATGTGGTATCTCAGGGACTTAGAGGTTAAGGTACTTTACGTTGAAATAGAAAAATTAGAACTGGATATCTTGCTTTCCGTATTTTCGAACACTAAATGATATGATTGATGATACTCAATTAATAAACTTGATACAGATATCTACTTGCAGTAGTAAACATACCTCAAACTTAGATAATTTCCTCGCTACTGGTAATGCAAAATGTGAGAGGACTTAAGGCGTCACTTCGGTGATGTCATTTTTTTTTTGTTAAATCTTTTAATCAATATTAAAGAATTCCTAGTTATCTGTGGAGAGAAACGATTTGTTGCGTTAAAAAATATAGCAATGAAAACTAAGAAGGAACTCAAACTCTGGATCTGACTCACTTTACAACGCGAAATCCTTGTAATGTACTTTAGAAACTGTATTTCCAAATTGTCAACACAATTAGGTTTGTTTATATTCCGGTGGTAGTCGAAACAAGAGAGCGAACGTTATCTGAAATGTGAAGATATTCTATTTCAAATCCACGAAATTAGCTGAAAGTAACAATTTAGATAAATGCTCTTTGTAAAAGATACAGCTCTGTTTTAATGTATTGTTAGAAATTTTGTAGACTTTAACGTATCATACGGAATATTACTGACTGTTTTATTCATTTTCGCGACCAATGCAAATGGAAATACCATACATGACTTCAATTTTTTTGCAAGAACACTATAAAATAAGGGCGGAGAAGTTAGACTATATCGCCAAAACAATTTCAAAATGAGCCTTTGATATAAGGGATATAAGTACACATTTTAACAAAAAAATCGTACCCAAACGGACTATTAAGGGAAGTAAGGACATCATGGAATAAACGGGTTCTCATTATAATATATTACGAAATCGCAAATGGATCACTAAATTGACACCTGAAATGAATGTTCCTGTTTGAGTGCAAAATAAGGAAAGTCTCTGTACAGTCAACATCATGGTTTCAGCATGCCACAAGTTATGCACGAGTTGAGGCCGAGCTTCTGTCGTTTATTTATTTCTTGGTTCCATATGAAAAATGTTTTATGGCTTGTTCATTTTCACAAAGCCAGCAATTTATCAATGTAAAATATAGGTAGTATGTAGCTTGCAATCGATTATACACCTTTGTGATATATAATGAAAATATTTGAATAAAACTTCCTTTAATCCCAGAAGTGGGCAGAGTTCATGGGTCTACATATTTTTATGACTGGCTTGCGCGGGCGTAGCTTTGTACATAGCAAAACAGGAGAAAGCTTTCGATGGATTGACTCCTAAAATATTCAATGCATTTTATAAATAGCCATGTAGCAATTATAGGTGTATGACTTTGGAAATATCACGGAAATAAATCGCAGCATCTTTGCATAACGACTTCTGAAACGTCTTCCTATCAAAGTTACTCCAGAATTGGCCAAGATTTGTTGTAAATTTCCTTCAATCGGGTACTAATTAAATTAGCCAGGAACGAGACCACAGCACTAGTCATAGCTTCGATCCGTAACGGAATCTATACTTAATATTATAAAGCTGAAGAGTTTGTTTGTTTGTTTGATTGAACGCGCTAATCTCAGGAACTACTGGTCCGAATTGAAAAATTCTTTTTGTGTTGGGTAGCCTATTTATCGAGAAAAGTTACAAACTATATAACATCACGCTAGAACTAAGAGGAGCGGAGCATTACTGAATGAAAAATGTTGGAAAAACGGGGAAAATCGCACCGGTAGGCGATTCGACGCGACGCGGCGACGGGAAGGGTCGGGGGAAAAAGAAATTTAACGCGGATGAAGTCGCGGGCAGAAGCTAGTCATAGCTTCGATCCGTAACGGAATGTAATCATATGATTCATGTCATTCAAAGGTGACACTGCAAGGTTTTCTACTATTTTTCTGTCACATTTTCAGTGAAAACCTATTGATATTTGGCAATAAAAGGGATTCTTTTGACATCTGGCTATTTAAATAAAGCTCTGGAAAAAGCTAGCACACCCAAGATCGTAATAGTTTCCCACACCAAAACACAGAAAGTTTATATGAAATGACTTCTATTACGGAACAAAGCGAATCCTTGTCTCAAAAGACGCGCTACCCGACATTATGTGAGCATTTTAACTACGATGACAATGTAATTAAACTTAATAGCAGCTTTAGTTTAACAGGCTTGTATTAACAACATTTCGTTGAAGTTTTTTTGATTGGAGGGTACAATAAATTACTCACATAATGTTAGAGTCGAACTCCGCGAATTTTAGTTATTTGATCAATGATGAGCAAAATAGCTACTTACCGGAACATCTTCAAAATTCCACAGCATTCAACATATAGAGCGGATATAAGCTGGCACTGCTCTATACATATTTAGGTCTCATAACTCAGATCGTTTGTGTGGTCTGAATATCAAATTACCTTATCCAATATCATCCTATGTCTGATATTAGCTAAGTTTCTCGCGCTCGCGAGGCACGAGAGCTATATGACACATTTGTCACACCAGACGCTTATTTAATCTTCATGTGATTTATGGAATTATAATTATAACATGATACTTTAGTTTAAACCGTATTCGTACGGACTAAGGTTGGAATTGATATTGAAGTTCTTATTAATTATAACCAAGCGCCGCTTCTCAGACTTAATTAGTGACGATCTCGAGTCTCGATATCGAGTTGAATAAATCAAAACCATTATTAGCATCGTGGATATTGCTTTTCATCCATCTCTTACAAACTCTCACTGTTAGCATGTAGCCAGAAATCGATGCAGATTTATTATAGTTGACTTATTTACTATACACGTAAAATTAGTATCTATAACAAAGTGTTTTTTTAACACCATGGTTTCATTATTAAACCACACAAAAGCGTCAGTGTATTGTGTTATGATTTTTAAAAGCATTTTTATAAATAAAGTTATTCAACAAAGTGAAAATTAACTTTAGCGATGGTATTTGTAATAATGAAATTCCTTTTCATGGTGTTTCTTTCCAAACTCGTATAATTTACACAATTTATAGCATGTTTTGTATATAGGCAAACTGATTTTCGTGAAAACTTGTGTTCTCTTATCAACTTGCTTTTAATACCTATTCTCAGTAGTTCCTTAAGTATTTAATTATGTCCATAATTATTTGCCTAAAAATATTCACGGCTATCTGACACCTTCAAAATGTATAAAACTTATGAAACTTCATATGAAAATTAACTTTCCACAGCAGCTTCCGCAAATGAAAGCAAAATGTTAATCCTCATTTGCGTAAACCATTCGGTTATAATTAATACAAGTTTATATTCTGTATAAAGTTACGAGGCGAGTGCCCGAAAGTTGGGATTGACTATTGTAGTTCAATTCCTTAGTAAGATAACGAATTCTTCATGTTCAATTTTTTATTACATTATGGTTAATGAAGTTTTTAACTAACGTTTTATGGACCTTGGGATAAACAATTTTAGGAGAAGAAAAGGAGTACCGTGGTGGAGTATATACCTACATATACCATTACTATTGTAAAAGTTACGTAGAAGTATGGATTCTGATATGTGGGTGTATTTTGCTTAATAATGTATGTTAAGCTCAATACTCAACACAATGCTTACAGATGCCCACAGATGAAAGTAAATGTATCACTTTATACCTCAAGCGATGCTGTGTAATGTGAACGCTGAAATGTGATCGGGTTTACTGTAATATATTATACAGGTACGAACATTAGAATTATGCCTGCCTGCCTGCCCTTGATCACGATGACGCCTGATGGAAAGCGATGAATGAGGTCTTTAGTGTTGAAATGTGTGTTCTGTCAGTAATAGAGATTTTCGTGTTATATGTTTTCACGATCAGTGCTAAAACTTAAAGCGAGCATATATTGAGAGCGTTGAGTCGACGATGAAGTACCTGGGACTTGTCCTCGACAGCCGGTGGAACTTGGTCGAGCACTTCCAACGTTTGGCTCCCAAACTGGAGCGGGCTGGGGCTGCCTTAAAGCGGCTCCTGCCCAATCTGGGGGATCCAAATGCCTCCAGCCGGAGGCTCTACACGGGGATCGTGCGGTCTATGGTCCTCTACGGGGCACCGGTGTGGGCGCCCTCATTGAGGCTGCGCCCAGCGCGCCGGTTGAGTGCGGCCCAGAGGGTCATGGCCATCCGGTTAATCCGGGATACCGCACGGTCTCCTGCGAGGCGGCGAGCCTCCTTGCCGGAGTGCCGCCATGGGATCTGGAGGCAAAGGTCCTCGCCCACATGTGGGAGTGGCGCGAGGAGGCGAAACGCCGGGGCGAAACTCCGCTGCCGCGACAAATCGCGGCACGGCGGACAGAGCTCCGGTGTGATCTCATGGCGACATGGCGGGTAAGATTGTCGCAACCCAGCGCAAGGCATGCCACAATTGCGGCGGTAAGTCCCCTCTTTGAAAAGTGGATAGAGAGGCACCACGGCGTCCTCACCTTCCGCCTGACGCAGGTTCTCACCGGGCGGGCATGGGTGCTTCGGTGGGTTCCTGTTCAAGATAAAGCGGGAGGATGCGTCCGGTTGTTTCCATTACGGGGATCGTCTGGAGGACACGGTGGAGCATACGGTGGAGCATACGGTGAAGGTGTGCCCTGCCTGGGTGGAGCACCGCCGTGTCCTCGTGGAGGCGATCGGCGGCGGCGACCTCTCGCGTCCGGCCCTGGTGCGAGCCATGGTATGGAGCGAGAGTGAATGGGAAGCCGTCACCTCCTGCTGCGAAGCAGTAATGCTCGCGAAGGAGGAGGCGGGGCGCGTGAGGGAGTGGCAGTCACTGCGCCCTCACGTCCCTAGCCGCCGCAGGAGGAGACGCCCCGGGCGTCGGGAGTCGATAGCGGACTCCCGGCCACCGTAGGCGCGAGCTTGCGGGTGGCGAGCAATGGGTAGCTCGGCACCCAGTAAGAACCAGGCTCGGGTCGACGGCGCGTAGTGTTCCACGCGCGCCTCAAAGAGATGTCAGCAGCAGTGTAGGGGTCTACTAGGACCGATGCCTGCCGGGGTCGCGTGATTGTTCGAAAGAGATACCGTGACCCTGGCACATGGGCAATTGATGGAACATGGGTAGGTTTTAGCCAGTAAAAGTCTGACACGCCCTCCCGCTCCGTCCAGAGCGGGAGAAGTCATTTGATGATTTCCCATCCTGAAAAAAAAAAAAGCATATACTGAGACTGTTACTGAACAATGTCATCAAGCCCAACTTGAGCCTGCTAACTTCTGAAAGGAACCCGTTGTGAATTGATTGTACCGAAATACAGAATCTTTTGTTCATTGCACTACAAGCTTCTCTGAAATCGTTTCGAATTTTATTTCTCTGCTGCTGATCTGTTTTGATTTTAATCGAAGAATGTGAAGTGAAATTAAGTTGTTGTACTGTCAATGTTGTGTAATGTAAACACACAACCAAAGCGTATAACATCAATTTGACAACAGAAGTTTTTCATAACTCTAAATCTTATATTTTTATTGGTTAAGGAAAAGTGGTTTCTGCAATCAATTTCGTTTATCTGTGAAGTAGACGATACTGAGCTATTTATTGTGCTAGTATAACATCGCAACCGATTTTTTTAAATTAGATAAACTGTATTTTTCACAATCACTTTAAATGAACACGACATTTAACGTCTCGAAGACCGAAGTGTGACTTTTTTTCAGCAAATTTTATGAAAATTACTACCCTACTAAAGTACCTATTCAAGTTTAGTTTCATAAAAACAATACGAACACTACAGTAGCCAAATATATTCCTATCCATTATTCCTTTCACCATCCACACTGAATTGTAAACCTCACCACGAACCACTATCAGTACTTTTTGTGTTTGTGATCAAACGTTTACCTTCGTGAGCTCGACCATTGAGTTAAGAAACGTACGTCAGTCCCTCGAGACTGAACTGTTAGCGTGTAGTTGTGCGTACGAGCGTGCTGTCGTGTATAGTGAGAGATGATGAGGAAACAAAGCTCTGGTAATCTAAACAATACAGATTTATTTACGCAACAATAAGCTTGATGTGATTTGTTACATGTTTACCTTGTAGAGTTACTTTACACTCGCTTGTGATTATCTCGCGAGTGATAAGCCTTCCAAATAAAGTACCAATGTATATGTTACCGGCCAAACCCGATTTCAGGACAAACTAGTTTTGCCTAGGTTAAACTAGTTCTTCCTATACGCGATAGGATTAACTAGTATAGCCTAGTCCAAACTAATTTGTCCTAAGCCCGATAGGATAAACTAGTTTAGGCTAGTCCAAAATAATTTTTCCTAAGCCCGATAGGATAGATCAGTTTAGGCTAGGCCAAACTAGTTAATCCTGATATAAATACGCACACTCTAGGATAAACTGGTATGGCCCAGTCTAAACATTATAGTAAATCTAGAAAGTGAAAATAAATCGATAAACTGAATAAAATACTCCGTAATTGGAAAAATAATCATTTTTATTTAAAACCATACTGATTCGTCGTTAAAAGTTATACGGAATTAAATACTCCGTAATTGGAAAAATAATCATTTTTATTAAAATCATAATGATTCGTCGTTAAAAGTTATGGATAATTGGTAATTCAAATAATCATACTATAAGTAATAAATAATAAGTGTTTTTTTAATAGAAGCAATAATCGTATCTCAGTTATTAAAATTGTTTTGCCAAGGTTTTGTGAGATACAGCTGCAACAAAAACTGTTCCACAAACAGATGCCAGTCCAAAAAGGCAATGACACTCTGCAATTCTAAGTGTCATCAAAGCAAACCATGTAAAAATACACAACAATTTTAATAATTGACATATGATTATTGCTTCTATTAAAAAAAAAAATATATATTATTTGTTATAGTATGAGTATTTGTATTACCAATTATCCATAACTTTTAACGACAAATCAGTATGGTTTTAATAAAAATGATTATTTTTTCCAATTACGGAGTATTTTTTTCAGTTTATCGATTTATTTTCACTTTCTAGCTTTACTATAATGTTTAGACTGGACCATACCAGTTTATCCTAGAGTGTGCGTATTTATATCAGGATCAACTAGTTTGGACTAGCCTAAACTAGTTTATCCTATCGGGCTTAGGACAAATTAGTGTGGACTAGGCTATACTAGTTAATCCTATCGCGTATACGAAAAGCTAGTTTAGCCTAGGCAAAACTAGTTTATCCTGAAATCGGGTTTGGCCGGTAACATATACATATTCAATGATACCTTGCAAAAAAATAATAGTTAACAACAATTTTTTTTGTAATATTTTCGTACAAGGCTAAGAATGGAAGCGTTCATATTAACGAGTTATTATAAAATAGAGAAGCAGGCGGTATAATACTTCTAGATAATATTTGAAAAAATAAATAAAAATAGCCTTGTGCCGAAAAAAACGAGCAAAAATAACTACGCTAATATCCACCACTTGAATAAGTCGTGTAGGTACTTATTCAAGTGGCGGAATTGCAGAAATTGTATTTGGCAGAATTGATTGTGGGGGCGCAATGAATAAACCTTATTACATTTTTTAAGAATCTCATAAATTGTATATTCATCATCTTGAAGTGCTTTCTGAAACTCAAGCTTATCCGGTGCCTTGGAAAGCACGTTGAGTTCCGTTACGTTCATCTCGGCTATCAGTCTAAGATCTTTGACAACCGTAACGGGTAATTAGAAGAAGCCCAAAAGTTTGCAAACCAGTATTACCTACTAACTTGGTTCTGGAGGTCAGACAGACAGATGCTCCATATAATATACTGGTACTCAATTGTATCCAGTTAGACCGGAAACCGACCACTACATAGTTGGGAAACGGTTAGACAGATGATGATGATGAATCACTAGAAAACATCTAGAAATACTAGTACAACAGTTAAATACTAACATGCCCAAAATCCACTGTAGGAGTAACAAGCTCTAAAGTTAAAAATTATAAGTAGTTCCTAAACAAAACTAATCGACTACTTAACAATAAAAATAAAGTTTTCCCATAGAAATACTTTCTACCCTCCGAAAAGATTTTCGGTTCCATTTACTTGAATAGTCCAATTTTATTCGGGTATCGTCACTGAGACGAATGTGCTCAAGATTCAGTACCAAACTGCCACTATTTGCGTCTGTACATCTGTAGGGCCCAGGGTCTGTTTCTGAATGTTGATAAAATACTTGAAACCCTAATAACGAAAGGATCTGCCTCATAAACTTGTTCGTAGAGATTTAAGGTGTTCTTTTGTGTTGTTATCCAAAACTTTTTAGCTATTTGTTTAGTCGTATTTTTCTTTTCCTCGTTGGTTGGTGTAGGTACTCGATTTGGACTTATCTTTATAGGGTATTTTATTTACGTAAAACGTTTGTAAGATCCTCTTTATTTGTTTTGTTAATTTGTCGCGGGAATAGATAAAATAAACAATATGCTTGTTTTCGAGATTGCCTTAAATGATGTTAATCTAGAAACTAGACGAAGAAAGTTGAGATATTTTTTTTTATTTACCTAGTAAGAGTACTATTAGTCGACTTCATTATGGTACTACCAAATGCAAAGTAAGTAACAAAGTTTGAAAGCAAATGCCGACAAAGCCATTATTACATTTTGCTTCAATTTGGCAAGTCCTGGAAAACAACTTAAGGCGCAATCTCTCAAAAGGAGAACCACTTTCGAACGAATTCCTAACGCAATATTGTCCAAGGAATAATAAAGTTATGAAGGTATGGAAAACCTCTAATAAAACTTGTACTGTTACGTTTTCTGCCAATAATACCGCTACACGAAACTCGAACCACGTCACGCCGCTAAATTAATTTAAACTCTTTGCAATCTTGTACCTTGGAGCTCACTTAAAGTTTTACTATAAAAAGCCGAACCAAAACCATTCTAACAAAATACCTTAAAAAAAGAGGGGGGGTATTAAAGGGCTTAAAAAGAATATCAAATAACAAAACAACAAGCAAAATGTGGGTATACTATATGTACAGTTCTGCTTAACCCTTCGGTGAAACAAGGCGTGAAGTTATCTTATATCTTTAAACGAGCAATTCTTGTATATATGTATATATATAATCTGCATCTCGGAAACGGCTCCAACGATTTTCATGAAATTTAGTATACAGGGGGTTTTGGGGGCGATAAATCGATCTAGCTAGGATTCATTTTTATAAAATGTCGTTTTATTCGTGTTTTCAATGACCAACTTTACTGACCAACTTGACCAACTTTACGATAATCAACTTGAACATAAACTTATTATTTTAAACACAATTTACCAAAAAATACCGAGCAAAGCTCGGTCATCCAGATATTGTGGTTTAAAGAGACAAATGTGGCGAACATTTCTAACGTAATAGACAGTTAATGTAACGCAAGGGATCAAATAAGTCGATAGGATCCGGCAATTGGGACTCGAGGTGGCATTGCACAAGTCCGAGGCCATGGGTTTTCATGGTCCTCGGAACGCGCCACCTGTGGGTTCCCAACTCACGGTGGGAGGGGTTCACATCGGCGTCGAGTCGACGATGAAGTACCTGGGACTTGTCCTCGACAGCCGGTGGAACTTCGTCGAGCACTGCCGACGTTTGGCTCCCAGACTGGAGCGGGCTGGGGCTGCCTTAAAGCGGCTCCTGCCCAATCTGGGAGGTCCAAACGCCTCCTGCCGGAGGCTCTACACGGGGGTCGTGCGGTCCATGGCCCTCTACGGGGCACCGGTGTGGGCGCCCTCATTGAGGCTGCGCCCAGCGCGCCGGTTGAGTGCGGCCCAGAGGGTCATGGCCATCCGGTTAATCCGGGGATACCGCACGGTCTCCTGCGAGGCGGCGAGCCTCCTTGCCGGAGTGCCGCCATGGGATCTGGAGGCAAAGGTCCTCGCCCACATGTGGGAGTGGCGCGAGGAGGCGAAACGCCGGGGTGAAACTCCGCTGCCGCGACAAATCGCGGCTCGGCGGACAGAGCTCCGGTGTGATCTCATGGCGACATGGTGGGTACGATTGTCGCAACCCAGTGCTGGGCACGCCACAATTGCGGCGGTAAGTCCCCTCTTTGAGGAGTGGATAGAGAGGCGTCACGGCGTCCTCACCTTCCGCCTGACGCAGGTTCTCACCGGGCATGGGTGCTTCGGTGGGTTCCTGTTCAGGATAAAGCGGGAGGATACGTCCGGGTATTTCCATTGCGAGGATCGTCTGGAGGACACGGTGGAGCATACGGTGGAGGTGTGCCCTGCCTGGGCGGAGCACCACCGTGTCCTCGTGGAGGCGATCGGCGGCGGCGACCTCTCGCGTCCGGCCCTGGTGCGAGCCATGATACGGAGCGAGAGGGAATGGGAGGCCATCACCTCCTTCTGCGAAGCAGTAATGCTCGCGAAGGAGGAGGCGGGGCGCGTGAGGGAGTGGCAGTCTCTGCGCCCTCACGTCCCTAGCTGCCGCAGGAGGAGACGCCCCGGGCGTCGGGAGTCGATAGCGGACTCCCGGCCACCGTAGGCGCGAGCTTGCGGGTGGCGAGCAATGGGTAGCTCGCCGCCCGGTAAGGACCAAGCTCGGGTCGACGGCACGAAGTGTTCCACGCGCGCCTCAAAGAGATGTCAGCAGCAGTGTAGGGGTCTACTAGGACCGATGCCTGCCGGGGTCGCGTGATTGTTCGAAAGAGATACCGTGAGCCTGGCACATGGGCAACTGATGGAACACGGATGGGTTTTAGTCAGTAAAAGTCTGTCACGCCCTCCCACTCCGCCCAGAGCGGGAGAAGTCATTTGAAGATTTCCCATCCTGAAAAAAAAAAAAAAAAGGGATCAAATAAATGACTTCGTTGTCGTGCCCTTTAGTCTCTGTCCTTTTCCCATTTTTTTCATACGAAAGTAATGATTATTTTTCATTGAAAACGTTCATTAGCTTGCTGTCTCAAACACACTCAGAAATGGTTTAAATAGATTTCCATAGAAGATTGGTTGAGTGATCCAACAAGGTCAGCAATATTTAGTTTCAAGACTAGGATAATTCTGCATGAGGTTTCATTTTACCCTTATTATATTTTCTGATTGAGGAAGAAATAATAGGTCTTTACCAATGGAAATGCCGTTTTGTATGAAAAAATTAAACGAATTTTTTTCATGTATTTTTTATTTGTATTAGTCGAAATAATCACCCATGCAATCAATGCATCTTTGGCAATGCAGTGGCAGTTTATTCATGCCCTTCTTAAAAAAATCAAAAGTCTGTAGGCGCAAGGGCGCCTACTACTTTTTCCAGAATTTGGATAACTTCTTGGCGGGAAAAAAATTCAATACCCGAGAGGCAGTACAAAATGCTTTTGAAGAATTTGTTGCCTCCCGTCCAGCTGATTTTTTTAAGAAGGGCATCAATAAACTGCCTCTGCGTTGGCAAAGATGCATTGATTGCATGGGTGATTATTTCGATTAATACAAATAAAAAATACATGAAAAAAATTCGTTTAATTTTTTTCGTACAAAACAGCATTTTCATAGGTAAAGACCTATTATAAAAAGCTGTAGTTAAGGTACACAATAAAACTACATTGGCGGTAGACTTGATGAGCCTGTGGCTAAGTATTAACAGCCACTTGGGTCGTTCGTGGATAGGCGACCATATTCACATAACAAGATCCCTCTGTCTCGGAAAACACGCTAAGCCGTTGGTCCCAGCTGTCATTCGTGGATATTTGGCAGTCGTTACGGGTCGTCAGCAGCCCAAAAGTCTGACAACCAGTCTTACCAAGGGATATTGCACTACCCAGTAATGGGTTGGAGGTCAGCCTACCCAGTTAGGTACTGAGTAGTACGATCCATTTAGCGACTGCCTATCTGGTTAGTCAGTCACTTCATGTAAAATACTGGTAGGTATTCAGCTGCATCCGCCTAGACAGGAAGTCGACCTCAACATAGTTGGGAAAGTGCTAGGCAGATGATAATGCATTACGTAATATTTTTATTGTGTGTACGTTTGATCACTATAACCTTTATTGTTTTCGATATACGGTGGAATTTTGACCAATAAAAGTTTATTTTCTATTTTGTCTCAATTCACTTTTCGTGTGAGGCAATAAAACGTTTACAGCGCGGCGGTCGCTCGAGAGAACTGGTACTGTCCATTAAATGAATGTCAGATGACAATAAAGAAAACAGAAACTATGTCGAAAACAAATAACAGTTGAAACAATAAACAGGGACCATTTGATTGGTAATAAAATGTTTTATTTACTTGCATTAAAAGCTTGTCCTATTTACATTAGCCTATGATTGGTTGACTGGCTTGTTAGTCTAGTGGTTAGTGACCCTGACTGCTAAGACTGAGGTCGTCTAATGGCGAAAATTATTTTTTGTTTGTCTATTTTTCCGAATGTATGTAAGCATCACTCAAAACTATCGGAGTGTTTCAAGAATTAAAGTGACATCTAGACTTGATAATAAGTACAAATTTGCTTCTGCATATCAATCATTTGCACACTTAACATTATGTTAACACCTGGAAGAGGCTTAATTACATAGGTAACGTTTCATACATAGTTAAGTGTACAGAACGGACGCATGCGGTGGAGCGACTAGGGTGTATTAGTTTAGGATACCTGAATAAGTTTGTAACTCCTTTACTAAATATGAACAGTCTATGTACACCACCCAGGCACAGCATTTATAATAAGGTAACGCTTCAGAGTGTATCAAAATTAGTTCAAGTTCGGAGGTCGGACTGTATTGTTAGAAAATAAGATATTGTGAAGTGAAATGCCTTTTTAGAATCTGGATAGAGCGCCCAGCCTTTTTTCTTATAGTTCGATGACTCGTTTTTCTTTGTGGTTTCTATAAAATATTTAAACATCTTTCAAGTAATTTAAAAGCTACAAGTGTAAACAGACAACAATGGTAAATTTTATTTTTACAGCCTTTGCTTTTATGTGACTTCCAAGAAAGTAGTGTGGTCAGTGGAGCCTTTAGCGGATTCTTTAACGGGCTTATTACTACTCAAACCTCAACAGCTACTGTAAATTTACGACATCTAAATATTAATAAAGCGTCCCTGGGTATAAAACGCTGTTTAAGTATCACAAAACCCACAGAACATTTTGCCCCAGGACCATGAAAGGGCTGAGAATATTATAATTTAATTAATTTATGCAGGCGGGCTGAATAATGTTCTTCACGGAGATCTGTTCAGTTTATTGCTCTAATGAGCAATCAACTAAACAGACCTACATGAAGATAACATTAGTGGTAACGCCAACACTGATTATATAGATTTACTCTTATACTATGAGGCAGTTTGTATTTCCCGCTCCTTTTCCCACCTGTACATGCAGCGCTTTAGCATCATTCAAAAGGTGAACATGAGAACGAGAGAACGAGGACTGACAGCTGTCAGTTCGACGAAGAAATTGCACATGAAAGCACGTGTGTAACGGATCTCTCGAATCACCCCCGCACCGCATAACGAGCCTTTTCGTCTGACCCCGCGAAGAGACGAGGATCTTCTCGAGCCTTTCTCTGCAGTTTTCAATACATTCCCGCTCCGCCAAACGCATCCTTGTGTTTGATTACCCAGTGTAATAAGAAGAAAAAGTATATTCAAATATTGGTCGTGCGACCCGCGCAGTGATACTCTGCTGTGTGCTGGTCGAAGGAGATTGGATCCCGCTGGCCTGCCCCTGGTAAGTGCTGCATGTCCCTTCTCTTCCTCTCTTCTCCGCCTCGACTTTTGCCACTGCCGCTTCACTTTAATTAACACGTCCACCGTATCGAAGGTTGGTTCTGATACCTTTCAGGACTGAATTATTGTTGGCGTGACCAATTAGTTTAGTACCTTTCTACACCACGGGTAATGTGGTTTATGGTTTATTTTAATTAGTTATTTCTTCTACATAAATACGTTTTAGAAGATTGATACAAGTACATATTTTGATAATAAAAAAAACATTTAAGTGATGAACATTTCATTCAAAGTAATGATTGAAGAAGTTTATTTAAAAGTATGTAAATGGAGATGTTGAACTTTGGACGCGCTGAGAGACTTTCAGTTTCAAACTTAATGACTAGTTCTTTAAGTTTAAATTTGAAAGTCTCTAAGTTTGATTAATGTAGTCGTGATTATTACTTAATTGATTCCCAGTTAGTTATTGCTACGCTTTTTAGCTTTGCTAGTAATTCAGTTAAAAAATTAACAAATATCGTTAGACAACCCGACGTTATTAAATAAGCGACATTGTTCAAAAATTATGGAGTTCCGTGTCTAAGTATTGCTGAAATAATATCAACTAATTAGAGGAATAAAAGAGACCGCTTTTTTTGCAGAGTTGGGAGTTGTTTATTCAGAGTTGAATCTAAGAGCTGGGTTTCGCTTGCCGCAGGATTGATTAATCCACTGAGTAGCGAAATATAATTAGGGCAAAGCGAAAGGGTCTTTTTCTATTTTTTTTTTCAATTAGGAGAAGAAATTTAAATAAGGTGAACAAAACTAGAAAATATATTATGGTTCTAGTAATTCAGTAACCTAAATAAATTAACTAGTTATCCTCCTTTTTTAGAATACCAATAATTAAATCACAATATCTGGTTGACCGAGCTTTGTTCGGTATTTTTTTGGTAAATTGTGTTTAAAATAATAAGTTTATGTTCAAGTTGATATCGATAAATTTGGTCATTGAAAACACGAATAAAACGACATTTTATAAAAATGAATCCTAGCTAGATCGATTTATCGCCCCCGAAACCCCCTGTATACTAAATTTCATGAAAATCGTTGGAGCCGTTTCCGAGATTCAGATTATATATATATATATATATACATATATACAAGAATTGCTCGTTTAAAGGTATAAGATTAATCACGCGAAGAAAACCTCGTTTATGCCCACTAGGTACCTATTCAATATGTTAATCACATACCAACGAACTGCTCGTCAATTATGCTATAAATAAAGTGCGGTTGCGGTTGAGTAACAGAGGGAAAATGCTGAAACGGTTTGACCTATTGTGAGGCTTGCAAAAACTTTTGTTGGGTAACTACAAATGTTGAACGTTGACAGTACGTTTATCTGTTAAATCAAGGTTTCGATATTTCAGATCTATGTTACTTAGTATTCTGAGTATTCGTTAATGAAACCTCTAGACTTCAAACTCCCGTTTCAATTACGGAAGTGTCTCCAATAAATCAAGCGTATTACGTTTGAATATATAATGAATAAACCAAAGTAGGTACCAAATGCTTTTAGTGCTAAGCTTGGATGTTCAGATTTAAGCCCTGTTGGTCAAAGTTAAAGATATTGCGGAGTTGTAATACTAGCCTTTTGAAACCTACCATCGACCCACGTATTTCATTGCGATAATGTGCGCAATTAATCAAATATATAATGCTTTGGATTGTCTGAATACACTAACAGACCACAAACCACGTACCATAATCAGCCTAAAATGCTTCGACTACTAGAACACAAGCCTCCTATCTTCGAGAGGGAGTGGGCTGTAATCTACCAATCGGGCCCAGTGTGGTTTGGTAGACGTCACATGTATTTGAATATTGGTTCCGTGACATGCCGGTTTCCTCTCAATATCTTGTTTTCTTAACTGTTATGAGAGCAGTGGTGATGAAATTATTTACAGACTACCACTGCCCATTTGAAGCAGTTTTCAGCAGAGCTACAAATGTGTCTTTCTGTTTTATCACAAGTTATGCGAGACAAATAATTATTAGTATTATTTACATTCAGCCCGAAGCGTCAGACTATGTGGTGATCATTATTTTTTTTCGTGCTACATATATGAAGAATATCTTTACAAACATAACGTTTTCTAAGTCGGTTTTAAAACTCCTTTCTTCAGATAGCAATCCGTTAAGATACTCTACTAAGTTAGTAACTTCTTTCTTTTTTCTTCATTGTGTAGTTCTTATCACATGGGCTCGTTTCGTTTTATAAACAGAGCAAAGTATCTACGGTGAAGTTTACATCAAATTTTGTTTGGCGTTTAGCTTATGCTTATACATGTGCTTGCGAACCATACATATGAAACTTCATCATTTGCCTAACATTTTCTACAGTATGTTGGGGTCACTTTTCAGTCGAGCTATGATGCAGCTGAATACTAATATTTTACATGGAGCGATTGCCAATCTGACCTTCACTACCTAGTTACTGGGTACTACGATACCTTTAGTAAGACTCATCATCATCACCATCATTTCAGCAGTAAGACGTACACTGCTGGACTTAGGCCTCCTCCAATTTGGGGGGCTTTGCCATAATCGCCACGCTTGGCAGGCGGGTTGGCGATCGCAGTATGGTGGTAAAATGCATAAAAAATGCTGCTGCCCATTTTCTAGTATGTCCCTTAGTCGCCTTTTACGACACCCATGGAAAGAAATGGGGTGGTGTTATTCTTTACGTCCGGCACCACACGGTACAAAGTAAGTAAGACTGGTTCTCAGAATATCAAGCTTATGCCTACCTGAAACGACTTTCAAAGATTAACAAATGACAGCCGAGGACAAAAACTTAGCGTACATTTCGAGGCACGGAGGGGTCGCCGTATGTAAAAATGGTCACCCATCCTCGGACCGACAGTGAGACGCGTGGCTAAGCCTGATCGATCGACCCAATTACTTAACTACCAGCCCCACATACATACTTACTTCTTACATATTCACAAACACTCATAAGTATGTAGCATACTTTACGCTAATTTCAGTGAAATTGTATTGTTCGTGTGGTGCCGGATGTAAAGAATAGCACCATCCCATTTCTTACCCTGGGAAATCATAAAAGGCGACTAAGGGGCTTACAAGAGAATGAGCAGCAGCGTTCTCGATGCCGTTAACCACCTTACTGCAATCACCAACCCGCCTGCAAAGCGTGGCAATTATGACAAAGCTCCCCCAATTGGGGGATGCCTATGTTCAGCAGAGTACGTCTTACGGCTGAAATGATAAATTATGATGCTTTGAAGTGCTGTGTTATAGCGCCAAAGTATACCCTTAACTTAATTAGTAACTAAGATTTTTGAGGAAGTCTAATCAAAATATGTATATATATTAGCATTATATGGTTTATCCAGTGTTTGGGGAATATTATCCAATTAGATTCACGAGTAATTTTCTTCTAACATTACGGGCAAAAATGAAAAAAAAATTCTCTTTTGAGAATTTCATGTTTCAAACAAAAGTTACGATCAAAGGCAAGTAGGGACTCATAAAAAATTGTATGTCACACATCCATTTAATTTTAAACGGAAATACATTAGATTTGAACGAAACAAGTCAACAAAACTTTATAAAAACGAAGGTAACGATTTACAACGCTCTCATTGTTCGAATTTTCGTATCACGTTGTTATAATAAATATTGCTGAGAAACTTTTATTTATTACGTAAACGTTTGGCCCGATAATATTGTAACACCCAAATTATTCTTTTAAACTAACTTTTTAATAATTTTCATCGAATTTCTCTGTGTTATAGACATAATTACCTACGAAACGTATTCCAATTTCTGGAGTCAACGGAAACCTGCTGCTACCAGTATCCTCAAGAGTCCACGTCAAAAATGTTACGTTACAGTAGTAAGATGCCATCAATGTTTCTGCAAATAATCACGAATATTACAGAAGTCTTCGCATCAATGAATTATGACAGTCAGTGAGTGGTTATTACTGTTCCAATCACGAATCTAAAACCCGAAACTCGTGCTTGGTAAAAAAAAAAATAGTGAATGGAACGTGTTACTCTTTAAAGGGAGAATTGCATAACACAATGCAACTATAATTTTAGAATTATAATAAAAAAATCGTTCAGTTGCGGCTCCAGTAATGGCATTTAAATTCTTCTATTGACGTCACAAATAGCAATTAACCTATCAATAAAAATATCAAACGTTCTCCAAACGACATGTGACACTGCACTATCAATTTATTGAGATTGCTTCACAAGAACACAACAAATTCGAAACGTTTCTATCAATCTAGGCCGGCTATGTCTGGCTTTCGGGACCGGGACCGCGGTCCTAGATTCCACCTGTTAATATAATAAATATTTTTAGTAGTAGTTTGGGACCACAAGTAAAATAAACAAACTTATATCTTGGAAAGTCATATACAAAAGACCTACTATTTAAAAAAAAAGTAATTTTAAGTGTTAAATCACCTATCGTCCCCCTAATCACCCATCGAAACGTACCAATAAACTTTTAAAATCTTCACTATCGAAATTAGACACGTCAGCAGTGGTCATAATCATTACAATTATTGAATATTATTACTATTTTTTTATAAATTAAACATAATCAACTGACATTTAAAAAAATGCTATCTTAATATACTAGCTAACCCAGGGAACTTTGTACTGCCTTAGAATCAATAAATGATGTGTTAACTTATTAGGCTCCTACCAAGTTATGGCAGTCTGGTACTTTGAAAGCATAAAGGGATTTCTAGCTGACACTCCTATGTTTGGTAAGCTCCTCCTAAGTCATGAAAACCTCAAAGGCATTACGCATTTTGTAGCTGACACACAAAATGTATGAGAAAATGAAAAAAATGTTTTGTTCACTGTACTTTAACTTCATTTTTCTTGTGGTCCCAAAATACTACTGCAAAATAATTATTGTATTTTAGGTGGAATCTAGGACCGCGGTCCCGGTTCTGAAAGCCCCACGACCCTCAATCTATTTTGTTACATGAGTGACATTCAAAATAGATTCTCTATGTTGAACGCCAGTAAATTAAAAGGTTTTAGGTTATATATTGGTACCAACGTTTGTCGTTCATCATGTATGTATGTGACACACTGGGAAATTCCCACGGTCAATATTTGATTGAGCTTCAACCCGGGCGTGTCATGTGTCCATGTATTCAATAACGTTACGTACGGATCGGTGAGCTCCCAGGTTCAATTGCAGTTTATCCGGTGCTGATTTCTATTTCGTGTGTGAAAATGCCATAAGGCTGTGAAAATAGATTTCTTTTTTTGTACTATGTAGAATTACATTGTTCGTATGTTGGCACAAATAATCGTAAAATGGTGGTACATTTTAATTTTAGTGCAATACAATATTGTTAAGCCCGTTAAAATGAGTGCGAATGGCACACTTTGGCATTAAATATTACTTGATATTATATTACGTTATTCATAAAATAAGTTTGAATAAATGCAATAATTTTAAAAGTTAATATAACGTGAGTACAATTATTAAGTTTCTATTTCAAATTTGGTCTTTTTATTCAAGTCGAGTCGTTTGAGCTTTCATCGACTGATTTTGATTTTGCAAATTAATTTAATGAAAATACTTTTTACGACTATTTTTCAATTTCCTATATATTGTAAACTCTGCATTCATTATGGTTATTTTTTGCCTCTCTCAAACGAAAACAAAGACCCTACGTATAGAAAATCGTACTAACATATTATTGTCTTCTATTGCCGCGGGCTCACATCTGACATTCCTTCGTCCGTCTTTATCCTCAGTCCAGTATTGTTTAACAGGAAATTACGTTTGCTTTGTACATCCCTCTATAATAGTATTAGTTTTAGCATTTTTAGGGTTCCGTTGCCAAATGGCAAAAAAAAGAACCCTTATAGATTCGTCATGTCTGTCTGTCTGTCCGTCTGTCTGTCTGTCTGTCTGTCCGTCCGTATGTCAAAGCCACTTTTCTCCGAAACTATAAGAGCTATGCTGTTGAAACTTGGTAAGCAGATGTATTCTGTAAACCGCATTAAGGTTTTCACACTAAAATAGAAAAAAAAAACAATAAATTTTGGAGATCCCCATACTTAGAACTGAAACTAAACATTTTTTTTTCATCGTACCCATACGTGTGGGGTATTTGTGAATAGGTCTTCAAAAATGGTATTGAGGTTTCTAATATCATTTTTTTCTAAACTGAATAGTTTGCGCGAGAGACACTTCCAAAGTGGTAAAATGTGTGTCCCCCCCCCCCGTAACTTCTAAAATAAGAGAATGATAAAACTAAAAAAAATATATAATGTACATAACCATATAAACTTCCACTGAAAATTGGTTTGAACGAGATCCAGCAATCAACTCAAATACAAAAATTTAAAAAAAAACATTTAATTTCATAAACATAAACCTTATGCATAAATTGAGGATACCTACAGGTTTGTACGGAACCCTCGGCGCGCGAGTCCGACTCGCACTTGGCCGGTTTTTTCCCTATAATGTCAAAGGGAATTCGGGTCAATTTATCTTACGCTATATTTCAATTTAATTTATTTTGTTATCGTATGATTATAGTCGAACAACGAACCAACAAACTGTTGTCAGTGGCAAATTTGAATTTAAATAATTAAATTAGAGAGCGGAATAATAAATTCAATGCAGAGCTGAATAAGGCTTTAAATTATGTATTGTCGGTAATAATGCTTACGGACAAAAGGCATGATTAAAAATGAAATCATTGAAAAAAATAAGCATATGTATAATAATAATAAGCTGATATTAAAATAAGGACATATCTCGACTACATAGAATCATCATTAATGTTCGCTTCAAGCTTATAGGAAGTCAACAATATTATTTTACTCTTCATGGTGCAATCGACGATAACCGCAGTACGATGAATAATTATGTGATTTCACACTGTGTTCAGATAGGCAGTCGCTCCATGTCAAATACTAGTGTTCAGCGACACCTACTTAGACTAAAAGCCGACTCCGACATAAATACAAAAAGGCTAGGCGGATTGATTTTGACTAACGTGGCATTAAAAAGAAGCTACTAACTCGAAGCCCTGTTGAAGCTCCTTGTCAGAGCCACACATAGAGCGAAATTTTCTTTAAAACATGTGAGGTAATCAACTAGTCTCCAACATAAATATATTATATATATATATATTTTTTATTATACGCTTTAAAGTTGTCATTGAAATAGTACTTACAATCTGTACTAAAGCACTTACTTGAACGAAATGTTAAATGATCTCTTATCATAACTGTTAGAGCTTGGGTATATTGGTAGACATGATGCAAGTGATTTTTATTAGAAGTAACAGTTTCTAAAGATGATTTCTGAGAACCTAGACAGAGACAGAAAAGCAACGCAATAATTATACCCATATAAAGAGCATATGTAAATAGTTTAATAATAATAGTTATTAAAAGTTATTTGGGTACTTTCTTCTTTTGTGGATCACAAAAGAAATAAGTACCCAAATAACTTTACTTAAACATCACCTTGATAGAAGGAAACGTACTTGATCCTGGTGATATTCTCGTCGGTGATGGTGAGCGCTCTCCTCTCACCCAACTTGTAAGACTCGTCATAGTACATGTACTCAGTAAAAGTCAACCCACTGGTAGTGTACTGCTGAGTAAAGTATATCGATATAGTCCCGTTCACTATGTCATGTTCTATTATCCATTTACATTTTATCGGGACGGGGAAAGGGTTGGGGAAGTTTGGGGTCGTTATCGTGCCCACGGGAGCCTTCAAGTGTCCGCCGCAGGTTTATAGTCCGTGGTGCTCCCGGTCGCATTGTTGCGCGTACGCGTGCTCTGCGGCGACGCTGAGGAGAGTGATGCTGAGCAGCCACCGCATCATGAGCCTGTAACAAGATTAATTGATGTTAATATTAGTTTCTTAATCAGAAAATATAATTAGGGTAAAATTAAAACTCATACAGAATTATCCAAGTCTTGAAACTAAACATTGATAACCTTATTTGACCACTCAATTATTCTTCTATTGAATTTAAATCATTTCTAAGTGTGTTTGAGATAGCAAGCTAATGAACGTTTTCAATAAGAAACAGTCATTACTTTCGTAGGAAAAAATGGGAAAAGGACAAAGACTAACACGAAGTCATTTATCTGATCCCTTGCGTTACTTTAACTGTCTATTTCTTTAGAAATGTTCGCCACATTTGTCTTTTTAGATCCTTTATTACAATTTATTAACCCTCGTCATCACCCTATGGAGTTTTGTTAGAATGTTTTTTTATGGTATAAACTTCAAGTAAGCTCCAAGGTACAACATTACAAAGAGTTCAAATTAATTTAGCAACGTGACGTGGTTCAGAGTTCCGTGTAGCGTTATTAGATTAGCTGAAAACGTAACAGTACAAGTTCTATTAGAGTTTTTCCCTACCTGCATAACTTTATTATTTCTTGGACAATATTGTGTTAGGGATTCTTTCTAAATTGGTTCCCTTTTGAGAGATTGCGCCTTATGTTGTTTTTCAAGATTTGACAAATTGAAGTAAAATGTTATAATGGCTTTGTCGACATTTGCTTTCTTTGTTACTTACTTTGCATCCGGTAGTACCATAATTAAGTCGACTAATAATAGTCTTATTAGGTAATAAAAAAATATATCTCCACTTTCTTCAACCAAGTTTCTAGATTAGCATCATTTTTGGCAATCTCGAAAACAAGCATGTTGTTTATATTATCTTTTCCAGCGACAAATTAACAAAACAAGTAAAGAGTATCTTACAAACGTTTTACGTTAATAAAATACTCTATAAAGATAAGTCCAAAACGAGTACCTACACCTACCAACGAGGAAAAGAGAAATAAGACTAAACAAATGCTGAAAAGTTTTGGAAAACAACACAAAAGAACACCTTAAATCTTTAAGGACAAGTTTATGAGGTAAACCCTTTCGTTATTAGGGTTTCAAGTATTTTATCAACATTCAGAAACAGCCAATGGGATTTACAGATCTACAGACGCATACAGTGGCAGTTTGATACTGAATCTTGAGCACATTCGTCTCAGTGATGATACCCGAATAAAATTGGACTATTCAAGGAAATAGAGCTGAAAATCTGTTTGGAAGGTAGAAAGTATTTCTATGGAAAAACTTTATTTTATTGTTAAGTTGTCGATTAGTTTTGTTAAGGAACTAATTATTATATCGCCTACTTCTCCATTTTATAATAACTCGTTAATATTACCGCTCCCCATCTTATCCTTGTATGAAAATATTCCAAATAAAAATTGTTAGTAGGTTCTTAATGAATAGTTATGAAGTCAAAAGGCTCAATGAAGACTTTGATTCTTTGCCAAAGTTATCAAAGTTTTATTTTTAATGAAAACAATAAACGCAATATTCACTTGTTTGACTTTTTTCAAAACATGAGTTTAGGAAAATATTTTCGAATACCTGTATTTGTTTAATAAGGAAAAAGGTCTAAGTACATATTATTTGCAGATAACGTAATCATGGAAGCTGGAAAATAGACATCTTGTTCATTTCCAGAGCTTTAAAATACAACCTTTGAACGAGAATGTTGCAAGACTTCAAACTGACAAAAGATCTCCCACCATTATTTTCCTGACAGAGGGAAATGTTAATTCCCATCGACCTTCAAAGCTCTCACGTGAGTAAAATGTTGCCTATTCTAACACTTTCACGCGTCCTTGGTCAAATAATCTGCAGTAAGAATGTGAGTGAATATGTAAATGTGACGCGACAGACACTTTCAGGGAGGGGTGTCACTTAACTATCACAGTGTTTAGTATTGCCATACTAATTTACAGTCACATTCATCCATCCCTCTCTCTCACCCAGCTCTCTCTCTGGTACGGCCATTTGTGATACATGAACATAAGTTGTGCTCCGTACAAATAATATTAAAAACTATATATTAAGTTAAAACATAACGCAAAGAAGTGTTTAAAAGTGAAGTATAAATATATAAAAGTGTTTGTGGATAAGTGTTTTTATTCATATCAGCTCCTAACACAACAAAACTAAACACACAGGATCCCTCAACTTATGTATTACCTCGTATTTGTATGTGATATATTAATTTGTTGTATTTTATTCGCTGTTTAAAGCATTTTCTCAAATAATTTACTACCATCGGCTTATTTCCGCAACAAAACACTACCCCATACTTAATGCTTTTGTCTGATTTAGTTACCATTAAAATAAAAAAAAAAAATTAAAAATTTAAAAAACCCCCGACACAAAAACCTAATTTCCCTTTAAAAAGTAAAAAATAATAAAAAATAACTCAATCTTAAAGTACCTAAGAATGTATTAATAATTCAAAAAAATACGCCGCGTTGGGGGACCGCTTCAAACCTAACAATTTAATTACCAATAGTCTTACTACCTAACTAAGCAGTCAACGACGTCTGCACTCGCGGAGCGGTCCCCCAACGCGACGTTTTTTTTGAATTATTAATACATTCTTAGGTACTTTAAGATTGAGTTATTTTTTATTATTTTTTACTTTTTAAAGGGAAATTAGGTTTTTGTGTCGGGGGTTTTTTAAATTTTAAATTTAAATTTTTTATTTTGTACTTTTTATAGGTATATACTTAATATAATGTAGAATCAAGCGAAGCTAAGAACACTCTCGATTAATTCATCAATATTCTCTTTCAGTGCGCTTTCATTTGAGACCCCACTCGAGTATATTTGCTGACATTCGGTTACTCTTCCCCACTTTCCCCCCCACAACTTTTAAACGGCTCAACCGATTTTCATCAAACATGTCTAAGAACACTCGCAGATAAGTCACCTGTAATACATATTTTTTTTATTGAAATCGCATCATCCGTTCAGGAGCTATGATGCCACAGACAGACAGACAGACAGACAGACAGACAGACACGTCAAACTTATAACACCCCTCTTTTTGCGTCGGGGGTTAAAAAAAAGAGAGCGGTGGTGACCGAGTGGTAATGGCCGCGACTTACGAGTAGTAGGTCGTGAAGTCGAACTTAATCAGGCGCTTTACTTTGTGTAAATTATTTCATCACCACTACTCTCAAAACGGTGAAGGAAAACATCGTGAGGAAACTGACATGTCTTATAACCAATAATTCGAAGACATATGACATCTGACAACCCGCACTGGGCCCGTGTGCTGGATTATGGCCTACTCCCTCTCACCGAGAGGAGGCCTGTGTCCCAGCAGTGGGAACATTATAGGATGCATAGAACATAATGTTCGCGGATCATTAAAACACTCATTATGGGCGTACTGGATTTGTGGCAACATTGCTGGACTTTCATTGTTGCATTGGTTTATCTCATTAATATCAATATTAACGACACCTAATTCACAAAGAAACTCGGGTCATTTAGACATGTCGTCGATTACGAAAAGCCTTATCTCCAACTTTGACAAAGAAAAGATAAACAAAAAGGTATTTGTTTTTATTTCCTGAAAATATCACCAACAACTTTGTTTATAAGACAAATAACTCAACAGTCGTTAATTCAAATAAGTTAATGTTGTTTTATGAATAAGTAGTTATTATGTTCGTATGTAGGCAAAGGCAGACTTCTGAATCTGCCTACATACGAACATAATAACTCTTCTTATTTATAAAACAACATTAACTTATTTGAATAAACGACTGTTGAGTTACTTGTCATACGTACCTATTAGAAATGAGGACTTTTTAAAATTCGTCATTATAGACACCAACAATCTTAAAAACAATATTGGTAATACTACTGAATAACAATCTGATACGAGCAAAATATTAACTTCACCATTTATTCTATGTTTCAAAGAATATAAAAAGCTAAAGCCAGATATAATACAATCTAAATACGATCGATGTTTTGAAGCTAAAAGATTTCTCTAACGTTATTTGTTGAAACTGTTTCCTACATTTATTGAAAATCTTACGTGCGTTGTGAATTTTACTAGTGAAATGGAAATGACTGGATCTGACAATATATGAGAATAAATAAATGCTTTAAAGAAGAATATCCTGTAGATCTCTGAAACTCGTACATTGCAAGGTATAATTGTATATACATAAGTACTGTATTTGGGACTGGGAAAGGTTTCTCATTCGCGAGAAAATGACAAAGGCGAATAAAGTACAGACAAGGTAAACATTTAAGAAACCAAATCAAGCTGATCGTTGCGTGAAAAAATCCGTTTTTGTTGGATAACCAGAGTTTTGTTTTCTCATCGTGTCTCACTACACCCGATTGCTAACAGTTCAGTCTCGAGGGACTGACGTACGTATTGTTAACTCAATGGTCGAGTTCACGAAGGTAAACGTTTGTTCCCAAATACAAAACGTATGTTAGTGGTCCTTGGTAAGGTTTTGAATTCAGTATGGAAGGTGGAAGGAATATATGGAAAGGAATATATTTGGCTACTGTAGTTTATGTATTGTTTTTCTGAAACTAAACTTGAATGAAGTACTTTTAGTAGGGTAGTCACAGTCATACAATTTGCTGAAAAATTAAATTAAAAATTTAAAAAACCCCCGACACAAAAACCTAATTTCCCTTTAAAAAGTAAAAAATAATAAAAAATAACTCAATCTTAAAATACCTAAGAATGTATTAATAATTAAAAAAAATACGCCACGTTGGGGGACCGCTTCAAACCTAACAATTTAATTACTAATAGTCTTATTACCTAACTAAGCAGTCAACGACGTCTGCACTCGCGGAGCGGTCCCCCAACGCGACGTTTTTTTTTAAATTATTAATACATTCTTAGGTATTTTAAGATTGAGTTATTTTTTATTATTTTTTACTTTTTAAAGGGAAATTAGGTTTTTGTGTCGGGGGTTTTTTAAATTTTTAATTTAATTTTTTATTTTGTACTTTTTATAGGTATATGCTTAATATAATGTAGAATCAAACGAAGCTAAGAACACTCTCGATTAATTCATCAATATTCTCTTTCAGTGCGCTTTCATTTGAGACCCCACTCGAGTATATTTGCTGACATTCGGTTACTCTTCCCCACTTTCCCCCCCACAACTTTTAAACGGCTCAACCGATTTTCATCAAATATGTCTAAGAACACTCGCAGGTAAATTACCTTTAATACATATTTTTTTTATTGAAATCGCATCATCCGTTCGGGAGCTATGATGCCACAGACAGACAGACAGACATGCAGACAGACACGTCAAACTTATAACACCCCTCTTTTTGCGTCGGGGGTTAAAAATGAGTCACACTTCAATCAAAGGTCAAAAGTCGTATTGTAGTGATTGCAAAAAACGGTTTATCCTATAAAACAATTTCGATTGCGTTGTTACCCTTGTACAACAAATAACTCAATATCGTCTACTTCACAGACGAACAAAATTGATTGCGGAAATCACTTTTCCTTAACCAATACATAAATATACGATTCCTCTGGGAGTCAAATATAATCTATTAATACTTACTAATATTATAAAGCTGAAGAGTTTGTTTGTTTGTTTGATTGAACGCGCTGATCTCAGGAACTACTGGTCCGAATTGAAAAATTATTTTTGTGTTGAGTAGCCTATTTATCGAGGGAGGCTATAGGCTATATAACATCACGCTACAACTAAGAGGAGCGGAGCAGCAATGAAAAATGTTGCAAAAACGGGGAAAATTTATTCCTTTTGAGAGTTTCCGTTGCGTGCGCTGCGTAAACGGTTAAAGTAACGCAAAAATTATGTATGACGGAATTGTTTCTTTTAAAAAGTTCTAAAAAAAATTCCGCGAGAGCATATGTCTATCTTTTAAGGTTGACTCACTATAACTCAAAAGGAGCGAGCAGCAACGAAAAATGGACGAAAACTAGCAGGCAAATCGATGCGACGGGAAGGGTCAGGGGAGCAAAAATTTGACGCGGACGAAGTCGCGGGCAGAAGCTAGTCAATAACATAATTATTACGAAAAACTACTGTTGTCAAATGGATGTTATATGCTTTGGTTCTACCAGTAAGTCTTAACATTTAACAACATTGAAATTTATACCACTTTTCATTCTTCGTTTAAAATCAAAAAAGGTTCAGCATATCGTATACCCAACAGAATCGTCTTTACTTTGTGAAAGGTAACATTTTGATTGATTCCAGAAACTTACTGTTCAGTGAACAAAAGATTCTTTAAGATGTCTTTCAGTACAATCAATTCAGAACGGCTTACTGTCAGTAGTTAGCAGGCACAATACGTTGTATTGATTAAAGTTTGTCGTAGTATTGTATAGATGGTAGTTGGGCATGATGAAATTGTTTTAGTAACAGTCTTAATACATAGTTGCTTTTAGTTTTACATTTGATTTTGACAAAAATATGACACAATAGTCTCTACTACAACACACATTATTTGAACACTAGAGACCTTATCCATCGCTTTTTATCAGGTGTGATCGTGATCAAGAGCAGACCCATTCAGCAAAAAAAAAACACTATTTCGATTGTTCGGACCTACGTAAATATTATAGTAAACCCGATCACTTATTTGTCAGCATCCCTTGAGATAAAAAGTGATCCATTCTACTCCCATCTGAGGACATCTCTAGAGAGTATTGCGTGACTTCAAAAGCTTAACATACAATAAATAAGCAAAATGCACCCACATTTCAGATATCAGATCGATACCAGATACGTAGGTAAAGTATAGCCAGCTGATTTAATTTTACTATGTGAAATAGACAAGTCAACTATAATAATTCTGCATCGACTTTTTGCTCAATGCTAATAATGAAAGTTTGTGTCAAGTGGATAAAAAGCAATCTCCACGATGAAGATAATTGCTTTGATTAATTCTACTCGTTATGTTCTTAATCAAGTCTGACAAGCGGCTCTTGGTCATTATTAATAAGGCCTTTAACATATCAATTCCAACCTTAGTGCCGTACAAATATGGTTCAAATTACAGTATCCTATTATAATTATTATTCCATAATTTACGAGATGATTAAATAAGTGTCGGGTGTGACAGATTTGTCACATATCCTTGCCGAAACTTAGCTAATATCAGACATTATAGATGATATTGTTTAAGGTAACTTAATATTCAGCTCTCACCTCATTGAGTTATGAGGCCCTAATAAGTATAGAGCAGTGCCAACTTATGTCCACTCTGTTGAACGCTGAGGGATATTGAAGATTTTCCGGTAAGTAGCTTTAGTTAAGGCGGAGTATCGAAATGCGAACTTCGAGAATAGGCTACATTTTAAACAGCAAGATTTACTCCTGGCCCCATCACACTACATATTTTGTTTGAAAAGTGAAATATGCGGATGGAAGTGCGTTTCATTCCATTGATAAACTTTATTTATTTCTAATAAAGTCACTGAACAACTCTCAACATAATAGTAATGTTATAAACCCGTGCAGTTGTATTTTACTAGCAACACTTATCGACGTTGACGTCACAAGCAAGGGTGAAGAGTTAACAAGAAAGAATCGCATTCATCATCATCATAATCATTATTTTACCCGACAAACGTTCACTGCTGGACACAGGCTTCCCACAAGCTATGCCACTTCAACCGGTTCTGTACTTTCCGCATCCAGCGGATTCCTGCGGCCTGCACAAGATCATTGGTCCACCTTATGGGAGGCCTTCCAACAGTTCTAACTCCAATTTAATCATTTATAGTAGCCACGTCACAGGCAGTTTATGTATAATTATATGCATAAAGAGTATTTTTTTTTTTTGTTATTGTGAGTTTTTTACCGCAGACATGGTGGTCCGCACCTTTGTTTACATTGATATAATTTTTGTTTACAGGTTTTAAATATGATTACAATTATTAAACTCCTACGTCGGACACTTATTTTTAGGTTATTTCTAAACTTAATACTACGTGAGTCCATCTTATTTATTATTTTATTTTCCTTTTTTTATTTTTTTTATTTACTTTTTTTTAATGGATATATATTTATTAAATATATACATAAAGAGTATTAGTAATTCGTTATATCAGTTCGGTAACTACACCTTCATCGATATCCCAAGTATAGTTTACATTATGCCATCCAATAGTTTTATTATTAGCATCTTTGTTCTAAGTAGGTACTCAGTTAAAAGCAGTATACAAATACAGCTCAACGCTCCTGGCCAATTATACAAATATACCTACGTTCTTTGCAGAACCTCATAAATTTAATGAAATATAATAATAGAGACATTACAAATCAAAGCAGCCCATTACTGCTCACTCGTTCGTTCTGAACCACGTCGTAGCAGATATTACGAAAGGATCACCTAACAATAAATGTGTTTTTATAACCAGGCTAGCAGAAACGTAGTAAAATGCTGAAAATGCCTAAAAGTTTCATACATCTTACAAACGAGGCCATTATAACAGTGTTATTGTTTTATTCGTTACATTTCTTTTTACTGATTGTTACCTACCAGTAAATAGATCACCTTTTTGCTAAATTTGGTTGTATGTACAATCAGTCGCGGCAAGGCTTTAAGTAATGCTTTAGCGTAATTATAATATACAGCCATTTATAAAAAACAATATCAAGCCAGATAACCGCGACATATCAAACGTACAAGACTTGCATATAATTTTTTTGTGTCAATAAACCTACGTTGGGTATGATACTATGGCAGCAAATCAGTCTATAATGTTCCCACTGCTGGGACACTGGCCTCTTATCTGTGACTTTCCTATCGACAAATATCAAATGATCAATTTTCCTTTCTTCGTGTGGCTTTAATATTACTCGTGTAAAGTTGCAAACATCACTTATGTTACACGTTAGTAATTTAGTCCTTAACTTGTTTATCTCTGACATGATTTATACTTTGTAAATAGAAAAAAATAGGTAAATAGGTAGAAAATGTATGGGAGTCCAATCCCACAAATAAGTTTTATTCAACTTTAAACTGACCTTTAATAACTAACTATAAAACACTTACTTAACTAAACCGTTATTGGTATACTGAGCAACTAACAATTTTATTGTAAAATGACACACGAAAGTTCATAGTCCACCCACTAACTAACCACGGGTCCGCATATAACCCAAATGTTAGTTTGTTTAGGATACCTTTAAAATTTTATAATAATTGTTAATTAAAATGTACCACAAATATCAAACTTTAAACCGAGTATAAATGAATCTCTAAGTATATGAGACCCGAACGGAAATTGGTTTTGGAAGCTAAATTATGATCTCTAGGAAACTGGGCTTTAACTAAATCATTACAATGGATTCAAAATTTTATAACTCCTTAAGCTAAACTTGGCCAAAGAATATGTAAAGGGCCCAAAATTAAACCAGAGATAAAGCAATTTAGAGATTTTAATTGTATTCCAGCTCAGTATTTTCGACTGTTTTGTATAGAAAGTTGACCTTATCAACATAAACAAGAAGAGGGTCAATTTTAAAAGCATCACTGAAATAACGATATGCATCTAACATCAAATATTGTGAACAAACCTTTGTCCCGGAAGCAATTTAGGAGAATGAGCCACAACCATAGTGCAAAGATAAACATCAATGTCCCTTTCGCGGCTCTGATGTGAAATTCCATGTTACCTTTTGGAGACATTGGGCAAGACATCCCTTAAAATTTCGCTTATCCAAGTACAGTTTATGATACGATGAACAATGAAGAGATACGATGTCATTCGTGTGAATTTTGGTAAACGTCTCATGAGAAGCTCTTCATTTCTCGGTAAGACTAGAAATATGTTGTAAAAGAAATATTATAAACATTCGCAAAAAAATACATGCATGATATTTTTTTCATGGCGTTTGAAGTTTGTTATCATTCACGCAACCATAATCACATCTTTATTTCGCGTTCAAAATTACAGTTAACTTCCATATTTTCCTTTAATTTATTAATGTCAAAATATCTTGAATATTTTATTTACCCTGTCAATATTGTAAAATCCTATTTTACGCATTAACATAAACCCAAACATAACGAAATTGTAACACATAATAAATTTGTCCTCAGAAAATTTCTATTAGGTAACATTAATCAAATAACTAAGGTTACATAAATACTCGGGACATGAAAAAGAACACTTACAGAACAAGCGTGTAGCTACATTTTTACGCAGCATTACCATTATGAGCAATTAACCGTTGTGACAACTCCAGGCAGGGGAGACCTTCGTAAACAAGGTTTTTATGACCCATTTTCATAAAATCATCAAATTAATTGTTAAGAAAGCACTTAAGGGCCTTTACCACCTGTTAAATTTGTGAAATGTTTTCTCCGTGAACATAAATGCCTTGTGTTGGCATTTGAATGAATTTTAATTGTTTAGGCGTTATGGCTTGTTGATTCTCTGTATCTCTAATGATGTTGCTACTTTACCTACTATGAAGTTACAAAGAATACTACTTGTCAATATCATGACATTATTAATAATTCGTTTTGCAAATCTGTGAGGTAATATATATTGAAGCGGACTCAATATCCATGTTTAATTTTAGCTCTGCTGAAACAAAGATACTTGAAAGTAATGACTTGGTTTAAGGAACTTCCACTCACTTCGGAGATGCAATCGCTTAGCTGGCCTTAGAGACTAGTATTACTACTAACTTACTATTATTTTTCTAGTTTCATTATAATTTTTGTTAATCTTAAACTAATTATATCGGTCGTTTTGTTTTCTATCATTTTTCGTAAGTTGTGTGTAAGCCCATATGAGCCCTTAAAAATAAATGGTAGTAATGACATAGAAGATTTTAATTTTTTCCACAAGTAAGCAAACATTGAATGTACGCCATATCTTCGTCTCCTAACGGTAGCAGCCCTTACCATATCAGACGCTGCAAAAGTGCGTAAATCCCGGTTAATCTGCATAAATCTATTAAAATATTCGCGTTGTGTCGGCTGAAGCGCCATATAATCACATTACGAGTTTTAACATCCATCGTGGAAATGTGTCGCACAATAATACTTCTTTTATTATTTTACCAAATTGTCGTTAGAAAATTAACTATGATCATCCGAATACATTAGGGCAATCCTGATAACACAAAAACCAAAGTTTAATTTGCTAAACTTATTTCTTAAGAATCTATTCTGCACCAACAAGACCAACAACACCAATAGCTTTCGGATAAAATTCGTAACCTGATGGTGAAAACCGCATCAAAATCCGTTGCAGAGTCCAGAAAAACAATGTGGTCACACAGACAGACACGATAAGCAGCTTTCATTTCTAAAGTGTATTTTACAAAGATTTCAAATGAATATTTTCTACGAGTCATCCATTTCAGCCGTAAGACATCCACTGTTGGACTTCTACGAGTACTTGTTAGTAAGAACCTTGATTATAAGGAAATCTAATCTTCTAAGTCTTAGTCAGCATTGAAACCTAAATAAATGTGCCTTTCAAAGCAATTTCTTCAATCTCATTTAGTGATTCTCCTTTTCAATCACAATTAATTTAATTCATCTAAAATTTAATTGCTTTATTTTTCCACTAGCTTTTGCCAGCAGTTTCACCCAAGTGGGGGTCGGAAATTATCCCTCGGGAACGTTTTACCGGGAAAAAAGTATCTTATGTTTGCCAAACTTCTTTTATAAACTATGAGTGACAAATTTTATTCGTTCGGCTGTTTTTGCTTAATTAAGTAACAAACATCCAAATCTTCACATTTATTAGAGTGGGCTTAAAATGTTTTTTTTTCAACGAGGTTGTATTACAATATTTAATACGTAGCGCCTACTGTAGGGCTCGTGCAAGAATTTGATATTTAAAAGAAGTTTACAAAAAGCACAACAAAAAAAACACAAGTTAAGTGCTGATATCTGCACAATACTCACGTATTTTCAAAGCTTTATAGAATACTAGCTTCTGCCCGCGACTTCGTCCGCGTCAAATTTTTGATTCCGTGACCCTTCCCGTCCCATCGAATTGCCTGCCAGTTTTCGTCAATTTTTCATTGCTGCTTCGCTCCTTTTGATTGTAGCGTTTTTTTTATAGCTTCCTCAATAGATAGGATACCCAAAAAAAAAAACGATTCGGACCGGAGATAAGCGCATTCAACCAAACAAACAAACTCTTCAGCTTTTTAATATTATAAGTATAGATAAGCTTCAATATACGTGACGTGGTCGTCACCCGGAAAGTACCTACTGTCTATGCGTAAACACCTCGCGACGTAACCTTTCCTTTTTATGAACACGTGAAATATCTTAACAACTGATACACTTGATACATGTACGTGACAGTTTATCACACGCAGCCATTTACAACTACTGAACATTATTTATGAGCAACTGTTATTGAAGTAGAGGAAGAGGATCGGTTTGATGGCCCTCGAGCCCTTTGTGGTGTTCTGCAAGTGACAGAGAAATATTGGCCTTAGCAGGTCCTACCGTACCTTGAGTGCCATGTTTTAGAATGGGGACGAAATAAAATGAACTACGTGGACAAAGTCAGTCCTGCATATTCATATTAGGAAATTCAGTTAGTGAAAGACCAATCATTTAGCCAATTAGGTAGTCGTTCAGTTAATGAATTGAACCCGGAACATGGCGTGAAACGGTATTACCATTTAGACAATTTTCATGGATGACTAGCGACGAAAAGCAAGCGCATTCCATATAACAACAGATTTTAGATCAGTTGACTGTGAGCACACATACAAGGGCAGCCAGATCTGATTGTTACCCTATCCAAAACTATGCACCAATTACACGGCATCCTGATAGAATTATTAACAAGAATGTTAGTGGCAACCCATTTCCAAAACTATGACAATGGTGCTTCTAACCTAAAGGTTAGTATAGTAAATATCTACTAAAGATATAGTCCGACCGTACTTACTTTTCGTAAGCACAGAAGCAGTAATTCTATCTACAGGGTGTCATAGTCATTGACGGGCAAACTGTAACCATGAATTCAGCACATGTTTCTAAACTCCCTAGCATATATTCGTTACAAAAGCCTCTCATTTCATCATGTCATTTTGAAATTGAACTAATATGGAATCCTATCAAAACAGAAGCTTATGATATCTATCGACACCTCCACCCCACTGTCACTGGTCGTATTATTGCAGCTACGGCTTTGGAGACTTGCCAAAGACGGAAACTGGTTTGTAATGGTGTCATTCCAGTTTTTACTACGGCTACTATAAAACTAATCGACTGAAAGGTTCTTTGAGCGACAAAATAATCTTAAGCATCTTAAAAGGAAAGATTACACTTTGAGAGCGGAGACTGATCGAGGAAAAGAAAATAATAAAAAATGGACTTGATTTAAGCTAGTTTGTTTGCAAAAAAAGTTGAATCTTTTCAGATTTTAATGAATGATCTCACACAAAAACATAATCATATTTAAAGCCATGGCGCCGATCAAAATAATAAGAAACACAGGACTCAACCGAAACCTCACAAAACTCAAAAGAAAATCTGTTACAGATTGTGTACAAAAAAATCCAACGTATTACTTTTTGTTGTTTATGTAGGTCAGAAGGACCCCTCGCAGAACACAAACAGTTTACGATTCTTGGAGCGTGTCCAGGAAACTCCCGTCTGTTGCCAAAGCCTACATGTTTCGCTCTTCATAAAACTCTCTGAGCGATGCAAAAACTGTTTTAGTGTGAGAGTAATATACAGTACAGCGTAATTGTTATGTGGACGCTGTTTACTCGCGGCGTGAGTAGAATATCAAGTTAATTGACTATTTATAAGTACTAACAGTGGTTGGAAAAAGAAGAAAAAAACTTTTTATGACTGTTCGTTGAGAGTCTTAAGTTTTCTCTTATGTATTTGGCATGCGAATGGCAATTTCCTTGTTTCGTGGACAGAACTATTTTAACTGCGATATTACCACAGTTGCAACGTGTAAATAATTAAAGTATTTTGTGTACTCTCTTACCTGAAACAATAAGAATACAAAACGATAAGTAACTACAAAATCTCTTGAAATACTACTAACACCAATAATAAATAACCAATCAAAATTCCATTGCAACCTGAATACCAACAAAATTATTATCTTTATAAACATAAAAATATCATTACAAAAATTATTGCTATTACGAGTATTTTTATATCTTCGTCTTTTGATATCAACATTCCGTTTTTATGACGGTCATTACGAAATTTAAATTTTTTAAATTGTGACCCTGTCAGTGTTACATTTTTATTTGATATGACATGTAATAAAAATGGCTGCTACGTTACGATGCAAAGCATAATTGCAAACAGCATGACCAAAGCTTTACCAGCCTAGCAGTGACGACATCACATCGGCTACGGCGTAGCAACCGTGTAACCCTGTCATACGTCACAATATTACCGTACCGCCGCGCGCCGCGCCGTACTGCCGTATTTTGGGGTTCTTGCAACTTGGAGACCTGCTGTGCTCTGCTGTGCAGTATGAGGTTGCGCGTTGTCGTGCAGGAGCAGCGGAGACCAGCGATTGACCAATGCTGGTTGGAGATGTGCCAGCTTCTCCATCATTGAGTTCAGTTCGACACAGTATACATCTGCAGTAATGCTCACCCCGTTTGGTAAGAAGCTTTGATGAATCACACCGGCGCTAGACCACCAAACAGTGACCATCACTTTTCTAGGGGTAAGTTTTCGTTTAGGGCATTGTTTAGGTGCTGAACCAACCAACTTGCTGAGCGCTTGCGGTTATCAAACAGAATCCATTTTTCATCGCAGGTAACAATGCGGTTCAAAATTCCTTCATTTGTGTGTCTGTTGAGCAGAGCAAGGCACGTCTCGACGCGTACTTCGCGCTGGCGATCATTGAATTCGTGGGGCACCTATTTGTCAAGCTTTTTTACCTTGCCAATTTGACGCAAATGGACCAATATTGTTTTGACGCTAACGTCGAAATCTGCTGCTAATTCAGCCGTAGATTGTGTATCATCAGCTTCCACAATCGCCTTTAATTCGTCATTGTTGACCAAAGTCTTCGGACGACCGCGAGGTTCATTTTTCAGGTCGAAATTTCCAGAACGGAAGCGAGCAAACCAATAACAGGTGGTGCGTTGGTTTGTAGTGTTAGCTCCGTAAACGTCGTTGACGTTGCGTGCCGCTTGTGCCGTGTTGCTGCCACGATGGTACTCATATTCCATAGTTACTCGAATTTTTAACGTATCCACGATGACGAAAAATATTGAAATGCGATGAAAATGTAACACTAATAAATAAACAAATGACTACTTTTGGAAAAAGAATTCTATGTTTTTAAAATAAAATTAATTTGAAATTAGAATCCTTAGACAAACTAAAATTATTTTGATTTGAAATGGCCAGTACTGCAGAACGGCAATTTCATAGGTAAAGACCTAATATCATATAACAATACCCCATAATACATAAATACTGTCACTATAAATTATCTTTATCTGAATCGTATGGTTTTCTCTGTAATTCATCATCATCGTCATCATTTCAGCCTCCCCCATGCTCCATCACTTCAACCGGTTTTGTGCTTCCCGCATCCAGCGGATTCCTGCGGCCTTCACAAGGTCATCGGTCCACCATGTTGGAGGCCTTTCAACTCTACGTAATTTTCTGTAATTCTCTATCAAGTAAATATTGACGTTTATTTAACACAGTTCTATAGACTAGCAGCAGCACAATAAACAACAAACTTAATTACATTGTAAAATTAATTAGGTGCCATACAAAAACCCGCCAATTAATTTTAACTGCGTGGCCCATTGAAATTTTGACATGAGTACCCAATTATCATTTCATAGCTCAGTAACGTCATCACACAAGACACTGAACAAGATTGATTTATTTATTTATAGCTAATTAAAACGGTACAACAAGATGGTTTTATGAATAAGGTTTCCGTGCGCCTCAATATATTTTTTTAAATATTTTATCCAGCTTTTATTGCTGAAACTAAAAATATAATGCTATATCTATACTAATATTATAAAGAGGTAACATTTGTTTGTAATCTATACTAATATTATAAAGAGGTAACATTTGTTTGTAAGTTTGTATGTAGGGGGTAATCTCCGGAAGTAATGAACCAATTTTAAAAATTGTTTCACTGGTAGAAAGCTACATTATTCGTGAGTGCTATAGGCTATAAATTATAAAGATATCATGCATATTAGCCGAACTATCTCAATTTTTGTCTACCCAAGCGGAAAAAAATAGCTCTTACAACAGAGTTATTTGCATGCGCTGCCTTAACAGCTGTATATAATTCAAAACAATGTATGGCAACCTGGTCCGCTTTGAATAGTTCTACAAAAGAGTCCGCGACACCATATTTCTATCTTTATATTTTAGCAGATATAGTAGCTTTTATGTGTTAAAAAAAGGATTTTTCGACGATTTTTTAAACAACAAAATATTAAACCTTATCGAAAAAAATATTATTATGATCACAAGAACATCATAGAGATACGATTTGCCCAGAACAGTATGTCAATTGGTTAAATAGTTTCGAAGATAATATAAAATTACTAAATCGCAAAATGCCGCCGTCTATTCATGAACCGCAATAGAACATGCTTTGTACGGACGTTTTATCCATTTACCCATGGATTGCATTGTGCATTGCGTCATTTTTCTGAATCGCGGTGTTAAGATTTTCCGCGGATTAATGACCGTCTCCGGTTATTATTCCACTTTCGTCGTTAGGTAGGTGAGTTCTACGCAGTTGGTTGGATGTTGTAGGTCTTTAAAAGTGTTTTTGTTGTTGGTCTTTAAAATTGTTTTGAGAAGAGAGAAGAGAAGCTCGAGTAGGCCGTTTGGAAGAGGCTGTTCTTGAAAATCATTATCGCTTTTCGAGGAATAGAGAAAATATTTCGCAAGCACGCGCTGGGGAATCTAGCTCCGAGCGTTCACAGCGGCTTGCTAACCGTGGTCCGTGCTCGGGAATCTAGCGCTGAACGTGCGCAGCGTCTCAGTGATTTAAGGCGGCATGCCTCTGCAACAAGGGATTGGGAGTCTAGCACTGAGCGCTCGCAGCGGCTCGCTAGCCAAACTGTGAGAACATCGCAGGCCCGTGCTCGGGAATCTAGCGCTGAACGTGCGCAGCGACTCAGTGATTTAAAGCAGCATGTCTCTGCAACAAGGGATAGGGAAACTAGCGCTGAGTGCTCGCAGAGGCTCGCTAGCCAAAGCGCGAGAACATCGCAGGCCCGTGCTCGGGAATCTAGCGCTGAACGTGCGCAGCGTCTTTCTGATTTAAGGCAGCATGTCTTGGGCAAGCCACAATTGCGGCGGTAAGTCTCCTCTTTGAGGAGTGGATAGAGAGGCACCACGGCGTCCTCGCCTTCCGCCTGACGCAGGTTCTCACCGAGCATGGGTGCTTCGGTGGGTTCCTGTTCAGGATAAAGCGGGAGGAAACGCCCGGGTGTTTCCATCGTGAAGATCGTCTAGAGGACACGGTGGAGCATACGGTGGAAGTGTGTCTTGCCTGGGCGGAGCACCACCGTGTCCTCGTGGAGGCGATCGGCGGGCAATGGGTAGCTCGCCACCCGGTAAGGACCAAGCTCGGGTCGATGGCACGAAGTGTTCCACGCGCGCCTCAACGAGATGTTAGCAACACTAAAGGGGTCTACTAGGACCGATGCCTGCCAGGGTCGCGAGATTGTTCGAAAGAGATACCGTGACCCTGACACATGGGCAACTGAAGGAACACGGGTGGGTTCTAGTCAGTAAAAGTCTGACATGCCTCTCCGTCCAGAGCGGGAGAAGTCATTTGATGATTTCCCATCTAAAAAAAAGGCAGCATGTCTCAGTAACAAGGTATAGGGAGACTAACGCTGAGCACTCGCAGAGGCTCGCTAGCCAAAGCGCGAGAACATCGCAGGCCCGTGCTCGGGAATCTAGCGCTGAACGTGCGCAGCGTCTTTCTGATTTAAGGCAACATGTCTCATATGCAATAAAAACAAAACCCTCCTTTAGGCAGTCATGAAATAAATCACAGTACTCAGTACTAACCGAACCACACTCATAATTTCATCACAAGTTAAAATGTTTACCACCCAACGAAGTGGGCACGGGTCAGCTAGTGCATTATATTTACGACTAACTTTCAACTAGCTCACCGGATGTCCTGGTTTAGTGATCAGCGTGTCTTGTGACACATAGGCCTCATCCAACTTTTTACATTTATTTCTATCTTTAGCTTTCCTTAACCAGACAGCCCCTCCAACAGACTGCCTCCTTTCCTTTATCATTGCGTGATTGCCATTCTGTTATAATTTTTGGCCATTTTGTCCTACAGTCTCTTGTCATATATCTCCATTTCTACAGTCGTACTTTCTGCGTCCATGTTAACGGAAAATAAAAACAATGGTCTTGCTTTCGATATTCTGGAATTCCCATGAGACCTATTGAATAATTTGCAATTACTAAATCACAATAGTTTGCAATGCAATCGTTCACAAACACCCCTTTTTATTTTGTAACCAAAACAGTCTGTCACCTACTACGTACTTTTTTGCGGTGGTTGACGTTACAACATTCGCTTTTCATTACCTGCTACACGCCGCATGCTGACCCACTTTTGAGTTGTGTGACCTTGTTATACACGAAGCTTTATCGGTGCGCGAATGTGCAACTAATTTAGACGCTACGCTTGTTCGTTTTTAATTAAATTGTCTTAAACTGCCGTGATATAGGGAGCTAATACGAACATTATGTGGACGTTCACTATAGGCAGTTTAAATTGATTTAATTATAATATTATAAACCAGTTTTCGTACGCTACGCTTACCGCGCTTGGTTGGTCGATGTGCGATGAGTGACCATCTTTACCATACCAAGACCTCTCCGTGACTCGGAAAGTACGTTAGGTTGTTGATCCCGGATGTCATGCGTAGATCTTTGACAGTCATTATGGGTCGTCAGAAACTCAAAAGTGTAACAACTAAGCTTACCAAGGGGTATCTTATTACCCAGTTATCGGGTATTGGAATGGTCTGTTAGTCTAGTGGTTAGTGACCTGTCTGTTGAGGTCGTGGGTTCGATCTCCTCCCAGGACAAATCTTTGTGTGATGAGCACAATCAATTGTTGTATATTTGGGTGTAATGTATCTATAATATGTATGTTTTAGAAATAAATAAGTTATGTGTATCAATTGTCTGGTTGCCTTAGTACAGGCTCTGCCTAGTTTAGGATCAGATAACGTTGTGTTGGTTGTCCTAAGATATTATTATAGTTACTAGGTTGTGGAAGTCAGATAGGCAGTCGCTCCATGTGAAATGCTGATACTCAGCTGCATGCGGTAAGACTGGAAGTCAACCCCATTATAATTGGCTAAAGGCTAAGTAGATGATGATGAAGCCTATTCTCATACATGCTTAACGCGATAGAATTGAATGCGATGGACCACGACTTCATGAACTTTTAGGTTACTCCGTCAAAGCTGCACTTGAGTTAGTTAGAAACTGTTACAAACGTGTTACAAGCGGCTCCGCAAGTCTTTGAGAAATCTAATGTCTAGTTTCTACTGCAAACATTTGGCTCTTTAAAAACTTTACAAAAGCCTTTGAAACTGGTTAACTCGTACCTTGGGGAAATATTTACTGAAGGGCTACACAAAGCGCTGCTGAACAAAAGTTGTTCTTTAATATTTTTCAAGAAATATAAGAAACTTTTGTTTATTTTCTTTTATCAGGCTTTATAAAGCTTAAAAAATAACACTTACTACTCTCGAGATGCAAATAATTCATATATTATATATTATGTACTACGATTGGCAAGATTGGAACTATTTTTGAAGTTTTAACTTTAAATGATAATGTTTTACTAATAGAAAATTACTCTTAAAGTTCTGCATTTTCTCCTTAAGCTGAATAAAGCCATTTAAGATATTAACCTAATTACGTATTGTCGAACTTAGTTGAAAATGTTGAACATTTAAAACGAAAGCCTCAGCCATCGTTCAACGATGCCAGATGAGTACAGTTGGAGCTTGGACATGGAATATTGTAAGTCCGTCATTAACAAACTATGACTGCTGTGCCTCAAAGCCCTGATAGATAAAGTAATACTTACTCGTAGTGTTTCCATGAAATTGTAACACGGAAATGGATCTATTCACAAGTTCTTATAGCCTCAATTCTGATTTAGAAAACTATGTAAACTTGAAATAAAAAGGACAAATAACCTGATATAGGCCACATATAGTAAATACTGGAATAGTAAACTGAAATAGTTTTTAACTAGTAACCCAAGAGGCGCAAAAAGTGGTCAACTTTTTGTTTTTGGGAAACAGCCAACATTCCCACACAGGACGGCTACTCGCATTTCCCATAAATTATTTGCCAGTTTCCGAAGTAGCTACACCATTTGATGTTAAAGCGGTCTTTTTATAAATCCCAGTGATGAATGAAAGGTTACAATCCATTTTTTTGTGCATTGGAATATTCTTATGGGTTTCTTGAAAACTGATGTTGGAGAACTATTGCCGAATTTTGATTTAAAATTTTCCCATCCTGTTAGTTACTGACAGCGGGGTTTACCTTTAAAATCCTTTAGCTCCGTTACGGATGCGATGATAATTGTTGTAGATGTTTTAGTGAAACCGAAGGGTTTAATATTTTGTGATAAGAAAGAGGCTGAGAAAACGCCTGGGACGCAAAAAATAAAGTGAGGTACAAATAACAACTCCCGCACGCCGGTTGCGGATAAAATAAATTTATCTATAAATCCTAATCCCTGCTACTTTTTAGTATTTTATGTAGAAAGCTTTCGATAAAAATCTCCAGTAGCGTAGTCCCAAATTGATGCAAAACTCCAAGAACGAAATGAAACTTCAAATGTAACCATAAGTACAGTCGGCCAAGAAAGTGGTGTACCACCCTAAGGTTGAATATCGCTTGCAGATTCATAGGTGATAAAGATTAGTTTCGCTTGCAGATCGATCTGACAACTTCTATTGCTGTCTTTATCTGATTATTGATAACGACTATTACTGTTTGTAACGTGACAGCTGTTCTTAGTTTGAACTTGATGGAACCAATGACGTCGTAAAATCAACGGCGGGGGGCTGTAGATTTTGATGACAAAATTGTATCTACAAATTCAGAATTGTAATCAACAAGTTACATAAAATTGTAAAGGCACAAGGCGAATCCACAAACCTACAATTTCTGTAAACTTGTAATTACAATATCAATAAAAAACAAGCTAAAAATAGATTTATCCTTTTATTAAATTTCTACAATCAATTTTAAAATACTTATAACAAACAAAAACATAGCATATATAGTAATATTTAGAAGATATTGAATTTTTTTTTAAATTAGAAACGGGTGCAACCGCCGTTGGCCTCTATAACCTCTAAAAGACGAGACCTCATTGAACCAACAAGCCGTGAGCAAATATCGGTTCCCCGCATTTCCTCCCAAATATAATTACAGTGACTAATAAGAGCTTGTTTGGTTCTTTCATTTTGATGCGACCATCGTTGGACCATAAGGCCCCAAAGATTTTCTATCGGGTTGAGGTCCGGCGATCTTGAGGACCACTGAATTACCCTTACGTCAGTGTGTGAACGAAACCAGGCTCTTACGATCCTCGCATTATGAATTGAACAATTATCTTGAACAAAATCAAATTGTGGCACTTCGTTCTCCGGGTAAACATTACGGACTGTCGGTAGCATTGCATTCTGAAGCACGTCGATATAATTTACAGCCGTCGCTCGAGGAGGTAGAGAACACAATTCTCCTACACCATCCGCACTCATCCAGCCCCAAATATTTACGGAAATTCGACCTGATTCTCTATTTGGGATTACATGATCATCTTTATACCGTGTTGAATTATATCGCCAAAGGTGAAGACGTCCATGCTGACTGGATTTAAACGTTTTTTCATCACAAAACACTGTATTAGACCAATCAAACTCTAAGTGCTGTCTGGCGAAGTTCAGACGAGCAAGTCTGTGAGCATCCGTCAAATATATTTTCTTGGCGTAATGCCTGTGGTGCAACCCCATGTAATGTAGATGATTCCTTATTGTTTGGGCACTCACATCGAACATCTCCGCAAAATGTTTTGTGGGCTTAAAACCATTGATTTCATATTCCCGTCTCATGAATTCTCTATCGTTATTGGAGAGTGCAGGCCGGCGACCACTTCTTCTGTGATCCAACAAACTTCCCTCCTCTCCTTCACGACGAATCCAAAAGCGGACAGAACGCCTCGATATATTCAAATTCCGGGATATCGCACTGATACTGCTTCCCTCATTAAATTGGGCAATTATTTGTGCTCTTTCGGCAATGGTCAAGTTGGCAGGCATTGAGATGATTTTATATGCAGTTGATTGAAAAAACACGGAAAATATATCGATTTTTTGCATATATTTGACAAAATGTCAATTGTAATTTTTCTTTTTCAAATGGAATTCGGTTGTCTATTTAAATAGTTTTTATTACTTTTGTTTGGAAACATTTCAATTGCTTTGTAGAAACTAATGTCCTTTTCATTTATACTAAAGGTTAAAATGTCATGTACTTATATGTGACATATGACGTATGAATACTAAATACATAGGTTTACGTCATGATAATGTTGTCTCTTTCAGTAATATCTTTTTATAACGAACCTTGTTGTAATTTTCGATGACCGGGAAACTAAATCAAAACTGGTACACCACTTTCTTGGCTGACCGTACAAAGAATGCAAATGGAAGGTCCCCATTAGTTGTCTTCTGGATCCAAAGCTCCACCGCACCGCTATATTGAAGGAAATGGATGGAAATTGGAAACCTGTGGTGACCAAGAGCTTTAATTTTCGCTGTAGGAACATTGAATGTGGACGTTTTTAACCGACTTCAAAAAAGGAGGAGGTTATCAATTCGACTGTTTTTTATGTTTGTTATCTAAGTTATGAGGTAACAAACATAAAAAAACGGTCGAATTGATAACCTCCTCCTTTTTTTGACTGGGTAAATCAATTTTGATGATTCTTTTTTTTATTCGAAAGCTCGTGCTTTTCGTATGGTTCCATTTCAATTTGGTTCTATTCAGACAATGGGATCCATGTGAAAACCATAAATCTTAAATTTACATTAATTTATTTGCACGAGAAATGAACGAATAACACAATTAGATTAGTGCGGGGTATCTACCATAACTAAAAAAGTTAAAAAAAAAAAAAAAAAAACGACGGGTTGCACTCCGGGAGTGCCGGCAGAAGTGAAAATTTGAATATTAACTTTGTGCATTTTTGATATTTTGGAATGGTTAGGGAATAATTTTGCACGAATTGCTTTAATTATCTATAATATCTGGTTGACCGAGCTTTGCTCGGTATTTTTTTGGTAAATTGTGTTTAAAATAATACGTTTATGTTCAAGTGGATTATCGATAAAGTTGGTAATTGAAAACATGAATAAAAAGACATTTTATAAAAACGAATCCTAGCTAGATCGATTTATCGCCCCCGAAACCCCATGTATACTAAATTTCATGAAAATCGTTGGAGCCGTTTCCGAGATTCAGATTATATATATATAACGGCGCGTGATGATTTAAGCGATTTATTGTAACACTTTTTAAAAGTTGTAATCATTATTTTTACTCTGTGGTTGAGAATTTATTTCGTTAGTGGTAATTTTAATTTAGAGCGGGTAACACCGAATGGGGTTGTGAGTGTCATGGCGGCGGAAGCGAATACTTTTTCATGCGATCGCTACGCGGTTCACACGCATAAATCCATTGGCTCTGAACTTCAGTTGAACAATTAATGTGATTTTATTTAAATCAGTGTTTATCTTTGCAATCGTTACTTTTTAACGTTAAGTTTTATTGTTATTATTTTAATTAAATTAAGTGAGTTATTTTGCGAGTATTATTTTTAAAACGCCTGCAAGTACACGCCCGCTATGGAGGACGAACAGGGGATGGTTCAGCAGTGACACGTGGTGTCTCAGCCGCTCGAACATCCGTCATCAGAAGTGGTGAATGAAGGAACGGTGCAGGAAACAGCCTACAGATCAGAGTGTTGATTTACTATCAAGTGAAAATAATCGTTGGAAATTGTTATTCGAAATGCAGCAAAGCCAAATGATGGAATTGATTCGTGCGATTAAAGAACCTAGTTCAGAAGGCAATAAACTAGCCTTACCTGAATTTAATCCCGAGTCTCGAGATAGCGATGCTCGAGCTTGGTGCAATACCGTCGATTTGTACATGGAAGAAAAACAAATTTCTAGTGGTAGGCTGATTATTACAATGAGCAAATCCTTAAGGAGTCGGCAGCTTCTTGGCTGTCTCAGAATACTTTTCCTTGAATAACGTGGCCTCAATCGAAAGACCTATTTCTTGCTCGATACGATTGTGTGGAAACTCCTGCTGCTATGCTATTTAGGCTATTAATTGAGAGTCCTAAGGAAGGAGAATGTTTCTCTGCTTATGCAAATCGATTTCTGAGCACATTACTAAGTCAATGGAACAACTATTCCACTGAAAAGATAGCAATAGCTGTAACTATGGCGCATGCAACGAAAATTGAACCGCAATTACAGCGATTGGCTTTCACTACGGAAGTTGATACTCGAGTCAGATTACAACAGGAATTGATGACTTTTACGTATCGCAAAAGAGGACTTCCAATGCAAGACAAATTAATTGCACCTGGTGATGCCAAGAAACCAAAGTTGGACCAGTCAAGGCGTTGCTACAACTGTGGCAAACAGAGCCATATGGCAAATGAATGCTTGACTAAATGCTCTCGTTATTCTTCTGCTAATACTAAATCTCAGTTTTCAGGAAACAGTAAATCGCAACCAGCCAAAGACAGCGTTCCGAAGAAAGCTTCGCCGCCGGTGACTTGTTTCTTCTGTGGCGAGCCGGGTCACATCGCCACAAGCTCTCCACCGAAGGCGACTGACTCCAGCAACAGCCGAGTTGAGAAACGTGTGGATATCTGTACCATTAAGCCAGCTACATACCTACTGGTGAAGCGTCAATGCTTTTACCAATATAAAAAAATTAAATAACAAGATTTTACGATTCTCACATAGAACATAATAGTTTATCATTTCAAAATTAAATATTTTAGTTTCTCAGTTGATGAATCTTCGCACCAATATTTGCTATTGCAACGACCATGTATCGTAACGTTCTTGAGTATTCTCGCAACTTTGCCGATAGATGGCGTTTGCGAGGGAAAAAGTGAGTCTTCTATACGCCGCGCCCGTTCCGGTTAAGTGAACGCGTCACTCCGTCTTTAAAAATTCCATTTTTGGTGAAATCTTGAAGATATTCGTAAAATAAATAGACCTACATCTGTGCTTCATTGAGAACTTATAGTGCAGTATTTATTTTTTGGAATTTGAACCATTCTACCGGTGGATTTATCAAGATTGAGCTAGCCGGCTGGCAGCATAACCTCGCCATCTCCAGTAAAAGAACGAGCTCGGGATCTATGGATTGTTAAGGTATGTGGTTACGTTGCTATTTTTAATTCCTTTATATTGGTTTCACGAGGATTCATCAAATGTGGAAATTTGAGGCTTCCGCCATAACTTATATTCATAATTTCAAATTGAGATTAGTTCTTAAAAGCAATCTCGTAGAAGGTGTAAGCTATTAACACGCCCATCACCACCTACTTTTTTTTTTTTTTTTTTTTTTTTTTTTTCAGGATGGGAAATCATCAAATGACTTCTCCCGCTCTGGGCGGAGCGGGAGGGCGTGTCAGACTTTTACTGACTAAAACCCACCCGTGTTCCATCAGTTGCCCATTGTGCCAGGGTCACGGTATCTCATTCGAACAATCACGCGACCCCGGCAGGCATCGGTCCTAGTAGACCCCTACACTGCTGCTGACATCTCTTTGAGGCGCGCGTGGAACACTGCGCGCCGTCGACCCGAGCTTGGTCCTTACCGGGCGGCGAGCTACCCACTGCTCGCCACCCGCAAGCTCGCGCCTACGGTATCACCACCTACTTTACGCCGAATCTGGTGAGTCGTTTTCGTTTTGTTTTGACTCTTGTGCTGAATGCTAGTAATTGTATGAAGTATTTAGATGACGTCATTATCCCCTCTCGTAGTGTAGATGAGGGTATTGGTCGCTTGCATCAGTTCTTGAAAGCATTAACAGATGCCAGTTTCTCTTTCAACTTAAAAAAAATGTGATTTTATTAAAACTGAAGTAGAGTTTTTAGGGTATCACGTAGCCACTGGCGAAATTAGACCGAATCCGCGAGAAAAAGACGCTTAAAGCTTTGACGGAACTTGAACCTCCCAAAACGGTTACTCAACTACGACAGTTTATAGGCTTAGCTTCGTACTTTAGACAATTTTTACCATGTTTCTCTCAAAAGACCGCCCACTTTATAGATTAACTTCAGGGAAAGGCAAAATACAGTGGACACCAGCTTATGAAATAATTAGAAAAGAAATTATTGATACACTGACTAACAAACCCGTTCTAACTATTTTTGATCCCAACCAGCTGATAGAGTTGCATACTGATGCCAGCGCTGAAGGTTATGGTGCTATACTAATGCAAAAGTTTGATGGTAAATTACATGTTATCGAATATTATATTCGCCGAACCTCCAGCGCTGAGTCAAGATATCACTTATACGAACTAGAGAACGCTCGCAGTAGTGAATAGTATAAAACATTTTCGCCATTACTTGCAAGGACGTAAGTTCCTAGTAGTGACTGATTGAAATGTAGTCAAGGCATCTAAATCTTACGATTGTCGCAACCCAGTGCTGGGCACGCCACAATTGCGGCGGTAAGTACCCTCTTTGAGGAGTGGATAGAGAGGCGTCACGGCGTCCTCACCTTCCGCCTGACGCAGGTTCTCACCGGGCATGGGTGCTTCGGTGGGTTCCTGTTCAGAATACAGCGGGAAGATACGTCCGGGTGTTTCCATTGCGAGGATCGTCTGGAGGACACGGTGGAGCATACGGTGGAGGTGTGCCCTGCCTGGGTGGAGCACCGCCGTGTCCTCGTGGAGGCGATCGGCGGCGGCGACCACTCGCGTCCGGCCCTGGTGCGAGCCATGGTACGGAGCGAGAGGGAATGGGAAGCCGTCACCTCCTTCTGCGAAGCAGTAATGCTCGCGAAGGAGGAGGCGGGGCGCGTGAGGAAATGGCAGTCTCTGCGCCCTCACGTCCCTAGCCGCCGCAGGAAGAGACGCCCCGGGCGTCGGGAGTCGATTGCGGACTCCCGGCCACCGTAGGCGCGAGCTTGCGGGTGGCGAGCAATGGGTAGCTCGCCGCCCGGTAAGGACCAAGCTCGGGTCGACGGCGCGCAGTGTTCCACGCGCGCCTCAAAGAGATGTCAGCAGCAGTGTAGGGGTCTACTAGGACCGATGCCTGCCGGGGTCGCGTGATTGTTCGAAAGAGATACCGTGACCCTGGCACATGGGCAACTGATGGAACACGGGTGGGTTTTAGTCAGTAAAAGTTTGACACGCCCTCCCGCTCCGCCCAGAGCGGGAGAAGTCATTTGATGATATCCCATCATGAAAAAAAAAAAAAAAGGCATCTAAATCTAAAATAGACCTAACCCCTCGTGTCCACATATGGTGGTGTTTTCTTCAGTCTTTTGAATTTGATATTGTTTATCGCCAGGGTAAAAATATGGGGCATGTAGACTTTCTATCACGAAACCCTCTACCAGAAACCCCAAAATTAGCTAATACAAAAATAGAGCAGAAAAAAGTCCATTTGACGAAAATATCAGATAACTGGTTACAAGCAGGGCAACGAAAAGATGAGGAGATTAATTCCATTATTTCAAAATTTAGGTTTAGTGAACTTACTGACGAGATGGTTAAAACTTATGAAATAAGGAGGGGAGTGTTGCATCATACTTGGCAAGGTATACCCACCCTATCCAACAAAAAAAGAATTATCGGACTACTCTGTATAAAGTTATGCGTGGTTATACATTATAATCAGTGAGTAAATAATCAATCATCCCCTGTTTTCAAACCCTTAGGGTTCGATTTTGTTTTCTAAATTTATATACCACCTTCGGAGTATAACATTTCCAATAGAAGAATAATTATCACAATCGGACTACTATGTAAAAAGTTATGCGTGGTCATACAAATAAAAATAATATATACGCGTTGAATTGAGAACCTCCTCCGTTTTTTTTTCTTCGGTTGATAAGTTTTACTTATTTATTTATTTTTAAAGAAAGGGTACATACTTATAACAAAAATGAGCATCTTAAATAAGTAATGACAATTGCTAATTAAAAGCTTCCACATGTATAAATGTAATATTTTGACTTTATAATGACGTTTAATAATTGGGTATTAAACAGTTACTCAACTAAACAAAAGCGTTATTTGTATACTGAGCAACCCACAATTTTACCGTACACACAAAGTTCATAGTTCACCAATTAACTAGCCACGGGTCGCATGTAACCCAAATTTGGGTTTATTTAGGAGACCTACAAAATTTTATGTAGTTAATTAAAATGTACCACATTGTATCAAACTTTTTAACGGACCATAAGTGAGTCTTTTAATAAACAAAACTCGAAATGAAATGGCTTTTGATAGTTCAATTATAAACTCTTCAAAACTGGGCTTTAACTTAATTCTTACAATTGTTTCTTATCTGATAATTCTCTAAGCAAAGAACATGTAGTGGTCCCGAAATTAAAACCAGAGATAGAACAAACTGTTTAGAAATTTTAATTGTATTCCAGCTCACTGTTTTCTACTGTTTTGTATAGTAATTGATAATAACATTTACAAGAAAAGGGTCAACTTTAAAAGCATCGTTCGAGTAGCATCTAACATCAAATATTGTGAACAAACCTTTGTTCCGGAAGTAATTTATAAGAATGAGCCGAAACCATAGTGCAAAGATAAACATCAATGTCCTGTCACTACTTTGTTTAGAATATTTAATCGGGAACAGAAAATTAATAAGTAAGTCGGACGTAGAAATCGACGATAGTACTCGTATATGAATTTAACTTTACTTCTGTCAGACGTAAACTGAAATAGGGACGATAAACACAAAACATTAAACGTGCGACAACCCTCTAAATTGTCTAATTCATAATTCATCAAACTTTCAATTGGTGACCATCATAAAGCGAATTTCCATCTGACCCTTATGGTTAAAACAATCATAATAGCTCATCGGTACAGGCCGCAGGGTTGTCCTCAAAGTTATCACAAATTCCCAACTAGTAAACAGTCATCCATCCTGAGGGAGGACCAGGAGGGATGACTAAAGCCTCTCACTTACTAAACTTTTAATCAGTATACGTAGGTACGTATACGTAGGTACTACAATGTGCAGTAGGTACTGCACATTGTAGTAGTGTCATTACATAAAAAAAACCGGCCAAGTGCGAGTCGGACTCGCGCACCGAGGGTTCCGTACAAACCTGTAGGTATTCTCGGTTTATTTTTTTTTTTTTTTAATTTTTATATTTCAGTTGATTGAATGTAAGGTAAATTGCGGTTTACGATTTCTGACGTTTTAAAAAAAAACTACTCACTCGATCTCGTTCAAACCAATTTTCGGTGGTAGTTTACATGGTAATGTACATCATATATTTTTTTTAGTTTTATCATTCTCTTATTTTAGAAGTTACGGGGGAGGGGGGACACACATTTTACCACTTTGGAAGTGTCTCTCGCGCAAACTATTCAGTTTACAAAAAACCGGCCAAGTGCGAGTCGGACTCGCGCACCGAGGGTTCCGTACAAACCTGTAGGTATTCTCGGTTTAAAAATATTTTTTTTTTTTAATTTTTATATTTTAGTTGATTGAATGTATGGTAAATTGCGGTTTACGATTTATGACGTTTTAAAAAAAAACTACACACTCGATCTCGTTCAAACCAATTTTCGGTGGTAGTTTACATGGTAATGTACATCATATATTTTTTTTTAGTTTTATCATTCTCTTATTTTAGAAGTTACGGGGGGGGGGGGACACACATTTCACCACTTTGGAAGTGTCTCTCGCGCAAACTATTCAGTTTAGAAAAAAATGATATTAGAAACCTCATTACCATTTTTGAAGACCTATTCATAGATACCCCACACGTATGGGTTTGATGAAAAAAAACATTTTTGAGTTTCAGTTCTATGTATGGGGGACCCCAAAATTTATTGTTTTTTTTCTACTTTAGTATAAAAATCTTAATGCGGTTCACAGAATACATCTACTTACCAAGTTTCAACAGCATAGCTCTTATAGTTTTGGAACAGACAGACAGACAGACAGACATGACGAATCTATAAGGGTTCCGTTTTTTGCCATTTGGCAACGGAACCCTAAAAATGATACTCATTACCATTTTTAGGGTTCCGTTGCCAAATGGCAAAAAACGGAACCCTTATAGATTCGTCATGTCTGTCTGTCTGTCTGTCTGTCTGTCTGTCCGTCCGTCCGTATGTCACAGCCATTTTATTCCGAAACTATAAGAGCTATGCTGTTGAAACTTGGTAAGTAGATGTATTCTGTGAACCGCATTAAGATTTTCATACTAAAGTAGAAAAAAAACAATAAATTTTGGGGTCCCCCATACATAGAACTGAAACTCAAAAATGTTTTTTTTTCATCAAACCCATACGTGTGGGGTATCTATGAATAGGTCTTCAAAAATGGTAATGAGGTTTCTATTATCATTTTTTTCTAAACTGAATAGTTTGCGCGAGAGACACTTCCAAAGTGGTGAAATGTGTGTCCCCCCCCCCGTAACTTCTAAAATAAGAGAATGATAAAACTAAAAAAAATATATGATGTACATTACCATGTAAACTACCACCGAAAATTGGTTTGAACGAGATCGAGTGAGTAGTTTTTTTTTAAAACGTCAGAAATCGTAAACCGCAATTTACCTTACATTCAATCAAATGAAATATCAAAATTAAAAAAAAAAAAATAAACCGAGAATACCTACAGGTTTGTACGGAACCCTCGGTGCGCGAGTCCGACTCGCACTTGGCCGGTTTTTTTTGAAGACCTATTCATAGATACCCCACACGTATGGGTTTGATGAAAAAAATCATTTTTGAGTTTCAGTTCTATGTATGGGGAACCCCAAAATTTCTTGTTTTTTTTTTTCTATTTTAGTGTGAAAATCTTAATGCGGTTCACAGAATACATCTACTTACCAAGTTTCAACAGCATAGGTCTTATAGTTTCGGAATAAAATGGCTGTGACATACGGACGGACAGACAGACAGACAGACAGACAGACATGACGAATCTATAAGGGTTCCGTTTTTTGCCATTTGGCAACGGAACCCTAAAAACACAGCATTACTTTGCTCAGCATAATGACGTTCAATTTATCATACGCTCAACAGATTTTGCACGTATTTCTCACAAATCGATGGAAAGGCAAGTAGAGAATATCTTTGCAGATGTGACTCGCCTTCTGTACAGCGCAGCGCCTCGGATGTCCTCGTTTAATTGGGTAAACTGAGAAGTGAGATTGCCTTATCTACCGCAAGCTAGTGAGTATGCATGTTGTGTGTCCACGTCTAGTATTATGTGACCACGTCTCGTATTATGTGTCACTTATGGTATAATTGTGGCATTAAATGTTATGTAATGCATGAGCAAGCTTCACTTTATCTTCTGAGAGAAGTGGATCACTGTTTTGTGAGCCGGAAAGAAATAGAACTCACTATACAAATAAGTTTACTCTGCAACTGTTGCAAGGAATGAAGACTCGTTCTTCGTGCAGTCATTAAGTGTTCATCAAATAACAAAGATCTAGTTCGGCTATAATCGTAAACCAGCCATCTGAAATACTCAGTAAAACAGAGACTGCACCCCGCCTTAGCGTTAATTTGGTAGCGGTAATTTAACGAAATGTTTGGCATATTATGATCGATATCAAACGACGCTTGATTTACTGAAGACCGTTTTTAGCAAGGAAAATGAGTTCCGGAACGTAACACGCTTCACATAGCAGTAGGTATCGTTTTTATGAAATGAAAAACAGATTGAATAAGAATAACTAGCTACTTCACCGACAATTTAGTGAACAACGACACTTCGTGGCTCGGATGTGAACATTTCATGTTACCACTGGGAGACATTTTTGGAAGGAAACCCTAAAAAGTTCGCTTATCTATGTACAGTTTATGATACAATAAACAACAAAGAGATACGATGTCATGTCTTATGAATTTTAGTAAATGTCACGTGAAAAGCTCTTATTTTCTCGGTGAGAGTAGGAATGCGTACTTTGTTCTTAAATATAATATCCATACGAGGCAAAAGGAGTGTGTAGAGATCGTAGCAGGTGGCGTTCCGTGGTTTCTGCCTACTCCCATGGGAAAAAAGGCGTGAGTTTATGTATTGTAAGAGCTCAGAAAAACAAGGTAAAAGATTAATAAAATATTTAATTTAAAATACACAATGAAGTACAACAGAAGGTAGATGTTAGCCCGTCGGTGTCCGCGAGGAAAGAGAATGAATGTCTCGGTGCATGCCAGCAAGGCGCACCGCTCGCTCGTTGCTAGCTTCGTAGTTGTCAACTTCACGATAGTTCTCGAGCGCCATCTATTGCCTTATAGTATGTATGTATATAATATCCATCCGCAAAAAAACACAGGTATGATTTTTCTTCGGCGTCTGAAGTTTATAAGTTTGTTCAGTCACGCGACCTTTATCATAGCTTTATCTCGCCATTAAAACTATAGGTAACTTCCATATTTTCCTTAAATAATGCATTCATAAGAGTCTTAAAACTTTTACATACCCTGTCCATATTGTAAAATCGTATTTTGCACCTAAACTTGTGTTTGCTGATCACCAATGAAATTAGCGAAACAGTAACGTTGTTTTACATTAAATAATTCATGTACCCTTAGGAATATAAAACTAGGTAACATTAATCAAATTACTAAAGTATGGTTACATGAACACTCGGGCCATGAAAATGAATATTTACAGAAAAATCGTGTAGCTACATTTTTAACATAATTTGAGTAAGTAACCGTGTTGACAGGCCCAGGGGACACCATCGCAAAGAAAGCTTTTTGAAGGCCCATTTTCATTAAACAATAAAATTAATTGTTAAAAAACACTTAAAGGGTATTTAATACCTGTTAAGTGAATAAAATGTTTTACCGTGAAAATAAAAGGCCTTGTGTTGGGATCTGAAGGGATTTTAATATTTTAGGCGTTACTTTTTGATTCCCTGTATCTCTAATGATGTTGCTAGTTTACCTACTATAAAGTAACATAGAATGAGTTATCAATGATATGACTTTATAAGAAAAATCGTTTTGCAAATCTGTGAGCCAAAATATTAAAGCGGGCTCAATATCCAGGCTGGTTTAAGGAACTTCGCAAACTTCGGAGGTACAATCGCTTAGTGCCTACTTTTTTTTTTTAATGGGAAATCATCAAATGACTTCTCCCGCTCTGGGCGGAGTGGGAGGGCGTGTCAGACTTTTACTGACTAAAACCCACCCGTGTTCTTTCAATTGCCCATGTGCCAGGGTCACGGTATCTCTTTCGAACAATCTCGCGACCCTGGCAGTTAGTGCCTACCTTAAAGACCGAGTATCACATTTTTCTTTACATTGTGTGGAAGGCCATATGAGCCCGTAAAAATAGATGACGGTAGTGATTTTCCTTTACTCCACAAGCATACATTAAATGTACGCCATATCTTCATATCCTAACGGTTGCAACCTCCATAGTATGAGTGGCAAAAAGTGCGTAAATCCCGGTCAATATGCATAAATGTCATAGTGCTGCGTCGGCTGAAGCACCATAAATGAAATATGTCACACAATAACATATATTTTAGTATTTTACCAAAATGTCCTGAGAAAATTAACTTTATATTATTGATCATCCGAATACTTTAGGGCAATCCTGATAACACGAACACTAAAGTTTTATTTACTATTCTTGTTTCATATTAAACTATTCTGCACCAACAACAACAAGCTTCCGGATGAAAACCGCATAAAAATCCGTTGCGCAGTTCAAAAGCACAATGTGGTCACACAGACAGACACGATAAGCGGCTTTCATTTATAAAGTGTGTTGGACAAAGATTTCAAATAAATATTTTCTACGAGTACTTGAAGTCTTAGTCAGCATTGAAACGTAAATAAATGTTCCTTTCAAAGCAGGTTCTTCAATCTCATTTAGTGATTCTCCTTTTCAATCACAATTAATTTCTTTTGTTCATCATTTAATTGCTTTATCAGTCACTAGCTTCTGCCAGCAGCTTCACCCTCGTGGAGGTCGGAAATTATCCCACGGGGACGTTTTACCTGGAAAAAAGTATCTTATGTTTGCCAAACTTCTTTTATAAACTACTAGCCAGCGGCTTCGCCCGCGTGGAGATTGGAAATTATCCCGCGGGAACATACTACCGGGATAAAAAGTAGCCTATGTCCTTTCTCAGGCTCTTAACTATCTGTGCACCAAATTTCTTTTAAATCGGTTCTGTAGTTTTAGCAGGAAAGCGAGACAGACAGACAGACAGAGTTACTTTTGCATTTATATTATTAAAGTGTGGATGTTGATGGGTGCCAAATTTTATTCGTTCGTCTGTTTTTGCTTAAATAGTAACAAACATCCAAATCTTCACATTTATTAGGAGGCTTAAAATGTTTTGTTTTTTTTTTTCACCGAGGTTTTATTACAATATTTAAGAGGTAGCGCCTACGGTAGGGCACGTGCAAGAATTTGTTAATTCAAAGAAGTTTACAAATAAGAACAACAAAAAAACATACAAGTTAAATGCTGATATCTGCACAATATTCACGTATTTTCAAAACTATATTGAATATAACCTTCAATATACGCGACGCGGTCGTTCACCGGAAAATACTGTCGTTACATAAACACCTCGCTATGCAACCTTTCCTTTTCATTAACACGTGAAATATCCTCTCTACGTAAGAACTGACATCCTTGATACATGTACGTGACAGTTTATCACACGCAGACATTTACAACTACTGAACATTATTTATGAGCCACTATTATTGAAGTAGAGGAAGAGAATCGGTTTCATGGCCCTTGAGACCTTTTTGGTGTTCTGCGAGTGACAGAGAAATATAGCCTTAGCAGGTCCTACCGTACCTTAAGTGCCATGTTTTAGAATTGGGGCGAAATAAAACGAATTAAGTGTACCGAGTCGGTCCTGCATATTCATATTAGCAAATTCAGTTAGCGAAAGCCCAATCGGAGTAAGGCAAAATTAGGTACCTTCGACGCGGACAGAAAAAACTGATGAACGCAAGTGTTAAGCCTAGGGTTAGGGATAAGGGAGCCGTGCACCTACCTCCTCGTGAACCGCTCGATCTACCAGCAGCTCTGCTCCGGAGTCTTCACAATTCGGCTCAACCACGTGTCGGCAATGTCCAGAGGCACAACACAGGCACTTCAGTTCTACCGTCGAAGCCACAAATACACCACTAAACAAACAGCGGGACTGCTATGAACTTATAACATTCAATTATATCGTTCTGCGATAAAATAGTACAGCGGGTAAAAAAAAGACAGCGATCGCGGTGGAATCCATATTTGAACTGTTATAATGTCCTTTCCGAGCGAGCCATAAAGAAGGTGACGCTCATTGGCGAGAGAGAAGGTGCACGGTGCTGATTGGCGGATAAAGGATTAGCTTGACATCTTGCGTAATAGTTTAGCAAAACAAAATAGATGGCGCTAACAATTAGCTAATTAGGTAGTCGTTCACTTAATGAATCGAACCCGGAACATGGCGTGAATTTGTATTATCATTAAGACGATTTTCATGGATAACTAGCGACGAAAAACAAGCGTATTCCATATCACAATAGAATTTAGATCAGTTGACTCTGAGCACACATACAAGGGCGGCCAGATCTGATTGTTATCCTATCCAAAACTATCTACCAATTACACGGCATCCTGATAGATTATTAACAAGAATTTTAATGGAAACCCATTTCCAAAACTATGACAATGGTGCTTCTAACCTAAAGGTAAGTAAATAGTTCCTGCCAGGGTCGCGAGATTGTTCGAAAAAGATACCGTGACCCTGGCACATGGGCAACTGAAGGAACACGGGTAGGTTTTAGTCAGTAAAAGTCTGACATGCCCTCCCACTCCATCCCATCCAAAAAAAAAAAAAGTTTAGTAAATATCTACTAAAGATATAGTCCAACGGTACTTACTTGTCGTAAGCACAGAAGTAGTAATTCTATCTACAGGGTGTCATGGACATTGACGGGCAAACTGTAACCATGAATTCAGCACATGTTTCTAAACTCCCTAGCATATACGAGTACTCATCAGAAAAGTCTCTCATTACAGTCATTTTGAAATTAAACTAATATGGAAGCCTATCAAAACAAAACAGAAGCTTCTGATATCGAAACCTCCACCCCACTTTCACTGGTCGTATTATTGCTGCTACGTCTTTGGAGACTTGCCAAAGACGGAAACCGGTTTGTAATGGTGTCATTCCAGTTTTTACCACGGCTACTATAAAACTAATCGACTGAAAGGTTCTTTGAGCGACAAAATAATCTTAAGCATCTTAAAAGGAAAGATTACACTTTGAGAGCGGTGACTGATCGAGGAAAAGAAAATAATAAAAAATAGACTTGATATAAGCTAGTTTTTTTGCAAGAATACTTGAATCTTTTCAGATTTTAATGTTCATTTTTTGTTTATTCATTTAGACCCAAGCCGAGCCGAGCCATATTTAGAGCCATGGGACCGATTAAAATAATAAGAAACACAGGACTCATCCGAACCCTCACAAAACTCAAAAGAACATCTGTTATAGATTGTGTACAAAAATATCCAACGTATTACTTTTTGTTGTTTATGTGGGTCTGAAGAACCCCTCACAGAACACAAACAGTTTACGATTCTTGGAGCGTATCCAGGAGATTCCCATTGGTTGCTAAAGCCTGCAAGTTCCGCTCTTCATTAAACTGTCGGAGCGATGAAAAACTGAGTGTGAGAGTAATATACAGTACAGCGTAATTGTTATGTGGACGCTGTTTATGCGAGGCATGAGTAGAATATCAAGTTAATTGAGTATTTCAAGCGCTAAGAATAGAGTAGAATAGAATATTTTTATTTCAGACCGGAGTCCATAGGGTTAGTAACAAATTTTCTTAACGTCTAGTGTTAGTAGGTTACAGACACAGTTACAAATGTAAAACTTCTTACAAAAAAAAAAAAAACAACCGACTTCCTTAAAAAATCACTACAAAGTCAAAAAAAACTTTAATTTCGAAAGTCGGTGTCTTAGGATCTGTATTTAAGGTTTTTTGCCACCGACTTCTGAAATTAAAGTAATTTTTGACTTTGTAGTGTTTTTTTAAGGAAGTTGGTTATTATTTTTGTAAAAAGTTTTTATTTTTTACTTTTCAGTTATGGTAGATACTCCGCACTAATCTAATCGCGTTATACGTTCATTTGTCGCGCAAATACTTAATGAAAATTTAAGACCTATATGGTTTTCACATGGACCCCATTGTCCGAATGGAACCAAATTAAAATAGGACCATTTGGGAAGCACTAGCTTTCAAATAAAAAGAATCGTCAAAGTCGGTTCACCCAGTCAAAAGTTATGAGGTAACAAACATAAAAAAAAATACAGTCGAATTGATAACCTCCTCCTTTTTTGAAGTCGGTTAAAAATTACAATTAAAATTCAGCATGGAGCCGCATTCATCTCCGCGGCATCGGGGAATCCCACCGATCTGCGAATACACTGAGAATACTGTTGGTGCTGCCGCGAAGACGAGTCATCAGGGATGCACACCTATTTCTAATAATGGCGACAAAACCATCAATATTATTATCTGTAAACATCCCTGACGCACTACTACGCCACGGTAGCCACAGCAGCACCCTCAGTGCATTGTTATATTAAACGCAAGGTCGCTGTATGTCCGCTGAGTGAAGTTGACCCACAGGCTGCACGTGTAGAATCACTGACAGTAAGCTTTGAACAGCGTTACTTTCACTGGCTTCGTAAAACGCGCAAACTTGCGGGCCAGCATGTTACAACGGACAGCCAACGACCTACGTTCCCTTTCAATGTCACAATTATCTTTAAGTTCTTCAGTGACCCAGTGGCCCAGATACTTAAACTTGTCCTTCGCAGTGGTTCTCCACAAAGTGCGACACTTGGAATTCTCTCATATGTCACACTGCCTGCTTTAAAAACCATTCATTCTCTCTTTGTGACGTTATATTTGAGCCCATTCACCGCATAATATTCGCATATATAGCAATCAGTTGCCTCAGAGCACCTATCGATGGGCTCAGCAGCACCATATCGTCAGCATAACTAATATTGTTAATGCACACCCCGTCAACATGACATTCGACATTGGTGCTGCTGAGCTCAAGGATCAACTGGTTCATGTATAGGTTGAAGAGCCGGGGTGAGCGGAATGGGGCGCACTTGGACGTGTATCGCTTGGAGTGCGGGGTGAGGCAAGGGGGGCTCCCCTTAATATACCAACAATTGTTGGAAGAAGAGCAAAATGCCTTTTTGGACTGTTTATTGTGAGAGTCCTATTCTCTTATGCATTTTTTTTTTCTTGAATAGCACCATCATTATATAATAGACGGGACTATTTTAACTGCGATCTTACCACAGTTGCATAGTTCAAATTAACAGAATATTTTGTGTGCTAACTCTTACCTGAAACAATAAGAATACAAAATTATAAGTAACTAAATAACCTCTTGTAATAAAAACCAAAAATAAAAATGTGAGCCTGCCAGTGTTACATTTGTAATTTGGGCGGACATGCCATTTACGTTGCCTTTTACGAGGCATTGCATAATTCTGAGTCAGTCAAGCAAATAGGTATTATCGTGCAATGAGCAGACAAAAATAAACCGTATAAAAAATAAAAATCTAACTACACTATCGAAGATACAAACGAAAGCAAAACAATATTACGTGAAGCAAAAGTTTATACCCCTCTTCACAAAAATTACGCAGACGTAGGAATATACAATCTGGCACAGTTAAAGTTTATGTGGAGATAAAAAGGGCAGACATCAGTATTTTTTTTATTTTTATAATAATGCATTATAAATAAATTATTTTTAAATAAGTTATGGTTGGATTTTGACAACAGCGCGACCACTAGTACAGTTGAGTATGGGTCCAATAAGCGCACTGTTCTATTTGTATACAACTCAAAGCATTTCTGATTAAGTAATTGATTGAGCATTATATTAATTGATCTGGCTATAATCAAAATATACGTTTCATAAACATCAAAGTCCATAGCTTTTACAGCGTAGCGGTCGTAGTGGTGACGTCATCACATCGGCTACGGCGTAGCAATAATGTAGTCCTGTCATGCGTCACAATTCTATTTTATTTTCTTTTGTAATTAATTAATTACAACGATGGCTATAAATGTAATAATATAAAGGCGAATTCACTTTCTTGCTAAGGTGTCGGAAAACAGTATCAGTTTCCCCAAGCACAAAGAATACCCTCCAAACTAAGAACAAAAAGTTAAACTGTCATAGTTCACGACTTTCTACAGCTCCCGATACGTGAGTGATTTAAACAGGGCTTAAATCCTACGATGAATCTTTGAAGAGAAAAAGAAGGTTGTTTGAAACACGTCATCAGCAAACAGTTTTGAGGTATTCAGATAAAAGTGGTTGCGTATTTTCGTTTTCCCTGTGTTGATGGATGATACATAAAAACATAACCTTATGCCTGTAATTTTCGAAGGGATAGGCAGAGGTGTAGTACTAATCTATTGCCATAAATCAGATACAAATCCAGCCACTGCTGATGGATTATTCTAAACTAGAACATCGTTCGTACTTTTACATCGCCATGAAGTAACTAGGTATGCAAGCGTTTTCACAAACTTACGTAAAACATTTAGTGATGTTATTACATAGTTTGGCCCTAATGTCAGAGCAACAAATAAAAACTAACTTAAATTCTGTATGGAATATTTAGGGCCATATACGAGGTAAATTATTTCTAAGTACATGACAATTAATATTCCAGGCAAAATAATACATGTGTATAGCTTTGCATGTAATGTATTATTAACTGTTTGATAATTTCTGGTTAAAAAAATATTGTAATCCGGTGTTAATTATGTATGGGAGAATTCTTGATACAAAAATTATTTGATTTAATAATTTACTACTTTATTTTATCATTTCAACCGCTTTCACAAATGACGTGTTACAAAAGTCTCCTTAAGCATGAAACTCACACAAACAAAACACATTCTACATTATGAAAATACCAAAATGTTGTCTTACAATAATGATTAACCCAGTTTCAGATATACCTAGGTACCTCCATAACTGTTACGCTAAACTAAATATTATTATAAGGGTTATTACGCAAATTTGCCTCACTCTGAATATCTGTGATTCTCTGCTAGAATAAATAATAGGTCTTTACCTATGAAAATGCTGTTTTGCTTTTTTTATTTGTATTAATCGAAATAATCACCCATGCAATCAATGCATCTTTGCCAACGCAGTGGCAGTTTATTGATGCCCTTCTTAAAAAAATCAGCTGGACGGGAGGCAACAAATTCTTCAAAGGCATTTTGTACTGCCTCTCGGGTATTGAATTTTTTCCCGCCAAGAAGTTATCCAAATTCTGGAAAAAGTAGTAGTCTGTAGGCGCAAGGTCTGGTGAGTAGAGTGGATGACGGAGAGCTTCCAACCCCAGTTCTTGCAACTTGGAGACCGTCTGCTGTGCAGTATGAGGTCGCGCGTTGTCGTGCAGGAGCAGCGGAGACGAGCGATTGACCAATGCTGGTTGGAGATGTGCCAGCTTCTCCATCATTGAGTTCAGTTCTTCACAGTACACATTTGCAGTAATGCTCACCCCGTTTGGTAAGAAGCTGTGATGACTCACACCGGCGCTAGACCACCAAACAGTGACCATCACTTTTCTAGGGGTAAGTTTTCGTTTAGGGCATTGTTTAGGTGCTGAACCAGGATCCAACCAACTTGTTGAGCGCTTGCGGTTATCAAACAGAATCTATTTTTCATCGCAAGTAACAATGCGGTTAAAAATTCCTTCATTTGTGTGTCTGTTGAGCAGTGCAAGGCACGTCTCGACGCGTACTTTGTGCTGGCGATCATTGAGTTCGTGGGGCACCCATTTGTCAAGCTTTTATACCTTGCCAATTTGACGCAAATCGACCAATATTGTTTTGATGCTAACGTTGAAAGCTGCTGCTAATTCAGCCGTAGATTGTGTATCATCAGCTTCCACAATCGCCGTTAATTCGTCATTGTCGACCAAAGTCTTCGGACGACCGCGGGGTTCATTTTTCAGGTCAAAATTTCCAGAACGGAAGCGAGCAAACCAATTACAGGTGGTGCGTTGTTTTGTAGTATTAGCTCCATAAACGTCGTTGATGTTGCGTGCCGCTTGTGCCGCGTTGCTGCCACGACGGTACTCATATTCCATAATTACTCGAATTTTTAACGTATCCATGATGATGAAAAAGATTGAAATGCAATGAAAATGTAACACTGATCAATAGAGAAATGACTACTTTTGGAAAAAGAATTCCATGTTTTAAAAATAAAATTAATTTGAAATTAGAATTCTTAGACAAACAAAAATTATTTTGATTTGAAATGGCTGATATCTTACTGTTTAATTATCTTACAATTTTTTATATCAAAACCAAGGAGCAGGTTGAAACATAAAGTTGGCTGATTGATTGAAACATCCGGTGCGATGCTAAACCAAACCATTATCTAAAGAATAGTTGCATTTTGAAATAAAATATTTTTCACAGCATCGTTATTTTATAAAAAAAAATACGGTCTTAAAACAATATCTGGAGTCAGCATATCGACAGCAGTATAGACGTAAATTTATTTATATTTATTTGTTCACAATTTAAAATTTTTAGAGTTGACATTCATTACAATTTATAAGGCTGCTAGCAGCAGTCACAATACCCTCGTACTAGATGATACTGTAAACTGTACTGTACACAGGGGTATCATTTCTTATTGCTGTGATTTAAAGAATAGCAAACGAGTGGGAACTGAAGGTAAGGGGTACTCTGTAAGAAAAGAAAATGAAAAGCTTACATTTAGCAATATAATTCCTATATTGCTATATTTGCCCAATATTATATTCATATATGTATATTAAATTCCTATATTTGCCTCTACACTAGAATACCCCCTGTATTCTAGTGTAGAGGCATGAATTTCGCCCGGTTTTTGAAACGCTGTACAAAGGAAACAAAAAATATTTTTACCATCAATTTTTTTATCATTCGTTGATTGATGTTTTTTTATTACATAAAAAAATTATAAAAAAATAAAATAAAAATGACAAAGTAATGACCAGTCAACGTGGAGGGTCCAAAAAAAAGAGGGTGTCCTGGCGTGCATTATTCCTACCCTCCTGGTGATCTGAAAAATAAAAAAACAGACGGATTCTTAATTATTATAGATGCCTCTATCGTATGACACTTGGATAAGTTAAAAAAAAAAACTAAAAATGGCGGCAGTTTGAAATTTTTTGCACATGTTTTTTTTTTAACAGTTCCGATTTTTTTAAAATACTAAATGAGAAGTTATAGTTTTGATCAAGGTTCACGAGATGAAGAGATTTATAAAGAACATCCTCTCCTTAGAAGTAAATCGGTCCATTAGAACTCGAGATATCCTTACCGCCAGCTCGGAAAAAGTAGTTTCGAAAAAAAAAGCGTTCAAAGTTTTGAGACAAGTTTTCGACAATTTTACTTATAGAACGGTACAGAGTACTTACATATTTTAATCGGCGATTCCTGCTCCATATAAGAATCCTTCCTCTATACTTCAAAATGCTCACTTTCCGATGTTCTCTGGTGAAGACGAGCAGTTATACCCGCCTTTGACGCCTCTGAAGCCTGTTCCGAGCGCTCGATACGTGATTCATCCCGTCTCACTGCAAAAGCATTAGCTTCTGGGCCAATCGTGATTCACCACATAAATGTTAACGAAATAAAATACACTAGGCACAAAAATTAAGGGATGTTGCGTCCCGTTCGATTTGTTTACTCTATGCGCCTAACAGAACGCGCCCGAACGGAGTGACAACTGACTTGTCAGTTTTGACTTTGACACTTCACTTGGTTTTTGGCTTGGAAAAGGGATGGCGGTCCAATTTGCGTGTGCGACCCTTTTGTTAAATTAATCCCTTAGAACCGGTCGTTTTGTGGACAATTTGTCATGACCCAATTGCTTTGATTGTAAATAACCCCAATTTGACGAAATAATACGGGTTGAGTTTGGATATATCATTGTTGAAACTTTGAGGTTAATGTGATAGTAATTGGAGCCGCATGTTGGAGAAAATCTCTGGCGGGTTGCAGCGGCCGTGATTGTAACCTGGAGATACTCATAACGTCACAACACAATACAATACACACTCACTTACATACATAAATCCAGGTAGGCCCCAGAAGCAGTGTTCTTCAATCACGAGGTGAGTTCTTTTGTTTAACTTATATTAGCTCCGCGCACGGCGGACAAGTTCGTACGCCACTCTTGACCCAGGGCCCATCATCGCGCTTCCACATAAATATTAAAATCCTATGGTAGGGGTCTGGCCTGGCAGCGAACAAGGGATATAAAAAAATAATCCAAATTTTTGGGTGGTTTTCAACAAGCTGTAACTCCGAGGAAAATTGTCGTATAGCAAAAAATAAAAAAGTACAGTTAGCAGATATGACCATGATTTTTTTTAAATCATATTTGAGTCTGGAGAAAACCCAAGGAAACTACCAAAAAAAATTTTTCCAAATTTTTTCTCGCCTTATAAAACGTCTACGGGCCTTTCAACAATTTTTTTTTCCATTGTTTCACTCAAAAGTTTAAATTACAACCATTATTTTCAGAGTTATTGATTGTTGACAATCAATAACTCTGAAAATAATGGTTGTATAGGAAATCGAAGGAGGGTTTTGGAAACTACACAATATTTTCTATAAGATTCCGTGAATAATTTTTGTAGATTTTTTTTTTTATTGAAATCTCTGACTGAAAAAAAGACAAAAATTCGCATGATTAAGGATATTTCGATAATTTGGTATAAGTTATAACTTTGGATAAAATAAATGAACGAAGTAATTTTCAGAGTTATTGATTATCGTCAGTAATTTTAACGGAATCAAACAGCTTCTGAAGGGCCTTTATAACGGGTTTTCCGCCGGCCTTCAGGAGCTCGGCTGTAATTCCGTCATCACCCGGCGCCTTATTATTTTTAAGCTGCTTCAGAGCCATCCTAATCTCGTACAAGCTGACGTCCGCGATATCTTCAGTGTAGTGTCGAGTCAATCTAGCTCTCGGGTCGTTAGCCAGATTCATAACGGGGTTTCTGGTGGACGTGTATAACTGTCCATAGAACTTCTCGATCTCTCTTAACAGCTCAGGTTTGGCGGACACGATTCTGCCGTCGTCGGTCTTCAGTTTGGCAAGCTGACTCTGCCCAATAGACAGATCTCTTGCAAATACTTTGGAGCCCTTGTTCCGCTCTATTGCGTCTCTAATACGTTCCGTATTAAAGAGGCGAAGGTCGCGTTTCAAGGACTTAGAGATCCGTCTATTTAGCTGCCGGTATTCGAGTGCGGCTTCTGAAGACTGCAGGATCAATTCACGCCTCTGTTGCATGAGCTGTAATGTTGGATCTGAGAGTTTCTTTTTGCTATTTGTATGGCGGGTCTTGAAGAACTTATACCCAACCGTATGGACAGTTTCCACAAACCCATCGTTATAATCGTCCACGGAGCTCCCTAGGCACTCAAAACGATTCTGGAGTTCGAGTTGAAAGTTCTCGGGGTTCTGAAGTTGGATCGGTGCTGGACGGAGCGTTGACTTCATCAGCCGAGATCTTTCCAGCTTGATATTGATATTCAATGTGCCTCCTACCATGCGGTGATCACCGCGTTGATCACAGAGACATCATTGAATATTTGCTTCTTCGTCGACATAATGAAGTCAATCTCATTTTTAGTTGCACCGTCAGGACTCTGCCAGGTCCACTTCCTGTGCTCGCGTTTTCTGAAGAAGGAATTCATCATAAAGATGCCTTCCTTCTCCATAAAACTAGCCAGTAGGTGACCCCGATGGTTCCGACGTCCAACTCCAAATTGCCCCACTCGCAGCTCATCATCGCTTCGCTTGCCCAGTTTTGCGTTGAAGTCCTCCATGACAACGGTGAAGTGAGATTTGGTACCATGCATGGCTCTGGAAATTTCTTCATACATGGTCTCCACCTCATCGTCGGGGTGTGTTGAGGTCGGGGCGTACACCTGTATGACCTTCAGCGAATACCTTGTGGATATTCTGAGTATAAGGAACGCCACCCTGGTCGACACACTCTCGATCTTGTCAACGTTGCTCACAAGGGACTTATGGATGATAAACCCGACACCACCTTGGGACTGCTGGTCGCCCACCCGGAAATAGAGCAGGTTTCCGAAACTTAGGATTATCGAGTCCTCCCCCTGTCTTCGGACTTCAGATAACTCTACTATGTCCCATCGTAACCTGCTCTATTCTTCCTGAAGTTCAGCGATCTTGTAGGTTGCCTGGTCCAGTTGTCGGTGATTATCCTATCCTGTGATTATCATATCCTACCCTATTATGATAGCCGGATCTCTTCCGGGATTTGTTAGCACCCCTTGCCTCACCATGGCCTTGACCGCTACCATAGTCAAGGGTAGGTGGGCCGCCGGGCACTAGGGACCATTTTTTATTTGTGCTTGTCATTATTTGGGTGGGGGGGGGGGGGGGTTGCCATAATCACCACGCTTGGCAGGCGGGTTGGCAATCGCAGTATGGTGCTGATAAAATGCATAGAGAAAGCTGCTGCCCATTCTCTAGTTAGTCCCTTAATCGCCTCTTACGACACCCACGGGAGAAATGGGATGATGCTATTCTTTACGTCCGGCACCATAAGATACGTGGACCACATACATACGCTGCGGCAGGTCATACAGAAGACCGAAAACTATAACCTGCCCCTCTGCTTAGCGTTTGTGGACTACGAAAAAGCCTTCGATTCGATCGAAATCTGGGCTGTACTGCAGTCTCTCCAACGGTGCCAGATTGACTATGGGTGCATCGAAGTGTTGAAGTGTTTGTGTGAAAACGCCACTACATTACGTCAGTCCGGCTCCAGGACAGAGCCTCTAAATCTATCCTTCTGCAGCGAGGGGTGAGACAGGGAGACGTCATCTCTCCAAAACTGTTCACCGCTGCACTGGAGGATGTCTTCAAGGTTTTGGACTGGAAAGGGGCTTTTTTTTTTTTTTTTTTTTTTCAGGATAGGAAATCATCAAATGACTTCTCCCGCTCTGGGCGGAGCGGGAGGGCGTGTCAGACTTTTACTGACTAAAACCCACCCGTGTTCCATCAGTTGCCCATGTGCCGGGGTCACGGTATCTCTTTCGAACTATCACGCGACCCCGGCAGGCATCGGTCCTAGTAGACCCCTACACTGCTGCTGACATCTCTTTGAGGCGCGCGTGGAACACTACGCGCCGTTGACCCGAGCCTGGTCCTTACCGGGCGGCGTGCTACCCATTGCTCGCCACCCGCAAGCTCGCGCCTACGGTGGCCGGGAGTCCGCTATTGACTCCCGACGCCCGGGGCGTCTCCTCCTGCGGCGGCAAGGGACGTGAGGGCGCAGTGACTGCCACTCCCTCATGCGCCCCGCCTCCTCCTTCGCGAGCATTACTGCTTCGCAGAAGGAGGTGACGGCTTCCCATTCCCTCTCGCTCCGTACCATGGCTCGCACCAGGGCCGGACGCGAGAGGTCGCCGCCGCCGATCGCCTCCACGAGGACACGGCGGTGCTCCGCCCAGGCAGGGCACACCTCCACCGTATGCTCCACCGTGTCCTCCAGACGATCCTCGCAATGACTGGAAAGGGGCTGGCATCAACATCAATGGCAATAACATCACTCACCTTTGATTTGCCGACGATATAGTAGTCATGGCTGAGACTATGGAGGACCTCAGTGCAATGCTCGATGACCTCAGTAGAGCTTCCGAAAGAGTGGGTCTTAGGATGAACATGGACAAGACAAAGGTCATGTCTAATGCTCATTGTGATACCCACTCCAATGAAGATCGGAAGCGCTACACTCGAAGTTGTAGACGAATATGTGTACCTAGGACAGACTGTCCAGTTAGGTAGGTCCAACTTCGAAAAAGAGGTCAATCGTCGAATCCGACTCGGCTGGGTAGCGTTCGGGAAGCTACGCGGTATCTTCTCGTCCTACTTACCGCAGTGTCCGTGTCTCAAGACAAAAGTCTTTGACCAGTGTGTGTTGCCAGTGATGACATATGGCACTGAGACGTGGTCGCTCACAATGGGCCTCATAAGAAGGCTCAAAGTCACCCAAAGAGCAATGGAGAGGGCTATGCTTGGAGTTTCCCTACGTGATCGAATCAGAAATCATGAGATCCGTAGGAAAATCAAGGTTATCGACATAGCCAGAAGAATTGCCAAACTTAAGTGTCAGTGGGCAGGGCACATTGCTCGCAGAACAGATGGCCGACGGGGCCGGAAGGTTCTGGAGTGGTGACCGCGTACTGGAAGACGGAGCGTTGGAAGGCCTCCCACAAGATGGACCGATGACCTGGTGAAGGCCACTGGAATGCGTTGGATGCGAGAGGCAAAGAACAGGTCGAGGTGGCGGTGCTTGGGGGAGGCCTATGTCCAGCAGTGGACGTCTTTCGGCTGAAATTATAATGATGATGAATAATTATGACCGCTGCTGCCGTGTCTAATTACGATAGAGAAGATTTTTTTAAACTTGTCCGTATTTATGCAAAAAGGAACCATCCAGCAAAAACGCAATTCTGAGATATCAAAGGATTTATAAAAACATGTGCAGCTCTGTTAGATGAAGTATAATTACTATTTATTTTATTTAAATTTATTGATAAATTACTTATTTAAGTATGCGTATATAAATTTCCTCTGAATACTCTTAAACGTACTAGATAATTAAGAAAATGTGCATGTGGTTCCTTTTAACATTTACTAATTGATAGGTTTTCTCATACAAAAAAAAAGAACCACAACCTAGGGATTTACTGATATCAATGAAACTACGTAACTTGGTTTCATTTGCTGTATTAAAAATAATTGTTAATAATAGAAATAAATGTGCAATGTATAATGGTACCAAGTATGTGTGGATCTGTTTTGTATAAAATGACATAGTAGTAATATCGTTTATTTGTTTGAACAATCGAGTCCCGTTGTGTTGTGGTTCGGTTTTGCTTTATCTATATATATAAAATTCAAAGTCCTGAGTGACTGACTGACTGACTGACTGACTGATATATCAACGCACAGCCTAAACCGCTGGTTGTAGAGACATGAAATTTGGAGGGTGTGTTCTTTGTGAAGAGTAGGTATCCACTAAGAAAGGGTTTTTAGAAATACCACCCCTAAGAGGGTGATATGGGGGGTTGAAGTTTCTATGAAACTTTTTATTCTCTGGGTCGATTGACACAAAAATTGGTACACATACTTTTCAAGTATAATTATGAGACACGTGTATCATAGTTTTTCCAAAATCATCCCTTTACTGAGTCAAATAGGGCTTCGAATATCCAACGTGGCGTAGTAGACGGGCGCATGGCGTGCGGGGTAGCCCGGGGAGCGCATTGTTGTCACCGGTGTCCCATCTCAACCAAGGTAAGGGGGATGTATCAAATATGTAACTGATATTAATATGAACTAATACGTGCAAGCAATAAGTAAAATGTACATGTGAAAAACGCGTTTGTTTCTGTATTAAATAAAATTAAATAACCACAGTGACTATTGTTAAATAGATATCTATGCAACTTTATAAGTAAAAAATAATTGGGCACATACATCTATACGTTCAGTGAGTAATAATGCGACTTTAGTTTATACATTAAAGGAAATAACTACCAAGCCACAATCATCAATGAAATTCTCTTGAGATCGTTCGAAGGAGTTGAAAATCATTATAAATCAGTGGACTCGAGTGATAAACCACGGTGACGCCATACATTACCGGGTTGAGTTTCTTAACACATTGAAGCCTCCAGGTCTCAAAACTCACATATTAAAATTAGAGTTGGCGTCCCAGTATGTTGTTGCGTAATCTAAACCCGCCAAAAATATGCAATGACACCAAGTTGCGAGTGAAAATATTGCAACGAAATGTTATCGAGGCAACTATACTGACAGGTTGTTCCAGAGAGGAGTTTGTGTTTATTCCGAGGATTTTTTTTTATGGGAAATCATCAAATGACTTCTCCCGCTATTGGACGGAGCGGGAGGGCGTGTCAGACTTTTACTGACTAAAACCCACCCGTGTTCCTTCAGTGGCCCATGTGCCAGGGTCACGGTATCTCTTTCGAACGATCTCGCGACCCTTGCAGGCATCGGTCCTAGCAGACCCCTTCAATGGTGCTGACATCTCTCTGAGGCGTGCGTGAAACACTACGCGCCGTCGACCCGAGCCGGATGCGAGAGGTCGCCGCCGCTGATCGCCTCCACGAGGACACGTTGGTGCTCCGCCCAGGCAGGGCACACTTCCACCGTGTCCTCCAGACGATCTTTGCAATGGAAACACCCGGGCGTTTCCTCCCGCTTTATCCTGAACAGGAACCCACCAAAGCACCAATGCCCGCTGAAAACCTGCGTCAGGTGGAAGGTGAGGACGCCGTGGTGCCTCTCTATCCACTCCTCAAAGAGGGGACTTACCGCCGCAATTATGGCGTGCCCAGCGCTGGGTTGCGATAATCGTACCCGTCATGTCGCCATGAGATCACACCAGAGCTCTGTCCACCGTGCCGCGATTTGTCGCGGCAGCGGAGTTTCGCCCCGGCGCGGGCGTTTCGCCCCGGCGTTTCACCTCCTCGCGCCACTCCCACACTGCTTTTCCCACGGTCTGGTGTAGACCAGCGGCCTGGTGATTCTAGCACCTGAAGTAAAACCAAAAGATATTGTTTACAAAGAAATACTGCGGTAGGCATAGTATTTCGTTGTAAACGATATTAATTGTTTATTATCCACTTCTGATTGTCTCCTAAATAAATCTTTTCACACACGCTTTAAGTTTTATTAAAACTATTTTACTCTCATCCCAGAGATTAGTTAAGTTTTACGAAGAACTTCGTCCTATTTGTTTGGGATATTGTCAGTTTGTATATTAAATTGAGCGCGGATGTTTGTTTTGAAAAAAAAAATGCCGCGGGCAGGTTTACGTGGCCTGCTCGAGAGTGAGCTCATCTAGCAGCCTGTTGTATTAGCACCTGAATGCAGAGCCTCTAAAGTAGATATAAAGAGATACTTTGAGTATAAACTAAAAAATAAATAGTCTTTAACCCCTGTGAACAGCAATGTAAGTGAAATCGTCATTTGAATAATTTAGGTAACTAGTGATCGCCCATTGGTCGAAATTCGACCGTACTTCATTTGAATAGAAATACATTATTAAATGAAAAAATATAGATAATAATAAATATAATAAAATAATATGGTTATATTTGACATTCAGTAACACTATAGACAAATTGTTGACGCTGTACTACTGTGGAGAGGGTTCGCTGGCGGGATGGTGATGGCCAGGACCAGGACGTAGGTGTAATGAGTAAAGAATACTTCTTCAGGACTCTCTTTTTTATTTTCTTAATACTTCTTAACTGCTGAATATGGAACAATATGGAATGAATTATCACAGAAATTTGTTCTGTTTTTATAGAATTTTCCCTATTATTTTTAATTAATTATGACGGTTCCAAATGTCATAATTATAACCAGCCTGTACAATCGTGAGGCATACAACCTCTACAGTTTGCACACGACACTAAGTTTTGTATGGGAAACTTACTAATGCCATACTTGACACTCCCCATAAAACCACAAAAAAATATTTCTTTTTTAACTAAACTAAATTCCTATCGTCGCTAATACAAATAATATTAAAGACAAATATTCTCGATATGATCATAGATTTTAAAAATGAAATAGGTTAAAAATTAATTTATTACCTATGGTAATACTTGACGTTCAGTAAGATTAGAGACACAAAATCAGGCTTACCAACTTAGGGGTTTTCCCAAATTTAGGGGGTAAATAAGAGGATTGAGATTTTTTAGGGGCCTTCAGTTTTTAGGGGTATTCATAGGGATTTTTTGCTATCTTACATTTCTCATTGTGTTTTTGATTACAATAAAAGTATTAGCGACTTCTAGTACAGTTCCTCGATACTAAGAATGCAGATTTAATGATTAACAAATGTCGCGTAATAAATATAGACAAATATTACTACTGTGTGTCTATGATTACTGAACATTCGTTGGTTATTTTCATTATAATTTTTTAGCGGATTTTTTAATAATGTGGCAATTTAAGGGGTTTTTAACTTAAGCTTTAGGGGTAAATATTTCTGGGTGTTGGTAACACTGCACAAAATAATAAAGACAGATTTGGACCATAAACAAAAGAATATCTATGCATGTGTGTATTAGATACACGGTAATGAACAGTAGTGTGTGTAGCGTGTTATTTATTGAAAATAATGTATTTTAACGCATAATTTAAAAAAATATTAGCATTCGTCACTTCTCCTCTGTATAAACTATGAGTGTGCGAAATTTCATACTCCTCCGTCCGCCCAATTTTCGTAAAAAGGGATCCAAAGTTTTCGCTTCACGTATTAATATATAGATAATTATTTTCAAAATTCCCAGGGAATAAAGAATATTTTCGCTTTAAAGTTGCCTTCAAATTTGGCATGCAAGTAGATAATTTTCCGTTTAGTTATATATTCCGTCAATATTGTTATGTTTTAGAAATATTTATCCTACAACAATCATTATCAATCCGAACGCTGCTCCTTAGATAACACAAAGCAAGCAGTGCAATAACTCATTGTTTACCTGGATAAACACAAAGGGTACTTTTAATCACGGTAATACGTTCCTGTGGGATATTTTTCGACATCCACGCGTGCGAAGCCGTGGGCAGAAGCTAGTATAATATATGAGCATTAACGTACGTTCTCTAGGTTGACCTACTGATAAGCTCAGTAAATGTAAACTTTCAAGTTTACTTTTATTTCATTGAAATAATTAGTTGAAGAAAAAATAAGAAAATTTGAATACGCTCTAAAAGTTTAAGTAAGTCAGACTTCAGTTGAAAAATACAAAAGTCGAAGGATCGCAGAACTGAAATTTACCATGAGAAACTTGGAAAATGTTCAGGAAGGTTATTGAAAATATCGAAAACTGTGTCAATGGATTGTGCAGATTTTTTTTATTACAGTTTACAGTTATGGTTTTTTCCGTAGCAAGGCGCGGCAGCGTAGCGGTTCGTAGCACGTCTGCTCCGATTGCATACAAATCGATCACAATGAACTTTCTGTGTGAAGAAGACATTCATTTTTTTAAACTATATTATATAGTTTTGAGATGGACAACAGGCCATAAATTATGCAATCAATCAGCAATCAAGCGCTTCTCACATTAGGCAATTGCTTGCGTTAAAATTATTAGTCAAATTAACAACTGTTGTTCGCGTGCCACATAATAGTTTCGTCATCTACTAAGTTCCAAATATATTATTATTAGTTAATCAATCGGTTTGGTTGTCAAACGAAAATACACTTGGAACGTGATCCAGTTCCTGTGTAGTGCTGTAATATGATTTAGATATGGGTCGTAACAGGTCAAACGCGATATCTGTTATCACTGTTACTGTTCCTCAAAAATAACAGATCCAAATATCTGTTATTAAATAACAGCCTGTTATTTTTGTACGGACGACAAATACGTGTTAACATCTCAATTGAATAACTTAATTCCAATAAAAATAAAGTCGTACATACATGGAACATTTTGCGACCAATCCCATCAAACGTCAAACCAAAGACATTTTTTTTTTTGGTTCTTTTCGTCCCTCTTTGGGACAGGCAAAGGGAGCTGAGCCCATACAGCCAAGTCTGATTTAGTTTTCTTTTTCTTCCAATTCTTCTTTTTTTTTCTTTCTTGTCTTTCTATAATATAATCAAGGCCGAAACCATGTCTTCTTTATTCAATGTCTTCAATATCCAATAGTCAGGCCGAAACCAAGTCTTATTTTTATCAATGTCTTCAATAACCAATAGTTAGGCGTAAGCCAAGTCTTCTTTTAATATATTCAAGTTCAGTACCTTTTGTTAGACCGGAGCCGAGTCTTCTTTCATGTTTTATTTAATATTATCTCAATATCTCAATATCATATAATTTTATGTCAAAAGTGTAGTAGTTGTCAAATTCAAATTTCATCAACAGTTGATACAATAAAATCGTAAATTGGTAAAAAACAATCTTTTTTCGTCAAAAGTTGCTGAAGCGAGCGCGGGATATCTTCAGCATTTTCATAAATACCTAGCAGGCGATCAACTAAAATGATCCTTTGAAGAGCAAAATTAGGACAATCAAATACAATGTGATCCAATGTTTGTATAGCAGAATTACAATAATCACAATTTGGGGAAGACAGAATGCCAATTCTAAACAGATGTGCATTAAATCGACAGTGACCTAGCCGTAGACGACAAATCGTTGTATAAAACTTTCTGTTCCGATAGATATTTCCTCCTGTAAACCAAGGAGGAGAAATCTTTGTTTTAATTTCAGCTAGCCACTTTCCTTTGGTTTCAACTACATGCTGCCAGAAATTGTGAAATTCACGTGCCAGTTTTGATTTGAAATAAGTCAACGCATCTGAATTTGGAATGGGCTTATGCAAAATTGGACATTCCTGATGATGATTAACAATGAATTTAGCCAGGTAATCAACTTGTTCATTTCCAACTACCCCGATATGTGAAGGAGTCCAGAAAAGGACGATATCTTTGAACTTATGTAAATTATTGTATTTTTCTCTGATATTATAAATTATGTAACTTGTTTTTGCATTACAACTGGGATTTTCTAGTGCTCGCAATACACTCATACTATCAGTGATAATAATCCATTTATTTTCTTGCCTAGTCTCAATATACTCTAAAGCACTGAGTATTGCCATAGCCTCTGCTGTATACACAGTTGCTACTGAAGACAACCTATTTCCAAACCCACTTCGAGCCTGAACGTCATAAATAGCCATAGATACAGCATTATCATTTTTTGAGCCATCTGTGTACAATTGATTGTAACCATTCCATTCCTCAAGCATTCTGTAAACATCCACTTTAAACTTCAAAGATTCATTAATTACTATTTTAAATGGACAATACTTTGATTCATAGGAATATAAATAACAAGGCCAAATGGAGCTAGAAAAATAATTTTGATTAGAACAATCTTTTAAAATTTCAGATAAACCTTGTACTAGAAAAGGGGGATTGATCCCATTAATAGCCTTCTTTAACTGCAATAGAAGAGGATGATCACTGATAGAAGAAATCTTAATGAAGAATTTTGTTCTGAGGTAATTGAATCTAATTATCAATGGAGGCAAACTACATTCGACTTGCATTGACACTATAGGTGTTGAACACATAGCTCCCAAAATAATACGTAAGCATCTATTTTGCACTTTGTCTAGTTTTTCTACTAGTTTTTGTACACTACTATAGCAAAAAAATGCATATTCGAAGTGACTTCTTACTAAGGACTTATATAAAATCAGTAATGTCCCTGGATCAGCACCCCAATAAGTGCCAGCGAGAGATTTCAAAATATTGCAAGCTTTTAATGCTCTGTTTGCTAAGTAATCAACATACACATTCCATTTAAAATTACTGAGAAAAGTAACACCTAAAAATTTTATGGAACTATCCACTAACATAAGGCTATTATTGTAATAAATTTTAATACTAGGAGAACCAACAACATTTTTGGAAAAGACAACAACCTTACTTTTCTCATAGCTGACCTCCAAACTAAGACTTTCAAAATAATGTCCCAATTTTTCCAAGCTAGCATTGAGTTTTGTTTCAATGCTGTTAAGGTTTTCTCCTGAACAATACACAACCAAATCATCAGCAAATTGTAAATTACAGACATCACTACCCAGCACATTATTTAATCTAGCAATATATAAAATAAATAATAGAGGACTTAATATTCCTCCTTGAGAAACTCCTCTATAAGAATACCTAGGTCCTATTAATTGATTATTGACTTTTACATACAATTTACGTTCATTTAAAAACTCAAAAATCCAACTTACTATTTTTTCAGGAACATTTAGTGAAAGGAGAATGGATGACAATGTACTTAAATTTACATTATTAAAAGCACCAACAATATCGAAGAAAACAGATCCCAACATTTTATGCTCGACAAGAGCACTGTGTATATCCAGAGATAAATGACTAAGACTTTCCCGAGCAGAACGACCTCATCGAAAGCCAAATTGATTGTAAGGTAGTAGACTATTACTTTCAATGTAAAATATCAAACGTTGTTTTAGAAGCTGTTCAAATATTTTACCAACACACGAACTTAGAGTAATAGGACGATATGAGTCAGCGCTGTTAGGGTCTTTACCCTGTTTCAGGATAGGTATTAAACAATCTGTTTTCCATTCCTCAGGAATAATAGAACAATGCCAAAGTGAATTCAAAATATTTAAAAATATAGACAAACTGTGTGAATTTAATAATTTTAACATTTTGTATGAGAGCCAATCTAAGCCACATGCCGAATCTCTTCTTGATCTTAAAGCAGATTTTAGCTCTTCAATAGAAAAAGTTTCCACCATGAAATTATTTGTGCAATTTTGTAAGTTATTGTGACTGACTGTGTAAAAATTCTGAACTGAATCAGGAGTATACTTATGCAGAAATTGAGAGATCCATTCATAACTAGAAAACAAACTGCTATTTGTAGAAACATTTTTTAACTTCCTCATTTTTGCCCAAACTTGACTCATTGGAGTGAGTCTATTAATAGAATGACAAAACTCTAACCAACATGCACGACGCTCCTGTCGTAGGATACGTTTTTTTCGGGCTTGCATATGTTTGAAACTTATAAAATTGTCTAGACAAGGATTTGATTTAAATAAGATGTATGCTTGCTTACAATCTTGTACAGCTCTAGTGCACTTCTCGTTCCACCAAGGGAGTCGAAGCTTCCTCCTAGATCTGCGAGAGTCGCAAGTGGTATTGTTTTTATTAAAACTGATTACTGACATCTGAACTGCTTGTAGAATTATTGAACAAAAATTATTATATGTATCAATATGACTCGAGTTATTATACTGAAAACTTTCCATCATGTCATTTACAATCTTTTTATAAATAGACCAATCAACTAATTTCAGATTACAATGAAGAGGAATATTTGAAACATTAGAAGGATCCACATCATTAGCAGTATCTATAACATATTTTGTAATGGTAGGCAAATGATAGCTGCCTATAGAATCCTGATAAACCTGCCATTCACAAGACAAAGCCAAGGAAGAAGAAACCATAGTTAAATCAAGACCATTTGGTCTCCATAGATGAGACCCTACAGTAGTTGGCTGACCATCATTTAAGAGTATCAAGTCATTTTCATCCATGGAATTCATTATAGCTCTGCCACGAGAGTCGTCACTACAACAACCCCAAAAAGTGTGATGGGCATTAAAGTCCCCAGCAATTATCAATGGTTTAGGTATACTATTTATTAGTGAATCAAATTTGTTCTTTTCAAAAGTAGGACTGCAATTTCCAGGACTGTAAAAACTAACTACTGAAATGTATTTGTTATTAATTTTAATTTTAATTGCAATATTTTGAATAGAATCGTCAAAATATGTGTCTAATAATCTAAATTCAATGCCATTACGTATAAATATAGCAACACCATTGTGATCATTACCACAATCATTCCTAACTGTGGTATAGCCACGAATGTTGTATTGTATGTGTGGTTTTAACCATGTTTCTGAAACTAAAGCTAAATGTATGTCATTATTATAGAGAAACTGCTGAAACTGTAGTTTATTACTTAGCAAACTTTGTGCATTCCACTGAGCAATATTTAAAATTTTGTTAGTGAATTTTATATTATAATATTTTTACCTTTAATAGTCTCTCTAATAGCAGATGTTATAGTTTGTGTACAAATACTTTCATTTTGTGTTTTATTTAACTTAATCAAGTTAACAATAGATTCTGTCAACAAACTTAATGCTGTGCTATTAGACAACATCAAGTTTATAATATCTGTCGAATGTTCCGATTTGTTCAGTGATGGGAAATTAGCTTTATTAAATAAGTCCGAAAAAGGGGTTTTCGATGTATTTCTGCTTTCAGCAATCTTTTTTTTCTTAATGGGACATTGGCCAGATATGGATAAATGATTACCTTTGCAATGAACACATACAGCTTTTTCAGCAGGTACAGAGCACTCCTTGAAGGAATGACCCTCAGTACATACTGAGCATCTTTGCGAATTTTTACAAAATTTGGCTAAATGCCCAAAACGTAAGCAACGGAAACACTGCTTGACTGGTGGAATATAGGGCAGTACTGAAAGCCGCCACATCTTAATATGAACGTAATCTGGTAAAGATGTAGATGAAGCAAAAGTAATAACTACAGTTTGGGTAGGCTGTAGTTCAGATGAGCTACCTACTCTAACTTTTTTCATTATTCTTCTAACGCTTATAATTTTTTTTGAACTTGATATTGCCTTAAAAATTTTTTTGTTTGACATATCCGTAGGTACTGACGTGATAACTCCAGACAATTCTGTCGTTCCAGCCGGAATCGACGCTTTGATCGACTGTTCTTTCAGAAAAGTAACATTGTCCAAGAATGAATTGGCTAAATTCGGGCGATCGAAAACTACGCCGATTTTGTATCTGTTAATTTTTTTCAAGTACTTAATCCCTTTAACAAATCTAGTGAAGCATCCACTCAGGTACATCATATCTCTTTGGCCTATTGGTTGTTCTTCATTTGTGCTCTCGATAAATACAATAAAGTCATACCCAGCTACGGCATCCTCAGGGTACCTGCGACTGTAGTCTGTAACCCTATACGGGACATACTTCTCTGTAGCCTTTTCTTCCGCAGTGCAGGAGTCGACGTAGTCAGACTCACTTGTCTCCGAAGATGAATCCGGAGGACCAGTAACAATTTCTCCACCAGGATCTTGTTTGGGTTTTTTTCTTTTCTTAGGCATCTTAAATCTTGTTTTATAAACTAAGTTAATAGAATAAAAACAGGAAAATATGTACAAACTAAATTAAAATTAAAGTAAAATTACAAGAAGTAAAAAAAAGACCGCCTATTATTTCAAGGTTCCCGCGCTTTTTTCCAAACCAAAGACAATAAAGATAAAAGGTGTCCGTAGACGATCACTGTAACTTTTTGGTTGCATCTTTTTCCAACATTTGTTTTTTTTTTTTTTTGTAAACAATAAAAACAATCCTCATTGTTGGGTTATCAAGAAAATCGTATACACCTGGAATATTTTGCGATGAATTCCGTGAAACCAAACATAATAAAGGCATTCGGAAAATTGCCATCAAGAAAAATATAAAAGGTTTTTAAGTTTTGTATAATGGTCACTGGGCAGTTACAAAGGTATGCACTAACATATTTTAAAACACAGGCACAATTAAACAGGCGTACAGTTATGAAGTTTAATCCAATTATATAATTAACTAGCTTCTGCCCGCGACTTCGTCCGCGTCAAATTTTTGCTCCCCTTACCCTTCCCGTCGCATCGATTTGCCTGCTAGTTTTCGTCCATTTTCGCTCCTTGAGTTATAGTGAGTCAACCTTAAAAGATAGACATATGCTCTTGGGACTTTTTTTTTGAACTTTTTAAAAATAACAATCCCGTCATACATGATTTTTGCGTTACTTTAACCGTTTACGCAGCGCACGCAACGGAAACTCTCAGAAGGAATAAATTTTCCCCGTTTTTGCAACATTTTTCATTACTGTTCCGCTCCTCTGAGGTGTAGCGTGATGTTATATAGCCTATAGCCTCCCTCGATAAATAGGCTACCTAACACAAAAAGAATTTTTCAATTCGGACCGGATTCGATTCGGAGATTAGCGCGTTCAATCAAACAAACAAACTCTTCAGCTTTATAATATTAGTATAGATAATTAGTTGACCCAGCGAACTTCGTATCGCCTCAGATTCAATAAATGTTGTTATAAACGTACCAAGTTTGACAACCTGGTACGCGGTGGTGATCTGGTAAGCGTTTTCTAGCTGACACTCATATGTTAGGTTAGCTCCTACCCAGTTATGATGACCTGGTACTTCGAAGGCATAAAGCGTTTTCTAGCTGACACTCCTTTGTTTGGTAAGCTCCTGTCAAGTTATGATAACCTGGTACTTCGAAGGCAACGTTTTTGTCATAGTACCACGTTTTATAGTGACTTGTATTCTCTTTGACGTTTTATGTGACGTCTCACGGGAACGCGGTCGTAAAAAGGGGAAAAAAAAAAAAAAAAAAAAAACGGGATAAAAAGTATCCTATGTCCTTCTCCTGGCTCTAAACTACCTCCCTGCCAATTTTCAGCTAAATCGGTTCAGCCGTTCTTGAGTTATAAGTGAAGTAACTAACACGACTTTCTTTTATATATATAGATTAGACCTCCAACATATCAATTAAGTCCTTATTGTATGGTAAGGCATGGTTCAAACTACGGTAGGATCTAAATGATTATTCCATCAATCACGTCAAGAATAAATAAGTGTCTGGTGTGACAGACGCTATTGTCTTAGCTAGTATGAGGCATATTAAACAATATTGGATAAGGTATTTTTACAGACCACGCTGTTACAAAAGGTTTAGTATATTAAAGGCTCTGGTGAAATTTCTTGCCATTACTGAAAAGTCATTGTCTTTGTTTCCAACTATAAAACCGACAGCAACCGATTTCCTTTTTACAAATCATTCACTGTCTATCTTCAGCGTTTTCGCGAGCAAATCAAACCAGCGAGTAATGCATCAAGCTTTATAGCTGCACTAAACTGATTTAGCGAATACTTTTCTAGTAGCACCAGGCATCTCAGTTTATATTATGGTCATGGACGTGCCATTTGTGTCACGATAGGCAAAATTAGTAACTTAATCTGCATATTTAATTATGTTTGTAATGAGGCAATAGTAGGCAATATAATTTAGTAAAATCAGCAGTATGTTATTTAATAATGTGCATGTTACGAAGCACATTTTGAGGCGGATTCAAAGTTTTGTTTACCGTAAATATACGAAGCATGTTAGTAGAACCTAAGAAGTATAACAGTTTGACCATTCTTTTCAAAAAAGTTATGCGTGGTCATACATAAAAAAAAAAAAAAAAATATACGCGTCGAATTGATAACCTCCTCCGTTTTTTTTCGTCGGTTGAAAATAGTATAACTTGTAGGATACTGCGGTAATTTTTTTAGAAATTCACTTCATTTCTACAAAAATCACCGCAATTTCGTCATTTATAAATGCTTAAATGCTCTGAAGGGACGGTAAGCTAACCAAACTGAATAATGCAGTAATATGATTATGCACGTCGCTACGTAATAGGTACGTACGTGACCTGTACACCTGCAGTATAGTACGTTATTTTCAATGTTTGACTTTCATTCGCAGACTTCAAATGCCAATAAATTGTTTTGATAAACATGAAATAAAACGTTAAATATGTCATTATAGGATTCGGTTATCCGTCCTTGGTTCATTCGTTTCGTTTTCTTTTTTCTCATGGTTGAATCGAGCACCGGCGATTAGGGAAATCAGTTAAATTAATTCGCAAACGTGGTGGTCTCAAATATGCTGATAGTTATTAGGTCGCGGGAAACGAACAGTTCTTTTGGAAATAAAACACTTCAGAAATAATAACACAGGTGCAAATTTGCTTAAAATATTTACACACAAGCTATAAATGAAGATTAGCGTATGAATATCCAAAACTCCTTAAAAGATTGACTTCTAACTATCCATACCGCTTCTTTCGTTTGGAGTCTTTGTTGTATTACTGTCAATTGTGCTTAAACTTTTGAAATTGTTTGATAATGTAAATTGAAGTCGGTCAGCATCATAGCTACCTTTGGGTACTTTATCTTTAGCGTAAAGATACCTCGGAATAGCATGGTTTGAATTCTTAACATCCAACGATCGCTGCTGAGCTTGTAAACTAAAGCAGATGAATAATAAAGTGTCGCTTAGAATTTTTGAATCCGTGAAATATTTACTGTATAAAGCACTGAAAATATTGCCTTTCTTTATGTATGTACAATATAATATGTTTATTTTCACGAGATCAATTCTTGCAACACTTTCAATTGATTTGAAAGGCTAGTGTAAATTCCCTAGTAACACTCAGAACGCGCTTATTCATATATTAGGTACTGTCGTAATTTATTGCAGACAATCGTTCGGACAGGGACCGTAATTTCCGGCGAGTGACCAAAACAGGGTATCAAATACATTCCATTTGGGAGGCTAACCCTGATCTAGATTCCCAAACATACAAAGGACCCTTCAGTCCCTAAAAACATTTTCTGGAGAAAATTCATCATGAACTATACGTGAAAAACCGTAGCTGATTGATATTACCTCGGGCTATCAGTTATTGATTCAGATAAGTAGTTTTCTAGGTAGGAAGAATAAATATGTCGCTGTCACGGTACAGCATAATTAAAATATTGATTAATGTCCACTTGTTTTTATATTATTTTACCTAACACTTCACGAATCAAGATTTAATTAACACTTAAAAATGCTTTCAGAATGCTTTTAACATTAAATTACATTGAGAACTGCTTATTTTGTTCATTAAATTACATTGAGAACTGCTTATTTTGTTCATTAAATTACATTGTGAACTGCTTATTTTGTTCTCAATTTCTCAATTTCAACTGAAATTCACTGAGTACAACACTCATTTCAATTATTTATTCCTTTTATATTAAAGTTTATTTAAAGGGGATGTCCCCTTTAAATATATTACTTATACGTTTTTTTTAATTCAATGGATGACCATTGAAAGTAAGTATACGAATTTAAGCTACACAGTTGGTTTTTCCAATTACTGGAAATAATACGTACCTACCTATTTAGATTGCGGTTGGTCGGCCCCGAAAGCTTCTGAAAACCTTAAAAGTTTTAAGAGTTGCCTGTTCAGTTAAGAAAGTTATCTTTCTAATCTGCGAGACAAACTGCTGAAGGACTGCTAATTTTCGAATTAGCACTCGTCGCGATAAACTATTTATTTATTGCTGCAAGTAACTTTGTTTCAAGATAACCTTTTCTTTGGTATTTAGGTATTTAGCTGTAATTGTTGCGTAGCTCAAGTCCTTTTTATCCTACGCGGTTGGCGTCCTATTGTATAGAGCCATACTGAATGACCCGTTTCTACGACTATTTATAGTGGTGGCATTTTTAACCCCCGACGCAAAAAGAGGGGTGTTATAAGTTTGACGTGTCTGTCTGTCTGTCTGTCTGTCTGTCTGTGGCATCATAGCTCCCGAACGAATGATGCGATTTCAATAAAAAAAAATATGTATTAAAGGTGACTTATTTGCGAGTGTTCTTAGACATGTTTGATGAAAATCGGTTGAGCCGTTTAAAAGTTGTGGGGGGGAAAGTGGGGAAGAGTAACCGAATGTCAGCAAATATACTCGAGTGGGGTCTCAAATGAAAGCGCACTGAAAGAGAATATTGATGAATTAATCGAGATTGTTCTTAGCTTCGTTTGATTCTACATTATATTAAGTATATACCTATAAAAAGTACAAAATAAAAAATTAAATTAAAAATTTAAAAAACCCCCGACACAAAAACCTAATTTTCCTTTAAAAAGTAAAAAATAATAAAAAATAACTCAATCTTAAAGTACCTAAGAATGTATTAATAATTCAAAAAAAATACGCCGTGTTGGGGGACCGCTTCAAACCAAACAATTTAATTACCAATAGTCTTATTACCTAACTAAGCAGTCAACGACGTCTGCACTCGCGGAGCGGTCCCCCAACGCGACGTTTTTTTTTGAATTATTAATACATTCTTAGGTACTTTAAGATTGAGTTATTTTTTATTATTTTTTACTTTTTAAAGGAAAATTAGGTTTTTGTGTCGGGGGTTTTTTAAATTTTTAATTTTTTGTGTTCACACATGTGAACTCGTGTAGTTTCGAAAATGAATATAAATATTGTTAGCAGACTAATTAGCTTTTAGTTGCAATCAGGACTAGGATTTTAATTAACTTACGGGCGCATAAAACAAGCTGAAAGTAAAGTGGTTCACTTGCTGTGGAACTAACAGAAAGCTTCTAGATTTTACAGTAACGTTGTCATACTTCTTGTTTTGATTTCAGTCAATGATTTGACTTTAAAAGGTGACTTTGTCCTTTTTCAGCTAACAAAGTTCACATCACGCAATGAAATATACACAAAGACAATAGAAACGTGAATATCTTGTGTTATGAGATTCAAATCTCGTCGTGTTGCGTTCGCAATAGTAGTAAGCGACTTCTCTTCCCGCTTTCAAATAACTACGTGAGCCACAGTTTATTGGGCACGCCACGGTTACGGCGGTAAGTCCCTCTTTGAGGAGTGGATAGAGAGGCGTCACGGCATCCTCACCTTCCGCCTAACGCAGGTTCTCACCGGGCATGGGTGCTTCGGTGGGTTCCTGTTCAGGATAAAGCGGGAGGATACGTCCGGGTGTTTTCATTGCGAGAATCGTCTGGAGGACACGGTGGAGCATATGGTGGAGGTGTGCCCTGCCTGGGCGGAGCACTGCCGTGTCCTCGTGGAGGCGATCGGCGGCGGCGATCTCTCGCGTCCGGCCCTGGCTCGCTCCATGGTACGGAGCGAGAGGGAATGGGAAGCCGTCACCTCCTTCTGCGAAGCAGTAATGCTCGCGAAAGAGGAGGCGGGGCGCGTAAGGGAGTGGCAGTCTCTGCGCCCTCACGTCCCTAGCCACCGCAGGAGGAGACGCCCCGGGCGTCGGGAGTCCATAGCGGACTCCCGGCCACCGTAGGCGTGAGCTTGCGGGGGGCGAGCAATGGGTAGCTCGCCGCCCGGTAAGGACCAGGCTCGGGTCGACGGCGCGTAGTGTTCCACGCGCGCCTCAAAGAGATGTCAGCAGCAGTGTAGGGGTCTACTAGGACCGATGCCTGCCGGAGTCGCGTGATTGTTCGAAAGAGATACCGTGACCCTGGCACATAGGCAACTGATGGAACACGGGTGGGTTTTAGTCAGTAAAAGTCTGACGCGCCCTCCCGCTCCGCCCAGAGCGGGAGAAGTCATTTGATGATTTCCAATCCTGAAAAAAAAAAAAAAGCCACAGTTTATGACGGCACAGTTTGCGTCCTCGTTTTCCCGCATTCTTTCTTTGTCCCGCAACTGAGCAAAGCGGCTTTTTTTTATGCTAAACTTAATTGACGGTGATACTGCTTGTGAACCCTGTCGATTGTGCTGCATTCTGGTACGTCCTGCCGCATCCTGTTGTGGGAGTCCGAGCCTCCTGAGCAGCACGAAGCCATTATTTCTACTACAGTAACCGTCTTCTACATCCCTTTTATATCTCTGTATATATTTTTTTACTTAATTTTCTCTAAAAAGTATCTATTGAAAAGCCCTTCGGCTAACCGTAACGTTACATGTTTGATGTTCTGGACAGATACACGAATACGAAACAATTCACGATTTGTACATCAACCGTGGTGTGACAACTTTATGCTATGAACATGTTTATTTTCAGATTAAATAATTTGCCTTTTAGCTTTCATTCCAAATATTTCATTCCTAAGATTTTACAGAATACAAATCATTGTGTAAACGTTGTGATTACGGTTGGATTGAATCGGTTCATTATTTTCGTGCTTACGGGACATTGGACTACTAAAACTTTGAGCTGCAGTTCAAAGCTCAGTGGAAAGCTTTTATTGTATTTTTAATAGTTTAGTTGATCGTTTTGGTAGATTTTAATAATTCAGGATTCAAATTATGTTTTTGTTAAAATCTTAATTTAAATATTGTTAAAGATTTCAATTACATTTAAGCGGTGTCGTGTCAGTTCACCAAAAATTAATTTACATATTTTTACTTGACAAGCAACGATTAGCAAAGTGGGCGAAATGGTATACGAATATGCAATATGATGAAACATGCCTTATATACCTACCATGTGCTTATTCGTGCGGAATTCCAACTTTAGACACGTAACGCAAGTGTCGTAAAATAAAAGTCACTTAAACTCCACATTACAACAAATTCTACCTCAACCCTAATAAAGGGATTATTAGGGTTGAAGCAGAATTTGTGTTACTAATTGAGACCGACAGGAAAACATCACACTTTTTTCAACAAAATTTTAAATCATTGAGAAATAATGCTTCGCAACAAAGATAAAACGTTTTTCACACGAATTATTTCAGGAAAAGATTAAAGGGTTTTTAAAAGAGTTGAATAAATGATAGATGATGATACTCGTTTTTAAAGTTAACGCCATGTAACACCGCAGAGTTAATGTTCAAAATTATTTGGATAGGTATAATATTATAATTTGTTACATTCATTTTAACTGTAGTTTAAAGATGTACTCCGGTATTTCGTTATACAAAATTAAAAACATAGGTTTTGGAATTAACGATTTGAAAAAATTCTGCTCAAAGCATGATTGCAATGAATAAGTACTGTTTACGCGAAGTGAGAGATGACGTACAATTACTGTTCGAAGAGAAAGTTGGTGATAAAGGATAGTTTGTACAAGGGACAGAAGCACTGACTTTCACCACTTTCACGGAAGTTATGAAATTGCAAACCTATCAATATATTCATTTTGCCAACATAAAAAGAGAAACAATATTACAATACGAATCGAATCAGTTCTATTCGAATCAGCGTAACCAGATACAATCTTGTTATATACTAGGAAATTTACGTGAACTCTAAGTTCATATACAAGGGTATGGAACAATACCAGAAGCTCTACACGGGGGTCGTGCGGTCCATGGCCCTTTACACTGGTGTGGGCGCCCTCATTGAGGCTGCGCCCAGCGCACCGGTTGAGTGCGGCCCAAAGGGTCATGGCCATCCGGTTAATCCGGGGATACCGCACGGTCTCCTGCGCGGCGGCGAGCCTCCTTGCCGGAGTGCCGCCATGGGATCTGGAGGCAAAGGTCCTCGTCCACATGTGGGAGTGGCGCGAGGAGGCGAAACGCCGGGGTGAAACTCCGCTGCCGCGACGAATCGCGGCACGGTGGACAGAGCTCCGGTGTGATCTCATGGCGACATGGCGGGTATGATTGTCGCAACCCAGCACAGGGCACGCCACAATTGCGGCAATAAGCCTTCTCCTCTTTGAGGAGTGGATAAAGAGGCGCCACGGCGTCCTCACCTTCCGCCTGACGAAGGTTCTCACCGGGCATGGGCGCTTCGGTGGGTTATTCCTGTTCAGGATAAAGCGGGACGATACACCCGGGTGTTTCCATTGTGAGGATCGTCTAGAGGACACGGTGGAGCATACGATGGAAGTGTGCCCTGCCTGGGTGGAGCACCGCCGTGTCCGGCGACGGTGACCTCTCGCGTCCGGCTCTGGTGTGAGCCATGGTACGGAGCGAGAGGGCATGGGAAGCCGTCACCTCCTTCTGCGAAGCAGTAATGCTCGCGAAGGAGGAGTTGGGGCGTGTGAGGGAGTGGCAGTCACTGCGCCCTTACGTCCCTAGCCTCCGCAGGAGGAGACGCCCCGGGCGTCGGGAGTCGATAGCGGACTCCGGCCACCGTAGGCGCGAGCTTGCGGGCGGCGAACAATGGGTAGCTCGCCGCCCGGTAAGGACCAAGCTCGGGTCGACGGGGCGTAGTGTTCCACGCGCGCCTCAAAGGATGTCAGCAGCAATGAAGGGGTCTGCTAGGACCGATGCCTGCCGGGGTCGCGTGATTGTTCGAAAGGGATAGCGTGACCCTGGCACATGGGCAACTGAAGGAACACGGGTGGGTTTTAGTCAGTAAAAGTCTGACACGCCCTCCCGCTCCGCTCAGAGTGGGAGAAATCATTTGATGATTTCCCATCCAGAAAAAAAAAAGGGTATGGAACAAAAGTTATTATAATTTAAATCTATACTAATAATAGGTCTTTACCTATGAAAATGCCGTTTTGTATGAAAAAATTAAACGAATTTTTTTCATGTATTTTTTATTCGTATTAATCGAAATAATCACCCATGCAATCAATGCATCTTTGCCAACGCAGTGGCAGTTTATTGATGCCCTTCTTAAAAAAATCAGCTGGACGGGAGGCAACAAATTCTTCAAAGGCATTTTGTACTGCCTCACGGGTATTGAATTTTTTTCCCGCCAAGAAGTTATCCAAATTCTGGAAAAAGTAGTAGTCTGTAGGCGCGCAAGGTCTGGTGAGTAGGGCAGATGACGGAGAGCTTCCAACCCCAGTTCTTGCAACTTGGAGACCTGCTGTGCTCTGCTGTGCAGTATGAGGTTGCGCGTTGTCGTGCAGGAGCAGCGGAGACGAGCGATTGACCAATGCTGGTTGGAGATGTGCCAGCTTCTCCATCATTGAGTTCAGTTCTTCACAGTACACATCTGCAGTAATGCTCACCCCGTTTGGTAAGAAGCTGTGATGAATCACACTGGCGCTAGACCACCAAACAGTGACCATCACTTTTCTAGTGGTAAGTTTTCGTTTAGGGCATTGTTTAGGTGCTGAACCAGGATCCATACAACTTGCTGAGCGCTTGCGGTTATCAAACAGAATCCATTTTTCATCGCAGGTAACAATGCGGTTCAAAATTCCTTCATTTGTGTATCTGTTGAGCAGTGCAAGGCACGTCTCGACACGTACTTCGCGCTGGCGATCATTGAGTTCGTGGGGCACCCATTTGTCAAGCTTTTTTACCTTGCCAATTTGACGCAAATGGACCAATATTGTTTTGACGCTAACGTCGAAAGCTGCTGCTAATTCAGCCGTAGATTGTGTATCATCAGCTTCCATAATCGCCTTTAATTCGTCATTTTCGACCAAAGTCTTCGGATGACCACGAGGTTGATTTTTCAGGTCGAAATTTCAAGAACGGAAGCGAGCAAACCAATAACAGGTGGTGCGTTGGTTTGTAGTGTTAGCTCCGTAAACGTCGTTGATGTTGCGTGCCGCTTGTGCCGCGTTACTGCCACGACGGTACTCATATTCCATAATTACTCGAATTTTTAACGTATCCATGATGACGAAAAAGATTGAAATGCGATGAAAATGTAACACTAATCAATAAACAAATGACTACTTTTAGAAAAAGAATTCCACGTTCTTAAAATAAAATTAATTTGAAATTAGAATTCTTAGACAAACAAAAATTATTTTGATTTGAAATGGCCAGTACTGCAGAACGGCAATTTCATAGGTAAAGACCTAATATTATAAAGCTGAAGAGTTTGTTTGTTTGTTTGTTTGATTGAACGCGCTAATCTCAGGAACTACTGGTTCGAATTGAAAAATTCTTTCTGTGTTGGATAGGCTATTTATCGAGAAAGGCTATAGGCTATGTAACATCACGCTACAACTAAGAGGAGCGGAGCAGTAATGAAAAATGTTGCAAAAAAGGGAAAAATCGCACGGGTAGGCGATTCGACGCGACGGGAACAAGAAATTTAACGCGGACGAAGTCGCGGGCAGAAGCTAGTTCATGATAATCTGAAAATTCAACAGATAAACATAAAAGACAAACGAAAGAAATAAAGTTTATAACGAGTGCTACTGAAAATAATTGAAATAATTATGTATTCTAGTAAAGCTGTGTGTTAGATAACTTGTTTAAGTATTATTTATTCTATTGTTGTTAATCTAATTGTTCCTAGTTCATGCTTAACGTTAAATAAACTAGAGCTTCACGGTGGTTCACCGCCCGATCAAAGGCGTTTTGGGTTTCAAATAATGTAAGTAGTAAGACAATATTCACTTCATTTTGTGTATTTACTCACATAAAAATATATTTATATTACATTGAAATAAATATATTGCAATGGAAAAATTTCTTATTTACATTTAAAAAATCTAAACAATTATTAGATAAACATTGATGTGGTTTTAAGTATGGCTAAATAGTTATATCATAAACCTATTATAAAACAATAGAAAAATATTAGTAAACTATCTTTAATCAACCAAATATACTAACTATCTTATGACTAAAATCAGTTACAAAATTACTGATATCGAAATCTTATACATTATTAATACTTATATTACAATATAATAAGCTACACCTGTAATAGGTCTAGCACCTGACTCGTATATAAGCTCTTTTTCGTTAGGGGAAGCTTCCGAAGACTTGTTATATAAGGGTCCGAACTGAGCATCAGTCTACGAATTAAATCGGTTTTTGTTAGCTCCCACGACATTTTTCGAGTATGATCTCGTCGATATGCCTTGATGTTTTTATTGTTAGTGTCGGCTGCCTCTTCGGAAAGTTCCCCAATGGATAATACTGCATTTTGAATAATCTCGAGACCATGAAAAAGTACTTTGTGGACAGAAGCAGGAAGATTATACCACGGATATTCATTAACCAAAAGTCGTGCGGTCTCTAAAGCATATTCCCTGAATTTATCTACATGTATATTGTAACCAGATGACAAAGCTTGTAAAATAACAGAACACAACTCGATCAAGTTCTTATTTGATCAGGTATTTTCAGCAGCTACAGTTGAATTCATGAAATATTTTCACACAAAAACGCTAAAACACTCTACAGATTTCCATAATTCATTCAGACGTTTACACAATATAAATACACGTTTCTGTAATGGGTCGATATCTAACTTTTTATTACTAATAAATAGTATCTTGAAAAGCTAGAAGTGTGTGTTGGTATTTTTCACGCACACTACCACGTACATTAGCCCAAATTTCAAAGAAATGCATCCTTGAAAACGTGCAATTTGTCTGAAAAGAAAACATTTCTATTAGTTTTTTTTTCGTAGACCCTGCTACGCCAAGAGAACTGACGGCGTAGACCCTCTTTAAATCACAAATGGGCAAGTATGGGCAGACAATTACATCTGTTTTAGAAAGTATATTAATAGAACTTTATTTTAATGGTAGACTCAATGTCCGCTTAATCTGTACAACTTCCCAAAAGTCTACGTGAATTTCAATATCGCAAAAAAATATACAATATCATGAGTGCGGCGTAGCACTTCAATAATGTAAAAACATAACCAAAATATTTAATCAAACTAGTGATTGCCCATTGGTCGAAATTCGACCGTACTTCATTTGGATAGAAATACATTATTAAATTTAAAAAAAAAACATATATATTAATAAATATAAAAAAATGGTTATATTTGACATTCAGTAACACTATAGACAAATAATATTAAAAACAAATATTCTCGATATGATCATAGATTTTAAAAATGAAGTAGGTTATATAATATATCTATAAAATTAATTTAATACCTATGGTTATACTTGACATTCAGTAAAAGTTAGGGAGCTGGCGAGCAAAATTTCGATATGATCAGCACACAAGGCAGACGTTATTAATAGTGATAATTATACCCTAAGAAACATCAAGGACGTCGTCTGCCACCATGGTGGCGCTGCGATGTAAATTTACAGTGTTTCAACAATGTTTAAAAAAAAGGTTTGCTATATTATGCGCACACGTCTGCCTCTGGGGCTGATGATCACAGTCATCCTGGAAACAGAAAGAATCGAAAAGGCAGACATCCAGGGCTCTGACTTTTGTAGTATTCATTTTTTACATGTATTTTTATGATTAAAAAAACTCTATATGAAGTGCACACTTGGCAGATTTGAACTGCTCGATTAAAAACAATGCAAAGAACCACGGAAAAATAGTCTGCCAACATGTTGCTTCTGCGTTGTCTATTGACAGTGCTCCTAAAATGTAAAAAAGGTGTGCTATATTATGCGCACACGTCTACCTCTTGGACTGATGTTTGAATTCCTTCAGGCCTCTGATATTCCAAAGGCAGACCATTAGATTTTTTTTTTCAACCCGGCGCTCGCGCCAAACGATGCAGGTATAAAATATCCCCATAGTTCCTATCGTGGTGTCTCTCTTTTATTTGGGAATATGAGTGAAAACGGTATAACTCAGTTCCGACCTTTTCCGTATTGTGTAACTAAATGTATAAAGCGTAAATCTATAACAGCCTCCCCTTCTATTTTGCACGCTTTTCCTCTCTGTCGCTCTCAGGCACTTTCACACGTCTTGGTTCAAAATCTACGTATTTTACACAAATAAAACGTGATTAAAAAAAGTTAAAGACTGTTCCTATCCAGATCCTAATCCAATTCAGATTACAATCAAGCATGCAACTTAAAAAAATACTTTCTAATTAACGTTCCAAGCGCATTTCGTTTCTGGTTGGCATTGAAAAAAATTTGATTGCATAGATTTCAGCTCCAGAAATTTAATCGTTACCGTGACTTTAGAGGATAATATTAAACAAAATTATAAGAATAAAACTGTAAATAATAACAATAATCCCATGAAATATCCGCTGTCCCTTGATTCCGTGAATTTCAAAAAGTTATACAGCTGAAAATCAGTGAGCAAAGCGTCTGCCACATGTTTTTTCGAATCCACAGAGTCATAGTGAATCGAATGGGCGCAATGAGAACCGCGTGCAAATGACTTAGTAGAGCTTTTTTAAAACATTTTTACAACTCCGTCCCATGATAATGCAGAGTCCTAAATGTCTACCTCATCGATATTCTTCGTTTCCAAGATGATTGTGACCATGAACTTTAGAGGCATACATGTGCAAATGATTTAATACCCCGATTTTTTTAAGCAACTTCAATCCGCTGTAACGCGAAAACGCAGCGACATAGGACCTTAATTGATTGGACCAAATCGATTCGTAACGATTTAAACTGCAATCCACCTCGACGTGAAACGTGTGCAAATCATATACCGAAATGCTCGCCAGCTCCCTAACTATAATAATGACAGATATTCTCGATTGGACCATAAACAAAAGAGTATCTATGCATGTGTGTATTAAATACACGGTAATGAATAGTAGTGTGTGTAACGTGTTATTTAATGAAAATAATATATTTTACGCATAATTTAAAAAAAATATTAGCATTCGTCACTTCTTCTCTGTATAAACTATAAGTGTGCGAAATTTCATACTCCTCCGTCCGCCCAATTTTCGTAAAAAGGGATCCAAAGTTTTCGCTTCACGTATTAATATATAGATAATAATAATTTGCAAAAACATACCTTGTTCTTGGAATTCCATTTCACAAACACGTCAAACAAACAATACAATTCTGGGAATTCTAATTTTAAAAACCACAACAAATGAGTCACTGATAACAGCGCGGTGCAACATTGCCGATGTGTTCACTTCAGACGTCAATGAATAAGTGATACAATAACTTTTTTTTGTTTTTTTTTTTTGACAATGACATCTCGTAGTTAGCCCGAGGGCTTTTACTACTTAAACGGGCTTTCCCTGCGGATGACTCTAGACGCGAATCTAAGGCCTCCAGCCAGGGGCTTACAAACTAAAGGAAAAACTACAAACTAAGCGACTAAGACCTAAGGGCACCCCCTGTGGGGTTCGGACCTCGGCTTAGGGAGTCACTGGTGGGGGGGATCAGCAAGGGATAGGCTGGATCTGGGTGGTCGTTAACTAAGGGCTCAGCGACGCGGGCTGGCTCATGCAAGGGGGGACTATTAGCTAGTCGAGAGTGTCGCGACGACGGACCTCGGCGGCGAGGTCGGTATGACGGACGTTTCGGTTTAAGTAAGGTACTGGTGGCCCTATTGCTCTCCTGGAGGAGGGTAATGGGGTCATCAGGATCGGTTAGAATATGCCGCGGACGGCGGGTTTTGCTAATGCGGGAGGGGATGTAGTTGGCTGCCGCGACAACCAGAGGGTTGCGGTGGGTTGCGGCCCTATCAAAGAAACGCTTGGAGATGCGTTTCATGAATTGATGGATAGTCGGGAGTTTAAGATCGAGATGGAGATTAGCATTCCGAACGTACCAAGGCGAACCTGTGGCGTTGCGGAGAAAACGGTTTTGGAGGGTCTGCATCCTATGGACGTGGTGGGGTTTCGCGTGTGCAAAGACTGCACAAGCATAGGTCATAATTGGCCTTATGCACGCGGTATAAATGAGCTTTTTGCACCGAAGTGACATTTTGCTCTTTGGGTTGAGAACGGGTGTAGCCTACCGAGAGCGAAAGCGGCCCGCGAGCGGACCTTCTTTATGTGCTCAGAGAAGGAGAGATGCTGATCTAAGATCACGCCTAGATATTTGGCTCGCTTCTCCCAAGGGATCTGCTTGCCGAACATGGATAGGGGGGTCGGGGGGCGGGGTTTGAGTCGCGGTTTCGTAACCTGACTCTTGTCGGGGTTGACCTCGATTTGCCACTTCCTGAACCAGTCGGCGAGGTCGTCGACTGCGGCCTGGAGGTAGCGAATCAAGGCGTCTTGACTGCGCCCCGTGAAGTAAATGGCCGTGTCATCTGCGAACAGAGCCAACTGAGTCTTTAAACTTCTGGGGATATCGCTAGTAAATAGCGTAAAAATGAGAGGGGACAAGACAGAGCCCTGAGGGACTCCTGCTCGGATAAGATGGGGGGAGGACAGTGCCCCTTCAATGCGATAGCGAAAGGTGCGGTTCGATAGAAAGTCTCGTAGGATGCGCACGAGACGGTCTGGCACTCCGAGTTGGTACAGCTTGTATAACAAGCCGTTGTGCCAGACCTTGTCAAACGCTTTCGCTATGTCGAAGAAAACTGCACCCGTGAACATACCGCGTTGAAAACCAACGCTTATATGTTCGACGATACAGTGCACTTGATGGACACACGAGTGTTGGGTTCGAAAACCAAACTGCTCCTTAGGGATGAGGCCCTTTGTCTCGGCGTAATCTCTGAGACGCTTATAAATAAGCCTCTCATAGATTTTGCCGAGTACGTTGAGCAAACTGATGGGACGGTAGCTCGAGGGCTCCGCCTTCGGTTTGCCGGGCTTTGGGATGCCAATGACTGTGGCTTCCTTCTAAGCCTGTGGGAAAATGTTATTGCTCAGGGCACCATTGAAGATGGTACACATGAGCATGATCAAGTACGCGGGGAACAGCTGGAACACCCTATTGGTGATAACGTCTGATCCGGGGGCCTTGCGGGGTTTGAGACTTTTGATGAGCTCGTGCACCTCGTCAGGTGTGACGGGGGGCAAGGGCTCATCTGGGTCTTAAACGGGCGGGAGTGCAGCTCTGCGCTTGACCTCAGCATCGACCTCAGCGAGGTGATCTGGGTCTACTGGCAGTGAGCTAGGCGAGCATTGTGCCTCGAGGCTGTCGGCTAGGCACTCGGCCTTGTCGGCATCCTCGAATGCAAGTGTCGCATCGGGGCGGATCAGGGGGGGCATTGTGGTGATTTCTTTGGATTTGAGTTTCCTCTGAAGTTCCCAGAATGCCTGGTGAGTCGGTTCTAAATCGCTCAGCATCTTTTCCCAACCGGCGGAACGTAGCTCCTCAATGCGTGTCCTTACAGCACGCTGTAAGTGACGCAAGTGAGCCCTGTTCGCGTCGCAGGGAAAGTTGCTGTAGGCACGAACGGCCGCGTTCTTCTCATTCAGCAGAGCCCGTACATCGTCCGGAAGTTTCCAGCGTTGGTCTCCCAACTCTGGAACTTCCCTTGAACATTCGTTCAAGACCGATTGTACGTGCTCTGTAAATGAGTCGATCGCGGCCGTTGTGTCAGCGATCGAATCGAAGTGATCCGGGATGGAATCTAAGTGAGGGGAAGTGGTGGTTTTCAGCTTTTCGCTGACTTTCCTCCAGTCCGTGATCACTTTAGTAGCGGGGGGTTGGGTGGGATCGTGGGAACCTAAGCGGGGGGCCAGGTGCATGACTACCGGCCTATGGTCGGAGTCGAGCTCGGGTATAGCTTCTATAGAATCCAGCCTAAGGCTGATATTCTTTAGAAGGGCTATATCGAGGACGTCTGCGACGTGGGTGGGATCATGGGGGAAATGGGTAGGGGTCATCGGGGCGATGACGTCAAAGTGGAGGGTGGAACAGAGGTCGAACAGGTGTCGTCCTCTGGTCGATGTCCTGGAACTGTTCCAGGCAGGGTGTTTGGCGTTGAGATCACCCGCTATTATAACGGACTCACTCAAGCCAAGAAGTATATCGAGGTCGTCCGTGAGGAGTTGGTAGTTCTCCTTCGAGGACTGTGGGGGCAGATAGGCCGACACTAGTGTGATCGGCTGATGACCTGTCATTCCTAAATGACAGATCGAGACTTCTAAACGGGAGAGGGGGGGAGGGTCCATGGGGATGCAGTACAGGAACTTCCTATAATAAATGAGGGTGCCGCCTCTGTGGCAGCGCGTCCTGTCATTCCGAACTAAGCGATAGTTGGCAATTTTCGGGTCGCGATGATTCGGTTTAAGGAAGGACTCTTGAATGAGTAGAATGTCTAATTGATGGTCGCGGAGGAAAGTGGCGATCTCATCACGTTGGTTGAGTATGCCATTGGCATTGAAAAAACCTAACTTTAGGGATCGGGGTTTGGTTCTCGCTAATACTCGACTATCCATAATGGGGGGCTTGAGTAGAGAGGGAGACAAGGGCTTGCGTAATCTCCGGATACGCATTGTAGATGGCCTGGTTTTGGAGCAGGTTGCCGGTGCGTGCTGCGTCGACTAGCTCCTGGGCCATACGTTGGGCTCTGGGGGAAAAGAACGTTGTGATCGTACCCGAGATGATATTGAAAGCATCAAGGGGGTTCACCGTTGTTCCTGAAGTGGGTACTACGGGACGGGGAGCAGGGGGTGCGGCTTTGGCGGCGAGAGCGGCCATGGGCTTAGAGGGCTTTGCGGGGGGCGCAGGGGGGGGGGCTGGGGCGTTCGGACGCGGGTCCAGTAACGCAGGGATCCCAGCAGGGGAGGGCTTGGGAGGACCTAATGCAGGGAAAGCCTGCATGTGGTTCCCTTTGTTCCAATGATTCCAGGGGCTGGGTCTCTGGGGACTCAGCCTCTCTGGGAGTTTGGACGAGGGGGCTTCTCTTAACTGGCGAGCGTTGGCGCGCTTCGCCAGTTTCGAGGAGGAAGACTTCGGGGCCTTGGGGCAGCCCCGGTAGTTGGCGGGGTGACCGGCCTCCCCACAGAGAACACAGCTGGGTGGCTCTGTGCAGAGGGCTCGGTCTTTGGGACGGGAACAATCCACTGTTCCGTGATTCCCCAAGCACTTGACGCACCTGGGGGTCGCGAAACAGTGGTGTTGAAAGTGCCCGTAAAGCTGGCACCTATGGCATTGGCCAATGTTGCCAGTTTTACGGGGCTTCTCAATACGGATGCCCGTGAGGCTGCAGACAGCCTTGATACGAAAAATGGGGTGATGACCCTCGGTGGGCGGGCACACCACTAGGACCATGTCGAATGCCGGACCATGTCTGGCCCGGTGCATTCTATGGACCTCATCTACGGGCACGTTTTGTGCCTCGAGGTTGGCCTTGATCTCATCAGTGGCGACCTCTACGGGGATCATTCGGATCACCACCCGGATTTGACGCTCCTCAGTCAGGGCGTATGTGTGGTAAGACACATTACGTGCACTGAGGAGTTTGGTCAAGTCACGAAAGTCTCGTGACGTAGGGGTCTGGACTTTAATGCCCTGCTGGGTAGAGCGGGCATTAGTGAAGTTGACCCTCTGGTCAACACACCACTTGGAGATCTCCGTCCACTTCGCCTTGTCCTGTATAAATACAGGGGGCGGGGGAGGGATCTTTTTTGCGGTCTTGTTGACCGGAGGGGTGGGGGCAATGTCGCGGGGAGCGACAACCTTTGCGGAGGTTGACGCTTTAGGGGTGGGGATGGACGTGGCGTTAGCCTGCGGGGTGGGGGCACGCGAGGGAGGGGATTATTCCTCGATCGCTGCGAACTTAGCGGCCGGGGCGGCGCTAGAGTTTGTCTTCTTACGCTTGTTTCCCTTGCCATGGGAAACTAGCGTGTATTGTTCCCCGTCTGACGAGGAGGAGGAGACCGAGTCTGCTGCTCGGTTTTCCTGGCTCCTCGCCAGAGGAGACCTCTTCGGTGTCCATCGAAATGGGCACCTGAGAGCTGGGCACGGGGGGAGACTCTAGTGCGTCGCTAAATGTAGCGACGCTAGTCTCGGGAGTCGAGGTAGCGTCGGCGGCGATGGTCTGCGCTTGGGCAGCCAGGGCGCGCTTGGACAATCTCTTAAACAACCCCTTGAACTCGGGGTCGTCCATGAAGAGCTCGCAGAGCGAGAAAAAACTTTCTCGCTCTTTTGAGCTCCACTCGGCGACCTTCGAGCCCAACATGGTTGGGAAAGGGGAACTCTATTCGCTCATCGGAGCGCCTAACACCTAACAGCCCTAATCCCCGGGTGGGTGTGCCCGGGGGTGAGTAGCACTCCCTGTCGGGTATAGACAGGGAGGTGTGACCTACTGCGTGAGCCCTAATCTGTGTGTGCCGTCGCCAATCTTATTGTGCGACAGGGCCCTAACCGGTCAGTGCGGATGGGTATAGAGATACCCTGACCAGTCTAGTGCGGGGGGTATAGAAATACCCGCGGCACTAGTACGCGGCTGTGGAAGGAAAACTGTCACCGGGACTGACGAGGGAAGCCCCCAAGGCCAGCGATCCGGGACCCATCCAAACTTACGCCTAGCCCTGAAGGGGATAGGCGGGTGCGTTGGGTCAGCACCCACTCGGTTTCGTTGACACCGTGAGGTTTCAGCCGAGGACCACGAAACTGTGGATTTGCCCAGAAGGGGCCACTACGTTTTAGACGTATCCAAATAAAGAAACAATTGTCTTGAAAAAGACAGTTTTTGAGACAATTCACGATCGAAAATAAATTTTCGATCGCCAATTGGGTAGCCGGAGCGACTACGATGCGGAACGTTGCGCAGCAGACACAACACTAACACTTTCACAGCGGCGGCGTGGTGGGGGGCGCGGGCGGTGGAGCGGCGAGCGCGAGAACAACACGTCCGTTCGCTGCGGAGGTCGAGCGTGGAATAAAAAAGGGATACAATAACAAAAAGGATGACATATTTATACTTTTCGATAAGTTGTTTATTGGAGTAGTCAATACGTAAACAATTACTCATATGTTAACAATGCATTTTTGGAATTATGACTTATGGCAGGAACCACCGTGAGCTGGTCCATAAAGATAAGCTCTGGGTGTTGTTGCTACAGGTATATCTAAAATCTATAAAATTGCGGTAAAATTTATCTATCAAAGTGGAGTTTTGAACAGCTTAAACGAAATGTGGTCATGCATTAATGGTACGAATATATCGCAAAAATAAATCCGGAATATTTCAGTTCTCGTAGTGGAACGTTTATAAAGCCTTCATTTACTGCAAACTCGTAAAACATTTTTGAAGCTACACATTAACACCTTCGACGCCGAGCATAATCTCCAGAATCACACTTTTTTTGTTGTATATTTTTTTTATTTATGTAGTTTTATGTATCGTATTAATGTGTTTTAACCTTAAATCTTCCTCTTCTCTTTTTCAAGTTTTTTAAATATAGTATCAAAAATGATACACTGGCCTACCAAATTATTTTGTATGTTCTCATATCTCCGCGGCCATGTGTATCGTTTTTGATACACATTGTATAAACAAGTGTGTGCAAAAATGATACACAGGCACCAAAGTTGTCAAGCAGTTTTAGAGTAAATAAACATCTTTATTTACTTTCCAATATGGAAATCTCGTGGAGAATTCAGGAATTATGTCACTTGAGTAAATTGCAGATATCTTGTGAAATACCTGTTACCTGTGTACCTCATGGAAGAGAGGATTGGAGTTAAATAATAAGTGAAGGAAAGTCTATCAAGCGTCTTATGACTTAAGAGGAAATGCCTCTTGTGATGATTACTCACTGTTTTAAGGAACACTCTAGAAATTCAAGCAGCAAGCGATGCCTATGTTTAGAAATGTATGATTTGTACAGCTAAGAAGTGGTCACGTTCTAGTAAACAGGCGCTGAGTATGAGCTGAAACACTACTCTGTCAAGAAAGTACCGGGAAAAGATCAATAGTACGCCAAATGTTAGTTATTCATCCAAATTTATTTTATCACCTTCAAAGTATGCTCCTTCACTAATGATACACTTACGCTAACGAATAATCTAACTATCGAAATCAAGTTCAGTTCTCGCCGGGAATTGTCCTTTATGTTTTACCGTACGAAAACGGGAACCTCGAAGTAGTTATTTGAGTTTAGGAAAAAGAAAGAAATTGGCTGGAGCCATATCTGGTGAATAAGGTGGTTGCTCGATGATACTTGTTGAGTTTTTGATAAAAAAGATCTCTTGGGACTAGCCGAGGAGCACGTTTCATACCCAAGTGATTATTTAAAATAGTACGCATCGATTCTAGAGACACAGAAACTTCGGCGGCTATCTCTCTCAAACTTTTTAGTTTGAGAGAGATAGCCGCCGAAGTTTGTGGGTGTTCAGTCATTATATTCTTCACTTTTGCGATGTTAACTTTTGCAGACGTTGATGGCCTACCAGAACGGGACAAATCTTCCATCATCTCGACCGCTTTTGAATGCTTTGTACCACTCATAAGCACGTGCTTTTGTTAAAGTCGATTCACCGTAACAGTTTCACTGACTCCGAACACGAAATCCCATTAGCAATGCAAAATGTAAGAAAAAGTTTTTGTTGACCGATGTAACTCAAACTCCACGCCAACAGTTGTGCCAATGTAATAAAAAAAAATACTTATATACCTACCAAAAAGGTACTTAGTTACTTGAACTATAAACAAATCATCCCAAAACTTTTTGACTGAATGTATATTTGAGCCTCGTAACTAAGCCATGTGACAGAAGTGTTTTGCTTGTGAGTTGACGATAAAAGTTTTCAAATTAGAAGAATGAGACGAAACCATGGTGCATAAATAAACATCTTAGTTCCTTCATTCGTTTGCTATAAGTTTAAAATGGTACAAGTGCAGTAAAGCAAAAATAAACTCAAAACTGGAATGCGCAAATAATTTAATAGTGGAACTTTAATTCTGTCGTAAACAGAAATACCATCACTAGGATAAACCTTAAACGTGCGACTGTCCCACAAAATTCACAATGTATCAAAGTTTTTTTTTTTTTGGTTGTGAAATCATCAAATGACTTCTCCCGCTCTGGGCGGAGCGGGAGGGCGTGTCAGACTTTTACTGACTAAAACCTACCCGTGTTCCATCAGTTGCCCATGTGCCAGGGTCACGGTATCTCTTTCGAACAATCACGTGACCCCGGCAGGCATCGGTCCTGGCAGACCCCTTCAGCACTGCTGACATCTCTTTGAGGCGCACGTGGAACACTACGCGCCGTCGACCCGAGCTTGGTCCTTACCGGGCGGCGAGCTACCCATTGCTCGCCACCCGCAAGCTCGCGCCTACGGTGGCCGGGACTCCGCAATCGACTCCCGACACCCGGGGCGTCTCCTCCTGCGGTGGCTAGGGACGTGAGGGCGCAGAGACTGCCACTCCCTCACGCGCCCCACCTACTCCTTTGCGAGCATTACTGCTTCGCAGAAGCAGGTGACGGCTTCCCATGCCCTCTCGCTCAGTACCATGGCTCGCACCAGGGCTGAATGCGAGAGGTCGCCGCCGCCGATCGCCTCCACGAGGACACGGCGGTGCTCCGCCCAGGCAGGGCACACCTCCACCGTATGCTCCACCGTGTCCTACTAACTAACCCTTATGTTTGAAACAGACATACAGAAAAACTACAGGTTGCTTGCTCGTACAGGCCGCGGGGTTGTCCTAAGTCCTAAAGTATTCACAACTACTAGTATTATTTAGTTATTTACGAGCATTGCGAGCGCTCTTCCATAAGTAAGGTCTCGTTAGCTGCTGGTAAACAAAATCAAGAGATTATTAAAAGCACCTACTCGGCGGAATCATGATGCCTATTGAAATTCGTAATGAACTGAAAGATAACGAAGTTTTTACAGCTTTGTTGAAATGAAAACCTTGTTGGAGAAATATTTACTCAAATGAAGAGCGAAGATAGCAGGAAATGCTCTTAAGAGGTATTCGCTTTTGGTTCCAGGAAAATCGAATGTAGCCTTTGAATGTTGAGTTGTCGATGACTTGTTAAGTTGTCGATTGAATTTAACCATCAATGACTTATTGAATTTTATATGTAGCATAACTTTCGTAACATTGTACATTAAACGACGTTGTGACGCGATTCTGGCATAATATTTTTTTTTTTTACGAAGTTTTCATGTAATTGCTGCATCGCACCTGTTTGCGGAAGCCCTAATGTTTTTACAATACAATGTATATATACTACTGTCATTTCTGTATGTATTGTAGTTTGGTGTAATTTATTGATTTTTATGTAGCCAAAAGAGAAGACATAGAATAAAAGCATCTAGTGAGAATCCTGCAATTGTGCTTACGTTTGCAGAAATACATTGAAAACTTATATATAAAAGTATACAATTTTAATGAAGAAATGAATGCAGGGAGTTAACAAAAATCCCACACTACTCAATCACTTTCACCTCTAAAATATCTGCCGAAACAATAACTTAAACAATTTATCACCAAATTATATTAATTAACAATTCCACGTTAAATAAAATACCTATTACAGCGATAGTTGAACAGTGTAAAGATTAGTCTGTAGAGCTACGTAACGATCATCTCTGACATTCAAAGTTTGCAGAAAGTCTGTTAAACTTCTTAAATGTCTCTGAAATAATTTACTAATAACGTCTCTCATTGTTCTTGGAACTTTTTAATAGATTCAGATGGGTCAGTTTAGAATTGATTTAACGCTTTTTCGGATTTGCGCTCGTGTAGACTCAATCTTATTCAGATGAGAGTTACACAGAAAAATGAATTTTTCATGGAACTTTTGCAAATCCAAAGAAAACTCTCGAAAAGACAAAAGTTATTATTTTATCATTTTTGATCCTTGACACTTCCTAGACATATGTATACTGCTAGATTTTAAAAAATATGCCTTTTATAAGAAAAAGATCTAAGCCTTTCTTGTTGTTTGTTTTAAAAGAGTTTAAAACGTAACTTTGAATTTCCAAAATTGTTATCAACAGGATTTAAAACCTGAAGTTCTAAGCCACGCGGCTTAGCACTGGCACGTTTCTGCTCTAAAATACGTCTTTCTGTATTAAAATAAGTGACGTCTTCATTTCAATAGTTTCGAAGCTTCCAGAGAGATGTGTCAGTCTGTCTGTTTTGGGATATATGTTTATGTTGCAGTCAAAACTCTTAACCAGGCAAAAGTACTTGTTTCGTCCCGTTTGACTTGTTTAATCTGTGCGCCTAATGGAGCGTGCGTGTAACGAAGTGACAACTGTCACTTGTCAGTTTGATTTTGACACTTGGTTTTGGTCTTTGGAAAATGCATGGTCGATGAATTTTGCTTGCGCGACCCCTTTTGTTCCCGGCCTTTGACTCCCGGCCACCGTAGGCGCGAGCTTGTGGGTGGCGAGCAATGGGTAGCTCGCCGCCCGGTAAGGACCAGGCTTGGGTCGACGGCGCGTAGTGTTCCACGCGCGCCTCAAAGAGGTGTCAGCAGCAGTGTAGGGGTCTACTAGGACCGATGCCTGTCGGGGTCACGTGATTGTTCGAAAGAGATACCGTGACCCTGACACATAGGCAACTGATGGAACACGGGTGGGTTTTAGTCAGTAAAAGTCTGACACACCCTCCCGCTCCGCCCAGAGCGGGAGAAGTCATTTAATGATTTCCCATCCTGAAAAAAAAACCCTTTTGTTAATTAATCCTTTTGAATCGGTCGTTTTTGAACAATTTGTCGTGACCCAATTGTTTTGTGAGTAACCAACCCCTTTTGACGAAATAAAACGGTTTGATCTTTGGACTTTGATTGAAATAGTTTGATGTGATAGTGACCATTTGGAGACCGCGTGCTGAGAAAAACTACAGCGTATTGGAGCGGCCTTGTATCCTGGAATACTTACAGCGTCACTACACAATACAATATACACTCATTTACATACATAAATCCAGGTAGGCTCCAGAACCAGTTTTCCTCAACCAGGTGAGTCTTTTGAATATTTGTTTTAATTACCTCCGCGCACGGCGGACAGTTCGCAGCCACTCTTGCCCAGGGCCCACCATCACCATGCTTCCACTGCGCTATTTAAATCCTATGGTCGGGGCCTTGGCCTGGCGTCGAACAGTACTATTGACTAGCAAAATCAGTCAAAAGTGCTTTTGACTGAACAGGTTGGTCAAAAGTGGTTTTGACTGAAAATCATTGGTTATTAGTACTTTTGACTGCTTTGCAGTTAAAAGTACTTTTGAGTGACTCTCTTCGTCAAAAGTAGTTTTAACTGCAATAAAGCATCGGTCAAAAGCACTATTAAGCGAGCTGGTGACTTAGGGCACCCCGACTCGGACAGGTTATATTAGAAGTATCCTCCTCCTTCGTGGTAATTTTTTAAACCACTCAGAAATAGGAGCCCCGCGCAGCGGGGCTCCTTTGACCGGGGTTCCGACTTTTTAAGAGTTTTGACTGATACAACCAGTTAAAACCACTTTTGACGGAATCACTTAGTCAAAAGTACTTTTAACCAGCTCCATTGGGCAAAAGTACTTTTAACTGTTATTTTAGTCAAAAGTGTTATTGACTAAAACATACGGTCAAAAGTACTTTTGACTGATTTTACTAGTCAATAGTACTTTTGACTGGTTAAGAGTTTTGACTGCAATATTTACACCTGCATAACATTAAGCCCATATTTCGGCACATTACAGGTGCCATAAAGCTTACACGTGCACGGCAGAAAAAATGTCACAGGACGCGTTCCGTTCATGGCCATTGTGCCCACAGTCTTCCTACCTCGATGACCAGCGTAATGGTCCGGTGAACCAGCTGCAATTTGCATCCCGTTACAAAACCTGCTGATTTAAATTTATTTACACGGCGCGGGGACGGCGACCACTAATCTCTATGCGTGAATTGTTAGATACAAATAGGTACTACAATATTTGTACCTACCACCATAATATACCAACCTATTAATTTACCAGTAACCGCTCGTTACGTTGCAACTTTCTGAAAGCGGGTGTTGAGATACCGATCACGTCTATCCTTGGGGATAAGCACGTGAACCAATGTCCAACATTATTACATACTCTCTCGGACCTATAGCTTATAACGTGCACACACTTCACACGTGCCTCACTTACTCACGACATTAACACCAGGCACTTACAAGTGGGACATCAAAGTGAGCCCCTAAAGTGACCCTTTCTTCAAGTGTACTCAGGTAAAGCCTACATGATAAGTGCCGTGTTGACATGGGTCACAGGTATCTGAACGATAATTTGTCTTGATACCAATTATATAATTTTTACATTCTCTAAACAGAAATAATTGCTTCTTGTTTGCACAAGTCACGAGCAGATAAGGTCTTGAAATTATTGCAGGATACGTGCTTTATTTCAACATAACTTGGGATACAGACATTCTAAGTGTTCCCCCATGTACAAAGTCTCGCAGTTGGCACATAACATTATCCAGGTTTTAGTCGAGCTTTTTGTCTGAAACTCTGCCACGCTCCAACGCTCTAATTAGAATATTTACTTGGCACTTATTACGCCTACTGCACTGTTTTCTCTAATTCCAAGGTTTTACTTTGAGATACGAGTACAAGAAGCGAACTGGAAAATGCTCAAATGAAGCGTAGTCTTGGCTTGGAGTGTAAACTTTTAGGTAATTTAATTATTTCTGTGTTACAAAATATTGCTCCATTAAAGTTTTGTAGATACTAGGCATTTAGTTTTTGTCTCATTTGTGTTTGTCATCCAATATACCAAAGGAACCATTAAAATATTATCGTTGTGATTCTAAACGTCTTTCAATTTCACCCTTCATCACTCATATAAGATTTTTTGTAATAAAACGCATTAATCATACTCCTAGTCATTTTCACCAGACAATTTTTGTCCACCAAAGATAGTCCTGCATTATGCGAACATTATTTGATGGGTAAAAACATTATGTTAACGACTCAAACATCTTTATTACATTACTCGCACAAGCCACTATTAATCACATCTAACGTATCGAACTATACCTACCTATATTATATGAAAGGTCAGGCCAAGATTTAATTATGACCCATAGGTACATAAATGTGATTTGATAATATTAAAGTACGACTCAACCAAAGAGTTCCCATTTCATACGTTTTAGTTGCTGTCCTCAAACAAAATAAACAATCGACTCAATTTAATAGAGGTGTTTAAGTGGAATAAGAGGAACCACTTAATTTAAATAAGCATTGCACAGAAAGCACAACATAACGTAATAATAATTATGTAGGTATATAATATTCAAAGTAGCTGCTGTTGTTTTACATTATTATGGTGGGCAAGTCCAAAATATTTGAATTTTTTACGTATAAGACTCAGCCAACCGCTGTTTTACAATATCAGTGGCAGTAATGGCAGCACGTCATCTCAACGCTCATCGATTTTTATTACCTCGTAAGATATGCGAATTTTTTTCCGCAGAATAATGATTTTATTCCAGTCTTACCTCAGAGCTCCAAAGCTGCGCGAACCCTAGAATCCTTCGTTACGTTCAAGATTCAATATAAAGCCCGTGATTTAGGACACTGCTTTATCTCTAAGGAGATAAAAAGAGAAGAGAAGAGGAGAGAGGAGGGGAGTAGTAAATTATTCACCTTAGTTAATAATTTACTACTCACATCATCCATGGGGTGTAAAAACTAATTTTTGCTACGATTAAATACAACGGAATATAGAAAAAGTCTAGATTAACTAGCAAATTGTCTTATAACGATAGCTGTAACAATGTCTCAAAATTATTCATTAAAAGATATGTAAAAAATTTCATTAAATGTTTCTCGTGAAATAGCGCTAAGTTTTATCATCAAACTATTACGCAGTCTAGTATTTCTCAATTAAAGTTTTTTTTCAAAATTCAGAAATAGTAATTTATTTACAATTTCATTAGTTTGATAAATACGTGACATCTATCTTTATTACTTTTTATTCCACAAGCAAGAGAAAAACATGGATATCTATATGACAGCACCTATATTATTTAACAGCTGCGAGAGACGGCGCTAGTAGAACGTGCACCGGACGAATCATAGACAAACCTTCACTCTATCTATTATTTGACGTAAAGGATTTGAAGTCCAGTCCAGTAAAATATTGTGACTACCCTCGGCCACTAGCAATCGTCACTGTTGAGACGGGACGCGATCATTCCGATCCAGCCCGTCCCTTGCTGTCCTCTATCAGCGATGCCCTAAGCTAAGGTCCGTACCTCACAGGGAGTGCCCTTAGCGAGTAGTCGCTCTAGTTTTATGTTTTTAAGGTCTGGCTGGAGGTCTTAATTTATTAAGGTAGCAACAGCTGCAGGCAAGTCCGGTTAAGCAGCCGACAACCTAATAGGTTGGCCTGCAAGATGTCATTAAAAAAAAGAGACGGAACGCATTTCAAACGGATGCGTCTTGGTGCACGGACCACTGTCTCTCGACAGTCAGTACTGCCGGTTTTTGGATGTGGAACACTGTCCCCGACAGTTAGTACTACTATATACAACATTAATTTTTGTTTATGCGAAACCCGAAACACGGGTCTAGTATTTTTATGTAAAGAATCTATGAAAAAAATTTCAAAACTGTATCATTAATAATCACAAAGTTATAAGCTTGATAAGTTACCTGGTTGTCCACGCAAAAACATATGCAGATCACCACAAACAGCTAGTGTACGTACCATCTCCGTGTTATGGACGTTTGAATACGAGAAAGACATGATAATTTTAAAATCGAAACAAAACACTAAGGCCCACGACTTGGAAGCGTAATTAAATATTTTTGGTACAAAATATAACATGGTGTAAAAATTATTGGAATCGATTCAGTTACTGATTCTGAACAAACTATATTCAGGTTTCGCATATACTAAAAATAATCCTGTATATATACTGGGTGACATTTTATAGCGTCTTGAAAAAAAATGGGTGTAATAGGTGAACGGAGTAGAAGCCTTTGGCATAGAAATTTTTATTTTTTATATTTTTTAATAACATGTAATAAAATTGATCTAGTAATAAATACTACACATTTAAAGCAACATTTTCATACTAGAACAACAGAAACAGAAATTTGGAAAAAAATAAAAAATAAAATCAATTAAAATCTTTCGAAACTCAAATCATATGCACCCTACTCAATGCGTAGCATGTATCAATGATTTCGTAGCGCGGTCCTACCCTTTGAAGCCAGCTGATAGGCGGCCTCATTGATCTTTCGCAGGCGCACGAGCCGTACATTCAACCCCGTCCGTCCGCGTCCCGCGCTCATTTAGTCACCTACGATGAATCTGAAGGCCTTCCTGCGTTCTATTCTAGTTACACAACACACCATATGAAGGTCGAGACGGTGAAAAATGTCATCCGGTATATACTATATTTATACCCTGATATAATACCTATGTATGTTAGTTTGTAAGGTATACAACATTAATTTTTGTTTATGCGAAACCCGAAACACGGGTCTAGTATTTTTATGTAAAGAATCTATGAAAAAAATGTCAAAACTGTATCATTAATCATCACAAAGTTATAAGCTTGATAAGTTACCTGGTTGTCCACGCAAAAACATATGCAGATCACCACAAACAGCTAGTGTACGTACCATCTCCGTGTAATGGACGTTTGAGTACGAGAAAGACATGATAATTTTAAAATCGAAACAAAACACTAAGGCTCGCGGCGGGCGCGCGCGCGCTCGCGGTACGTGCTCATCAATCGGTGGCATTCGGACGACTGAGGAAGCCGAGGGAGGGAGTTGTTACCCGTCGTCGCCATCTCGCTGTGCGCCCACGCGTGCTATGAACTGCCGTGACTCGCACAGATGATTGCAAGTGGATACGTATTGTCGTTCGGTGTCCTACTTGGAAGCGTAATTAAATATTTTTGGTACAAAATATAACATTGTGTAAAAATTATTGGTATCGATTCAGTTACTGATTCTGAACAAACTATATTCAGGTTTCGCATATATTAAAATAATCTTGTATATCTATGGGTCATGTAACCTGAAAATAAATGTTTTATTATATTATTATTATTATATGATTGCGGTAATTGCATGGACCACTGTCCCTGACAGTCAGTACTGCCCTATGTGACCGCCCCTCACTGCCATTATTAGTTATTTAATTCAGTTTTATTTCATTTCTATTATTCCTAGATTTTAGATAACTGATTGTTCAATTCAAAATGGTGTATTGCCATATCTGAGTTTGACTTCTGATGTCTGGACCCAACCCGACATATATTTTAATACTATTTGTTTTCACTATGATAAACATCAATCCTTACATCGTAAAAAAAAACATTATGTATTACATGCTATTATTTCCACTGCTGCTGGGACACAGGCCTCCCCTCTTGCCAAGAAGTGGGTGGTTATATACCACGCGGGCCCAGTGCGGGTTGGTAGACGTCATGTCTTAGAATTTTTGGTTGTAGGACATGCGGGTTTCCTCACGATGTACTCCTTCACCGTTTTGAGGGCAGTGGTGATGAAATGATTTACAAAAAGTAAAGCGCCTGCCTGGGTTCGAACCCACGACCTAACACATCGTAAGTCGCGACCATAATTACAACTGGGCCACCACTGCTCTTTCACAACTCTGGATTTATTAATTTACTCTGTTTTATGTGTATACTACTCCAAAATTAGACTTAACTTTTATAAAGATATTTCAATTGATGGTTCGCGTCATATAAGTCATAACAACTTCGAAGTCGGGGCGGGACGCTAGTGAATGAATAGTAATAAAGAAAACAACATTTTCGGATTATTAAAAAAATATTTCAATCATTTATTATGGTGGTCTTTGTCCAGCAGTGAACATGATGATTACCTTTTAATAGGTAAATTAATTAACAATGATTAGATCTAACGTGTGAAGAACAAAACTTTATTGTATCATAACGCTTTTTTTCTTTCATAAATTGTTCATTGTTTTTACGAATAGACATTAAAAAATTGTAAAACCTATCCTAAGTTAAGTATTTATACAGTCTGTTTTACTATATTTATGTACATTATTATCTTTGAGCTTGTGACTTAACAAATCCCTGTTATCATGTCACTAGTTTACCATCCACCTTAACCATACAACTAAGTAGGCGCTTCTTCTATACGCTGTGAGCAAAGGTCGGGGGCTCGGCTCGGTATCCTGTTGAGTAGGAAGTCTAGGTCATGTGATATCTTGTGCAGCACTTTATCAGTTTGTATGAAGTGAGTAGTCGTTGTGCCGTGGGTGTTGACATTTTGTATGTGAGAGTGGTTGTGGTCGTCGCTGCACTCGCGGTGAATGGACGGCAAAGAGCTACTGTTCAACAACTGTGACACGCACTTCTTGAGACAGCTCTTGATCGGTCGAGCTGAGACATCGGGCGTTGACTGACTGCAGATTGTACAGCTCTCCTGGGAAATCATGATAAGATTAGAGTTCTAGTTGAAATTTAAATTGAATATGTCTTTTAAAGTCGACTTACCTTGGAAGTGTCGGTGCTATCCTTGTAGGTGTGCATGTCTGTGTCGTGTGGTGGCACGCACAGCTCCACACACATGCGTGACACGTGCGGCTGTGTGCGTGCGTGAAGACCGTCACCGTCTGCGGGAAATCACATGCGTAACTATGCTATATGGTGTGTTCTCTAAGGTACTATAATATTATAATGCATGTAACCGAAGTGTCGGGAGTCAAATTACAGAGCCCAGATGTGTTCTACAATAATAGCCCAATAATCCCTTGAGACTTATAAAAATACCTAAAATCTTGTCGTTTTAGTACCTACGTAGTCTACTACAAGAATTATTCACATAGTATTAATACCTGTGGGTATGAGGTCGAACAGTGCGCGCGCGTGTTTGTGCGGCGATTGCAGCCGGTGCTTGTACTCCACGCAGCGCACTATATCCACCACACACGTGCCGGTTGACTGACGCCTGCAGCAACAGGGAACATGTCAAATCTCATGTAGAAGGTACTTTTAGTACCTACAGAGAATACACTTGCGCACTCGATAGAACGAACGTGAAGTTATACCTCAGTCCTCACCTGTACATGGTGTTCGGGCTCTCTAACGCCGGCGCTTGCCAGTAGGTGTTAGCGGGTGACACATGAGACGAGGAGCACTCCACCTCGCGAGCTTGTTTAATGTATACTACAACAGAACGATGATAACAGCTTACAAGTAACTTTATACTGCTATAACATTCATGACATGCAAGGTTTAGATTACAGAATTGTCTGTCCTACAATTTTAGTATCGAAAAATATGTTACATTTTAAGTTGCAGCACAATATCACAATAAATTTTGTTTTGTTTATAAGTACCGAACGATTATTTTTTCTAGTTGGAATTAATACTAAAACAAAAATAACTTCATGATAATCGAGTGTGTTGTATATGAAAAATAAATTAAAGATATTCTATGGTACGCACGTCACTTGAGTACGACTGGACCGATTGGTAATTTTTCAAAATGTTTGTATTAGTCTGAACAAGGTTTTTAAGGACGAAAATATTAGAAACGATGCCCGAAAAAAATTGCTTCTTCTAAGAGAATTGTTTGTGTGATTTCTAGACCATTTTGAAATTTTAACAGGACAAAGTCTGTCGGGTCAACTAGTGTTTAATAAATCCCATGAACTTATTCTCGAATGATTACCTAGAACAGACGAAAGTAGTAAGCAAATTCATCTCAATCGCAACAAGTTGGCTTGTTGATGAAAACTGCCGGTATTGAATGGCAACGTTGAGCCATGCTTTGGGTTGAATCCACATTAAACTATGGTCTTGTTGAAACTATTCTTAAGTAGTCAAATAGTCACAAATCATTAAATGAAAAAATATTTTAGTGATTTATGCACTATAATATTTTAGGGGCAAAATATTTGCCAAAAAGAAGAATCTCACTTACGACTATGTGAGGCATCTCCCTCGGGTGGGTCCTGCCACTCGCTGTGTGAGGAAAGCGTGAACAGGCGTCGCGCTGCTTGCAGACACTCCTCATCCATGATCACATAGCACACTAGCATCGCTATACCCTGGAGGGAAATGGGAGATTTTGAAGTCCACTGGTCTATCGACAGTTACAATTAATTTTCCAATACCAGTTCCTAAGTTTGTCTGAAATAAAAGTGTTTTATTTTCATTTTAATTGAGTTACGTTGACTCACATTAACCAGCGCGGTGGCGGCCAGTACTACAACGTGCGTCATGTTGGTGTCTCCGGGCTGCAGGTACGACACTCCCGCCGCTTGCGTCGCACACGTAGTACTCAGTAGTATTAGCGTGTGCCTCACTACTCGTGCTTGCTCGCGCACGTGCTCTTGTGTTCCCGGCTTGAGTTGACGTGCTCGCCCACTGAGCGCAAGCGCGAGAGCAAAAGTGAGCGCAGCTAGTAGCGCTTGGCCAGAAGAACACACGGTGTTGGCAGCCGATCCCAGCTGTACCGGCGCTCCGCCCCACAGTCGAGCTGTTAGCCAGCATAGTGTGCATACACCTGCAACCAGTTTACGTGAGTATGGCTATTTGTCCGGCCCTCCTGCACACCAATCCGTCTGTTCCTATACGTACCGCACAGTAGTCCGACAGAAGGCGCGCGAGCGGTTGTGGCAGCCAACTCGGCATGTAGCAGCAGCAGTGCAGCACACAGCGCGGCACAACCCGCCATCCAGCACAGTACCACTATCCAGCCCACACCGCCAGGACATGCTACGACCTGTCCGACATATCAGCACACCTCACTCACTTATTATCTGATGCAGTTCCACAGGACTCTGGTTATTATAACTCACCTGCCTCGTGTCACATTCAAGTAGAGCAAACATAGCTGCAAAGTGAAAGCCCGCAGTGGCCGCTTTGAGTAGCATCGGTAGCTTTGTCTTTCTACCAACTACCAGGCCGAAGAGCTGCAATATCGCTGCCACAAGACACATCGCACATCCAAGGCTCACTGAGATCTTCACAATACCGCGTAAGTCATTCTCTGTACCTGTCTGAAAAATCGTTCTTGAGTGCTTTTCGAACTATATAACCTCATATTAAATTACTTCTCTTATAGTACTCACGAATGCCTCCCGGTCCACAGTGAAGAGTGCGATGGTGGCGGCTCCTCGACAGCGGCACACGACGTTTCTGCGCTCCAGTACGCGCAGTTCACACGCTTGCGTTTTCCACACATGTGGGGCCGAGCGCGACCGACCACTACACGCAAGCAGAGGTGCTGACACAAAAACAACTACTTGATCAAACATACATTTTAGATGACTTAGTTGTCGGCGTTGTTTTGGTGTCTTACTTACCAATAGCGCTATAATTCTTGGAGTGCGCGAACAGCAAAATGACAGTGTGAGGAAACGTGGGATAAACTCCCAAGCCACTAACAGACACCTGCACCTGTTCTGATGCAACTCTGTACTCCGTCACGCGACCGGACCTAGAAAAGTTGCTACTACAACTAACGAGGAGGGAAATAACAATAAGAAACAAAAAATAAAAATCAAAAATAAACATCAATACATAGAAAATACCAAAAACTAAGGTTTTCCAGTTTCTTTCTTTTTGTCTGTTTATATGTGTGTATAAATGGTACTCATAGCGCGAGGAGTGGACTTTAACATACTTAGTGAAGAGTTTTCATTTGACCTTCTTATCAACACACTCCACGTAATCGACTAAACTAACTTTTTAAAAGCCCACAGTGCGTTTTGTTCCATAAATAAGTTAGTCTTTTTAATCACATAAGCTAGTGTCAATTTGGGTCACTTAAGGTGCCCAAGCACCTTAAGTGACCCAAATTGACTTGTTGATACTTATTTTTGTTATACCTAAGTATCAGGTCATTTCTTTAGCAATAATTAATTCGTTTCAAATGGTTTCGATATGTTAGTATCTGTGGCTATGTTGGTTCGCGCGCCTTCGGATCGCATTTTGATTCGCTGAACCTGGCGGCGCCAGCGCTATAGTTTTGGCTACGTCTCACCGAGTGCCGACTAATGTGAAACTCTCAGTCTACTTTGTTCGAGA